>CM039678.1:15874746-17122246 GCA_022496015.1 Hordeum marinum
CAGGGCGCGGATCTAGATAGTGTGCCGGCACACCGAGAAATCGCCGTGGTCAGTGGGATTGAACTAAAACTAATCACTAGTAGATCGAGGACAGGGTGCCGTGCAATCCAATATGAATATGAACAATAATCGTATCAAAAAATTGAAGTAAATTTGATCATCGTGTCGCCCCCAAACACACGAACATCACACAGGATACAAGCACAAATACACGATTCGTATGCATACGTCTGACTGCAGGTGGAAACTAGAGTTTGTATACCTCTGACTGAAGCTGACTGATGGGGGGAAATTCGCACGGCTTGTGCTGCTTGCGCCTGCTGAGCTGCTCGGGTCGCTGCAACCAATCACAAAGCGGGGGGGGGGGGGGGGGGGGGGGAGATAGATCAGTCCCAAGCTTGCGCGCAATCGGAGAAGAGCCGCGCGCATCAGGCCGGCGCCCCGAGCGAGCATCGCCCAGCCCGCGCGCCGCGCCCTGAGCCGCCGTTGCGGCGGAGGGGGGAGAGGGAAGGGGAGCGGAGGAAATGGGCCGAGGGCGGGCGCACGCACCTGCGTCCTGCCGTCGCCGGAGCACCACGATCTGGCCGCCGCCGCCGTCGCCGCACGAGATGGACAGGGAGAAGAAAAAGCGAGATGCAGTAGCTGTCTAGTCTAGTCGACGGACAGAGGGGAAAAAATCGCAGCTTTTCAGCTGTGACGGGAATCAACAATCCATCCTTTTCCTCTCAAAAAACAATAGAAAAACCCATCGTTTCTGTGGCCCCGCCGGTTGGAGGGCCACTTGAAATTAGCTATCGGCCTTTACGCCGTGAAGAGACGAACAGTAAATTCAAAAAAAAAATCAAAAAAATATTGAAAAACTGAAATTATTTTGTGACAAATGTTTTAAGAGATTGACAGGTTTCATCATGAAATGGCATTTGTGACAATCGTGGCAAAAAGAAACAAATTGAGTGTTCCAAAAGTGTTTTCAAAAATACTTCCTAAAATGACTCGAGTTTGTATTAATTTTAGTACGTACAAAGTTAAGTCATTTATTTTGGAGTAGCATTTTCAAAGTATCCACCTTCGGCCATTGCATCGGCGTGTCTTCACTCGTGCACCAGCATGTCCCTATGTCCAGGTGATCCACTCCACTACCTAAGTCCAGACGCTCCTCCTCTTACACGCCCAAGGGCTCCGCTTGGCTCGCGCGCGCTCAGGTGGAGGCAAGTTGGGTGTTGGTCTCTTCCTCGCCCACGTCCAGACAAAAAAAACTTTGAATCTACTGATGCAGCACTACTGTTGTGATAGTTGTCTGAGTTTAAAATAAAGAAAAACTTAAACATGGAGCAGTTCCAGTTCTACTACAAGTACTCCAGGAGATCATTATGAATTTGACTGAATTACTCTAGGAGGTCATTATGAATTTGACATGGAGTAGTGTCTAAACAATTCAAATGTTATCGAGTGCCAACATAAACACTGCTATTTACTCCAGCAGATCACTGCGAATTTGACTGAATTATTTCACTATGAATTTTCAGTTTTTTCAGTTTAAACTGAATTATGCACCAAGAGATCACTAAAGTACAGTCCACAGGTTTGACTCATGTCAACATGTTTGACACGCTAGAGGGTTAACAGGTTTAACATAACAAGTTGTGATGAGGCTTGATTAAGGGTTTTATTAAAGGAAAAGGTTTCATTAATTTTATTAAAGGAAAAGATTTAAGTTAATTTTAATTAATTGAAAAGGGTTAACACAATAATTATATCATAATAAGGAATAATGGACAAGAATAACATAAATATCAATAAGAATTCATGATGCATAATGGATTTATCAATGTCATCTTCACAATCGGAGAAAAGATCTCATCATAGTCAATGCCTTTTCTCTGGCTGAATCCTTTTACAACTAGCCTGGCCTTGTACCTTCGATGTGATGTGTACTCTTCTTGCTTGATTCTGTAGACCCACTTGTTCTTCAAAAATTTCTTGCCTTAGGGCAACTTCACCAACTCATAAGTATGATTCTTATGCAAGGAATCCATCTCTTCTTGCATAGCATTTTCCACTCCTGCTTGTGCTCATCTTCCATTGCGACTACAAAGCATTTAGGTTCTGAACCGTCAGATAATAAAACCACGTATTGAACCGAGGGATATCTGCTGGAAGGAATTCGACCGATGTTGGATCTTCTGACTGGAGCGGCTGGTGGACTTTCTAGTGTTGGTGCTTCCTGCTGATCCGGATCATCAGCTTCAACATCATCCTCTTACTGTTGTCGGGGAGCATCTTCTTCACCTGCACCACCATGTACATCTTCTACATCCTACTTCAACTTGCACAGGAGTTGGAGCTGTAGGAACTGGGTCAGAATCAATCATGTCTTGCTGCTGGTGAGGAGGAACTTGCCCCTTTGTCTTCACAATATACTCAATTGTTTGATCTTCTACAAACACAAAATCACGGTGATACTCATAATCTGCGTTGGGTTTTCCGTGAAGAGGAACGGGTTATCGCAGCAGAAAGTGGGTAAGTATTTCCCTCAGTTATGAAACCAAGGTTTATCGAATCAATAGGAATACCAATCCTCAACCTATTCAGCGGTTGCACACAAAAGAACAAACAACTTGCACCCAATGTCGGCAAGAGGGTTGACAATCCCCTTGATCTCGTTATTTGCAAGCAAGTGAGTTGTGAATATATATATAGGTGAATAGATCCGGGGGGCGTAGAGTTCTCTAGTGGCATCTCTCATAGAAATAGCATACAATGGGTAAACAAATTACTGTTGGGCAATTGATAGAAAAGCGAATAGTTATGTGATTTTCATGGCAATGATCATGTGTATATAGGCATCACATCCATAAGCAAATAGGTTGACATGATCATGTGTATATAGGCATCACATCTATTACTATTACTCCGCTCCAATATGCATCTAGAGTATTAAGTAAAATAGAGTAATTTTTGGAGAACATTGACATGATGTAGACAAAGGAAACTCAATCAGTATGAATAAACCCATCATTTTATCCTTAGTAGCAACAACACAAAGACACAACTTGTTCCCTTCTATCATTGGGATATAGAAACTCGACAGGTTAAACCTACTGCAACGCACCACTCCCACCGAAGAAATATTAATCTAGTTGGCCAAACTATCTCAATAGATCGGAGAGCATTACGAAGCTATGATGATCATGCAAATAAGAATCTTAGTATTTAGATTCGACTCAAATACTTTTCATGAATAATCTGAACATAAACTCACAATTCCTGGAATCCCAACAAACACACCATACAAAGGGATTACATGTATAGATCAAGGCAAAGATGCGATGAACATTGTATTGAAGATCGAGAGAGAGAGAGAGATTGCCATCTAGGTACTACCTACGGACCATCAAGGCAAAGATGCGATGAACATTGTATTGAAGATCGAGAGAGAGAGAGAGAGATTGCCATCTAGGTACTACCTACGGACTCGTAGGTATGTGGTGAACTACTCACACATCATGGTGAGGGCAGCAAGGTTGATGAAGAGGCCCTCCGTGATCGATCTCCCCTCCGACAGGGTGCCGAAACAGAGGTGTAGATGGCCTCCCGTCGGAACAGAGACTTGCGGTAGCGGAAAAAGTGTTTCAGGAGCGCTCTTGGAGTTTTTAGGGTATTTTTGAATTTATAGGCCAGAGAGGGGCATCGGGAGGCGCCCGAGGGGGCCACAAGCCATTAGGGCGCCCCCTTGGTGGCGCGCCCTGTTAGCTTGTGGGTCCCTCGTAGCTCCTCCGACCTCCCTCCGAAGCTTCCAGGTCTTCTTTTGGTCTAGAAAAAAATAGCAAAAAGTTTCGTGGCAATTGGACTTCGTTTGGTAATGTAAACTAAAAAAGTCAAAAACATGCAGAAAACAACAACTGACACTGGGCACTGGGTCAATAGGTTAGTGCTTAAAAATATTATAAATTGGTAAATAAATATCCAAAAAGTATCCTAGAATGATAATATATTAACATGGAACAATCAAAAATTATAAATATGTTGGAGACATATCAGCATCCCCAAGCTTAATTCCTACTCGTCCTCGAGTAGGTAAACAATAAAAACAGAATTTTGATTTGACATGCTACCCATTATGTATTCTTTGGTTTGCATGCTCATTGAGAAATGATGAATTAAGAAACAACAACATAGTAATATTTATAAGTGTAAGAAACAAAATCATTGATTTTTCAAAGTATACGATCCTAAAAGAATCTTTACCCCTACTCATCTTATTATATTAGCAAGGCATGACTTCGTCTTCACCACATAAATACAAATTTTAAGCACCACGGTGTCCAATTTAGGCAATTGGATCATACTTTTTCAATATGCATCAACTTTTTATTCTTCACGCAATACATGAGCGTGAACCATTGGACATAGCATATAGGTGGTATAGAGTATGATGGTAGATATCAAATGGGTAAAAAGTGGAGAACAATAGTCTCACATCAACTAGGCATACCAACGAGCTATGGAGATGCTCATCCATAGATGTCAATGCAAGTAGTAGGGATTGCCATGCAAATGATGCACTAGAGCTATAAGTGTATGAAAGCTCAACCGAAGCTAAGTGGGGTGTGCATCGAACTTGCTTGCTCATGAAGACCTCATGCATTTGAGGAAGTCCATCATCGGAATATACAAGCCAAGTTTATTATATGAAAAGGTAATTCCCACTAGCATATGAAAGTGTCAACATAGGAGACTATCTATATGAAGAACATGATGCCACTTTGAGGCACAAGTGTGGTAAAGGATAGTAGCAAATTAAGTCCCTTCTCTCTTTTTCTCTCATTTTTTATATATTTTTCATGGTGGATTTTTTTCCTTTTGCCTCAGCCATTCATTTTTATATGGTGGCCTCATTTGGCCTCCCCCATTTTTATTTTATTTTTCGTCCGGAGTCTCATCCCGACTTGTGGGGAAATCGTAGTATCCATCATTCTTTTATCACTGGACAATGCTCTAATAATGATGATCATCACACTTTTATTTACTTACAACTCAACATGAAGAATTTATAGGAAGATATGACTCTATATGAATGCCTCTGGCAGTGTACCATGATGTGCAATGATCTAGCGTGACACGTATCAAAAACATGATGAACGGTGGCTTTGCCACAAATACTATGTCAGCTCTATATGATCATGCAAAGCATTATGATGATGAACGAACTAGTCATGTGAAGTGACGATGGAATTTGCATGGCAATATGTCTCGGAATGGCTATGGAAATGCCATAATAGGTAGGTATGGTGGCTTTTTTGAGAAAGATATAATGAGGCTTATGTGCAACAGGGCGTATCATGTCACGGGGTATGGATGCATCGGTGGAGGTAAGTTGGGTGTTGGTCTCTTCCTCGCCCACGCCCAGACAAAGAAAACTTTGAATCTACTGATGCAGCACTATTGTTGTGATAGTTGTCTGAGTTTAAAATAAAGATAAACTTAAACATGGAGGAGTTCTAGTTCCAGTACAAGTACTCAAGGAGATCATTATGAATTTGACTGAATTACTCTAGGAGGTCATTATGAATTTGACATGGAGTAGTGTCTAAACAATTCAAATGTTATAGAGTGCCAACATAAACACTCTGCTATTTCTCTAGGAGATCACTGTGAATTTGACTGAATCATTTCACTATGAATTTTCAGTTTTTTTGGTTTAAACTGAATTATGCACCAGGAGATCACTAAAGTACAGTCCACGGGTTTGACTGATGTTAACAAGTTTGACGCACTAGAGGGTTAACAGGTTTAACATAACAAGTTGTGATGAGCCTTGGTTAAAGGTTTTATTAAAGGAAAAGGTTTCAATTAGTTTTATTAAAGGAAAAGACTTAAGTTAATTTTAATTAACTGAAAAGGGTTAATTACATTTTAATGAAAGGAAAAGTTTCTAAGGAATTGGTACTGGAAATGTCACAAAGACAGAGCAAGGAATTGGAGCAAGGAACTACTCCAAGCAAATAAGAGAAGAGAAGAATTGAAGCAAGGAACTGCTTAAAAAACCCAGTGATCCTCTCCTCAATAGTGGAACCAAATTTGCCCTCATTTTCTTCATGCATAGCAAGCATGATGTCCTCTTCTACTGTAGTAACTTGGTTGCCCTCTGTGTCCACTAGTAGAAAACAGGGATTTGGTCCAGGCAGGACCAGCCCATTAGTCCCGGTTCAGTCAGGAACCGGGACCAATTGGGGCAACGGTCCCGGTTTGTGAGGCCAAGGGGCCGTCCGGGCCACGTGGGGCATTGGTCCCGGTTCGTAGGACCCCTTTGGTCCCGGTTCCAGACACCAACCAGGACCAATAGGCCTTGCTCCTGGCCCACAACCATTGGTCCCGATTTCTGGCTGTAACCGGGACCAAATGCGGTCCTTTAGTCTCGGTTCCATCCACGAACCGGGACCAATGAGATGACTATATATACCCCCCCCCCCCCGCTCGCGACCAGACCAGTGCACTGCTCTGTTTTTTTGGCCGGCGAGGGGAGACCTTTGTGGTGCTCTAGCTCACCTCCTATGCACATGATGTGTTTGATGAAATACCCAAGCCACACTTAAGCTTTCTCCTCTCAAAGCTCCTTGTCCAAGCTCCATTTTCCTCAAGATTTGTCTAGGTTTGGCGGTCCGTCCTGTCCCGGCCCCGTCCTCACCGCCGTCGATCGCCCGCACCCATCTCGTTGCCGGCACCATCGTGGTTAGCCTCTTCTTCTTATCTTCTTTCTAAAAGGAAAATGTTTTTTACTTCTATCATTTAGATAGATACTTGTGTAATTTTCTTACTTTTATTATTGCTTGTTATTATATAGTGCGATGGTTTTCGTATCCTCCTCCGTCGGCCCTCGTCCTGTCTATGATTCGGATGTGGTATATATTATCTTCTATAACTATTTGTTTTATTTAGTGTTTATGACAATTATCCTGACCAACGTGACATAGATTTTTTAATCTAGGAGGAGGTAGTTGAACCAGAAATTGCAACCCACATAGCAACTCTTGTCGAGAAGTTAAATTTGGTTGAAAAAGAAAACAATGACTTGAAAGAAAAATAACAAAGAGTTGAAGAGGAGAAGATGAAGTTGGACTTGCATGTTGTCGATGTCGTCGATGATCAGAAGACCAAGATGGATGCAATGCGCTTGAAGATTAGAAAATATGCCATTCATACCGAGGCTTGGTATCATTATGCCGTTGGATCAATTGGTACCTTAGTAGTGGTTATGACCGCATTTGTTGTTGCATTTAATTTTTTACATAGTTTTGATGTATGTTTTAATTAGATGCTCCACAGAGCTATATGTTGTTCAATAATGAGAACTATGTATGAACTGTATGTATTTGTTTTGGTCACTATTATACTTTGGCTTTAATGTGATGATGAATTTCTATTAATTTGGTCACTTCTCTATTCATGATATATTGTAATGGTTTTTAATACACTTTAGTATATAACATGATATGTGGGTGAAATGATGATACCATGCCAACTTTCAACCTTTTCAGAGTTTATTTGAAGTGCTTTTCAATTTCAGGGTTATTTAACTCAAAAAAGTATTGAGTTCCAAAAAGTTCATGAAAAATACCAGATGAATTCAGAAAGGGTTGAAAATAGATGATGTGGCTTTGAATGGTGCATTTTGAACACACAAAAAGTATTGAGTTCCAAAAAGTTCAAAAAATGAAATTCCTTTGTAACAGATGAGTTTTCATCCGAAACCGTGATACTTCGAAAGAGATTGTCCGTTTTGTACACGAAGTGCATTCAGTTTTTGCCATAACCCTATCAACTTTTTAGCACATGCTATGTGGGTGAAATGATGATACCAGGCCAACTTTCAACCTTTTCAGAGTTAATTTAAAGTGCTTTTCAATTTCAAGGTTATTTAGCTCAAAAAAATCAGCAAGTGCATGAAAAATACCAAATGTAGTCAGAAAGGGTTGGAAATTGATGATGTGGCTTTGAATGGTGCATTTTGACCACACAAAAAGTATGGAGTTCCAAAAGTTCAAAAAAATGAAATCCCTTTGTAACAAATGAGTTTTCGTCCGAAACCGTGATATTTCAAAAGAGATTGTACATTTTGTACACGAAGTGCATCCAGTTTTTGCTGTAACCCTCTGAAATTTTTAGCACATGCTATGTGGGTGAAATGATGATACCATACCAACTTTCAACGTTTTTAGAGTTCATTTGAAGTGCTTTTCAATTTCAGGGTTATTTAGCTTCAAAAAAATCAGTAAGTGCATGAAAAATACCAAATGAAGTCATAAAGGGTTGAAAATTGATGGTGTGGCTTTGAATGGTGCATTCTGAACACACAAAAGTATGGAGTTCAAATAAGTTCAAAAAAATGAAATCCCTTTGTAACACATGAGTTTTCGTCCCAAACCCGGACACTTCTAAAGAGATTGTCCGTTTTGTACACGAAGTGCATCTAGTTTTTGCCGTAACCCTCTCAAATTTTTATCACATGCTATGTGGATGAAATGATGATACCATGCCAACCTTCAACCTTTTCAGAGTTCATTTGAAGTGCTTTTCAATTTCAGGGTTATTTAGCTAAAAAAATCAGTAAGTCCATGAAAAATTCCAAATGAAGTCAGAAAGGGTTGAAAATTGATGATGTGGCTTTTAATGGTGCATTTTGAACACACAAAAAGTATGGAATTCAAATAAGTTCAAAAAATGAAATCCTTTTGTAACAGATGAGTTTTCGTCCGAAACTGTGATACTTCGAAAGAGATTGTCCGTTTTGTACACGAAATGCATCCAGTTTTTGCTGTAACCCTCTCAACTATTTAGCACATGCTATGTGGGTGAAATGATGATACCATGCCAACTTTCAACCTTTTCAGAGTTTATTTGAAGTGATTTTCAATTTCAGGGTTATTTAGCTCAAAAAAAATCAGTAAGTGCATGAAAAATACCAAACGAAGTCAGAAAAGTTGAAAATTGATGATGTGGCTTTCAATGGTGAATTTTGAACACACAAAAAGTATGGAGTTCAAATAAGTTCAAAAAATGAAATCCTTTTGTAAGAGATGAGTTTTCATCCGAAACCATGATACTCCGAAAGAGATTGTCCATTTTATACACGAAGTGCATCCAGTTTTTGCCGTAACCCTCTCAACTTTTTAGCACATGCTATGTGGGTGAAATGATGATACCATGAGAACTTTCAAACTTTTCAGAGTTCATTTGAAGTGCTTTTTAATTTCAGGGTTATTTAGCTAAAAAAATCAGCAAGTGCATGAAAAATACCAAATGTAGTCAGAAAGGGTTGAAAATTGATGATGTGGCTTTGAATTGTGCATTTTGAACACACAAAATGTATGGAGTTCAAATAAGTTCAAAAAAATGAAATCCCTTTGAAATAACATAAAAAAATAACAAAAGTGAACATACATGCGCTTATGTAGGTAAAATTCGACCTGAAATCAGACTAAAATTCAGTTGATTTGAGGTCAAATTTTCCACATAAGGGCATCTATTTTCAATTTGAGAGGAACTCAACAAGGCAGAGAGGGGCAGGCTTATAAACCGGTGTGAGCTTGGCGAGGTGGGACTAAACTCGCACCATAGCCACGACCAACCCTTTAGTCACAGTTGGTGGCTACAACCGGGACCAATGCAACCCTAGAATATAATGATAAAATACAGTAATATTAAATAGCAGGAAGAAGAATCACTCAAAAATCTAGTTTTATACTAAAGTTATTCACAAACTAGTGATTCACACAAATATAAAAGAATTCAAATTTGAACTATTCAAATTTGTAAACTACTGGCACTAACAGAAAGTTTATAATTTTTGTGACCTAAAAGCAAAAAGAATCACTGAAAAACCGTAAGTATTTAGGTGTAAGTAGAAACAAAAAAATAAATAAAACAAAAAAGAAAACTAAAAAGAAAACAAAAAAGAAAACAAAAAACAGAAAAAATGCCGCCTACTTGGCCACCACGGCCTGAATACGACTAGAAACCCAGCTAGTTGGGCCAGGATTCAGGCCCGCAACAGGCCCAGAAGGCCCACAGGCATAGCAGTGTGAGATTAGGCACGTAGGCCTGCAATTCAGAGGTGTTCGAGAGAGATGGCGCAGCCATGCTTATAAACAAGTGCCGAAGCCTCTCAGCTAGCGAGGTGGGACATCCAACCGCACCGCAGCTGTGCCAAGCGCAGGCCATTGGTCCCGGTTGGTACCACGAACCGGGACCAATGCACCCCTTTGGTCTCGGTTGGTGGCACCAACCGGGACCAATGCCCACCTTTAGTCCCGGTTGGTGCCACCAACCGGGACCAAAGGTATCTGCTTCCCGCCCTTTGGGCTGTCGAAAAGGGACCTTTTGTCCCTGTTGGAAATATGCCCTAGAGGCAATAATAAAATGGTTATTATTGTATTTCCTAGTTCATGATAATTGTCTATTATTCATGCTACAATTGTGTTAACCAGAAACCGTAATACATGTGTGAATACATAGACCATCACATGTCCCTAGTGAGCCTCTAGTTGGCTAGCTCGTTGATCAATAGATGGTCACGGTTTCATGACCATGGACATTGGATGTCGTTGATAACGGGATCACATCATTAGGAGAATGATGTGATGGACAAGACCTAATCCTAAGCATAGCACAAGATCGTGTAGTTCGTTTGCTAAAGCTTTTCAATGTCAAGTATCATTTCCTTAGACCATGAGATTGTGTAACTCCCGGATACCGTAGGAATGCTTTGGGTGTGCCAAACGTCACAACGTAACTGGGTGGCTATAAAGGTACGCTACGGGTATCTCCGAAAGTGTCTGTTGGGTTGACACGAATCAAGACTGGGATTTGTCACTCCGTGTGACGGAGAGGTATCTCTGGGCCCACTCGGTAAGACATCATCATAATGAGCTCAATGTGACTAAGGAGTTAGCCACGGGATGATGTGTTACGGAACGAGTAAAGAGACTTGCCGGTAACGAGATTGAACAAGGTATGGCGATACCGACGATCGAATCTCGGGCAAGTACCATACCGATAGACAAAGGGAATTGTATACGGGATTGATTGAATCCCTGACATCGTGGTTCATCCGATGAGATCATCGTGGAGTACGTGGGAGCCAACATGGGTATCCAGATCCCGCTGTTGGTTATTGGCCGGAGAGGTGTCTCGGTCATGTCTACGTGTCTCCCGAACCCGTAGGGTCTACACACTTAAGGTTCGATGACGCTAGGGTTATAGGGAAAAGGTATACGTGATTACCGAAGGTTGTTCGGAGTCCCGGATGAGATCTCGGACGTCACGAGGAGCTCCGGAATGGTCCGGAGGTAAAGATTGATATATAGGAAGTCCAGTTTTGGTCACCGGAAAGTTTTCGGGCTCATCGGTAGTGTACCGGGAGTGCCGGGAGGGTGCCGGAGGACCCCCGGGAGGGGTGTGACGACCAGAGGACTTCATGGGCTGTTAGATAAAGTGTGTCACCCTTATTGGGCTGGGAAATACTTTTGCTAAAGGCCCATGTGGCTGGAGATAAGGAGATAAGGCAAAAAGGATTTAAAAGGAGGAGATCCACCTCCCTTGTGGGAGGTGGACTCTCCCTTTAATTCGGCCGGCCATCTCCTCTTTGGAGTAGAGGCCAAGCCAGCCCTCCACGTCCCTCCTCCTATATATACTTGAGGTTTTGGATGTTTTGAGACAAGATTTGATCTCTCTCTCTCACGGCGAAGCCCTACCTCTCTTCTTCCTCCTCCGCAGCGCTTAGGCGAAGCCCTGTCGGAATACCTTGCTACTCCACCACCACCACACCGTCGTGCTGCTGTTGGAGCCCTTCCCCAACCTCTCCTTCATCCTTGCTGGATCAAGGTGTTGGAGACGTCACCGGGCTGCACGTGTGTTGAACGCGGAGGTGCCGTCCGTTCGGCACTTGATCGGATCTACCGCGATCTGAATCGCTGCGAGTACGACTCCATCAACCGCGTTCTTGTAACGCTTCCGCTTAGCGATCTTCAAAGGTATGAAGATCCACTCTCCCCTTGCTCGTTGCTGGTTTCTCCATAGATGGATCTTGGTGAACGCGTAGGAAATTTTTTGATTTACTACTACGTCTCCCAACAGTGGCATCATGAGCTAGGTCTATGCGTAGAATCTATGCACGAGTAGAACACAAAGCAGTTGTGGGCGTCGATTTTGTTAATATGCTTGCCGTTACTAGTCTTATCTTGATTCGACGGTATTGTGGGATGAAGCGGCCCGGACCAACCTTACACGTACGCTTACGTGAGACCGGTTCCACCGCTTGACATGCACTAGTTGCATAAGGTGGCTAGCGGGTGTCTGTCTCTCCCACCTTAGTTGGATTGGATTCGATGAAAAGGGTCCTTATGAAGGGTAAATAGCAATTGGCATATCACGTTGTGGTTTTGACGTAGGTAAGAAACGTTCTTGCTAGAAACCTATAGCAACCACGTAAAAACTTGCAACTACAAATTAGAGGACGTCTAACTTGTTTTTGCAGCATATGCCGTGTGATGTGATATGGCCAAAAGGATGTGATGTGATGCATTGTGATGTATGAGATTGATCATGTTCTTGTAATAGGGTTCACGACTTGCATGTCGATGACTATGACAACCGGCAGGAGCCATAGGAGTTGTCTTATATTATTGTATGACCTGCGTGTCAATCATAAACGCCATGTAATTACTTTACTTTATTGCTAAACGTTAGCTGTAGTAGTAGAAGTAATAGTTGGCGAGACAACTTCATGAAGACACAATGATGGAGATCATGATGATGGAGATCATGGTGTCGTGCCGGTGACAGTGATGATCATGGTGCCCCGAAGATGGAGATCAAAGGAGCAAGATGATATTGGCCATATCATGTCACTATATTGATTGCATGTGATGTTTATCATGTTTACATCTTATTTGCATAGAACGACGGTAGTAAATAAGATGATCTCTCAATAAAATTTCAAGAAAGGTGTTCACCCTAACTGTGCACCGTTGCTAAGGATCGTCGTTCCGAAGCACCACGTGATGATCGGGTGTGATAGGTTCTAACGTTCGCATACAACGGGTGTAAGCCAGATTTACACATGCGAAACACTTAGGTTGACTTGACGAGCCTAGCATGTACAGACATGGCCTCGGAACACGGAAGACCGAAAGGTCGAACATGAGTCGTATAGAAGATACGATCAACATAGAGATGTTCACCATGGATGACTAGTCCGTCTCACGTGATGATCGGACACGGGCTAGTTGACATGGATCATGTATCACTTGGAAGACTAGAGAGATGTCTATCTAAGTGGGAGTTCATTAATAATTTGATTAAATGAACTTAATTATCATGAACTTAGTCTAAAATGTCCTTGCAAATTATGTCGTAGATAGCTCGCGCTGTAGCTCCACAGTTTTATTGATACAATCCTAGAGAAAAGTAAGTTGAAAGTTGATGGTAGCAATAATGCGGACTGGGTCCGTGATCTGAGGATTGTCCTCATTGCTGCACAGAAAGCTTATGTTTTTTTATGTACCGCTAACTGCATCACTCCCTCAAGCGTTGTCTGTAGATGTTGTGAACATATGACAGACACTTTTTGGTGACTACGTGATAGTTCAATGCGTCATGCATTACGGCTTAGAATTGAGGCTCCAAAACGTTTTGAACGTCACGGAACATATGAGATGTTCTAGGAGCTGAGATTGTGATCTCAGGCTCGTGCCTATGTTGAGAGGTATGAGACCTCCAACAAGATTCTTTGTCTGCAAGATAAAGGAGAATAGCTCAATCGCTGAGTGTGTGCTCAGATTGTCTGGGTGCTACAATCACTTGAATCAAGTGGGAGTTAATCTTCCAGATGAGATAGTGATTAATGCAGTTCTCCAAGTCACTGCCACCAAGCTACTAGAGCTTCGTGATGAACTATAACATGCCAGGGATGGATAAGATGATCCCTGAGTTGTTCGTGATGTTTGACACCACGAAGGTAGAAATCAAGAAGGAGCATCAAGTGTTGATGGTTAAGTGAAACCACTAGTTTCAAAAGAGGCAAGGGCAAGAACGGAAAACTTCAGGAATGGCAAGCCAGTTGTTGCTCTAGTGAAGAAACCCAAGGTTGAGCCCGAACCCGAGACTAAGTGCTTCTGTTATGAGGAGAATGTTCGCTGAAGCGGAAAACCCCTAGATGCTTGGTAGATAAGAAGGCTGGTAATGTCAATGGAAGTATATTTGATATACGTGTTAGTGATGTGTACCTTGCTGGTACTCCTAGTAGCACCTGGGTATTGGATACCGGTTCGGTTACTAAGTGTTAGCAACTTGAAATAAAAGCTACGGAGTAAATGGAGACTAGCTAGGTGAAAGGTGACGATGTGTGTTGGAAGTATTTCCAAGATTGATGTGATCACCATCGCACGCTCTCTCTACCTTCAGGATTTGTGATAAACCTAAATAAATGTTATTTGGTGTTTGCGTTGAGCATGAACGTGATTAGATCATGATTAGTGCGATACGGTTATTCATATAAGTTAGAGAATAATGGTTATTCTGTTTACATGGATAATGCCTTCAATGGTCATGCACCCGCTCGAAATGGTTTATCAAATCATGATCGTAGTAGTACACATATTCATAACATTGGTACCAAAAGATACAAAGTTAATAATGATAGTACCACATGCTTGTGGCACTGCCACGTAATGTCATATTGGTATAAATCGCATGAAGAAACTCCATGATGATGGATTTTTTGACTCACTCGATTTCGAATCGGTTGAGACATGCGAGCCATGCCTCTTGGGCAAGATGACTGAGACCCCGTCATCCAATATGATGGAGCGGGCAAGTGGCTTATTGGAATTAATACATGTTGATGTATGTGGTCCAATGAGTGTTAAAACACACAGTGGATATCGTTGTTTTTCTTTACCTTCACTGATGATTTGAGTAAATATGGGGATATTTACTTAATGAAACACGAATCTGAAATGTTTGAAAGGTTCAAGGAGTTTCAGAGTGAAGTTAAAGATCATCGTGACAAGAAGATAAATGTCTATGATACGATCATGGAGGTGAATATCTAAGTTACGAGTTTGGTATGCAATTTTAGACAATGTGGAAATTGTTTCACAGCTCACGCCTCCTGGAACACCATAGTGTGATGGTGTGTTCGAACGTCGTAGTCGTGCTCTATTGGATATAGTGAGTACTATGATGTCTCTTATCATTTTGCCACTATCGTTATGGGGTTATGCATTAAAGACAAATCCATTCACTTTAATAGGGCACCATCTAAGTCTGTTGAACCGTGAGAATTATGGTTTGACAGAAGCCTAAGCTGTCATTTCTTAATGTTTGGGGCTGCGACGCTTATGTGAAAATGGGTTTTTCACCTAGCGAGCTCGAACTCAAAGCAGACAAATGCATCTTCATAGAATACCCTAATGAGACATTGGGTATACCTTCTATCTCAGATCCAAGCGCAAAAGGTGTTTGTTGCTAAGAACGGGTCCTTTCTTGAGAAAGAGTTTCTCTCGAAAGAATTGAGTGGGAGGAAGATAGAACTTGATAAGGTTGTTGAACCTTTGTTTCAACCAGAGAATAGCGCAACACAGAAAGATGTTTCTGTAGAGCCTACTCAGTTGAAAAGGAAGTTAATGATGATGATCATGAAGCTTCGGATCAAGTCACTATCGAACCTCGTAGGTCGACAAGGACGCGTACTGCTCCTGAGTAGTACGACAACCCTGTCTTGGAAATCATGTTGTTGGACAACGATGAACCTACGAACTATGGAGAAGCGATGGTGGGCCCGGATTCCAACAAATGGCTAGGAGCCATGAAATCCGAGAAAGGATCCATGTATGAAAACCAAGTATGGACTTTGGTAGACTTGCCTGTTGAATGGCGGGTCATTGAGTACAAATGGACCTTTGAAATAAACATAGACGCTAGTGGTGAAATGTCACCGTTTATAAAGCTCGACTTGTCGCAAAGAAGTTTCCGCCAAGTTCAAGGAGTTGACTGCGATGAGATTGTCTCATCTGTAGCGATGCTAAAAGTCTATTAAAATTTTGTTAGCAGTTGCTGCATTTTTCGATTATGAAATCTGGCAGATGGATGACAAAACAAGGTTTCCGTAATGGTTTGTGTGAGGAAGAGTTGTATGTGATACAACCAGAAGGTTTTGTCAATCCTAAGGATGCTAATAATATGCAAACTCCAGCGATCCTTCTATGGACTGGAGCAAGCATCTCGGAGTTGGAATATATGCTTTGATGAGGTGATCAAAGTGTTTAAGTTTATACAAAGTTTATGAGAAACTTGTATTTGCAAGAAAGTGAGTGGGAGCACTATGGAATTTCTTATAAGAATATGTAGTTGACATATTATTGATCGGAAATGATGTAGAATTTCTGGAAGAGCATGAAGGGTTGTTTGAAAAGTTTTTTTTTCAAAGGAAGACCCAGATAAAGCTACTATTTTATTGAGCATCAAGATCTATAGGGATAGATCTATTCGCTTGATAAGGTTTTTCGACGAAGACATACCTTGACAAGTTTTTGAAGGAGTTCAAAATAGATGGGTCAAGAAGGAGTTCTTGACTGTATTGTAAGGTGTGAAATTGAGTAAGACTCAATACTCGACCACGGCAGAAGATAAAGAAAAGATGAGTGTCATCTCCTATGCTTTAGCCATAGGCTCTATATAGTATGCCATGCTGTGTACCGCACCTGTGTGTGCCTTGCCATGAGTCTGTCAAGGGGTACAAGAGTAATCCAAGAGTGGGTCACTGGACAGCGGTCAAAGTTATCCTTAGTAACTTGAGAACTAAGGAAATATTCTCGATTATGGAGGTGATAAAGAGTTCATCGTAAAGGGTTACGATGATGCAAGCTTTAACTCCAATCCGGATGACTCTTAGTAGAAATCCAGCTACGTATAGTGGAGCAGCCATTTGGAATAGCTCCAAGTGGAGCGTGGGAGCAGTATCTACAAATATGAAATGGAAAGTTTGCAAAGGTACACACGGATCTGAATGTCGCAGACCCGCTGACTAAAAACCTCTTTCACGAGCAGAACATGAACAAACCCCAGAACTTATTGGGTGTTAATCACATGATGATATGATCACATGGTGATGTAAGTGTTAATCACATGGTGATGTGAACTAGATTATTGACTCTAGTGCAAGTGGGAGACTGTTGGAAATATGCCCTAGAGGCAATAATAAAATGGTTATTATTGTATTTCCTAGTTCATGATAATTGTCTATTATTCATGCTACAATTGTGTTAACCAGAAACCATAATACATGTGTGAATACATAGACCATCACATGTCCCTAGTGAGCCTCTAGTTGGCTAGCTCGTTGATCAATAGATGGTCACGGTTTCATGACCATGGACATTGGATGTCGTTGATAACGGGATCACATCATTAGGAGAATGATGTGATGGACAAGACCTAATCCTAAGCATAGCACAAGATCGTGTAGTTCGTTTGCTAAAGCTTTTCAATGTCAAGTATCATTTCCTTAGACCATGAGATTGTGTAACTCCCGGATACCGTAGGAATGCTTTGGGTGTGCCAAACGTCACAACGTAACTGGGTGGCTATAAAGGTACGCTACGGGTATCTCCGAAAGTGTCTGTTGGGTTGACACGAATCAAGACTGGGATTTGTCACTCCGTGTGACGGAGAGGTATCTCTGGGCCCACTCGGTAAGACATCATCATAATGAGCTCAATGTGACTAAGGAGTTAGCCACGGGATGATGTGTTACGGAACGAGTAAAGAGACTTGCCGGTAACGAGATTGAACAAGGTATGGCGATACCGACGATCGAATCTCGGGCAAGTACCATACCGATAGACAAAGGGAATTGTATACGGGATTGATTGAATCCCTGACATCGTGGTTCATCCGATGAGATCATCGTGGAGTACGTGGGAGCCAACATGGGTATCCAGATCCCGCTGTTGGTTATTGGCCGGAGAGGTGTCTCGGTCATGTCTACGTGTCTCCCGAACCCGTAGGGTCTACACACTTAAGGTTCGATGACGCTAGGGTTATAGGGAAAAGGTATACGTGATTACCGAAGGTTGTTCGGAGTCCCGGATGAGATCCCGGACGTCACGAGGAGCTCCGGAATGGTCCGGAGGTAAAGATTGATATATAGGAAGTCCAGTTTTGGTCACCGGAAAGTTTTCGGGCTCATCGGTAATGTACCGGGAGTGCCGGGAGGGTGCTGGAGGACCCCCGGGAGGGGTGTGACGACCAGAGGACTTCATGGGCTGTTAGATAAAGTGTGTCAGCCCTTATTGGGCTGGGAAATACTTTTTCTAAAGGCCCATGTGGCTGGAGATAAGGAGATAAGGCAAAAAGGATTTAAAAGGAGGAGATCCACCTCCCTTGTGGGAGGTGGACTCTCCCTTTAATTCGGCCGGCCATCTCCTCTTTGGAGTAGAGGCCAAGCCATCCCTCCACGTCCCTCCTCCTATATATACTTGAGGTTTTGGATGTTTTGAGACAAGATTTGATCTCTCTCTCTCACGGCGAAGCCCTACCTCTCTTCTTCCTCCTCCGCAGCGCTTAGGCGAAGCCCTGTCGGAATACCTTGCTACTCCACCACCACCACACCGTCGTGCTGCTGTTGGAGCCCTTCCCCAACCTCTCCTTCATCCTTGCTGGATCAAGGTGTTGGAGACGTCACCGGGCTGCACGTGTGTTGAACGCGGAGGTGCCGTCCGTTCGGCACTTGATCGGATCTACCGCGATCTGAATCGCTGCGAGTACGACTCCATCAACCGCGTTCTTGTAACGCTTCCGCTTAGCGATCTTCAAAGGTATGAAGATCCACTCTCCCCTTGCTCGTTGCTGGTTTCTCCATAGATGGATCTTGGTGAACGCGTAGGAAATTTTTTGATTTACTACTACGTCTCCCAACAGTTGGTACCACGAACCGGGACCAATGCACCCCTTTGGTCTCGGTTGGTGGCACCAACCGAGACCAATGCCCACCTTTAGTCCCGGTTGGTGCCACCAACCGGGACCAAAGGTATCTGCTTCCCGCCCTTTGGGCTGTCGAAAAGGGACCTTTTGTCCCTGTTGGTGGCACCAACCGGGACTAAAGGTGGGCATTGGTCCCGGTTTGTACCACCAACCGGGGCCAATGCTCTGGGTATATAAGTAGCACTTAGGAATTTTCAGTTCTCATCTCGCCCCCGACGACGCCAACGAAATTGACGCCGCCAGGCTGCCCGCCCGCCGCCCGCTGCCCCCGCCGTCACTGTCGTCGTCGGCCCAGCCGTCGCCACCGCCTGCCATCGCCATCACCGTCGCCCCAGCCGTCGCCACCGCCCGCCGCCCCCGTCGTCGTCGTCGCTTGTTGCCCCCGCCATCGCCCCAACCATCGCCATCGCCCGCCGCCCCCGTAGCCGTCGCCGCTCATCATCGCCGTCGCCGTGGTCCTAGCCGTCACCATCGCCCGCCGCCCCCATCGTCGTCATTGCTCGCTGCCCCCACCGTCGCCATCACCCCAGCCGCCGCCACCGCCCGCCGCCCCCATCGTCATCGTCGCCATCGCCGTCTCCCCAGCCGTTGCCACCGCCCGCCGCTCCCGTCGTTGTCGTCAGTCACCATCGCCGTAGCCACCGCCTGCCGCCCCCGTCATCGTTGTCGCTCGCCGTCGCCGTCGCCACCGCCCGCCGCCCCTGTCGTCGTCATCGTCGCTCGCCAAACAGCATGACACCGCCAAGCTGTCGGACCGCGCCCTCGTCGATGCCCTCGCCAACGTGCTCTCCTCCCCGAGCCCTCGCCGACACGCCCTTGCCGAGCCCGTTGCTGCGCGCCGCCCCGAGCCTGCCGTCGTCGTCCCCGTCCCCAGCGCCGTCCCCATCGCCACCCGTCGCCTCCTCGTCGCTGTCCCCCTAGTGAGCCCCCCTTTCCCATGGTCCCCTGCTCGGACACGGCGACACGGACACGGCGACACGGGATATGTATGTCGTTGTCATTGAGTAAAAGAAAGAAACAGAATGAAAATATTTCATGAGTTAATGAAAATATATAATTTGGCTATGTATGTAAAGATGGACATACCCCCTCCCCGATAACTTCGACATGAGGGGGGTCGATATACCCCCTCCCCGATAACTTCGACATGAGGGGGGGTCGATGTTGGAAATATGCCTTAGAGGCAATAAATAAAGTGTTTATTATTATTATATTTCCTTGTTCATAATAATTGTTTATTATCCATGCTTTGTATTGATTGGAAACACATTGCATGTGTGGATATATAGACAACACTTTGTCCCTAGTGTGCCTCTAGTAGACTGGCTCGTTGATCAAAGATGGTCAAGGCTTCCTAGCCATTGACATAAGATGTCATTTGATAACGGGATCACATCATTAGGAGAATGATGGGATGGACAAGACCCAAACTATAAACATAGCATATGATCGTGTTAGTTTATTGCTACAATTTTCTGCATGTCAAGTATATGTTCCTGTGACCATGAGATCATGCAACTCACGGACACCGGAGGAGTGACTTGTGTGTATCAAACGTCGCAACGTAACTGGGTGACTATAAAGGTACTCTACAGGTATCTCCGAGGGTGTTTGCTTGGTTGTCATGGATCAACACTGGGTTTGTTACTCCGTATGACGAAGAGGTATCTCAGGGCCCACTCGGCAATACAACATCACAATAATCCTTGCAAGCAATGTGACTAACTGTTAGCCATGAGATCTTGTATTACGGAACGAGTAAAGAGACTTTCCGGTAATGAGCTTGAACTAGGTATGGAGATACCGACGATCGAATCTCGAGCAAGTAACATACCGAAGAACAAAGGCAACATCATACGGGATTAACTAAATCCTTGACATAGAGGTTCAACCGATAAAGATCTTCATAGAATATGTAGGAATCAATATGGGCATCTAGGTCCCACTATTGGTTATTGATCGTAGAGGTGTCTCGGTCATGTCTACATAGTTCTCGAACTCGCAGGGTCTGCACACTTAAGGTTCGGTGATGTTTTGGTAGGATAGAGTTATGTATGGTGGTGACCGAAGGTTGTTCAGATTCCCGAACGAGATCACGTATGTCACGAGGAGCTCCGGAATGGTCTGGAGGTAAAGATTGATATATAGGAAAATGGTATTTGAACTCCGGAAAAGTTTTGGGCATTTCTGGTAGTGTACCGAGAGTGACGAATGGGTTCCGGGGACCACCAAGTGGAGCCCACAAACCCCAAGGGGCCACATGGGCCTTAGAGGTGGCGCACCAGCCCCTGGTGGGCTGGGCAAGCCAGCCCAAGAGGCCTATGCACAAGGAAGGAGGAGATAGAGTAGATTCCAAGTTTGGGAGAGAGTCCCACTTGGAATCCACCTCCCTTGTGGGAGGTCGACTCTCCCTCTTTGGTTCCGAACCTCTCCTTAGAGGAGAGGCTAGGGATGCCTCCTCTCCTCTCCCTCCTATATATACTCGAGGATTTTGAGGGCAGCCCTAACCCTAATTCTGCCAAGTGCTGCCCTTTTCTTCCTCTAGTTCATTTTCTCCGCCAGATCGGTTTTCAGCAGTGCTTAGGCGAAGCCCTACTAAAATTCCTCCACCACCATCGCTGCAATGCCATTGCGCTGCCGGAGAACTTTTCTACCTCTCTGCTCCCTCTTGCTGGATCAATAAGGCTGAGATCTTCACCGAGTTGCACGTGTGCTAAACGCGGAGGTGCCTTCCGTTCGGTACTTGATCGGGAGTGCGTGGGACGGCTTGCGATTTGGATCACGGAGATTTACCACTACATCAACCGCGTTCTTTAACGCTTACGCGTAGTGATCTACAAGGGTAAGTAGATTCAATCTCTCCTCTCCTAGATTCTCATCTCCTAGATTGTCTTGGTGAAGCGTAGGAATTTTTTTGTTTCCCATGCAACGTTACCCAATAGTGGCATCATGAGCTAGGTCTTTGCGTAGATGAGATCTTGAGTAGAACACAAAGAGTTTGTGGGCGTTGATATTCAGATTGCTTCCTTCCTTAGTCTTCTCTTGGTTGAGCGGTATTGTGGGATGAAGCGGCTCGGGACGACTTTACTCGTACGCTTATGAGAGACCGTGTTCCATCGACTGACATGTGACTTCGTCGCATAAAGATGGCGGGCGGGTGTCTGTCTCTCCCACTTTAGTTGGATCAGATTTGATTGAGGTGGTCCTTTTAGAAGGTTGAAAATTAATATTCATATCATCGTTGTGGTTTTTGCGTACGTAAGAATCGTTCTTGCTAGATACCCATAGCAGCCACGTAAAACATGCAAAAACAATTAGAGGACGTCTAACTTGTTTTTGCAGGGTATGTTGTGATGTGATATGGCCAAATTCATGATGTGATATATGTGATGTATGAGATGATCATGTTTTTGTATAGAATATTACGACTTGCATGTCGATGAGTACGACAACCGGCAGGAGCCATAGGGTTGTCTTTAATTATTGTATGACCTGCGTGTCAATCATTAAGTGCTATGTAATGCTTTACTTTATCGCTAAACGGTAGCAATAGTAGTAGAAGCATGTTGGGCGCGACAACCCCGATGGCGACACGTTGATGGAGATCAACATGATGGAGATCATGGTGTCATGCCGGTGACGACAGAGATCATGCCGGTGCTTTCACGATGGAGATCAAAAGCACAAGTTCATGGCCATATCATGTCACTTATGAATTGCATGTGATGTTAATCCTTTTATGCACCTTATTTTGCTTAGGACGACGGTAGCATTATAAGGTGATTCCTCACTTAAATTTCAAGGTGAATTGTGTTCTCCTCGAGTGTGCACCGTTGCGAAAGTTCGGCGTGTCAAGACACCACGTGATGATCGGGTGTGATAGACTCTACGTTATCATACAATGGGTGTAATCCAGTGTTGCACATGCAGAACGCTCGGGTTAAACTTGACGAGCCTAGCATGTACAGACATGGCCTCGGAACACAAGATACCGAAAGGTCTAACATGAGTCATATAGTAGATATGATCAACATGATGATGTTCACCATTGAAACCACCTTAACTCACGTGATGATCGGACTTGAGTTGATGAATATGGATCATGTGTCACTCAGATGACCTGAGGGATGTCAATTTGAGTGGGAGCTTTAGTAATTTGATTAACTAAACTCATTATCTTGAACAATAGTCTAAGTAACCTTTGCATATTTATGTTGTAGATCAATGGCTCGTGTAGTAGCACCCCTGAATTTTAATGCGTTCCTAGAGAAAGCTATGTTGAAAGATGATGGAAGTAACTTTGTGGACTGGGCCCGTAATCTAAGGATTATCCTCACGGCTTCCCAGAAGGCTTATGTCCTTGATACACCGCTTGGTGACCCACTCGCTCCCGTGTCTTCCGAAGACGTTAAGAATGCTTGGGAGGCATGTTCTGGAGATTACTCAATAGTTCAGTGTGCAATGTTGTATGGCTTAGAACCGGGACTTCAAAGACGTTTTGAATGTCATGGAGCATATGAGATGTTCCAAGAGTTGGAGTTTATCTTTAAGAAGAATGCCCGGATCGAGAGGTATGAGACCTCCGATAAGTTCTATGCTTGCAAAATGGAGGAGAACGGGTCTATCAGTGAACATATACTCAGAATGTCTAGGTATTCAACTCGTCTGGCGGAGTTAGGGATGCCTCTTCCACCAGAGGCGATCACCGACAGAGTTCTTCAATTACTGCCACCTAGATACAAGAGCTTCGTGCTGAACTATAACATGCATAGGATGAACAAGTCAGTCGCCGAGCTGTTTGTGATGCTGAAAGTCGCTGAGTCTGAAATCTAGAAAGAACATCAAGTGTTGATGGTCAATAAAACCACTAGTTCAAGAAGAATGGAAAGGGCAATAAGGATAACTCCAATAAGGGTGGCAAAGCAGTTGCTCCTCCCGTGAAGAAACCCAAGGCTGGACTCAAGCTAGAAACTGAGTGCTTTCATTGCAAGGGAACTGGTCACTGGAAGCGGAACTGCCCCAAGTATCTGGCTGACAAGAAGGCGGCCAACAACAAACAAGGTATATATGATATACATGTTATTGATGTGTACCTTACTAGCTCTCGTTGTAGTGCCTGGGTATTTGATACCGGTTCAGTTGCTCACCTTTGCAACTCAAAATAGGAACTACGGAATAGACGAAGGCTCGCGAAGGATGAAGTGACGATGTGCGCGGGAAATGGTTCCAAGGTTGATGTGGCCGCCGTCGGCACGCTCTTCGATTACCATAGGGATTAGTGATGAACCTGAATAACTGTTATTTAGTGCCTACGTTAAGTATGAACATTATATCTGGATCTTGTTTATTGCGAGACGGTTACTCATTTAAGTCAGAGAATAATGGTTGTTCTATTTATATGAGTAATATGTTTTATGTTCATGCACCCAATGTGAGGGGTTTATTCATATTGAATCTTGATAGTAATGATACGCATGTTCATAACATTGATGCCAAAAGATGTAGAGTTGATAGTGATAATACCACTTTCTTGTGGCACTGCCGTTTAGGTCATATTGGTGTAAAACGCATGAGGAAGCTCCATGCTGATGGACTTTTGGAGTCACTTGATTTTGAATCACTTGACACATGTGAACCATGCCTCATGGGCAAGATGACTAAAACGCCGTTCTCTGGAACAATGGAACGGGCAAGTGACTTGTTGGAAATCATATATACTGATGTGTGCAGTCCAATGAATGTTGCAGCGCACGGGTGGATATCGTTATTTTCTCACCTTCACTGATTACTTAAGTAGATATGGGTATATTTACTTAATGAAACACAAGTCTAAAACATTTGAAAAGTTCAAGCAATTTTAGAGTGAAGTTGAGAATCATCGTAACAAGGAGATTAAATTCCTACGATCTGATCGAGGAGGTGAATATCTGAGTTGTGAGTTTGCAGTCACTTAAGACAGTGTGGAATTATTTCACAGTTGACACCGCCTGAAACACCACAGTATAATGGTGTGTCCGAACGTCGTAATCGAACCTTATTAGATATGGTGCGTTCTATGATGTCTCTTACCTATTTGCCACTATCGTTTTGGGTTTATGCATTAGAGACAACTGCATTCACTTTAAATAGGGCACCATCGAAATCCGTTGAGACGACGCCATATGATCTATGGTTTGGCAAGAGGCCAAAGTTATCGTTTCTTAAAGTTTGGGGATGTGATGCTTATGTCAAAAATCTTCAGCCTGAAAAGCTGGAACCCAAAGCGGAGAAATGCGTCCTCATAGGATATCCTAAAGAGATAGTTGGGTATACCTTCTATCTCAGATCCGAAGGCAAAGTGTTTGTCGCTAAGAACGGAACATTTCTTGAATTTCTCTCGAAAGAATTGAGTGGAAGGAAAATAGAGCTTGATGAGGTCGTTGAACCTTTACTTCAACCAGAGAGTAGCGCAACGCAGAAAGATGTTTCTATGGAGCCTACAACAGTTGAAGAGGAAGTTAATGATGATGATCATGAAGCTTCGGATCAAGTTACTACTGAACCTCGTAGGTCGACAAGGGCGCGTACTTCTCCTGAGTGGTACGGCAACCCTCTCTTGGAGGTTATGTTGTTGGACAACAATGAACCTATGAGCTATGGAGGAGCGATGATGGGCCCGGGTTCCGAGAAATAGTTAGAGGCCATGAAATCTGAGATGGGATCCATGTATGAAAACAAAGTATGGACTTTGGAAGTATTACCTGAAGGATGAAAGGCCAATTAGAACAAATGGATCTTTAAGAAGAAGACGGACGCGGACGGTCATGTCACCGTCTATAAAGCTCGACTTGTGGCAAAGGGTTTTTCACAAGTTCAAGGAGTTGACTACGATGAGACCTTCTCACACGTAGCGATGCTTAAGTCCGTTAGAATCATGTTAGCAATAGCTGCATATTTCGACTATGAAATTTGGCAGATGGATGTCAAAATAGTGTTCCTCAATGGTTTCCTTGAGGAAGAGTTGTATATGATGCAACCAGAAGGTTTTGTTGATCCAAAGAATGCTGAAATTTTTTGCAAACTCCAGCGATCCATTTATGGACTGGTGCAAGCATCTCGGAGTTGGAATAAGCGCTTTCATGAGGTGATCAAAGCGTTTGGATTTATACAAGTTTACGGAGAAGCTTGTATTGACAAGAAAGTGAGTGGGAGATCTGTAGCGTTTCTAATATTATATGTGGATGACATATTGCTGACTGGAAACAATATAGAAATGCTGGAAAGCGTGAAGGAATATTTGAACAAAAGTTTTTGAATGAAGGACCTAGGAGAAGCTGCTTTCACATTGGGCATTAAGATCTATAGAGATAGATCGAGACACTTGATAGCACTTTCACAAGGCACATACCTTGATAAATTTTGAAGAAGTTCAAAATGGATCAATCCAAGAAGGGTTTTTTGCCTGTGTTACAAGGTGTGAAGTTGAGTAAGACTCAATGCCTAGTGACTGCAGAAGATAGAGAGAAGTTGAGTGTCATCCCCTATGCTTCAGCCATAGGCTCTATCATGTATGCAATGTTGTGCACAAGACCCGATGTCAGTCTTGCCATAATTATGGCCAGAAGGTTTCAAAGTGATCCTGGAATGGAGCACTGGACGGTGGTCAAGAATATCCTTAAGTACCTGAAAAGGACTAAGGAAATGTTTCTTGTTTATGGAGGTGATCAAGAGCTCGTCGTAAAGGGTTAACTGATCCGGATGAATCAAGTCGCAAACCGGATACATATTTATTCTTAACGGGGGAGCGGTAAGCTGGTGCAGTTCCAAGCAAAGCGTGGTAGCCGATTCTACATGCAAAGCGGAGTACATCGCAGACTCGGAGGCAACGAAGGAAGGCGTCTGGATGAAGCAGTTCATGATAGATCTTGGAGTAGTGCCCAGTGCACTAAATCCAATGACTCTGTTTTTTGACAACACTGGTGCCATTGCTCTAGCCAAGGAACCAAGGTTTTACAAGGGGACCAGACACATAAATCGATGCTTCAATTCCATCCGCGATTACATCGAGGAGAAGGACATAAATATTTTCAAAGTGCACACGGATCTGAATGTTGCAGACCCGTTGACTAAACCTCTTCCAAGGGCTAAACATGATCAACACCAGAACTGCATGGGTGTTCGATTCATTACAATGTAAATCACATACTGATGTGAACTAGATTATTGACTCTAGTGCAAGTGGGAGACTGTTGGAAATATGCCCTAGAGACAATAAATAAAGTGTTTATTATTATATTTCCATGTTCATGATAATTGTTTATTATCCATGCTATAATTGTATTGTTTGGAAATACATTGCATGTATGGATATATAGACAACACTTTGTCACTAGTGTGCCTCTAGTAGACTAGCTCGTTGATCAAAGATGGTCAAGGTTTCCTAGCCATTGACATAAGATGTCATTTGATAACGGGATCACATCATTAGGAGAATGATGGGATGGACAAGACCCAAACTATAAACGTAGCATATGATCATGTCAGTTTATTGCTATAGTTTTATGCATGTCAAGTATATGTTCCTATGACCATGAGATCATGCAACTCACGGACACTGGAGGGGTGCCTTGTGTGTATCAAACGTCGCAACGTAACTGGGTGACTATAAAGGTACTCTACAGGTATCTCCGAGGGTGTCTGCTGGGTTGTCATGGATCAACACTGGGATTTGTTACTCCGTATAACGGAGAGGTATCTTAGGGCCCACTCAGTAATACAACATCACAATAAGCCTTGCAAGCAATGTGACTAAATGTTAGCCATGGGATTTTGTATTACAGAACGAGTAAAGAGACTTGCCGGTAACGAGGTTGAACTAGGTATGGAGATACCGACGATCGAATCTCGGGCAAGTAACATACCGAAGAACAAAGGAAACATCATACGGGATTAATTGAATCCTTAACATAGAGGTTCGACCGATAAAGATCTTCATAGAATATGTAGGAATCAACATGGGCATCCAGGTCCCGCTATTGGTTATTGACCGTAGAGGTGTCTCGGTCATGTCTACATAGTTCTCAAACCCGCAGGGTCTGCACACTTAAAGTTCGGTGACGTTCCGGTAGTATAGAGTTATGTATGGTGGTGACCGAAGGTTGTTCAGAGTCCCGAATGAGATCATTGACGTCACGAGGATCTCCGAAATGGTCCGGAGGTAAATATTGATATATAGGAAAGTGGTATTTGAACTCCGGAAAAGTTTCAGGCATTTCCGGTAGGGTACCGGGAGTGACGAATGGGTTCTGGGGACCACCAAGTGGGGCCCACATACCCCAAGGGGTAACATGGGCCTTAGAGGTGGCGCACCAGCCCCTAGTGGGCTGGGCAAGGCAGCCCAAGAGGCCTATGCGCAGGGAAGGAGGAGATAGAGTAGATTCCAAGTTTGGGAGAGAGTCCCACTTGGAATCCACCTCCCTTGTGGAAGATGGACTCTCCCTCTTTGGTTCGGCCGAACCAGGAGAGGTTAGGTCAGCCTCCTCTCCTCTCCCCCTATATATACTCGAGGATTTTGAGGGCAGCCCTAACCCTAACTCTGCCAAGTGCTGCCCTCTTCTTCCTCTAGTTTGTTTTCTCCTCTAGATCGGTTTTCAGCGGTGCTTAGGCGAAGCCCTACTGGAATTGCTCCACCACCATCACCGCAATGCTGTCGCGCTGCCGGAGAACTCATCTACCTCTCCGCTCCCTCTTGCTGGATCAAGAAGGCAGAGATCTTCATCGAGCTGCACGTGTGCTGAACGTGGAGGTGCCGTCCGTTCGGTACTTGATCGGGAGTTCGTGGGACGGCTTGCGATCTGGATCTCGAAGACGTACCACTACATCAACCGCGTTCTTTAATGCTTCCGCTAAGCGATCTAGAAGGGTACGTAGATCCAATCTCTCCTCTCGTAGATGCTCATCTCCTAGATTGGTCTTGGTGAAGCGTAGGAATTTTTTTGTTTCCCATGCAACGTTTCCCAACAGTCGATATACCCCCTCCCCAATAACTTCGACATGAGGGGGGGTCGATATATACCCCCCTCCCCGATAACTTCGACATGAGGGGGGGGTCGATATACCCCCTCCTCGATAACATTTTTTTTTCTAAGTTACTTAGGTAAAATGTTCACCCCCCTCTCGATATACCGGGCGACCAACTCTCGAGGCCATCCAAACCCGAGGAAAAAAGCGTTGTCGATATATACCCCCTCCCCGATTTTTTTTCTAAGTTACTAAGATAAAATGTTCATATAGAAAACTCTGGTAATATAGATTTATCAATAATGCCCCCATTATGGATGTGCACAAGTTGATCCAATTTTTTTCTGATCCCACATATATATATATATATATATATATATATATATATATATATATATTCTTCTATATGTCATGTTGTGTGTGAAAGTATTGAAGAAACCCATGGCTTCATCATCAGCCGGAAATAACCGGCGTATGATGTTACGAAGCTCTTCAAAGTTGTTTTGGAACGGAGTTCCGGATAGAATAATCCCCTTTTTGTTACGAATTTCAACAACGACCTTCCAAATAGCAATATTCTGAACGCTCTTGCTGAACTTCGTACCAAAAAGCTAATAATCCTATCCGGGACTCCGTTCGAAAACAATTTTGGAGAGCTTCGTACCATTATGTCTTGGGGAACGCGAGAGAAAACAAAAATTTCCGGTATAGCGAGCACGCCCAGTACCACTATGGAGACTGCATACAAGGTTTGATCTGATCTGTACCGACTCGAAGCGCAGCGGAAGAAGAGTCGATGGAGATTGTTGGTGCAGATCCCCGCAGCTAGGATTTTACAACCTCCCAACCGCGAGGATGTACTCCCTCATCGGACAGCCCTTCGGGAGGCGGTTAGACAGTCCTTCGGCAGGCGGTCGGATAGTCCTGTTGGGGAACGTTGCATGGGAAACAAAATTTTCCTACGCACACGCAAACCTATCCATGGTGATGAGCATCTACGAGAGGGAGAGTGGATCTACGTACCCTTGTAGATCGCTAAGCGGGAAGCGTTAAGAAACGCGGTTGGTGTAGTCGTACTTCTTCGCGATCCAAATCGCCGAGCATCCCGCGATCGAATCACGAACCATCCCGCGAACCAATCATGAACCGTCCCGCGATCTCATCACGATCCGTACCGCGATCCGATCACGAACGTTCCGTGGCCTTGATCACGATCCTTCCGATCTAGTACCGAATGGCCGACACCTCCGCGTTCAGCACACGTGCAGCGTGATGACGATCTCCACCGTCCTGACCCAGCAAGAGGAGATGGAGAGGTAGATGAGTTTGCCGGCAGCGTGACGGCGCTCCGGCGATGGTGGTGGAGCAATTTCGGCAGGGCTTCGCCTAAGCACTGCGGAACTACGATCTAGAGGAGAAACTATGCACCGGTGGATTGGGTAGCACGTGGCCGGGAATTCTATGCAAAACCCTAGCTATCCACCAATATATATAGGAGGAGAGGAAGAGGAGGGGGGCTGGCGCACCAAGTCCCCCTAGGGGATTCGGCCGGCCAAGGAGGAGCAATCCTACTCCTACTCCAATCCTAGTTGGAGTAGGATTGCTTCCTATTGGCTGATTTTCCCCTTTTCCCTTTAGGACTTCCTCTCCCTGCACCATGGGCCTTTGTGGCTGTTTCCCCAGCCCATTAAAGGCTGGTTATTATTCTGCCACAGCCCATGGACCTCTTGGGGTCGAAATACCCCTCCCGGAGGTCCCCCGGTACACTACTGGCACTCCCGGTACACTACCGATGAGCCCGAAACTTTTCCGGCGACCAAACTGGGACTTCCTATATATGAATCTTTACCTCCGGACCATTCCGGAGCTCCTCGTGAAGTCCAAGATTTCATCCGGGACTCCGAACAACCTTCGGTCACCCCCATACACAACTCTACACTACCGAAACGTCACCGAACCTTAAGTGTGCAGACCCTGCGGGTTCGAGAACTATGTAGACATGACCGAGACACCTCTACGGTCAATAACCAATGGCAGGACCTGGACGTCCACATTGGTTCCTACATATTCTACAAAGATCTTTATCGGTCGAACCTCTATGTCAAGGATTCAGTTAATCCCGTATAACGTTCCCTTTGTTCTTCGGTATGTTACATGTCCGAGATTCAATCGTCGGTATCTCCATACCTAGTTCAACCTCGTTATCGGCAAGTCTCTTTACTCGTTCCGTAATACAAGATCCCGCAACTAACAATTAGTCACATTGCTAGGCTTATTGTGATGTTGCATTACCGAGTGGGCCATCTCAACTAACAAATTTCGCAACTAACAAATCCCAGTCTCGATCCATGCCAACTCAACAGACACCATCGGAGATACCTGTAGAGCACCTTTATAGTCACCCAGTTATGTTGCGACATTTGATACACACAAGGCACTCCTCCGATATCCGTGAGTTGCATGATCTCATGGTCATAGGAACATATACTTGACATGCGGAAAATAGTAGCAATAAACTGACACGATCTTATGCTACATTTGTAGTTTGGGTCTTGTCCATCACATCATTCTCCTAATGATGTGATCCCGTTATCAAATGACATCACATGTCAATGGCTAGGAAACCCTGACCATCTTTGATCAACGAGCTAGTTCACTAGAGGCATACTAGAGACACAGTGTTTGTCTATTTACCCACACATGCAATGTGTTTCCAATCAATGAAATTATAGCATGGATAACAAACGATTATCATGAACAAGGAAATATAATAATAAACACTTTATATATTGCCTCTAGGGCATATTTCCAACAAGTCCCCCGGATGATGTCGCGGACAGCCCTTCGGGAGGACCATCGAAACTCGAACGGAGACTCGGACAGCCCTACGGGAGGACACATGAACAGCCCCTCGGGCAAAAGATCGAAACTATGACCTCTCTACGGGGTTGCACACATACGGTGTCATATATCCGGCAGGGCTTCGCTGTCCAGAACTAGTTCCTGCTGGAACCCAGACAACCTTTCGGCTCTACGAAAGACTCTTTTCGTCGGAGGGAGAGAGAGAGCTTGTAAAGCAAAGCATGTGTATGATGTCACAAGGATGAAGAGATGGCAGCCCACATCTCCTCTATTTATAGGAAAACCAAGGGGTAGGGTTGGGACTTGAAAATACCAAACTACCCCCACTTTATGTCACACATAAAAAATCTTAAGAAGGAAAATGGGTGCCATGTGGAGCTCCATGGAGGAGCTCCACCCTTGGCCGGCCAACCCTTGGGGGGCCCCATGAGGAGCTACCTTGCTCCCCAATCCCTTATAGAAGCCTTTTTGGAAATATCCAAAAAGGTGCTTTTCCATAAATATCCAAAAAGCCCTTTCACTATTCACGACGACATTTTTCAGCATCCGATCGAACCGAAAATATTTATGTGGGCTTAGAAGAATTCTAGTACCCCACTAAAATAATTTTTAATGCAATCTGGAAAAATTCCGGAATAGTGATTTTCATCTGCGAAAAGCATCTGAAGCGGTTCCGGCAGCTCCGGAACATTTCCGGTTTTTCTTCCGGAAAATTCCCGGAAGTTTCCAGAATGATTCTGGCACCCTCCAAAAATTATTAGGCATGTGCCGAAACCAATTTGACTTAATGGTATCCCCTAAAACTACTTTTTAGTTTTAGTGAAACTGTTCCGGTGTCCTGTCTGCGGAACTTTTCCGCTGTCCGAAACTTTTCCGTTGTCCGAAACTTTTCGGTGATTTTCTCTCAGACTCCCTGTCTAGTATTCAACAGATAGATGACCCTTAAGAGTGTGACCCTATAGGTTCGGTGAAGCATAGACATGACCTGGAACCCCTTCCGATCAATGATCAACATCGGAGCCGTGGACACCCATATTAACACCTATACCCACACGAATGAATATTCGAGTGAACCTCTAGTTGCCGTGAGCTATTCCTGTTGCTTCGTGATATGTTACAATTACCCGAGGTGAGACATGTAGGCATCCTCATGGATCAACAACTTGTCCACTATGCCAGTTACCTCATTGCCGGTATTGTTCTCTTTTTTATTCCCGTGTTCCGGCATCCCCGTGATCAAATCACAAAGTGTCTGGCTAGACGATGATGGATACCGTAACACCGAGAGGGCCCAGAGATACCTCTCCATCGCCGGAGGAGCAAATCCCAATCTTGAGCTATCAAGTTACTTGACATACTTTTCCATGAACCCGTAAGCCGCCGTAATAGCCACCCATTTACGGATGACGTTTAACAAACACCAAAGTTCATGAAGCAAGCATGAAGAAACTCGATACTCTCATGGTCTAAGGAATTATGCAAACGTTAACCATCTCTGTGTTATTAACCATTAACTTGTGACGAATGTATCTCATAGCATAACATCAATTCGGATCGATTCAACACGAGTGTTCTACCAACATCGCATCCTCAAAATTGCCGGCATAGCCATGCCCATGATCAGGAAAATAGGACCATCATGCAACACTTGAGCCAGTCTTAGAGGCAAGACTAGGAATACAATTTACCATTTATCATACCGTACGTGCACATGAGTTCCCTCCAAGCCTCATTTAATTTGTAGACTCGAGAATCATTGCAGTTATAGCATGGAACATAAACATTCATTACAAACTTTGGAGATACAAATAACTGTTATTACTGCCTCTAGGGCATATCTCCTACAGACTCCCACTTGCACTAGAGTCATAATCCGGTTACATGGCTTCCCTAAAACCAATGGCTATCCGGTGTTGCTCATGCTTTGCTCGTGGTAGAGGCTTTGTCATCGGGTCTGACACATTTAGATCCGTGTGAACTTTGCGTACTTTCACTAAACCTTCTTCGACATGATGTCGAATGAGTTTATATTTGCGTTGACTATGCATTGTCTTATGGTGCAAACATGGCTCCCTTGCCTGAGCCACGGCGCAACTATTTTCACAATAGATCTCCATCGGGTCCAGAGCACTTGGAACCACACCAAGGTCTTCAAGAAATTGCTTGATACCGACAGCTTGCTTGGAGGCTTCAGAAGCAGCAACATATTCCGCCTCCGTCGTAGAATCCGCCACAGTCTTTTGTTTGGAACTTTTCCAATCAACTGCGCCGCCGTTCAGTATGAAAACATAGCCAGATTGAGATTTGAAGTCATCTGGGTCAGTCATGAAGCCTGCATCAGTGTAACAACTTACAATGAGCTCTTCATCACCTCCGTACAGAAGGAGTAAATCTTTGGTCCTTCTGAGGTACTTAAGAATACTCTTAACTACGGCCCAGTGTTCCAATCCTGGATCACCTTGGTACCGGCTGCTAACACTTAGCGCATAGGAAACATCCGGTCTTGTACATAGCATGGCATACATAATAGAACCAACTGCTGAAGCATATGGAATATCATTCATTTGTACTCTCTCATCGAGGGTCCGAGGACTCTGATTCTTGCAAAGCACTGTGCCAGGTGACATGGGGAGTAGGCCTTTCTTGGAGTTCTCCATGTTGAACCTTTTCAACACCTTGTCAATGTACGTGTTTTGGCTAAGCGCTATTAGGCGTCTTGATCTATCTCTATAGATCCTAATGCCCAATACATATGCCTATTCACCTAAGTATTTCATTGAAAAACTCCTTTTCAATGAGTCTTTTATTTCGCTAAGAAAATTCACATCATTTCAAATCAACAATATGTCATCCACATACAAGATTAGAAATGCTTTTGCGCTCCCACTAAACTTCTTGTAAACACAAGATTCTTCATCGTTCCTGATGAAGCCAAACTATTTGAACACTTCATCAAAACGAATGTTCCAGCTCCTTGATGCTTGCTTCAGACCATAAATGGCTTTCTGAAGCTTACATACTTTTCCAGCATTCTTAGGATCGACAAAACCTTCTGGCTGTATCATGTATACATCCTGTTCAAGGTTTCCATTTAGGAAAGCCGTTTTGACATCCATCTGCCATATTTCATAATCGAAATAAGCAACAATTGCTAGTAATATCCGAATAGACCTAAGCATAGCTACGGGTGAGAAAGTCTCGTCGTAGTCCACTCCTGGGACTTGCGTGAACCCTTTCGCGACAAGTCTAGCTTTGTGGATAGTAATGTTACCATCCGCGTTCGTCTTTCTTTTGAAAATCCATTTACAACCAATGGGTTTTACACCATCTGGAAGTTCTTCCAAGTTCCAAACTTGGTTTTCGTACATGGATTCCATTTCGGACCTCATGGCTTTGTGCCCTTCCCTTGAGCTAGGCCCCGCCATCGCTTCCTTGTAGTGCGCAGGTTCATCATCTTCAAGAATGAAGATTTCGTTATGAAAATACTTAGGTGGCTGGATAGCCCTACCTGATCTGCGCGGTTCAGTTACAACATTGTATGAAGTTTCCGCATCACATGCGACAACTTCCGGCTCAGTTGTAGCGATAATTTGCGGAATTACTTCCGGTTCCTTAGCCATATCAATGGTTGCCAAAGATTCACTAATCTCATTAAGTTGTACTGTCCTCCCACTCAATTCTTTAGCGAGAAATTCTTTCTCGAGAAAGTGTGCAACCTTTGCGACAAACATTTTGCCTTCGGACTAGTGGTAGAAGGAATATCCAATGGTGTTATTTGGATAACCTACAAAGTAACATTTGTCTGATCTAGGTTCTAGTTTGGTTGGTAGTAAACATGTTACGTATGCCTCACAACCCCAAACCTTGAGATGCGACACACTAGGTATCTTCCCATACCACATCTCATGTGGTGTCGTCTCAACAGACTTAGACGGCGCTCTGTTTAATGTATAAGCGGTAGTGAGTAGTGCGTGACCCCAAAAAGATATCGGCAGATCTGTAAGAGACATCATCGACCTTACCATGTCTAACAGGGTTCGGTTACGTCGTTCTGACACCCCGTTTTGCTGTGGAGTTCCGGGAGGCATAAGGTGTGAAACGATTCCACGGTCACTCAGATGTTGGCCAAACTCATGACTAAGATATTCGCCTCCACGATCAGACCGCAGAAACTTAATCTTTTTGTCACGATGATTTTCTACCTCATTCTGAAAATCTTTCAACTTTTCAAAGGTTTCTGACTTATGCTTCATCAAGTAGATATAGCCATACCGACTTAAATCATCAGTAAAAGTCACGAAGTAAAAATACCCACCCGTGCGGTCATGTTCATTGGACAACATACATCACTATGTATTATTTCCAATAATTCACCCGCCCGTTCAGGATGACCCGTGAACGGCGTCTTGGTCATTTTCCCATCAAGCAAGCTTCACATGTGTCAAATGATTCAAAATCAAGGGACGGTAAAACTCCATCTTTATGGAGTCTTTGCATGCGTTTCTTTCCGATGTGGCCAAGCCGATAGTGCCACAAGTAAGTTGTGGTGGTATCAGCCTTCTTAAGGCATTTAGCATTCACGTTAAAGACATCATTTCCACAATCAAGATTCAGTATGAAAAGGCACCCAACAATGGGTGCAAATCCATAAAACATATCCTTACAATAAAGTGAACAACCATTGTTCTCAGACTTGTAGGAGTACCCATCGTGTACTAAACATGATCTAGAGATAATGTTTCTACACAATAACGGAACAAAATAACAGTTACTAAGTTCCAAAATAAATCCTGAAGGGAGACGTAGAGGCATAATGACGATGGCTTGAGCGGCGATCCCAGCGCCGTTCCCGACACGCATCACGACTTCATTCTTTGCCAGCTTGCGCACCTTCTGAAGCCCCTGTATCGAGTTGCAAATGTGAGCAACCGATCCGGTATCAAATATCCAAGACATAGAATTTTCGCTAGCAAGCAAAACGTCAATGACATGAACTTGTATAACAATTATACCTTTTCCGGTTTTCCCGGACTTCTTATCTTCCAGATACTTCTTGCAGTTTCTCTTCCAGTGTCCTGTGCCCTTGTAGTAGAAGCACTCAATTTCATTCTTGTCTCCGCCCTTAGATTTGCGTTGGAAGCCGGTCTTACCGGCGCCCTTGCCCTTCTTTGGCTTGCCTTTCTTATTGAAACTGGCAGTTTTATACACAAGCAACACTTGCTTGTGATTTTTCTGCGGTCCTCCTTCAACAGTTTTCAGCATGGCAAGCACCTCATTTGCTGTTTTGTCCATCCCATTCATGTTGTAGTTCATGATAAAACCGCCATAAGACGGGGGGAGTGAACCTAGCAACAAGTCCATAACATGCTCTTCTGGAAGTGTGAATTCCAGGATTTTAAGCCTTTCAGCGTAGCCAATCATATTGACTACATGCTCGCCAACTGAACTGCCCTCAGCCATCTTGGTCTCTGCCACCATTTTAATGATGTCAAAACTTTCAGACCGTGCATTAAACTTGTAAAGAGCATCCAGATCCTTGATCATATCAAAGGAGTTATGGAATTCAAAACGTTTTTGAAGCTCTGAACTCATACAAGACAGCATGAGGCACTGCACTAAGTTCTAATCATCATCCTTAGTGGCTCAGACATTTTGTATGTCTGCCGCGACTGTTGCCGCCGGTTTAGGAGGAAGAGGTCCGTCAAGAATATACACTTTCTTAGCACCCTGGAGGACAATCCTCAGGGTACGGACTCAGTCCGCATAGTTGTTTCCATTCGTAGCTAACTTCTCTTTCTCTAACATAGGGCCTAAGTTGAACGCGGTGTTGCGAGCCATTTGATCTACAACAAAAAACACAAGTTCATTTAGACTTTGTTCATAATGATTTTTGGCACTAGTGAATAAATAATTTTTATTCTAAGGTGCACTCCCACTCAAATCAATATCTCTCATAATTGATTGTGAGTGATGCAAGACCCAACTTTCAATTCAGCGTCAAGGATGTAACCATCTCAAGTGACGTGAATTTCAATTGGTAGGACAACTTGCGAATCACATCTCTATGTGACTCTTGTTCATCTTTCGATGTGTGTGTTCCGAGCTCATGACTTTCATGCCTGAACGTCAAGACAACCAAGTGATCTTGCTGCGAGGTCTCAACTCACCCGCCTCACACTTCTCTAATCGTTCGTACCCATGTAACCATGTGATACCCCGAAGAGATAGGTGTCGTGACGGTGCTACACTTGGGAGAACACTAACTACTTGATATTCTAAGTGAGAGATCACCCTAATAAAAAGCGACTACCGCGCAATTAAGAAGGGTGCATCAAGAGGGATAAACATCTTAGGCAATTCATAATAGCATGATATGGTATAGCCCCTTCTGACGGAGAAGTCAAGTATTTCTTCGTCTTCGGCATTCGCGTCGGTGTTCACCTCTACGAAGATTGCCACCACCTTGTCAATGCACCAGATAATATTGCTATCTCTATAGCTAATAAAATAAGTGCATTACATAAGGTTGACACGCAGGTCATTAAAGTGCAATCATATGGCTCCAGCCATCATGCCGAATCATGACACACAAGTCATGTTAATTACATCATATAGCCATCTCAAACATAATCAAATTGAATATGAGCATTGCTATACCACATCACATGCAAACCATCCCGCAAAACCAAGTTAGACGCCTCTAATTGGTTTATACAAAATTTTATTTTACGTGGCTTCTAAGGTTTTGACTCAAACCGCAGCTACCAACGTTTATCATCAAGTATGATAATTCAAGTTGCTAGATTAACTTTCCAGGGTGTATGAAACACGAGATAATAAAATCTCGAGCCCCATAATAAACTTTGTCATACGCGTGATCCCCGTGCAGATCATATCTGCATTGCCCTTTTGTCTACGAAACATCCATCTTTCTTTAACTATGGTGGAACCCAAAGAACTGTTAGCACTTCGTTGATCTGTCAATCAGCATACTCAGGAGCAACATGAAAGGATCGTGGATTGCCAGAACTTTGTAAGATTCCACCATTCCGTCAAGATTAGGACTACGCAAATTCACGGGAAGCAACAGGAACATCGGGGAACAGATTTCATCTGCTACCCGCACAAATAATTTTCAGCAATAGATCTCATCTACTACAAAATTATACTATGCACTACCCATAAATCTCATGTATTCTAGATCATAACATGCATCTACTCATAGCCTGGCTCTTGATGCCACTGTTGGGGAACGCGACAGAAAACAAAAATTTCCAGTATAGCGAGCACGCCCAGGACCACTATGGAGACTGCATACAAGGTTTGATCTGATCCGTACCGACTCGAAGCGCAGCGGACGAAGAGTCGGTGGAGATCGTTGGTGCAGATCCCCGCAACTAGGATTTTACAACCTCCCAACCGCGAGGATGTACCCCCTCGTCGGACAGCCCTTCGGGAGGTAGTCGGATAGTCCTTCGGGAGGCGGTCGGACAGTCCCCCGGACGATGTCGTGGACAGCCCTTTGGGAGGACCCTCGAAACTCGAACGGAGACTCGGACAGCCCTACGGGAGGACACACAAACAGCCCCTTGGGCAAAAGATCAAAACTACGACCTCTCTACGGGGTTGCACACATACGGTGTCATCTATTCGGTAGGGCTTCGCCGTCCAGAACTAGTTCCTGCCGGAACCCAGACAGCCTTTCGGCTCTACGAAAGACTCTTTTTGTGGGAGGGAGAGAGAGAGCTTGTAAAGAAAAGCATGTGTATGAGAGCACAAGGATGAAGAGATGGTAGCCCACATCTCCTCTATTTATAGGAAAACCAAGGGGTAGGGTTGGGACTTGAAAATACCAAACTACCCCCACTTTATGTCACACATAAAAAATCATAAGAAGGAAAATGGGTGCCATGTGGAGCTCCATGGAGGAGCTCCACCCTTGGCCAGCCAACCCTTTGGGGGCCCCCATGAGGAGCTACCTTGCTCCCCAATCCCTTCTAGAAGCCTTTTTGGAAATATCCAAAAAGGTGCTTTTCCATAAATATCCAAAAAGCACTTTCACTATTCACAACGACATTTTTCAGCGTCCGATCGAACTGAAAGTATTTATGTGGGATTAGAACAATTCTAGTACCCCACTAAAATAATTTTTAATGCGATCCGGAACAATTCCGGAATAGTGATTTTCATCTGCCAAAAGCATCTGAAGCGGTTCCGGCAGCTCCGGAACATTTCCGGTTTTTCTTCCGGAAAATTCCCAGAAGTTTCCAGAATGATTCTGGCACCCTCCAAGAATTATCAGGCATGTGCCGAAACCAATTTGATTTAATGGTATCCCATGAAACTACTTTTTAGTTTTACCGAAACTGTTCCGGTGTCCTGTCTGCGGAACTTTTCCGGTGTCCGAAACTTTTCGGTGATTTTCTCTCAGACTCCCTGTCTAGTATTCAACAGATAGATGACCCTTAAGCGTGTGACCCTATAGGTTCGGTGAAGCATAGACATGACCTGGAACCCCTTCCAATCAATGAGCAACATTGGAGCCGTGGACACCCATATTGACCCCTATACCCACACGAATGAATATTCGAGTGAACCTCTAGTTGCCGTGAGCTATTCATGTTGCTTCGCGATATGTTACAATTACCCGAGGTGAGACATGTAGGCATCCTCGTGGATCAACAACTTGTCCACTATGCCATTTACCTCGTTGCCGGTATTGTTCTCTTTTCTCGTTCCCGTGTTCCGGCATCCCCGTGATCAAATCACAAAGTGTCTGGCCAGACGATGATGGATACCGTAACACTGAGAGGGCCCAGAGATACCTCTCCATCGTCGGAGGAGCAAATCCCAATCTTGAGCTATCAAGTTACTTGACATACTTTTCCATGAACCCGTAAGCCGCCGTAATAGCCACCCATTTACGGATGACATTTAACAAACCCCAAAGTTCATGAAGCAAGCATGAAGAAACTCGACACTCTCATGGTCTAAGGAATTATGCAAACATTAACCATCTTTGTGTTATTAACCATTGACTTGTGATGAATGTATCTCATAGCATAACATCAATTCGGATCGATTCAACACGAGTGTTCTACCAACATCGCCTCCTCAAAATTGCCGGCATAGCCATGCCCATGATCAGGAAAACAGGACCATCATGCAACACTTGAGCCAGTCTTAGAGGCAAGACTAGGAATACAATTTACCGTTTATTATACCACACGTGCACATGAGTTTCCCTCCAAGACTCGTTTAATTTGTAGACTCGAGAATCATTGCAGTTATAGCATGGAACATAAACATTCATTACAAACTTTGGAGATACAAAATAACTGTTATTACTGCCTCTAGGGCATATCTCCTACATTATGCGCCTGTTACTTCTGTCTAATGATGAAGCTATGGTTTTCTTGAATCCTTTGACACTAGACAACGTGACATATATAGAAGGGTAGATGAGATCAGGAAAAATATGGACCATTTTCTGCACATCCAGAATGGCGCCATTTTGTTAAATCCCTAAAAGGTTAAGAGAATCCCGGCCCTCTGGCCCGACCAAACCCTAGAAGCATTGAGGGACACCCCTAACCCTGGAAGCGTTGTCGAGGCCACCCCAAACCGTAGAGAAGTATATTAATTGCCATGTTTTAATATTTGCAGAAACTATGGATCAAAGAGACTTGGAACAAGAACAGTTGTTGGGGGACATAATACGAGCAGGCAATACTGATGCTATCTTGGCGTATCTCAACGACACCGATGGTCTTGAAGGAGAGGAACGACATGATCATGATGGCTCCGGTGACTGAATGTCGGAGGAAGAAGGAGACCATGGTGACGACTCCGGTGACTGAACGGGGGAGGGAGATGTTGCAAAGTCCGGCGAGGTATATATATTAATTAAGCATGTGCTGACTAGCTAATTGATGCATTAAATGTTTTGGTATGTACATATATTAACTCTTATATCTTCTTTTATATAGCCATCTGGATCGAGCCAAACTTTGGTAATGAGACGAGGCTCGAAGAAAAGGTTGAAAAAGGAAGAAAGGTTCACGATTACAGCACTCGCGGACGATGGCCTACCGATAGAACCAAAGCGGACCAAGGACGCATTTGCTGCTCAGTGTGGAGCTATTGTTAGGGACAACATCCCGATCAGCATCAAGCAATGGAATAAGCCTAAGGAGGACGCGCATGATGGTGATTATTTCACCGATAGACAAAAAGATGATCTTTGGACCGCGCTGAAGGAAAATTTCACCCTACAGCCAGAGGAGGATCCGAGTAAGCCAGTTATAGAGCCACTGGTCAAGGCGTGTGCTCTTAAGAAGATGGCAGATCTATTCAGGAGGTGGAATAATGAGTTGAAATCAAAGTTTGTCAACAAAGGGAAGACTCCAAAATTCATCGGCCAATTTGAGAAGATAAGAGATCACTAGCCCGCACTTGTGGCCTACAAGACATCAGAGAAGAGTAAGAAAATGTCTGAGACAAACAAGATCAATGCTGCAAAGAAGTAGTATCATCATCACACGGGGTCAGGTGGCTACGACAAAGCTCGTCCGTTGTGGGACAAAGCTGAGAATGACCTTCTTGCTAAAAGGGTCCAACCACAGACATATAACTGGCCAAACCGTTCAAGGACTTGGTTCTTTGGGGTTGGAGGAACTTTGGACCTTGAAATAGGGAAGTGTCGTTGGATGAACGAGCAACTTGCAATACCCATCAAGAGGCTTCAAAACTATATCACCGCAGCGCAGGAAGGGGCGTTCATTCCAGACAGAGAGAAGGACGAGCTGACCGAGGCCCTAGGGAATGCTGAGCACCCTGGACGAACATGAGGCACACCAGACTCCATTTCGTGGAAGGTTGGGTTCCCCGACGCAGGCGTTTATAGAAGCCGTCAGAGAAAGAGGAAAGCGGAGCTGAGCGAAATGCAGAAGCTCAATGCAAGACTAGAAAAGCTAGAGGAAGCTGAGAGCCAGTGAGCTGCCGGCCAACCATCTCAGCGGCATGAAGCTACCCTAGAAGGTACCCCGCCATCTCAGCGGAGAAGCAACGTGGCTTCCACAGAGCTCATTCAGCCTGACTTCATGGCTCCTAGATACCCTGTGGATACTATCACGGAGGTTCAAAATTGCAAGCTTTTGACGAAATTCCGAAACCTCACTTTCAAGACGGCTCTCGGCTCTGTTGCACCTCCTCAACCCAATGGAACTTTTCACTACCGTCAGATTCCACATGGTTATGCTGTTGTGATGGTGGATGAAGTAATGGAGGGATTTGATGATCTCGAGCTTGACCACCTTACTGGTGAAGGGGAGAACAAGCTGGTTAATGCTCTCAGGAGTACATGCCTATGGCCGAAGGAGTACATCAAGCTTCCAAACTAGATGCCTTCGTCTCCTTCTCCTCCTCCGGCGCGTGAGGGCACTCCTCCTCCGACGATGACAACGACGACGACGAGTGATCAGGGCACTCCGCCTCCTTCTCCGGCTCCTCCGACGCGTGATGGCACTCCGCCTCCTCCTTTGCCTACTCTGGCGCGTGAGGCCACTCCGCCTCCTCCTCCTCCTCCTCCGACGCGTCATGCCACTCAGCCTCCTCCTCCTCCGGCGCGTCAGGACACTACGCCTACTCCGGCGCGTCGGAGCAGTCTACCTCCTCCTCCGCCTCGTCGGCAACGGCGAAAGATAGACGCCGCCGCTCTGGCTCCTCCGGCACGTCGGAGCACTCCGCCTCATCAGCAAGGACGGAAGAGAGACACCGCCGCTCAGGCGGCTAGCAGTATAAGCAGAGGCATGAGGCAATTCAGATACGGTCCATCTCTCAAGCCTGTGGAAAAGTTATCATATATGAGATGACCGTGCAGGAAACCGAGGACATATCTCGTTCCCAACTGAGGGACCATTTTGCAAAGAAAATTGCACCTGCGAAGGATAAGCTAGATCTGGTGAAAGTGAAGCGCACTGTCGATGCCCTGAAGCGACCACCATCGCCTCCGCCGGATTCCAACTATGTCCGCTGTCTTAAAAAGACATATCAAGATGCGCGGCGGTCGGGAAGTACTTCCAGTGATGCAAGGTTAGCAAAACGGAGAAGTGGAAAAAAAATCCCCAGCTCGGTGAACAGGAGGACCAATCATGCCCCCCGCTCAAGGTGTCTAGCTATATCGCCGCTAATCATCCGGGGATGGTGCCCGGTACCAATCCTGCTGACTACATGAGCGATGATGTACTGTTTGAGACGTTGGAGGTGGACGATTTTAGATACCAGTACGGGCAGCCTCTAGTCAAACCTGATCATCCTCCTCTAACAATGACGATGCGAAAATTCCATGATTGGTACCTAGAAACCTGCCGCGAATCTGGGCCGGGTACTGTGACGATGAGAACTAAAGAGGAGCACGATCTCGTTGGAATGGAGCAGTTGTCTGTTGAATTTGAAGAGTTATTCCAGTTATACAATCAAAAGGCCATCGACAAAACAACCGTCACTTGCTACTGTTTATAAGTACTACTTCTGTAGTTAAGCCTCTATATGTAGCTCAGCTCTTTCATTGCATGTATATATAATTATCCTCACTATATTATGCAGATTGAAGATCGTAGAATGTAGAAAAGCACAAATCTATGACATTGGGTTCATTAACCCAAATATCATACATGAGTATACAGTTCAAAAGAATGCCACAGAAACCGAGGACAACTTGCTACAATCGTTGCTTGCAAATCAAAACAAAGAGACAATACTCTTTCCTTACAATTTCAAGTGAGTGTTACTGTCTTGTGCATATTCAGTTTCCCTTATTACTCGAGGTTATAATAATGTAATTCATGAGTTATGCATGCGTGCGTAGCTTCCACTTTATTCTGCTAGAGATTAAGGTTGAGCGGGGAGTAGTAACCGTCTTAGACTCGAAATGAAAAGATCCCCAGGATTATGCGGACATGACTAAAATGCTCCAGAAGTAAGTTCAATCGATCATTATCGCATCATATCGGCAAGTTTGTCATTTCCTGATATCAAGTAATTATTTTCTTTGTCTGGCAGGGTTTGGAAAGAGTTCACCGCAATTGTTCCGGCACTGTCGAGGGAGCTGCGATTTACACACCCGAAAGTAAGTACTACTAGCTACTTCCGTGCATCTCCCATTGATTCTAGTTTCATCAATACCATTTATCATGCTTGATTATCAGTTTGATTGAACTCTATTTCTTGTAAAGTGCTTGTGGTAGGAAGCCGGGAATGATTTTTGTGGATACTACATTTGCGAGTTCATCTACAACGCAACGACCCCTAAGCGGGGCTACTCCGAAAAACAATATGAAGTGCGTAAGCAATAATATTCACAATTTTATTTTATTACAATGATTTGTGTTGAGTTTCATTCATATATATGTATTGACCCCCTTCTTCAAATTAGATGTGGCGGATGCAGGATGAACTCCTACCACATGATCGCATACGAGCAATTCAAGAAGAATTGGCGGGATTCTTTCTTGACCACGTCATAAATAAAGCCGTAGAATACCATCTAGAATTTCACATTAGATGTTAGGGATTGTAAGTGATCTTATATTGTATATATGTAGCTAGTAGCGTCGGATAAATATACGAAAGCTTGTTGTACGACCAATCTCTCAAAGAAAGAGAGGTCGATCACTTCTCTCTATATATGTTCATGACGATCTTCTGTACTTAATGGTTCCTTCATTTGCTTACTAGCTAGCATGTGGAGTTCTCTCTATAGTAGCTAGCGTCGACCAAGAACGAAGAAAGAGAGGCACTTCTCTCTATTTATTAGCTAGATAACACAATATAAAACCCCTAAATTAACCGTCCAAAACCCTCTAAACCCCCCCTTTCAAAAAGAACAAAAACCCCAGCAACTGCTAGATGCTGACACATGGATGCCTTTTGGTCCCGGTTTGTGTTACCAGCCGGGACTAAAGGTCCTCCTGCCTGGGCTTCTCGCAGAGGCCACGTGGAGCCCCTTCTGTCCCGGTTTGTAAGCGAACCAGGACTAAAAGTTTGGGGCTTTAGTCCCGACCCTTTAGTCCCGGTTCCAGAACCAGGACTAATGGACCTTTGGAACCGGGACAAATGGGCCGTTTTCTACTAGTGGTCACTGATACGTCTCCATCGTATCTATAATTTTTGATTGTTTCATGACAATATTCTACACATTTCATATACTTTTGGCAACTTTTTATACTATTTTTGGGACTAATATATTGATCCAGTGCCCAGTGCCAGTTCCTGTGTGTTGCATGATTTTTGTTTCGCAGAAAATCGATACCAAACGAAGTCCAAACAGGATAAAAACTTATGAAGATTTTTTATGGAATATATGTGAATTTTGAGAAGTGGAATCAACAGAAGGGGGTACCCGAGGGGCCCACAAGCCAGGAGGACATGCCCTAGGGGGTAGGGCGCGCCTTGAGGTCTTGTGGCCACTCCTTAGGTCGGTTGGAGATGTTCTTTGTCCAAAAGAAAGATATTTTTTGGATAAAGATCCCCTCAAAATTTCAGCCCGATCAGAGTTACGGATCTCCGGGAATATAAGAAACGGTGAAACGCCAGAATCTGGGAGCGTAGAAACAGAGAGAGATATCCAATCTCGGAGGGTCTCTCGCCCCTCCGCCGCCATGGAGGCCATGGACCATAGGGGAAACCTTTCTCCCATCTAGGGGGGAGGTCAAGGAAGAATAAGAAGGAGGGGGTCTCTCTCCCTCTCTCTCCCGATGGCGCCGGAATGCCGCCGAGGCCATCATCATGACGACGATCTACTCCAACAACCCTGTCATCTTCATCAACACCTATATCACCTTCCCCCATCTATCTACAGCGTTACACTCTCCCCCAACCCGCTATACCCTCTACTTGAACATGGTGCTTTATGCTTCATATTATTATCCAATGATGTGTTTCCATCCTATGATGTCTGAGTAGATTTTTGTTGTCCAATGGGTTGATTGACGATCATGATTGGTTTGAGTTGCATGTTTTATTATTGGTGATGTCCTATGGTGCTCTTCATGTCGCGCAAGCGTGAGGGATCCTCGCTGTAGGGTGTTGCAATATGTTCATGATTCGCCTATGGTGGCTTGCTTGAGTGACAAAAGCATAAACCCGAGTAGGTGGGTTGTTGCATATGGGAGTAAAGAGGACTTGATACCTTATAATGCTATGGTTGGGTTTTACCTTAATGATCTTTAGTAGTTACGGATGCTTTCTAGAGTTCCAATCATAAGTGCATATGATCCAAGTAAAGAAAGTATGTTAGCTTATGCCTCTCCCTCATATAAAATTGCAATAATGATTACCGTTCTAGTTATCGATTGCCTAGGGACAATTCCGCAACTCCTACCACCACTTTTCCACACTCGTTAAACTAACTTAGTTGTTTCTCTATCTTAGCAGCCCCTAGTTTTTATTTACGTGCTCTTTATTATCTTGCAAACCTATCCTATCACACCTACAAAGTATTTCTAGTTTCATACGTGTTCTGGGTAAAGTGAACGTTAAGCGTGCGTAGAGTTGTATCGGTGGTCGATAGAACTTGAGGGAATATTTGTTCTACCTTTAGCTCCTCGTTGGGCTCGACACTCTTACTTATCGAGAAAGGCTACAATTGATCCCCTACACTTGTGGGTTATCAAGACCTTTTTCTGGCGCCGTTGCTGGGGAGCAATAGCGTGGGGTGAATATTCTCGTGTGTGTGCTTATTTTCTTTATCACTAAGTAGATTTTATTCGCTGTTCTAAGTTGTTCTCTATCTTTAGCTATGGATATGGAACACAAAATACCAAAAATATTAGGTGTACTTGCTACTCATGGAGATGGGAAACCTCCTAAAACCCTCGATGCTCATTATGTGAAAGATATTATGCACTACTTTAATAATCTCGAAAAAAACCCATTCAATTATATAATGGGAGACACATTGGATCAACGTGAATACTTTAGGGATTATCAGTTGACTCAAAAAGGGAAACTGTTATGGGATCAGATTTATATGTTGAAATGATATGCTTGGAATCTATGCTAGAGATATGATTATACTTGTTGCTCTAGGATGAAGGCTCAACACCTTCCTTTTTCATGTAAATTTGATAATAATGAAACCTTAACTTCTTATTCTAATTTTTTTTATGATTACTATGATGTGGAAAGAATAGAGGAATTCGTTGCTTTTAAGGGTGTTTATGAAATTGAATCTTTGTTTGAGAAGTGTGAAAATTATGATGATGCTGTTTATAGACCTGAAATTTTTGCTATACTTAAATATTGCTATGAGAATTATGAATATAATTCCGATATCGATGCATTTATTGAGAGAATGTTTGCTGCCTTGAAAGAGACTATTATTTTGCTCGGTTTCGAAGACCACGAGAATATGAAGACGAGAAGAGCTAACCTGAGGACTAAACATGGTCACACATTTTTGATTAAAATAATGAATGCAGTTAATAACTCAGAATTTGGTTGCTCGAATTGGGAAGCTCTAGCCAAGGCATATGGATTTCAGGAGGATATGAAAATAACTTTCGATCTTCGTCTTGAAGATCATATTGAAGGTAATATCGACATTTGGGTGGATCTCGATATGCTTCCAGTTTTACCTCCATGTGAGTTTGTCAACCATATTTGTTAAGTAATTTATAATTTTTATTTTAAAAAATTTGGTGTTAATTCCTACTTAACTTGTTTATCTTTAATTGTCAGCTTATTTCTCTTCTTCACCAAAAATTCAAAAGATAGTAGATCAGACGTACTACAGTCATGGCTCCGAACTAACTTGGTTTGAGATAGATCATTTGATCTCATATATTAATGATATTGAGCATTTTAAGGTCAATTACGAAGATATTGGCGAACGTTTTCCTGAATACGTGCCACTAGTGCATCCGTTGAACCATGGTAACATTGCTGCGGATAGCATGGTAAGATTCTTTTTACTATTTTGTCATTAATTACTCCATCTTTTGCATACATAAATTTTTCTTAAGCAAAACTAGATTGCTAACTATATTATTATTATGTTCTTCAACAGAAATTCTCTTCGGAGGTTGTGCCTCAACTGATATTTGTAGAAGGTCGTTTGAATGTTATCAGCTTAAGGTCGCGGCTGCGGATACCTAGCTAGGAGAGAATAGTATGTGCTAGCTAGCTAAGAACAGGACCTTGTCTAGTTTATGAGATTGTGTAGTAATGGTCAACTGGTCATGAGTTGTTAGATGATTAAGATGATAATACGTGTTATGTGATTAAGGATGATGAGTGATTAGAAATGACATATATTAAATTAAAGTGGATGGGTGAATCACAATGTTATTTGCACCCATCCACTTTAATCTAAATGTTATTTCTTGCAAGATTATTTGTATGTGCATGATATTATCAGATATGTATGTGTATGATATGCTAGACTATTGTATAAAACCTGTACAAATGCAAAGGAAATCAGCAGCAAAAAAATATCAGAAACTGTTGTTATTATACCAGCAGCGCGGGGTATGCTTTAGCAGCAGCGAGCTGACAGCAGTAGCGCGTTTTGAGTTGAGGCGATGTAGCTATTAACAGTAGCGCACCTTCCAGAAAACCACTACTGCTACCTATACATAGCAGTAGCGTATGCCACCCGCGCTACTGCTAAATGTTAGTTGTGGCACCGTAGCAGCAGTACTGCTAAGCCCTTAAAATGCGCTATTGCTAGGCTTTTTCCTAATAGTGCTACCTCATGGATAGATCTAAGGCCAGGCCGACAGGGGTCATAGAAACTTTTATATTAGGGCATACATTTCTCGAATTTGTTATGAAAAACAATATTTAAAAAAAAATCGATAATGTTGAGATGGTTGGTGACAGGTGATGGCTCCAGACTAAGATCATTTCTGTCGATTCAGCCATTTCATCAGTTTTGTACTATAACAACAAAAATCAAAGTTTTTTTAGGAAAAGAAATAGAAGTTTAACCTTGCATAAAGATACGATTAAAGGGTGATCAGATAATGTGAAAAACAAAAATAGAAAGGAGCAGCTTAACTAACACTGCTTAACATTTCGGTCTGCACCCAACCGCCCCGCGCTAATTAAGTTTTCTTTCCCTATCAGGCTAAACCTTTTTTTTCCAGACTACTCCCTCCATTTCTAAATATAAGTCTTTTAAGAGATTTCACTAAATACTACATACAAAGTAAAATGAATGAATCTACACTCTAAAGTATGTCTATACACATTCATACGTAGTCCATAGTGAAATCTCTTAAGAGACTTATATTTAGAAACCGGGGGAATAGATTAGTCAGTGATTAAATAGAGTTTAACCATTTTCCCATTTTCGTATGGATTTTAAATAGAGTTTAACATTGCTAGTTAAGCTATCAATCAAACGACAGCAAGGCAGCAAGTGCGCTCTAATTTAAGTCTTCAGTCCAAACTCTACAGTATCAAACGAGAATGTAGGTAGCACAAACTGTCATGTCAGTATTTTATCATCCCTTGGAACAGCATATCCCCATCGTATGCGGTAACCCAGTACTGTAGTATGCAAGCAAAACGGGCAGCACCAAGGTTGGGAATTTTCTTCTCCCGGCCGAAACTCGAACAAAGAAAAAAGGGCAGCCCGGTGCATGTAGCTCCCGCTTGCACAGGGTTCGGGGAAGGGTGATCCATACATCATATTGCAGATTGGGCCCATCATCTCTTCTAAAAAGCGATTCAAATTGTATCTCAGGTCGGTTGAATCGAGAACATTTTACAAAGCATAAGTGGCTACTTCCTGAACAATCCTGAGCTCTGGAGCGCCTTGCAGTAGTCCGAGACGATGGGAGATCTCTTCACCATGTCCCATATCTTCGCCGAGCCTCTCAGCCAGTCGCGCTCCGTCAGGTTCTTCGAGAACGGCCTCAATGGCCTTGACAGGACCTGCAGTGACAGCAACGTACACAACAGACCGACTTAACGGGGTCATCAATATTAAATGCTTGTGTAAATAAACAAGATAAGCTAGAACAGGCTGCGTATCTGACAGCGAGCTTCTGTTTTCATTTTATAAAAGGTTTCAAGACTCGACTATATAAATCTATAGATAATTTCAACTCGGACTAGAAAACATACCTGATCACGAAGCATTCCTAGCATGGATGAGTATGTCCCATACTCAAACTTTGCTGAGTTATCATGTGATCTTAATGGAAGAAGGAATACGTCCTGCTGGTTGGAGCTCAAGTCTTCAACTTTCATGCTTGGACCAACCGAGGAATCGGTAACTTCAGGTGTCGCACTAGAGCTGCCAATGTTATATGAAGAAGACTCGAAGTGTTTTTCAAGAGTCTCCCGTAGAAGCATGAGCTTTGAAGCAGAAAAGTCATGTTCCCTCAATCTGTTCAATTAGAAAACACCACCAATCAAATTACTAAGATTAAATGAGAGAGGGATGAATTAAAGTATGGAAGTGGTATGTGCTCATATGATCGTGTTGCAGCAATATTCTTTTTTTTACCAACAGGAAATTCAAAAGATCTATTCAGAGAAATATAAATGAGTATCTGATAAAAGAAGAAAAAAAAAACACTCTTAAGGCAAGTAGAACAGTTCATAATGCTCACCTAGCATGCACAAAACAGAGATCGGCCATGTAGTCTTCACTGCCTGATTGGTTATCATTCTTATTTTCCTTCTCTGGTGTAGATGTTGTTAACAATGATGGGTCAGGTATGTTATTCTTCAACAAATCAACCTGTAAAAATACATTCCAACACCCCTTTCAGCATTGCACAATATTGCCAAATATCACTTCTAGCTTAGGGTCATCGGTCAACATATGTTTTAACTACATGAGCACAGAGTAACTGCAGAAGTTTTCATCAGTAATAGTACAATTATTCCACTCTCCAACTGTTGGATAAGAAAAGTGTGCTATTATCAACTATGCATCTGCATAATATGCTGAAGAGTGTGACAGGTGAAACAAGTGCAGTGAGATATATGCTAAGGAGATACCAAATTTTGAATGAAGCTGGAAGGATCAGACAATCCGTGGCAGTATGTAGCCAACATGAGCTAGCTTTTTTTTATTGAAGAAGAACAAGAAAATGGAGGAAAACACATATATACTAAATGCAGAAGAGAATATTACTACCCTTGTAAATTATCAATCTGCTCCACTAAAGTCAGAAGGTTGGAGGAATCAAGGAGTAATATCAGTTCTGCTTGTAGTTTCCCTAAAACTAGATAAGAGTTCATACACTCAGTTATGAACCTCTGAATGTAATTTGTTACGTTATTCTGCATATATTACTAGAATAGGCTCAAGAAAACAGGGGTTTTCTGAACAAAATTGACAGTTCACACTACCAGGTGAACAGACTATTTTAATTCTCAAAGGAAGGAAGGTACAGAGAAATAATAGCCAGACAACTAACCGTAAGCATCAGCTCCCACATGGAAAAATCATTGATCCCTTCTGACACAACCAACACAATATTACAGACAGATGCCAAGAAAACACCAAGCTACAGAAATTCCTTGCAGAACAACAGAAAATACCGATCAATTACTGTGAACCACAAAGATAAAGCTAGCAGTAACACAGTCAGGTGTAAGAATTAAAGTAAATCATTTACCTGGATTCCCATAAGCTCATGGGCCAGGTCTGCTGGTAATGGATCGCCGTTAAGAACAGGAAGTGCAGATGAACCATCTTGCCTCATCATATCAATTAGGATGGATGGACTGTATACAGGCTGCAGGATAATTCATTACAATCGAGAATATTACCAGCAGGATTTTTAGCTTAACTGTTCCAGTATTTGTAACACACCAGTCCCGAGAGTAAACTAAGTTCATCTTACCTGAGTGTCGAGAAGTATAACTCGTTCATGAGATATCCTGAAATCAACACCTGCAGTACAGTGCTTTGCCATCGCTTTGATTTCCTCAGTTTGTGTGGCAAAAGGAGGATGCATTCCTACAGAGAATGGTCACCCAATTGAATTTTGGTTTGCTCAAGTTTGGTACAGAATGAACTGCTAAAGTTATTTTTGCTATGATTCTCAGACAAACCCATGGGCATGGAAAAGTTTCTGAAAGTTTTGGTGTGTAGAAGAAGAATACAAGTTTGAAACAGAATAGAGTTTACAACGCTGCAACATTAGAGATAATGCTAGTATTACTATATTATCAACTAAAAGGTGAACCTGCCATTGATGCTTATAAGTGCATGTCATTTGAATTCTTATCTGAGTACAACAAAGTCAGCTAAAACCACTAAAGCAACCAGTGTAAGACTGAACTACTGCTACACAGCATAAAAGGAACCATAATAGAAGTAAAAGGGAACCATAATAGAGGTAAAAGGGAGCCAATAATATAAGTGCAACGAACAATATAACGAACTGTACCAGGTGAGCTACCGTCATATCCATAAAGCTCGTTCATGATGGTTGACTTGCCCACACCAGGTGGACCGATTATCCCAATCACCATGAAATCGTTGTTCTCTGTCAGATACTGCGAAAAAGGAAGAAGTGAAACAAAGAACGAGTTCAAACTTTCGATAGCTCATTTGTCTGCCACAGGGTATTTTCCCCCAATATGTACACTATCCATAGCTTGTTTTTTTCACAATAACAACATGTTTAAACAACCGGTGTGGAGCATGGAAAATTGTAGCAAAAGATCTCAGCTTCCTCATCACAACACATATTAATTAAGAAACCTTAACGCTACTACTACTCAATGCAGGGGAACTAGTCGAGTACACCGAGCAATGAGACATTGAAGCTAATTCATGCTTTTGCACTAATCACACGAGGAACCAGCCAATTCTGTGCACTACAAAATGCAGTTAACGTAGCACAAATTCAGCCATCGCCACTCTTGAATTAATTAACCAATAATAAACCAAGAAACGTCGCACACGCACACAAAAGGGGAGGGGGTTGTGCACGCACCGGTAGGATCTTGTCGGTGTGGACCTCCCAGGCGTCGGAGACCAGGCTGAGCGAGCCAGGCTGCGGGCCCTGGCGTGCGCGGGCGCCGGCGCCGCCGGCGCCAGCGCCCTCGTCGTCGGCGCCGGAGGACGAGGGGGGCGGAAGCGGCGGCTTCGCGAGGAGGATCTTGGGCGGAGGCGGTGGCGGCGGGTGGGAGGAGGAGGAGGAGCCCCGGTCGCCGGCGAGCAGCTGCGGCTGTCCGGCGGCCATGGCGCCGTGAGTACTCCGCACCGCACTTGGGCTTCTGTCTCGGCTGGAGCGGAGAGTTTTAAGGGGGCCTTATTTGTTACTGTCAGTTCAGCAGTCCGGGGCGGCCCATATACATGAGCCCGTTAATGCCCCGACGTTAAACTTTTCTTTTCTCAGTCTATCACGCATCTGGGCCGGGCCCATGTACGGTTTGAGCTTCTTTTATTAAATGATTGTCGCGCATTTGTAGAATGTTCATCTTGTGTTATACAAAAGTTCATGTGTATAAAAATATATCATTTTATTAATCAAATTCATATTTTTTAAGTTCACATATTTAAAAAAATTATTCATGCTACATACACTTCTAAAATATATCCAAGTCCGAAAAACACTAAATCAACTTAAACATAAAAATGAAAAAAAAGGAAAGTTGAAAAAAAGTAAAAGAGCAAAATGAGGGGGGGCCATAAAACCGCCTCCACCCCCATTAACCCTCCAAGCTATAGCCATCGCTGCCACCCAAACTGACCTCCAAACACTATGCTCGCTCCTCAAATCGACCCCCCCCCCTCCCCGCTCATTCTCCTTGTTGATGATTTTGTGGTAGCGGAAAGTGGAGTTTACCCCTGTTGTCCTTGTCAAGCTCTGATGAGTAGGAGGAGGAGATGTAGCTCTATCAGTGGGAGCTAGTTGAGCATGAGCTCGAGGTGAGGAAGGAAGAGGAGCTCGGGGAGCACCGTGCCGTGAAGGTCGACTCATGACATAGCGCACCAATGAGACAACATTCATTGCCATACATGCCCCCTCCATCTCGCGATCGAGGAGCATCTGACAATCAAGACGTTCGTCGATGTTGTACGCGAGGACACTATTGCCCAGTTGTGCACGCAAAAAAAGATGAGGGCACAAACATAATTGTTCCTCGAGCTCAACAAAGTCAACTGCGAGTCCACACTCGTCGAGAGGTTGCACTATGGCAGAGGACACCCACGAGCTGAGGCGTCGTGTTCCTGCAAGGGCAAGGAGACGATCGAGATCTCCCCCGACGAGGATTGGAGTGGTACATATTTTTATCAAGTAGTATTAATTTACGTTACTCTGGGTATTTTATATTCAGTCAAACATTATTACACACAATTGCGCACTAAGTTTTTTTCTTCATTTTTTTTGAAAAGGAGGTTGCTGGTCTCTGCATCATTGTGACGCACACATCCATCATTATTAAATTGATGCAAGGGAGCCAAAACACATCAACAAAATGAGTATAAATCATGAACAACTATGTCAGAACAATTGATTTTTTTAACACCTACGTACTAAGTTGATTTGTTCCGGAACACTGCGCTCAAGAAGGGATACATGCACCAGAGTGAAGGAAAGAGCTCGTTGGCAGGCTACCCCATCATCTATCTTAGGGTGAAGGTGTGTGAGGGGGGGGGGGGGGGAGTGAAGGAGGCAACATGGTGGTGGTGGGAGGGTGGCAGCACGACGGTGGTGCAAGTTCACTGGAAAAAAACTAGTCATCGTCGGGGCTAGAGGGATGGCCAGGGGTGGCAGAAGCACGACGATGGGCGAAGGGTGAGGGAAGGGCGGGGCAGCCAAGCTGGCGCGGGAGCGCAGTCGGCCATGGGTGGTTGAGGACAGCGGTTAAGCTTGGGCTGGATCTGTAGGGATGAGAGAGAGAGAGGAAGAAGAGAAACAATGTCGGTTAGAGGTTGAAGATGATCGGCGTCCGTCGTATCTTGATTGAACGGTTGATATATATGAAAAGGGAGAACCAACTGCAGTGGCGGAGCTTCAACGGAAAAACCGGGCGGGCCACCACAAAGGAAAGAACCAAAATTTTCAAATTCTCAATTATACTATACCTTTTGGTAGGCATTAGTCAGTGCACAATTTGACTTTTGTTTGTCAAATGATTGAATTTCAGACTATTCAGAGTGCTATAGCCAAACAGACTATAGAAAATTTGCATCGATTTATAATGGTCATTTTGGGGGAAAAAGAAAACCATGCATGTACGGTTGTGCCCGTGCAACATAACAGACAATAGTGCTCATTGCTGCTTGCTGATGGATGGTTGGAGCTCATGGCTGGTCAGCCGGTTCCCTATGCACTGACGGCGAGGTGATGAGGGGATGCGGTGCAGTGCATCGTGTTTCAGGCTGCAGCATACATGTGTTGGGCTATGGGCTTTTTTTTTAGTGATGTTGGGCTATGGGCTAGGATACTAGGCATAGGTAAAAAAAACTGTAAAAACCTGGACGGGCCATGTCCCAGTTCGGCCCCAACAAAGCTCCGCCCCTGACCAACTGACCGTTTTCATTTTTTCAGGCGATTGACCTGTAGCCGATCCTAACGTTTAACTCAAAATCCAAATGAGTCAAACATGAAGAGGTAACTCAAATGAATTAAAAACTTAAAATACGAGCGAAGAGGTAGAGATGCTCTAAGGGACATTGAGATTGATCAGCCAAAATCAAACTCATGTGCACGGGAAACGAGCAATGTGATCAATATCGATCAGCTATATTGTTTAACCTCGACGGAACTCCGGCGAGCCGTCAACTCGTCCATCAGCCGGCCAACGGCGTCGTACGAAGACCCACCGCTCTCCACGGCGCTCCTTGCCTTCACGGCGAGGTCCTGGGCCTTCTTTCGTATGGCGTCGCTCTCCATCAACCGGCCGATCGATCCGGCGATCGCCTCGCCGCCGATCACCTCGTGGGCATCGAGGGACGACCCGTAATCCTTGGCGCCGATGCTGACACCCACCTTGAGAAGCTCCACGATGAGCATCTCGTTGTTGAACTGGTCTGAGTGCCGCGGCCACGTTACCATGGGCACGCCGGCGCTCACGGCCTCCAGCACCGAGTTCCAGCCGCAGTGCGTCACGAACCCGCCGAGGGCGGGGTGGTTCAGGATGAGCAGCTGCGGCGCCCAGCCCCGCACGATGAAGCCGCGGGCGTCGCGTGGTGCCACCAGCTCGGCGAAGCCTTCCGGCATCCACTCCGGCGAAGAGTCTGCGGTGCCCATCACCCACAGGAAATTCATGCCTGAGAGGTCGAGGCCGCGGGCGAGCTGGTGCAGCTCCGCCGGCGAGAAGCTGGCCAGCGTGCCGAAGGAGACGTACACCACCGTGCCCGCCGGCTTGGCGTCCAGCCAGCGGAGGCAGCTGTCCGCGTCCGGCGAGGGCGCGCTGGTGCCTCGCCCGGCCATATCGTCCTTGCAGGCGAGCGCTACGGGCCCGACGAGCCACGCGCGGCGGCCGAGCGTCGTGCGGTAGTGCTCGACGTAGTCTGGCTCCAGCTCGTGGAAGCTATTGAACACCTCGCCGAAGCTCCTCTGGTCGGCGGCGTTCACGCTCTGGAAGAAGGCCCAGTGCGCCGCCTTCGCCGGGTCCATCATCTGGCTCCGCCTCAGCTGGACGCGGTGCGGCAGCCCCGGCAGGGAGACGAGGGCGTCGGGGTCGTCGGGGGCGGCCGCCAGCGGGTTGCTGCGCAGCATGCTGTCGCTGCAGGAGCGCGCGAACATGCTGCTGCCGAGGAACGCGATGCGCGGGACGCCGTGCTCCGCGGCGGAGTCCGCGGACCAGTGGAAGAAGCTGTCGGACACGACGGCGTCGGGGCGGGCGTCGGCAAGGAGCCGGACGAAGGACTCCCGGAACAGCGGCAGAGCTCTGAAGAACCTGTCGCGGTCGTCCTGGGACGCGAGGGCCGCGAAGTTCTCGACGCCCGGCGGGAGCCCGACGTCAGGGAAAGGCACGACGGAGATGTGGATCGCCGGGGAGCTGCTGATGATACCAGGGGAGGCGTCGTTGGCGCGGTCGACGGCCGAGCGGATGATGGCGGCGTTGACCGGCGTAGTGAGGATGGTGCACCTGATGCCGCGGGCGGCGAAGAGCACGGCCATGTCGGTGGTTGGAATGAGGTGACCCGGGGCGAGGAACGGGAAGAAGAGGATGTGCAGCGGCTGCTCGTCTTCAACTGCCATGGCTGGTTTGGCTAGCTTGCTGCGTCCCACAAGTTTCAGAAGAGGCGCAAGTTTCTGAGCTACTTATAATGTCGTGAAGGTCTGCGCTCGAGCTTGTCATCGGAGGAAGAAGAAGTTTGAACCGAGGCTGTCTCACTTGTTAATTTCACTCATCAATATGCAATGGTTTGTTCAGATAATTATACCGTCAGAAATATCAACTGATGTCTCCTAACAAAAAATGAAATTAATCAATTTTGTTAAAGAACATCTAGATGTGTCATAAAGTATTTTTTTTAGACGACCATTTTCGAAGGAAGTAAAAGCGAGGGCGCTCAATCAACATTCGAAGGTCTTCTCATATCAAATTATGCAAGCTAGCTTACATTAAACTGCAAGTTGAAAGTTTAAGAATCAAGATATATAGATGACACCTATCGGTAGTTGTGTCTTACTCTTGTGAATTTTTTATTTGACTAGCTCTTAGTCTTGCTAGATATGTTGTTGGATCTATATACCCACGTTGTCGACAGCTGACATTAGCTTTCAGATCGGTAATACATCACTGGCATAATCATCTTACTCAACTTAATCGAACATGCATGACTGGTTGACATGTACACCGAAGGGTGTAACCATCTTAACAGAGGACTAAAGTCACATTTTCACCTTGTATTTTTTCCTATATTCACATAACTTTTTTCTTTGTCAAAAATAACACACCTAGCTGCCACATTGTCTCTTAGACGAAGTTCCCTATTTTCATTTCTCCCTCTATTTTTCCAGTTCGGGTACATATATGTCAGCACAACAAGTCGCCCCTCTGGGTGTACCTAACCTAAGCATGTTCTACTCAAATGGAAGCACGAGTAGAAAACAGGGCATTGGTTCGGGCCGGGCCAGCCCATTAGTCCCAGTTCAGTCACGAACCGGACCAATGGAGACAACGGTCCCGGTTCGTGAGGCCAGGGGGCCGGGCGGGCCACGTGGGGCATTGGTCCCGGTTCGTCTGGAGCCTTTGGTCCCAGTTCCAGACAGGAACCGGGACCAACGTGCCTCGCTCCTGGCCCACAATCATTGGTCCCGGTTCGTGGCTGGATCCGGGACAAAAGGGGGTCCTTTAGTCCCGGTTCCAGCCACGAACCGGGACCAATGAAATGCCTATATATACCCCCTCGCCAGCGAGCAGATCACTCTATACTGCTCTGTTTTTTTTTGGCCGGCGAGGGGAGAGCTTTGTGGTGCTCTAGCTCACCTCCTATGCACATGAGGTGTTTAATGAAATGCCTAAGCCAAACTTAAGCTTTCTCCTCTCGAAGCTCCTTGTCCAAACTTCATTTTTGTCAAGATTTGTCTAGGTTTGGCGGTCCATCCTGTCCCGTCCCCGTCCTAACACCGCCGTCAATCGCCCGCGCGTGGTGAGCCTCTTGATCTTATCTTCTTGCTAAAAGAAAATATACTTACTCGTATGATTTTGTTACTTTTATTATTGTTCACTTCTCTATTCATGATATGTTGTAATGGTTTTAATACACTTTATTATATAACGCACGCAGATGAATCGGCAATGGATGTACGGTGACCGACGCACCTCCGAGTATATTAAGTGCCTGCATAATTTTCTCGAAGCGGCTGAGGCAAACAAGCATAATGGTTTTATGCCTTGTCCATGTACTGTCTGTGAGAATACGAAGTCTTTCTCCAACTCTAAAACCCTTCACTTGTTGGAAATATGCCCTAGAGGCAATAATAAATTGGTTATTATCATATTTCCTTGTTCATGATAATCGTTTATTATCCATGCTATAATTGTGTTGATCGGAAACTCAGTACATGTGTGGATACATAGACAATACCATGTCCTTAGTATGCCTCTAACAGACTAGCTCGTTGATCAAAGATGGCTATGGTTTCCTAGTCATGGACATGAGATGTCATTTGATAATGGGATCACGTCATTAGGAGAATGATGTGATGGACAAGACCCAAACTACAAACGTAGCATATGATCATGTCAGTTTATTGCTACTATTTTCTGCATGTCAAGTATTTGTTCCTATGACCATGAGATCATGCAACTCACTGACACCGGAGGAGTACCTTGTGTGTATCAAATGTCGCAACGTAACTGGGTGACTATAAAGGTGCTCTAAATGTATCTTCGAGGGTGTCTATTGGGTTGGCATGGATCAAGACTGGGATTTGTTGCTCCGTGTGACGGAGAGGTATCTTAGGGCCCACTCGGTAATACAACATCACAATAAGCCTTGCAAGCAATGTGACTAAGTGTTAGTCACAGGATCTTGTATTACGGAACGAGTAAAGAGACTTTCCGGTAACGAGGTTGAACTAGGTATGGAGATACCGACGATCGAATCTCGGGCAAGTAACATACCGAAGAACAAAGGGAACATCATACGGGATTAACTGAATCCTTGACATAGAGGTTCGACCAATAAAGATCTTCGTAGAATATTTAGGAATAAATATGGGCATCCAGGTCCCGCTATTAATTATTGACCGTAGAGGTGTCTCGGTCATGTCTACATAGTTCTTGAACCCACAGGGTCTGCACACTTAAGGTTCGGTGACGTTTCGGTAGTATAGAGTTATGCATGATGGTGACCGAAGGTTGTTCGGAGTCTCGGATGAGATCCCGGACGCACGAGGAGCTCCGGAATGTTCGGAGGTAAAGATTGATATATAGGAAGTCCTGTTTTGGTCGCTGGGAAAGTTTCGGGCTCATCGGTAGTGTATCGGGAGTGTCGGTAGTGTACCGGGGGACCATCGGGAGAGGTATTTCGACCCAAGAGGCTACATGGGCTGTGGGAGGAGGTAAACCAGCCCCTGGTGGGCTGGCCGAAGCCTCCTCTAAGGGCCCATGCGGCTGGAGTGGTTTGAGAAGGAAATAAATCCAAAGGTGGAGAGGTGGAAAGAGTTTCTGAGTGGAAAGGAGGAATCCTACTCCTAATAGGATTGGAGTGGGACTCCTCCACCTCCAATTTCGACCAAACCTTAAGGGTTTAAGGCTGCCTCCTCCCCTCCCTCCCTCCTATATATACTAGAGGATTTAGAGGAAAAAGCTAACTCTAATAGCCACGTGCTACCTCTCCTCTAGATCGCAGTTTCTCCTCTAGATCGGTTTTCAACGGTGCTTACGCGAAGCTCTGCTAGAATAGCTCCACCACCATCACCGGAACATTGTCGCGCTGCCGAAGAACTCATCTACCTCTCCGCTCCCTCTTGCTGGATCAAGAAGGCAGAGATCGTCATCGAGCTGTACGTGTGCTGAACGCGGAGGTGTCGTCCGTTCGGTGCTAGATCGGAAGGACCGTGATCAGGATCGCGGGACGGATTGCGATGAGATCTTGAGACGGATCGTGATGAGATCGTGGGACGGATCGTGATGGGATCGCATGACGCTCGGCGATTTGGATCACGAAGACGTTCGACTACACCAACCGCGTTTCTTAACGCTTCCCGCTTAGCGATCTACAAAGGTATGTAGATTCACTCTCCCTCTCGTATATGCTCATCACCATGGATAGATCTTGCGTGTGTGTAGGAATGTTTTTGTTTCCCATGCAATGTTCCCCAACATCACTTCCACCTGCTTCAGAAGGGTTTTATGCCACACTATAATGTTTGGACCAAGCACGGAGAAAGAGGGGTTATGATGGAAGACAACGAAGAAGAAGATGATGACGACAACTACCCTCCCCCTGAATACGGTGATGCTGCAATGGGGGAAGCTGAAGATCAAGAGGAACCAGATGATGTGCCCGATGATAATCTTCGCCGGGTCATTGTTGATGCATAGAGAGAATGCAAAAGTGAAAGGGAGAAGTTGAAGTTCGATCGCATGTTAGAGGATCACAAAAAAGGGTTGTACCCAAATTGCGAAGATGACAACAAAAAGCTCGGTACCACAGTGGAATTGCTGCAATGGAAGGTAGACAATGGTGTATCTAACAAGGGATTTAGTTCGCTACTGAAAATAATGAAGAAGAAGCTTTCAAAGGATAACGAATTGCCCGACAGTACGTACGCAGCAAAGAAGGTTGTATGCCCTCTAGGATTGGAGGTGCAGAAGATACATGCATGCCCTAATGATTGCATCCTCTACCGCGGTGAGTACGAGGAACGGAACGGATGCCCGGTATGCGGTGCATTGCGGTATAAGATCAGAAGAGATGACCCTGGTGATGTTGAGGGCCAGCACACCGGGAAGAGGGTTCCTGCCAAGGTGATGTGGCATGCTCCTATAATACCACGGTTGAAACGTCTGTTCAGAAACAAAAAGCATGCCGAGTTGATGCAATGGCACAAAAAAGACCATAAGAAAGACGGGAAGTTGAGAGCACCCGCTAACGGGTCACAGTGGAGAAAGATCAAGAGAAAGTGGAGCGACTTTACAAGTGACCCGAGGAACGTATGGTTTGGTTTAAGTGCAGGTGACATTAATCCTTTTGGGTAGCAGAACAACCATCATTGCACATGGCCTATGACTCTATGTATGTATAACCTTCCTCCTTGGTTGTGCATGAAGTGGAAGTTCATTATGATGTCAGTGCTCATCCAAGGCCCTAAGCAATCCGGCAATGACATTGATGTGTACCTAAGGCCATTAGTTGATGAACTTTTACAGCTATGGAATGGAAGAGGTGTACGTGTGTGGGATGGGAACGAACAGAAGGAATTTGACCTACATGCGTTGCTGTTTGTAACCATCAACGATTGGCCTGCTCTCAGTAACCTTTCAGGATAGACAAACAAGGGATACCACACATGCACACACTGTTTAGATGACACCGACAATATATATTTGGACGAATGTAGGAAGAATGTGTACCTGGGGCATCGTCAATTTCTTCCGACCAACCATCTATGTCGAAAGAAAGGAAAGCATTTCAAAGGTGAGGCAGATCACCGGAAGAAGCCCGCCCTCCGTACTGGTGATCACATACTTGATATGGTCAATGATTTACATGCACTAGTAGAAAACAGGGCATTCGTCACAGCTCGATCTACACATTAGTCCCGGTTGCCTTACGAACCGGGACTAATGTGAGCATTAGTCTCGGTTCGAGCGGCTAGGGCGCCGGTCGGGCATTAGTCCCGGTTCGAGCGAGACCTTTAGTCCCGGTTGGAGACACCAACCGGGACTAAAGGGGTTGATACCCTTTAGTCCCGGTTAGGGATACCCTTTAGTCCCGATTGGTATCTCTAACCGGGACTAAAGGTCTAGCCTTTAGTTCCGGTTGGAGACACGAACCGGGACTAAAGGGGTTGGGGCTTTAGTCCCGGTTCATATCTCCAACCGGTACTAAAGGGTTTTGAAAGTTTTATTTGTTTTTTCTATTTGTTTTCTGTTTTTAGTTTCTGTTTTAAATTGCTTATACCTTTTCAAAGTTCATTTGCAGTGCTTTTCAATTTCAGGGTCATTTAGCTCAAAAAATCAAAAAGAAGATTTTTCCTACAAAATCAAAAAAATAATTTAAAAATAATAATTTTATTTAAAAATAAATAAATGATGTCATATTTGGATTCCTCACATTTTTTTGATAATAATGGATCTATTATTTGTTGAATTTCGATTTACAGATTTAAAGATATTAATTATGCCATATGAATTGAATTTATGGCAAAAATAATAATAATAATATTACTTATTTTATTTTCATAGAAATTCAATATTATTATTACTTATTTTATTTATTTTAATAATTGTTTGGAATTCAAAAAATAAAATAATGTGACATCAAGACCTAAGACTTAATAGGATTGATAGCTTACTATTGTCAAGAAAACAACAAGTGCAGACTTGGAAACAAAAGGTGATAGAACTCGAAAGTTAAGCGTGCTCGGGTTAGACGAGTGAGAGGATGGGTGACCGGTTGGGAAGTTAGATGATTTGGAATGAGTGGTGATTAGAGGTTAAATTGTCAAATAATTCAAAAGCAGTGAGAAGGGCTGATTAGAGATTATCAGATAATTCACAGATTTGAAAATCAGAAGAAAAAATTGAAAAACAACAATAATAAAAATTATAAAAAAAATACCTTTGGTCCCGGTTCGTGTTATCAACCGGGACTAAAGGTCCTCCGCCCCAGCGCACCACAGCAGCCCACGTGGAGCCCCATTTGTCCCGGTTCGTAGGCGAACCGAGACTAAAGGTATTGAGCTTTAGTACCGACCCTTTAGTCCCGGTTCCGGAACCGGGACAAATGGGCCTCTGGAACCGGGACAAATGGGCCTTTTTCTACCAGTGAAGTAATATTTGGAAAGGGTCCTGGCGGACTATCTGTTCCGAATGACGCTGAAAAACGCGCACCCATGTGGAAGAAGAAATCTATATTTTGGGACCTACCCTATTGGAAAGACCTAGAGGTTCGCTCTGCAATCGACGTGATGCACGTGACGAAGAATCTTTGCGTGAACCTGCTAGGCTTCTTGGGAGTGTATGGGAAGATAAAAGGTACACCAGAGGCACGGGAGGAACAACAACATGTGCATGAAAAAGACGGCATGCATCCAAAGCAGTATGAAGGTCCTGCAAGCTACGCTCTTACCAAAGAAGAGAAGAAAACCTTATTTGAGTGCCTGCTCAGTATGAAGGTCCCGTCTGGCTTCTCGTCGAATATAAAGGGAATAATAAATATGGCAGAGAAAAAGTTCGAGAACCTAAAGTCTCATGACTTCCATGTGATTATGACGCAATTGCTGCCGGTTGCATTGAGGGGGCTTCTACCAGAAAACGTTCGATTAGCCATTGTGAAGCTATGTGCATTCCTCAATGCAATCTCTCAGCAGGTGATCGATCCAGAAATCCTGCCAAGGTTAAGGAGTGATTTGGTGCAATGTCTTGTTAGTTTCGAGCTGGTGTTCCCACCATCCTTCTTCAATATCATGACGCACGTCCTAGTTCATCTAGTCGACGAGGTTGTCCTTTTAGGCCCTGTATTTCTACACAATATGTTCCCCGTTGAGAGGTTCATGGGAGTCTTAAAGCAGTGAGAAGGGGTGATTAGAGATTATCAGATAATTCACAGATTTGAAAATCAGAAGAAAAAAAATTGAAGAACAAAAATAATAAAAATTATTAAAAAATATCTTTGGTCCCGGTTCGTGTTACCAACCGGGACTAAAGGTCCTCCGCCCCAGTGCACCACAGCAGCCCACGTGGAGCCCCATTTGTCCCGGTTCGTAGGCGAACCGGGACTAAAGGTATTGGGCTTTAGTACCGACCCTTTAGTCCCGGTTCCGGAACCGGGACAAATGGGCCTCTGGAACCGGGACAAATGGGCCTTTTTCTACCAGTGAAGTAATATTTGGAAAGGGTCCTGGCGGACTATCTGTTCCGAATGACGGTGACAAAGGCGCACCCATGTGGAAGAAGAAATCTATATTTTGGGACCTACCCTATTGGAAAGACCTAGAGGTCCGCTCTGTAATCGACGTGATGCACGTGACGAAGAATCTTTGCGTGAACCTGCTAGGCTTCTTGGGAGTGTATGGGAAGATAAAAGGTACACCAGAGGCACGGGAGGAACAACAACGTGTGCATTAAAAAGACGGCATGCATCCAAAGCAGTATGAAGGTCCTGCCAGCTACGCTCTTACCAAAGAAGAGAAGAAAACCTTATTTGAATGCCTGCTCAGTATGAAGGTCCCGTCTGGCTTCTCGTCGAATATAAAGGGAATAATAAATATGGCAGAGAAAAAGTTCCAGAACCTAAAGTCTCATGACTGCCATGTGATTATGACGCAATTGCTGCCGGTTGCATTGAGGGGGCTTCTACCAGAAAACGTTCGATTAGCCATTGTGAAGCTATGTGCATTCCTCAATGCAATCTCTCAGCAGGTGATCGATCCAGAAATCCTGGCAAGGTTAAGGAGTGATTTGGTGCAATGTCTTGTTAGTTTCGAGCTGGTGTTCCCACCATCCTTCTTCAATATCATGACGCACGTCCTAGTTCATCTAGTCGACGAGGTTGTCCTTCTAGGCCCTGTATTTCTACACAATATGTTCCCCGTTGAGAGGTTCATGGGAGTCTTAAAGCAGTGAGAAGGGGTGATTAGAGATTATCAGATAATTCACAGATTTGAAAATCAGAAGAAAAAAAATTGAAGAACAAAAATAATAGGGCACCATCTAAATAGAGACAACTACATTCACTTTAAATAGGGCACCATCTAAATCCGTTGAGATGACACCATGTGAATTATGGTTTGATAGAAACCTAAGCTGTCATTTCTTAATACTTGGGGCTGCGACACTTGTGTGGAAAATGTTTTCACCTAATGAGGCCAAACCCAAGGCGGACAAATGCATCTTCATAGAATACCCTAAGATCAGTTGGGTGAACCTTCTATCTCAGATCCAAGTGCAAAGTTTTTGTTACTAAAACGGATCCTTTCTTAAGGAAATGTTTCTCTCGAAAGAATTGAGTGGGAGGAAGATAGAACTTGATGAGGTTGTTAAACCTTTGTTCAACCAGAGAGTAGCGCAACGCAGAAAGATGTTTCTGTGAAGCCTACGTTAGTTGAAGAGTAAGTTAATGATGATGATCATGAAGCTTCAGGATCAAGTTACTATCGAACTTCGTGGGTCGACAAGGATGTGTACTGCTCCTAAGTGGTACGACAACTCTGTCTTGGAGATCATGTTGTTGGACAACGATGAACCTACGAGCTATGAAGAAGCGATGATGGGCCCGGATTCCGACGAATGGTTAGAGGCCATGAAATCCGAGATAGGATCCATGTATGAAAACCAAGTATAGACTTTGGTAGACTTGCTCGTTAGACGGCAGGTCGTTGAGTACAAATGGACCTTTAGAATGAAGACAGACACTGATGGTGAATGTCACCATTTGTAAAGCTCGACTTGTTGCAAAGTTGTTTGTGACAAGTTCAAGGAGTTGACTGCGATGAGGCTTTCTCACTCGTAGCGATGCTAAAAGTCTGTTGGAATTATGTTAGCAGTTGCTGCATTTTCAATTATGAAATCTGGCAGATGGATATCAAAACATCGTTTCCTTAACGGTTTACTTAAGGAAAGGTTATATGTGATACAACCAGAAGGTTTTGTCAGTCCTAAGGATGCTAAAACATGAGCAAGCTTCAGTGATCCTTCTATGGACTGAAGCAAGCATCTCGGAGTTGGAATATACACTTTGATGAGGTGATCAAAGTTTCTGTAGTTTATACAAAGTTTACGAGAAACTTGTATTTGCAATAAAGTGAGTGGGAGCACTATAGAATTTCTGATAAGTATATGTGGATGACATATTGTTGTTCAGAAATAATGTAGAGTTTCTGGAAAGCATAAAACGGTTATTTGGAAAGTGATTTTCAAAGGAAGACCTGGATCAAGCTACCAAATTGTTGAGCATCAAGATCTATAGAGATAGATCAAGATGACTTGATGAGACTTTCAATGAGTGCATACCTTGACAAGATTTTGAAAGAGTTCAAAATGGATCAGCCAGAGAAATAGTTCTCGTCTGATTTGTATGGTGTGAAGTTGAGTGAGACTCAAAGCTCGACAACGGCAGAAGAAAGAGAAAGGACGAACGTCGTCCCCTATGCCTTAGCCATAGGCTCTATATTATGCCATGCTGTGTACCGCACCTATGTGTGCCTTGCCATGAGTCTGTCAAGGGGTACAAGAGTGGTCCAGGAGTGGATCACTGGACAACGGTTGGAATTATCCTTAGTAACCATAGGACTAAGGAAATGTTTCTTGATTATGGAGGTGATAAAGAGTTCGTCGTAAAGAGTTACGTCGATGCAAGCTTTAACACCTATCCGGATGACTAGTAGTAGCAATCTGGATACGTATAGTGGAGCAGCCATTTGGAAATAGTACCAAGTGGAGTGTGGTAGCAGTGTTTACGGTTTGACATAGAGATTTGCAAAGTACACACGGATCTGAATATCGCAGACCCATTGACTATAAGACCTCTCTCACATGCAAAGCATGATCGAGCCCCAGAACTCATTGGGTGTTAGATTCATAACAATGCGAATCACATGGTGATGTGAACTAGATTATTGACTCTAGTGCAAGTGGAAGACTGTTGGAAATATGCCCTAGAGGCAATAATAAATTAGTTATTATCATATTTCCTTGTTCATGACAATCGTTTATTACCCATGCTATAATTGTATTGATCGGAGACTTAAATGCATGTGTGGATACATAGACAAAACCATGTCCCTAGTATGCCTCTAATGGACTAGCTCGTTGATCAAAGGATGGTTAAGGTTTCCTAGCCATGGACATGAGATGTCATTTGATAACGGGATCACATCATTAGGAGAATGATGTGATGGATAAGACCCAAACTACAAACATAGCATATGATCGTGTCAGTTTATTGCTACTGTTTTCTGCATGTCAAGTATATGTTCCTATGACCATGAGATCATGCAACTCACGGATATCGGAGGAGTGCCTTGTGTGTATCAAACATCGCAACGTAACTGGGTGACTATAAAGGTGCTCTACAGGTATCTCCGATGGTGTCTGTTGAGTTGGCATGGATCGAGACTGGGATTTGTTACTCCGTGTAACGGAGAGGTATCTCGGGGCCCACTCGGTAATGCAACATCACAATAAGCCTTGCAAGCGATGTGACTAATTGTTAGTTGCGGGATCTTGTATTACGGAACGAGTAAAGAGACTTGCCGGTAACGAGGTTGAACTAGGTATGGAGATACGGACGATCGAATCTCGGGCAAGTAACATACCGAAGAACAAAGGGAACGTTATACGAGATTAACTGAATCCTTGACATAGAGGTTCGACCGATAAAGATCTTCGTAGAATATGTAGGAACCAATGTGGACGTCCAGGTCCCGCCATTGGTTATTGACCGTAGAGGTGTCTCGGTCATGTCTACATAGTTCTCGAACCCGCAGGGTCTGCACACTTAAGGTTCGGTGACGTTTCGGTAGTGTAGAGTTATGTATGGTGGTGACCGAAGGTTGTTCGGAGTCCCGGATGAGATCCGGGACGTCACGAGGAGCTCCGGAATGGTCCGGAGGTAAAGATTCATATATAGGATGTCCCAGTTTGGTCGCCGGAAAAGTTTCGGGCTCATCGGTAGTGTACCGGGAGTGCCGGTAGTGTACCGGGAGACCTCCGGGAGGGGTACTTCGACCCCAAGAGGTCCATGGGCTGTGGGAGAGTATAAACCAGCCCTTATTGGGCTGGGAAAACAGCCACAAAGGCCCATGGCGCAGGAGAGAAAGTCCTAAAGCAAAAAGTGGAAAATCAGCCAATAGGAGGCAATCCTACTCCAACTAGGATTGGAGGTGAAGTAGGATTGCTCCCACCTCCTATTTAGGCCGACCCAAAGGCCTTGGCTGCCTCTCCTCTCCTCTCCTCCTATATATACTAGTGTACTGGGTGGTTTTTGGACAGAATTTCCGGCCACGTGCTACCCGTTCCACCGGTGCATAGTTTCTCCTCTAGATCGTAGTTCCGCAGCGCTTAGGCGAAGCCCTGCCGGAATTGCTCCACCACCATCACCGGAGCGCCGTCACTCTGCCGGTGAACTCTCTCTCCTCTCCACCTCCTCTCGTTGGATCGAGACGGTGGAGATCGTCATCAAGCTGCACGTGTGCTGAACGCGGAGGTGCCGTCCGTTCGGCGCTAGATCGGAAGGACCGTGATCGAGATCGCGAGACGGTTCGTGATGTGATCGCGGAACGGATCGTGATGAGTTCGCGGGACAGATCGTGATCAAGATCGTGAGACGGATCGTGATGAGTTCACGGGACGGATCATGATGTGTTCGTGATTGGATCGCGGGACGCTCGGCGATTTGGATCGCGAAGAAGTTCGACTACACCAACCGCGTTTCTTAACGCTTCCCGCTTAGCGATCTACAAGGGTACGTAGATCCACTCTCCCTCTCATAGATGCTCATCACCATGGATAGGTTTGCGTGTGCGTAGGAAATTTTTTGTTTCCCATGCGACGTTCCCCAACAGTGGCATCATGAGCTAGGTTGATGGTTCGATGAGATCTCGAGTAGAACACAAAAGGTTTTTGGGCGTTGATGCTTAGATTGCTTCCTCCCTTGGTCGTATTTTGGTTCAGCGGGATTGTGAGATGAAGCGGCCCGGACTAACATTACTCGTACGCTTACGAGAGACCGGTTCCCTTGACGCAACTTGTTGCCTAGATGGCTTGCGGGTGACAGTTTCTCTCACTTTAGTTGGATCGGATTCGACAAAGGCGGTCCTTGAGAAGGTCGAAAAGCAAACTAGTGTATCACCGTTGTGGTTTATGCGTAGGTGAGAATCGTTCTTGCTAGATACCCATAGCAGCCACGTAAAATATGCAACAACAATTAGAGGACGTCTAACTTGTTTTTGCAGGGTATGTTGTGATGTGATATGGCCAATTACATGATGAGATATGTGTGATGTATGAGATGATCATGTGATGTATATATTATCACGACTTTCATGTCGATGAGTACGGTAACCGGCAGGAGCCATAGGGTTGTCTTTAATTATTGTATGACCTGCGTGTCAATCATTAAGCGCTATGTAATGCTTTACTTTATCGCTACGGTAGCAATAGTAGTAGAAGCATGTAGGGCGTGACAACCCCGATGGCGACACGTTGATGGAGATCAAGATGATGGAGATCATGGTGTCGTGCTGGTGACGATGGAGATCATGCCGGTGCTTTCTAGATGGAGATCAAAAGCACAAGTTCATGGCCATATCATGTCACTTATGATTTGCATGTGATGTTAATCCTTTTTATGGACCTTGTTTTGCTTAGGACGGCGGTAGCATTATAAGGTGACCCCTCACTTAATTTCAAGATAAATTGTGTTCTCCCCGAGTGTGCACCGTTGCGAAAGTTCGTCGTGTTGAGACACCACGTGATGATCGGGTGTGATAGACTCTACGTTCACATACAACGGGTGCAAGCCAGTGTTGCACATGCAGAACACTCGGGTTAAACTTGACGAGCCTAGCATGTACAGACATGGCCTCGGAACACAAGAGACCGAAAGTTCGAACTTGAGTCATATAGTAGATATGATCAACATGATGATGTTCACCATTGCAGCCACCTCAACTCACGTGATGATCGGACTTGAGTTGGTGAATTTGGATCATGTATCACTCGAATGATCGGAGGGATGTCAATTTGAGTGGGAGTTCTTAGGTAATATGATTAATTGAACTCATTATCATGAACATAGTCAAAGTGTCTTTGCAAATTATGTTTTAGATTACTAGCTCACGCTGTAGCTCCCTTGTAGTTTTATATGTTCCTAGAGAAATAGTATTGAAAGATGATGGTAGGAATATTGCGGACTGGGTCTGTGATCTGAGGATTGTCCTCTTTGCTGCACAGAAGGCTTATGTCCTTAATGCACTGCTCAGTGCGCCGACCCCCTCTAGCGTCGACTGTAGATGTTGTGAACATCTGACAGGCACGTTTCGATGACTACTTGATAGTTTAGTGCGTCATGCATGACGGCTTAGAATTGAGGCTCCAAAACGTTTTGAACATCACGGAACATATGAGATGTTCTAAGAGCTGAGATTGTGATCTCAGGGTCGTGCCCGTGTTGCGAGATATGAGATCTCCAACAAGATTCTTTGCCTGTAAGATGAAGGAGAATAGCTCAACCGTTGAGCATGTACTCAGATTGTCTGGGTACTACAATCGCTTGAATCAAGTGGGAGTTGATCTTCCAGATAAGATAGTGATTGATATAGTTTTCCAAGTCACTGTCACTAAGCTACTAGAACTTGGTGATGAACTATAAATTGCCAGGGATAGAAATAATGATTCCTGAGCTGTTCGCGATGTTTGACACCGCGAAGGTAGAAATCAAGAAGGAGCGTCAAGTGTTGATGGTTAATCAAACCACTAGTTTCGAGAAGGGCAAGAGCAAGGGGGAAACTTCATGGATAGCAAGTCAGTTGCTGCTCCAGTGAAGCAACCCGAAGTTGAACTCAAACCCGAGACTAAGTGCTTCTGTTATGAGGTGAGCGGTCGCTGAAGCGGAACAACCCTAGATACTTGGTAGATAAGAAGGCTGGCAAAATCGACAGAAGTATATTTGATATACGAGTTATTGATGTGTACCTTGCTACTACTCCTAGTAGCGCCTGGGTATTGGATACCGGTTCGGTTGCTAAATGTTAGTACCTCGAAATAAAAGCTATGGAATAAACGGAGAACTAGCTAAGGGTGAGGTGACGATGTGTGTTGGAATTGTTTCCGAGGTTGATGTGATCAACATCGCACACACTCTCTACCTTCAGGATTAGTGACAAACCTAAATAAATGTTATTTGGTGTTTTGCGTTGAGCATGAACATGATTGGATCATGTTTATTGCAATACGGTTGTTCATTTAAGTTAGAGAATAATGGTTATTCTGTTTACATGAATAATACCTTCAATGGTCATGCACCCAGTGAGAATGGTTTGTTGAAATCTTGATCGTAGTAATACACATGTTCATAACATTGATGTCAAAAGATACAAAGTTAATAATGATAGTACCACATACTTGTGGCACTGCCGCTAAATGTCATATTGGTATAAAGCGCATGAAGAAACTCCATGCTGATGGATATTTGGACTCATTCGATTTTGAATCGGTTGAGACGTGCGAACCATGCCTCTTGGGCAAGATGACTAAAGGACCCCGTTGGATGGAGCGGGCAAGTGATTCATTGGAAATGATACATGTTGATGTATGCATACTAGTGAGTCTTGTCGCGTGCAGTGGATATCGTTACTTTCTTACCTTCATTGATGATTTGAGTAGATATAGTGTATATTTACTTAATGAAACACAAGTCTGAATCGTTTGAAAGGTTCAAGCAAATTCAGAGTAAAGTTTAAAGATCATCGTGACAAGAAGATAAAAGTGACCGCGATATGATCGTGGAGGTGAATATCTGAGTTACGAGTTTGGCATACAACTTAAGAGACAATGTGAAATTTGTTTCACAACTAACGCCACCTGGAACACCATAGTGTGATGGTGTGTCTGAACATCATAGTCATGCTCTATTGATATAGTGCATACTGTGATGTCTCTTGTCGTTTTACTACTATAATTTTGGGGTTATGCATTAGAGACAACTACATTCACTTTAAATAGGGCACCATCTAAATCCGTTGAGATGACACCATGTGAATTATGGTTTGATAGAAACCTAAGCTGTCATTTCTTAATACTTGGGGCTGCGACACTTGTGTGGAAAATGTTTTCACCTAATGAGGCCAAACCCAAGGCGGACAAATGCATCTTCATAGAATACCCTAAGATCAGTTGGGTGAACCTTCTATCTCAGATCCAAGTGCAAAGTTTTTGTTACTAAAACGGATCCTTTCTTAAGGAAATGTTTCTCTCGAAAGAATTGAGTGGGAGGAAGATAGAACTTGATGAGGTTGTTAAACCTTTGTTCAACCAGAGAGTAGCGCAACGCAGAAAGATGTTTCTGTGAAGCCTACGTTAGTTGAAGAGTAAGTTAATGATGATGATCATGAAGCTTCAGGATCAAGTTACTATCGAACTTCGTGGGTCGACAAGGATGTGTACTGCTCCTAAGTGGTACGACAACTCTGTCTTGGAGATCATGTTGTTGGACAACGATGAACCTACGAGCTATGAAGAAGCGATGATGGGCCCGGATTCCGACGAATGGTTAGAGGCCATGAAATCCGAGATAGGATCCATGTATGAAAACCAAGTATAGACTTTGGTAGACTTGCTCGTTAGACGGCAGGTCGTTGAGTACAAATGGACCTTTAGAATGAAGACAGACACTGATGGTGAATGTCACCATTTGTAAAGCTCGACTTGTTGCAAAGTTGTTTGTGACAAGTTCAAGGAGTTGACTGCGATGAGGCTTTCTCACTCGTAGCGATGCTAAAAGTCTGTTGGAATTATGTTAGCAGTTGCTGCATTTTCAATTATGAAATCTGGCAGATGGATATCAAAACATCGTTTCCTTAACGGTTTACTTAAGGAAAGGTTGTATGTGATACAACCAGAAGGTTTTGTCAGTCCTAAGGATGCTAAAAGATGAGCAAGCTTCAGTGATCCTTCTATGGACTGAAGCAAGCATCTCGGAGTTGGAATATACACTTTGATGAGGTGATCAAAGTTTCTGTAGTTTATACAAAGTTTACGAGAAACTTGTATTTGCAATAAAGTGAGTGGGAGCACTATAGAATTTCTGATAAGTATATGTGGATGACATATTGTTGTTCAGAAATAATGTAGAGTTTCTGGAAAGCATAAAACGGTTATTTGGAAAGTGATTTTCAAAGGAAGACCTGGATCAAGCTACCAAATTGTTGAGCATCAAGATCTATAGAGATAGATCAAGATGACTTGATGAGACTTTCAATGAGTGCATACCTTGACAAGATTTTGAAAGAGTTCAAAATGGATCAGCCAGAGAAATAGTTCTTGTCTGATTTGTATGGTGTGAAGTTGAGTGAGACTCAAAGCTCGACAACGGCAGAAGAAAGAGAAAGGACGAACGTCGTCCCCTATGCCTTAGCCATAGGCTCTATATTATGCCATGCTGTGTACCGCACCTATGTGTGCCTTGCCATGAGTCTGTCAAGGGGTACAAGAGTGGTCCAGGAGTGGATCACTGGACAACGGTTGGAATTATCCTTAGTAACCATAGGACTAAGGAAATGTTTCTTGATTATGGAGGTGATAAAGAGTTCGTCGTAAAGAGTTACGTCGATGCAAGCTTTAACACCTATCCGGATGACTAGTAGTAGCAATCTGGATACGTATAGTGGAGCAGCCATTTGGAAATAGTACCAAGTGGAGTGTGGTAGCAGTGTTTACGGTTTGACATAGAGATTTGCAAAGTACACACGGATCTGAATATCGCAGACCCATTGACTATAAGACCTCTCTCACATGCAAAGCATGATCGAGCCCCAGAACTCATTGGGTGTTAGATTCATAACAATGCGAATCACATGGTGATGTGAACTAGATTATTGACTCTAGTGCAAGTGGAAGACTGTTGGAAATATGCCCTAGAGGCAATAATAAATTAGTTATTATCATATTTCCTTGTTCATGACAATCGTTTATTACCCATGCTATAATTGTATTGATCGGAGACTTAAATGCATGTGTGGATACATAGACAAAACCATGTCCCTAGTATGCCTCTAATGGACTAGCTCGTTGATCAAAGGATGGTTAAGGTTTCCTAGCCATGGACATGAGATGTCATTTGATAACGGGATCACATCATTAGGAGAATGATGTGATGGATAAGACCCAAACTACAAACATAGCATATGATCGTGTCAGTTTATTGCTACTGTTTTCTGCATGTCAAGTATATGTTCCTATGACCATGAGATCATGCAACTCACGGATATCGGAGGAGTGCCTTGTGTGTATCAAACATCGCAACGTAACTGGGTGACTATAAAGGTGCTCTACAGGTATCTCCGATGGTGTCTGTTGAGTTGGCATGGATCGAGACTGGGATTTGTTACTCCGTGTAACGGAGAGGTATCTCGGGGCCCACTCGGTAATGCAACATCACAATAAGCCTTGCAAGCGATGTGACTAATTGTTAGTTGCGGGATCTTGTATTACGGAACGAGTAAAGAGACTTGCCGGTAACGAGGTTGAACTAGGTATGGAGATACGGACGATCGAATCTCGGGCAAGTAACATACCGAAGAACAAAGGGAACGTTATACGAGATTAACTGAATCCTTGACATAGAGGTTCGACCGATAAAGATCTTCGTAGAATATGTAGGAACCAATGTGGACGTCCAGGTCCCGCCATTGGTTATTGACCGTAGAGGTGTCTCGGTCATGTCTACATAGTTCTCGAACCCGCAGGGTCTGCACACTTAAGGTTCGGTGACGTTTCGGTAGTGTAGAGTTATGTATGGTGGTGACCGAAGGTTGTTCGGAGTCCCGGATGAGATCCGGGACGTCACGAGGAGCTCCGGAATGGTCCGGAGGTAAAGATTCATATATAGGATGTCCCAGTTTGGTCGCCGGAAAAGTTTCGGGCTCATCGGTAGTGTACCGGGAGTGCCGGTAGTGTACCGGGAGACCTCCGGGAGGGGTACTTCGACCCCAAGAGGTCCATGGGCTGTGGGAGAGTATAAACCAGCCCTTATTGGGCTGGGAAAACAGCCACAAAGGCCCATGGCGCAGGAGAGAAAGTCCTAAAGCAAAAAGTGGAAAATCAGCCAATAGGAGGCAATCCTACTCCAACTAGGATTGGAGGTGAAGTAGGATTGCTCCCACCTCCTATTTCGGCCGACCCAAAGGCCTTGGCTGCCTCTCCTCTCCTCTCTTCCTATATATACTAGTGTATTGGGTGGTTTTTGGACAGAATTTCCGGCCACGTGCTACCCGTTCCACCGGTGCATAGTTTCTCCTCTAGATCGTAGTTCCGCAGCGCTTAGGCGAAGCTCTGCCGGAATTGCTCCACCACCATCACCGGAGCACCGTCACTCTGTCGGTGAACTCTCTCTCCTCTCCACCTCCTCTCGCTGGATCGAGACGGTGGAGATCGTCATCAAGCTGCACGTGTGCTGAACGCGGAGGTGTCGTCCGTTCGGCGCTAGATCGGAAGGACTGTGATCGAGATTGCGAGACGGTTCGTGATGTGATCGCGGAACGGATCGTGATGAGTTCGCGGGACAGATCGTGATCAAGATCGTGAGATGAATCGTGATGAGTTCACGGGACGGATCATGATGTGTTCGCGGGACGGTTCGTGATTGGATCGCGGGACGCTCGGCGATTTGGATCGCGAAGAAGTTCGACTACACCAACCGCGTTTCTTAACGCTTCCCGCTTAGCGATCTACAAGGGTACGTAGATCCACTCTCCCTCTCATAGATGCTCATCACCATGGATAGGTTTGCGTGTGCGTAGGAAAATTTTTGTTTCCCATGCGACGTTCCCTAACAGTTCCCACATGGGAGTGTATGGGAAGATAAAAGGTACACCAGAGGCACGAGAGGAACAACAACGTGTGCATGAAAAAGACGACATGCATCCAAAGCAGTATGAAGGTCCTGCCAACTACGCTCTTACCAAAGAAGAGAAGAAAACCTTATTTGAATGCCTGCTCAGTATGAAGGTCCCGTCTGGCTTCTCGTCGAATATAAAGGGAATAATAAATATGGCAGAGAAAAAGTTCCAGAACCTAAATTCTCATGACTGCCATGTGATTATGACGCAATTGCTGCCAGTTGCATTGAGGGGGCTTCTACCAGAAAACGTTCGATTAGCCATTGTGAAGCTATGTGCATTCCTCAATGCAATCTCTCAGCAGGTGATCGATCCAGAAATCCTGCCAAGGTTAAGGAGTGATTTGGTGCAATGTCTTGTTAGTTTCGAGCCGGTGTTCCCACCATCCTTCTTCAATATCATGACGCACGTCCTAGTTCATCTAGTCGACGAGGTTGTCCTTCTAGGCCCTGTATTTCTACACAATATGTTCCCCGTTGAGAGGTTCATGGGAGTCTTAAAGCAGTGAGAAGGGGTGATTAGAGATTATCAGATAGTTCACAGATTTGAAAATCAGAAGAAAAAAAATTGAAGAACAAAAATAATAAAAAATATTAAAAAATATCTTTGGTCCCGGTTCGTGTTACCAACCGGGACTAAAGGTACTCCGCCCCAGCGCACCACAGCAGCCCACATGGAGCCCCATTTGTCCCGGTTCGTAGGCGAACTGGGACTAAAGGTATTGGCCTTTAGTACCGACCCTTTAGTCTCGGTTCCGGAACCGGGACAAATGGGCCTCTGGAACTGGGACAAATGGGCCTTTTTCTACCAGTGAAGTAATATTTGGAAAGGGTCCTAGCGGACTATCTGTTCCGAATGACACTGACAAACACGCACCCATGTGGAAGAAGAAATCTAGATTTTGGGACCTACCCTATTGGAAAGACCTAGAGGTCCGCTCTGCAATCGACGTGATGCACGTGACGAAGAATCTTTGCGTGAACCTGCTAGGCTTCTTGGGAGTGTATGGGAAGATAAAAGGTACACCAGAGGCACGGGAGGAACAACAACATGTGCATGAAAAAGACGGCATGCATCCAAAGCAGTATGAAGGTCCTGCCAGCTACGCTCTTACCAAAGAAGAGAAGAAAACCTTATTTGAATGCCTGCTCAGTATGAAGGTCCCGTCTGGCTTCTCGTCGAATATAAAGGGAATAATAAATATGGCAGAGAAAAAGTTCCAGAACCTAAAGTCTCATGACTGCCATGTGATTATGACGCAATTGTTGCCGGTTGCATTGAGGGGGCTTCTACCAGAAAACGTTCGATTAGCCATTGTGAAGCTATGTGCATTCCTCAATGCAATCTCTCAGCAGGTGATCGATCCAGAAATCCTGTCAAGGTTAAGGAGTGATTTGGTGCAATGTCTTGTTAGTTTTGAGCTGTTGTTCCCACCATCCTTCTTCAATATCATGACGCACGTCCTAGTTCATCTAGTCAACGAGGTTGTCCTTCTAGGCCCTGTATTTCTACACAATATGTTCCCCTTTGAGAGGTTCATGGGAGTCTTAAAGAAATATGTTCGTAACCGCGCTAGGCCAGAAGCAAGCATCTCCATGGGCCATCAAACAGAGGATGTCATTGGGTTTTGTGTTTACTTCATTCCTGACCTTAAGAAGATTGGTCTCCCTCAATCGTGGTATGAGGGGAGAGTGACTGGAAAAGGCACGCTAGGAGCGGACTCAATAATATGTAGGGACGGGCATTCTTGGTCTCAAGCACACTACACAGTTCTATAGAATTCCACCTTGGTGACCCCGTATGTCGATGAACACAAGAATATTCTGCGCTCCAAACACCCGGAGTAGTGTGACGACTGGATTACATATGAACACATCAGGACTTTCGGCAGTTGGTTGCAAACACGTCTCATGGGTGACAACACTGTTTCTGATGAGCTGTACTTGTTGGCCAGGGGACCATCTTTGACTGTATTGACTTACAAAGCGTACGAGATAAATGGGAATACATTTTAGACGATCGCCCAAGATGAAAAGAGCACCAACCAAAACAGCGGTGTCCGCTTTGATGCAGCAACCAAGAGGGGAAAGGACACATATTATGGTTACATAGTGGATATATGGGAACTTGACTATGGACATGATTTCAAGGTCCCTTTGTTTCAGTGCAAATGGGTCAATCTGTTAAGAGGTGGGGTACAAGAAGCCCACAGTACGGAATGACAACAGTGGATCTGAACAATCTTGGGTACACAGACGAACCATTCGTCCTAACCAATGATGTGGCACAAAATTTCTATGTGAAGGACATGTCTACCATACCGAGAAAAAGAAAAGATAAGGAAGCGAATACATCAGATGATGAGCCAAAGTGCCACATTGTTCTTTTAGGAAAAAGGGACATGATGGGATTGGAGGGCAAGACAGACATGTCTGAAGATTATGAAAAGTTTCATGAAATTCCTCCCTTCAAAGTCAAGACTGACGCAAGCACCCTGTTAAACGATGAAGATTATCCATGGTTGCGGCGCAATAAGCAAAAGACACAAGCGAAGCAAAAGTGAAGACTTTCTCTCCATAACTATATCATTGCAGTGACATGTGAAGAAATGAAATGCCTTTTGTAACATATGAGTTTTCGTCCGAAATCCTAATACTTCGAAAGAGATTTTCCGTTTTGTACACGAAGTGCATCCAGGTTTTGCCGTAACCCTCTCAACTTTTTATGACATGCTATGTGGGTGAAATGATGATACCATGCCAACTTTCAACCTTTTCAGAGTTCATTTGAAGTGTTTTTCAATTTCAGGGTCATTTAGCTCAACAAAATCATTATGTGCATGAAAAATACCAAATGAAGTCAGAAAGGGTTGAAAATTGACGATGTGGCTTTGAATGGTGCATTTTGAACACACAAATAGTATGGAGTTCAGGTATGTTCAATAAAATGAAATCCCTTTGTAACAGATGAGTTTTGGTCCGAAACCGTGATACTTCGAAAGAGATTGTCCATTTTGTACACGAAGTGCATCCAATTTTTGCCGTAACTATCTTAACTTTTTAGTACATGCTATGTGGGTGAAATGATGATACCATGCCAACTTTCAACCTTTTCAGAGTTCATTTGAAGTGCTTTTCAATTTCAGGGTTATTTAGCTCAAAGAAATCAGTATGTGCATGAAAAATACCAAATGAAGTCAGAAAGGGTTGAAAATTGACGATGTGGCTTTGAATGGTGCATTTTGAACACACAAATAGTATGGAGTACAAGTATGTTCAATAAAATGAAATCCCTTTGTAACAGATGAGTTTTCGTCCGAAACCGTGATACTTCGAAAGAGATTGTCCATTTTGTACACGAAGTGCATCCAGTTATTGCCATAACCCTCTCAACTTTTTATGACATACTATGTGGGTGAAATGATGATACCATGCCAACTTTCAACCTTTTCAGAGTTCATTTGAAGTGCTTTTCAATTTTAGGGTCATTTAGCTCAAAAAAATCATTATGTGCCTGAAAAATACGAAATGAAGTCAGAACGGGTTGAAAATTGATGATGTGGCTTTGAATGGTGCATTTTGAACACACAAAAAGTATGGAGTTCAAATAAGTTCAAAAAAATGAAATCCTTTTGTAACAGATAAGTTTTGGTCCGAAACTGTGATACTTCGAAAGAGATTGTCCATTTTGTACACGAAGCGCATCCAATTTTTGCCGTAACTATCTCAACTTTTTAGTACATGCTATGTGGGTGAAATGATGATACCATGCCAACTTTCAACCTTTTCAGAGTTCATTTGAAGTGCTTTTCAATTTCAGGGTTATTTAGCTCAAAGAAATCAGTATGTGCATGAAAAATACCAAATGAAGTCAGAAAGGGTTGAAAATTGATGATATGGCTTTGAATGGTGCATTTTGAACACACAAAAAGTATGGAGTTCAAATAAGTTCAAAAAAATGAAATGCCTTTGTAACAGATGAGTTTTCGTCCGAAACCATGACACTTCGAAAGAGATTGTCCATTTTGTACACGAAGTGCATCCAGTTTTTGCCGGAACCATCTTAAATTTTTAGCACATGCTATGTGGGTGAAATGATGATACCATGCCAACTTTCAACCTTTTCAGAGTTTATTTGAAGTGCTTTTCAATTTCAGGGTTATTTAGCTCAAAAAAACCAGTAAGTGCATGAAAAACACCAAATGAAGTGAGAAAGGGTTGAAAATTGATGATGTGGTTTTGAATGGTGCATTTTAAACACGATGAGACGAGACGGACTGTTAGAGGATGCAGCGGGACTAGCAGGGGAAAGCCCGCCCCCGCTAGCTAACATAGATATCTATTCTCGGTGTGTATATTCGAGATTTAGAATCTCTTTCCGACCAGGCCAGGCCGAATCGGGCCACCACTTGGGATGGGGATGGCTCAGCCCACATGCATCATTTGATGAAAGCATGAAAAGTATGGAGTTCAAATAAGTTAAAAAAATGAAATCCCTTTGTAACACATGAGTTTTCGTCCGATACCGTGATACTTCGAAAGAGATTTTCCATTTTGTACACAAAGTGCATCTAGTTTTTGTCGTAACCATCTAAACTTTTGAGCACATGCTATGTGGGTGAAATGATGATACCATGCCAACCTTCAATCTTTTTAGAGTTCATTTAAAGTGCTTTTCAATTTTAGTGTTATTTAGCTCAAAAAAATCAGTAAGTGCATGAAAAATACCAAATGAAGTCAGAAAGGGTTGAAAATTGATGATGTGGCTTTGAATGGTGCATTTTGAACACACAAAAAGTATGGAGTTCAAATAAGTTCAAAAAAATGAAACCCTTTAGATAACATAAAAAAAATAACAAAATTGAACATAGATGCGCTTATGTAAGTAAAATTCGACCGGAATTCAGTCTGATTTCAGGTCAAATTTTCCCACATAAGGGCATCTATTTTCAATTTGAGAGGAACTCAATAAGGCAGGGAGGGGTGGGCTTATAAACCGGTGCGAGCGCCCCTCGCTTGGCGAAGTGGGACTAAACTCCCACCACAGCTAGGACCAACCATTTAGTCCCGGTCGGTGGCTACAACCAGGACCAATGCAGCAATTTTGTCCCGGTTGGTGGCACCAACCGGGACCAATGACCACCTTTAGTCCCGGTTAGTGCCACCAACGGGGACCAAAGGTCTCTGCTTCCCGCCCTTTGGGTTGCCGAAAAGAGACCTTTGGTCTCGGTTGGTGGCACCAACCAGGACTAAAGGTGGGATTTGGTCCCGGTTGGTGCCACCAACCGGGACCAATGGTGTGTGTATATATGCAGCACTTGTGAAAATTTTCATTTTCATCTCGCAGTTCCCCCCGACGATGTCGACCTCCTCGACACCGCCAGGCTGCCCCGACGCCGTCGCCGTCGGCCGTGCCCTTGCCCTTCCCCCGAGCCCACGCCGACGCCGTCCGCCGCCCATACCGTCATCGTCCGCCGCCCATGCCGTTGCCGTCGCCCGTGCCCGTGCCCTTCCCCCGAGCCCACGCCGACGCCGTCCGCCGGCCACGCCGTCGCCGTCCGCCGCCCCCGAGCACGCCCCTGCGCCTCGGCCGCCCCCACCGTCGCTGTCGTTGTAGGCTCCCTCGTGCGTCGCCCCCGCCGTCGCCCTTGCTAGCCGACGCCGTCCCTGTCGTCGGCCTGGCCACGCCCCTGCCCCAGCCCGCCCCCATCGTCGCCGTCGCCCTTGCCGGCCCCGCCGTCGCCCTCGCCGGACGCCCCCGCTGTGAGCCGCCACCTCCGCCCTTGTATTTTTTTCATGTATATGTTGTATATGTTTTTTCATGTATATGTATATATGTTCATGTATATGTTTCATGTGTGTATATGTTCATGTATATGTGTGTATATGTTCATGTAAAAAGTCTTGGTTGTTTTTCATATGTACGAAAATATAGAGTGAAAACGAAAACAAACATATAAGAAAAAACAAAGTAAAAACTGAAGAAGGAAAAGAAAACCGCCCGGCCGGCCACCACCGCATTTTCATAAAGTTTTTCCACCAAGTCCACGTCGCACCGAGCACCCGCGGCGAAGCAAGTCTTTTTTGAATGTAATATTTTTGTTAAATGAAAATGTTGGCATCAACTCTATCATCATGTTGGCATCGGCTCTATCTGTCAACAAGGCCACGGGAGCACCCCAGCCCCCTATCATCACATTGGCCTCGGCTCCGCGAGAGCTTTCCAACAGATCCGGAATGTATGCCGTTGTTGATATACCCCCTTCCCGATAACTTTGACATGAGAGGGGACGTCGGACATGCATGAGAGAGAGGCGGTCCGCTCACCCGACCAACTATCGAGGCCACCCAAACCCTAGAAGAAGGAGAGTCGTTGTCGATCTACCCCCTCCCAGATAACTTCAACATGAGGGGGGACGTCGGACATGCATGAGTGAGAGAGGCGGTCCGCTCGCCCGACCAACTATCGAGGCCATCCAAACCCTAGAATAAAGATCGTCGTTGTCGATCTACCCCCTCCCCGATAACTTCGACATGAGAGGGGACGTCGGACATGCATGAGAGAGAGGCGGTCCGCTCACCCGACCAACTATCGAGGCCACCCAAACCCTAGAAGAAAGAGCGTTGTTGTCGATCTACCCCGTCCCTACCCGACAAACTAGCGATATTCGGAAGGCTCTTGCTGAACTTCGTACCAAAAAGCTAATTAATTATCCTATCCGGGACTCCGTTACAAAACAATTTTGGAGAGCTTCGTACCATTATGCGCCCGTTACTTCCGGCTAATGATGAAGCCTTGGTTTTCTTGAATCCTTTGACACTAGACAACGTGACATATATAAGGGTAGATGAGATCAGGAAAAATATGGACCATTTTCTGCACATTCAGAATGGCGCCATTTTGTTAATTAAATCCCTTAAAGGTTAACAAAATCCCTTGTTTGACATTCATGAGAGAGGCGGTCCGAACGTCGGACAATCATGAGAGAGGCGGTCCGGACGTCGGACATTCATGTTTGTATATTAATTGCCATGTTGTAATATTTGCAGAAACTATGGATCCAAGAGACGAAGAACAAGAACAGTTGTTGGGGGACATAATCCACGGCGGACGTGATATCTTGTCGTTTCTCAACGACATCGATGGTCTGGAAGGAGAGGATTATGATGGCTCCGGTGATCGAACAATGGAGGAGGAAGGACATGATCATGATGGCTCCGGTGGCCGAATGCCGGAGGAAGGAGACCATGATGACGGCTCCGGTGATCGATCGGAGGAGGGAGCTGTTGCAAAGTCCGGCAAGGTATATATATTAATTAAGTCTTGGCTCCGGTGACTAGCTAATTGATTCATTAATTATTTTGGTATGTACATATATTAATTAGCTCTTCTTTCTTCTTTTATAGCCCTCCGGATCAAGCCAAACTTCGATAACGAGACGAGGCCCGAAGAAGAGGTTGCGCAAGGATGAAAAGTTCACGATCACAACACTCGCGAATGATGGCCATCCGATTGAACCCAAGCGGACCAAGAACGCATTTTCTGCTCAGTGCGGAGCTATTGTTAGGGACAACATCCCGATCAGCATCAAGCAATGGAATAAGCCTAAGGACGGCGCCCCTGAAGGTGATTATGTCACCGATAGACAAAAAGATGATCTTTGGACCGCGCTGAAGGCAAATTTCACCCTACCGCTAGAGGAGGATACGAATAAGCCAGTTATAGAGCCACTTGTCAAGGCGTGTGCTCTTAAGAAGATGGCAGATCTATTCAGGAGGTGGAAGAATGAGTTGAAATCAAAGTTTGTCGACAAAGGGAAGTCTGCAGAATTCACCGGCCGATTTGAGAAGACAAGAGATTACTGGCCCGCATTTGTGGACTACAAGACATCGGACAAGAGTAAGAAAATGTCAGAGACAAACAAGGTTAATGCTGCAAAGAAGCAGTATCACCATCACACGGGGTCAGGTGGCTACCTCAAAGCCCGGCCGTTGTGGGACAAACCTGAGAATGACCTGATTGCTAAAAACACCGTACCACAGACATATAACTGGCCAGACCGTTCAAGGACTTGGTTCTTCGGGGTTGGGGGAACTTAGGACCCTGAAACAGGGAAGTGCCGTTGGACGGACGAGCAACTTGCAATACCCATGAACAAGCTTCAGAAGTATATCACCGCAACGCAGGAAGGGACGTTCATTCCCGATAGAGAGAAGGACGAGCTGACTGAGGCCCTAGGGAATGATGAGCACCCTGGACGAACACGAGGCATACCAGGCTCCGTTCCATGGAAGGTTGGGTATCCCGACGCAGGCGGTTACAGAAGCCGGGAGAGAAAGAGGAAAGCGGAGCTGAGCGAAATTCAGAAGCTCAATGCAAGACTACAAAAGCTAGAGGAAGCTAAGAGCCAGCAAGCTGCCGGCCAACCATCTCAGCGGCACGAAGCTACCCCAGAAGCAACCCCACCATCTCAGCGGAGAAGCAACGTCGCTTCCACGGAGCCCGTTTAGCCTGACTTCACGTCTCCTAGATACCCCATGGATACTATCACGGAGGCTCAACATTGCGAGCTTATGACGAAATGCCGGAACCTCACTTTCAAGGCGGCTGTCGGCTTTGTTGCACCTCCTCAACCCAACGGAACTTTTCACTGCCGTCTGATTCCACATGGCTATGATGTTGTGATGGTGGATGAAGTAATGAAGGAATTTGAGGAGCTCGAGCTTGACCACTGTACAGGTGAAGGAGAGAATAAGCTGGTTTGTGCCATGAGGAGTACATGTCTATGGCAGAAGGAGTACATCAAGCTTCCAAACTGGACGCCTCCGTCTCCTCCTTCTCCTCAGGCGAATCAGGGCACTCCGGCTCCTCCTCCTCCTCCGGCAAGTGATCAGGGCACACCGCCTCCTTCTCCGGCTCCTCTGATGTGTGGGGGCACTCCGCCTCCTCCTTCGCCTACTCCGGCACGTCGGAGTAGTATGCCTCCTCCTCAGCCTCGTTGACAACGGAGGAAGACAGCCGCCGCCGCTCCGGTTCCTTCGACGCCTAGTAAGCAATGACGGAAGGGAGTCGTCGCCGCTCCGGCGGCTAGCAGTACAAGCATAGGCAGGAGGGGATACAGATACGGTCCATCTCTCAAGCCTCTGGAAAAGTTACCATATGAGAGGACTGAGTCTGAAAACGAGGAGATATGTCAGGCCGAATTGAGGGCCCATTTGGCAAATAAAACTCCACCTCCGAAGGAGAAGATAAATCCGATGAAAGCGATGCGCACTATCGATGCCCTAAAGCGACCACCACCGCCTCCGCCGGATTCCAACTTTGACCGTGGTATTAAAAAGACATATCAAGATGCGTGCCGGTTGGGAAGTACTTCGAGTAATGCAAGGTTAGCAAAACGAAGAATTGGGAAAAAATTCCCCAGCTCGGAGAACAGGCGAACCAATCGTGCCCCCCGCTCAAGGTGTCTAGCGATATCGTCGCTAATCATCCAGGGATGGTGTCCGGTACCAAACCTGGTGATTACATGAGTGATGATGTATAGTTTGAGCCGTTGGAGGTGGACGAATTCCGTTACCGGCACGGGCGGCCTCTCGTCAAACCTAATCATCCTCCTCTAACAACGATGATGCAAAAATTCCATGAATGGTACATGAAAACCTGCCACGAGTCTAGGATGGATTCTTTGATACTGCCAGTTAAAGAGGAGCACGACCTCGTTGGAATGAAACTGTTGAATATTGAATTTGAGGAGATATTCCAGTTATACAATCAAAAGGCCCTCGACAAAACAATCGTGACTTGCTACTGTACGTAAGTACTACTTCTGTAATTAAGTCCCTCTATGTATATAGCTCAGCTCTTTCATTGCATGTATATATAATTATCCTCAGTACTATATTATCCAGATTGAAGATCGTCGAATGCAGAAAAGCACAAATCTATGACGTTGGGTTCATTAACGCAAATGTCATACATGAGTATAATTTTCAAAAGTATCCCACACAAACCGAGGACAACTTGCTACAATCATTGCTTAAAAATCAAAACAAAGAGATAGTACTCTTTCCTTACAACTTCAAGTGAGTGTTACTGTCTTGTGCATATTCGGTTTCCCTTATTACTCGAGGTTTATAGTAATGTAATTGATGAGTTATGCATGCGTGTGCAGTTTCCACTTTATTCTGCTAGAGATTCAGCTTGAGCGGGGAGTAGTAACCGTCTTAGACTCGAAACGAAAAGATCCTCAGGAATATGCGGACATGACTGAAATTCTCCAGAAGTAAGTTCAATCGATCATTATTGCATCGTATCAGCAACTTTGTTCATTTCGTGATATCAAGTAATTATTTTCTTTGTCTGGCAGGGTTTGGAAAGAGTTCACAACAATTGTTCCGGCACTGCCGGGGGAGCTGCGATTTACACACCCGAAAGTAAGTGCTACTAGCTAGTTCCGCGCATCTCCCATTGATTCTAGTTTCATCGATACCATTTATCATGCTTGCTTATTAGTTTGATTGAACTCTATTTCTGGTAAAGTGTTTGTGGCAGGAAACCGGAAATAATTTATGTGGATACTATGCTTGCGAGTTCATCTACAACGCGACGACCCCTAAGCGGGGCTACTCTGAAAAACAATTTCAAGTGCGTAAGCAATAATATTCACAATTTTATTTTATTACCATATATATGTATTGACCCCCTTCTTCAAATTAGATGTGGCAGATGCGGGATGAACTCCTACCACATGATCGCATACGAGCAATTCAAGAAGAATTCGTGGGATTCTTTCTTGACCACGTCATAAATAAAGCCGGAGAATACCATCTAGAAGTTGACATTAGATGTTAGGGATTGTAAGAGATCTTATATTGTATATATGTAGCTAGTAGCGTTGGATATATATATATATATGAAAACTAGTTATACGACCAATCTCTCAGAGAAATAGAGGTCGATCACTTCTATCTCTATATGTTCATGACGATCTTATGTACTTAATGGTTCCTTCATTTGCTTAATAGCTAGCGTGTCGAGTTCTTTCTATAGTAGCTAGCGTCGACCAAGTACGAAGAAAGAGAAGACACTTCTCTCTATTAATTAGCTAGCTAAAACAATATAAAACCCCTAAATTAACCGTCCAAAACCCCCTAAACCCCTCTCCTTTTCAAAAACCCCCAGCAACTGCTAGATGCTGACGCGTGGATGCCTTTTGGTTTCCGGTTGGTGTTACCAACCGGGACTAAAGGTCCTCCTGTCTGGGCTCCTAGCACCGGCCACGTGGAGCCCCTTCTGTCTCGGTTGGTAAGCGAACTGAGACTAAAGATTTTAGGCTTTAGTCCCGACCCTTTAGTCCCGGTTTCAGAATCCGGACAAATGGGCCTTTTTCTACCAGTGAAGTAATATTTGGAAAGGGTCCTGGCGGACTATCTGTTCCGAATGACGCTGACAAATGCGCACCCATGTGGAAGAAGAAATCTATATTTTGGGACCTACCCTATTGGAAAGACCTAGAGGTCCGCTCTACAATCGACGGGATGCACGTGACGAAGAATCTTTGCGTGAACCTGCTAGGCTTCTTGGGAGTGTATGGGAAGATAAAAGGTACACCAGAGGCACGGGAGGAACAACAACGTGTGCATGAAAAAGGAACACCATCTAGGCTTCTTGGGCAGTGCCATTGTAGATCTTGGAACTTGGTGGGAGCAGAACCAACGCCTTTTTAGTAGTTTGTTTTAGAGAAGTAAGCTTAAGTTGAGTCCAACTTTGAATTCACAAAACATTAATCCAGCAACAACTGACTCGCCATGCGCAGCGACCTAGCGTCGCGTGGTAGTGCTTGGCTTAGTCTGGCTCCAGCTCGTCGATGCTATTTAACACATTGCTGTCTGGGAAGAAGCTTCCTATATGGCCTCCATCCAAACAGGCCCCTAGTCCATCAGATGATTGGGAATGGATGGCTAGTATTATTTAGATGTACCGTAAAAGTCTCACAAGGTTTCCGTGGTAACCCCCTGTTATTCAGGAATTCAGCTCGATATATATCCAAAAGAGAAAACTTTCGAGCTTTCAACTTCAAGTTTCATGGGTTGATAGATAATGAGAAATAAGTCTTGTCCGGTCGTTGACTCCTACGTTAAGACATATCCGCATTCATGTAGCCACATCTAAACCGGGCAATGGGGACAAACCCGCGCGGGATCTAAACCACAACCACCTATGACTTATATCGCACCCATATGTAGCAACTTCACCCATTTGATGAACATCTGGACTCCAAGGGGCAACAACCCACGTGTATTTTGCCTTCAAGCTGTGGGATTTCGCTCAACGAATGTAGCTGCTAAGACCGTGAAAAGTGATGACGATAACACATGATTGACGTCGATTTGGTAGTGCTTCTTGAATACCTGGTCTCAAGCAATTCCTGGCATGATGATGTTTTTACGTCGTTATCTTATTGAAAGAATTGTTCGGATATGCTCAGACTTATTCTTCAAACCGAAAACTCAGAATTGTGGCCATTGATGGCTGGATCCCGTGACAACGACACTAGCCATGCTGTTGAAGAATTTTACTAGTCGTCCTTGTGGTGAGATGGTTGGTGTGAATATGATCGTTGTCATAGACCGTCGATCGGTGTTTTGATTGCTTTGTTTTTTCTTCTTAGGCATAGATTTGGTCTTGTATGACTTTGCTCTTTGCTGATGTGTTTAGTTGAGTGTGTGGATATTGAATGTGTGCATCCTAACTATGCAGAGACCGGATGTGTATTCATTATGATCATATACCTTGATACTTCATTTCTATCAAACAATGTGCCATCAGCCCATCACTGACTAGACATGGTTTCAATTACCCCCCCTAGCAGGGTTATTTATGGCCATCGAGACTGCCCGTGGACACGATTCGGATGTCCAGTTTGTGGATTCATGTGTAGAATCGTCAATATCATCATTTCTTAGGACGGCCAACTCCTTATTGCACCATTTGTTTTCATAATTTCCTGGTTTCCTTCACGAGTTAGACTGGGCACAGCTGGAGTGTCGGACACTCAGTTATATTTCAGATAATCATTTCACTTGAGGACTAACTCCATCCTTGAAGTACCCCCATATATTCGAACCATGCTTTTTGGACCACTTTTGGCATTCCATGGAGAATTGTATATATCTGCTTAGCTGGATGTACAGATTTTGGTATCCAAGAGACATACGGGGAGCTTTGTCCGTTCAGACACAACACATGCATGCTCCCCCTCTTTTTTCTCTTCTTTCAACCCGATAATAAATAACAAATGTCCCACCACATATGCATGGTCCCACCTATTATTTCTTTTTTCAACCGCATACTTTGCAATTAGCATTGGACGACTTTTTTCCGTATCATGTCCATGGACCACTTCCGGACAAAAAACCAGACATAGGACACTTTTGCAGGTCGGCATTTCATGAAATTGTCTGCTTTCCCTGCAGTTAAACTCGAGAGTGACCAGGAAAAGAAAAATCTCAGCAGTGCATTGCAGTTGTTGGGTAGGAGTGTTGCACGCTCAGTTGTATTTGATTATGTGTGCAGTGGAAGTAATTTTGCTAAACTTATGTCAACCATGTGCCCCGAGTGACCTCTATTTGACACTTATACACAATGCATGAACCAACGTTCTTTATGGTGAGTTCACCCTCTGAACATCCGAGTCACTCTCTTTTTCATCTTCTCTATGAACTAATGCACTCTATGTTGAACACTGATGCATTTGTATTTTTTCCACGAGAAAAAATAATTTGTTGAAGGATAGCTATACTCGACGACATTTGGCAAAATACCCATACAATGGTACATGGTGTGGCACTAGGATATAACCTCAAGTCATCAGACGAAGAAGGGAGAGAGTTTTTACCTAGGTCTAGGACCGGGCCGACCATGCGAGTAAGAACCCTTATCCTACCTATATATATGGTATTATACCGAAACAAGGTACAGTGAGGGGTTACAATGATTGTCTCCACGAGTTCATGAGAGACTCCTCAAGAATAAGGTGTGGGGTGGCTTCTCTAGATACCTTTTTTTCCTTGCTCGGTCTCGACCTCCATATGTAGTAATGGAGAGGTTGGAGTCCTTCCCGGATGCGTCTCTCTGCTTCTTCTTCAACTCGGAATATCCTGCAGTATTGGATAAAAACTCCCGCAAGATAACCATGGGGGAGGTGGCATCTTGGTAGATCTGTAGACTGGGAGTGGGACCTTCACACAACCGCCTAGGGCCAGTGCGTCCTCTCAGGGCTATGTGCAAGACAATGTGGGCTTAAAACCCACTCCCTGTCGACAATCCCTTTGTCAATATTAGAAATGAAGCCGTTAGCGTGTTGCCATGTCAGTCTTGTGATGAACCCGTTGGGTGTCTTGCCTGTCAAGGATGGACTCATTGAAATGCTTCTACAATCTGTGTTGCCTTTTTCTCTGGATATCACTGTGATGTAGTGTAGGGTAAGGAACAACTAATACTTATAGTAGAATAACTAGGATGCAAGGTAGTTGGGCTCGCAAATGAAGGAGATTGTAGCAAGTAGCAAGTTTTTACTCAGTTGAGAACCAAGGTAGCAATGTTGGGGAACGTAGTAACAATTCAAAAAATTTCCTACGTGTGACCAAGATCTATCTAAGAGATGCTAGCAATGAGAGAGGGGGAGTGCATCTTCATACCCTTGAAGATCGCTAAGCGTAAGCGTTACAAAGAACGTGGTTGATGGAGTCGTACTCGCAGCGATTCAAATCGCGAAAGATCCGATCCAAGCGCTGAATGGATGGCGCCTCCGCGTTCAACAGACGTACATCCCGGGGACGTATCCTCCTTCTTGATCCAGCAAGGGGGGAGGAGAAGTTGAGGGAGAGCTCCGGAAGCACGACAGCATGGTGTCGGTGGAGCTCGTGGTTCTCCGGTAGAGCTTCGCTAAGCGCTACAGAGGAGGAGGAGGTGTAGGAAGGGGGGAGGGCTGCGCTAGGGAAGGGGTGCTGCTGCCCTCCCACCCCCTCTCTATTTACAGGGATAAGAGAAGAGGGGGCCAGCCCCCCGTAGATCCAATCTAGGGTGGAGAGGCGGCCAATGGGGGGAAACATGCCCCCCAAGTTAGGTGGGAGGCGCTCCCACCCCTAGGGTTTCTAACCCTAGGTGCCTTCGGCCCTTGTGGGGGGAGGGGAGGCGCACCAGCCTGCTAAGGGGCTGGTTCCCACGCAACTTCAGCCCATTAGGCCCTCCGGGGCAGGTGAATCCTCCCGGTGGACCCTCGGAACCCCTTTGGTGGTCCCGGTACAATACCGATAAACCCCGAAACCTTTTCGGTGACTGAAACTGGACTTACCACATATAAATCTTCACCTCTGGACCATTCCGAAACTCCTCATGACGTCCGGGATCTCATCCGGGACTCCGAAAACCTTTCGGTAACCACATACCATTCCCATTACAACTCTAGCGTCACCGAACCTTAAGTGTGTAGACCGTACGGGTTCAGGAACCATGCAGTCATGACCGACACACCTCTCCGGCCAATAACCAATAGCAGGATCTTGATACCCATATCGGCTCCCACATGTTCCTCGATGATCTCATCGGATGAACCACGATGTCGGGGATTCAATTAATCCCGTATACAATTCCCTTTGTCCATCGGTATATTACTTGCCCGAGATTCGATCGTCGGTATCCCTATACCTTGTTCAATGTCGTTACCGGCAAGTCTCTTTACTCGTTCCATAACACATGATCCCGTGACTAACTCCTTAGTCACATTGAGCTCATTATGATGATGTATTACCGAGTGGGCCCAGAGATACCTCTCCGTTACATGGAGTGACAAATCCCAGTCTCGATTCGTGCCAATCCAACAGACACTTTTGGAGACACCTGTAGTGCACCTTTATAGTCACCCAATTACGTTGTGACACTTGATACACCCAAAGCATTTCTACGGTATCAGGGAGTTGCACAATCTCATGGTCTAAGGAAATGATACTTGACATTAGAAAAGCTCTAGAAGACGAACTACACAATCTTGTGCTATGCTTAGGATTGGGTCTTGTCCATCACATCATTCTACTAATGATGTGATCCCGTTATCAACGACATCTAATATCCATGGCCAAGAAACCATGATATCTATTGATCAATGAGCTAGTCAACCAGAGGCTCACTAAGGACATGGTGTGGTCTATGTATTCACACATGTATTATGGTTTCCGGTTAATACAATTATAGCATGAACAATAGAAAATTATCACGAACAAGGAAATACAATAATAACCATTTTATTATTGCCTCTAGGGCATATTTCTAACAAGAAATTCATAGATGTACAAATTTTTAGATCAATATTAAGTTTTGCAACACAAATAAAACTTCACATGTGTCACAACAACAACAACAACAACAACAAGAGTGCAACTTTGCTAGCTATTCTAGTTACACAAGATATTAAATGAAAGTGTGGTCCGTATTAATTTTTTGTATTTACAAAATTAATAAAAAATAAAATAAAATCACAACTAATAGTTTTAAAAGTACATTCTTATAGTAAAATAGGTGCAGCTTCATATGTTCACGAAGAGTAGCTGTCCATGAGATAAAAAGTGTAACAAGTAACATAGCCATATGAAAAAGAAGTGAAATATCTTGTAGTCATGATAAATTGTGTGCAATGTGTTGAACTTATGTAGAGAGTATGATCAGACCTTTCTCTGCATCTATTGCTAAATATAAAATGGATAATTTACCTAAGTACGATGTCATGATGTTGATTGCATGATTTCATTAGAGGCCTCATACAATCATTTATCCCTAGTTGGAATAATACTACACAAGCATTTTCTATTTACTGTCACCTGGTAGATTACTCGTAAGATTGAACCCAACTAATGCACACCTTCGCTACTAATTAGCCACCTAAAAATGCAAAATATGGAGAAAATTATGCATTTTAAACCCAAAATTATGGTATCATCACAATTCGCCTCAAACACATCAAAATCTCTGAACACCTTTGCATAGCTTTTGCTCTCAAAATTTACTTCAGTGAATAAAATATAATCAAGAATGATGTCGCTTCCAACAGATTTTATATGGTGTTATATATTTGTGCCGATTTTTATTGAAGAAAATAAAAATAAAATAGCAGGAGTGTATGTACATCACAAGGACCCACAAGGACCATGAGTTTGAACTGAGAGTTTCACATGGCTCCTATATGTCCACCCTAGGCGCACAGATCCCTATGATGCTTACACATGGCGTGTAGCCCCACTTGGCTCCCCTGGCTATATATTCAGTCCGCGAGACCCCAAGTATATTTCAACGATTTTTTTTCTCGAGGCTAAAGCGCCACCACCATTGTTAATCACCCTAAAGGGTTCCCGGATTCCAAACTCTAGCCATCAAAGAGGGCGAAACTTCACCTTCAACTCCATTAACCTGCTGTCCAACCTCGCCACCATGCTCTCCCCAATCATGCCCTCCCTAGTGTCATGATTGTTTAAGAACTAATTTTGTTATGACTTTGATGTGCCAAATTCTTATTACTAGGTCCCGAGTATTATGGTTTCATATCTTAACCATTTTATTTGTTCGTGATATTTTTTGTCATTGTTGTACCTGCAAGTCATATGCACATACTGTACTTTTGACGGAGACCCTATGGGAATAGATTTAGCTTGAGGGTTACATGTATTCATTGATTGCAATGCGTTTTTTCACCTGACCTGAAAGGTCCTAATTAACCCTAGTTTCCAAAGAGGACCCCCACATAAAGGAACACTGGACTGTAGATGGGAGGCAAGTTCTTAGAAACAAGCATATCTTGCTACATACGGAATACATTCCTGCAACATTTCAAGAATACGAGCTAGTTTTTTATGTTTATTAATTTGTATTGTACATAATTGTTGCTATCCAAGCAACATCTCAATGCTCCTCCATATGCCTATGTTGTTCGGTACTAGTTGCTCTCTTTAAGATACTTGTACTTGGCAACTGTCTGGTATTTTCTGCTTGTGTTTCTTTGCTGCTACATTCATTTCTTCATTCATCATTTTATCATTACTACGGACAATTTCTTTGACTAAGTACCTGTTTCAGGTGCGGTTGAAAAGTTTATGACTATTCTTTCGCTCTCATTGTGTCGAATATATATTAGGGTTGTAATACATGCTAATGAAGATGGCTACGGTCACCTACAATTTTGGTTATCACAACACCATGTGAAAAAAGAAATAATTCTTCACATGATCAACATCCCCGCTAGGTTTACATCAGATGGACCATAATCATGATAGAAAACTCATATGGCCATTCTACTACACAATGAGGGAAGGTATTACATCTTGGCTACTGCTATGTACTCGTAGTCTAGGAGGTGGATACTCACGACTCATCTTTGAGTAGCAAGGACCAATTTTAATGAAGTTGGCAATGAACTCCGCCTCTGGTAGAGTACCAGGTCAAAACATTGTTAACATACTATAATCACAAGAGATATAGCTCAAAAAAGACCAAACCGGAACCACATACTTTCTACCTGTTACGACACCGAACCAACATACATCACAGAAAGAAAGTACAATCATGCCTCCTTTGGTTAGTAGGACAGGAGTATCACATGAGTAGGAAAACCATAGGAAATGAGATGACATGCATCTCAATTCCTATAGTGAAAGAGATATCCCTTGATTCATAGGATAGAATTTTCCATCGAGTCTAGGTTAATGCTTTTTTCCTTTGAAATGTGGATTGGTTCCTATCCTACGCAAGAATAGAAATCCATTCCTACAAACCAAAGGGCTCCAAAGGATTTTTTTCCCTACAAAATTCATATCCTTTAGAATTCCTAAAAAAACCACACACCAAAGAAACCTCAAGTTACCTTCTAATACAATCAACGATACACAAATTCTCCCTGCAAGTATGTGCAACATATATATGCCCCTATCCCTGCCGACGATGGAAGATCTCAATCGCTACTTGCTAAAGCTTTTTGGCCCCTTGTAGGTTTCCTTTTGTAGCTTTTGTCCATGTATACCAGCCCAAAAGGTCTACCAACATGGAACTTGTGAAACCACTACTGCCTGATCACACACAAACTTATTCTTGAAGTGCCCATTGTTTCTGGTTTTTTAGATTTGGAAAGTATCTTGTGGAAACCAAGCACGCAAGGGAAACATGGAAACCCAAGGCAGTCAAATCTGAAATGTGGATTATTGATCAAACTCGATATTTTTGCGTACAGGCACCCACAAGACTGGTTATTAGTTTGCAGAAAGGTCCCGGGCTTTTCTATGAAATGCATGGAAGGAGTTGGTGCATGAAGTGGCCCTTAGATTGCAAATCTAATGGCCCATGTCTAAGCTTCTTGTTTCCATAGAAAGACTTGTTTCCACATGATACTTTATCAATCTTGACCGTTCGCAAAAAAAAGCAACCATCTTGAGAATTGAAAGCCTATTGCTCTAATCCTGAGATCTCAATCTTTGAGCTCTCTCGTAACAATTGGGATGCGGGCCTCAGAAGATCCATCTATCCCGAAGAGTTGGGAGACTGGCATCGGCTTGCTCCCTTGTTCCCTTTTCTCTCGGAGGTTGGAGACACCGTGATAAGGCCTCACATGGCTTCTGGGATTTTTGTTGTTAACTCCTTATATTCTCATATTATCTCTAGGACTCCCACTTTTAAATTCATGCCGGTTTGGGCGGCCAAGATCCCCCCCAAGATCAAAATCTTCATGTGACAGGCTATTAGGGCTAGGCAGCTTTCGGCTGATCAAATTCGCAAGCAGAATGGGCCAGGATATGAGTTTTGTGCTCTTTGCTCTCAGTTGGAAGATGCCAACCATATTTTCTTTGGGTGTCGGTTGACCATGTTGGAAATATGCCCTAGAGGCAATAATAAAATGGTTATTATTGTATTTCCTTGTTCATGATAATTGTCTATTGTCATGCTATAATTGTATTAACCGGAAACTGTAATACATGTGTGAATACATAGACCACAACAAGTCCCTAGTGAGCCTCTAGTTGGCTAGCTCCTTGATCAACAGATGGTCATGGTTTCATGACCATGGACATTGGATGTCATTGATAACGGGATCACATCATTAGGAGAATGATGTGATGGACAAGACCCAATCCTAAGCATAGCACAAGATCATGTAGTTCGTCCGCTAAAGCTTTTCCAATGTCAAGTATCGTTTCATTAGACCATGAGATTGTGCAACTCCCGGATACTGTAGGAATACATTGGGTGTGCCAAACATCACAATGTAACTGGGTGGCTATAAAGGTACACTACGAGTATCTCCGAAAGTGTATGTTGGGTTGGCACGAATCGAGACTGGGATTTATCACTCCGTGTGACGAAGAGGTATCTCTGGGCCCACTCGGTAAGACATCATCATAATGAGCTAAATGTGACTAAGGAGTTAGCCACGGGATGGTGTGTTATGAAATTAGTAAAGAGACTTTCCAGTAACGAGATTGAACAAGGTATGGGGATACCGACGATCGAATCTCGGGCAAGTGTCATACCGATAGACAAAGGGAATTGTATACAAGATTGATTGAATCCCCGACATCGTGGTTCATCTGATGAGATCATCGTGGAGCATGTGAGAGACAACATGGGTATCAAAATCCCTCTGTTGGTTATTGACCGGAGAGGTGTCTCGGTCATGTCTACGTGTCTCCCGAACCCGTAGGGTCTACACACTTAAGGTTCGATGACTCTAGGGTTATATGAAAATAGTGTATGTGGTTACCGAAGGTTGTTCGGAGTCCCAGATGAGATCCCGGATGTCACGAGGAGATCCGGAATGGTCCATAGGTAAATATTCATATATAGGAAGTGAGGTTTTGGTCACCGGAAGTGTTTCGGGGATTACCGGTAACGTACTGGGACCACCGGAAGGGTTCCGGGGGTCCACCAAATGGGGCCACCAGCACCAGAGGGCTGCATGGGCCGAAAGTGGGAGGGAACCAGCCCCTAGGTGGGCTGGTGCGTCCCTGATAAGGGCCCAAGGCGCAGCTGGAGGTGGGAGGGGGGCAAACCCTAGGGCAGATGGGCCCTAAGGCCCACCCTAGGGCAGTCGCACCCCTCTCCCTCTATGGCCGCCGACCAGATGGGATCTGGGGGCTGCCGCACCACCCTATGGTGGGAACCCTAGGGCACAGCCCTCCCTCCTCCTCCTCCTATAAATAGAGGAGCCCTTGGGGCTGCCAGAGACACACATCTCTCTTTCCCACGGCGTGGCCCTACTCCTCCCTCTCCTCATTCTCCGTAGTGCTTGGCGAAGCCCTACCGGAGACCATGCAGCTCCTCCGTCACCACGCCATCGTGCTGCCGGAGCTCCCCCTCAACCTCTCCTTTCTCCTTGCTGGATCAAGGCGTAGGAGATGTCACCGAGCTGCACGTGTGTTGAACGCGGAGGCATCGTTGTTCGGCGCTTAGATCAGATTCCATCGCGATCTGAATCGCTGCAAGTATGACTCCACCAACCGCGTTCTAGTAACGCTTCCGCTTTGGGATATTCAAAGGTATGAAGATGTACTCTCCCCTTACTCGTTGCTGGTTTCTCCATAGATGGATCTTGGTGATCGTAGGAATTTTTTTGATTTACTACTACGTCTTCCAACAATGGCATCATGAGGTAGGTCTATGCGTTGAATCTATGCACGAGTAGAACACAAGTTGTTGTGGGTGTCGATCTTATTACTTTGCTTACCGTTACTAGTCTAATCTTGATTCGGCGGTATTGTGGGATGAAGCGGCCCAGACCAACTTTACACGTACGCTTATGTGACACCGGTTCCACCACCTGACATGCACTTGTTGCATAAGGTGGCTAGCGGGTGTCTGTCTCTCCCACCTTAGTCGGATTGGAGTCAATGAAAAGGGTCCTTATTAAGGGTAAATAGCAATTGGCATATTACATTGTGGTTTTGGCGTAGGTAAGAAACGTTCTTGCTAGAAACCTATAGCAGCCACGTAAAAACTTGCAACTACAAATTAGAGGACGTCTAACTTGTTTTTGCAGCATATGCCTTGTGATGTGATATGGCCAAAGGATGTGATGTGATGCATTGTGATGTATGAGATTGATCATGTTCTTGTAATAGGATTCACGACTTGCATGTCGATGAGTATGACAACCGGCAGGAGTCATAGGTGTTGTCTTAATTTATTGTATGACCTGCGTGTCAATCATAAATGTCATGTAATTACTTTACTTTATTGCTAATCGTTAGCCATAGTAGTAGAAGTAATAGTTGGCGAGAAAACTTCATGAAGACATGATGATGGAGATCATGATGATGGAGATCATGGTGTCGTGTCGGTGACAGTGATGATCATGGTGCCCCGAAGATGGAGATCAAAGGAGCAAGATGATATTGGCCATATCATGTCACTATATTGATTGCATGTGATGTTTATCATGTTTAAATCTTATTTTCTTAGAAAGACGGTAGCTAAATAAGATGATCTCTCACTAAAATTTCAAGAAAAGTGTTCATCCTAACTGTGCACCGTTGCTAAGGATCGTTGTTCCGAAGCAGATGATCGGGTGTGATAGGTTCTAACGTTCGCATACACCGGTGTAAGCCAGATTTACACACGCGATACACTTAGGTTGACTTGATGAGCCTAGAATGTACAAACATGGACTCGGAACATGGAAGACCGAAAGGTCGAACATGAGTCGTATAGAAGATACGATCAACATGGAGATGTTCACCATGGATGACTAGTCCGTCTCACGTGATGATCGAACACGGGCTAGTCGACGTGGATCATGTGTCACTTGGATGACTAGAGAGATGTCTATCTAAGTGGGAGTTCATTAAATAATTTGATTATGTGAACTTAATTATCATGAAATTAGTCTAAAATTGTCTTTACAATCTATATTGTAGATCCAATGGCCAACGCTAATGTCACCCTCAACTTCAACGCGTTCCTAGAGAAAACCAAGCTGAAAGACGATGGAAGCAACTATGCGGACTGGGTCCGTAACTTGAGGATCATCCTCATAGCTTCCAATATATTGTATGTCCTTGATGCACCGCTAGGTGACCCACCCATTTTCCCAGCGGATCAAGACGTTACGAACACTTGGCAGTCATGCTATGATGATTACTCCCTGGTTAAGTGCGGCGTGCTTTACAGTTTAAAACCGGGGATCCAAAAGCATTTTGAGCAACACGGAGCATATGAGATGTTCCAAGAGCTGAAACTGGTTTTCCAAGATCATGCCCGGGTCGAGAGATATGACATCTCCGACAAGTTCTTCAGCTGTAAGATGGAGAAGAATAGTTCTGTCAGTGAGCACATACTCAAAATGTCTGGGTTGCACAACCGCTTGACTCAGCTGGAAGTTAATCTCCCAGTTGACTCGGTCATTGACAGAATCCTCCAGTTGCTTCCACCTAACTACAAGAGCTTTGTGATGAACTACAACATGCAGGGGATGGAGACGTCCATTCCTGAGTTGTACTCGATGCTGAAATCAACAGAGGTTGAGATAAAAAAGGAGCATCAAGTGTTGATGGTCAATAAGACCACTAGTTTCAAGAAAGGCAAGGGTAAGAAGAACTTCAAGAAGGACGGCAAAGCAGTTGCCACGCCCGGTAAGCAAGTTCCCAGGAAGAAGAACAAGAATGGAACCAAGCTTGAGACTGAGTGCTTTTATTGCAAGGGTACCGATCACTGGAAGCGGAACTGCCCCAAGTACTTAGCGGATAAGAAGGCCGGCAACGTTAAAGGTATATGTGATATACTTATTATTGATGTGTACCTTACCAGCGCTCGTAGTAGCTCATGGGTATTTGATACTGGTGCAGTTGCTCACATTTGTAACTCCAAGCAGGAGCTGCGAAATAAGCGGAGACTGGCAAAGGACGAGGTGACGATGCGCGTCGGGAATGGTTTCAAGGTCAATGTGATCGCCGTCGGCACGCTACCTCTACATCTACCTTCGGGATTAGTTTTAAACCTCAATAATTGTTATTTAGTACCAGCTTTGAGCATGAACATTGTATTTGGATCTCGTTTGATGCGAGATGGCTTCTCATTTAAATCTGAGAATAATGGTTGTTCTATTTATATGAGAGAAATGTTTTATGGTCATGCCCGGCTGGTCAATGGTTTATTTTTGATGAATCTCAAACATGATGTTACACATGTTCATAGTGTGAGTACCAAAAAGTGTAAGGTTGATAACGATAGTCCCACTTACATGTGGCACTGCCGCCTTGGTCATATTGGTGTCAAACGCATGAAGAAGCTCCACGTTGATGGACTTTTGGAGTCTCTTGATTTCAAATCATTTGACACGTGCGAACCATGCCTCATGGGCAAGATGACCAAGACTACGTTCTCCGGAACAATGGAGTGAGCAACTAACTTGTTGGAGATAATACATACCGATGTATGCGGTCCAATGAGTGTCGAGGCTCGTGGTGGCTACCGTTATGTTCTCACCCTCACTGATGACTTGAGCAGATATGGGTATGTCTACTTAATGAAAGACAAGTCTGAAACCTTTGAAAGGTTTTAGGAATTTCAGAGTGAGGTAGAGAATCAACGTGACAGGAAAATAAAGTGCCTACGATCTGATCGTGGCGGAGAATATTTGAGTTTCACACACCTAAGTAAATGTGGAATTGTTTCACAACTCACGCCGCCTGGCACACCTCAGCGAAATGGTGTGTCTGAACGTTGTAATCACACTCTATTGGATATGGCACGACTATGATGTCTCTTACCGACTTACCGCTATCATTTTGGGGATATGCATTAGAGACTGCCGCATTCACTTTAAATAGGGCACCGTCTAAATCCGTTGAGACGACACCGTATGAATTATGGTTTGGAAAGAAACCTAAGCTGTCATTTCTAAAAGTTTGGGGATGCGATACTTATGTGAAGAAACTTCAACCTTAGAAGCTCGAACCCAAAGCGGAAAAGTGCGTATTCATAGGATACCCCAAAGAAACTATTGGGTATACCTTCTACCTTAGATCCGAAAAGTCTTTGTTGCCAAGAATGGATCATTTCTTGAGAAAGAGTTTCTCTCGAAAGAAGTAAGTGGGAGGAAAATAGAACTTGATGAGGTAATTGTACCTCCACTCAAACCAGGGAGTAGCATAGCATAGGAAGTTGTTTCTGTGGAGCCTGCACCGGATGGAGAGGAAGTTAATGCTGATGATTATGAAACTTCAGATCAAGTTACTATTGAACGTCGAAGGTCCACTAGGACACGTTCCGCATCCGAGTGGTACGGCAACCCTGTCCTAGAGATCATGTTGTTGGACAACGGTGAACCTTCGAACTATGAAGAAGTGATGGCGGGCCTGGATTCCAACAAATGGCTTGAAGCCATGAAATCCGAGATAGGATCCATGTATGAGAACAAAGTATGGATTTTGGTGGACTTGCCTGATGATAAGCGAGCCATAGAAAATAAATGGATCTTTAAGAAGAAGACTGAGGCGGATGGTAATGTGACCGTCTATAAGGCTCGGCTTGTCGCTAAGGGTTATCGACAAGTTCAAGGAGTTGACTACGATGAGACTTTCTCACCCGTAGCAATGCCGAAGTCTGTCCGAATCATGTTAGCAATTGCCGCATTTTATGATTATGAGATCTGGCAAATAGACGTCAAAACGGGATTCCTTAATGGTTTCCTTAAGGAAGAACTTTATATGATGCAACCAGAAGGTTTTGTCGATCCTAAAGATGCTAACAAGGTATGCAAGCTCCAGCGCTCCATCTATGGGCTGGTGCAAGCATCTCGGAGTTGAAACATTTGCTTTAATGAGGTGATTAAAGTGTTTGGATTTATACAGGTTTATGGAGAACCCTGTATTTACAAGAAAGTGAGTGGGAGCTCTATAGCATTCCTCATATTATATGTAGACGACATATTGTTGATGGGAAATGATATAGAAATCTTGGAAAGTGTAAAGGCCTACTTGAATAAATGTTTTTCAATGAAGAACCTTGGAGAAGCTGCTTACATATTAGGCATCAAGATCTATAGAGATAGATCGAGACGCCTCATAGGTCTTTCAAAAAGCACATACCTTGACAAGATATTGAAGAAGTTCAATATGGATCAGTCCAAGAAGGGGTTCTTGCATGTGTTACAGCGTGTGAGATTGAGTACGACTCAATGCCCGACCATGGCAAAGGATAGAGAAGAGATGAGTGTCATCCCCTATGCTTCAGCCATAGGCTCTATTATGTATGCCATGATGTGTACCAGGCCTGATGTGAACCTTGCCATAAGTTTGGTAGGGAGGTACCAAAGTGATCTCAGAGCGGAACACTGGACAATGGTCAAGAATATGCTGAAGTACCTGAAAAGGACAAAGGACATGTTTCTTGTATATGGAGGTGCCTAAGAGCTCGTCGTAAAGGGTTACGTCGATGCTAGCTTCGACACAGATTCGGATGACTCCAAGTCACAAACCGGATACGTGTATATTTTGAACGGAGGGGCAGTCAGCTGGTGCAGCAGGAAGCAAAGCGTCGTGGCGGCATCTACATGTGAAGCGGAGTAGATAGCTGCTTCGGAAGCAGCAAAGGAAGGAGTCTGGATGAAGGAGTTCATCACCGACCTAGGAGTAATTCCTAATGCGTTGGACCCGATGACTCTATTCTGTGACAACACTGGAGCTATTGCCCTTGCCAAGGAGCCCGGGTTTCACAAGAAGACAAGACACATCAAGCGCCGCTTCAACTCCATCCGAATTACATTCAGGAGGGAGATATAGATATTTGTAAAGTACATACATATTTGAATGTCACAGATCCGTTGACTAAACTTCTCTCACGAGCGAAACATGATCAACACCAGAAACTAGATTATTGACTCTAGTGCAAGTGGGAGACTGTTGGAAATATGCCCTAGAGGCAATAATAAAATGGTTATTATTGTATTTCATTGTTCATGATAATTGTCTATTGTTCATGCTATAATTGTATTAACCGGAAACAATAATACATGTGTGAATACATAGACCACAACAAGTCCCTAGTGAGCCTCTAGTTGGCTAGCTTGTTGATCAATAGATGGTAACGGTTTCATGACCATGGACATTGGATGTCATTGCTAACGGGATCACAACATTAGGAGAATGATGTGATGGACAAGACCCAATCCTAAGCATAGCACAAGAGCGTGTAGTTCGTCTGCTAACGCTTTTCCAGTGTCAAGTATCGTTTCCTTAGACCATGAGATTGTGCAACTCTTGGATACCGTAGGAATACTTTGGGTGTGCCAAACGTCACAACGTAACTGGGTGGCTATAAAGGTACACTATGGGTATCTCCGAAAGTGTCTGTTGGGTTGGCACGAATCGAGACTGGGATTTGTCACTCCGTGTGACAGAGAGGTATCTCTGGGCCCACTCGGTAAGACATCATCATAATGAGCTCAATGTGACTAAGGAGTTAGCCACGAGATGATGTGTTATGAAACGAGTAAAGAGACTTCCCGGTAATGAGATTGAGCAAGGTATGGGGATACCGACGATCGAATGTCGGGCAAGTGTCATACCGATAGACAAAGGGAATTTATACAGGATTGATTGAATCCCTGACATCGTGGTTCATCCGATGAGATCATCGTGGAGCATGTGGGAGCCAACATGGGTATCCAGATCCCGCTGTTGGTTATTAACTGGAGAGGTGTCTCGGTCATGTCTACGTGTCTCCTGAACCCGTAGGGTCTACACACTTAAGGTTCGATGACGCTAGGGTTATAGGGAAATAGTGTACATGGTTACCGAAGGTTGTTCGGAGTCCCAGATGAGATCCCGAACGTCACGAGGAGCTCCGGAGGTAAAGATTCATATATAGGAAGTGGGGTTTTGGTCACCGGAAGTGTTTCGGGGATTACCGGTAACGTACCGGGACCACCGAAAGGGTTCCGGGGGTCCACCAAGTGGGGCCACCAGCACTAGAGGGCTGCATGAGCCGCAAGTGGGAGGGAACCAGCCCCTAGGTGGGCTGGTGCGCCCCTCACAAGGGCCCAAGGCGCAGCTGGAGGTGGGAGGGGGGCAAACCCTAGGGCAGATGGGCCCTAAGGCCCACCCTAGGGTAGCCGCACCCCTCTTCCTCTGTGGCCGCCGGCCAGATGGAATCTGGGGGCTGCCGCACCACCGTAGGGTGGGAACCCTAGGGCGCAGCCCTCCCTCCTCCTCCTCCTATAAATAGAGGAGCCCTTGGACTTGCCGGAGACACGCATCTCTCTCTCCCACGGTGCAGCCCTACTCCTCCCTCTCCTCGTTCTCCGTAGTGCTTGGCAAAGCCCTGCCGGAGACCATGCAGCTCCACCGTCACCACACCGTCGTGCTGCCGGAGCTCTCCCTCAATCTCTCCTTCCTCCTTGCTGGATCAAGGCGTAGGAGACATCACCGGGCTGCACGTGTGTTGAACGCGGAGACGCCGTTGTTCGGCGCTTAGATCGGATTCCACCGCGATCTGAATCGCTACGAGTACGACTCCACCAACCGCGTTCTAGTAATGCTTCCGCTTTGCGATCTTCAAAGGTATGAAGATGCACTCTTCCCTTACTCGTTGCTGGTTTCTTCACAGATGGATCTTGGTGATCGTAGGAATTTTTTTGATTTACTATTACGTGGCTTGAGGTTACCTAGGCCCGCAACTCGTTTGCTGAGTTTGATTTGCTTTCCTCTAGGCTCCAGGGTGTTCTAAACGGTTATTCCGGGTCGGCCTTTTGACCTTTCGGCCTGCATGCCTCTCGTTGTTGTCCTGGTACTTTCTTATATCTTGTCGTGGTGATTCATGGTTCGTGACTTTGCTGCATGACTTTATTTATAAAGTCGGACGTGGAGAGATGCGTTTTGGCACATGGGAGCATATGCTCTTGGTTTTCTAAATGTGTGTTAAACATATTTTGAAATGTTACAAATTTCTGACAACATATTTCACATGTACATCTTGATATTCTACGTGCTCACGAAACAGTTTTGTAAAAAACCGACTATTTTTGTGTCGCGTGCCAAAAAGACCAAATTTAGTGTTAAAAGGGGCTTTTCAGGAGCAATTGTTTTAGCTTTTTTACAAGTCACAAAAAATATCGGTTTTCTGCCAAACTTGACGCACAAACATAGAATATCTAGATGCATGCGTCAAATTTTAGAACTTTTTGACATCTTGATTGAAATGTTTTTTTTTTGAATGGCAGGAGCATATGCTCACATGTGCAAAAGTGAATTTCCGATAGGACGTACGCCTTTTCTTAAAAAAAAAGCTAAGAAATATTTAGAAAACGCTGACATGTGTCTCAAAGGATGGGAACAAAAGTCCCTTCATTTCAGATTTTGGTCCCTCTGAATTCAGTGGATTGAGGGGGCTAGGATCCTAGGACACACGAATAAATAGAGAACGGAACGCACACACACATGCATCCACGCGCACGCAGCACGTACAGCAGTGAAAACGAGAGAGAGAAAATCACATCACATGGATGGTGCATGGCAGGCTAGCCAGACCGCACACGACATACGCACGTGCAGACATATCAAGTGGCCACCGGTGCCGCCTGTCAGCCTGCGGCATCGTATCAGTGGCTGTGGCCGTGCTTGTGGCCGCCGTGCTTGTGGATGTGGTGCGCCATGGCGTCCTCGCGGTGCGCGGCCTTGTCCTGGTGCAGCTGCGCCTCGGCGGCGGCGACCTTGGCGGCGCCGCGCTCGTGCGCCAGCTCCTTCTCATCGTGTGACCTCGCGGTCGCCGCCTCCGCCTTCTCCGCCACCTTGGCCTGCGTGATGGTCGCCTTCGCCTTGGCCGCGCTCGCGCCGTCCTTCATCTTCTCCTTGGCGTGCTCCATCTTGGCGAAGTATCTTGATTTTCTTAGCTGTTGTTGCTTCTTCTTCGTCTTCTTCTTGCTTCCCTTCTTCTCTCCGGGTGCTGAGCTCGACTGGGGTTTATGTAGGCCGAGTGGTGCTTAGTTGGACGTATCGTTGCGTGACGCGTGGGTGGATGGAGGTCGGCCGATAGGGACGTGATGTCGGCCGGATGGATGGTTGCTGGTGGCCATGTGCGGTTTGGCCATTGCCATCGCCATAGCTGCATGGATGGAGATCGACATGGGCACATGGACACACGATGCATCTCATGTCTGCCACTAATAAAAGGGGAAAATGAACATTTTACGGTCGCTATATTATTTATAGTGGACTGCTATGCGTTCGGCCGACGGATCTTTTCGCGAGCCGTCGGATTTGATACAATCGGTCATCAAACTTCTTTTTCTATTTTACAACAAAGGTCTTGTTACGAAAACATTTGAAATATAACTTTTGTTGCGGATATTTTTGTAACATAAGTCGTATTGCGGTTTTTTTTTTACAACATAAGTCATATTACGGGATTTTTTTTTTGCAACATGGGTCGTGTCCCTGTTCGTTTGCAACAAAGTGCTAGTTGCAGAACCACTTTTTGAAACAATGGACTAGTTGCAGAACGCAGACACTAAAGGGTTAGCGTCGAACCGTTGATTAAAAGCCATCCGACGGACATAGAGATGACTGAGGCTGGCGTTGAATCAGCCGGTTGAAAGGAATCATTTCCCGTTATTTTGTCATATTCTTTCAGAAACATCTTGGTTTTAGTATGCGTGTTTCTTCTCACTATACGGGCACAGGAATGCACTTCACATAGACTCGCACATCGTTCACGGAAGACTGGAATCACAGAATTTCAGAAGAAATTCACCACACCAAGTAGGATTGCATATATCCTTGAATTTGACATATGCAATTCACCACATGAAGTGCCTGTACGAACGTCACTAATCGTGAGAACGTACCTTTCTCAACGTCCTTGAAGAATACTGTACTGAACTAAGACACATATTTCTGGCCGAGCATACGTGCATGGGCGCAATTACAATTTTTACCCCGGGTCTAAACAAACTTAAAAACGATAGCAGAATAAGGTAGCAATGGTGGGCAGAAAAAGCCATCAGTGTCGGACACGACGGTGAGGTGCGCCTGCCATTGCTAACAGGTCATCATCGGTATCAAACGCGCTGCCCGCCACTGGTAATGTTTGTATCAATGGCGGGCTGTTTCAAATGCCTATCGCTGAAAGCTTCGCCCAGGTAAGTTAAAAAATAACGCTACCGTGACATCATTTTATTCCTATGGCAGTGTTCTACACACAATACATTGAGACCCATAAGAAATTGCAATACATAGCAAATTTACATTGATACCGATAAGAAATTGCAGTATGCATTTTAATACCCATCGTTACATGCATGGATTTTACTACCTTATCTACTAGTTAGTATCATGAATAAATATTACATACTTTAATCATTGAACATGTTCACTCCTAGACACTACATACCAGGTTTAGCCTAAAACACGATCAGTATTCAATAGACACTAGCTAGTCCTCTGCTTTCGGAATGGATGTGAAGAATAGAAAAAACCCTGCACGTCCATGGTGGAACACAGAGGTCCGCCTGTCTCCAATTTCCGGGTTGCACTCCTCAATATTTGCGTCCACCATAAACTAGGACACCATCTGGTAGGACTGCAGTCGAGTAGGTGTCTCTAAAAATTGGTCATGTCGTTGCAGATAAGTGTCATCTTACCATTGCTACCCACCACCTCGGGTTCAACACATCTTGGGAGCTTTTGTTGCTAGAACCCAATAGTAACGGAGTAAGCATTGTACTCCCTTCAATCCGTATTAATTGTCACAAGACAATTAATATGGATCAGAGTGAGTATTTAATTTATAAAGAGTATATGAAAAATATGAAACTGAATACAAATCTTACCAATTCCTTTTCTATGAATGTTGGCCTTGTTCTTGGCGTGCACTATTGGAACATATGGTGCATCATTTTGTCCGGCATTGTAAGTGCCCTTTAGTAACTCAATACTATCCGCAAAGGAGATGAGGTACCTCTTCTCCTCCCAAGAAAGCGCGGTGCCAACCATATATATAGAACTGCTGTCTCCTATCTTCCGAGTTATTCTTGGCACTAGGAAGTAAGCTTCAAAATACATTGAAGGAAGATCAATTATTTATAAATAGCAACTTATTTTGACTAATATAAAGGTGAAATACCAAGTAGTTTTAAGAAATAAACACTCACAAAGGATTGGAATGTTGTAACAATCCACCAAGATGTCAGGATCAGAATCATAATATTTTCTAAAAGTAAAGTGGATAGCCATTCCTTTACTCAAAATTTTAAGCTTTCACAAATGCCCTCCAATTATAACAATCAAAATAGGTTCAATCTTTTTCGTTATGGGTCATATTCTTCATAGAGAAACCCTTGTTGGTCTCGAGGTAGATAACGATGTTAATCTCCTGATCTGTGGCGACCCTAAGTTTCATTAGGAGTCCGGGTCTTGCAAAACAGAGGATGCACATAAGCAAAAAAAAGAACAAAATTTACATTTATTAGATAAATCCTTAAGACATGCATAAGAATGAATTATGTGCAATAATTCGTAAAACATATGTATGTCATCCATTTCAAGCCCTCCGGAAGCGTGAAGTAGAAGCAATCGGTCGCCAATCCAACATAATTGGTGCACAAGCCCCTAGTGTCAAAACAGTTGGGGCACTCCATTTGATGTGTTCTCATTGAAAAACAAAAAAAAAGAAATTCTAAAATCAAGGACAAACAAGCAACACCTTTGCTAAAACATTGACCTACCGAGTGCCAGAATTTTGATGAAACAGAAACTTGACACTCATTTTGGGTCCATGCAAAATTTGAAGATGCAACAACCACCAAACACATGTATCCCACTATGACAGAGCAACAAGGCACATGGACACCCTGTTGCTCCACTTCAAACCATATTTCTTCTTGTGACACATGGATTTCACATCCTAATCCTACTTTTTTTTCCACAAGATTTCACTCTTTGAACATAAGATGTAATCTTTGGTTCAAACAATTTTGTCGATTTTTTCTTCATATGACTCTTATCAGATTTGTAAGATTAGATAATTTTTGTTTTTTTGCAAGGGGCAACCAAACACATCTGTCACCCATTTATGTGCTTTCTGTTGCATTTTTTAGAGGAGTGACCTACAACAAATATGTGACATTGCTGCGAGCTACAACAGATAAGGGGAGGGGAGGGGAGGCAAGGGGAGAGCCGAATAGACGACGTGTACCAAGTGTGAGGGTGACGATGATTTTGAAGACGGGTGCGAGAGTGATGGATACTTCGATAAAATGCACGATGACATGGATGTTTTCAAACGACAGCCACGGAGGATACAAAGTGGTGACATACTCTGGCGATGGGGAAGACGACGAGATGATGACCTCCCACGGTGGCAACCACGACGGCTCTAGCGAAGGCAGACACGACGATACAGGGTGTACGTGCACTATTTACTGGGGGAGCGGGAAGAAAGGGGATTGATTGGGAAATTTTGGGGGAAATATTGGATAAGCACATGCACAGGAGGGGGGAACGCCGGCCCGACCCACCACTAACTAGTGTAACAACTGGCCCGCCACAGGAAACGAAACTATCATAGACAGACATTGCCTAGTGCCTGCCGATGGAGTGCATTGACAATGGCGGGTTCTTTGGGTGCCCACCACTCCTATTTTTTTACTTTATTTGTAATCAAACTATTTTAGTATTTTTGGGATTTTTTTCTCTTTTTTGTTGTGCGGTTTAAGTTCGTTCATAATAAGGCTCATGCCAAACGTTTGCCACTTTTAGGGTAGATTTGTTATTTTTAAAGCATTTTTATTAAGTCCTAGCTATTAAAAGAATAAAAATGTTTTTTGATTTAAAACAGATATAAATGAAATCTTAAAGCAATGATTGTTTTGTTTGTGTCTTCGCCATGTCCGAGGAGACCCGCGAGAAGTTCTACTTCATTTCCCTATTGCTCTGTTAGGCTCCTTTTTCTCACCTGCTCGCCTTCACTATAGCATCCCTCTCTTGTCATAATGCATTTGCCGCATATCCATCAAAATCTACTATCTCAACACTCTGCCAATGTGTCCTCCTCAAACTTGATGTAATTGTGGGCTCTCCTCGCCATAGCCACTATTGCAGAAATGCCTACCAGTTGCGGATCACGTATAGTTGGTTGCCAGACTGGAGGAGAATTGTAAATTGTGGAAGGAGAGCAACTATGATGAGCAAGGTGAATTTGCAAGGACGATCACATAATCTGATCCACTGGGAATGATAGGTGTTGGAAATACATGCTGGGGTCAAGTCAAAAGGATTATTCTAACACAAACGGTTAAACTACCATGAATGAGATAAACCCTATACTTCCGAGGCAAACACATTGCAACTTCGTGTTGCCAAACTAGTTCCATTCAACCAAAAATACATTGCCATACATTTCATAAATCAAGTGGCATACATGTGGGTCCAATCATGTCTTGGTCTCCTACATCATTGTGCACGTGTAATACGAAAGGTCTCTTCTCAGTTATATGAGGACAAGGTTTTAATAGTGACACTATCTAATTCATGGTCCAGCATGGAAATCAAAGGGATAAAATTCCTTGTTTCGGCCAATTTTATAACTACTTTCGTGAAGTTTCAATCACATGTTCATCCTTTGAACAACATGTCCTTTTTTTAGATAGAGAGCTTCCTCTCTGATTTCCTTAAAAAAATCACATTTGTATTGCTTACAACTCTAAAAGTAAAACTAAACTAATGGACTCACGAAAATGCAGGCAGGATACCATGAGAAGAGGGATCCCTCCCTCCCTCCCCTCCCCGGAACCCACCTAAAACAGGCTTGAACCTCCAGCAAAAGCGTCGGAGATGACCTGGACAACTTCCTCTACAACAACAAAAAACTCGCGCACAACTAAAGTGCAAACTTACACATATACTAGATAGTTTTATATGAAATCAAACGGAGACAACAGATGGAACCAAGGAGCAAAAAGAAGGATCTTCTGCAACAACGCGCTTCGGGAGAGACGCTAGCCTCAACCTTCGATCCTTGCGACCCCAACTCTCCAACCATCTGCCACTCTCAAGACCTCTTTCGCCACCTATTCAACCTGTCTTACTCCTGCCGCCATACGCTTTATTCTTCCTGGTTTTTTCTTCAAAATATTCCATTCATGTAACCATTTTAAAATCATATTAACTGGAACACAGGGATCAGTCACCCTGTTATTATCAACCACCACTATGTTTCTATGTTTCCATATAGTCCAGAAAATAGCAAACAACATGTGCTATTTGTCTTTCTTACTTGTTCATAAACTCTCTTCACAACTCCCACTCTTCATATATAGCTTGATTTTCGGTCTATATTTTTTACTTGACAGAGGGAAACACCCAGCCACACACAGACACGCACATGCGCGCGCACACACACACACGTACGCACACAACTTTCTACTCCCTCCGTCCCAAAATAAGTGACATGAGTCACTTATTTTGGGACGGAGGGAGTATTTTTTTCCTTCGATTTTTGATATCTTGTAGAGAGCCTATTATCATGTGAACGATAGTGACACTGTTTGTTAACTCTGCCTCCACTATCGCTGTTGTTTCCCGAATCCAAGGCTTGGAAACATTCTAGGCTGCACGCACTCATTCATTACTCTCCTTCCAGCCTTTGTCGCCGTATGTCACTCTTGGCATGCATGCTGCATGTTTTTCATGACCAGCCAAATCTAGCTTCTGCTTTGCGTGTTCACCTCTCCTCATTATGCTCAACGCCAGTGCCCAAGCCCCACACATTTCTTCTAGCAATGATCTCCATAACCTATGAAGTTGCAAAGTCATTTACCCAGCAAACCAAAATAATACCATTCACGGTCATATTTCTCAAGATACGATTGACAACAAGATGGATTTTGTTGGCTCTTGGACAAAGCATCTGTTGTGGCCGCTGATATTGCCGTGCTGCAGATGTGTTAACTGGCAGAAAAACATGACCTCCAGTTCTCCCATGGAGCGCTAATTATTATTACTACCACTTCCCTCACCCAACACACATCTCCTCATTAGGAGTTTAGGAGTTAGGACTACCAGATTTGGGCCTATCAGAAGTGATTGTTGGTATGAACGTAGGCTTTCTAGACGAGTACAATAGATTGCCCAACATAACATTCAACTCGTCATGATGGTTTGCTCTTGGAATGTCTATTCTGGGTAGCTAGTGCCCGAGCTTGGCCTGCAGAAGATAAGAACCTTACTGCATTGCAATTTTCAGCACCATGTCTGTTGGTGTGCGCCGACATGGTTCTCATGGTCATTTTTGCCGTGCCTGCCGACTAGACAAGTCAACCGAGCCTCTCGAATTTGTGGGGTGAAGCTGGACAGCTGGGCATTCTTTGATGTGGGTATTGCGAGGAGCTCAATGTTTTCTTGCATGAGCAAAGGACAATGCAGAGCAAGGAGCAACTTATTCTGTTGCTGAGAAGGGCGATTAGAATGTTATGTGTGTAGTAGAGTCTTATGTTTTCCCTAAAAAACAACAATTGGTTCCGCCACTGGAGATTGTCTAGGTTTACCCAAGTATGTTTGTGTCGATGGGGTTCGAAGCTCGGGTCATTGGTATGGACTCTTGTGGCGCGGTCTTTCCAATGTACTGGGCACATCAGATTTGCCTGCATATGACGGGTTGCTAATAGTGAGATATGCATGAGCGCAATAAATGTCCACAACTACACCACTTGCGGCAGAATTGAGCAATCACAATAATTAGCATGTGATGTTGATGAAGTAATGATGATGTCCTGGCCACACACAATGTTGATCACTCGGTGACCTACTATAAATACCTAGTTTATTACCCATATAGCAGGATCACATTTAGTTAGTTGGCAGACTAGAGGATAATGGCGAAGTGCTGAAGGACAACAACAATGACACATATGGTGAATGACATGGATGGTGACGTAATATGATCCATTCGGGAATGGGAAGTATGGGAAATTCGGGTCACGATCATGTATAAGGCCATATTCCATAGGAAGATGGTGAATTTAGCAAGTTCGGGCAAAACAGTGTACTTGCCTAAGTCCCCCATACCTCAGATGTGCTTGCCACGTCGGCGTATCGTCAGTCCTGATGTAGTAGCTTGTTGCTCTATGCAACCATCCTTTTTGCTAGAAGCAATGCCACTTTCTATGCCCCCTGCAATTGTCGTGTTTCGGCATCTTCCATGCTAGAGGAACCTAACCACGTGCTGCCCTGAGAGTACCCTGCCTAGTCACAATGTTACGATCAGATGAATATGTAGAAGATGATTTTGAGCAAGCGGCGAACACTATATACTTTGGCACAAGCAGTTGCACTGAGTTCTAAAGAGATGATGTCGTTTCCTCATGGGTAATTACGGGCCAATTAGCGAAATAAGTACAATACGTACATGTCAAATATGCATACAGGCTCAATGGGTACATTAATTGGATCTAAATGTGTTTTCAGTGTACCGAAAGTCTACATTATGTTAAAAGATGATCCTACCCGTTTTAATGAAGATCCATGTATAATCTTCACCGTTTATTTGTAAAAGGGGTGTAGAGAAGTAGAACCCATTACAAGTATCCTTGTGTACGAATGGATGTCATTCTAACGAGTATCTGGATTGGAGTTCACTAAAAAAACATATGCTATAGTTCGGTTTTGAAACAAACACCCGTAAGCCCGGGTGTTAGCACTCGGCTTGAGGCTTCACGGGTGTCGTTTCACGGGTACTCAGCTTATATATAGGCCGAGTTAGAAAAATTACCTCTTCGCCGTATAAAATGACATGACGGCTTGCCGAGACTAACGGGAGGAGCCACGAGGCACCATAGGTAAGCCGAATGTCACATTAAGTCCAGCGTCGTTATGCACTCACGGTTGTTATTGCGTTTTACTTTTCTTGTTAGAACAACCCTGCAATTCAAATAATATTATATATAGAAGTATATTGAGAATGATCATCAAGTCCACAACCATATATATAGAACCAAGCATGCATAGATAAGACTGTACAACCATATGGAGCCAAGATGCAAGTTCATAACCATATATAGTTCTAGGTTCACGACCAAGCATGGGTTCCAAGTTTGTAAGTAAACATCCATAGAAGCCATCTACTTCCCGAGTGGGGAAGGAGCCGGACCGGCCTGTCGGCCTTGTTCGTCCGTGCCGGGTTGGTTCGGTCGCACCGGATGGGGATATGTGGCGAGCACACCGCTGGCTGGCTCATGGGATCCACTTCATCCCGTTTCTTTGGCCCCACGCAGGCAAACGAATGCCGTGTGTGTGGTGCGTCTCCCGCTTGCGTCGGCTCTTCGTTCACTCAGCTGCCTCGAGGGCTAGTAATGCTACAGCGATTGGACAGTTATGGGGCTTTACGGGATGAGTTTCAGGTGGCAAATGATGATTGGATTAAGAGGAAGTGAGGGGCCCCACCAACCTGAAAATCAAGGGGCATGTTTAGTTAGTTAGGAAAGACCATGTAGATGTATGTAAGACCCCCTACATCTAGCATTTTTTGACTGCCTCGGTGTCCCCTACTGGGTAGTGTGCGTCGTACGACACTGGATTGTTTGACGCCGGATGGGTTGTATAATTTCGGTTGGCATGCGCTACTTTAAAGCGTGTCATGTGCTCAGTCGTTTAACACCGCCTCTAATATTCTTCTGTTCTACTTCCCGTGGCTGGAAAAAGTTCAAATCAAACCTCAAACTTATAGAAGAAAGCTAAATCAAACCCTGAATTCTCAATCCTTGAAATCAGCACATCAAACTTCATAATTCCGGTCTATTTTAAACCTTGAGAGCTTTTCCAAACAGGGATTGGATAAAATCCGGGATTTTTAGGCTGTGGACTTTACTGGGCCGGCCCAACAGACACGAAGCGATTTTTTTTCTTCACACGTGGCGTAAAAAACTCTATTTTCCTTTTTCTTAACGAGCGATGTAATTAACGAGCGATGGAACTAGACAGGTTTGAACTCATTCGGCTAGCCACTACACCAGACGAGTATTATTAACCTATGACGAGGGCCCAAATATTTAATTAGAAAGCAAAGCGTCGAACTTTGAAATCATTTTTGGCAGCAAACAAGTATTGAAAACGTATTCTTTTTCTGAAATCTTAGAACATTTTATATTGTGCGAGCAATTGAAATTCCAAATACATTTAAAGTGCGAATACTGTTTGAAATTTTCTGAAACTTGAACATAATTTTAAAGTATGAATACTTTTTGGAAATTTAAAAATAGGAACAAAATTTGAAAATCTGAACAAATGTGTAAGAACAACTTTTGTGCCAACTAAACAATATCACAAGTTTAGAAAAATGTACGGGCCATTTCAAACAAATTTCTATACAATGTATAACAATATTTGTGTGATTAAAAAAATGTTTCGTACATTCAAATAAATGTAACATTTCAAGAATGTTCACGAGTTTCGAACAATGTGTTTTTGACATTTTCATAAAATGTGTGTACAATGTGAAAAAATGTTTGCGTGATGTAAAAAAAAGTGTCATACCCTTAACAGAATATATATGTCCTGTGTTAGAAAAACAGTATAGAATTGTAAAAATGTTGGACGATGTAAAAAAAAGTTCGTGTAGTTTTATAAAATGTTTAACGTCATTAATAAAATGTAAAACATGTATTTGAAAAAATATTACATTGTATTCAAAGAAAATTTGAGAACATGTATTTTAAAAATGTATATAATGTTTTTCTTATATGAAAATGTACGTGATGTATTTGAAAATATCTAAAGTTTATCTAATAAATATCATGTGTGCGTTAAACACGTACATGGTGTACCAAAAATAATTAGGCATGTATGAAAACAAATCAAAAGGAAACGAAAATAAAAAAGAAACAAAGAAAACCCAGAGCAGAGTGCACACGCGAGCGACTGTGCTAATGGGCTGCCCCAATTCAGCAAATACCGGCTAAGTCATGTGAAGGTTTAAAATAGACCGGGATTATGGAGTTTGATGTGCTGATTTCAGGGATTGAGAATTCAGGGTCTGATTTAGCTTTTGCCTACAAATTCAAGTTTTGTTTTAGACTTTTTCCTCCCGTGGCTCTCTCTTTTGATCCATATACCGGCTTCACCTTTTAGGGTACTACGTCCTCCTTCGCGTGCTTCGGTTGTGGTGGTTTTTGGAGAATACATGAATTCTAGGTGGGTTGTTTCTTTCCTCATTTTCATGTGCTTTCTTTGACGAGGTGGTTGTGCTTGCTCCTTGATCTTTGGCAAGTTTGATTTGCTTCATGGTGCCTGTAGGATGCGATTATGTTGTCGATCAGTTGGGTGCACCATTTCTCCTCGTCCTTTGTTTTCGTTGGGTTGAGGTTTGCTCGTTTGATTTGCGTGTGCAGCGTAGTTTACTCTCTTCGTGTTGATTTATCCTGATTTTGGCTCCTAATTCCTTCAAAGTAATCCAGAGAGAGAAGGAATGTGGGTACAAATATTGTGGAATAAATACCTACACTCTAAGACTTTGGCCCAGGTTAATGCAAGACTGATCAACTCACCATTTTGAAAAGGGTTAATGAAGATTAAGGCAACCTTCTTTCAACGGGTGAAGTTCTTAGTATGCAATGGTACTAATACCTGATTCTGGGAGGACACATGGCTTGGGGATATGCCTCTAGCTATGCAATATCCTATCTTATATAATATTGTACTTCCTCCGTTTATGAATATTTGTCTTTCTAAAGATTTCACTACGGACTATGAGCCCACAGTCTATTTTTGGTTTCGCCGGTTGTAGCAGTTTCTATCATTTTTCCTAGCATTTTTGTTTATGCTCAGACTGTGGGCTAGTTCTGAACTTATGATTGCACTCTTGGATTTTTAATAATATAGTTGTATACATCGATTGATGCAGAGGCTGGGGATTGTGTTCCTCCTTTTCAAAAATAAATAAATAAATTACTTCAAAGTAATTTCTTCACTAACTTATGTGTTGCCGTTCTACGAATCTCTTCCAAGTTAATTGTAGATATTTGTAGATTCCACAATTCTAGGTATATAGTTTTGAAGGCATAGACTAAGGGCGACGCTACGCGTCCGCCGACGGATTATTTTTAATGATCCGTCACCTTCATAGCCGTTTGATCTGACGCATCCATCGGTTTGGCTCTTTCCTCACAATTGCAATAAAGGCAGTGTTGCGGAACCGTTTGCACATATCTCTTGTTGCGGAAACTTTTGTAACCGAGATTTTGTTGTAGTTTTTTTTGCCTTAACTTTTTTGAAACATGAGTGTTGTTGCGGATGGATTTCTGCAACACAAATGATGTTGCGGATTTTTTTCTCATCTTAATGTTTTTGTAACATGGACGTTGTTGCTGGATGACTTCTGCAACCCAGATGATGTTGCGAAAAAATGGTAGAGGCACTCGTCCAGTGTTGTAGGTCTTGGGCGGCTGATAGAGGCTACATGTCGTCCGATTAAACTTGTATGTGACGGCTGCACGTGCGGCGCAATTATGGTGAACCGTTATGTAACGAAGTCGGAGCATGATTAATTTAATGATTGGGAACCTTTGTGTGAGGGTCGGGAGCGCACGATGGTTAACTCCTACCGACCTCTCCCCTAGGAGCATGCGTCTAATGCTTTGTTTGATAACTAATAGACTTTTGCAATAAGTATGTGAGTTCTTTGTGACTAATGTTGAGTCCATGGATTATACGCACTCTCACCCTTCCACCTTTGCTAGCCTCTATAGTACCGCGCAACTTTTGCCGATGCATCAAACCCACCTTCCTCAAAACAGCCACCATATATTTTCCGCAAAACAACCACCATACCTACCTTTTAGGACATTTCTGTAGCCATTCCGAGATATATTGCCATGCAACTTCAACCGTTCCGTTTAGTATGATATGCACCATCATTTTCATATTGCTTTGCATGATCGTAAGACAGGTTGCATGATGTTTTCATGGCTTGTCAATTTTTTATGTCATTTGCTAGGCTAGATCATTGCACATCCTAGTTTCCTACAGGAAGCATTCATATCGAGTCATTTTTTTGCTCTAGGTATCTAGTTATAAGTAAATAAAAGTGTGATGATTTTCATTATTAGAGCATTGTCCCATGTGAGAAAAGGATGAAGGAAGCCCTGATTCCCTCACAAGTTGGGAGGAGTCTTCGGACTTTACAGAAAATAAAAGAGGCCAGCAAAGCCCAAATAAAAAAAAGAGGCCAAAGATGCCCACCAAAAAATAAAAAGAGAAAAAAGAGAAAAAAAGAAAAAAGAGAGAGAAAGAGAGAAGGGACAATGCTACTATCTTTTTCCACACTTGTGCTTCAAAGTAGCACCATGATCTTCATGATAGAGAGTCCCCTATTTTGTCACTTTCATATAGCTAGTGGAATTTTCATCATTTGCACGACCACTTAGTTTTATTTTTGAACTTTCATACACTTATAGCTCTAGTGCAATACCTACTCACTCACATTGATATCTATTGATGGGCATCTCCATAGCCTGTTCATACACCTAGTTGATGTGAGACTATCTTCTCCTTTTTCCTCATCACCTCCACCATATTCTATTCCACCTATAGTGCTATATCCATGGCTCACGCTCATGTATTGCGTGAGAGTTGAAAAGGTTTGAGAACATAAAAGTGTGGAACAATTGCTTGACTTGTCATCGGGGTTGTGCATGATTTAGATACTTTGTGTGGGGAAGATGGAGCATAGCCAGACCATATGATGTTGTAGGGATAACTTTCTAAGGCCATGCTATTCTGAAAGGACACGATTGCATTGTTGGTGTGCTCGAAGTATTACTGTTTTTACGTCAATATAGACTATTGCTTTGAATCACTCGTATCTTAATATTCACGCCATGATTAGATTATATGATCAAGATTATGCTAGGTAGAATTCCACATAAAAAATTATCTTTTTTATCATTTACCTACTCGAGGACGAGAAGAAAATAAGCTTGGGGATGCTGATACATCTTCGTCGTATCTATAGTTTTTGATTGTTTCATGCCAATATTATACAACTTTCATATATTTTTGGCAATTTTTTATACTATTTTTGGGACTAACATATTGATCCAGTGCCCAGTGCCAGTTCCTGTTTGTTGCATATTTTTTGTTTCGTAGAAAATCCATATCAAATAAAGTCCAAACGAGATAGAAACTTATGGAGATTTTTTTTGGAATATATCTGAATTTTGGGAAGTGGAATCAACAGAAGGTGGTGCCCGAGGGGCCCACAAGCCTGCCAGGCACGCCCTGGGGGGTAGGGCGCGCCATGAGGGCTTGTGGATACCCCTTAGGTCGGTTAGATTTGTCCTTTGGCTGCTAGAAATATATTTTCATATGGAAAATTCCCTCAAAATTTCAGGCTGATCGGAGTTACAGATCTCCGGATATTTAAGAAACAGTGAAAGACCAGAATTTGGGAGCGCAGAAACAGAAGGAAATAGAGAAAGAGATCCAATCTTGGATGGGTTCTCGCCCCTCCACCACCATGGAGGCCAAGGACTAGAGGGGAAACCCTCCTCCCATCTAGGGAGAAGGTCAAGGAAGAATAAGAAGGAGGGGGGCTCTCTCCCACTCTCTCCCGATGGCACCGGAACGCCGCTGGGGCCATCATCATGACGGCGATCTACTCCAACTCCGTCATCTTCACCAACACCTCCATCACCTTCCCCCCTCTATCTACAGCAGTCCACTCTCCCGCAACCCGCTGTACTCTCTACTTGAACATGGTGCTTTATGCTTCATATTATTATCCAATGATGTGTTGCCATCCTATGATGTCTGAGTAGATCTATTTTATCCTATTGGTTGATTGATGATCATGATTGGTTTGAGTTGCATGTTTTATTATTGGTGCTGTCCTATGGTGCTCTCCATGTCACGCAAGCATGAGGGATCCTCTCTGTAGGGTGTTGCAATGTGTTCATGATTTGCCTATGGTGGGTTGCTTGAGTGACAGAAGCATAAACCCGAGTAGGTTGGTTGTTGCATATGGGAGTAAAGAGGACTTGATGCCTTATAATGCTATGATTGGGTTTTACCTTAATGATCTTTAGTAGTTGCGGATGCTTGCTATAGTTCCAATCATAAGTGCATATGATCCAAGTATAGAAAGTATGTTAGCTTATGCCTCTCCCTCATATAAAATTGCAATAATGATTACCGGTCTAGTTATTGATTGCCTAGGGACAATTCCACAACTCCTACCACCACTTTTCCACACTTGTTAAACTCACTTAGTTGTTTATTTATCTAAGCAGCTCCTAGTTTTTATTTACGTGTTCTTTATTATCTTGAAAACCTATCCTATCACTCCTACAAAGTACTTCTAGTTTCATACTTGTTCTAGGTAAAGGGAACGTTAAGCGTGCGTAGAGTTGTATCGGTGGTCGATAGAACTTGAGGGAATATTTGTTCTACCTTTAGCTCCTCGTTGGGTTCAACACTCTTACTTATCGAGAAAGGCTACAATTGATCCCTATACTTGTGGGTTATCAGGTCCCTAACAAGAACTCCACATTGATTTGTAAATTACGGGCATTGTCTAAAGGAGCAATCGGTTCGCCTGATGGTTTGACTTCATCGATGTTTTACTTTATGCCCTCGGGCAAATTTTTGGCCTGGCCTCGTACCCTTGTAGAAGATTTGCTCGAACCAGATTGCTAAAAGAAGAAAGATTAATATATATATATAATCAATAAATACATCTAATAATCACGAGAGGCCTAATATATATACCTCGCTACACTTGGTTAATTGGAGAAGATTTTCTTTGCCACCATTGTTTGTTTCCCCTTTGTCTCTTGTTTCTTCCTCAATTCCCTCACCGGATGGGTAAATATATTGTGAGCCATCATCTGCTTCTTCATTCTCTTCGTTTGGGGAGCATATCATGTTGGACATGATATTCTCTTGATCATGGTCTCTGCTGCTATCGTCCATAGCTTAACTAGCTAATCCATAAGAAATATAAAAGAATTAGAATGCATTCAATAACCAAGAACTGAATCATACTATCAAGAAGAACAATTCCGGAGATGCAATTAATATACACAACAATGCAACAACATGATCATATAATATTATCATATAATATCACCAATACATCGTCTCGAATAATCTAGTTAAAGCATCACACTAGTAGAAAACAGGGCTTCGGTCTAGGCCTGAAAAGCCATTAATCCCGGTTCACTCACAAACCGGGACCCATGGCAGCATCGGTCCTGGTTCGTGAGGCCAGGGCGTTGACGGGGCCTTGTAGGCCATTGGTCCCGGTTCGTCTGACCCTTATGGTTCTGGTTCCAGCCACGAACCACGACCAATGGGCCTCGCTCCTGGACCACAACCATTGGTCCCGGTTTGTGGGTGGAACCGAGACGAAATGTGGTACTTTAGTCCCGGTTTAAGCCACAAACTGGGACCAAAGGTTGGTCTATATATACCCCTCGCCCGTGACCAGACCAGTGCACTGCTCCATTTTTTTGGCCGGCCGTGGGAGAGCTTTGTGGTGCTCAAGCTCACCTCCTATGCACATGAGGTGTTCGATGAAATGCCCAAGCCACACTTAAGCTTTCTCCTCTCGAAGCTCCTTGTCCAAGCTCCATTTTCCTCAAGATTTATCTAGGTTTGGCGGTCTGTCCTGTCCCGTCCCTGTCCTCACCACCGTCGATCACCCGCGCCCATCTCGGCGCTGGCAGCATCAAGGTTAGCCTCTTCTTTTTATCTTCTTTCTAACATAAAAAAATTTCTTACTTGTATTATTTAGATACATACTTGTGTAATTTTCTTACTTTGGTTATTGTTTGTTATTATATAGTGCCTTGGATTTGGTATCCGCCTCCATCGGCCCTCGTCCTATCTATTAATACACTTTATTATATAACGCACGCAAATGAACCGGCAATGGATGTACGGTGACCGACGCACCTACGAGTATATTAAGGGCCTGCATAATTTTCTTGAGCGGCTGAGGCAAACAAGCAGAATGGTTTTATGCATTATCCATGTACCGTCTGTGAGAATACAAAGGCTTTCTCCAACTCTAAAACCCTACACTTCCACCTGCTTGAGAAGGGTTTTATGACACACTATAATGTTTGGACCAAGCACAGAGAAAGAGGGGTTATGATGGAAGACAACGAAGAAGAAGAGGATGATGACAACTATGTGCCTCCTGAATACGGTGATGCTGCAACAGGGGAAGATGAAGATCAAGAGGAACCAGACGATGTGCCCGATGATGATCTTTGCGAGGTCATTGTTGATGCAAAGAGACAATGCGAAAGTGAAAAGGAGAAGTTGAAGTTTGATCGCATGTCAGAGGATCACAAAAAAAGGTTGTACCCCAATTGAGAAGATGGAAACACAAAGCTCGGTACCACACTGGAATTGCTATAGTGGAAGGCAGAGAATGGTATACCTGACAAAGGATTTGAGAAGCTACTGAAAATATTGAAGAAGAAGCTTCCAAAGGATAACGAATTGCCCGACAGTATGTACGCATCAAAGAAGGTTGTATGCCCTCTAGGATTGGAGGTGCAGAAGATACATGCATGCCCTAATGACTGCATCCTCTATCGCGGTGCGTATGAGGATTTGAATGCATGCCCGGTATGCGGTGCATTGCGGTATAAGATCGGACGAGACAAGGATTTGAACACACAAAAAGTCTGGAGTTCAAATAAGTTCAAAAAAATGAAATCCCTTTGTAACAGATGAGTTTTTGGCCGAAACCCTGATACTTCGAAAGAGATTGTCCGTTTTGTACACGAAGTTGTTGTAACCCTCTCTACTTTTTAGAACATGCTATGTGGGTGAAATGATGATACCATTCCAACTTTCAAACTTTTCAGAGTTTATTTGTAGTGCTTTTCAATTTCAGGGTCATTTAGCTCAAAGGATGAACTAAAAAGCTTTTTATAAAACTCTAATAGCAAAAGGAATCAACTAAAAAGCTTTTATAAACCTCTAGTATTTTTGAAACTAAAATTATATAAAATTTATGCAACTGAAATTATCAAAGTATATTTTGTTTGAAACATTAATAGCAAAAAGAATTTTCATAAAGAATTTTTTTGATAGAAACTTTAATAGCAACTAAAATAACCAAATCTGTTTTTGATTCAAACAGACATTTAAAATAACCTAAAACTTACCAAATAGCAGTAAAGTTATTCACAAACTAGTGGCTCACACAACTTTCAAAAAATTGAAATTTAAACTATTCAAATTTGAAAACTAATGGCACTAACAGAAAGTTTATAATTTTTGTGACCTAAAAGCAAAAAGAATCACTGAAAAATAGTAAGTAGGAACAAAATAAAATAAGTAAAGCAAAAACGAAACAAAAAATGGATTGTTTTTAAAAAAATGCCACCTACTGGGCCACTACGACATGAATACGACTAGAAACTCAACCAGTTTGTTGGGCCAGGATTCAGGCCCGCAGAAGGCCCAGTAGGCCCACAGGCAGAGACAGTTTAGGCCCGAAAGCCTATAGTTGAGAGGAGCTCAGCAGGGTGTGCACAACAACGCTTATAAACCACTCCCGATGTCCCTCGTCTAGGGAGGTGGGACTAAAAAATTGGCCCCGGGCAACACCACCCTTTGGTCCCGGTTTGTGGTAGAAACCGGGACCAATGCCCCTTTCGTCCCGGTTGGTGCCACCAACCGGGACCAAAGGCCCCTGTTTCCCGCCCTTTGGGCTGCTGAAAACTGACCTTTGGTCCCGGTTGGTGGCACCAACCCGGACAAAGGTCCCTGTTTCTCGCCCTTTGGGCTGCCGAAAACTGATCTTTGGTCCCGGTTGGTGGCACCAACCGGGACTAAAGGGGTGCATTGGTCCCGGTTTGTGCCACCAACCGGGACCAATGCTCTGGCTATATTAGCCAACACTAGTGAAATTTTCAGCATTCTTCATCATCTCGCCCTCGACGCCGCGACGTCACCAGGCTGCCCCGACACCGTCGCCGCGCCCTAGCCCCGACGCCGTCGACACGCCCCTGCCCCATCGTTGCCGTGCCCCAGCCCTGCCGTTGCCGTTCCCGAGCTTGCGCGCTGTCGCTCCTCCTCGAGCCCTCACCGCACCCCTGCCCCGCCATCATCATCGTCGTCGCCGTCGATGCCCCCGAGCCCGCATGCTCTCCCTCCTCCCCGATCCCTCGCCGCCCCCGCTGTGAGTCGCCGCCCCAACTTTCTTTTTTTTAAAAGATATTTTTGTTCATGTATGTAGATGTATATGTAGATGTATGTATATATGTAGATTTTGAGGCACCACCCCGAGCCCATCCCGGGCCATAGATTTTTGTTGTTTATGATGCTTTTTATGTTTTAGTTAATTAGGAGTACATGCGTGCTAGGAAATATTAGTATGTGTATGTTAGATTAGAGAAAAATTCTTGGGTTATGGAAAAATTAGTGATTAAATGATAAAAAATGTTCTCATAGGAGTTTGTCTCGACATCGACGATGCCCGACCTGCATCCTCGTCGTCGAGTGGTCCGCAAGATCCTGCTTGATAGGCGCCATGTCCAGGACTGGGCTCCGCCGGGCTGGCACTTCGACATGCTACCTTCCGGGGCTCGAAGCTTGGTGAGGAATCCGGGTCTTGTCGTCGACCCGGAGCTTCTTTGGTGGCGGTCATGTGGGCCACTTTCGATGCAGAGGGAGTGGGCCCCGCGGAGGTGGTACGTCGCCATGTGAGGGAGGAGGACGAGCACGTCCGTCTCTACATGGCGGCATTGGACGCCAGGTTCAACAATACCTGGCAGATTCTTTAGGGATCTCACCCGAGTTCTGATCCCGTGATGGTTCCTTATCTTTGGGTGTTCACCACCCGTGACTCAGGAACCGCTAGTGAATTAGATTATTCGATAGTATTCGATCTGTATTAGTGATCTTATAGATCATATTCAAGATGTATTAGTTAATACTTGACGATGCATTAATAACTGGATTATTCGAGATGATGTATTAGTGATATTATGTTCGAGTTCATTATAAATGTATTAGTGATGTTTTATCGGTATAATGCGTGTGTGACTTTCGGTCTATCGTTGATCCTTGTGTGACTTCATGTGTGTTCTTGATGGAGGAATCCTGACTGTTGTCTTGGGGGGCGCCTCGTCTTTCTTCTCTTCTTTGCGATATACTCGTCGGTATAATGCGCAAGAAGAGAAGAGGCGGGGCGTCCATCACCGACGGTTGAACTATTACTGTGAGAGAGTGTCCACGAACATATATACACCACCGTATCAATGTGAGTGAGTGCACACCAACACACCATGAGATATGAGAGTTATTTAAGGAAAGTCTCAACGGACCGAAAGTCACACACGCATTAGGATCCAAAACATGCCGTAATTCTTGAATCATGTACACAGGAAATGTCGTCGTCATCAAATGATGATAGGATCCAAGCGTGTGAATTTTGCGGTGAAGATAAGGGTCTTTGTGACCATCCTGGGCTGCGAGACGGCAGGTTCTTCACCATGAAGCTTTACGAGGACTTTGATATTTCTACGGTATGCAGCGATGACAACTATTTTTTCATAATTAAGCAATGCTTCTATTTCTTTCCTTCAACGCGTAATTTCTGTTTTATACAATTCGGCTAGTTCGCCCCCTGTCATGCAAGATGGTATTTCTTGGAGAGGCTCGGTTTCGAAGAGCACGAGAGTTTCGAGACGAGGAAAGCCAACCTGAGGACAAAACATGGTCACACATTCCTTCTGAAAGTAATGAATGCACCTAATAACACAGAATTAGGGTGCTCAAATTGGGAAGCTCCTTGCAAGGCATATGGATTTCAGGAGGATATGGAAATAACCTTCGATCTTTGTCCTGAAGATCATATTGAAGGAAACATCGACATTTGGGTGGATGTCGATATGCTTCCTGTTTTACCTCCCTGTGAGTTTGTCAACCATGCATATTTGTCAATTAATTTGCATTCTAGATATAAAAATATTTGGTGTTCATCCGTACTAAATTTGTTAATTTTTAATTTACGGCTCATTTCGTTTGTTCAAGTGAAACAGAGAACATAATCGACATGACACACTACGCTTATGGATCACATCTAACTTGGGAGGAGAAGGATGATCTTCTCTACTTTGTTATTGGTGTCCTAGCTGGTAGGGACATCTTCCCATATAATTTGGGAACTGGCCCAAATTATACATTGTACATGACACTAGTGCATAGGTTGAGGGCGGATGACATTTGCCTAAATATCTTGGTAACAGTTGCTAATTAAGTACACTAGTACTGTTGCGTAAATGGTATTGATTACATTTGCCAACTAGGCTACTATTATGTTCTTCAACAGAAATTGCCATATGAAGTTGTGCCACCGTTGATGCAAGCCGAAGGTAATATGAGAATTAAAAGCCCCTTTCATCCTGAGTTCTCTTTTGCATACTCGAATGAGCGCAAACCACCAAGACGGCTCCAAATTGAAGTATGGGGACAAATAAAGAAGGATTGCAAACCACAAGTAGGAGACCGTTGGATCTCTTTGCTTCATCCTGGAGACATATGTGTTATTCTTTTTTATGTCATTTTACGTAGGAGGGAGGAGTAGGTCCTATGAGGGAGGACTATGTCATTTTATCTTTTTTTGTTTTATGAGACTTTAACTTTGTATGATTAAGGTGATGATGATGAGTTGTTAGATCTGGTGTAATTAATGGTTTCCTTCATTTGCCTATTAGCTAGCGTCGAGTCCTCTCTATATGTATAGTCGCTAGCAGCGTCGACCAAGCACGGAGAAAGAGAGGTCACTTCTCTCTATTAGCTACCTAACACAATATGAAACCCCTAAATTAACCATCCAAAACCCCCTAAACCCCTCTTTCAAAAAAAAACCCAGCTCCTGCCAGACAACTTTTGGTCCCGGTTGGTATTACCAACCGGGTCCAAAGGTCCTCCTGCCTGGGCTCCCCGCAGAGGCCACGTGGAACCCTTTCTGTCCTGGTTCGTAAGCGAACCAGGACTAAAGGTTTGGGGATTTAGTCCCAACCTTTTAGTCCCGGTTCGAGAACCGGGGCTAATGGGCCTCTAGAACCGGGACAAATGGGCCGTTTTCTACTAGTGTCATCGAATATTATCACTAATACATCTTGAATATTATCATATAATATCACTATACAGATCGAATATATCGAATAATCCAGTTGTCTCGCGGTTCCTGAGCCGCGAGCGGTGGACACCCAAAGAGAAGGAACCATCACCAGATCATAACTCGGGTGAGATCCCTAAAGAACCTTCCAGGTATTGGATAACCTGTTGTCCAATGCAGCCATGTACAGATGAACGTGCTCGTCCTCCTCCCTCACACTGCGACGTACCACTTCCACGGGGGCCCGCTCCCTCTGCATAGATAGTGGCCCACGCGACCGCCAGCAAAGAAGCTCCGGGTCGACGACGACACCAAGATTCCTCACCAAGTTGTGCGCCCCGGTCGGTAGCACCTCCCAGTGCCAGCTCGGCGGAGCCCAGTCCCGGACATGGCGCCTCTCAAGGATGTCGTCGCTGAGTCGACGACGAGGATGCACGCCGGGCATCGTCGACGTCGAGAACAAATTCCTATGAAAATAAATTCCTATGCGAGAATTTCATTTTATTATGCCGCTCATATTGAATAAAATTTTCATCATATTTACAAAAGAAGATGCCAGTTTTTACTAGTATTTTTTTTAAATCCTTTCATTTTTCTCTTTTATTTTTTCTGTCAATAAAGTCTAGGGCATATAAACTATGATATTTTGATATAGCCTTCAAAACAATAAATCATTTAGTACATAACATCTTCATAAAAAATTTCTAGCACATAAAGTTTTCATACATTTTTTCATACAATAAATCGTTTAGCACATAAACTTTTTCATACACTTATAGAGCCATGATTATAGCACATAACTGTCTAGCACATAAATAGTTTTTATGATCATCAACCGAAAAATACAAAATAGTAACAAGTGTTATTAATAAACTAGAGTATGTAATGTCACTCGAGTATGAATGCCACAAGGGGCACTAATTTGACAATGTTTTGGCCATGACCTATAGGAAACATTCATCAAGCCATGGTACTGTTTCGGCATTCTTTTGGTACTATTTTTTTAAAATGCCTTGATATTTTTGGCCATGACCTAGAACTACAGCAAACAATCTAGGGTTCCAACGGAGGCGCTATGATGGGCGGGGCCGTCGCACGGGGCCGGCGGTGGCGCTGCGATGGGCGGGGGCGAGCGGCGGATGCGGAGGCGGGGCCGGTGGCGAAACTATGGTAGGCGGGGGTGAGCAGAGGAGGCAGAGGCGGCGCTATCTGGGATAGAGGGAGGGGAGAGGCCTTACTGCCGAGGAGAGGGGCGACGATGCTGATGGAGGAGACCGACGAGGAGGAGGTCAGAGTCGAGGAGCGGCGATGGCGTCGGTGTCGGGGCGATTTTGGGCAGCCTGGCGGCGTCGATGTGATCCTTCTCCCAGGTGGTGGCTCACACTGGGAGAACAAGAATATATATAGGAGGGACCTTTAGTCCCGGCTCATGACTGGAACCAGGACTAAAGGTCCTTTAGTCCCGGTTCTAGCCACCAACCGGGACTAAAGGGGGGGGGGTCTTTAGTCCCGGTTGGAGCCACCAACCGGACCTAAAGGCCCATCTTTTCGGTGGGCCAAATTCCACGCGGGAAGAGACCTTTAGTCCCAGTTGGTGGCTCCAACCTCGGTTTCTCTTTTCTATTTTGTTTTTCTAAACACAATAGTTTCTGTCTTTTGATTTTGAATAACTGTTAGAATATTTCGAGTTATGGGATGAATCCTTTTGTTTTAGGTCCAAAAATTTATAAACTTTCTATTATTGCTAGTAGTATTAATCTGAACAGTTTAAATTTGAAGTCTCTGAAATTTTGTGTGAATCACTAGTTAGTGAATAACTTTAGTTTAAAGATAGGTTTTTTGAGTTATTCTTTTTCCTGCAATTTAATATTATTATGTTTTATTACTATGTTAAATTTGGGGATTTTTAGGATATCTTAAATCGGTGTTTTAATGAAAAACAGGTTTTGTTTAACTCTTTTAGTTTTATACCCTTTTCCTTTGTTTCTTTTTTTCTGATTATTTAGGATATTTTAGTTTCTGTTTTCTCGTTATTCTTTTTCCAAAAGTAATTATGTTTCCGTTCTTCAACATGAGGAGTTTTAATTTTCATTTTGAAGAAATTATTATAGAGATTCAATTTTATAGAATGAAATTAATTCTTGTAAAATGCATAACAATTTGAAAACTAAACCAAATGAGTTGGATATAATTGCATTAATTAACTCCTCCAAAATCATGTTCCAAGTGCCAAAATGTCCTAGCTCTTACAAAGATTGCCTCCGGTTTGTCCGAAGTGGGACTTTCCAGCTATATGTGCGGGAACTCACCATAGAGAGAAAGTGATGACATGAAGCCGGTCACATCCTAGAGTGGAATCTTGGGGTATACGACTTTTTCTTCGCATATGTCCCTTTCTTATGATTGTGCCATAACCATGGGGAGTCTTCATGATTTAACATGATGCTTGGGTCAGTTTTCACTGTGAAGGGAGGAATTTCATCAAACTTTTCATAATCTTATGACATGCACGTCTGTCTTATGCTCCACTCCCATGATGTTTCTTTTCCCTGAAAAAATTATGTGGCACTTTGGCTCATCATATGATGTATTCTCTTCATTATCTTTTATTTTTCTCGGTTTGCTAGACATGTCCTTCACATAGAAAACCTGTGCCACATCATTGGCTAGGACGAATGGTTCCTTATGTACCCAAGATTGTTGACATCCACTATTGACATTCAGCACTGCGGGTCTACCTTTACCCCGCCTCCTATCAGATTGACCCGTTTGCACCAAAACAAAGGGGCCTGTAAATCACGTTGATAACCCACAAGTATTGGGGATCGCAATAGTTTTCGAGGGTAGAGTATTCAACCCAAATTTATTGATACGACACTAGGGAAGCCAAAGAATATTCTGGAGTATTAAGACATGAGTTGTCAATTCAACCACACCTGAAAGACTTAGTATCTACAACAAATTATTTAGTAGCAAAGTAGTATGGAAATAAAGGTAACGATGGCAAAAGTGACAGTAGCAGTTTTGTAGTGATTGTAATAGTACCAACGGAAAACTAACTTAACAGGGATCAATAAGTGAAAATCTCGTAGGCAAAGGATCATCATGCAACAGTTATAACATAGGGTGACCCAGAACTAGCTCCAATTCATCAATGTAATGTAGGCATGTATTCCATATATAGTCATACATGCTTATGGAAAAGAACTTGCATGACATCTTTTGTGCTACCCTCCCGTGGCAGCGGGGTCCTAATGGAAACTAAGGGATATTAAGGCCTCCTTTTAATAGAGAACCGGACCAAAGCATTAGCACTTAGTGAATACATGAACTCCTCAAACTATGGTAATCACCGAAAAGAATCCCAGTTATTGTCACCCTGGGGGATGCGGATAATAACTCGTAATAGGTGTCTAAAACTTGCAAGATAGGATCAAGAACACACACACACACACAAATATATATATATATATATATATATATATATATATATATTCATGAAAACATAATAGGTTCAGATCTGAAATCATGGCACTCGGGCCCTAGTGACAAGCATTAAGCATAGCAAAGTCATAGCAACGTCAATCTCAGAACATAGTGGATACTAGGGATCAAACCCTAACAAAACAAACTCGATTACATGATAAATCTCATGAAACCCATCACCGTCCAACAAGCCTACGATGGGATTACTCACGAATGGCAGAGCGCATCATGGAATTGGTCATGAAGGATGGTTGATGATGACTATGGCATCGATTTCCCCTCTCCGGAGCCCAAAACGGACTCCAGATCTGGCCTCGCGGGGAAGAACAGGAGGTGTCGGTGGCTCCGTATCGTGAAACGCGATGAACTCTTCTCTCTAATTTTTCTCTCCATGAATAGGAATATATATAGTTGGAATTGAGGTCGGCGGAGCTCCAGGGGGCCCACAAGCCTGCTAGGCACGACAAGGGGGTGGCCGCGCGCTGTGGTCTTGTTTTCGGTGGGTGCCCCCCTTCGGTTGATTCTTTCACCAGTATTTTTTATTAATTCCAAAAATAATCTCCATAAATTTTAAGTTCAATCTGAGAGCTTTTATTTCTGCACAAAAATAACACCAAGGCAATTTTTCTGAAAATAGCGTCAGTCTGGGTTAGTTCCATTCAAATCATGCAAATTAGAATCCAAAACAAGGGCAAAAGAGTTTGGAAAAGTGGATATGATGGAGACGTATCAACTCCACCAAGCTTAACCCATTGCTTGTCCTCAAGCAATTTAGTTGATAAACTGAAAGTGATAAAGAAAAACTTTTACAAAGTCTGTTTGATCTTGTTGTTGTAAATATGTCTAACTACTGTTTAGATTTTCAACAAAGATTATAGACTAACTACGTTCACAATAACATTTTGGTCTCACATTTACTCATATCATGGCATAACCAACTAGCGAGCAATAATAACAACTCTCGGATGACAACACTTTTTTCAAAACAATCATGTACAATATGATATAATGGTATATCGCTAGCCCTTTCAGAGACCGCAAATCATAAGTGCAGAACACCCCTGGTAAAAGAGATTCAGTCACACTCATAGTCAATATCAATTAATGGCAAAGCATACAAATGACGATGGTGCTCTCTAACTGGTGCCTTTTTTATAAGAAGATGATGACTCAGCAATAAAGTAAATAGATAGGCCCTTCGCAGAGGGAAGCATTGATTTGTAGAGGTGCGAGAGCTCGAGCTTTTAAAATATGGATGAATAACAATTTTGAGCGGTATGCTTTCATTGTCATCGTAACGACCAAGAGATTTCACCATCTTCCATGCTAGATAGACTATAGGCGGTTCCCCAACAGAATGATAAAGTTTTTACTCCCCCTCCACCAATCAATCACGCTCCACGGAAAGCCGAATTCATGGGTACCGTTCATACAAACACAGTCCTGGGGGAGTTTTGTTTCATTATATTTTGATTTCATTTTGAGCATGGAACTGGATATCGCGAATACCAACCACTTTCTCGTGAATGATAGTGTATCAACACATATCGTGAGAATAACCCACCTAGCATGGAAGATACTGACCGCCCCCAGTCGCTAAATGAGCGATTCGGGCATACAAAACAAAATATTATTTTAAGGTTTAGAGTTTGGCACATGCAAATTTACTTGGACGGCAGGTGAATACCGCATATAGGTAGGTATGGTGGACTCAGATGGAACAACTTTGGGTTTAAAGAAGTGGATGCACAAGCAGTATTCCCACTACAAGTGAAGGCTAGCAAAAGTCCAGGGAGTGACAACAGTCATCAACATGTCTTGAGATTAACCAACATTGAATGCAAGCATGAGTAGATCTAAATCACCATGAATATAAATATCGTGGAGGCTATGTTCATTTTGTTTCAACTACATGCATGAACTGTGCCAAGTCAATCCACTTGAATCATTCAAAGGAGGATACCATCCTATCATACTACATCACAACCCTTTTAATATGCATGTTGGAATTCAAGACAAATCATTATCCACTCTTAGCTAATTAAGCATGGCATGAGTAGCTATAATCTCTAATTGTCATTGCAAATATGTTTCACCCATAATGAACTGAATTTGGAATGATGAGCCAATCATATTTACAAAATCAAAATAGGTCGAGTTCATACCAACTTTTCTCCCTCTCAATCTTTTCATCATATATAGTCATTATTGCCTTTCATTTGCATGACCGAACGATGTGGATAATTTTAAGAGAGCGCGTGCATTGGAGTAAGCCGGAATCTGCAAACAGTAACTCAAAGGAGAAAGCAAGGTAATATGGGCTCTCTAATAGGTAAACAATAATGCATATGATAGCCACTCGACATTTTCATTGTGGCCTTCTCCTTACGACCCAAAGAAAGAAAATTCAAAACAAGAACGATAAAAACTGTTTACATGGGAAAGCTCCCAACAAGCAAAAGAAGAACGAGATATCTTTTGGGGTTTTCTTTTAATGCTACAACTAAAAAGACTGAAAGGTAAAGCTAGAACTAATATTTTTTGGACTTTTCTCAAAGTTAATTAAACACACAAGAAGAAAGCAGAGAGAAGAAATAAATTACCATGGATGGTACAAACAAAAAGTATGAACACCGACTACTAAGATGAATGTGTGAACATGAATGTAAGGTCGGTGTAAATTACGTACTCCCCCAAGCTTAGGCTTTCGGCATAATTTTGTCTAGGGCTATGGCTAGAAATAACCCTCTCCTCGATACTCCGGAGGGTCTTGAGGGTTCCAACTGTTGGCGAGCTCCTATGGCTCCCACTAGAAAACTGGCTCCGGATACAGATCCAGGGCTGGTGCCGGTTCAGGTGCTGGGGGTTGCGATAGACCCCAATATCTGTAGATGTCCCCGAGCATAATAGTGTATCTGTCGGAATGAATATCGAACAAGGAAGAAGCAGGCAGAACAATAATCTCACAAGTACCTTGACTGAAAACTAAGTTGTAAAGCAGCCTCCTATCATACTATCATAGTCTAAAAATATCATGGGTAGCAGCATTTCCTCTTCCTCGTCAAGCCTAATGGGTATCTTAAAGTCTTTGGCTAGACAAGATGCATAGTTACCTCCGAATATGGGCCCCTTTGAACGGTTTAAGTTCAACCAATGGGCCACCATAACGCCCAGACTAAAGGTTCTACTACCAAGTAAAGCGTGGCGTAGAATGGCAAGGTCAGGAGCACTAAGGCCTCCACTCTCCCAACGACCAGCTAGACATCTCACCTCAAATAATCAATAATAGCATAGAACAGGAAAATGTAAACTAACTGCTCTTGCCTTTGACACCCCTCTCTCTTCTCCTACCGTGACTGCGGCAATAAAATCTTCCATGTCTCTAGGACGTGGTTCCCTGATGCTATCCTCATAGGGTCTTTTACAAACATTTCAAAAATCATAAAGGTTCATTTTCTTAGGAACATCATATACGTGAAATTCTACCGCGAGGTGGGTTTTCCCTATAATGAAAATGAAAGTTTTGCACAAAAGTATTAGTGAGCAAGAGGTACCGTTCACACTTATCGTTGAGGAAGTCGGTGTTGCCTACATTCTCGGCCAAATAATAGAAATCTTCATAAATTCTGGCCGCACTCAAGAATGCATTACTTGGCCATTCATATGGTCGAACTTCTGCGAGGCGAGGAAGATTGTACTTGGACTTCTTCTTCATCTCATTTTCATATTCTTTAGAGCCCCGACTTGAAGAGCCTCTTAACAATCTCCGTATCATTTCTTTTTCTGAAAAAATCTGAAATTCGTAGTGACTCGAAATAAAGGTGAATAAAACTCAACAATACTTATAGCAACTACTGCCATAAGTGCCTAGAGCCTATATCATGCATCAAAACTACTTGTGACATTACAAATTTGACATGCAAGCTCAAGAACAAGGTCACCACAGCAGCAAAAAAATTCAATTTATAAAGTACTAGAACAAAAACTAATTGGACCATTGGAGGAGTCACATACCGAAGAACAATCTCCTAAAACAGTTTTGCGAATGGAGATTTGCACAAGGAGATAGAAAATGGTAGCGAAATGAGCTATAACACGGGTTTGAGCAATGGTAGGATTTTCTATGGAGGAAGACGAAGTGGATGGGTGCTGGAATACGTGGGAGCCACAAGCCACCTGAGCACAGCCAGGGGGGGTGGACGTGCCGTGTCGGCTTGTGACCCACTGGTGCTACCCCTTGGTATGTACTCAGTGCCAGATATTCTTAAATATTCCATAAAAAATCATAATACATTTTCAGGGCATTTGGAGAACTTTTATTTTCAGGTCATTCTTCTATTGCACGGAAAACTCAGAAAACATTTTTACTTTATTTACTCTAACTAACAGAAAGTAAAGGTTGGGTACAGAAAGTTATGCTTTCTAAATTCAACCATCTCATGCTCATCAAAAGCAATCCATCAATAAGGTTGATCAAGTCTTATTAACAAACTTCTTTAGAATAAAATGAAACGGGAGAATTTTCGAATAACACTAAGTTACCTCAATAGGGATATGCATATCCCCAACAATAAGTATATCATACTTCTTGTTGGCAGTATGGAGAGAGAATTCAAAGTCTCCAATAATAATCGTTAATTTTTTTAATGGAGTTGATACTATGAACTTGAGGTTGTTTCTTTGGAAAGTGTACCGTATGCTCATTACCATTAACATGAAATGTGACATTGCCCTTGTTGCAATCAATAACAGCCCCTGCAGTATTCAAAAAGGGTCTACCAAGGATGATCGACATACTATCGTCCTCGGGAATATCAAGAATAACAAAGTCTATTAGGATAGTAACATTTTCAACTATGATAGGCACATCCTCACAAATACCGATGGTAAAGCAGTTGATTTATCAGCCATTTGCAAAGAGATTTCAGTAGGTGTCAACTTATTCAAATCGAGTCTACGATATAAAGATAAAGGCATAACACTAACACCGGCTCCAAGGTCACATAAAGCAGTTTTAACATAATTCCCTTTAATATAGCATGGTATAGTTGGTTTTCCTGGATCTCCTAATTTCTTTGGTATTCCACCCTTAAAAGTATAATTAGAAAGCATGGTGGAAATCTCAGCTTCTGGTATATTTCTTTTATTTTTCACAATATCTTTCATATACTTAGCATAAGGAGACATTTTCAGAATATCAGTCAAGCGCATACGCAAAAAGACAGGTGTAAGCATTTCAACAAAGCGCTCAAAATCCTCATCATCCTTTTTCTTGGATTGTTTAGGAGGAAAGGGCATGGGTTTCTGAACCCATGGTTCTCTTTCTTTACCATGCTTCCTAGCAACAAAGTCTCTTTTTTGATATCTTTTATTCTTAGGTTGTGGCTTATCAAGATCAACAACATGTTCAATCTCCACATTATTATCATTACTAGGTTCAACATCAACATGAATATCATCATTAATATTATCACGAGGCTCATGTTCATCACCAAATTGTGTCTCAGCATCAGAAACAGAAATATCATTTGGGTTATCAGGTGTATCTATAAAGGTTCACTAGCAGCAAGCAAGGTCCTATCATCATGCTTTTTCCTCTTATTACTAGAACGACTAGGTGCATCAGTATTAATTCTTTGAGAATCTTGCTCAATTCTCTTAGGATGGCCCTCAGGATACAAAGGTTCCCGAGTCATTCTACCACCTCTAGTCACAACTATAACAGAATGATCATTATTCTTACTATACATCTCATTAAGCAAATCATCTTGTGCCTTAAGTACTTGTTCTACTTGAGTAGTTACCATGGAAGCATGTCTACTAATAAGTTTAATATCATTGATAGTTCTACTCATATAATCACCTAAGCGATCAAGCATGTAAGCATTATGTTTCAATTGTCTACTAACATAAGCATTACAATTTTCTTGCTTAATAAAAAAGTTCTCAAACTCATCGAAGCATTGGCTATCAGACTTATTATAGGGAATATCACCTTCGTCAAATCTACGGAGATAATGTACCTCCACTACCTGTGTCGGGTTATCAAGACCATGTATTTCTTCAATAGGTGGTAGATTCTTGACATCTTCAGCATTAATACCTTTTTATTTCATAGATTTCTTTGCCTCTTGCATATCTTCAGGACTGAGAAATAGATTACCTCTTTTCTTCGGAGTTGTATCGGGAATAGTCCAATCATTATCATTGCTTAATATATTATTCAATAGTAGTTCAGCTTGTTCAATAGTTTGTTCCCTGAAAACACAACCAAGACAACTATCTAGGTGGTCCCTAGAAGCATCGGTTAGTCCATTATAAAAGATATCATGTATTTCATTTTTCTTGAGAGGATGACCAGGCAAGGCATTAAGTAATTGGAGAAGCCTCACCCAAGCTTGTGGGAGACTCTCTCCTTCAATTTGCACAAAGTTAAATATTTCCTGCAAGGCATCTTGTTTCTTATGGACAGGAAAATATTTTTCAGAGAAGTAATATATCATATCTTGGGGACCACGCACACAACCAGGAGCAAGAGAATTAAACCATATCTTAGCATCACCCTTTAATGATAAAGGAAACAACTTAAGAATATAGTAATAGTGGATTTTTTCCTCATGAGTAAATAGGGTGGCTATATCATCCAATTTAGTAAGATGTTCCACAACAGTTTCACATTCATAACCATGGAAAGGATCAGATTCAACCAAAGTAATTAACTCAGGATCAACAAAGAATTCATAGTCCTTATCAGTAACAACGATAGGTGAAGTAGCAAAATTAGGATCATATTGCATTCCAGTATTCAAAGATTTTTCCTTCCACTTGCATAACTGTTTCTTAAGATCAGCCTTACAAGCAAGAAAGTCCCTAGCTACCTCTCCTTCCATAACGTAACCCTTAGGTATATTAGGCAATTAATATCTAGGATATCTAGGTCTAGCAGGTGTATCATAGTGTTTAGTTTCAACAATTTCATCAGTTTTAGAGATATCATCATTTTCAGCTTTGACTCTAGCAATTTGTTCATCAAAAAATTCACCCTAGTGGCACATTATTATCAAGCAAAGTATCATCATAAGCATCATGCATAGCATAAGTGGCATCATCAATTACTTGCGACATAGCAGAATTTATAGCAGGCAATGGTGTCGCAAATTTACTCATAATAGAAGGTGAATCAAGTGCAAAGCTAGATGGTAGTTCCTTACCTCCCCTCGTAGTAGAGGGATAGATCTTGGTTTTTGGATATTTTAGATTCTTCATAGTGATCAATAGATATAAATCCCAAGTGACTCAACGAATAGAGCTATGCTCCCCGGCAACGGCGCCAGAAAAAGGTATTGATAACCCACAAGTATAGGGGATCGCAACTATTTTCGAGGGTAGAGTATTCAACCCAAATTTATTGATACGACACTAGGGGATCCAAAGAATATTCTGGAGTATTAAGAGATGAGTTGTCAATTCAACCACACCTGAAAGACTTAGTATCTACAACAAAGTATCTAGTAGCAAAGTAGTATGGAAGTAACGGTAACAATGGCAAAAGTAACAGTAGCAGTTTTGTAGTGATTGTAACAGTAGCAGCGGAGAAGTAACTTAGCAAGGATCAGTATGTGGAAAGCTCGTAGGCAATGGATCGGTGATGGATAATTATGCTGGATGCAATTCATCATGCCACAGTTATAACATAGGGTGACACGGAACTAGCTCCAATTCATCAATGTAATGTAGGCATGTATTCCATATATAGTCATACGTGCTTATGGAAAAGAACTTGCATGACATATTTTGTCCTACCCTCCCATGGCAGCGGGGTCCTAATGGAAACTAAGGGATATTAAGGCCTCCTTTTAATAGAGAACCGGGCCAAAGCATTAGCACTTAGTGAATACATGAACTCCTCAAACTATGGTAATCACCGAAAAGAATCCCAGTTATTGTCACCCTGGGGGATGCGGATAATAACTCGTAATAGGTGTCTAAAACTTGCAAGATAGGATCAAGAACACACACACACACACACACACACACACACACACACACATATATATATATATATATTCATGAAAACAAAATAGGTTCAGATCTGAAATCATGGCACTCGGGCCCTAGTGACAAGCATTAAGCATAGCAAAGTCATAGCAACATCAATCTCAGAACATAGTGGATACTAGGGATCAAACCCTAACAAAACAAACTCGATTACATGATAAATCTCAGCCAACCCATCACCGTCTAGCAAGCCTACGATGGGATTACTCACGAACGGTGGAGAGCATCATGGAATTGGTGATGAAGGATGGTTGGTGATGACTATGGCGTCGATATCCCCTCTCCGGAGCCCAAAATGGACTCCAGATCTGGTGTCCTAAGGAAGAACATGAGGTGGCGGCGGCTCTATATCGTGAAACATGATGAACTCTTCTCTCTAATTTTTTTCTCCACATATAGGAATATATAGAGTTCGAATTGAGGTCAGCGGAGCTCAAGGGGGCCCACAAGCCTGCTAGGCGCGGCCAGGGGGTGGTCGCGCCCTGTGGGCTTGTGACATGTGGGTGGCCTCCCTCTGGTTTATTCTTTCGCCAGTAGTTTTTATTAATGCCAATAATAATCTCCGAAAATTTTCAGGTCAATCCGAGAACTTTTATTTCTTCACAAAAATAACACCATGGAAATTCTGCTGAAAACAGCGTCATTCCGGGTTAGTTCCATTCAAATCATGCAAATTATAGTCCAAAACAAGGGCAAAAGAGTTTGGAAAAGTGGATTTGATGGAGACGTATCACACGTCCATAGTCTAGTTCCCATATCTCCTTCATGTAACCATAATATGTGTCCTTTTTTGCTTTGCACCAAAACAAAGGGACCCATTGCACTAATTTGTCAAAGCGGACACCACTGTTTTGGTTGGTGTTCTTTTTATCTTGAGCGATCATGTAAAATGTATTCCCATTTATCTCGTATCCATGGAAAGTCAATATAGTCCAAGATGGTTTCCTAGCCAACAAGTACGACTCATCTCCAACAGTGTTGTTATTCATGAGATGTGTTTGCAACCAACCGCCGAAAGTTGACATGTGTGTACGTTTAATCCAGGGGTTAGACTATGTCGGGTTCTTGGAGTGTACAATATCCATGTTTCCTCGATATACATAGCCACCAAGGTGGAATTCTGTAGAACCGTGTAGTGTGCTTGAGTGACAGAATGCCTATCCATACATATTACAACTTTCTTTCCTAGCATGCCTTTTCCACTCAGTCTTCCCTCATACCGCGATTCAGGAACACCAATCGGTTTAAGGTTAGGAATAAAGTCAATGCAAAACTCAATAAACTCCTCTGTTTCATGGCCCTTGGAGATGCTTCTTTCTGGCCTAGTACGGTTATAAACATATTTCTTTAAGACTCCCATGAACCTCTCAAAGGGGAACATATCATGTACAAATATAGGACCCATAATGCTAATCTATTCGACTACATGAACTAGGATGTTGGACCAAATCATTCTCCAAACTTGGTAAGATTTCTTGATCGATTACCTTCTGAGAAATTGCAGTGAGGACTGTACATAGATGCACAATGGCTAATCGAACATTTTCTGTTATTAGCCCCCTCAATGCAACCAGAAGTAATTGCGTCATAATTATGTGGCTTCTTCCGGTGATCTGCATCCCTTTTGAAATGCTTGCCTTTCTTTCTTAAGAGATACCTGATCGGAAAAAATCGACGATGTCCTAGGTACACATTCTTATTACATTTATCCAAAAATATACTTTGAGTCTCATATAAACATTGCGTGCATGCATTGTATCCCTTGTTTGTTTGCCCTAAAAGGTTACTAAGAGCAGGCCCATCATTGATGGTTACAAACAGCAATGCTCGTAGGTCAAATTACTCCTCTTTTTGATCATCCCACACACGTACACCTTTGAAATCCCACAACTGTAAAAGTTCTTCAACTCATGGACTTAGGTACACATCAATGTCGTTGCCAGGTTGCTTAGGGCCTTGGACGAGCACTGGCATCATAATGAACTTCCGCTTCATGCACAACCAAGGAGGAAGGTGATAGATACAGAGAGCCACGGGCCAGGTGCTATGATTGTTGCTCTACTCCCCAAAAGGATCAATGTCATCTTCACTTATACCAAACAATAAGTTCCTTGCATCCTCTGCAAAATTTGGCCACTATCTCTTTATTTTATTCGTTGTGACCAGTCACCGGGTACTCTCAACATCCCGTCTTTCTTAAGGTATTCTTTGTGCCATCAAAACAACTTGGCATCCACTTTGTTTTGGAACAAATGTTTCAACCGTGGTAATATAGGAGCATACCACAACACCTTGGCAGGAATCCTCTTCCTGGGAAGATCGCCCTCAACATCACCAGGGTCATCGCGGCTGATCCTATAGCGCAATGGACCACATACCAGGCATGCATTCAGATTATCGTACTCACTGCAGTAGAGAATGCAGTCATTAGGGCATGCATGCATCTTCTGCACCTCTAATACTAGAGGGCATGCAACCTTCTTTGCCTCGTACATACTATCAGGCAATTCGTTGTCCTTTGGAAGCATCTTCTTCAACATTTTCAGCAACTTTTCAAATCCCCTGTTAGATACACCATTCTCTGCCTTCCATTGCAGCAATTTCAGTGTGGTACCCAACGTTTTCTTGTCATGTTCGCAATTTGGGTACACCAATTTTTTGTGATCTTCTAACATGCGCTGCAACTTCAACTTCTCCTTTTCACTTGCGCAGTTTGTCTTTGCATCAACAATGACCCGACCAAGATCATCAGTGTGTTCATTTGATGTGTCTTCTTCAGGTTCTTCCCTCATTCTAATACCATCGTTTTCATGGAACCGTGATAGTTTTCATCATCCTATTCTTCTTCATTGTCTTCCATTATAATCCCTCTTTCTGCATGCTTGTTCCAACAATTATAGCCGGACATGAAACCGGATTTAAGCAAGTGAATGTGAAGGACTTTTCATGTAGAGTAATTCATATCATTCTTACAGACACCACATGGACAACACATAAAACCTTCCCTCTTGTTTGCCTTAGCCGTATGCAGAAAACTATGCACGCCATTAATTAACTAGGGAGAGCATGGGTCATCGTACATCCATTGCCGGCTCATCTTTATTACATAACATCGAAGTGACCAAATTAATACAAGTTCATACACATTTATTATCATAAAAAAACATACAACTATCTAGCTAAAGCATTTAAATGCGACAACAAATGCGATCAAAATCGCAACTAAGGTAATAATTGATCCAACAACATAATGATACCAATCAACTTTATTAATGACATATTTTCTAATCTTTGTACTCTTCAAGCGCATTGCATCCATGTTGATCTTGTGATCATCGGCGACATTGGCAACGTACAACTCCAATTTCATCTTCTCTTCTTCAACTCTTTTCAATTTTTCTTTCAAATAATCATTTTCTTTTTCAACTAAATTTAACTTCTCGACAATAGGGTCGGTTGCAATTTCTGGTTCACATACCTCCTAGATAAAATATCCATGTCAACTTGATGGGCATAATTTTCAGAAACACGAAATGAAACAAAATAGTTATAAAAGATAACATACCACCTCGGAATCATAAACCGGACGAGGGCCGATGGGGACAGATATCCAACCCATGGCACTATATATAACAAAAAATCATACAAGTAAGAAAATTATACAAGTTAATTTGAGCTCAAATTGCATATAAATTAAATAAACTTCACATACTTACTTCCAAACTAAAACCCACAAATCACTAATCTTATAGAGCATGAAAAGAGCTAAACTAGCAATGAGAGATGAAAGGATGAAGTTGCTAACCTTTTAGCACGATGGGGTGCCTCCAATCTAGACAAATCTTGGCAACAATGGATGATGAGCTCGAACTAGGGGGAGGGAATAGAGAGGAGAGAAAGAAAAGCTTGGGCTCGGGGTTGAAGAAGCATCTATATATAGGGATATATGTAGTCCCGGTTGGTGATACCAACCGGGACTAAAGGTCCATCTCTAGTCCCAGTTGGTGATACCAACCAGGACTAAAGCGGCTCGCATTGGGCCGGCCTGTCGCGATCCCACCATAGCCCTTTAGTCCCGGTTTGTATCACCAACTGGGACTAGAGGTCTCCGATGAACCGAGACAAGAGGTGGCCCTGCCCCCGTCAGCTCCTAGCTGTTGGAACCGGAACTAATGGTCACATTAGTCCATGATCCAAACCTAAACGAGAGTAAAGCTCCGGACGAAAGGTCTGTCTTCTACTACTGCAAGTTTCTACTTATGTTCTTTGAGGCCATGTCGGGGCTTAAGATCAACTTTGACAAAAGTCAGGTCGTTATCCTAGGCTATACTGCGTCTGAGCAACAAAGGATTGCGGATATGCTCAATTGCAATCTTGCGACCTTACCCATTACTTATCCGGGTAACTACATTTGACCCGCTTGTTGGACGAGTAGTGTCCCATGCATGAGTCTTGTTGTGGAGGGTTCACTTCAAAAAGGAAGCAAAATTTTCCTTATTGGCTCCAACTTGACCAACCTCCTTTTGTATATGATGGGGATGTATATCCGGCCATAGTGATTCCACGGCTACTTTGATAAGGATCTGGCTAGATTCTTCTGGAAGGTGGCCGGCGGTGGCCAAAAATACCACACGGTCAAGTGGGCAGACATCTGCTTGCCCAAGGAACGTGGCGGTTTAGGTATCGATGCCTCTCTCCGGATGAACACCACCCTAATGTTGCGATGGGTATGTGATACTTGTGATCTACTTTGGGTTTTTCGTGAAGAGAAACGGGTAATTGCAGCACATAGATATGTGATATTCATGACAATGATCATGTATATATAGGCATCACATCCATAAGCAAATAGGATGACTCTTGCATGCACATATTACCATTACTCCACCCATCGACTGATATCTAGCATGCATCTAGAGTATTGAGTAAAACAGAGTAATACTTGGAGAACATTGACATGATGTAGACAAAGAGAATTCAATTAATATGAACTAACCCCATCATGTTATCCTTAGCGGCAATAATACAAAGATGTGTCTTGTCCATTTTTGTGTTTGGGATATAGAGCACTGCCATATTGAACCCACTACAACGCACCCCTCACTTAAGAAATACCAATCTAGTTGGCCAAACTATTTCAATTGATCGGAGAGGTTTATGAAGCTATAATGACCATGCAAATAAGAATCATAATATTCAGAGGTGACTCAAATACTTTTCATGAATAATCTAAAACATAAACAACAAGAACCAAAAACATGTATCCCACTATGAGGTAGCAACAAGGGACATGGATACACAGTTGCTCTACTCAAACCATTATTTCTTTTTGTGAAACATGGATTCCACATGGCATCTTAATCCTACTTTAATTTTCATGATCTTTCATTCTTTGAAGTTAAGATGTACTCTATCGTTCAAAGGATTTTATTTGGAATGGATTTCTTACTTCATATGTAGCTTGATAGATATGTAATATGAGATAATTTCTGTGTTTGTGCAGGAAACAACCAAACAAATATGTCACACACTAATGTGCATTCCTTCCATCTTCATAGGATTCAACATTGTTGTGATCTATAACAAATATGTAACATTGTTGTGACCTACAGGCAACAACAGATAAGGGATGTGAGGGAAGAGAGGCACATGCATTGTGTACCGACCGCGAGGGTGATGACGACTTTGACGATAGACACAAGGCTGAAAGCGACTTGCATGACATGCCAAATGACGCAGAGGACCTCCAACGATGGACACGATGGCAACGAGATGACTCCAATGGCGGGAGAGATGACGTGAGGATGGACTCCCGTGTCGATAACCATGGTGGCTTAGGTGAAGGGAGAGACGACGACGGTGGGTGTCTGCTCCTAGAGATTTGGGGAGGGAAAATAAATGGCATGGATGGGGAATTTGGGGGGAAATATTGAATAAGTCCCTACGCAGGAATTCGATGCAGGTATGCGGGCCTGATACACCATTGGATGGCGTAACAATAGTTCCTCCATAGGAAACAAAATTATCTGGGTGATCACCAGGGCAAGCCGATAGAGTGCATTACCAGTGTGGGTGCTTTTGGTCACCCCCCTACTACAATTTTTTTCACTTTTTTGTAATTGTATGGTTTTAGTGTTTTGCGGTATAATTTTTTTCTCTTTTTGTGGGTTTTAAGCTCCTTCGTAATACTTTTCATGGCTAACATTTGCGACTTTTTGGGTGGATGTGCTATTAAGAAGTTGATGAAGCCAAGGCTATTAAAAGGATAAAAATCTCAAGTGAAGGTTCATTTTGTTTGTGTCTTCGCCAAGTCTGAGCAAACCTACCAAAAGTTCTACCTCATTCCCCTATTGCTCTGGTTGGATCCTTTTCGCTCATGCTTGTCGTCACCGTAGCATGCCACTCTTGGCATGATGCATTTTCGTTATATCCATAAAAATCTATTTACTAAAGGAACTGTGTGCCTATCCTCCTCCAACCTGATGCCCATGTGCGCTCTTGTCGTCATCGCCCGTTTGACGACAAAACAATCTCTCATGTCAGTGATGTAGCCAGGCAAACCTCAAACATCTGTTGTCATTATCAAGCCCCCTTAATTATTCTTTCTCTGGTTATTAATGACCCGAGAGTCCACCATTTAGCTTTTGGCTTCGTGCATGTTTCGTAAGGTCGTCTCATCTTCTCCAACATTATATCATGGCTCATTGTTGATGTGTTTGTAGGTGTTACTATTTGACCTCCATAATACACAAATGTCTACTTTAGTGTCCTCACAGGGCTTCTATAGTCATCTCCTTGTCAACAAATGATCCCACATTATTTTTTGAGTGATGCCAGTCACTCATCACTAATGCCTAATCCTTGAGTTGTGCAACAATCAGGTTGATTCTAGCCCTCAATGGTGAGGTCTTTGGCATGGACTCAAGTGGCCTGCTCGTTGTTATGCAATTGGCTCATTGGAATTGTGTATACAATATACAGTTCCATGGGAGGAAATCACAATAGAATAACTTGCTAACCTATATCAAGTGGCGTGTGACGATGTGTCTCTTAGTGCAAGATTGCCGACTTGTTATTGTGTGGCTAGTTTTTTATATCGTACTTGATTCTTTATGCGAACTAAATATTCAGTGTGAAAATGCATAATGTATGACAAGAAAACTAGGTGCAATGTATTGAGATGCAATTATCTATAAATAATATAAACCTCTAACCTCGGCACCTATTGATGCACTCATTATGAAACTGATGAAAATCATGGCATTTCAAGTGTTCACTAGTTGATGCATATAATACCTCTTAATAGAAGAATACAACGTGTCCCAAAGCATATAAAAACAAGTTTTCATATTAGTTAATTGCGGAAATCTACTACAAGTAAGTGTTTTAGTGATTAATGTAGAACTCGTTTACTCATATAAGTAAGTTTGAGGGGACTGTTCAAATGTCATGGTAACTACCTCACAAGTTTAAGTTTAACAAATATCTGTTGTTGTAGGGTACACGGCCCTTATAGGATCATACATGTGCTTCACCAAACCCTAATCTATAGATATATTTTTTGATAAATAATATATCACCATGTATGATTGGCTAAGTTCGGAATGGCTATATTGTCATGGTTTGCCAGCAACACTCCGCTTAGGGTTGGCATATGTGCTATAAATGTGGACAATTACACCACTTGCGGTAGAATTAAATGATCACAATAGTTGGCCTGTGATGCTTGGTGAAGCAATAACGATGTCTTGTAATTTCCCACACACAACATTGGCCAATAGCTGACCTTCTATAAATACTAGATTATTGTCCGTATATCAGAATCACATACAGTTTGGTAGGGGGGTTGGAGGAGGATGACAAAGTAGTGGGAGGAGAGTACCGCAGAAGTGATGCGTGAATGGAACTCACGGCCACATATCACGATATAACAAAGGAATGTGATGTATTGGAAATTAGAGTTAGAGGCAAGTACGAAATAATGGTTCATCAAATATGAGTGAAACTAGGAAGCACTCTACAAATTGACGCCCTAATTACTTTCTGGGGAAACATACCAGTAGTCAATGTTGTCAAGTCGGTGCGATCCAGTCAAAGTGACATCCTGCTGTAGCTTTATTTAGTCCCGATGCGCTGTAACCACGTAATCCCGAATGATTTACTGTGAAACTAGGACAAAACAAACAATGATGCACCACCTAAGCATAGCATTAGCAAAACAATGTACAAAATAGTAATGCGTTTGGTAGTCTTTAGCATACAAAATTTGGCATCACACATAATCATGTACAATGACATTTTTCCTCCAAATATTCCCTACAGTGATGAACGTAAGTAATGTTATCTGAAGACGATATTTCAGAGCAAAGTACACAACATTAGTCCAAACAGAAGTTATTAAGTAGCTAAAATATGCACATTATCAGCTAGCTTGGCCTGCAAAAGATAAGAACCTTACTCCATTGCAATTTTCAGCACAATGTTTGTTGGTCTATGCAGACGTTCTTCTTGTAGTCATTCTTTGTCGTGCCTGCCGACTAGACAAGTCAACTGAGACTCGAGAATTGGTGGAGGTGAAGCTGGACAACTTGGCATTCTTTGATGTGGGTAATACGAGGAGCTCAATGTTTTCTTGCATGAGCCTAGGAGAATGCGGAGGAAGGAGCAACTTATTTTTACTAGTCACATAACTACCAACCTTGGATTGTTCGTGTGGTTGCTGAGGGCAACTCCAACGCACGACCCCACCCTTTCCGCATCTTTCAGTTTGGGCCCAAACTAACAGACCGCACGGCCCAACGCGCGACCACATCCATGTTTTTTGTCTATTTTGCGTTTGGCTCGCCCTATCTCCGGCTCAAACTTCCGGCCGCTTTACGTCCACATAGACGTTGAACGGACACCGACGTGCTCGCTCCGCATCCGCTTTGGAGCCGCGTGGCTGCCGCCCACCCACCACCCACCGCCCACTTTTATGGCGCACGTGAGGGCGGCCCCGCCTAAGAGCCACCACGGCCCCGAGCTTGCTGTCCTTTCTAATGTGGAAGTCGTGGACCGGTGGGAGTCCACACTTTCACTTCCCCACTCTTGATGACGCGTGCCCCAATCGAATCCCGCCATGCTTGGCATCTCCAAACCCTAGCTCCACCTCGCCGCTGCCCACTATAGAATAGCACTGGATCTCCGATCGGAAGGGCAGGAATGACAACGAGGTCGGCTATTCCTCCGACCCTCATCATCGCCGCTCCACCTCTGCAGCTCCACCTCCACCTCATGCACACCGGCACCAGCATATCATTTCACGCCTCTGGCATCCGGACCATGCAAGACGCCATATATGAAGGCGGAAATTTGCAAACGTTATTTTGAGAAGGGCATGCGTCTGCCACGGGCCTTTGCGCACCTCCCCAATACCTGGCATCTCTTCGCCGATCCATTGCCTATCCCACCAATCCCGGTGAGCGGCCACGCCCGGCACGAGGAGATCGCCTGCCGTCGTGCCCGCCTGCCGTCATACCTCGTCAATGACCGGAGCTACGCCGTGGACTCTCCTTTTTGGGACACCTGGCTGCACGACGAGCATGATCTATGCCAGCTACCGTTCTTTGTCGCTCGTGCTTCAAGCCCGCTACGCCGCCCATGAGCCGCTAGCCCTCTCCAGCCACGCGGACGTAAGTTGGTCCGGAGCCTAACATCAATGCCATCTCCATCACCGTCCCCTTCACCACCTCCTCCGATGACAATCGAGTCGGTGGAGGAGCTGGTGAGGCTGGCCCTCGAGGAATCAGTGGGAGGGCCTCGAATAAATGCTATCCCTCTCCACAGCCGGTGACGTAGCCAACCCGGAGTTCGACGTGGTGGTGAAGGAGGAGCCCATGGAGGACGTGCAACCGGTAGGAAGAGGACGAGCCCGCGAGGTGGAACCGGACACTGATCGGCCAGAAGTATTCCTTGAATGAGACGGTCCCATGCACGCTGAGGCCTGGTCACCATACCCGCGATGGGAAGAGGTGATGCAGGCACCAATGCAGCAGCCTCCGGCCGAGCCTCCCACCTAGTAGGGGCCATCGGCCCACCTGTGGACGCGGCCGCCCTATATCAACCACACGGGCAGTGAGGACGACGACGATGGCGGCAACTAAAGGCGACGACGGCCACGGCGGCGACAGGCTTCTAGTTTTACGCCGTTTTAATTTTTAGTTTTTTTAAGAGTATGCTGGACTGGAATCAGGTTGTTTTATGTTAATATTTAAGGTTTTTAAATTATTTTTCCATGTCTCGTTGGGTTAGATTTGAGTGAATTTTGCTAGTCATTTAGGAGGACAATTTGGGATGCGGCGGCCCGTTTGGGCGCACCGACGGCTGCACGATCGTAAATGAATAGGCATGTTTATTTTTCTGTCTCAAATGTGTGAAATCAAGATAAAACGGATGTTCGTTTGGATCATGCGTTGGAGTTGCCCTTAGAAGGGGATTGAAATGTTACGTGTGCAGGAGAGTCCTATTGTTTGCGTAAAAAACAAGAATTGGTTCCGCCGCTGGAGATTGTCTTGGTTTACCCAAGTATGTTTTGTGTTGATGGCCTTCGAAGCTCAGGTCATTGGTATGCTACTATGGACTCTTGTGGCGTGGTCTTTCCATTGTACATGGGTTGCTACTAGTGAGATGTGCATGTGCGCTATAAATGTCAACAACTACACCACTTGCAGCAGAATTGAGCAATCACAATAATTGGCATGAGATGTTTGGTGAAGTAATGATGATGTCCCGACCACACACAGTGTTGATCACTTGGCGACCTCCTATAAATACCTAATTTATTACCCATATTGGAGGATCACATATAGTTGGTAGGCAGCCTAGAGAAGAATGGTGAAGTGTTGAAGGACACCAACAATGACGAGCGTGGTAAATGGCATGGATGGTGACGTAATATGATCCATTGGGGAATATGAAGTATAGGAAATTCGGGTCAGGATCATGTATAAGGCCATATTCCATAGGAAGATGGTGAATTTAGCAAGTACGGGCAAAACCGTGTACTTCCCTAAGTGTCCCCCATACCTCAGATGTGCTTGCAACGTCGGCGTATCGTCACTCCTGATGGAGTAGCTTATTGCTCCGTGCAACCATCTTTTTAGCTCCAAGCACTACCACGCACTATGCCCCTCCAACTGTTGTGTGTCCGCATCTTCCGTGCTAGAGGAACCTAACCATGCGCTGCCTTGAGAGTACCAGCCTAGTCACAATGTTGCAATTAGATGAATATGTAGGAAATGGTTTGGAGCTAGCGGCAAACACTACTTTGGCACAAGCAGCTGCACCGAGTTCTATAGACGATGTCGTTTCCTCATGGATAATTACGGGCCAAATAGCGAAATAAGCACAATATGTACATGTCAAATATGCATACAAGTTCAATGGGTACATTAATTGGATCCAGTCATGTTTTCAGTGTACCGAAAGTCTCCATTATGATAAAAGATGATACTACCCGTTTTAATGAAGATACATGCCTTATCTTCACCGTTTATTTGTAAAAGGGGTGTACAGAATTAGAACCCATTATAAGTATGCCACCAGATATGAGTACGAATTTGGATATCATACTAACGAGTAACTGGATTGGAGTTCACTCAAAAAAGCATACATATGCTATAGTTCGGTTTTGAAACAAACACCCGTAAAATGAGACGAAATCATACTAGCGCTATGCCACTACAAGAAAAACAAATAAAGTCTAGTCTGGAAAATACTCATCAAAGCCTCAAATAAACTCGTTTTAGAGTAAGCCGGGGTGTTGCACTTGGCTTACGGCTTCGCGGGTGTTGTTTCGCAGGTACTCAGGTTATATATAGGCCGAGTTAAAAACATTAACTCTTGGCCGAATAGAATGTCATGACGTCCGGCTGATACTAACGGGAGGAGCCACGTGGCACGATAGGTAAGCCGAGTGTCACACTAAGTCCAGGGTCGTTATGCACTCACGGTGTACGCATAAGACAAGGACTGCTATTAGCCGAGGGCCCCACTCAGCTTATAAGCTCTGAGATGTAAACCGAGCGCTCATTGGCAACACTCGGGTTATTCCCAATTTGGGCTGTGCTATTTGGTCCTGGGTCTATAAGCCGAAAGCAACAATTGGCTTAGAGCATGTAGGCGAGTGCAACACTCAGGCTTATATCTCATAATGCATTTTATTTTTCTTGTTGAAACAACCCTGCAATTCAAACAATAATATATATAGAAGTATATTCAACATGTCCATCAAGTCCACCATCACCCGCTATTTCCTGAGTGGGAAAGGAGTCGGACCCGCGTGTCGGCGTTGTTCGTCCACGCCGGGCTGGTTCCGTCGCACCCAGCGGCGGAGCCAGGCCTCAGGCTGCCTGGGGGCGTGAGAGCAGCTTCCATCACTGCAACGAATGTTGTAGCTACAGGTTATAATGCACACATGCGGCCGGGGTCGTGGCCGCATCCTGGCGCCGCCACTGGTCGCACCGGACATGGATATGTGGTGATCATACAGCCGGCTGGCTTTGGATCCACTTCAGCCCGTTTCTTTGGCCCCACGCAGGCAAACACATGCGGCATGTGTGGTGTGTCTCCCGCTTGCGTCGGCTCTTGGTTCACTCAGCTGTCTGGAGAGGGAGCCTAGCCGGCTGTAGAGCACCCCCTTCAGGTAGTTTTGCGGGGGCTCGTTCAGCTGGCTGAATGGGGCGCATTCGGGTGACACGCGTTGCGAACCGGTTGGCCCGATCTGTTTGCCAAACCGACTCACAGTACGGTATGGGCCTACACGCCTGGCACTGCGTGAGTTGGATGTTCGGAGTCAGGGTTTTCCGGAAAGAATCGACAAATTTGATCTAAAGGCGTAACTAATTCACAATGTGAATCGTAGGTGAAAGTTTTTCGCTCGCATGACTTTTTTGTGTGGCGTCTGACAGCCAGGCGTCACACTACATTGTGTAGCACCTGACATATGGGCGCTACACCTTTGGCAGCGTGGCATCCCGGTGCCCACTTCTTGTTGTGTGGCGCCTAGCTAAAAGGAGCCACACTACCTTATTAAAACCGTTATAACTTTTAATTCGTGCATATGATGAAAATGTATCTTATATGAAAGTTGTATATTTTTCCTTGTTCTATGCACAATGGTGGCATTTTCATCTATGTTTGAATCAATTTTCTTGATAAAAATTCTTGTGCAAAAATGTATCATAATATAATTGGCCGAATTTATTAAGGCTTACAAACTCGGCATGATGATAGTCATTGACCTATATCCCTTTTGAATTTGTATCCTACATGAGTTTTGCACTACATAATTTGTATGTTCACGTCATGCCTATGTTTGCCATGTTAATCATCTTTAACATGTTCATGTCTTGCATCTAAGCGAGTAACATGTTATAAATGAAATTCTGTTACAGAAAGTTACATTTTGTAGGATCCATAGTAAATAATCTGGCATCATATGAATATGATATAATTATGAAAGTTAGAAAATTTTATGTCTACTTTAAATCCATCTTATTTTCATACACAGTAAATATCCGCATCACTGTGTTTTGAAACACTAAAGTATTTGACGCAATGTTCTGCGATATAACACTTGTTAATTTTACCAGATCCTTGGATGTTAACATAACTTTATAATGTGTACGTTCACGCCATGCCTATGCTTGTCATGTTAATCATCCTGTAAGTACACATGGAGATGCTCAAAATTCATATATAAAGTTATCCCATATAAAGCATGGTTGATTTACTATGCACTTTACAAAATGCAAATTTCTACTGCAACACCTCAATTTACGGCCGACGGGCACAAGGCGCTGCCTCAATCATAGCAAGAGGCGTCTAGGAGAAGGAACTATTTGTGACCTAAACTGTACTCCATGGTGGGCATTTCACCTACGGTTCACTTTGTGAATTAGTTGCACCACACATAATAGCAGGAGGCGTCTAGGAGTATGTGTCTGTTGTGATTGGCTCATTTTTCTTCCATGGTGGGCATTTATTTTTTATTTTCCTTTTCGTGGCTTTGGGATTTTACCATGCAAGGCTTCATGTGGGAGTGGAGGGGAGGGGCAGTCACCGCGACGCGTTGACGCAGTAATGGGCAAATGCGTTGACGCAGTAAAAGGAAATAAAGGAGATGAAAAATGTTGGAGAGCCCCTCGTTTCGCCTTGAATGATCGCAGTCCCTAGCATCAATGGATCCCACAGTTTGTTTTGTTTTGGCGTTTTGGTAGTCACTCATGGTAGAGGCCTTGTCCTTGTGATGGAGCGACAATAAACTTGCGACCTTTGAAGTTCGTGCCTTTGGCATGGACTTTGGTGGCATACTTTTTGTTGTGCACTTGGCTTCTCAGATGCGCACACTGAAAATATTGTTTTTTAGAGGTGTGGTGGTGTATGTGTAGCATGGTAGCACCTAAAGTAGTGGTAGCACTACAGGGAAATGCAATTCGACTCCTGAAAGCACGTACTCCTGCCCATTAAAAATGAAATTTGAAATGTAAAAAAAAATTCTAACAAAACTTGTATGTGTTGTCACATTCAAATACTACCTTAAATTTTTGAGGCAAAAAGGTTAAGCATTTTGGCCTATGAAAAAAGACAAATTGAGCATCAATTGTTATCCCAAAGTGTCATATGCAAATTTGGTTTTTCTACCAACGAAACACCACTGCTCCGATTCGCATGAAAATTATCAAGCATCTTGTGATAGTAACACAAATATCCACCCGGGAGACAAAACACCTCTTCCCTATACCCCTAGCACTACAACCATATAATAACTTGAGTTTGGAATGGTTCTTTTGTAACGGCTTAGTAGGAACATTCCGCTTACACTTGCCCCTATTTAAATATGCCAGTGGTACCAGTCATAGTAGAATTAAACAACCAAAAAAATAGGCATGTGATGTTTGGTGAAGCATGTTGGGACAAACCCAGTCCGGCGTACGAACCCTCGGCCGACGAACGGCCTGTATGTTGGCATCTATTCATCTCAACTCCTTTGAACATACATACACGGAGGTACACACGCACACACGTGGCACAGTCTCGAAAGAATTCTCACATCGACCGGACACACATCACGGTCCCGACGGAGACTACATCTTCCTTAAGCCCATCCTCATCGGCTCGGCACATACCGTCATCGTGACGTAGCCACAGACCGACGCTCTCAATCAGTCCACATGAAAGGTATTTATACCCGGTGCACACACACCCAACGTCCATGCACGCACGCAAGACCCAGCTACCTCACACGCGCATGCTGACCACGACTCGGCCACGATCCGCACCGCACGAACGTGTCCAACTAGGCCATGCAACGTACTAATCTAGCCAGCTACGGCCTACTCAACACGGCCAGCCCACACACAACCCCGCTTGACTGACTCAGCTACAACCTAGGCCAAACAAACAATGTGCATGCTGCTAACTAACCTCCGTGCTAACCAACTGACTCGAGACAAAATCACAGTGATGATTATCCTAACAATCACCCCGTAATCTTGACTTGTCGTCGTTGGAGTTGTTGTAGCTTCCGTCGCTATCATTGTCACGACTCTCCGTCCGACGCCACCATGCCCCTCCGCGGCCGCTGCGACCTGTCGTCTGGTCGTCGCGCCCGCATCGTGGTTGCCGCGTCGCTCGACGTCGAAACCGTGTGCCACCGCCGCAGCCGGACTTGCCGCGTGTCGTCGTCATGCGCTCGCCGCGCATCGCAGCCGCACGCCTTGGCCTCCATGTTTGCCGCGCTCGTCGTGGACTCACCGCAGGGCAGCTCCATGTCCGCCATGGCAACCGCCACGCCATGCACCTTCATGGGCCGACACACGGCCCGGAGCTCCGCGCAGCTGCTGACTCCGCGCAGCTGCCGACGAACGCCGCCACCACCGGCACGCCTCCGGCACGGCGAACCATGCCCTGACCAACCAAACTTTGATATCAAATGTTGGGACAAACCCACCGGCGACAAACGCCGAGAAGACTCCGATGACAAACGCCAGACGGAGGTAGAAGACGATGAACAAAACACACTTCCGGCGACGAACACCCCGGCCCACGAACAGCCTGTATGTTGCAATGATTATATATCTACTGGCCACACATATTGTTGGCCACTAGCAGGTGTCCTATAAATAACTAGCTTATTCCCCGTATAATGGATCACATATAGTCCGTAGGATCGTTAGAGGAGAATTTCAATGTGTGGAAGGAGAGCAAAAATGACAAGACGGGTGAATTGCATGGACGGTCACATAGAATGGACCAGCAGGGAATGAGATGTATTGGAAATTCTACTAGTTGGATGCATCGATAGAGGCATGTTCCACAGAAAAACGGTGAAGCTAGCAAGAAGACAGGTCGCGGCTCTTGTTACTTTCCGGCCAGAAACAACGCAACCGCGTGTTGCCAAACCGGTGCGCTTCAATCCTTGAGTAAAATATCCCGTGGATTTCATCACTCGAGTAACACCATAGTCGGTTCAGTCACGTCTGAGTCTAACGCTCTTGTGCCCGTGCAATCCTGAACGGTTTCATGTGATTCGCACAAGGATTTTTTTTTCAACGGTGACGAAGCTGTAATTCAATCTGAAAAAGTTCGCAGAGTATCACGCGGTGACACGAAGTAGGGTTCAATCTGTTGGGGCCAAACTCCTGCTCTTTCTCAGCGGACGAAGGTAGAAGAAGAGCAGTGACCGGAGACAAGTAGTGCGCTCGAACGCACGCAACGTACACAGGCCGCGCCCTTATATTTCTCTGGGATTAAAACCTTAAATAGCTGACCCACACACTCAAACACGCACGGCCAGATGACACTAAGGTCCTTCCCAATGTTTCGTGGTGGATAGGTGTTAAACATGTCACATAAGATAAAAAAATGACAAGGCATAATAATTAAGAAGAAAAGAAAATATTTTGGTAAACCCAAGAAGAATCAATGCTATGCATGTTAATCTAGGCAAACCACTTTAACGAAACGAGATGACCAATGCATGAAAGAGTTTAGATGCTAAATCATTAAATAAAATGAGCTTGACAACAACAAGTTAAACACATATGCATTTAAAAGTTAAGTCGCTAAGCTATTAATGCTCTTAGCACGTTATCTAAACACCTTTGCATTGGAAACAACCTATCTACACGACTTACATGCACTCTAAGGCCCCTTCCAATGCTTCACCTTGTACAGGTGCTAAGGCTGTCATATAGGCAAAAAATCTGATGTGGTATGGTATTTAATAGGAGAGAGATGGATATGGTGACCCCAGAAAAAAACGGTGCCAAGCATGTGAACCTAGGCAAAATACTTAAATGAAACAAAGCCTATCAATGCATGAAAAACTTTAATACCTAAATCATTAAATGAAGTGTGCTTAACTACAACAAATTAAACACCCATGCATTTGATGCTTTGTTTGCTAAACTTTTAAATATGCTTAACATCTTATCTTAATACCAATGCATTAAAAGTAAAAGTAGCCTAATCCATCAGCTATTGCTGTGCCCACGTTTAGCTTCTCGACAACGGCCACTTAACCCATGCAAGTAGCTAACAACCAGCTAACAACCTGATGTAAATTAACTCGGCCAGCACGCTCCGACGTCCACTGCTGCTAACTACATACATGACCTAGACTAGACTACACGATGGAGACCAACGCGACACGGACTCACGCGCCACCGGGGGACACACGTACGCACATAGGTATACGCGGACTTTATTGGACCCGACCTGGCACAATGATGCCGGTCATCATCGTGTTCCGTCACGACTTATTCCTAACAATCACCTTCTAAGCCGTGATCTAGAGTAGAGCCGGCCCGACATAGTCAACGTCGGCGAGAAGGGCCTGCTCCGCCAACTCCGCCTTCCGTGACTTTAGGCACTTCCGCCGGAAGTGTCCACACTCATCGCAATTGTAGCAGTGCCCGCGGCCTCCTCGCTTTCCTGTGCCGTCCGACGTCATGCTGTTGTCGCCGTCATCGTCATGGTCGCACCCACCGCCATGCTGACCCCGCCTTGCCGCCCATTGAGCCGCCGTGAGCATGAGCTGGTGGCCGCCCGGTCCGCCGCTGCCCTGAGTGTGTCGCCTCATCCGCTGCTCGAACGCCTTCACCCGCCCAAGCGCCTCCTCAACATCACAGAACTGCTCAATTCCTTCCACCGCTGCGTACAATCGGTCCGGCACGGTGTCGAGCAGTTTTTTCACCATTGCTGCGTCGTTGAGCGTCGCTTCGAGACCCACGTACCTTGCCGCCATGCCGTCCTCCATGTGTAGGTGATCGAACTCGTCGTTGAGAAAAGTTAGCCACGCCGCCCTCACCTGATCTGCGTCGACAAACCACGTCTTGAGGCTCGTCCACAGCTCCACTGCCGTCTTCTTCATCAACACCTGCAACAGGATGTCTTCGGAGAGCGCTCCGAGGAGGTATGCCCTTGCCGGCTTGTCCTTCTTCGTGATGACCGCCACTACTGCGTCCTCTGCCGGAGCCACCGCTTCCTACAGCCCGGCCGCATCGAGGTTGGCCCCACCTTGATCGGCCAAGCGGTTTAGTTATCATCGGTGAGCATTGGGCAGTGCATGGGAGCGAGCTTCCTACTCCGACGACGTACGACACGAACGACATTGCCGACGATCACCCCCTCAACCATAGCTCCGGTACTAAATGTTGGGGCCGAACCCCTGCTCTCTCTCAGCGGACGGAGGTAGAAGAAGAGCAGTGACCGGAGAGAAATAGTGTGCTCGAGCGCACGCAACGCACACACGCCGCGCCCTCGTATTTCTCTTGCACCAAAGCAAACGGGATTACAATCTTAAATAGCTGACCCACACACTCAAACACGCATAGCCGGATGGTACTAACCGCATGACTTGCATGCAACTCTAATCGATCAGCTATATGCCCTCGCCCACATGCAGCTTCTCAACAACGGCTACTTACCCGACCATGCATGTAGCTAACAACCACCTAACAACTTGATGCAAACTAAGAGCATCTTCAATAGAAGATGTACTTTTAGAAATATAAAGGTAGGTATTGTATAATTTACATCATGATGAAGTGTTTTTTACATCTTCAAAAAAGACACAACTCCAACAGATGATGTAAAACGGTGATGTAAATGGGCAACTCCAATAGGTGACGTAAACTACAGATGCAAAACCGTCGTCCACCGTGCGGCCGATGTACACCTGCTATTCAACAGTTGCACAAATTCAAATAAAACATCCAATAATTAAATAAAAAACTGCACATGTCCACAATATCAAATTATTACATAGTTCATCAAATCCACAACATGAAATGCATCACACATACAAGTTGTTTAACACAAAAGATAGAAGTGCTCTCTGCCATCGCCAAGTTGTCATCAATGTAGTCTGCAGGAACCGTAGGCCGTCATGCGCAATGTGGCAGTGACCTTCTGTTCGGTGCTATGTCAAAGCAACCTTGCACAATTCCTCCTCTGCTCGAAGGATCGATCATGCTGCTTCATGGAATTGCAAATGTAAATAATCAAGTCTTTGAACATTCTGAACCCGTGTCGAAAGTACTTTTCAGAAAAAACGGGTGGTGAACCAAAGTAGTTGCACATCAAGCTTGTGTGCGCATCCACTTGTTCTCTCCGAATGAACACATGGCCATAGAAGGAACCACACTGTGCTTTCTCTTCGTCCCCTTGTGCATTGCGACTAGCATTGCAATATCCTTTTCCTCGTTTAAATCAAATTCCTCATCGGACGAGGAATCGTGCACGAAAGAGGAGTCAAACGAGCTAATCTACAATGTGAAAAATCACCGTTAAACTACTTTCCATCCCCTAGAGAAAAAAACTCAAGTTTCATGTTTTTTTACCTTTGAGAATTTCGTCAAACACCTTGCTTGTGGGGTGGACGAAATCAGCCGGCTGTGGGTTGGGTAGTCGTCGGCAGCGAGTGCACAATAGAAGAGACAGCTGGACGTCGTCGAGAGCTCTGCGTGGCAGGCGGGCGGCTTCGCACGGCTGGAAGAACGACTAAGGCTCACAGTTGTCGGGTGGGCGGAGGGGCGCGCCTGCACTAAACCCGACGAGGGGGGGCGGTCTAGGCCTCGATGAAGACTACCCCATTGTAGACCTCATCGGGGAAGCCGTATAGGCCAGTGGCAGCCGCCGGAGAAGCTTCGATTCGTCACCATCCGAAAGTGAATTGGCGGCTTCGGGCGGCGCATCCACGAAGCAGGCGAGGATGGACCACGGGGGGGGGGGGGGGTTCATGGCGGGACCGGTGGTCAGCGGCGTCAATTTGAAGTGGATTTGGTCGGCGACGGCCGGTCACGTGGAAGGGGAGGGAAGTGACGGTTGGGCGGTTGGCGGGCGGACGCGATTTGACAGCTCCTAGAGTTGGAGATGCAAATTTGCACCGCGAAGTGGTATAGGACACATCTCCAACGCCAACAAGTCAACTTCTGACAGATCTTGGGCCCAGTTTATGGACGAAACTCACTCTACTTCCTCATTCAGGATGATATGAACTGCAAAAGTTTTTATCTTTAGCGTGAATATCGTTGGTATAAATGAAAAAAAACTGGAATCAGGAAGTTATTTCTTTCTCTCGATACGAAGAGGGGAGAGAATGCCCTATCTCAATACACATCCAATTGAAACTAGAATCCCACCTCTTTGGAAGAAGCTCCAAATAGAAAAATATTCAGAGCTTTTTTTTTGCATCTACATCATCTGTTGAAGCAGCGATTTTGAACCTCGAAAATACAAAAGGTAGTTATTTTTGCATCTATATCTTCTATTGAAGATGCTCTAACTCGTCCAGACTCTACCAGCATAATGGTCACCGGACACTCCGACGTGCACTACTGCTAACTACGTACATGAACCTAGACTCTAGACTACACGGAGGACCCGATCTGGCGCACTGACGCCAATCACACCGCCACAAACCTGGCCTGGCGCACTGGCGCCGGTCGCTACCATGCTACGCCAAGACTTATCCCCAACACAATCAACCAGATGGATTACTAGCTTATTGTGAAAACCCAACATTATTGTTTACACATATCTCACCCCTCAATTCATAGTAGACATATCTCACCTCTCAATTCATTAGATGTGTTTGTCGATCAAACTCTATTCAAAACTACGTTAGTTTGTAAACTACACAAAAAAGTGTTGATCGATAATACCCCCTTGGTTCTTAAATATAATCCATTTTTTAGATTGCAATAATGAGTTAATCTACGCTCTAAAATAGGTCTCCTTGTAAACAAAAGATTCCACATTATTCTTGAGTGATGGTAGCCACTCATGACTAAATGGCTAGTCATTGCGCTGTGCAACAGTCAGCTTTATTCTTGCCGTCGAAGGTGAGGTCCTTGGCATGGACTCAAGTGGCCTGCTCTTGGTTATGCAATTGGCTCATTGGAATTGAGTATACAATATATAGTTCCTTGGGAAGAAAATCACAATAGAATACCTTGCTAACCTATATGAAGTGGCATGTGTCTATGCTTCTCTTAGTGTAAGATTGCAAAGTTGTTATTGTGTGGCTAGTTTTTTATATCATACTTGATTCTTTATGCGAACTACATATTCCTCGTGAAAATGCATCATGTATGACAAGAAAAATAGGTGCAATGTATTGAGATGCAATTTTCCTAAAAATAATATAAACCTCTGACCTCGGCATCTATTGATGCACTCATAATGAAACTGATGAAAATCATGGTATTTGAAGTGTTTATAAATCTCTTAATAGAAGGAGTGTATTATAAATAAGTTTTTTACATATAAAAAGAAGTTTTTTACATTAGTTAATTGAAAAAATCTACTACAAATAAGTGTTTTAGTAATTAAAGTAGCACTCTTTTACTCATATAAGTAAGATTGAGGGGACTGTTTAAATCTCATGGTAACTACCTCACAAGTTCAAGTTTACAAATATCTCTTGATGTAGGGAGTAGGGTACACGACTCTGATAGGATCCATACACATGCTTCACCAAAACCTAATCCATGGATATATTTTTCAATAAAGAATCCATCACTATATATGATTGGCTAAGTTCGGAGTGGCTACATTGTCATGGTCCGCCAACAAGATTCCGGTTAGGCTTGGCATATGTGCTATAAATGTGGACAACGACACCACTTGCAGTAGTATTAAATTATCACAATAGTCGACGTGTGATGTTTGATGAAGCAATGAAGATGTCTTGAAATTTCTCACACACAACATTAGCCACTAGCTGACATCCTATAAATATCTAGCTTATTGTCCATATACCAGGATCACATTTAGTTTGGTAGGGGGTTGGAGGAGGATGACAAAGTTGTGGGAGGAGAGTAGCACTAAACTGATGCGTGAATGGAACTCACGGTCACATAGCACGATCTAATAGAGGAATGTGATGTATTGGAAATTTGAGATAGAGACGAGTACAGAATAATGGTTCATCAAAGAAGAAGCACTGTACAAACTGCCACTCTAATTACTATGTGGGAAACACATCACTATTCCATGTTGTGAAGTCGCTGCGATCCAGCCAAAGAGACATCCAGCCATAGCTTTCTTTAGGCCTGAGGCGCTGTGCCCATGTAATCCCGAATGCTTTCGTGTGTAACTAGGACAAAACAAACAAGGATGCACCACCACAGCTTAGCATTACATTTTTTCAAGCAAAACAATGTATGGAATAGTGGTGCGTTTGGTAGTCTTTAGCATACAAAATTTAACATCACACATAATCATGTACAGTGTCAATTTTTTCTTCCAAATATTCCATACAGTGATGAACCTAAAGATAAATCATCCGAACACGATATTTGATAGCAAAGTACACAACATTAGTCAAAGCAAAAGTTATTAAGCAGCTAAAATATGCACATTATCATCTAGTACGTATACATCTTTCAATCATAGAGTTATTATTACTTCCGAACTAATTCATACAGAAGATAGCAAAAATTGACAGGAACCATCGTCGAAGCATTAGAGGAAAATAACTACCGCATGAGGCTTAGGCACAGCCGGCAATAATATCTCTTTTTTGCGGGGAGCTGGCAATAATTCCAAACTTGGAGTGGAAACATAATGGGGATCTTGGATATAAAAGTTTGGCAGCTGGATAACATCACAGGGAGTAGGAGCGTTGCGATCTTAGGGTGTTGAGCTACTATAATTACACAAGGCTCAGTGAAGACTAATGCCCTGGAAATTCAGAAGCATTCACCAAAGGAGACTAGTCGATGCCCACGATTGTATGAACACATATTTCTCGCCGTCTTTGGAAAACATATTCAGTCCAGCATACATGCGCACAATTACCTACACCCGTGATAGCAAATTTTTCAGCAAATTAGGTGGCTTTGGAGTTTCGATGCTGGGAAACTTCTATGGTGTCCAGTTTTAATGTCCTAAATTTACCTTGTGTTGAATGCAACAGCTCACGAGCGCAGATTGTTGTGAGCGAATATAGATAGTTATATTTTACCTTCTCTTAATTTTTCCATGTGATGGAACACGAGAGCTTGTGAGAGTTTCTCATGTGCTACTTGTCTTTACAAAAACAAAAAATAAGCAAATGTTTCTGCACTTATAAACACCTGATAGATTTTAACACCCAGCGTTAGTATAACTACTTTCACTTTCTCAAGTAACAAAATAGTTTCTAAGCAGTATCGGGTATATACATCTATACATCTTCAGGAGGACATGACCTATTTCTACGAGAAAACTTTACCATGCACAAAGAACACGCGTCCCTCTCCCCTCTTTACTCGCCGAATTTGTCTATTTGAAGAACTTGGCATAAAGTTCCGAAATCGATTCCCATTTATTTAGCCAGTCATGCGGCTCTCTCATTTGTACACTGAGGTGGCCAACCGGGGAGCACCCATGTGCCGTTCATTGTGGCAACCAGTCGGGCCTTCGCACATGCCCCCCGACTGGGCTTGCCCAGCAAGGCGTGCGGGTACTGGAGCGTGTAGCGGGACAACAATTTTTTTATTTTTTTGTCATTTTTTCTGATATACTTTTGTTTTTATGTTTTTCTGTTATTTATTTCATTTTCTATTTATTTTTAGTTCCTTTTTCTTCTGTTTCTTGTTCTTCAAATATTCAAAAAATGTTCAGAAGCTCAAAAAATGTTCCTGTTATTACTTTTTATTCACAAATTCAAAAAATCTCACTGTTGAAGAAGTAAGCATAATTTTACACAGTGTTTGGATTTAAAAATTTTGTTCATGAATTGTTTCAAAATGCCCCTGTTTTAAAAAAAATGTTTGGGTACTCAAATTCGTTTGGGAGTTTCATAAAATGATTTAATGATTTTAAACCGTGAAAACAAGGAAAAAAGAAGAAATATCAAACAAACAAAAGAAAATTAAAAAGAAAGGAAAAAAGAAACTTAAACAGAAACACAAAAAAAGAAACATAAAAACCGGTTCAGGGAACTTCCTAGAACGTTCCCAAAACCGTCTGGCTAGGCGCAACTGGGCCGACCCATTGGGTCGCTGCTCGGTCACTCGCGTATGCCAAGCGTCGGTAGTTTGACACAACGAGCGGCGAATAGGAAATTCCGGCCAACCAGGCTTTCTGTAAGTAGGCCTGATACACCTGTAAGTAGGCCCGATACACCTGTAAGTAGACCTGACACGACATAAACACGCATCACCATTTATAAGCGGGCCAATCCGTCAAAAGAAAATTATAAGTGGGCCATGCCGGCAGCAGGCCTCGCCTTCGGGATGGACAGAACACATTAGCTAAATGAGACGGCCGGGCACAACACATCTGTCAGCTGGCTCGCATGCTTTTTGGACAATAACCTTGTAAAGGGACCTCCGATGTGGCGCTCATTGCGGCAACCAATCGGGGCTTCGCACAGGGCGACCTCCGACTGGGCCGACCCAGTAGGAGAGCGAGAACTATAGCTTCTTTTCTGGAGGTCGCCCGACTGGGTCGGCCCAGCTCCCCCCCCCCTAAAAAATGAGATAATTTCCCATTTTCCTTGTTTTTCTGTTTCTTTTTTCCCTTACTCCTTAATTCTATTTCCTTTTCTTTTTGGGTCGTTTTTCTTCCTATTTCCCTTTTCCCTTTATTATAAAAACGAACAAACATTGAATTTCTCAATAATTTTTTGAAACACCTGAACGTTCTTTAAAACGAAGAAAATTTTGAAAACGCGAAAAATGTTTTAAGGGCCGAATTTTTTTTGAATCTTGAGAACGAAATTTTCAACCAAGAACAATTTTGAAAAATCCTGAACAATTTTTTGAAAAGGGCGAACATTTCTTAAATCTTGAAAATAAGAACAAATGAGAAAAAATTTCTTTTTCTTTTTTTTGGTCGATTTTCTTGCAATTTCCTTTTCCCTTTTTTATCAAAAAGAACAACCATTGAATTTCTCAATCATTTTTTGAAATACACGAATGTTTTGTAAAACAAATAAAAAATTATAAAACCCGAACAATTTTCAAGGGGTTAATATTTTTTTGAATCTTGAGAACAAAAATTTTAAGCCAAGCACAATTTTGAAAAATCCTGAACAAATTTGGGACTGCGATTTATTTTGAGAGCACGAACATTTTTTGAATTTTGAGAACAAATTTTGAAAACCCCGAAATAATTTGGAACCGTGAAAGAAGTTAAAAAGCATGAACATTTTTTTGAATCTTGAGATTTTTTTTGAAAATGAGAACAAAGTTGAAAAATCCTAAAACAAATTTATAAACTTGAACAATTTATTAAAAACACGAACATTTAGTGAATCTTGGGAACAAATTTCGAAAAACAAGAACATTTTTGAAAAACGAGAACATTTTTCGAAAAAGCAAAAACATTTGTCGAGTTTGAAGAACAATTTTTGAAAATCCCGAACAATTTTGGAATATACGGAATATTCTTTGAAAATCCAAAAACATTGTCCTTTTTTTATCAAAACGAACAAACGTTGAATTTGTCAATCATGAATGTTTTTTAGAACGCGAACAATTTTTGAAAAACATGAATGTTTTTTAAAATGAAGAACAAATTTGAAAACGCGAACAATTTTATAATGACAGAATTGTTTTTAATCTTGAGATTAAAATTTTAAACCAAGATGTTCTTTGAAAAATCCCGATCAAATTTGGGAGCACGAACATTTTTTGAATCTTGAGAACAAAATTCTAAACCAACAACAACTTTGGGACCACGAACAATTTTCGAAAAGCATGAACATTTTTTTAATTTTAAGAACAAAATTTTGAAATGGAGAAATTTTTTGAAAACCCCAAACAATTTTGAAATGTGAACAATTTTTTAAAAGGAAGAACATTTCTTGAATCTTGAGAACAATTTGTGAAAATGAGAACAATTTTCAACACTTTTGAACAAATTCATAAACGTGAACAACTTTTTCAAAACATGAACATTTTTTGAAAATGTGAACAATTTTTGAAAACAACAACATTTTTTGAAAACATTTTTTGAAAATCCTGAATATTTTTCTAGAAAGGAAAATCATTTTTAAAGTTTGAAGAACAATTTCTGAAAATCCACCACAATATTGGAAAATCCAGAACATTTTTTTGAATATACAGAAACATTTTCCGAATTTGAGGAACATGTTTTGAAAATTCAGAACATTTTCCAAAAATATAGAACATTTTTAAAAAAAGAAAAAATATTTTTCGAATTTGAAGAACAATTTTTGAGAATGCTGATTTTTTTTTGGAAAATCCAATACATTTTTTTTGGAAAATCCAGAGCAGTTTAAAAAAACAGATACATTTTCGGAATTTCCAGAACATTTTTTGAAAATCCAAAACATTTTTCTAAAAAGAGAAAACCTTTTTCAAGTTGGATAACAATTTTTTATAATCCTGAATATTTTGTGAAACAGAAACAGAAAAAAAGAAACAGAATATAAAAACGAAGAAATAAAAAAACCAAAAACCGGTTCAGGGAACACCTTAGAAGGTTCCCAAAACCGGTGGCTAAGTGCACTGGGCTGGCCCACAAAGTGCCGGGGGTGCGGAGCCGCGACTCGGCGCCGCAGAATGCGGGGAATAGGAAATTCCCTGGTAAACACAATCTGAAAAGAATGACCGTGTCGTGCCAGTAGCACCCCTCACCCCTGGTGACGAGCATGTCACATGGGATTAGGTGGCCTGCTTAGTCCAGTGTCGGGCTCTATTTGAGCATGTCACATGACAACACGTCGACCACGAAATACATCCGATTTGGCCAGCTCTATTTGAACCATAGTTGTAAAACCCGAACTGGTCAAGTTGGCAGTTGAAGTTTTTACTAGTCAAACTACAGGTTCATCGATTCATTTACGACAAAAAACCAAAATATTTAAGGTGAATTTTCAAAATTTTGATCTCAGATCAAATGAATATACATAATATTGGATATATCATTAATAAATGATACAATATTTTTTCTATCTCTTGAAACAGTCTTTCGTCCGCTTTATATATAGAGGAAGAACAGAAAAATACACGACAAAACAATACAATATGGTGAGGTAGTCCTTTTAGAAAGCCAATCCCGGAATATCCAAAACACGTAAAACTCATGCCACTACGATACCAAGAGAGAATATGAAAAGATCTGAACACACAACTACGCTACAACCTAGTACGCCTAAACTCCACGACAATGCCCTCAAGAGAAAGACGAAGTAGAGCATCACTTCTGTCGAGTCCACAACAAACAAATGTCTTCATCCATTGCCCTCGCACAGAGAGCAGAACGATGGTGACATCTTTGAGAGGAACACAACACCCATGAGTACTACGATCTAAAGGAGAGGGTAGCACGTGGCTTATTACAATGTCTCAAAACCCTCAAAACCTCTAGTATATATAGAAGGAGGGAGGGAGGAGGCTTGGCGCACATGGGGCCAGCCTTTGATCTTGGCGCACGGAGGAGAGGAGGAGTCCTCCTCCAGTCCTCCTCCAATCCTAGTAGGATTAGGACTCCTCCTTCCCACATGGAAACTCTTTCCACCTTATGTTTTTTCCTTCTCAATCCACTCCAGGCACATGGGCCCTTAGAGGAGGTTTCGGCCAGCTCACCAGGGGCGGGTTTACCTCCTCCCACAGCCCATGTAGCCTCTTGGGTCGAGACACCCCTCCCGATGGTCCCCCGATACCCTCCCGACACTCCCGATACACTACCGATAAGCCCGAAACTTTTCCGACGACCAAAACAGGACTTCCTATATATCAATCTTTATCTCTGGACCATTCCGGAGCTCCTCGTGATGTCTGGGATCTCATTCGGGACTCCGGACTACCTTCGGTCAACACCATACATAACTTTATACTACTGAAACATCACTGAACCTTAAGTGTGCAGACCCTGCGGGTTCAAGAACTGTGTAGACACGACCGAGACACCTCTATGGTCAATAAACAATAGCGGGACCTGGATGCCCAAATTGGTTCCTACATATTCTATGGAGATCTTTATCTGTTGAACCTGTATGTCAAGGATTCAATTAATCCCGTATGTTGTTTCCTTTGTTCTTCGATATGTTACTTGCCCGAGATTTGATCGTCGGTATCTCCATACCTAGTTCAATCTCGTTACCGTTAAGTCTCTTTACTCGTTATGTAATATAAGATCCCGTAGTTAACACTTTAGTCACATTGCTTGCAAGGCTTGTTATGGTGTTGTATTACCTAGTGGGCCCTGAGATACCTCTTCGTCACACGGAGTAACAAATACCAGTCTTGATCCATGCCAACCCAACAGACACGCTCGGAGATACCTGTAGAGCACCTTTATAGTCACCCAGTTATGTTGCGACGTTTGATACACACAAGGTACTCTTCCGATGTCAGTGAGTTGCATGATCTCATGGTCACAGGAACATATACTTGACATGCAGAAAACTGTAGCAAAACTGACACGATCATATGCTACGTTTATAGTTTGGGTCTTGTCCATCACATCATTCTCCTAATGACGTGATCCTGTTATCAAATGTCATCTCATGTCCATGGCTAGGAAACCTTAACCATCTTTGATCAACAAGCTAGTTTAATAGAGGCATACTAGGGACATGGTGTTGTCTATGTATGCACACATGTATCTGAGTTTCCGATCAATACAATTTTAGCATGGATAATAAAAGATTATCATGAACAACGAAATATGATAATGACTAATTTATTATTTCCTCTAGGGCATATTTATAACAGTCTCCCACTTGCACTAGAGTCAATAATCTAGCTCACATCGCTATGTGATTTGTTATGAATCTCACACCCAATGAGTTTTGCGGTTTGATCATGTTTTGCATTTGATAGAGGTTTTTAGTCAACGGGTTTGCAACATTCAGATCCGTGTGCTTTGCAAATCTCTATATCTTACTGTAGACACTGCTACCACACTCCACTTGGAATTATTCCGAATGGCTTTTCCATTATACGTATCCGGATTGCTACTAAGAGCCATCCGGATCGGTGTTAAAGCTTGCATTGACGCAACTCTTTACAACGAACTCTTTATCACCTCTATAATCGAGAAACATTTTCTTAGTCCTTTAGTTACTAAGGATAATCCTGATCGCTGTCCAGTGATCCACTCCTGGATCACTCTTGTACCCCCTTGACAGACTCATAGCAAGGCACACACATGTGTGGTACATAACATGTCATACTATATAGAGCCTATGGATTAAGCATAGGGGACGAATTTTGCCCTTTCTCTTTCTTCTGCTGTGGTCGAGCTTCGAGTCTTACTCAACTTCACACCTTACAAATCAGGCAAGAACTCTTTCTTTGACTGATCCATTTTGAACTCTTTCAAAATCTTGTCAAGGTATGTACTCATTGAAAATCTCATTAGGCGCCTTGATCTATCTCTATAGATCTCGATGCCTAACAATTAAGTAGCTTTACCCAGGTCTTCCTTTAAAAAAAAAATTCTTTTCAAACAACCATTTATGCTTTTCAGAAATTCTACATTATTTCTGATCAACAATATATCATCCACATATACTTATCAGAAATTTTATAGTGCTCCCACTCACTTTATTGTAAATACAAGTTTCTCGTAAACTTTGTATAAACTCAAAAACTTTGATCACCTCATCAAAGCGTATATTCTAACTCCAAGATGTTTGCTCCAGCCCTTAGATGGATTGCTGGAGCTTGCATATTTTTTAGCATCCTTAAGAGTGACAAAAACCTTTCGGTTGTATCACATACAACCTTTCCTTATGGAAACTGTTAAGGAAACTATGTTTTGATATCCATCTACCAGATTTCATAATTCCTAGCACGTAAGTTCAGAGCCAAGCCAACTACGCCAATAACACTCATCCATAAACTGATGACGGGTACACATAGCATAAAGCTCATGAGATTTGGGATCCTCATTTTGTTCAACCCGTCGTGGAAGCCTTTACACGAGGAGGTGCTGATGGTCCAGTGAATATTGCTTATTATGGGGTTTATCATGGTGGTATACAATAGGATTACACATCCTATTTTTTTATTTTCATTTTCAAAAGAGAAAGGGCGAGATAGAATTCCAGCACTATAGAAGAAGCCATTACCATATAGTATAACATAAGGGTTGAGTTGAGTCCCCACGAATGTACAGATTTGCAGCCCTCACGAATGTGCACGAAATGGCATCCGAGAGGTTGCATAGGAGCAGCGACCGAGGATGCTGGGCCTCAAGTGAGTACAATGAGGTTACATGAAAAATCCTGTCTAATCCTCTATGTCCGGCCCTTGCCCAGCGACACGCCTCGTCTTTGATCAAGCGGACCAGGTCGCTAGTGGAAGGGCGGATGGCATCTAAGATTGCCGTGTTCCGGTGCTTCTAGATAGCCCAAGCGGTGAGCGCGATGATGGAGTTTTTCGATAAATGGCACTTTATTATCTCAAAATATAGTATCAAGCGGATACAGAAACATTATGAGAATACCCGTCCTGCATAACTAGGATGTACATAGCCAAACACCAAAAGTCTGACAAAACAAAAGTAACAAAAGATAACTAGTTGAGCACGATGATGGAGTTGAGTCCCTTCCTCAAACTGTCCAGGGATGTTGACGCAGCCTTAGGCCATCATGAGAAGAAGCTCGTCGAATTATGGGAGGGGTAGCGAGTCGACACCAAGAACACGCAACCTTTTTTCAAACATGCTTCTGATGTTTTATGAAAAAGCCGGTACACCTGAAAAAACAAGGCAAGCTGCCGGTTCTCAATTTGTCATGTCGGACGATTTTTTAAACTCTGTTTGAGCGCGGACACACCGCTCAACGGTTGACCATTCAATCCAATGCTGGACCCGGCCAAGTCCACTTTTCCACACTCGCTGCCCCTCTCTCCTCCTCAGCACCTAGATTCACCGCAGACCTCTTTGGAGCCATAGCCGGAGCCCTCCATTGCCTCGGTGCTGGGTGCGAGCTCAGGCTGGTGTTCTACACCATGAACTTGGACCTCGTGTTATGCACCAGACGTGCGCTTGCACCAATCGGGCCGCTGAAGCCGTCCCCACCTCTTCGACCAGCCGAGGCCCTCCCCGCTTGCCTGGAAACAATTTCTCATCCTGGTTTATCCGTTGATGTGGACGTGTAACGCAGCTTCTCCAGGCCGCTGCTGCAGCTCCGCACACCACTTATTCTCTGAAACTTATGGACATTTGAGGTGGAGAAATGGTGCATCCCCCTTGGGTACCATGGCACATTTGTCCAGAAATTCTTATATAGAAAAATGTGGTGCACGGACGTGGTAGGAAACTTGATTGATGGCCCTTGGGGACGCCCTAACAACTGTATGCATAGGCATAGTATCATGTGAGGAAGTAGAAAGATCTGTGTGAAATACTAAAGAAAGAGGGACCTTGAGCAAAAATCACTCCTGCTCTCCCTATATATATATATCAGGGTTATGTGGCCACCCGTGCATTCTTCAATTATCTCGTGGACAACACAGCAATATCAACTTGGGCCTAGAGTTCTTACATCTTAGTTAGGCATGAATATGGAACATGACCTCCATATGACCAAAGGAGAAGAAGAGACCAGCTACTTCAAGAACTCAAGGCTTCAGGTTCGATACAATCCTTTTAGCATCTACAATTGGTATTGCCTGAAACCTTGACATGCCTGCTGTTCCACTCCTAATTTGCTGGGTAGATTCTACTTCAGTAGTTTATAAAGATATCCCTTCCATTTATCTTAGGAAAAAGCTTTGGTTGAGACTAAGCTGGTTCTCCAGAAGATTGTGAAGGAAATGTGCGTGGCTCTCCTCCATCCAACAATGACAATTGTTGACTTAGGCTGCTCTTCAAGTGACAACACACTCTTCTTTGTCTCCAATGTGATTGAAGCGGTCCGCTACCACCGTGAGAAATTCAGTGGCCATCCCACTGAGCTTCAGTTCTTTCTCAACGATTTACCTGGAAACGACTTCAACCGTGTTTTCCAATCAGTTCAACGATTCAAGAAGTCCATTCATATGGATGACAAGGGAGAGCCAATACCTGCTTTCTACATCGCCGGGTTGCCCAGCTCCTACTATACAAGACTTCTGCCTCGTGAGAGTGTTCATCTCTTTCACTCATCATATTGCCTGCAATGGCGTTCTCGGGTACTAGCACCAACAAAACACCACTAACTTGCATAATTTCAATTTTAATCATCCACATCGGTGTATTTAATGCTGTAAATTGAGGAATTCATGGAGCGAAGTAGACAGCCCAAAATAATGTCAATTTACAATAGAATCTCTAAATAATAAATGCTAAATGTTATACACAGCTTCCTGATGGATTAGAGGGCAATAAAAGACCATATCTGAATGAAGGAAGCATAAGCATTGCAGTGACTACCCCACCCTTTGTGGTGAAAATGTACCAAGAGCAGTTTCAGAAGGACATGTTGTTGTTCCTCCAGCTGCGATATGAAGAACTGGTTGTCGATGGACAAATGGTTCTTACATTTCTTGGGAGGAAACACGATGATGTTTACAGCACAAGTCTCAACCGTCTATATGGGTTACTTTCACGGTCTGTACAATCTCTAGTTGAGGAGGTACACAAGGATATATCATACTTCTAATAATTATTTGACGGAACTAAATTTTGATTAAAGCACACTGATCACAATAGGGGCTCGTGGAGAAAGAAAAGCTGGACTCCTTTAATCTAACTTTGTATGCGCCATCGATGGATGAAGTTAAAGCAGTGGTTGAGCGGAGCCAGCAGTTTGATATCAGTGACATCAAACTGTTTGAGACCAACTGGGATCCTTATGACGACTCCGAGAGCAATGATGTGCACGACAGCGTCCAAAGTGGCATAAACGTGGCCAAGTGCTTAAGAGCAGTGATGGAGCCCCTGTTTGCAAGCCATTTTGGAAAATCCGTGCTGGATGAGGTCTTCAAAAAGTTTGCATATAACGTCAAGTTACACCTTGACAAGGAGAAGACCAAGTACTCTGTCATTACTCTATCATTAAAAAGAAGATAATGCGTAGACGATGCGTGTTCTTGCAATTTATGTGTTTATCAGCAGCGTCAAAAACTATCAGCATCAGTCTTGGGTTATGTTATGTAATTGTTGCACATTCATACTTGGAGTTCTTTCCAGTACAGCTGGGTATAACAATAAGTTTGTCAAATCATAATGTGTATTGCGGTTTAACAGTAATATGTTGATGAAACCCCAAGTAACGGTTATTGAGGGCACAACTGAACCACTGTCGAAGGGTTTGAGCTAAGGTTCTTCTCCTAAGGTTCAAACTTCAGTGAAATTTTGATGAAGTCCTGAAATTTCAGTGCATACCAAAATATTTTTAACCCCAAATTATGAAGCTAGATTCAAATTCCAAATCAAATTTAAGTTTAAGTTAAGTTAGTTAAATTTATTGAATTTTATAGATTAAAATCCGAAATAATTTTAAAATTCTTAAAAGTTTGCATATTTCGACGAGATGCGAAATTTTTTTATTCCAAAATTTACAACACTTGCAATCCGGCAAGAATGAGTCACTGCAGGACGTCCACGTTTTTTTTAAATGTTATCCTACAGGAATGAGCCACTGCGGGATGCTTTTACCTATATACTATTCTACTATTTGCATTACTGGAATGGGATAAATATTGTGTGCTCGTCATGTGAGTGACGTGCCGCAAGATCACCTTTGGGTTACAGCATAATGCACTTCCCACTGTTCTTTGTTCATGCCCATGCGGCAACCATAATGCACTGCGGAAGTGGTGGGCTACAGTCATGAGTGATTCCATTGGGATCACCAGCGTCCAACGGGGCTCTGCCGAGTATATGGCCCATTCTTTGGGTGCATTGATTTTTTTAAAGGGTGCTCTTTATTGATCCAGCATTGAGTGGATACATATATAAATGAGCCCATGCTAAGCCTTTGCACGAATGAAATGCACATAACCAATGGAGAAAAATATAACTCATTAGTAGTGCATGCAAGTTCAACACAAAGTCGTGCAATACATGCGTATCAATAGCACCGTTCTGCACAAGTGCATAAGGGCCTGGGTGAGACAAGCAACCCATTACAACAAAACATCAACCACTTCCACCGCAGTTGAGAAATACCCATATGGTGAGAAGGTTCCTCAAGAATAGTAACGCCTTCTACAAGGAGACAGTGCATGAACATCATAGATCGGAAACTGCCACTATCATGTATAACTAGTTGACAAAACCTATTGTTTTCACCCTGAAACTCGAGACAGACTTGGTACACGAAAGAGCACCACCATAGACAAAGTCCCCATGTGTTGCATCATCACCCTAAACTAACTGCAATGTCTTGATATGCACCGAAAATGTTAATTAGGGTGAAATCCCCAGATCGGACATTTGTTGAGACGCTAGATCTACCAATGCACGTAACATTGATGTGGGACTCCAACCATAACCAGAACACGGTGAATGTCCACCGGAGATAGTTCTCCAGTGGGTGGTAGGGATGTGGTGGCCTACCAATTGAAGCCTTATGGCCAATTCACGTGCACCTTGACCGACATACAATACAATAAATAGGACAAAAACCTACATTCCTCGTCCATGGTCACGACAGACGAGGACGATCAAAGACATGGTCGTTGAAGGGAAGAAAGCCATCACCGCATAAAGTCATCTAAGATCTTCCTAACCAGTGCATGAACGAGACATGTAAAAGGATTCAATCAGCTATCAACTGCACTGGCTAGAGATTACCGGAAACAACATGGCTTACGGCAAGGGGATCGCCTAATCGGCCACCTCCATGCCCAACATAGAAACCGCAGAAAAACCATACCACAAACCGTGACCACAGCGCACACCTCGTAGCCACAGAACTCCATTTCCTCTGCCATCGAAGCACCACCTACGTCGCCAACGAGCCATTGATGACCTGGAACGGTGCTGCGCCAGCAGATGACGACCTCTATAGGGCTAAGTGCTGCCACATAAGAAAGCCTTGCCACTGCCCTCACCAAATAGACTTTTCCATATGGTGGTCATTGGTAACGACGGGGAAGGATCAATTAAGGGGCATTGGTGACAGAGAAATTAGCTTAGGCGATGTGGTGTGGAGATTGCTATAGTCTAGTCTCATTAGATGATTTATTTGCAGATGGTTTAGTGCTTAGTCGATTGACCAAACCTCCTATCGTGGGTAGTGTCATCAACTAGTATTACACATATAATACTAGAATATGATACAACCTTCCAAATGCATATTATCATACGCCAATATCATATTTTTATTTAAATTAACCATTTTATTGAATCTCAATAAAAAATTGTGGCTAAGATTTATTTTTTGTTTACTTTTAGTGATGTGATATTGTACCATATTATGATACTAGAGCACCCTCTCGCATCTTTTAGTTACAGTTCCTCCTCATCATGTTTTTTCTTACACGGTAATGCACGATACTCCTCTGATACTTGTATTGTGGAAACGTTTATGCATTAGTAATTTATTGCATGCACATGCTATCTTCCACTACCAAGGACATGGCATGTGGCAAAATAGACGAAAAAAAATACCCCTTGCTCCTGCGACGCGCCCCGCGTGTGTCACGAGAAAGCATGTCTCCTCACCGGTGCCCAGCCTCCTCGCTTCTCTGCCCCCTCATCGCCACCGCGAGAGGGTGACAGCCCGGCGAAGCCCGTGACACACTGGCGGTAGGGGAAGGGGGAGGTCTCTTCTCCTCCCTCCTCTGCTCGGGATCTTGGCGGCGTTGGGTGGCTGCCCGATGTGTGGGCGCGGGATCTGGCGAGGCTCCTGGCAGATAGGGTGTGGGGGTGTATTAGGCGGCTGATGCGTGGGGAGGTGGCGGTGTAGCCCAGCTATGGCGGTCTTGCTCTGCCCGGTGGATCTTGACAGGCCTTTGTCGTCCGTCGTTGAGCTTTGTGTTTCTCGAACCAGCGACAAAGGCGTCCGTGGGTGCCGCTTGCTTCCTGAAGACGTCGTCGTGGGTCTCGTCCTTGTGCCATGGCTTCGGATGGAAACTCTTATTTGTTCGTTTGGACTTGGCAGCAGCGATGCTTTGCGTCGTCGAGTGTTCGGTCCGGCCTAGGCTAGGTGTCAGGCTTGTTCGAGGTTCATATTTATCTTTGATCTCCTTTATAAGAAGGTCTCCTCATCATATTGTATTGTTCGATTGTGTACTTTATTATGTTATTTTACATATAAAACGGGACACAAGCCTGTTTGGAGATTTCCAAGTACCAAAGTTCCAACGATAAGTTCCCCAAAAATAAAAATAAAAACAGTTCCAAGGATAAGATATATGTAGATGTGATTTATTCATTTCTAGGATGCTTTCGTTGACAATTATTACCTTTCGTGGCCTACAAAATATCTCACATTTTGATACAGAGGTAGTACCTCATTAATATATAGGTGGATGATTGCCATCAGGCCGGCTGATCCAGCAGGAAGCATTGGGTGCACTACCGTATGATTTGATATCGTGGTGATTGAACGACAAGAAAGAAGACAAAAAGCAGGACTCATCCCCATCAGCTTCCGCTCCTATGGGCGGGCGGGGCGGGCCAACCCTAGCCGCTAATAGGGGCCCTCTCCTCTCTATTTCGTCTCCTTGCCGCCACGGGAAAAGCGCGGTCGGCGTCGGCCGCGGCGGGAGCTCCTCTCCTCATGGATGACAGGTTCGTCACGGGCAGGCATCTTCAGCAGGTGGCGGTGTGCTGGCGGCGGGGCGTGGCGGCGCGGACATGGGCTTCGGCGGCGAGGTCACAGGCGTGCCGCGCGCCCAGGATTGCTCTTGGTGGTGGCGTGGGAGACCGTCTGCTGCGTGCCCGCTCGATCTGGTAGAGCCAGATCTAGCCGCCCGCATCTCGGGTGGCGCTAGGATCCCCATCGACGGTAGTGGCGGCCCTTGGTTGCGCTTTCCCTCCGGTTATAGGTGATGGCTCCGGTTGGGCCTTCAGGTCACACGCGTGCCGCGCGCCCAGGACTGCTCTTGGTGGTGGCGTGGGAGACCGTCTGCTGCGTGCCTGCTCGATTTGGTAGAGCCAGATCTAGCCGCCTGCATCTCGGGTGGCGCTAGGATCCCCATCGACGGTAGTGGCGGCCCTTGGTTGCGCTTTCCCTCCGGTTATAGGTGATGGCTCTGGTTGGGCCTTCCTGTGCTTTGGGTCTGCCCGGTGGTTGTAGCTCGTGGGGGCTGCACGGGTCGTTGGCAGGGGAACAACACGACGTTTGGTGATGGACCACGGTGTGTGGGTGGCGGTTGCGACCTCCCTTCTCCTCGTTACGGGTCGGCGCCACGTGTCTCACGCTCGTTAAGGTGGATACTACCTAGGGTTTGTGCTCCGACGTACCAGATATGGGCCCGAGGCAGATAAGAGCTTGTGCTACTACGGGTAGGTGAGGTTTGGTGTAGTCTGGATGGTGCTTGCGCGAGGTGCTCATGCTCTTCTCGCGGGTGTGCGGTTGGTGTTGGTGGTCGGAATTCCGTTGCATCGTTACACGGGTCAGCACCGTGGCCACAGACATTGCGGCGTGTGAGCTCGCCTCGGCCTGAACTTGGGGCTTGCTCACCGACGGCCGCCGACAGTCATGGAGTCGTGCCCTCCTAGTCCACCGAGACTGGCTGGAAACGCAGGTGTGGGAGCCTCCTACTATGGAGGCGCTTACCCAGACTCGATGGCTGATGTCGGGCAGAGAGTATGTGGTGTGCGTAGTTAGCGTGCCTCTGCTCTACCTACCATGGGTATGTTTGTTATGAAGTGTGTGGTGTAAAGTGACTCGCGATGGGGATGTCGGTACGACGGCCCCAGATAGCGGTCTGCATGGCTTGTTCTCCCGCGGGCAGCATCGCGACAGTTGTGGCTCTCCTTCCCGATCGCGTGGGCGATAGGAAGTGTAGAGGTGGGTGGCTTAGGTGAGCCCTTTGTTTCGTAGGAGTGATGCCCTGATCTAGCTCTAAGGTTCTGTCCTAATCGAGCTTGTCTTGAAGACCTCGTGGTCGCACGGGTGAGTTGCGGAGCGAAAGCTCTGCGCCTTCGCGATGACGACAACTACGCCTATGAGTGCCTCTCTCTTCTTGAAGATGTCGTCATGGTTCTTCTCTCTGTGTCAAGGCTCCTGGTGAATACCTTGTTGGAAATATGCTCTAGAGGCAATAATAAATTGTTTATTATCATATTTCCTTGTTCATGATAATCGTTTATTATCCATGCTATAATTATATTAATCGGAAGCTCAGATACATGTGTGGATACATAGACAACACCATGTCCCTAGTATGCCTCTAATAGACTAGCTTGTTGATCAAAGATGGCTATGGTTTCCTAGTCATGGACATGAGATGTCATTTGATAGCGGGATCACATCATTAGGAGAATGATGTGATGGACAAGACCCAAACTACGAAGGTAGCATATGATCGTGCCAGTTTATTGCTACTGTTTTCTGCATGTCAAGTATATGTTCCTATGACCATGAGATCATGCAACTCATTGACACCGGAGGAGTACCTTGTGTGTATCAAACATCGCAACGTAACTGGGTGACTATAAAGGTGCTCTATAGGTATCTCCGAGGGTGTCTGTTGAGTTGGCATGGATCAAGACTTGGATTTGTTACTCCGTCTGACGGAGAGGTATCTCAGGGCCCACTCGGTAATACAACATCACAACAAGCCTTGCAAGCAATATGACTAAGTGTTAGTCACGGGATCTTGTATTACGGAACGAGTAAAGAGACTTGACGGAAACGAGGTTGAACTAGGTATGGAGATACCGACGATCGAATCTCGGGCAAGTAACATACCGAAGAACAAAGGGAGCATCATACGGGATTAACTGAATCCTTGACATAGAGGTTCGACTGATAAAGATCTTCATAGAATATGTAGGAACCAATATGGGCATTCAGGTCCCGCTATTGGTTATTGACCGTAGAGGTGTCTCGGTCATGTCTACATACTTCTCGAACCTGCAGGGTCTGCACACTTAAGGTTCGGTGACGTTTCGGTAGTATAGAGTTATGCATGGTTGTGACCGAAGGTTGCTCGGAGTCCCGGATGAGATCCCGGACGTCACGAGGAGCTCCGGAATGGTCCAGAGGTAAAGATTGGTATATAGGAAGTCCTATTTTGGTCGCCGGAAAAGTTTCGGACTTATCGGTAGTGTACCGGGAGTGCCGATAGTGTACCGGAAGACCATCGGGAGGGGTATTTCGACCCAAGAGGCTACATGGGCTGTGGGAGAGTAAATACCAGCCCTTAGTGGGCTGGTGGAAGTCCCACACAAGGCCGATGCGGCTGGGAAGAAAAGCCCAAAGAGAAAAAGGTGGAAAAAGGCAAAAAAGGCAAAAATAAGGAGGAATCCTAGTCCTACTAGGATTGGAGGAGGAATCCTCCTCTCCTCCTTGGTTCGGCCGACCCAAGGGCTGGCTCCTTGGGAGCCAAGCCACCTCCTCTCTTCCTCTTATATATACTGGAGGTTTTAGGGTTTTTTGCACCAGATTTTTAGCCACTTGCTGCCCGTTCCTCTAGTGCATAGTTTCTCCTCTAGATCGGATTTCTTCAGTGCTTAGACGAAGCCCTGCCGGAATAACTCCACCACCATCTCCGGAGCGCCGTCATGCTGCCGGAGAACTCTTCTACCTCTCCGCTCCCTCTTGCTGGATCAAGAAGGCGGAGATCGGCATCGAGCTGTACATGTGCTGAACGCGGAGGTGCCGTCCGTTCGGCGCTAGATCGAACGGATCGTGATGAGTTCACGGCACGGATCATGACGAGATCGCGGGACGGATCGTGATGAGTTCGCGGGACGGATCGCGATGAGTTCATGGGACGGATCGTGACGAGATCGCGGGACGGATCGTGACGAGATCGCGGGACGGATCGTGATGAGTTCATGGGACGGATCGTGATTGGATCGCGGGACGGATCGTGATGAGATCGCGGGACGCTCGGCGATTTGGATCGTGGAGACGTTCGACTACACCAACCGCGTTTCTTAACGCTTCCCGCTTAGCGATCTACAAGGATACGTAGATCCACTGTTCCTCTCGTAGATGCTCATCATCATGGATAGATCTTCGTATGCGTAGGAATTTTTTTATTTCCCATGCGACGTTCCCCAACATACCTTTGTCTGTTGTGGAGCTTAAGTCCACTAGGTCGTAGTGTGGCGTGCTCAGTTATTTCTGTGTTCTCTTTTGGTTGCATAGTCATGTGCGTTCTGCGTGAGCTGGTTATCCTAAGACCGGCTTTGTAAGAGGCTACCTCACCATCTTGTATCATTCGGACTAGCCCCCACGTCGCCTCCCGCTTGGGCGACTCGGGTGGCACCCCAACCCTAGCCGCCGCCGGGCCCAAAACTATCTCCCTTCCCTCCTCCCACCGCCGCCTGAGGACGCCGCCGTCCTGCGCCCTGTGGCGGACGGCAGTGGTGGGGGTCCTCCTCTCTCTCGGGTCTTAGAGGTGGAGGGGCCCCTACGCGCGTGGAGGCACGGCCGATCTTGCAGAGCGGCGGCGATGGCTACGGCGGCGGCGGCGGTTGTCAGCCCTGCCTCGGGTGATGGCAGATGCAGGCATGTTGGGTTGCCCAGTCACGGGCGGCTGCGTGCGGCGGATGTCCTGGTTACGACGGCGGCGCCATGCAATCTATGCCGCGAGGCGCGTCATCTGGCTCTGGATTGGCGGCGGCGTCGAGGGCCTGGTGGAATGCTCGGCGGCACCTCGGGGCAGATCTGTTCTGGCAGGTGAAACCGGCGGTGGTGGTCATCTTCTTCGTCAGAGGTGGCCAGCCAGAGGCTGGGTGGTCGGATCTCGAGATCCGTCATCTAGTCCCGGCTGCGAGCTGGGGAGATAGAGTTGCCGGTGAAAACCGAGCCGATGGCAGGCGATGGCGGCATTATGTGCTATTACCTTGATGAAGGCATTGTCGTGTAACTTCTGTCGACCCACTCGTGCTGCTTCGGAGGAAACCCTAGGATCTGGTGTTCCTGATAGGACGATGGCAGCACTACAGTGTCGTTTCTCTCTTGGGAGCATCGTTTGTGGAGCAGCGCTGGAAGACAGAGGCAAGAGGCGGAGTGGCTTCTTCTTGAACGGAGCTTCAGTGGAGATGTCAAGTCATGCCTGGCCGACAGGTGCTACGCTATGTCATGCCTGGTCAGCAGGTGCTATGCACGACAGATCTTCTAGAATCTCCGCGTCGGGATGGACGAGCGTAGGACGGTGGAGTTGTTGGGCCCCGTGGTGGCGTCGACGGATGGTCGGACTGGCAAGGATGATGCGTATTTCTCTCTTGAAGATGGGACAGCGGTTCGATGATGATGGCAGCTTCTAAAACGTGTGCATGTGGTGTACGCTTTAGGTCTGCTGCACCGGTTTTACGTTCCGATACATTATATGGATGGATCGGCGACGACATCAGTTATAGATATGGGGAGTGAGAGCACTCCACATCATCAAGTTTGTAGGTGTGAGTTGAGGCTTCGGATGGCTTGATGTATGTTCTTGTCAGACCTTAGTGGAATAACTAATAAAGATGACTGCATGCATCAATTGATGCAGAGGCCGGGGGTTTAACCTCCTTTTCTAAAAAAAATCTTGTATCATTCGGCCATATACTTACTTTGGTTCTTTCTTATTATACAAAGCGGGGTGAAAGACTGTTTTGAGAGTATGATTTGATATCGTGTACCTGTTTACCTCCACCATACAGGACATGCCCAGAGAGAATCCAAGTTACTAACTCGCCTTTTTTCCTCGCCGCTGCTAGAGGATAAGCCGGGCAAAGCTCTCTCACTGATCGATGAAGGTGACGATGAACATCTTGTCACTCGGCGGGTTCGGCCATGGATCATACAGCACTCGCGGTGAATTATAGCATCCGAGTCCACGGGCACAGCCATGCATGGCGACCCAACCAAACATGGTCCGCATGTCGTTTGTGGCGCCCAGACACAATAATAAGCTCGCCCATAAGCGTTGCACATGCTCCTGCCTCTTCAACATGATCCAACGCAGTTAGGACAGCATGGACGTGAAGGCGACAATTATGCCTTCACAGTCCGTGGCCACTGCTCCTGCACTACCTTGTCCATCCCGTTGCCTGATCAAATTAAAAATTTAAAAGACGCATCCATGTTAGGACTGATCCAGCCAACCTGGGGCTTCCTACAGTTAGCCGCGATCGGTTGATGGCTCGTAGTGGGAATCATAGCTGCGTTTCCCTTGTCCCCGTGCATCCCGAATCTAAATCCTGGGTGTAGCTTTCAAGGAAAGTCACGGACACCATGTTGGATGGATGGATGTTTTCCCCTCTTTTGTTGTTGTGCATGCATGGATTATATCGTTCCGTAAATACCATGGCCACGAGAACAGCATAAGGGCTCCTTTGATTCAAAGAAATTCTATAGGATTTTTGGAGGATAGAAATCCTTAGAATTTTTTTCTACATTGATCCTTTGATTCATAGGACTGTATCCCATGGGAATTGTTTCTATGAAATCTTTTGTACTATATTTCATAGGAAATCTAACATCTACTCCAACCTCTTTTTGTAACTCCTTTGTTTTTCCAGTGGCATCAAACACTCCTTGTCAATCCTATAAGGTTCAAATAGACATGTCACTCCTAACCTCTACTTTTCTTATTCCCGCGTTTCCAAAATCCTGTGAATCAAAGAGGCCCTAAGAGTCTTTGTGCGCAGGCCATTATTCCATGTAACAAGCAGCAGCATCAACCAGTCAGGGCTAGCCAGTACTTTAGGTCATCTTGTGATGACGGGATTGTTCAAGCCAAAAAAAGTTCAACAACTTCAATTTGTTGTTTTTTGTGGCGAGCAAGTCAGTGCCTTTGTTTTCCATTTCATACAGTTCTCGACATTCCTTCATTGAAGTATGATTGTACAGATAAGCTAGTTAGCTTCAACGTCATATATGTAGAACTGTGACAATTGCTGACCCTACGGGATCTGAATCTCTGTAACTCACTGTGCTAGTTTTGAATCAATAACTAGCACCCAAAGTTTGCGATGACATATCAAGCCTTATTACATGTCATAGTACTGTATCAGAGATTAATTAAGAATATAATCCTCAGCCTGCTTAGATCTAGGCTAAGTCAAAAGAACATTACGGGGAAATAACAATGACTTGCTGACCATTAATGTTGATGGAGATAGGGCGAGGGTTTTTGCCCAAATCTTCTGTTGTAAGTTGGGATCTTTCCCTATTAAATATATATGTGTTTCTTTGCATTATGACAAACTTAGAAGGGAGGATTTACAACCTATCATTGATAGAATTGTGAACAATATAGAGGTAAATTAATTCTGATGTGTGCTTGCATTGTAAGCATACCTACATACCTGATGGCTGTTCTGAATTTTCCTAAATATGCGATAAATGACATTAATTCTCAAATGACATAAATACCGCGAGATAGGAGATCAGCATAAATACCATCTAGCCCATTGGGGACTCGTCTCGAGGAAGAAAAAACTTGGAGGTCCGGGTGTACCCAACCCATGATACTTTAACATGGCCCTTTTGGCGTCGTGGGAGAAACGCTTCTTTGAGAACAATAATAATGACTGGAAAAACTGATTACTTTTAAATATAATGTGCACTCACCAAATATACTATGGTCTAGACAACAGGTTGGCTCCCCCTTCTGGAAGAGTATGACTTGGGCTTTAAAAACTGCCAAAACTTTTTTTCTTGGAAAGTTGGGAGAGGAGATAACATTAGCTTCTGGCATGACACTTGGGCAGGGATTGTTCCCTCAAATGTAAGCTTGTGCTTAACATGGTGATTGCTATCTCCTTCTGGAGTGTTTGGAGATTAAGAAATGAGTTTTGTTTCCAAGGATGCTCATGGAGAGGGTTGGGTTGCGACCTTGCCAAGTTAAAAGGGATCTTGCAACGCTGGAAGGTTCTCTGCGACGCTGTGCAGGCGGATATCCATCGGCGCTTCGTCCTCCTGCTATACCAAGATTGTGGAGAGCTCACGAGGATAGCCTGGATCTGACCCGTGCTTGACTTCATGTACTGGCTTGGGAATGTAATAACTTGCACTAGATTCTTTGGTCAGGGTTTGAAAAACTTCTAATGTTGCCTTTTGGCTGACTTGTTAGGTTGATCCAGACATTTCCATGTGATTTGCCTGGGTCTGTTTGCTTTACAGTTCTAGCTGGTGGTGGGTGGTGAACTTGCTCGATCATGTTTCTCGTTGCTGGTTCATCAATTAAATGGGGCAGGGGAACCCCTTTCTTTCCAAAAAAATAGAAGAATATGTCTTGAGTCCCTCTGTAAAACTTATGTACAGATTCATAACCTTATTTCGTAGCACTTGCTCGTTGGTTTAACAAGGCCTGTACGTAAGATAAAAGGGTGAAGCCACGAGGGCTAAAACATTGCATATATTGGCAAGACACCCACAGAGTATATCAGGCACACATATATTGGCATCTCCTATTTATGGATATAAGCTTAGACCATGCATCTGTCCGTCAATTATGTTTACATAGGGAAATTAATAGTATGATTCAGGACAAAGTAAAAAAGAAAACCTAGATGGCTAGGGCAAACTTTTCCCTTCACATTTCACAAGTGAGCCCATGGATTCAGCACCCCTCTGCCTGCCACTCCGGCGGACGACGGCGGGGAGGGGAATTTCAGTGCCTCCGCTCTGATTAGTAATTTAGTTTAGCTTTTTTAGTACTTACAGGTGTGTCACTCTTGTAGATGGCGACGAATCTTCGAGTTTTTCTTCCGGCCTCCGATCCTCCTCAAATTCGTCTATCTCGACGTAGTCTATAGAGCTCCGACGTAGAATCATGTCGTTTCCTTGGGGAGATGATGTTATGGTTTCTTCTTTGAATGATCAGTTATTTGGAATGGTAACTTTATACTGGACCCTCTTTTTCTAGCTCTTACAACATAATAGGCTAAATACTAGGTAAATTCTCTAGAGGAAGAATAACTTAATTTCATACTATTCATGTATTCTGTATGTGGATTCGCTGCTGAATCTAGAGACAACCTTTTCTTTGGTACCATTTTGCTATTGCCTCCTAGAAATACACTAGCGGGTAGTGCGCGGCGGCACACCGCGCCACATGGAGTGATAAGCTATTTAGTTTTTGTTGTAATATTTGATAACTCGTCTCAAGATTTGATTCATACAAGGTTCCGGTGGTTTGTTTGGGTTTGTTGTTTTTGTAAAGATTTTGGAAAGCTTTTGAGAATTTGTTGTACGTTTTTACATGTGGGCCTGTTGGGAACCAGCTCCACATGTCAGTTGCCCAACAGCACATAGTGCATGACAGTGGAGCCGTTTCCACTGCTCGGTGGTCTGGTACAACAAATGCGACAATTTCTATGACAGGAGAATAATACACTGGATTAGGCACTAACTAATCCAGAAAAAACCATATTGCATCAGCATTAGCAGACTATTGTTATTGGTATCATCTCTTTTCCAAGCAGTTTAATGTTTTGCAGAAAGACGAAGTGTATTATCAGGTTTTTAAATGCACAAAAACACAAATATATTCGTAACAATATATTTCAGTTCTCATCTGGCACAGTAATATGTGGGGCATTAACATCCTATCCAAATTCACCGTGGAAAAATGCCTATATGAGATTAACCTTGAAAAAATGGAAACAAAATGCACTAGTTTCTTTCACAGGAAAATAGCTAATGGGCTAAAATTTAGAGAGAGATGCATCACATATTATTTTGTGACATGATCAGATGTATGTTCACATATGACCAAGACGGCATGCCGCGCTTGCCTGAAACATATAAAACATTCATCGTATTTATTTCTGCCATATCAGAAAATTTTCAATCTAAAACTTGGAGGTTATTCATATCATAAGGTATGTGCTATCTTATATGAAAACATACATAATTTGAACAAACCACTGAATTATGCACAAACGTCCTACAGCCAAACCAAGCTGGAACAAAACCAAAAACAAACCACTGAATTATCAATCAACTTCACCTACATGTCAGAGTTGGAGAAAATGACAACAAATGGTGCCATTCCATTGCCGGACCAAGATCTTCATCGTTATGGGGCATGCTCGAGTCCTAACCATGATAATGTTGTCATTGCTGACCTGGGCAGCGTATGAATCATATCATGCATAGAAGGCTTCCTTCCCTTCAGTTTGCCTAAAAAGGAGAAAAACATTGACCTGAATGCCATCCATGAAAGGTCATAAAAAACGAACTGAGCTCATTATACTATTTCAGCACCTCACAGTAGACTCCTCATATACTAAATAGACACGATAAATTTACTGTACATGGAAGTGGCTAACCAAGGGAAAGACAATTTAAAAATTCAGTTAGAAAGCAGAGCACACGTTCATCTAAAAAAGCAGTGCATGCAGAATTCTGAACTGAAGTGTCTGGAGGGTATCCAATTTGGAGAAACGTAGACCATGTACTGGAGTGTCTGGAGGGTATCCAATTTATAGAAATACTCACTGGAGAGGATATGAAATGAAGGGAGAGTGAGTGGAACAAAGTACAAATATTAGTTATACTGAAACTGAAAATTGGAAATGGGGGTTTAAATCTATGTGCAAAGATTAACATCAAGATGCCCCATATCTTCAAAAGTAACCAATGGCCCATACGAAATGGTTTTAAATAGTTTGCTTGCACATTATGCTGCTTCAGTAAGTTACCCTATGACCCGTACCAAAATAAAAATTGTAAAATTGCGAAGAAAAAATTTACAGGAAGGACACACATGGACGAGAACATGATGCATAAGGTAGAAACAAGAACGGTGGATTTTGAACACATACTATTTTATACAGTGCAATGCAGTGATCATTTTTTAGAATGCTAAGAATGGCAATTCTGGATTAAGCAGAGAGAACCAGCGCTATCCAAATGGTAAAAAGATGGATGCCGAGGCAAGGTACATGTAAATAAATGGCAAGGGTAGTAAGAATCCCCCCTCCTCTCGGCTGTATACCTAAGAAGATGGATATACTCATGCTAATTAACTGAATATGCTCATGCATATATATATTATTTAATCCAACAAATAGATGCATTCTGAACACATGCATTAGTATGCTAACAAAGACTAAAAAATAATAGTGCAAACATGGCACACCTTCATTGCTGCCAAAGCAATAGTCCCAAATTAACTTTTGTGCCAATTCGACATAGTTTGGGCTTTAAAAATGATGTTGATGCTCCCATCAGTACTTATTTTTTCATGTTACAGTGGAACATAACACACTGTTATCTGTAGATGATTTGAAATGTTAAAAGCAATGTTGATTTTTTTAAATCGGTGTAGCACTTACAGAACTATATTAAATGGAAGCAAAAAAAAATATTTGGCATAAACTCAAACACATGGTGGTCAGGATACGTAGCGATCCACGTCTTGATCTGTCTTAGACTAAAACACAAATCATGAGTTCGGTTTTACGGAAGAATATATGCAGACTAGTAAAGAAGCTAGTACTACTTCTATGCTTCATCAAATGGAAAAAATTTCCTGGATAACAAACATTTTGTATTTGTTTTTCTGACTTGCCTCAAAATAAAGCTATACCCAAAATGCTATGCTTACCTAAGAATAATGTAGCGCTCTAATAGTTATCAAAGATGTAGTGTTTTCTCTGTATGTCAGCTATTTATCACATCAAGTGTTTAGTTGTTTAAGCATCATGTGAAATTAAATCAGAATTACTTCCCTCCAATAAAATGGAACCCAACACAACAAAGAGATCAAGAATGGAAGTACCATGCTTTATTACAGATGCATGTTCTGAATTCCATCACACGGGGGCAAGGAGTCCGACCCCCAAATTTGCGTCCTCATCACAGTCCTGCACACAATACCTGAATTTTTTTCTAGATTAAGAATCAGTTAGTTATACAATTTTCTGTAGCATGAAAAATGACGGTGGGCCTTCAAAAAGGCTATAGAGGAGCTATAGCGGGCTATAGCAGGCTATAGCGGGCATTTTGTACATGGCACCATCTAGCGGCACCCTGATGAAAAGGTTATAGCGGGCTATTTAAAACTATGTTAGACGGTGGTAAAAAAAATGCATACAGGAACTATCCATTCACGCGTGTCATTTTTTTAGGAGCAGTGAAAAAAGTTCAAGAAAACCAGGAAAAATAATACTTTACGGGCCTAGTATTCTTAGTACTCCCTCCGGTCATTTTTACTCCGCGTATTAGATTTTTGTCAAGTCAAACTTTGCAAACTTTGACCGAATATATATTAAAAAATATCAACATCTACAATACCAAATATATATACTATGAAACTATCTTTCATAATGAATCTAAAAATATTGATTTGGTATTGTGAATATTGATAATTTTTTCTATAAGTTTGGTAAAAGTAAAGATGCTTTGATTTCGGACAAAACTTATATGCATACTAAAAAGGACCGGAGGGAGTATGTGCCCAACTTGGGATCCTTTGCAAAGACCAATCCAAGATAAGATCACCTACTTTGCTATGAAGATAATCATTGTGGTGCCTTGGGCAATCTGGATTAGAAGGAATGATTTCATATTCAAAGTAGCTTTTTCGAACCACTATTCTTGCATATCAATTGTGGTCCAGTTATTCATCCAGAGGGCCAAGAGGAAGTGGTATGCTGGGTTTCGAAATGGGCCATGAACTCCCGTCGGGGGCTCATCTCTTGGCGCCACATTATTTGGTTTTCCTTTCTCTTCTTTTTAGTCACTGTCACCTCCCTTAGCTGCCCTGGGTTTTCCTTTATTACTTGATTTGATATAGTAGGGCGAAATCTGTTAGAATGATTCTGAGGCGTCAAGTCGATCTACCGAGGATCAAACAATCACACGATCATAACACCAAAATTTGTTAACGAGGTTCACCATCATGGCTGCCTCCCCGGGTTCTGACTACGGCCCCTCCTTCCGACCGGCCGCCCAGGCACCGACACTCGTCGCCGGCTCCCCCTGCGTGCATGTGTTATTATGTTGGCACATGATACATCGTATGTCTATCCTCTCATTATATAAGAGCCCTAGGAGTACAGGTGACACGACTCCTACCCTTTCTATACATAGTCCAATACCAAGTCCAACTTTACCTACCTTGTACAAATACTCAACACAATTCTAACAAACTCCACCTTGGCGAATATTCTTCATCATCTTGGATTCATCTATGCGTCAACCGTTCATGTACATTGGACTTGAGATATCCAATGAGCACTGCTGCTACTCCAAGTCTCCACGTGACTCCACCTGCACCTAATAGTCCCTTCTTTTCTTGACAACACGCAATGCTCTAGCAAAATTATTTCCCATTTTACTCTAGTTTGTGCTGCAACTTCCAGAGTATCCGTTCAACACCATCACACATTGATAACATAATGACCTGCGTGAAGGTGAACCACTCACATATTGAATGTCAGATATAAGAATTACCTAAACTCAGCACCACCGCTCTTTCTTGACCGTCTGTCCGAAACTTGAAGGAATTTCACCGTTGCCCTGTGTCACCCTGAGTCAAATTCGCAATTGTCTCACCCTTTTCCCGGATAATCTCTGATATGCCCCACAGCTATAACAATCCGCCCCCTTTTGTATTTGTCGTCCGTAATTTGTCATGTGCACTGAACACCACAGTATATACGGACATGTACTCTCTCTGTTTTTCACAATTTTAGACTTTCTGCCACTTTCTTAGATTCTCCATGGTCAACTCCCGTCCAACGACTAGCACCGATAGACCGAGTCACCAACTTGAATCTGATACTCGTCGACACTACTTCAGCACCCCTGCACACTTTGGGTGACCACATGTCTCACCATTAGTGCATTGGTCTATTGTCGTGTCCCGTGCTTACGACACGCCTCGCCGCTATCACTGCGTCGAGCCTTTGTCCCGGTCGAGTCTCCTGGGTAGCTTTCTCACACAGCCTCAACCCCAACTGCATAGAGTCACTGATCATAACCGATTGATGTTGAGTATCACGTCTCCATGAGACCATTGGGCCCTAGTCCGATCCACGTGTCTCTCGCTGTCACGTTGAAATAGACTTAGATTCTCTGATACCGTACACCGTCACTAGTGTCAGTTCATAAGGGCCTTTAGTGCCGGTTCTCAAACCGGCACTAAAGGGTGGGGACCAAAGGCCACCCCCTTTAATCCCGGTTCAACACGGCCCGGCACCAAAGGCTCACCATGTGGCACCTGCCGGCACCGTGGACTGGGGGGCCTTTAGTCCCGGTTGGTAACACTGACAAGGACTAAAGGTATTTAGTTCTTTTAATTTTGTTTTATTTTTCCTTTTAATCCTTTAGGGGTTTATGAATTAATAATGGTTTATTTTCCCTTTTAATTTTGTATTTTCCATTTAATTATTTTTCATTTCAAACATATATTACGCTACTACATACTGTGATTATAAATAGAATTTCTCGTAGAACCATTCATATATATAGAGAGAGAGGGAGAATAAGTCATTCTTCACCCGAGATAATATTACGATCAGTTTATAAAAAAATTACATGTGGAATACAAATACTTACATTTATATTGAATCACTACGTAAATGTTGCCATAAGAAAATAAAATTATAGGTCACAAGACAAAAAAAATTTAAATTACTGTATATTTTACACTATTTTTGTGTTTATAATTTTACGTGACATAAAATATTTTTTATGGTGATTATGTATTTTCTGACGGTCTCTTTTTAAGTTTGAAATAAGACAAAAAATACAGAACGTAAAATTATGGTCCATTCGTGTTAAAATAGAGGGGATGCAGAATAACTATTCCTCAGCCAGGATGACGAATAGCCCGACCTTGTAATTATATTCTCCTTTGGGATCTATGACCTGGTTGACCAGAAATCCAGCTATTTCCTCTTAGATTGCTCGTACGCGAGCCGTTGGTAGGAGCTGGGCCCCCATCTCCGTCAGCTATAAGAAGGAGATCAAGATGAATATATTAGTTGTGTCTATATATATATTAGCTAGATCAGGATAAAAAAATTATGTATAGTGTTCTCACAAACATATCCAAATATTTCTTTCGTTTTTGCTCCTTTCAGACATGATCATGCGAATGTTCTCGCAAACGTAGTATGCGCATAAACTATTCCCCTGCTCCTGCCTCATGTGCTTTATGATAATAAAATTCAATCAGGTAATAATTAATCAAGTATCATAATGGTATTGAAACTAAAATTAAAGAGATGCACGGACGTAGCTAGCTAGCTAGTATTACTTAATTACATTGGGCCGCACCCATTTTAGTTGTTGTGTCCAGTCGTCTGGGACCTGTTTGATGAACTTAGCCCAAGCTCTGCCCGCCACCAAGGAAAATGAATAAAGGAGTTATTAACTAGGTGGTATCAGGAAATGAACTAAAGAGGGCGACATAGTGCGATAATGATTGAAATTACTTGTCAACCATCCCCTCACGATTGCGTATTAGGATGGATCCTTATATAGTGAGTCTAGTACTTCAACTTTTCCCTTTTTAACTTCAATGATTAACAAGATCCAGTGGTAACTGCATGCGCATATATTTTGTATAATTAAGCTGGCATGTGCATAACTCATCAACTACTCTTATTAACATCTAGTAAGCAAAAAATAGAATTTGTAGTACAAGATATAGTAACACTCATCAGAAGTTGTAAGGAAGTAGTATTTCTGGTTGGGTGTTTAGATACTTTAAAAAATCTAGCAGGTATTTCTCTGTGTCTTTCCTCGAATATTGAGTTTCCCATATCTTTTGATTAACCGTATTTGGGTCAATGAATCCAATGCCATAGTGTCCAGCTTTTTTCATTTTATACATCTTCATTCTGCATAATACCACAGAAAAGAATATAGTGAGAATAATTACAGGTAATGAACGAGAGCACAGCTAGCTAGAGACTTAAATTACGGAAATAAATCACTTACAGACAATAGCATCTGATGATAGATTTGTCGAGTGCTTATTGATTTAATAACCGAAACAACTTTGAATAATGAATCCATAAATATTTTTTATGGATGTAATGCTTCTTCTTGAATTTCACCATGAGGGACTCTATATTGGTATTTGATGTTTCTTGCATGTACCATGTATGCAAATTGTACAATCTCGTTGGTAGAAGCTTGACATCGTCAGACTTGACCAAAGGTTTGCCACGGGCATATTGATATTTTACTTCCTCCTATTTAAGCCTAGAGATTTCCTCAAGGCCTAGGAGTTCTTCAACAGTGGCACCGGCTTCTTTAGCCTGCCTTATATGATCGTCGGTTACTCCTAGCCGATCGGCGATACTCACATGTGTTTGTACAATGCCGGGGAACGGTTTTCCTGCTTTTTTGCCAACTCCTCGGCTCGAGCTCGAGCTCGACTCCTTTTGTCCTCCAAGATATGACTTCTTGATAGACCACACATAGTCGCAGTCCTTCTATTGGAAATATGCCCTAGAGGCAATAATAAATTAGTTATTATCATAATTCCTTGTTCACGATAATCGTTTTTTATCCATGCTATATTTGTATTGATTGGAAACTAAATATGTGTGGGTATATAGGCAACACTATGTCCCTAGTATGCCTTTAATAGACTAGCTCGCCGATCAAAGATGGTCACGGTTTCCTGGCCATGGACATGAGATGTCATTTGATAACGGGGTCACATCATTAGGAGAATGATGCGATGGACAAGACCCAAAGTATAAACATTGCATATGATCGTATCAGTTTATTGCTATAGTTTTTTGCATTTGTTAAGTATATGTTCCTATGACCATGAGATCATGCAACTCCCTAACACCGGAAGGAGTACCTTGTGTGTATCAAACGTCGCAAACGTAACTGACTGACTATAAAGGTGCTCTATAGGTATCTCCGAGGGCGTATGTTGGATTTTCATGGATCAAGACTGGGATTTGTTACTCCATGTGATGGAGAGGTATCTTAGGGCCCACTCGGTAATACAACATCACTATAAGCCTTGCAAGCAATGTGACTAAAGAGTTAGCCACAGGATCTTGTATTATGGAACGAGTAAAGAGACTTGCTGGTAACGAGATTGAACTCGGTATAGAGATACCGACGATCGAATCTCGGGCAAGTAACATACTGAAGAACAAAGGGAACAACATACGGGACTAACTGAATCCTTGATATAGAGGTTCGACCGATAAAGATCTTCTTAGAATATGTCGGAACCAATATGGCATCCAATTTCTGCTATTGGTTATTGACCGTAGAGGTGTCTCGGTCATGTCTGCATAGTTCTTGAACCCGCAGGGTCTGCACACTTAAGGTTCGGTGACGTTTCGGTATAGTTGAGTTATGTATGTTGGTGACCGAAGGTTGTTCGAAGTCCCGGATGAGATCCCGGACGCGACGAGGAGATCCAAAAGAGTCCGGAGGTAAAGATTGATATATACGAAGTCCTGTTTTGGCCACCGGAAAAGTTTCGGGTATTTTCAGTAGTGTACCGGGAGTGCCAAAGGGCCATCGGGAGGAGCCACCCACACCGGGAGGCCACATGGGCGTGAGGGGTCTTTCACCAGCCCTTAGTGGGCGGCGGAAAACAGCCCTACAAGGCCCATGCGGCTAGGAAAGAGTGGGAAAGGAAAAACCCCAAAGAAGGGAAGGAAAATCCAAATTAGGAAGGAGTCCTAATAGGATCCCACCTCCCTTGTGGGAGCTGGATTCCTCCCTTTTTTGTTTCGGCCGGACCTACTTGGAGTAGGAGCCAAGGCAGCCTCCTCTCCCCTTCCTCCTATATATAAGGGATTTTGAGGCCAGCCCCTAACCCTAATTGCCATGTGATGCTCTCCTCTTCCTCTAGATCCATTTTCTCCTCTAGATTGACTCCGTAGTGCTTGGCGAAGCCCTGCCAGAGCAGCTCCACCACCACCGTCGCCGCGTCATTGCGCTGCCGGAGAACTCATCTACCTCTCCGCCCCCTATTGCTGGATCAAGAAGGTCGAGATCGTCATCGAGCTTCACGTGTGTTGAACGTAGAGTTGTCGTCCGTTCGGTGCTAGATCGGAAGGACCACGATAAGATCGTGGGACGGCTCGTGATGAGATGGCGGGACGGCTCATGATTGGATCACAAAGATGTTCGACTACACCAACCGTGTTTCTTAACGCTTCCCGCTTAGTGATCTACAAGTGTATGTAGATCCACTCTCCCTCTCGTAGATGCTCATGACCATGGATAGATCTTGCGTGTGCGTCGGAATTTTTTTGTTTCATACGATACATTCCCCAACTCCTTTTGATTGACAGCCGGTCGAGCCATATCAAAAAGGTGTTGTGAGACATGCTCAGGTACTTTCTCCTTTGGCGACAAGGGTTGTTTCGGTCCAAAATGGGCCTTCACTTTGGCATCCACTATGGTGTCGAGTTCCTCCTCGGGCAGGTAGTAAGGTAACTTTAGAAGAGGCTTGATGCTTGGACAATATTTGAATTTCTTGCCTGTTGTACCGCTAGCCGTCGTAGTTGCGGCCTCTCTCTTCCGCTGTTGCTTAGGCGACGGAGCACGTTGAGTCGACGGAGATGGCAAACGCGATGCTGGACTTGGAGTCGACGGAGCACACTGACGTCGTGCCAGACTTTGAGGAGGAGTTGGCTGATGCGGTGCCGGACTTGGAGGAGGAGTTTGCTGATGTCGTGTCGGACTTGGAGGAGGAGTTTGTTGACGGGGTGCCAGATTAGAAGGAGGAGGAGTCGATTGACGCAGCGGCATACTTGGAGGAGGAGGAGTCGATGGCCTTGGAAAGACGATGCAATCCTTTTTCCATAGAATGATACGATGTATGGCCTCTCCCAGTGTTCTCTCCTCGTCACCTCCAAGAATGTCAAGTTGTAGATAGTGATATCCTGACATCACTTCATCAACCCCGACACGAGCATAGCCATCTGGAATGGGATTGCAATGGAAGGTTGCTTCTCGAGGAGCTGCTAAAGCATAGTCGTCCGCCACCTTCATGGATAAGTTCTTCACTTTCATGTGCAGCTCACAGTTAGTCATGTCTTTGATATCATCCACATGGTAGCTTACTACTATGCAAAACCTTATACATAGAGGTATATCAGTAGCGCTGGTTAGAACAGAGCGCTACTGCTACTTAGTAGTAGCGCATGTCAATAAACTGCGCTATAGCTATGGTCGTAGCAGTAGTGTTTCTGCACGTAAAACCGCTACTACTATAATTCCCACACTATTGACGGTAGGCTAGGAATAGTAGTAGCGAGGCTTCAAAAAGAACGCTACCGTTAAGTGCCTTGTGGTAGCGCGTTTCCTGTATAGAGCGCTACTGCTAAAAAATAAAAATAAAATGGAAAATAAGTAGAAAAGTAAATGAAAATAAAAGAAGTAGAAAATGGAGAAATGAAAAAAAGAACATATAAAGATAAACAAATGAAAAGGAAAAATAAAGGAGAAAGGCATAGCAGTAGCGCTTGTTGCCACAAAGCGGTGTAGTTACTATAGCAGTAGCAAAGTTTATAAGAACACGCTATAGCTACATTACTTAGATAAAAAGAAAAGAAACAGGAAAATAAATAATTACTTCCTATAGCAGTAGCGCGTTTTGGTATAAATTTTGCCAACCAGCGCTACTGCTATATTGACTTAACCCCGCGCGGCCTCAAAATTTTGCTAGGTCATTTCCCCAATTCCCCATCAATCTCCTCCATCGCCGCCCCTGCTCCCTCGCCGGCCCTGCCCCACTTGAGCCGCATGGCGTCGCCGCTGCCGTAGCTATGCGCCCTCGATGCCCTTGCCTCCCTTGCCGCCACTGCTTTCCTCGTCCGGTCCTCGCCGCCCTTGCCTCCGTCGCCGCCATTACCTCCGTCGCCGAGCACCTCCCCGCCATCGTCTCTCCCCTCTCTGTAAGCCCGCCCCCACCGCTCCCCCACCCATCCTCTCTCTCTACTTGTTCTAGGGTTCATAATTTTTATTAGGACAAAAATTGAGTTCTAGGGTTCATAATTCTTATTAGGACATAATTTTTATTAGGACAAAAATATGTAAAGGTTCTAGGTTTCTAGGGTTCATCCATCTATATTTGGTTTTTGAATTGAGTTTGAGAGAGGATGAGATTTGTGTAGATTTTCTTGAAGTGTCAAACACTAGGAGATGCTAATTTGAAGTGGTCATGTTACATGCAAATTCCTCAATAGTGTTTGCTCAAGTACATGTTCTTAAGTGGTCTTGTTATATGCAACATTGAAGTGGTTCGATTGTGCCCAAGTGGCCTTTTGTTGTTTGCAGGGAATAATTCCGAGTGGCCAATGTTTTGCCGGAATGTTGATTCATTTCCGTTCCGGCAATTTTCAGGCGCTCTATTTGTCCAGTTTGTAGCAAAGGTCATGTCGAAATTTTCCATAAGTTTAGGCATGACTTGTGCTAAAAACTAGGACATATCGAGTGCCCGGGATTTGCCGCAATGAGAGTGAATCAACATTCCTGAAAAACATTGGTTTTTTTCATTTTATTAGGTCTAGAATTAATAGTCTAGATTAAGGACAGGGTTCTGGTGATTGCAATGTCTACGCGGCGACAGACGCCTATTTGGACCTTCTCGATGAGCAACGGTTGTTGCAAGGCCCACCTGTCACATCCGAGACTGAGACCGACATCGATCCGGCGCCGAGACTGACACCGGCGCCGAGTTCGGCATTGAGACTGACACCGGTGCCGAGACCAGCACTCAGACTGGCGAAGCCGGTATAGAACCGAAACCAAAGAGGCAACGACGCCCAAACCAGCTCATCACTACTAGACTGGTGGTTACGGAGGTGGACGATGGCAATTTTGAGCCAAAAGAGCCTGCGGAAGCGCGCGCTTGCTATGGCAGTCAAATAGGCTGGATCCTACGGGCAACCACCACCATCAACGATGCGAAACTATGGAAGATAGCAGATATGAAGCAGGCCTTCCTAACGAAGTTGCACCAGGTGTTCTTGTTCCCGGGCCGGGATGAAAGCAAATAGAAAAATCCAGATAAATACCCGGCAATGAAGAAGACAAACAGACGCGCTATGGGCAAGTTTAGCGGCATGTTGTCCGCCTGGAAAGTAAGGGTGAAACCAAGGATCATCGACAAAAAAGGAACCCTACTCCGAGATTGTAAAGGATAATCCGACAATTATCTTGGTTTCACCGTCCCGCGTCCGTCCCGAAAATATTCTTGACTGGGTCCCAATGGTACCGGGCCATGACAATGTCCATCTCCATCAGCGGCCAGAAGACGGGCGTGAGGAAGGCGACGATAGTAAAGCTGAAGGAACAATTGTTCCATAGCTGGCCGATCCCCCTTGACGTCTTCAAGGTTTTCGTGGCCAGTGTCAAACCGGGCCACGAGAATTTGGCTCCTCCGGTACTAGGGGGAGACGACGATGAGACCCCGCGGCGTCTTGGCGATTGCAAGAGGTGGGTCCTGTTGTGGCCAAAGAGTCTACTTTGTCTGGAGGCGTCCGGGAACACACCCGCGACCACGCAGCCTTAGCAAGGTATGATAGTCAACACCCCACCTACCCAATTAGCGTCGCCTGTCGTGTCAGGTGATAGCGGACGGGGTGAGGAAGAGGCTCCATTAGTCGCTGATGATGTCACCGCCGCTGAAGAAGCAATGCATGATATGGATGCCATCGATGAGGATGACGATGACACTGTATAGTACCTCAATCCTATGACGACGGAGGATTGATGGCTCAGCAGTATGAGTACTCAGGGTTTGAGCGTCATGAATCAGTGCCTTAATTGCAGCCTCTGGAGGCTGAACGTATTATAGACGACCTTCCAGTAACAAAGAAGCATAGGAAGAGAGCGAGGAAAGGCAACAAAGCTGCTTCTATGATCCGGCCGCCTCCGCAGCCTCGGGTTCAAGACCGTATACCCGTCACGGAAGCGGCGAAATACCATATCCCCGGTGAACCAACCATACCTGAGGCAACGATAGAGGCCATATACGGCAATCTCAGGAGACTTCATGACGATGTGCTGTGAACAGAGAAAAGCCTGATCGCCTCGCAAAATCCAGGATACCTGCTCTACGTGGTTAATGTGCCGCAGCAAAGGTTGTACGTCGACACATTCCCCAAGGAGAAGTTCTACCTTTGATTCGATTACATCTTTGACATGTTTCACGTGAAAAAGCTGGATTTTATGTTTCTCCGCCTATACGGTAATTGGCAAAGAACCTAGGAGATATCCCGGATCATCGACTCCGAGCTGAGTTCTATCACATCCAACGTGAACTTGCCCAAACCATCATGAAGGACTTCCTCGAAAAAATAGGGATGTTCTACAAAGAAGGGCAAATGTCGCGAGAAGACGTCCGAACACGCGTAGCCGCTCAGCGTGTCGACCTGAAGTGTTTCACTGCACTTCGGGACTATCTTCTTGACTTGGATGGAGGACGATATATGACAATGTGTCCGTTTAGTCCATACTTTCTCTATGACGAAACATTATTTATGATGTAATTAAACCGTCCTCCTCAACTATAGAAAATCACTCTAGTTAGGGCATTTTGGGTACGATGAACTTTGTATGCTTATGATATGTTGCTTCTATTTTTGCCAAGTCTGTCTCTTTCTGTTGCTCAACTATATATGTTGCATATCCTCAACTCATGTGACGATGCAGGTGCATAGATCATCGATGGTGAAGAAGAGCTACGCCAGGAGTATACGACGAGTGGCCGGAGTGTCAGGCCTAGGTGTACCAGTTTCCGGTTTCCGAGCGACGACCAGTAGTTAGTTTAGGTTCACGCTAGTGCGAAAGAAGGATACGAACCGACGCCTCAAGAAGTACTACATTATGTATGATGAGACATGTCATGTAACTTGTATACCTAAACTAACTTGATTATAACGTGACGATATGATTTGTGTTGGATGATGTGATGAGACTATTATGTGTATGATATTATGAGCATATTGCATGTTTATGATATGACTAGAATACTATATGAAACCTGTACAGAAACATCGCAAATACATAGCAAAAAAATGATATGAGAAAATATAGTAGTAGCGCTCTTTAGTGCTGGGCAAGAAAACGCTACTTCTAAAGGACTTAGCAGTAGCGCTAGTATGGAAAGCGCTACTGCTAAGTAGGTATAGCAGTACCGCGTGTCAACACACGCTACTGATAAACGTTAGCTGTAGCGCCGTATCAGTAGTGCGGGGCGCTACGGATACACCAAAAACCCGTGCTACTGCTAGGGTTTTCCCTAGTAGTGGCTAGCTAGTAGTGCATCATCGATATTGTCCGGGGTGGAACCCATGCTGCTTCTCGGCATAGATGGGACAGTGGTATCCAATGCTGGATCAATCTGCTCATGCTGTCGCTGAGACGCCCTTTCCTGGCTGAGAGTCGATCTGCTCCTGCTACCGCCTGATTCTGGATTCCAACTCCAGGTGTTTTGATTCTAAGCATTCAAGGAGGAGTGCTTCCTCCTTCTTCTTTTTCTCCTCATGCATCTTCTTTCTCGCATGGCTTCTGTAGTCGTCGTTCCAACCCCCAAACACCTCAAACCACGGAACAACGCCTTTACCTCGTGTACTTCTCGGGTGTTCATGATTCTTCAGGGCGCGTGTAAGCTCGTCGTCCTCTATGTTGGGCGTGAACACACCCATTCGAGTTTTTTTCTATTTTCATTAGTATCTCGTCTGTCACATCTTTAAGACTTTCCTTCATCATAATATCCCCTGTCTTTCGGTCCAACTTCCCCCCGTGCGCATAAAACCATGTCTTGCACCTGGGGGGTGGGTCAGTGTAACTGGAGTGACCCCTGCACTAATCATCGCTTGTTAAGATTGATCCCACTTACGCAGGGCCACCTTGTAACCACCTGGCCCCAAAGTATGGTGCCACTTCTTTTTCGCAGCATTAATCTGGTTTTTTCTCGACCGCTCCTTAGCTAGTTCCGATTCCTTAAACTCCACGAAATCGTCCTAGTAATCTTTTGCCTTCACCAGTGCTCCCTCGAATTTTGTAGTGTTCTTGTTTTCTTTGACGTACGCAGCCCATGCATTTTTCTTGAAGATGTTGAATGCGATCGCCATCTTTTTATGAGCATAGTTTCCGACTTTCTTCAGATCTGTATTTGTCAAATTATCTGATAGTGTGAAATGTGACATCAGCTCGGTCCAAATCACATCTTTTTCTCTTTCGTCGACAAAAGTAACTCCTGCTCGATCTCCCTTTGCTGGATTTTTCCATTCTTGAACGGACATCAGGATTTGGTCCCTGACAATAACTCCGCATTGATTTTTGAACTTGGTCGCATTTTTCCTAGGTTCAAGCGGTTCGCCAGTTGATGTTTTGATGGAATCGATGTTGAACTTTATGCCAGGGTCCAACTTTATGGCCGGGCCACGAACTACCCTGTCACTTGTAGAAGATTTGCTCGATCCGAAGGCCTAAAAGAAGAAAGATCGATTCGTTAATACATACAAGTCAATTAAGACATGTAATGATCACCGGATGGCTTATATAATAAATATACCGTGCCGGTCTTTGTTATTTGAAGAACATTTTCTTCGTCAACATCATTGTTGACTTCATCTATTCGTTCGTATTCATCAAATATCATACAACCATCACCGAATTGTTCAGATATTGCGAGCCGTCATTATCTTCAGGTTCATGCTCTGGGCTCGTGGAGCGTATGATGTCGAAAATAGCCTCTTCTCCTTCTCTGCCGTTATTGTCCATAGCTTTTATTTAACTAACCCACAAGAAAGATAAAACAATTTGGTATTCAAATTAGAATGTATACAATCAATAAGGAAAAACTGAATCATATTACATAATATGCATCTCGAATAATTCATATAATATGCATCATCGAATATAATCTCGAATAAATCGTCTCGAATATTATTGAATATAATCTCGAATACATCTCGAGTAATATCACTAATACATCTCAAATATTATCATATATATAAAATCACTAGCTAATACAGATCGAATATTATCAAAGAATCTAGTTCACTCGCGATTACTGAGACGCGGGCGGTGGACACCCAAAAAGATGGAACCATCACAAGATCATAGCTCGGGTGAGATCCCTGAAGAACTTGTCAGGTATTGGAGAACCTGACGTCCAACGCATCCATGTAGCGATGGGAGGGGCGTCCAGGGCGGTAGGGGCTCACAGTGGGGCGACTGCGCGCGAGGTCGAGGAGGGGCGGCGACGGCGACGGTGAGGTGCAAGGGCGCAACGGCCACAACGTCGAGGTGCGGCAGAGGCACAGACGGACGGCGGCGTCGAGGTGCGATAGGGGCGCGGACGGACGGACGGTGACGTCGAGGGGCAGGGGCGCATGGATGGACGCTGACGGCGAGGTGCAAGGGCGCGCGGATGGATGGCAACGACGAGGGGCAAAGGTGCGCGGACGGACAATAACGTCGAGAGGCAGGGGCGCGCGGATGGACGGCTGATTTGGGAAAAAAATCATAAATATTGTATATATAGGAGGCATCTTTAGTCGCGGTTGGTGGCACCAACCATGACTAAAGGCGAATTTTGTCTGGGCCAAGCAACGGGAAGACAAGCCTTTAGTCGCGGTTGGTGGCTCCAACCGTGACTAAAGGTGGTATGCCAGGCGAAGGGCGGGTTGGATGTTTAGTCCCATCTCGCTAGTTGACAAAAGTTCGCACCGGTTTATAAGCCCCGCCGCGGCTAACGTGTCGAGCTCCTCTCTAATGCAGGCCTTCTGCTCCTACCGCACCTCTGCCGCCCTTTGGGGCCTACTGGGCCATACGGGCCTGCATCCTGGCCCAACTAAATGTTGGGTTTCTAGTCGTATGCAGGACATGGCGGCCCAATAGGCGGGCTTTTTTTGATATGTTTTTTTTCTGCTTTATTTATTTTATTTTGATTTCTGCTTTATTTATTTTCTTTTGTTTCTGAGTTGTTGTTATTTTGCTTTATTTAGAGTTTCTTTGTGAATCTTTTTGCTTTAGGTAAAAAAAATATTGAAATTTGTGTGAATCACTAGTTTATGAATAACTTTACTTCAAAAATAGATTTTTTTTGTGATTCTTTTTTCTGTTGTTTAATATTAGTGTGTTTTATCATTATATTCAATTTGTTAATTCTTAGGTTATATAAAAATGAAATGCTTTTGTAACAGATGAGTTTTCGTTCGAAAGCCCCATACTTAGAAAGAGATTGTCCATTTTGTACACGAAATGCATCCGGTTTTTGTCGTAACCCTCCCAACTTTTTAGCACATGCTATGTGGTGAAATGATGATACCATGCCAACTTTCAACCTTTTCAGAGTTCGTTTGCGGTGCTTTTCAATTTCAGGATTATTTAGCTTTAAAAAATCAATAAATGCATGAAAAATAGCAAATGAAGTTAGAAAGGATTGAAAATAGATGGCGTGGCTTCGAATGGTGCATACTGAACGCACAAAAAGTCTGGAGTTGAAATAAGTTAAAAAAATAAAATGCCTTTGTAACACACGAGTTTTCGTCTGAAAACCTGATACTTCGAAAGACATTGCCCATTTTGTACACGAAGTGCGTCTAGTTTTTGCCGTAACCCTCTTAACTTTTTAGCACGTGCTATGTGGGTGAAATGATGATACCATGCCAACTTTCAACCTTTTTAGAGTTCATTTCTGGTGTTTTTAATTTCAGGGTCATTTAGCCCAAAAAATCAGTAAATGCATGAAAAATAGCAAATGAAGTCAGAAAGGGTTAAAAATTGATGATGTGGCTTCGAATGGTGCATACTGAACGTACAAAAAATCTGGAGTTAAAATAAGTTTAAAGAAATGAAATGCCTTTGTAACAGATGAGTTTTCGTTCGAAATCATTATACTTAGAAAGAGATTGTCCATTTTGTACACGAAGTGCATCCAGTTTTTGTCGTAACCCTTTCAATTTTTAGCACATGCTATGTGGGTGAAATTATGGTACCATGCCAACTATAAACCTTTTTAGAATTCATTTGTAGTGTTTTTTAATTTCTGGTTCATTTAGCTCAAAAAGTGAGTAAATGCATGAAAAATAGCAAATGAAAGAAAGGGTGGAGAGGGATCGGAGCCACCGACCACTGCGTGATCGTTCATGGCCGACCATCACCACCGCTTCCGCAAAGTCGCTCTATAAGGTATGTGTTGTTCTTCTGCACTCCCACATCGCATCCCTTGTCCTATATTTTGTACCCATTGTGCAAATTGTCCTTGGATGAAAGATACCCACTAGAACCGTGTTGCCATGCTGGATTATCTTTTGCCTCAGTGTAATAGAAGAAACCTAGAATGGGTGGGACTGGCCAACTGATTGATTGGTCAAGTAGGTTTTGCGAAGAAGCAGTGTGTGCCTCACTTGACTAGTGTGACTACAACCCTAACATGAGTATCTGCACTTTGATTTTGTAGGATGGTCTCAGGTTGGCGCGTAAAATGGTATACGGATCTCTTCAACCTCTATTAGCACCTCATTGATTGAATTTTGATTCCTCTATAAAACAAGTGGCTTTTTCATAGTTCATATATATTGATAGGCCTCTCAAAAAAACATATATATCGATAGGCCAACAAGGAGTGTTATAATCCTCAACCTCTTTAATCTCATGTCCGCACTCTCCTACACTCTCACCTCAACCCTAGGTTTCCTCCCGTTCCTTCATCAATTGATCCTATGTTTGGTACCCCGTCGTGCGATTTTCCTTATGGTGAAAGAGACCCAAATCGTGTTGCTAGTTTACACAAGAAGGGTTCTCATACTTAAATAGGGCATGATTGTTATGATTGTCAGTAACTACACCACTCAAGGTATAGTGAAACAATCGCAACAATTGGAGCATGTGATGTTTGGTGAAGCAATGATGATGTCCTGGCCACACACAAAGTTGATCCCTCCGTGACCACCTATAAATAACAAGCTTCTTCTCTTGTAGAATGATCGAATTTAGTTGGTATGGAGACTGGTAGAGGATTAGGAAGAGGGGAGGAGAGCATCAATAACGAGTAGGGTGAATGGCACTATAAGTCACATTTCATGATCTAGCGGAGGAATGGGATGTGTTGGAAAATTGAGCCAGAAGAACAAATAGAAGCATAGTCGTTCCCGAACAGATAGTTGCAGTAGCACCTGTTGAGTAAGCCACGTTTCTTGTTACTTTTTGGCCACAAATATCGGGGCTATTTGTTGCTGAGACAGTAGGTCAGATACAAGTCTTGTATACCATTGTGACTATGTAATCCTGAATGCTCCCTTTTTGAATTTTCAGAGTACCGTAGACAACACTCCCACTATGGTTCCTGCCTATTATTTGGCAGGAACTTTTGATAAAAAATTAAAATATTAAGATTTTGTAGAGAAATATAAAGTTCTATTTATTTTTCAAACAAATTGAAACCTATGGCTCACCTTTCCATCGACACAAACGGGCATTGGCCAATCGTTGTTGGGGCTGGCGCAAGAGCGCTGTTGGGGCTGGCGCAAGATAGCTGTTGGGGCGCCATGCATGCAACCGCGCCATGCGAGGCGCCACCTTGTAGCTACACTCATGAGTACTGCAAACCGTCATGCGAACATGTTGATATTACCGTCCGCCATTAACTGTATGTAAACTCATCCTTTCGATGCCCGACAACCCTAAGAACCACACCCACGTAGACATTGCGATATAAAGAAGATCGAGGCTTCTCCACTGGCGTTTCTAGGGACGAATGCTTACCAGCATTTCACCAAATATTACAATGTGCCATCCCATGTCAATGAATGAGCCGTACTGGGTGGACAGATGCATCGCCAAGTGCGAGTTGTTCCTTGGGAGGATAAGTACATGGTGAACTGATACGTCCTCGAGTAAAAGGATCGGTTCTTCAATGGGTTGGCCCAGCCGCAAACTGAAGTAGAAGAAAATAAGAAAAAGAAGTAAATGGTCAATAGCATTAGAATTTACTAGTTGGTTAGTGTGATTCTCCTTAGGCCAAGAGTTTATTAAAAGTGATTACGATTTCTCATACATGTCACATATACAGATGTGTATATGGTTTAGTAAAATGACCATACCGTCCTTATACGGTTTGTGGAGTGGGGGATGTCATTGCAGGAAAATTTCAGGTGCTACCGCACCTTCCATGCTACCATGATACGGAGGCACCAAGACTGTTTGATATCTAATCCAACGAACGACATTGCCGGATGTGGACCAAAGCGCCATTTTGAAAATGTTTGGGTTTTTTCTGCAAGACACATACTCATTGGTGCTAACCATTTGATCCACGATCCAATGTCTCCAAAGTCCGTATCATGGTAGCATCGTCTAAGGATGCGGTTGCACCTGATACGCAGTCCGAAGCAAGCCTAATTAATGAAGTGTCATCCTAATCATGAATGAAAACCGACGGAATCGAATGACTTGTTTTTTGCAAGTTGTTCCAACTCTTCTGAACAATAACGCGTGCCTACGTTTGTGAAATTTCTGAACATAGTTGGCCATAGAGAACTACGTGGGAAATATCTAGATCGGGATTACGTGGGCTGACTTGCTTGAGCGTGTTCAACTAATCTGCAGATGCTATCTAGTCGTCACCGCTTAAGGCGACGGTTCGGGAAACAGACCGACCACCTGGACGTGGATTTTCGAAGCATCTGCACCGGGACCGCGTTATCCTGGCGGTCGAATCGCTGCGCTGTACATAGCGATGCCGGTCCCTTAAGCGGCACATGCATGTTACGGTCTCCGTTGTAGGGGTACGGAGCTAGCGGTTTCTTTTGTCTTGACCTCCCATCCACCTACCGAAGCGCACCCGTGATTCACGTACGTCCCTCTCCACCAAGCCACCCCATCCTGTTGTTTGACCATCGCTCGGATGGATGATGTGCAAGCAGGCGGTTCGACAGCGTCGGCGCTCGGCTACCAGGAAATCGCTCCGGCGGACGGCGATAGCTACGTATTCCAGCAGCGGCAAATTTACCTGGTCGGAGCTGGGCGACACCAAAGCTTCGCCTAGCATGCACAGCCGAACCAGAGTCACGGGCGCCGGGCGCGTATCTGTCCTTATCTGATGACGCGACCACCATCCTGCACAGATCCCTACAGTAAGTACGTGGCCTGCTCCTGCTAACCCCCGCGTCGTAACCATGGCATGGGGCTCTTACAGAAACAGCCCGCACCAATCTCCATCAATGTGAACGATCAGGATAAGGGGGCCGGGGTGCAGATGCTCAACTGAATGTTTTCGCTGACCACCTCCTTATCTCCAAAAAATCCTTTTTCCATCTCTCCCTCGCTCTCAGCTCAGGGCATGGCGGAGGCAGCGGGCTGTCGCAGCAGCACAGCTTCGTCTTCCTCCTCCTTCCCCTTTAGTCGTGCCCTGTCCTTTCCCTCACTCGCCGTGAGAGCCAGCTGATTGCCGGCCATCGGATTGAGCGTCATCGGTCCCGCTCCTTCTCAACCATCAGGCCATCACTAACGCCCATGGGAGGTCTGTCGCCATGAGTTTACGCCGGTCGTGCTGTAGGTTAACAGTGGCATAGCTCGACTGCGCGGAATGAAGGCGGCACGGGGATAGAACAACGAGCGTGCATGAGGGGACGAGGTGATGCGGGCAACAGGATGTGGCGGATATGGGATCGGAAGTAAGCCCATTCTCCTTCACATACACCACCCCAAGGCTCATTCTCTCCTTCCTACCCACGGCCTCCTTTCCTTTTGTATGATCCATGGCACTGGCATGGAAGCGGCAGCGATGGGGCTAGGAGGATAGGTGGTGGAAGCATCGGTGCTGGAGGCGGACTGTGCAGGGAAGCGAGCAACGGCACTGTCAGGTGCTGCATGGCCACTGTGCCGCCTCTGCTCATCATTGAGGAAAGCGCTTGAGCGAGCTCGAGCTAGCATGGGGTTCTGATGGGTCGGCATGCTGACACCGATGACAAACTGGTGGGACGTGGGAGGTGGCTCCCTGAACGACGTCCTGCTCCAAGCCTGCAGCCACTGCATGAAGCTACGCAAGCCTGCTGCAGCAAGATGAGCCTCCTACTGTTTATTTACTTTCATATTCTGCTGCATCACGGTGACTCGGTGAGTGTTTCAAAATTTGTACACCATTAGCTGAATATAATCCAGGAAAATTTAAGCAACACCAAGCAAACCAAAGCAAAGGTATATGAACCTGAATTGGGTGTAGAAGTTCCTATTAATATCCTCTTGGTGGAAAATCTCCTACTTCAGTGGTGATAAAGGGCCGACAAGTTCTGATGGTAGCCGGGGAAAGAAATGGGAAGGGTGCAGTTGAACTGTGTTATTACTGAACCAAAATTGCCATGCAAATTCGGAATAAAGAGTCCATTAAGTACCTCCTATATTACTGATCTATAAACCTTTCTTTTTCAAGCTTTATTATTGGTCGCTCTGTAATTGCTGCACTTCTTTCTTCAACAATCTGCAGTTATTCCCATAATTTTCTATATGTTGTTTAAATGCTAGGTCAGGTGAAGCATAATAATCTGCACATCAGTTTCCGTACAAAGATCCAGCCTTTTCTAACAATATCTTTAAGCATCATGGCATTGCACGACGAGTTAACAGTTAATTTACATGGCTCGAGGATAAAGGGACTTAACACAGTTGGAATGAACATACACATTTAGTACCTATTTCAATACATGGAACCTCATGTATGATGAACAAAGCAACTAGATCATTGTCCTATTTGTCATTCTTTGTTAGATCAGATTTCTTACTTGCTTTGTGTTGGTTCATCGATTGTATTTCTTTTATTAATTATTCACTTTATCCTCTGATGAATATTGAAGATATTGGGACGCTCCAAGAGATAACTCCATGGTTACAGTCCAAATTATGTTGAGTTGCAATGCTAAGCAAATGGAAGATAACAGTTTGTACAGGAAAAAGGTCAATTACATACTTTGCCCCACTACAAGAGAGATATTGTCATCGTCCGTGCTGCATTTCGTTTCCATTTCCTGTGATAGAAACGGGTACATTTTGTCATGCTTGCCTACAATTCATTTTACTGAATTCATGTGGCAGTTGAGAACTGATACATTACTGCCCTTAGTCCTTCGGCTTTTCTGTATATTCAGGAACATGATACTACACTTGGTCTTTTCGCAAAAATAATAATTCTTGCAAGAGAGATGATGTATGTGATTTTAGTCGGCTAATGCTGATGCTATATGGTATTTATGTTGTATCGAAGGAACTGTGTACATAATGAACCATATATTACTTATCCAGTGATGTATGCTCATTACTAATCCAGTGTGCTGTTTTCTTGTGATGGAAACTGCTGCATTTGTTGTCCATTTTGCCATCGTGAGCTTCAGATAACTACTATAGATTTCTTAGACCAATCAACCTGAATGGTGTGTTGTATCTAGTTTCCAACTATTTAGCCCAATACAGTCAAGCCGACTGAAATACATCAGCTAAAAATTCATTGCAAGCCATGAACAAAACATATCAGACAGGCGAAAGTTTACCACCACTACAAACAACCCGATGAAACTGTCACTGAGCTCACCTCTTGGTTCTACTCTCCATTTTGTACCTTTAACGTGATCAACGCCAAAAATGTAAACGGGTATTACCACGGGCGCTAGTTGTAGATATAGTAAACGGGTATTACCACGGGCGCTAGTTGTAGATATATTAAGTACATACATCCATGCATGCATATATGCATCCAATTCATAAAAGGTGTTAGCGGTGGCGCCGTGGCGGCACTCGCCCGCTGGTTCGGTGCGGTGCTGGAAGCATTCGCGAGACCGGCGGCAAGATCTGGAGCCATTCGCGTTCTTCTTTGTTTGTGATGCTTTCTTTGTTGTCTCATGGCATGGTGACCCGGCTGCTACCTATAGCACTTCCAGCTCAACGGCAGTGCAATAGCATCTGCAACTCGATATACGATGAAGGGCTGGTCAGTGTCGCAGCTTTTGCCCTATGTTCTCTTCCTCACCTTCTCGTTCGCTTGGCCCGTCGCCGAGACGGTGGCGCTGCGCGCTGATCTTACACACGTGGACAGCGGCCGCGGCTTCACCAAGCACGAGCTTCTCCGCCGGATGGTCGCCCGGTCAAGGGCTCGCGTGGCCAGCCTACGCTTGTCCGCCAGCGACTCGGTGGTCACCGCGTCGGTAGACCTTGGCGGGTCGGACGTTGGTTTTTCCGAGTACCTCGTCCACTTGGGCGTCGGCACGCCGCGCCCGCAGCGCGTGGTGCTCACGCTGGACACCGGCAGCGACCTGGTCTGGACGCAGTGCGCATGCACGGTATGCTTCGATCAGCCATTCCCGGTTCTCCGTGCCTCCATTTCCCAAAGCTTCCGCCGTGTCCCGTGCTCTGACCCTCTCTGCGGGCACGCCGTGTACCTCCCGCTCTCCGGGTGCGCCGCCAGAGACAGGTCCTGCTTCTACGCATACGGCTACGGCGACAATTCGATCACGACGGGCAAGATGGTCGAGGACACTTTCACATTCAAGGCACCTGATGGCAGGTACGGCGCGGACGCCGCCTCCGCCGAGCCCAATGTACGGTTTGGCTGTGGCATGCTGAACACCGGCCTCTTCACCTCGAACGAGTCCGGCATCGCCGGTTTCGGCCGAGGTCCGTTGTCGCTGCCGTCTCAGCTCAAGGTCGGCAGGTTCTCCTACTGCTTCACGGCCATCGAAGAGTCTAGGGCCAGCCCGGTGTTCCTCGGCGGCGAGCCAGAAAACCTTGAAGCGCATGCCACGGGGCCCATCCAGTCCACCCCGTTCGCCCCAGGTCCTGCTGGTGCGCCTGTGGGCAGGGCACCATTCTACTACCTTTCCCTCCGAGGCGTCACCGTCGGCGAGGAGCGGCTGCCGTTCAACGCGTCTGCGTTCGCATTGAAGGACGATGGCTCTGGCGGGACGATCATCGACTCCGGCACGGCCATCACGTCCTTCCCGCAGGCCGTGTTCCGGAGCCTCCGGGAGGCGTTCATGTCGCAAGTGGCGCTACCTGTCGCCAACGGCTCCGCCGACCCCGACGGCAGGCTGTGCTTCTCCATCCCGGCGAAGAAGAAGGCGCCCTCCATGCCGAAGCTGATCCTCCACCTGGAGGGTGCAGACTGGGACCTTCCACGGGACAACTACGTGCTGGATAATGACGACGACGGCACCGGCGCCGACAGGGAGCTGTGCCTGGTGATACTTTCGGCTGGGAAGAGCGACAAGACGACCATCGGCAACTTCCAGCAGCAGAACATGCACATCGTCTACGACCTGGAGAGCAACAAGATGGTCTTTGTGCCCGCGCGCTGCGACAAGCTCTGAGTTATACTCGTTATTCGAGTGTATGTACTTGTTCTAGGCAAAACGATCGAACATGCCTGTTTCTACGTAGGTACCGGCGCTAAATAAAGATCACGGGCACTACTTTGGTAAAATCATGACTAACTTGATATTTGGAGGGGACAAACCGAACCTTGATTATTTTTTGAGCGACCCTTTCTCGGCCAAAATGAAAATTTATTCAATGTATTTTGTGAACGGGGTTAGCGCCTTTTCATGAAAAACTCTCAATGTGTTTATATTCTTCCGTGAAAACTGGATTAGTTAAGTATGTCAATCCTAAATTATCACATCATTATCAAGGTACACGTTTTAAAGAAATGCCTAGCTCCTTGAGGAACAATTCCACGTATTCATATAATTTCTGTAGTGACATTAGTCAAAGATTTATACTCAACTTTTGTGCTTTATCTTGAGGCTAAAAAACTGCTCTTATCTTGAACAGTTGAATATTCTCTCACACTCCATGGATTCAACTTTGGTCTCAAACCCTACCCATATGTATGAGACTATATGTATGTATGGATAAAACTATTGTAATATGGTGAACAATGTGACATTTGATACTTTTAATTTGGTATAATTGTTGATTGATCATATATGGCTGTTGATATTGTGTCTGTGAAATATTTACATACATATCCTATATTGTTTCTTTGAAAATTGTTGAATATAACAAAAAAAGAGGCAATACAGCCTCTGTGCCGTCTGCCCCGGACGACAAAGACCCCTTTGCCAACGGCCACGGATGGCAAAGAGGGCACGTGGCAGCCATACCTGTTAAACCTAGGAGCCCCAGGCCTAGGGCCATTTGGCCTCTTTGCCATCCGGGGCAGACGGCAAACAGCAGACGACAAAGGGCTGGGGGCAGACGACAAAGGGATGGGCTAGGCCGTCGGGGGCAGACGGTAAAGGACTGGGCGGGGGGGGGCAATGGGTTGGGTGGGTGCCGTCTTGGGGCAGACGACAAAGGGATGGGCTGGGTCGTCCGAGGTAGATGGCAAAGGCGGCGGCGGCGGGGGGGGGGGGGGGGGGTTAGCCACCTAACGGTGCTACCATTAGTATACGTCGTCCACATTCTTTGCCGTCTGCAGGATGACGACAAACCAGCTTTCTCGTCTGCTTCGCCAAGGCTGACGGCAAAGAACCCCTTTGCCGGGGTTTATTCAGCCCAAAATTAAGCTGTCCGCTAGGGGACGACAAAGGCCGTGGTTGTGCCTTTTGCCGTCTGCCATGGCAGACGACAAAGTGCCTAATTCCTGTAATGATCATTTTAGCTCAAAATAAATTATCAAATGCATGAAAAATAGCAAATGAAGTTAAAAAAGGGTTGAAAAGTGATGATGTGACTTTGAATGGTACATATTGAATGTAGAAAAAGTCTTGAATTAAAATATGTTTAAAAAATGAAATCCCTTTGCAATAGATGAGTTTTCATCCGAAACTCTCATACTTCGAAGGAGATTGTCCAATTTATACACGAAGTGCATCCATTTTTTTTGTAACCCTCTCAACTTTTTATCACATGCTGTGTGGGCGAAATTTTGATACCATGCCAACTTTCAACCATTTCAGAGTTCATTTGCGATGCTTTTCAATTTCAGCGTCATTTTAGCTCAATATAAATGATGAAATGTATGAAAAATAGCAAATGGAGTCACAAAAGGGTTGAAAAGTGATGATGTGACTTTGAATAGTGCATATTTAATGCAGATTAAGTCTTGAGTTAAAATTTGTTTAAAAAATGAAATCCCTTTGTAATAAATGAGTTTTTGTCCGAAATCCTGATACTTCGAAGGAGATTGTCACTAGTAGAAAACATGGCATTGGTTCGGGCCGGGCCAACCCATTAGTCCCGGTTCAGTCACGAACCGGGACCAATGGGGGCAACGGTCCAGGTTCGTGAGGCCAGGGTCTGGGCCGGCCACGTGGGGCATTGGTCCTGGTTCGTCGGACCCCTTTGGTCCCGGTTCCAGACACGAACCGGGTCGAATGTGCCTCGCTCCTGGCCCACAACCATTGGTCCCGGTTCGTGTCTGGAACCAGTACCAAAGGTGGTCCTTTAGTCCCGGTTCCAGCCACGAACCGGGACCAATGAGATGCCTATATATACCCCCTCGTCAGTGAGCAGAGCACTCCACACACTGCTCTATTTTTTTGCCGGCGAGGGAAGACCTTTGTGATGCTCTAGCTCACCTCCTATGCACATGAGGTGTTTGATGAAATGCCCAAGCCAAACTTAAGCTTTCTCCTCTTGAAGCTCCTTGTCCAAACTCCATTTTTGTCAAGATTTGTCTAGGTCTGGCGGTCCGTCCTATCCCGTCCCCATCCTGAAACCGCCGTCGATCGCCCGCGCGTGGTGAGCATCTTGATCTTATCTTCTTGCTAAAATAAAATATACTTACTCGTATGATTTTCTTAATTTTATTATTGTTTGTTATTATATAGTGCCATGGTTATGGTATCCGCCAAGTCGTCCCTCGTCCAGTCTATGATTCAGATGTGGTATATTATCTCTTATATAACTATTTCAGACATCTAATGTCTATGACAATTAATTATGCCAGCAACTTGACGTAGATGTTTTATCTATAGGAAGTAGTTGAACCAGAAATTCCAACCGACTATGCAATTCTGCTCGACAAGTTAACTAAAGCTGAAAAAGAAATCGATCATTTGAAAGAACTATTGAAAAGAACTGAAGATGACAAGATGGGATTAGAGTTGCGTGTTACCTATATCGTCGACGAGCACAAGACCACGATGGATGCAATGCGCTTGAAGCTTAGAAAGATTAGAAAATATGCCATTCATACTGAGGCTTGGTATCATTATGCCGTTGGATCAATTGGTACCTTAATAGCGGTTATGATTGCATTTGTTGTTGCATTTAAATTTTTTACATAGTTTCGGTGTATGTTTTAATTAGATGCTCTAGAGACCTATATGTTGTTCAATAATGATAGCTATGTATGAACTGTACGTATTTATTTTGGTCATTATTGTACTTTGGCTTTAATGTGATGATGGATTTCTAATAATTTGGTCACTTCTGTATTCATGATATGTTGTAATGGTTTTTAATACAATTTATGATATAACGCACACAGATGAACCGGCAATGGATCTACGGTGACCGACGCACCTCCGAGTATATTAAGAGCCTGCATAATTTTCTCGAAGCGGCTGAGGCAAACAAGCATAATGATTTTATGCCTTGTCCATGTACTGTTTGTGAGAATACAAAATCTTTCTCCAACTCTAAAACCCTTCACTTCCACCTCCTTCAGAAGGGTTTTATGCCACACTATAATGCTTGGACCAACCACGGAGAAAGAGGGGTTATGATGGAAGACAACGAAGAAGAAGAGGATGACGACAACTACGTGTTGGAAATATGCCCTAGAGGCAATATATAAAGTGTTTATTATTATATTTCCTTGTTCATGATAATCGTTTATTATCCATGCTATAATTGTAGTGATCGGAGACACACTGCATGTGTGGGTGAATAGACAACAATGTGTCCCTAGTATGCCTCTAGTGAACTAGCTCGTTGATCAAAGATGGTCAGGGTTTCCTAGCCATAGACATGTGATGTCATTAGATAATGGGATCACATCATTAGGAGAATGATGTGATGGACAAGACCCAAACTACAAACGTAGCATTTGATCGTGTCAGTTTATTGCTACTGTTTTCTGCATGTCAAAGTATATGTTCCTATGACCATGAGATCATGCAACTCACGGATATCGGAGGAGTGCCTTGTGTGTATCAAACGTCGCAACGTAACTGGGTGACTATAAAGGTGCTCTATAGGTATCTCCGATGGTGTCTGTTGAGTTGGCATTGATCAAGACTGGGATTTTTTACTCCGTGTGACGGAGAGATATCTCGGGGCCCACTCGGTAATGCAACATCACAATAAGCCTTGCAAGCAATGTGACTAATTGTTAGTTGCGGGATCTTGTATTACGGAACGAGTAAAGAGACTTGCCGGTAACGAGATTGAACTAGGTATGGAGATACCGGCGGTCCAATCTCGGGCAAGTAACATACCGAAGAACAAAGGGAACGTTATACGGGATTAACTGAATCCTTGACATAGAGGTTCGACCGATAGATCTTCGTAGAATATGTAGGAACCAATGTGGACGTCCAGGTCCCACCATTGGTTATTGGCCGTAGAGGTGTCTCGGTCATGTCTACATAGTTCTCAAACCCGCAGGGTCTACACACTTAAGGTTTGGTGACGTTTCGGTAGTATAGAGTTATGTATGGTGGTGACCGAAGGATGTTCGGAGTCTCGGATACGATCCCGGACATGACGAGGATCTCCGGAAGAGTCTGGAGATAAAGATTGATATATGTGATAATAGTGTTTTGATCTCTGGAAGAGTTCCAGAATTAACAGGAAGGGGTTCCGGATGTTTACCGAAGTGTTCGGGTATATCAACACTTTATATGCACCAATGGGGTAAAACCCACGAGGTATTGGAAAGGGCAAAAAGTAGTTTTGTTGTTGCCTTAAGAAGTAGGGCAGTACTACCGCTCAAGCGGTACTACCGCTTGTGAAGCGGTACTACCGCTTGTGCGCGGGACTACAGGGATCCGAGTTGGACTCTTTCCTTGCGGGCCAAACTGACCTTGTGCGGGCAAAACCGACCTTGTAGAGGTTTTTGCTCCAAGTTTAGACCCCAGGGCTCAACATATAAATAGAGGCGCAGGGCTAGCACACGGGATACAACTTACGGCCACGTGTTACCCGTTTCACCGGTGCTCCTCTAGATCGGATTTCTACAGCGCTTAGGCGAAGCCCGGTCGGAATTGCTCCACCACCACCATCACCAGAGCACCGTCACGCTGCCGGTGAACTCTCTCTCCTCTCCACCTCCTCTTGCTGGATCAAGACGGTGGAGATCGTCATCAAGCTGCACGTGTGCTAAACGCGGAGGTGCCGTCCGTTCGGTACTAGATCGGAAGGATCGTGATCAAGGACACGAGACGTTCGTGATTGGATCGTGGGACGGATCGTGTCGAGATCGCGGGACGGTTCGTGATTGGATCGCGGGACGCTCGGCGACTTGAATCGCGAAGAAGTTCGACTACACGAACCGCGTTTCTTAACGCTTCCCGCTTAGCAATCTACAAGGGTACGTAGATCCACTCTCCCTCTCATAGATGCTCATCACCATGGATAGGTTTGCGTGTGCGTAGGAAATTTTTTGTTTCCCATGCGACGTTCCCCAACAGTGGCATCATGAGCTAGGTTGATGGTTCGATGAGATCTCGAGTAAAACACAAAAGGTTTGTGGGCGTTGATGCTTAGATTGCTTCCTCCCTTGGTCGTATTTTGGTTGAGCAGGATTGTGAGATGAAGCGGCCCGTACCAACATTACTCGTACGCTTACGAGAGACCGGTTCCCTCGACGCAACTTGTTGCCTAGATGACTTACGGGTGACAATTTCTCTCACTTTAGTTGGATCGGATTCGACAAAGGCGGTCCTTGAGAAGGTTGAAAAGCAACTAGTGTATCATCGTTGTGGTTTTTGCGTAGGTGAGAATTGTTCTTGCTAGATACCCGTAGCAGCCACGTAAAACATGCAACAACAATTAGAGGACATCTAACTTGGTTTTGCAGGGTATGTTGTGATATGATATGGCCAATTACATGATGTGATATATGTGATGTATGAGATGCTCATGTGATGTATAGATTATCACGACTTGCATGTCGATGAATACGGCAACCGGCAGGAGCCATAGGGTTGTCTTTAATTATTGTATGACTTGCGTGTCAATCATTAAGCGCTATGTAATGCGTTACTTTATCGCTAAATGGTAGCAGTAGTAGTAGAAGCATGCAGGGCGTGACAACCCCGATGGCGACACGTTGATGGAGATCATGGTGTCATGCCGGTGACGATGGAGATCATGCCTGTGTTTCGAAGATGGAGATCTTAAACACAAGTTCATGGCCATATCATGTCACTTATGAATTGCATGAGATGTTAATCCTTTTATGCACCTTGTTTTGATTAGTATGGAGGTAGCATTATAAGGTGATCCCTCACTTGAATTTCAAGATGAATTGTGTTCTCCCTGATGTGCACCATTGTGAAAGTTCGTCGTGTCGAGACACCACGTGATGATCAGGTGTGATAGACTCTACGTTCACATACAACGGGTGCAAGCCAAATTTGCATGTGCAGAACACTCGGGTTAAACTTGACGAGCCTAGCAAGTATAGAGATGGCCTCGGAATACAAGAGACTGAAAGGTCAAACATGAGTCATATAGTAGATATGATCAACATAATGATGTTCACCATTGAAGCCAACTTAACTCACGTGATGGTCGGACTTGAGTTGGTGAATTTGGATCAAGTGACACTCAGATGACCTGAGGGATGTCAATTTGAGTGGGAGCTTTAGTAATTTGATTAACTAAACTCATTATCATGAACAATAGTCTAAGTAACCTTTGCATATTTATGTTGTAGATCAATGGCTCGGGCAGTAGCACCCCTGAATTTTAATGCGTTCCTAGAGAAAGCTAAGTTGAAAGATGACGGAAGTAACTTTGTTGATTGGGCCCGTAATCTGAGGATTATCCTTACGGCTTCCCAGAAAGAATATGTCCTTGATGCACCGCTTGGTGACCAACCAGAATGACCTCCGAAGACGTTAAGAATGTTTGGGAGGCTCGTGCTGGAGACTACTCAATAGTTCAGTGTGCAATATTGTATGGCTTAGAACCGGGACTTCAAAGACGTTTTGAACGTCATGGAGCATATGAGATGTTCCAGGAGTTGAAGTTTATCTTTCAGAAGAATGCACGGATCGAGAGGTATGAGACCTCCGATAAATTCTATGCTTGCAAGATGGAGGAGAACGGGTCTATCAGTGAGCATATACTCAGAATGTCTGGGTACTCAAACTGTCTAGAGTTCTTCAATCACTGCCACCTAGTTACAAGAGTTTTGTAATGCCCTTCCGCAAGAGGCGATCATTGATAGAGTTCTTCAATCACTGCCACCTAGTTACAAGAGTTTTGTAATGAACTATAACATGCACGGGATGAACAAGTCATCAGCCGAGCTGTTTGCGATGCTGAAAGTCGCTGAGTCTGAAATCCAAAAAGAACATCAAGTGTTGATGGTCAATAAAACCACTAGTTTCAAGAAAAATGGCAAGGGCAAAGGCAAGAAGGGTAAAACCAAGAAGGATGGCAAAGCAGTTGCTACTCCTACAAAGAAGCCTAAGCATGGACCTAAGCCAGAAATTGAGTGCTTTCATTGCAAGGGAACTGGTCACTGGAAGCGGAACTTACCCAAGTACCTGGCTGACAAGAAGGCGGCCAATGACAAACAAGGTATATATGATATACATGTTATTGATGTGTACCTTACTAGTTCTCGTAGTAGTGCCTGGGTATTTGATACCGGTTCGGTTGCTCACATTTGCAACTCAAAGCAGGAACTATGGAATAAACGAAGACTGGCAAAGGACGAAGTGACGATGCGCGTGGGAAATGGTTCCAAGGTTGATGTGATCGCCATCGGCACGCTCTCTCTTCGATTACCATCGGGATTAGTGATGAACCTGAATAATTGTTATTTAGTGCCTGCGTTAAGCATGAACATTATATCTGGATCTTGTTTATTGCGAGACGGTTACTCATTTAAATCAGAGAATAAAGGTTATTCTATTTATATGAGTAATATCTTTTATGGTCATGCACCCAATGTTAGGGGTTTATTCATTTTGAATCTTGATAGTGATGACACACATGTTCATAACATTGATGCCAAAAGATGTAGAGTTGTTAATGATAGTACCACTTTCTTGTGGCACTGCCGTTTAGGTCATATTGGTGTAAAACGCATGAGGAAGCTCCATGCTGATGGACTTTTGGAGTCACTTGATTTTGAATCACTTGACACATGTGAACCATGCCTGATGGGCAAGATGACCAAAACGCCGTTCTCTGGAACAATGGAATGGGCGAGTGACTTGTTGAAAATCATACATACTGATGTGTGCGGTCCAATGAATGTTAAAGCGCGCGGTGGTTATCGTTACTTTCTCACCTTCACTGATGACTTGAGTAGATATGGGTATATTTACTTGATGAAACACAAGTCTGAAACATTTGAAAAGTTCAAGCAATTTCAGAGTGAAGTTGAGAATCATCGTAACAAGAAGATTAAATTTCTGCGATCTGATCGATTAGGTGAATATCTGAGTTATGAGTTTGGCAGTCACTTAAGACAGTGTGGAATTGTTTCACAGTTGACACCGCCCGGAACACCACAGCGTAATGGTGTGTCTGAACGTCGTAATCGGACCTTATTAGATATGGTGCGTTCTATGATGTCTCTTGCCGATTTGCCACTATCGTTTTGGGGTTATGCATTAGAGACAACTGCATTCACTTTAAATAGGGCACCATCGAAATCCGTTGAGACGACGCCATATGAATTGTGGTTTGGCAAAAAGCCGAAGTTGTCGTTTCTTAAAGTTTGGGGATGTGATGCTTATGTCGAAAAGCTTCAGCCTGAAAAGCTGGAACCCAAAGAGGAAAAATGTGTCTTCATAGGATACCCGAAAGAGACAGTCGGGTATACCTTCTATCTCAGATCCGAAGGAAAAGTGTTTGTCGCTAAGAACGGAACATTTCTTCATAAAGAGTTTCTCTCGAAAGAATTGAGTGGGAGGAAAATAGAGCTTGATGAGGTTATTGAACCTTTACTTCAACCAGAGAGTAGCACAGTGCAGAAAGATGTTTCTGATGAACCTACGACGGTAGAGGAGGAAGTTAATGATGATGATCATGAAGCTTCGGATCAAGTTGCTATTGAACCTCGTAGGTCGACAAGGACGCGTACTACTCCCGAGTGGTATGGCAACCCTGTCTTAGAGGTCATGTTGTTGGACAACAATGAACCTACGAGCTATGGAGGAGCAGTGATGGGCCCGGATTCCGAGAATAATGATTTTATGCCTTGTCCATGTACTGTTTGTGAGAATACAAAATCTTTCTCCAACTCTAAAACCCTTCACTTCCACCTCCTTCAGAAGGGTTTTATGCCACACTATAATGCTTGGACCAACCACGGAGAAAGAGGGGTTATGACGGAAGACAACGAAGAAGAAGAGGATGACGACAACTACCTGTTGGAAATATGCCCTAGATGCAATATATAAAGTGTTTATTATTATATTTCCTTGTTCATGATAATCGTTTATTATCCATGCTATAATTGTAGTGATCGGAAACACACTGCATGTGTGGGTGAATAGACAACAATGTGTCCTTAGTATGCCTCTAATGAACTAGCTCGTGGATCAAAGATGGTCAAGGTTTCCTAGCCATAGACATGTGATGTCATTTGATAACGGGATCACATCATTAGGAGAATGATGTGATGGACAAGACCCAAACTACAAACGTAGCATTTGATCGTGTCAGTTTATTGCTATTGTTTTTTGCATGTCAAAGTATATGTTCCTATGACCATGAGATCATGCAACTCACAGATATCGGAGGAGTGCCTTGTGTGTATCAAACGTCGCAACGTAACTGGGTGACTATAAAGGTGCTCTACAGGTATCTCCGATGGTGTCTGTTGAGTTGGCATGGATCGAGACTGGGATTTGTTACTCCGTGTGACGGAGAGGTATCTCGGGGCCCACTCGGTAATGCAACATCACAATAAGCCTTGCAAGCAATGTGACTAATTGTTAGTTGCGGGATCTTGTATGACGGAACTAGTAAAGAGACTTGCCGGTAACGAGATTCAACTAGTTATGGAGATACCAACGATCGAATCTCGGGCAAGTAACATACCGAAGAACAAAGGGAACGTTATACGGGATTAACTGAATCCTTGACATAGAGGTTCGACCGATAGATCTTCGTAGAATATGTAGGAACCAATGTGGACGTCCAGGTCCCGCCATTGGTTATTGGCCGTAGAGGTGTCTCGGTCATGTCTACATAGTTCTCGAACCCGCAGGGTCTGCACACTTAAGGTTTGGTGACGTTTCGGTAGTATAGAGTTATGTATGGTGGTGACCGAAGGATGTTCGGAGTCTCGGATACGATCCCGGACATGACGAGGATCTCCGGAAGAGTCTGGAGATAAAGATTGATATATGTGATAATAGTGTTTTGATCTCTGGAAGAGTTCCAGAATTAACCGGAAGGGGTTCCGGATGTTTACCGAAGTGTTCGGGTGTAGCAACACTTTATATGGACCAATGGGGTAAAACCCACGAGGTATTGGAAAGGTCAAAAGGAAGTTTTGCTGCTGCCTTAAGCAGTAGGGCAGTACTACCGCTTGTGAAGCGGTACTACCGCTCAAGCGGTACTACCGCTCGTGAAGCGGTACTACCGCTTGTGCGCAGGACTGCAGGGATCCGAGTTGGACTCTTTCCTTGCGGGCCAAACCGACCTTGTGCGGGCAAAACCGACCTTGTAGAGGTGTTTGCTCCAAGATTAGACCCCAGGGATCAACATATAAATAGAGGGGCAGGGCTAGCACACGTGATACAACTTTTGGCCACGTGTTACCCGTTTCACCGGTGCTCCTCTAGATCGGATTTCTACAGCGCTTAGGCGAAGCCCTGTCGGAATTGCTCCACCACCACCATCACCGGAGCACCGTCACGCTGCCGGTGAACTCTCTCTCCTCTCCACCTCCTCTTGCAGGATCAAGACGGTGTAGATCGTCATCAAGCTGCACGTGTGCTGAATGCGAAGGTGTCGTCCGTTCGGTACTAGATCGGAAGGATCGTGATCAAGGCCACGAGACGTTCGTGATTGGATCGCTGGACGGATCGTGATGAGATCGCGGGACGGTTCGTGATTGGATCGCGGGACGCTCGGCGATTTGAGTCGCAAAGAAGTTCGACTAGACCAACTGCGTTTCTTAACGCTTCCCGCTTAGCGATCTACAAGGGTACCTAGATCCACTCTCCCTCTCGTAGATTCTCATCAGCATGGATAGGTTTGCGTGTGCGTAGGAAATTTTTTGTTTCCCATGCGATGTTCCCCAACACTACCCTCCCCCTGAATACGGTGATGGTGCAATGGGGGAAGCTAAAGATCAAGAGGAACCAGACGATGTGCCCGATGATGATCTTCGCCGGGTCATTGTTGATGCACAGAGAGAATGTGAAAGTGAAAGGGAGAAGTTGAAGTTCGATCGCATGTTAGAGGATCACAAAAAAGGGTTGTGCCCAAATTGCGAAGATGACAACAAGAAGCTCGGTACCACACTGGAATTGCTGCAATGGACGGCAGACAATGGTGTATCTGATAAGAGATTTAGTTCGCTACTGAGAATAATGAAGAAGAAGCTTCCAAAGGATAACGAATTGCCCGACAGTACGTACGCAACAAAGAAGGTTCTATGCCCTCTAGGATTGGAGGCGCAGAAGATACATGCATGCCCTAATGACTGCATCCTCTACCGCGGTGAGTACGAGGAATGGAACACATGCCCGGTATGCAGTGCATTGCAGTATAAGATCAAAAGAGATGACCCTGGTGATGTTGAGGGCCAGCGCACCGGGAAAAGGGATACCACGCATGCACATACTGTTTAGATGACACCGACAGTATATATTTGGACAAATGCAGGAAGAATGTGTACCTGGGGCATCGTCGATTTCATCCGACCAACCATCAATGTCGAAAGAAAGGAAATCATTTCAAAGGTGAGGCAGATCACCGAAAGAAGCCCGCCCTCCGTACTGGTGATCACATACGTGATATGGTCAATGATTTACAAGTAATATTTGGAAAGGGTCCTGGCGGACTATTTGTTCCAAATGACGCTGACAAACGCGCACCCATGTGGAAGAAGAAATCTATATTTTGGGACCTACCCTATTGGAAAGACCTAGAGGTCCGCTCTGCAATCGACGTGATGCACGTGACGAAGAACCTTTGCGTGAACCTGCTAGGCTTCTTGGGAGTGTATGGGAAGACAAAAGAGGGGAAATGAGGGGGGAGGAGTATCCCCTAACTCTCTCGGGAAAATAAGGGGGGAGGATTCCGCAAAGCCTAGAAGTGTTGTTGAGGCCACCCCAAACCCTAGAAGCGTTGTTGAGGCCAACCAAATTTACCAAGTTAAATGAGTTAAAAGAGCGTTGTCGAGGCCACCCCAAACCCTAGAAGAGTTGTCGGACATTCATGAGAGAGGCGGTTCGGACGTCGGACATTCATGTTTTTATATTAATTGCCATGTTGTAATATTTGCAGAAACTATGAATCCAAGAGACGAAGAACAAGAACAGTTGTTGGGGGACATAATCCACGGCGGACGAGATATCTTGTCGTATCTCAACTTCACCGATGGTCTGGGAAGGAGTGGATTATGAAGGCTCCGGTGATCAAACAATGAAGGAGGAAGGACATGATCATGATGGCTCCGGTGACGAATGCCGGAGGAAGAAGGAGACCATGATGATGGCTCTGGTGGCCGATCGGAGGAGGGAGCTGTTGCAAAGTCCGGCGAGGTATATATATTAATTAAGCCTGTGCTGACTCTAGCTAATTGATGCATTAATTGTTGTGGTATGTACATATATTAATTAACTCTTCTTTCTTCTATTATAGCCCTCCGGATCGAGCCAAACTTCGGTAACGAGACGAGGTCCGAAGAAGAGGTTGCGCAAGGATGAAAAGTTCACGATCACAACACTTGCGGACGATGGCCGTCCGATTGAACCCAAGCGGACCAAGAACGCATTGTCTGCTCAGTGTGGAGCTATTGTTAGGGACAACATCCCGATCAGCATGAAGAAATGGAATAAGCCTAAGGACGGTGCCCCTAATGGTGATTATGTCACCAATAGACAGAAAGAAGATCTTTGGACCACGCTGAAGGAAAATTTCACCCTACCGCCAGAGGAGGATCCGAATAAGCCAGTTATAGAGACACGGGTCAAGGCGTGTGCTCCTAACAAGATGGCAGATCTATTCAGGAGGTGGAAGAATGAGTTGAAATCAAAGTTTGTCGACAAAGGGAAGACTCCAGCATTCGTCGGCCGATATGAGAAGATAGGAGATTACTGGCCCGCATTTGTGGCCTACAAGACATCGGAGAAGAGTAAGAAAATGTCAGAGACAAACAACAACAATGCTGCAAAGAAGCAGTTTCACCATCACACGGGGTCGGGTGGCTACCTTAAAGCCCGGCTGTTGTGGGACAAAGCTGAGAATGACCTGCTTGCTAAAGGTGTCCAACCACACACATATAACTGGCCAGCCGTTCAAGGACTTGGTTCTTTGGGGTTGGGGGAACTTTGGACCCTGAAACAGGGAAGTGCTGTTGGACGGACGAGCAACTTGCAATACCCGTGAACAACCTTCTGAACTATATCACCGCAGCGCAGGAAGGGACGTTCATTCCCGACAGAGAGAAGGACGAGCTGACTGAGGCCCTAGGGAATGCTGAGCACCCTAGACGAACACGAGGCACACCAGGCTCCGTTCCGTGGAAGGTTGGGTTTCCCGATGCAGGCGGTTACAGAAGCCGGGAGAGAAAGAGGAAAGCGGAGCTGAGCGAAATTCAGAAGCTCAATGCAAGACTACAAAAGCTAAAGGAAGCTGAGAGCCAGCGAGCTACCGGCCAACCATCTCAGCGGCACGAAGCTACCCCAGAAGCTACTACCCTGCCATCTCAGCGGAGAAGCAGCGTCACTTCCACGGAGCCTGTTGAGCCCGACTTCACGTCTCCTAGCTACCCCGTGGATAGTATCATGGAGGATCAACATTGCGAGCTTATGACAAAATGCCAGAACCTCACTTTCAAGGCGGCTGTCGGCTCTGTTACACCTCCTCAACCAAACGGAACTTTTCACTGCCGTCCGATTTCACATGGCTATGCTGTTGTGATGGTGGATGGAGTAATGCCGGAATTTGAGGAGCTCGAGCTTGACCACTCTACAGGTGAAGGAGAGAATAAGCTGGTTCGTGCCCTGAGGAGTACATGTCTATGGCAGAAGGAGTACATCAAGCTTCCAAACTGGACGCCTCCGCCTCCTCCTTCTCCTCAGGTGAATCAGGGCACTCCGCCTCCTCCTCCTCCTCCTCCGGCGAGTGATCAGGGCACATCGCCTCCTTCTCCGGCTCCTCCGGCGCATGGCGGCACTCCCCCTCCTCCTTCGCCTACTCCGGCACGTCGGAGCAGTACGCCTACTCCTCAGCCTCGTCGGCAACGGCAGAAGACAGACGCCGCCTTTACGGCTCCTCTGGCGCCTAGTAAGCAACGACGGAAGGGAGCCGCCGCCGCTCCGGCGGCTAGCAGTACAAGCATAGGCAGTAGGGGATACAGATACGGTCCATCTCTCAAGCCTTTGGAAAAGTTACCATATGAGAGGACCGAGTCTAAAAACAAGGAGATAAGTCAGGCCGAAGTGAGGGACCATTTTGAAAAGAAAATCCAGCTCTGAAGGAGAAGATAGATCCGGTGAAAGCGATGTGCACTATCGATGCCCTCAAGCGAGCACCACCGCCTTCGCTGGATTCAATTACCAAAAAATCAATTAAATAATCTAAAAGAATCAATTAAATATAATATTCTTCATTACCAAAAAAGAATCAAAATAATATTAACAAAAATTATAAAAGTATTTATTTGTTAAAAACTTTTATAGTAAAAGGAATAAACTAAAAAGAATCAATAAAAAATAATACTTATACAACTAAAATTATATAAATTTATGCAACTAAAATTTTATAACTAAAAATAACATTAAAATTTAAAAAACATAATATATGCAAAACAAGATGACCCACCTACTACGCACCACGGCCTATATACGACTAGAAACTCTACAAATGGGCCAGGATGCAGGCCCGTAGTGCTAGCAGGCCCAATATGGGGTGAGATAGGCATGTACTGTCCGCATTAGAGAGGAGCTCGAGAGGGCAGCGACAGCAGGGCTTATCAACCACTCCCGGTTAGTGCCACCAACTGGGACTAAAGGTCTCTGCTTCCCGCCCTTTGAGCTAGCGAAAACTACCTTTAGTCCCGGTTGGTGGCTCCAACCGGGACTGAAGGGGGGGCATTAGTCCCGGTTGTATCCACCAACCTGGACTAAAGGGGGGCTATATAAGCGGGACTTAGCAGTTTCCAATCCATCTGCAGTTTCTTCACTCCTCTCCCCCGACGGCGCCAACGACGACATCGACGCCACCAGGATGCCGGATTTTGCCGTCACCCTCGCCGATGCCCGACCTCCTCGCGCGCTCTCCACCTCGTTGCCGCGTGCCCCCCGACCGACCCTCGTCGATGTCGCCAGCCTCTAGCTCCATTGCCGCGCCCTAGTGAGCTCCCCCCTTTCCCAAGGCCTTCGCTGCTACCGCCGCCGCCCTACGCTGCTGTCGCCATCGTCGTGCGCTGCCGCCGCCATTGTCACTATATTTGTGTATGACACTATATTTTTTAATGTATGTATGTATGTATATGTTCTGTATATGTATGGCACTATTTTTTTCATGTATGTATGTATGTATGTATGTATGTATATATTCATGTATATGTATGGCATTATATTTGTATCAAAATGGCAATGGGCCCCGAACCCCGAGTCCCACGCGTGTTTTTACCCTATTACGGGACGAGGATGGGCGCCTTTTGAACCCCGTGGGGCTGTCGTTGGGTAAAGTATAAAACCCGACATGTTTCTTGGGTTCAGACCCGTTTTAGTAATACCCGAACCCGAAACCTGCCATCCCCGTTAAAATACTATGCCCGATCTCGCCTTCACTAAACGTAGCAATCCCACTGCTGACACCCGATATCACCTCCCGCGGCCTTCATGTCGTGATTTTGTTTTCCCCGGATGTTATCCCCCTTCACCTATATCGTGTGGTGCCACGTTAGAACACCCCTAACTCTCTCGGGAATTCAACATGTCCCCGATAACTTCGACATAAGGGGGGGGGGGTCCGCAAGTTTCTATATCGAGGGAATCATTTTTGAAAACATAGAACTATTTTTTAAATGGAGGAAACTCTGTCAAGCGTTGTATTTTGATGACAAATATACTTCTTTTTTGGTTTATGTGATAGCTAGTTTGGAGTGTCAATGATTTATGTGCAGAAGCTATGGATCACAGAGACTTAGAAAATGAAGACTTGTAGGGGGATGTAATCCGCGATGGAGGTGATGATAATATCTTGTCATGGCTCAACGACAACAATGGTGATAGAAGAGAGGATGAAGGGTCCGGTGATCCAATGGAGGAGGAAGGAGATCATGACGACTCCGGTGATGGAATGGAGGAGGAAGGAGATCATGACGGCTCCGGTGATCGAATGGAGAAGGGAGCCTTAACTGTTTCAAAGTCCGGCGAGGTATTAATTAAGCCTTTGGTGACTAGATGCATTAATTGTTTTGTATGTACATATATTAATGCTTCTTTCTTATTTTAGCCCTCTGGATCGAGCCAAACTTTCGTCAGGAGACGAGGCCCGAAGAAAAAGTTGGACCCGGATGAAAGGTTCACGGTCGAAGAAGTCTCTCCAGAAGGCCAACCGATTTCTCCCAAGCGGACCAAGGACAAAGTTATACATCAGTGTGGAGTTGTTGTTAGGAACAACGTCCTGATCAGCATCGATGAATGGAATAAGAAGAAGGATCCTGAAGTTCCTTCTGTCAACATGAAAGATGATCGTTGGAACTTGATGTTGAGAAATTCAGCCTACCGCTAGAGGAGGACTGAATAACCCAGTTATACAGCGGAAGGTCAAGGCATTTGCTCTTAAGAAAATGGCAGAACTATTCAAGAACTGGAAGAAACTATTGAACAAAAAGTTTGTCGAGAAAAGCAAGACTCCAGAGTTCAACGGTCAATACTTCAAGATAAAAGATTAGTGGCCCACATTTGTGGCCTACAAGAAATCGGAGAAGGCCAAGCAGAGGTCACTTATAAATAAGAAAAATGCTGCAAATAAGCAGTATCACCATGTTACGGGGCAGGTGGCTACAACAAAGCCCGGTCTATGTGGGACAAAGCTGAGCAAGACCTGCTTGCTAAAAATGTCCAAGCAACGACTTTGCACTGGACAAATCGTGCAAGGAATTGTTTCTTCGGGGTTGGGGGAACTTTGGACCCAGTCACAGGGAAGTATGTCTGGACGAAATCGCAACTTCAACCACCCGTCACAAAGCTTGAGGAAGTAATCAAGGAAGCGCTGGAAGGGAGGTTCGTTCCCGACAGAGAGAAGGATGAGTTGTCAGCGGCCCTCGGGAATCCTGAACACCGTGGACGAACATGAGGCACATCAGGCTCCGTTCCGTGAAAGGTTGGGTTTCTCGACAACACTGGTTACAGAAGTCGACAACAAAAGAAGAAAGAGGAAGCAAGCGAAATGCAGAAGATCAATGAAAGATTAGTGAAACTAGAGGCACTTGAGAGCCAGCGAGCTACCGGCCAACCATCTCACAGCACGAAGATCCTTCATTGGCGACTACCCACGATGCTACCCCACCATCTCAGTGGAGAAGCAGCATGGCTTCCACGCAGCTCGTTCATCCTGATAGCACGGCTCCTCGCTACCCCGTGGATGGTATCACGGATAATGAACATTGTGGGCTAATGGCAAAATGCCACAACCTGACCTTGAAGGCGGCAGTCGGCTATGTCTTACCTCCTCGACCTGATGCAACTTTCCATTGCACTCCAGCTCTAGCTGGCTTTGCTATTGTCGGGGTGGATGAAATAATGGACGGATTTGATGGGCTGTAGCTTGGTACGCTATAGGTGAAGGGGATATTCTTCTTCGATGTGCCTTGAGGACTATATGTCTATGGAGAAAAGAACACATCAAGCTTCCATACTGGACGCCGTCTCAGCAGACTCAGCCGGAGGAGGCCCTGGCGCCTGAGTCGTCTCCGATGCGTCAACCGTCTCCGATGCGTCAACCGTCTGCGGTGCGTCAGTCGTCTCTGTTGCCTGAGTCGTCTCCGACGCGTCAGCCGTCTCCGCCACCTTAGGGAACTCCGACGGAGGAGGCCCCTCAGTAGAATCCTCCTCCGCCTCAATAGTCTCCGCTGTATCATTGGACTCCACCTCCTCCGCCGCCTCAGCAAAATTGGAAGAGACCCGCCGCCACTCCGGCGGCTAGCAGCGGTACGAAAACGAGGAGATTCAGAGCGGGCCCAAGCCTGAAGGTTCCTCCCAAGTTACCATATGAGTTGACTGATAAGGAAAACAACAAGATCGTGGATGCTTAAGTGAAACATCAGCTTGCACCAAAACACCCACCTCTTTAGGAGAAAATAGATCCGGTGAAAGCGAAGCGAACTCGGGCTGCCCTTTGGCGACCACCACCGCCTCCGCCAGCATCAAACTATCACAGTTGTATTCAAAAGACATATGAACAAGCGAGGCGGTCTGGAAGCTTAAGTAGAAGTGGCGCAAAAGTGGGAAAACAATTCCCCAGCTCGGCGAACTAGAACTGCAATCATGCCCTCCGCTCAAGGTGGTTACCGATATCGTTAATGATCCAGAGAAAGCGGTCTGTGGTCTTTCTATCACTGTTGTTGATTACTTACCCGATTCAGTACAGTTCGAAAAGGCTGAGGTAGTACCATCCTTAAGATTCGAGCACGGGAAGCCTCCCATCACACGTGAGGAGCTCAAGGGTCTAGCAACGAGGATGCGATATTTGCATGAATGGAACTTGAAAGCCTGCAAGGATGGGACCAACAATATCTTGGTGGAAATAATAAAGGAGCACTTCTTCAATGGAGACCGGGTGTTGTTCGTTGAATTTTAAGAAAATTTTCAGTTATACAACCAAAAGGAGCTTGACAAAACTATCGTCGGTTCCTATTGTCTGTAATTATTTTTTCTGTAATTAAGTCTCTAGCTCAGCTCGTTCATTCCATGTATTAATTAGCCTCACACTATATTATGCAGAATGAAGATCATCGAATGCAAACAACTACAAATCTATGACATTGGGTTCGTTGACCCCAATTTCATAAATGAACATACGTTGAAAAAAAATACCAATGATACAAAGAAAAAAAATGCTAGATGCGTTACTTGGACAACAAACCAGAAGAGAAATACTAATTCCTTACAACTTCAAGTGAATGTTACTATCTTGTGCATATTCTGTTTCGCTTACTCGAGGTTAAGTGCAATTAATGAGTTATGCGTGCATAGTTTCCACTTTATTATGCTAGACATTCATCTTGAAGACGTAAAAGTAACTATCTTGGACTCGATACGTACATACCCTAAAAAGTGGACGAACATGAGTCAAGTGTTTCAGAAGTAAGTTCAATCATTATCGCACCATACCAACAACTTTTGTTCATTCCTGATATCAATTAATCATTTTGTTTGCCGGGCAGAGTTTGGAAAAGTTCACCAAACATGGGTGTCAGCTGAAAAAAGAGCTGCAAATAGCGTCAAATAGATTTACGAAAACTTATTGCATATTGTAAGAGATGTTATATTGTATATATGCATGGACGTGTACTATATGTAATAGCGTCAAATAGATTTACAAAAACTTGTTGCATATTGTTTGATCAAGTACAGAGAAAGAGAGGTCACTTCTCTTCATACATATTGATCATGACGATGCTGTGTAATGGTTCCTTCATTGATATATGTAGTAACTAGTGTCAAGTTGAATGAAAAGTGTAAAATAAAAATGATAAACACAAAAAGAAAAGGAGGAAACACAATAGGAAAACCCTTAAACCCCTCGTTTCAAAAAAACAAAACAGCGCTTGAGTTGCTGACGCGTGGCTGGCTTTTAGTCCTGGTCTGTGTTGCCAACTGAGACTAAAAATCCTCCTGCCTGCGCGCCCCAGGGCGGCCACGTGGAGCTCCTTTAGTCCCGATTTGTATGCGAACTGGGACTAAAAATGATGCGCATTAGTCCCGCTTGTTTTGTCCTGGTTGCAGAACCGAGACTAAAGGCCCTCTAAAACCGGTACTGATGCCCTGTTTTCTACTAGTAAAGGTAAGTTGCCAAATCATTGTTTCATCATTGAACCACTTACAAAGATGATGAAAAGCACAAAAAGCGCTGCCATGAGCTCCTCAAGCTAAACCACAGTGGCTATGCCTTCCGCCATCCTACACGGACGAAGATGAGAGAGGTTATTGCATGGAGTACGTGGTGGCCTTTGACTGGGGAAGCATCGCCGAGTTTGCGGGGTTTTACATAGCCAAACAAGTCCGCTCATGTATGTGATCTTTAACAGACAATCCATTACAATTTTTGTGTAGGTCATTTGCAGAACACCTGTAGGATCGTCGCTCAGCCATGTGAAAGCGAAGGAGTATATAGATATTGGGTGCAATCGTTGGAAGACGGTAGCACGACATATTTACAACCGGTTTGGATGACGATCGAATAATAAGATAGGTGTTTAGTAATCTTGCCTTATTTTTACAGGTTGTGGCACTTCATTATTTTAATACTTCTCGGCTCCATTGCGGCTTTGTACATAATTACAAACCATGTTTAATAATATGGTTGCATGCATCATATTGATGCAAGGCCGGGGTAATCCTTCTTTTTTAAAATGTATGTGGGATGGTGTTGGATGAAAAATTATGTCTGGATAGATCAGTGTCAACATTTGCATAAAATTTGAGGGTTGCCTTTGCAGATGACCTCAATTAAAAATGTATAATGTATATATTTATATGTAAATGATAAAATAAAAATAACCAAGGCAAAACTAACATATTAATAATCAAGGTAAATAACAAGGTATTTGTTAGAGGGTGGTCTTATATTTTTAATGTCATCACATTTCGTCTTAATATTTCTTTACACAAATCAAATAATATAATCCCATTATAAAATCTCTAAAGTTCTAGCCCGCTCGAGGGAGCCACTTTGCTAGTTCGGGAAAAAGGAGGGTTAGGTTGTGTGTGGTTATCTTGTCGGTCATGTGGCATTCCAATTAGCCCCCCCCCCCCCCGGTGTGGAACAAAATGGTGCACCAAAGACCCGGCGCCCTAAAATCATGATGTGTTATTTCCTTTAACATAACTAGCCAAAAAAGTATGTCGATCCCAAATTACTTCATCATAGTGAAGGTTCTCGTTTTTATAGTAATTCATAGCTCAAAAAGGTTATCACATCATTGTCATCCATACTCTATCGGTTAGCCCTAGTTTTCAGTCAAGCATCTAATTATGTGCAGAGCCGATTCAAAGTAATTTACATGTTTCAACTTCTAATGATACTAGTAACATGCACCATCTGTGTTCCAACTCTCAAGCATCGGCAACCCAACAAATATTTATGCCAATAAACAACATGATGAGTTCGCTTAATAAATTTGAAACATCACCTATTAGAATTTCCAATGCCATGCAAAAAAGGTGTTTCATCCTTCTATTCATCGGCTACTAACTTGCAATCTACAAGTCCAAACATGACGATGGATGAGAGAATTGGTCATGCTATTACTAGTTACTTGTCCAATTAATCTCAATAGTTGAATGCCGATGGAGCCCTGTCTCTATCTGAGGGTGTTACCGCCGCGGGGAGATTTGGAGCAAACAATGGGGATTTTTTGCGTGTGTCTTTTACCTAGGATATGGGAGTCACTCGTTTGGTCTGGGAGCCTAGGATTTGTCCTGTATTTTACTTAAGTTGTTGGCCAACCAAAATGAAACATTTTGTTCATTTATTTTCTTTGCCTGCTGGTGCGTTGAGATGAATTGAAACTAAGCGAAGGCCACTTGGACAAGTGAAACTAGGGACGCACTTTCCAGCCACCTGGGGCGGCCGCCCATACCAGCCCCTACAGTGGCGCCGCCCCTAGGGTGTTGTGGTGTATTGGTATCATGGTAGTCCTTAAACTGCTTCTAGCACTACTACAACCATGCATTAGCTTGAGTTCGGAATGGTTCCTTTGTCATGGTTTACTAGTAACTTTTCACTTAGGATTTCTTGTATTCATATATGCTAGTGCTACAAATGTCTACAACTACCGCTCACGTTGTAATTAAATGGTCATAATAGTTGGCATGTGATATTTGGTGAAGCAATGAATATATATATATATATATATATATATATATATATATATATATGTCCTGGCTATACACCAGACTAGTCAGTAAGTGCCCTCTATAAATAACTAGCTTGTTCCCCGTGTACTGAGATTGCATATAGTTGGTAGAGGAGCTAGAGAATGGCACAGTGTGAAAGGAGAGCAACAATGACGAGCATAGTGAATGGCATGGATGGTCACATAGCATGATCAAGTGGGGAGGGGGATGTGTCGGGAATTCAAGTTGGGGGCACGTACAAAAGCATATTCTACATAGAAATGATGAAGCTAGATAGCACCGTTCAGGATGTGAGTCTTATTGCTTTCCAGGTAGACATATGTCGATCGTACCAGATTTGCGGTCGTGACGTAACTGTAATTCATGTACAAAAATCGCCTCTGATGGAGGATTTTGGGATGGGATGGACGTTCACCGGTTAGTTGTGATTCAAGTTGCATGTAGCAGGTGGCAGCAGGCGTTTCCGAAAAGTCGAAATTTGAAATCAAGATAGCTAGGACGTTTGATGCAGGATACACACCAAGGCGTTGCCCTGTGTTTATGTGGCCTCCATCTAAAAGGTTGTGGAGTGTGTACTAGTCTGAACCCAAGCACGGTCAGAGCTGAGCAGGACCGCCATGGCGCCTTCAATCAACTGGCCTAGCTCGGGAGTTCTCAGTTCTCACGTCGGCGACACGAGCTTGGCTTTCAGGTTAGTCCTGTTCGTGCATACTCCCGTGTTTGCTGATGTTTAAGTGTTGTTTTTCTTGTTGAAAGCTGGCAGAATGAGCGACGGCCGGTGAACCATGCATGATTTGGATGCTAACTTGTCGTTTCCTGTGGTACGGCGCAGATAACGGCAGCCTGACGGGCCATCCGTCAGCAGCTATGGGTGTGTGACGGGCGTTGAAGAATTAAGGCGTTGTTTGGATAGAAGATATATACAGACTCCGTACTCTATAAACCAGGAAAACGGTTCAACGAAACAAAACCACGTTTAGCTAGCAGAATAAATCCACGTATATAAGAAAACATGGAACTGTACAACTCAGGATATTGGGTTTATAGAAAAACGAGTATTATCCGTTTTTCCACAAATGCGATTGCCATATGCATGATCGCAACAGTTTTCTTTTCCGCCAGCTCGTATCTCAACAACTTTTTTGGCGCCAGCTCTGCATTTTGCTGCTCGCCTTCGTGCCTTTTTCATTGCTTATATATAGGCCCGATTGACCCCCAGATCGCTAAGAAAATTGCCTGGCCGTCAACACCAGTCCCAGGCGGCTGGCTGGGAGACGTCGGCGTTGGTTCTCAGCGGCATCTTCAACACGCGGTTCTCATCATCTTCCCATCTTCAATCAAGTTGCACGACCCTGGTAAGATCAATCATCCTGTCAATATGAGTTGTAGATGCATAGATTTCATGATATCGTTCATTGATCAATCATCCCGATCAACAAATCCATACATATAAGTTATAGATGTACAGATTTCATGGTATTGTTCATCGATAAATCATCCTGGTCAACAAATTCGTACATATAAGTTGTAGATGTACAGATTTCATGGTATTGTTCATCGAAAAATCGTCTTGATCAACAAATTTGTCCATGTAAGTTGTAGATCTACAGATTAGTTCATCGCAATTTGCCCCCTTCCTCTTTCTGATTGGAAACACACCTTTGTTTGATTATAAAAAGAAACCAACTAAACTAATTACTTGCTGATGTACATGGAAACCAGGTACATGGTAGATATGACAAAAGAGTAAAATGGAACGCTAACTCTAATTATATACTTATTGGTACTAATAGGCATTAGGCCAATCAGAACTGTGCGATATAATTATGTATGTGTGTGCTATAGTCTAATTTGTATACACATGTATCATAGGCTAGTACGTAGGCCAATGGTTTATTCCTGTATATAACTGGCACTTGAATTTAGATTCAATATGCACATGCAGCTTACCTCCATAAGAAACAAATGGTAAGCCAACAGTAGATCACTGAAATACAAGTCAAATAGCATTTCCCACAGTTGCCATGAGTTACTTTCTTGACCTGCATTGGCAAAAGAACATACGAATACACGTAGTAATCAAAAGATTAGTACAACTTTAAACTGGAGGTTTTCAAAAGTGAAGAATTTTTTTACTTTATCAATCATATACTCGTTTAAATTTTATACTTTCTTGTAGATGAATATGGATGATCAAAAGAACAAAAAAAATAGGAAAGAAATCTCAGACAAAAAGAGGCACGTATGGAAATCTTTCGAGGACAAAATACTTCTCACTATACTGAAAGATCAAACTTTACAAGGAGGGAAAGAAGGAACAAGTTACACAAAGAAAGCATGGCATGATATCTTAGAACAATTCAATGATTCAAGAGTGGACAAACTTGAATTACAACAATTCAAAAATCGCCATAAGTACTACAGGAGTTGCTATACTGCCATGGATAGACTTCTTAAACTGACGGGTTTTGGTTGCGACGATGATGACAAAATGATAAAAGCTTCAGAAGAAACTTGGGACGAACTAATTGAGTGAAGTTGAGAATCATCATAACAAGAAGATAAAATTCCTGCGATCTGATCGAGGAGGTGAATAGCTGAATTATGAATTTGGCAGTCACTTATGACAGTGTGGAATTGTTTCATAATTGACACCGCCTAGAACACATCAGCATAATGGTGTGTCCGACCATCGTAATCGAACCTTATTAGATATGGTGTGTTCTATGATGTCTCTTACCGATGTGCCACTATCGTTTTGGGGTTATGCATTAGAGACAGCCGCATTCACTTTAAATAGGGCACCATCTAAATCCGTTGAGACGACGCCATATGAACTGTGGTTTGGCAACAAGCCAGAGTTGTCGTTTCTTAAAGTTTGGGGATGTGATGCTTATGTCAAAAAGCTTCAGCTTGAAAAGCTGGAACCCAAAGCGGAGAAATGCGTCTTCATAGGATACCCAAAAGAGATAGTTGGTATACCTTCTACCTAAGATCCGAAGGCAAAGTGTTTGTCGCAAAGAACGGAGCATTTCTAGAGAAAGACTTTCTCTTGAAAGAATTTAGTGGGAGGAAAATAGAACTTGATGAGGTTATTGAACCTTTACTTCAGCATGAGAGTAGCGCAGGGCAGAAAGATGTTTCTGTGGAGCCTACGACAGTTGAGGAGGAAGTTGATGATGATGATCATGAAACTTCGGATCAAGTTACTATTGAACCTCGTAGGTCGACAAGGGCGCGTACTGCTCCTGAGTGGTACGGCAACCCTGTCTTGGAGGTCATGTTGTTAGACAACAATGAACCTACGAGCTATGGGGAAGCGATGATGGGCCCGGATTCCGAGAAATGGTGAGAGGCCATGAAATCCGAGATGGGATCCATGTATGAAAACAAAGTATGGACTTTGGAAGTATTACCTGAAGGGCGAAAGGCCATTTGAAACAAATGGATCTTTAAGAGGAAGACAGACATGGACGGTAATGTCACCGTCTATAAAGCTCGACTTGTGGCAAAGAGTTTTTCACAAGTTCAAGGAGTTGACTACGATGAGACCTTCTCACCCGTAGCGATGCTTAAGTCCTTAAGAATCATGTTGGGAATAGCTGCATATTTCGACTGTGAAATTTGCCAGATGGATGTCAAAATAGCGTTCCTTAATGGGTTTCTTAAGGAAGAGTTGTATATGATACAACCAGAAGGTTTTGTCGATCCAGAGAATGCTGACAAACTTTGCAAACTCCAGCGATCCATTTGTGGACTGGTGCAAGCATCTTAGAGAATGTTATGTATTTAGTTTGATCACTACTATACTTTCTGTTGAGGCAAACAAGCAGAATTGTTTCATGCATTGTCCATGTACTGTCTGTAAAAATACGAAATGAAATCAGTAAATGCATGAAAAAATAAGAAACGAAGTCAGAAAGGGTTGAAAATTGATGATGTCACTTTGAGTGGTGCATTTTAAACACACAAAAAGTCTGGAGTTCAAATAAGTTTAAAAAATTTAAGTCCCTATGTAATAGATGAGTTTTCGTCCGAAACCCTGATGCTTCGAAAAAGATTGTCCATTTTGCACACGAAGTGCATCCAGTTTTTGTTGTAACCCTCTCAACATTTTAGCACATGCTATGTGGGTGAAATGGTGATACCATGCCAACTTTCAATCTTATCAGAGTTCATTTCTAGTGCTTTTCAATTTCAGGGACATTTAGCTTAAAAAATCAGTAAATACATGAAAAATACCAAATGAAGTCAGAAAGGGTTGAAAATTGATGATGTGGCTTTGAATGGTTCATTTTGGAAACACAAAAAGACTGGGGTCCAAATAAGTTCAAAAAATGAAATGCCTTTGAAACAAATGAGTTTTCATCCGAAACCCTGATACTTCAAAAAAGATTGTCCATTTTGCACATGAGGTGCATCTAGCTTTTGTCATAACCCTCTCAACTTTCTAAAACATCCTATTTAGGTCAAATGATGATACCATGCCAACTTTCAACATTTTCAGATTTCATTTGTAGTGCTTTTCAATTTCAGGGTCATTTAGCTCAAAAAAATCACTAAATGCATGAAAAATACCTAATGAAGTCAGAATGGGTTGAAAATTGATGATGTGGCTTTGAATGGTTCATTTTGAACACACAAAAAGTTTGGAGTTCAAATAAGTTCAAAAAAATGAAGTCCCTTTGTAAGAGATGACTTTTCGTCCGAAACCCTGATACTTTGAAAGAGGTTGTCCATTTTACACACGAAGTGCATCCAGTTTTTGTTGTAACCCTCTCAACTATTTAGCACATCGTATGTGGGTCAAATCATGATACCATGCCAACTTTCAACCTTTTCAGAGTTCATTTGTAGTGCTTTTCAATTTCAGGGACATTTAGCTCAAAAAAAAATCAGTAAATGCATGAAAAATACCAAATGAAGTTAGAAAGGGTTGAAAATTGATGATGTGGCTTCGAATGGTTCATTTTGGGCACACAAAAAGTCTGGAGTCCAAATAAGTGCAAAAAAAATGAATTCAAAATGAACTAATAGCAAGAAGAATGAACTAGAAAACTTTTATGAAACTCTAATAGCAAAAAGAATGAGCTGAAAAGAATCAACTAAAAAGTTTTTTCATACCTCTAGTATTTTTGAAACTAAAATTACATAAAATTTATGCAACTATAATTATCAAAGTATTTTTTTGTTCAAAACATTGAGAGAAAAAAGAATTTCCATAAAGTATATTTTGTTACAAGCTTTAATATAAACTAAGAAGCTTTTATAAAACTCTAATAGCAAAAGGAATCAACTAGAAAGAATCAATACAGAATAAAACTTATACAACTAAAATTATATAAAATTTATGCAATTAATTTTATATAACTAAAAATAACATATGCAAAAAATAAATATTTTTTAAAACATAATATATGCGGAAAAAAAACCTGGCTACTAGGCACCACGGCCTGCATACGAATAGAAACCCTAGAAATGGGCCAGGATGCAGGCCAGTTGTGCTAGCAGGCCCAACAGGGCGTGAGATAGGCATGTACTGCCTGTTTTAGAGAGGAGCTCGAGAGTGCAATGGCAGCTGCGCTTATAAACCACTACGAGTCCCTCTTGACTAGCAAGGTGGGACTAAAGTTGTGGCTGCGGGACTCAGAGACCTATAGTCTTGGTTGGTGGCTCCAATCGGGACCAATGTAGACCTCTAGTCCCGGTTGGTGCCACCAACTGGGACCAAAGGTCCCTTTTTCCTGCCGTTTCGGCTGCTGAAAACTGACCTTTGGTCACCAACCGGGACTAAAGGGGGGCATTGGTCCCGGTTGGTGCCACCAACTAGGACCAATGCTCTGGCTATATAAGCCAACACTTAGAAACTTTCACTTTCATCTTGCCCCTGCCCCCCGACGACGTCGACGACATCGACGCTGCCAGGCTGCCCTGACGCCGCCCCCGCCGTCGCCGTCGCTGTTGCGTGTTGTCGACCCCGCCGTCTCTGACCCCAACGCCGCCGTCGCCGCTCCTCGACCAACCACTCCCACGGTGAGTCGTCTCCGCTCCTCCCCGACCCCCCACCTCGATGTGCCCGTGGATGCCCGAGCGCGGCAACGCCATGGCCCACGACCACAATTTTGTGGTTAGCACGGCCATGGTCACCGGTCACCATTAGATGAATGAGATGTTTTTTTAGATGTATGATATGTTTTTTTAGATGTATGAGATGTTTTTTAGATGTATGAGATGTTCTTTTAGATGTATGAGATTTGTTTTATATCAATAGATAGATGGAAGAAAGGAGTACATGTTTATGGCGGAAGGAGTACATCAAGCTTCCAAACTGGACGCCTCTACCTCCTCCTCCTCCTCCGGCGAGTGAGGGCATTCCGCCTCATCCGCCGGCGAGTGATCAGAGCACTCCGCCTCCTTCTACGGCTCCTCTAGTGCATGAGGGCACTCCGCCTACTCCGGCGCGTCGGAGCAGTCTGCCTCCTCCGGCGCGTGAGGCCACTCCGCCTCCTCCGGCACGTTAGGCCACTCAGCGTCCTCCTCCAGCGCGTCAAGAAACTCCGCCTCCTCCTCTGGCACGTTAAGCCACTCAGCCTCGTCCACAACAGAAGAGAGACGCCGCTGCCGCTCCGGTGGTTAGAAGTACAATAGGCGGGGAAAAATTGAAATTTGGTCCAACCCTCAAGCCTGTTACAAAGTTACCATACGAGAGGACTGACGAAGAAGGCGCTGACATCAGTAAAGCCGATGTGAAGGCCCATTTTGCACAGAAACAACCACCTCCGAAGGAAATGGTAGATCCGATGAAAGCAAAGCGCATTCTGGATGCCCAGAAGCGACCATCACAGCCTCCGCTGCCATCAAACTATGACCGCTGTATTATAAAGACATATAATAAAGTGCAGCGGTCGGGAAGTACTTCTAGTGTTGCCCGAGTCAAAGAACGAAGAAGTGGGAAAATAATTTCGCAGCTCGGCGAAACGGAGCAACAATCGTGCCCCCCCGCTCAAGGTGTCTAGCGATATTGATCATCCGGTGCTACTGCCCAGTACCAAACTTTGTGATTACTTGTGGGATGATGTTTTTTTGAAACGGCTGAGGTAACTAAAGAAGAATATAAATGCGTGCACGGGAAGCCTCTCGTTAAACCTGATCATCCTCCTCTAACAACGATGATGTACAAATTGCATGTGTGGTACATAAAAACCTGCAGGGAGTCTAGAAGAGACACTATGTATGTGGCAGTGAAACGCACAAATTCATTGGACTCAACATGATGCCTATTGAATTTGTGGAGTTATTTCAGTTATTCAATCAACTGGCCCTTGACAAACAACTCATGACTGCCTACTATCTGTAAGTATTAATTTTATAGTTAAGTCTCTAGCTTAGCTCATTCATTGCATGTATATATAATTATCCTAACTATATTATGCAAATTGAAGATCGTCAAATGCCAAAAAGCAGAATATTTGACGTTGGGTTCATTAGCCCACATGCCGTAAATGAATGGTCGGTATGAAATGAAACTAAACAGACCGAGCAGAACTTGCTAAAGTCGTTCCTTATACATAAAAACAAAAGGAAAATACTCTTTCCTTACAACGTCAAGTGAGTGTTTCAGTCTTCTCTGTATACTCGGTTTCACTTACTCGAGGTTAAGTCATGTAATTGATGAGTTATATATGTGTGTGCCGTTACACTTTATTCTGCTATCCATTAAGTTTGACGGGGCATTACTAACTGTGTTAGACTCGAGACGTAAAGATCCCGAGAATTATGCGGACATGACTACAATGCTCAAGAAGTAAGTTCAGTCAATACCGGGACCATATCGGCATGCAACTTTCGTTAATTTCCTGATATCAAGTAATCATTTTCTTTGTCTGGCAGAGTTTGGAAGAAGTTCACCCGGAAGGTTCTCGGCATAAACAAAGAGTTGCGTTTTACGCACCCCAAAGTAAGTAGTACTAGATTGTTCCGCGGATCTATAATAGATTCAAATTTTGATCAATATATCATTACTATGCTTACTTATTAGCTGTTTGATTGAATCTATTCTCGTAAAGTGCGTGTACCAGAAAGAAGGGACTGTTTTATATGGATACTACGTATGCGAGTTCATTCGCTACTCGACCTCTGAGCGTGGCTTCTCTGACAAACAATTTCAAGTACGTAAATAATATTCACAATTTTATGTTATATATTACGAGCAATTGTGCTGAGTTTTAGTCATATATATGCATGTATTGACCCCTTCTTTAAATTAGATCTGGAAGATGCGGGATGAACTCCTACCACATGATCGCATACGAGCAATTGAAGAGGAATTAGCGGGATTCTTTCTTGACCACGTCATACCTAAAGACGACGAATGCTGTGCAGATTTGTGATTGGATCTTAGGGATTATAAGAGATCTTATATTGTATATATGTAGCTAGTAGCGTTGGGTAGATATACGAAAACGTGTTGTTCGACCAATCTCTCGGAGAAAGAGAGGTCGATCGCTTCTCTCTGCATATATATGTTCATGACGATCTTGTGTACTTAATGGTTCCTTCACTACTAGAAAAGGGGTTATCCCCAATATCTCTACTAGTGGCGCACCATGATGGTGGTGCGCCACAGCTATATAGTAGTGGCGCATCAGAATCAGGTACGCCATTGCTATTTTTTTACTAATGGCGCATCACATGAGCAGTGCGCCATTGCTTTTTTTGGGTCCATCCCCCCACCAGACATAGCAATGGTGCACCACACCTAGGTGCACCACTGCTATGCTACATAGTAGTGGCGCACCTAGGTGTGGTGCGCCATTGCTACGTCTGGTGGGGGTGTGCCTGCGTGTGTGTGTGAGGTTAGTAATGGCGCATCCTCCCTGGTGTGCCATTGTTAGGGTTAGCAATGGCCCACCAGGGAGGGTGCGCCATTACTAACGTCTCACACACACAAACACACAAACACCACCCCCAGTGGATCGCCTTTTAGGTTTTTAAAAAAATAAAAGAAAATGATAAAAGATTTATTTTTTTTCAGAAAAATAGATGCACATGTGTTATGTGTTCTAGTTGTTAGGAAAATTAACAAACATGAATTTTGAATTTTTTTGCAAAAGGCTGCCATGTTTCGGTAAAATGGCCGTAACTTTTGCATACGACCTCCAATGAAAAAGTTTTTTATATGAAAAATCATCTACTCGAAAAGTTACATCCGAATTTGGTTTTCTAGAATCCTCAAAAACCTAAGAGAAAAAAGTTACGATGCTTTTAAGATCTGGAGGCAAAAAAATCAAAAAACTGCAAAAAATAAATAAATTAGCAATGGCGCACTAGTGCATGGTGCGCCACTGCTATTTTCCCACCTTCAAAATTCAAAAAAATACAAAAATAAAAAACAAGTTAGCAATGGCGCACCTTATGAATAATGCGCCACTACTATTTTCCTGCCTTCACAATCCAAGAAAATTCAAAAAAAAAATTAGCAATGGCGCATCAGTGAATAGTGAGCCACTACTATTTTCCCGCCTTCACAACTCAAAAAAATAGCAATGGCGCATCAGTGCATGGTGCGCCACTGCTAAGTTGCGACAGAAGTTTAAAAGGGTCGGCCAGCCACTTACCCCTTCATTCTTCTCCTCCTCTCCTCCACTCCATCTCCTCCTCTCCTCCTCTCCTCCATTCCATCTCCAACTCTCCGGCAACCTCCTCTTCCTCACGGTGCTCCTCCTCCGGTGACCTCCTCCTCACGGTGCTCCTCCGACGATGACCTTCTCCTCCCTCCTCTCCTCCTCACGGTGCTCCTCCTCCGACGACCTCCTCCTCCCTCCTCTCCTCACGGTGCTCCTCCTTTCTCTCCTGCTAACGGTCCTCCTCCTCCCTCCTCTCCTCCTCATGGGGCTCCTCCTCCGGCGACCTCCTCCTCCCTCCTCTCCTCCTCACAGTGCTCCTCCTTCCTCTCCTGCTCACGATCCTCATCCTCCTCTCCGGCGACCTCCTCTTCCCTCCTCTCCTGATCCTCACGGTCTCTCCTCCCTCCTCTCCTCCTCACGGTCTCTCCTCCCTCCTCCTCTACTTCCGGCCACATGTGGAGCTCCCCCGGCACAAAGAACGTACTAGATCCAGGTCGAGAACGAAATTTGAAAAAAATTCAAGCAAAAAAAAACGAGCAAAAAAACAAGCCAAAAAAATGAGCCAGATCCAGATCCAAATTCAAAATTCAAAAATAGCAATGGCACACGGTGGGGGTTAGACGGTGCGCCACTACTATTTTCCCGCCTTCAAAATTAAAAAAACTCAAAAAAAAAGTTACCAGTGGCGCACTTGTAGCAATAGTAATGGCGCACTACAAGGTGCGCCACTGTTACCTGCAATACTAATGGCGCACCTCTCCATTAGTATTTGTTACTAGTGGCGTGGTAATAGTGGCACACCTATAGTGCGCCATTAATGGCAAAAATAGGTGCGCCACTAACAGTCCTTTTTCTAGTAGTGCTTCATTTGCTTACTACCTAGCTAGTGTGTCTAGTTCTCTCTATAGTAGCTAGAGTCAACCAAGCACGGAGAAAAAGAGGACACTTCTCTCTATTAGCTACCTAACACAATATGAAACCACTAAATTAACCCTCCGAAACCCCCTTAGCCCCCCCTTTCAAAAAAAACCCAGCTACTGCCAGATGCTGACGCGTGGATGCCTTTTGGTCCCGGTTGGTGTTACAAACCGGGACTAAAGGTCCTCATGCTTGGGCTCTCCGTAGCGGCCACGTGGAGCGCCTTCTGTCCCGGTTCGTAAGAGAACCAGAACTAAAGGTTTTGGGCTTTAGTCTCGACCCTTTAGTCCCGGTTTCCGAACCGGGGATAATGGGCCTATGGAACCGGGACAAATGGACCGTTTTCTACTAGTGGGTAGTAGCAAAAAAGAAGGATGTTGGCTCCAGCAAAATCCACAGATGAGGAAAGCAGAAAATGACATTGGTTGTAGCATTCCTCACATACAGTCCTAGCAGCTACCGCGCGGGACGCAGGAGGCTCCGGTCGGTCATCACAAATAAAGCAACACAAACACATGAAACATCAACAATCATGCTTTATATTCTTGCTTCTCGTCTTCCTATTATTCTTTCTTCTCCTCCTCCTCCTCTTTTTCATCCTCTACATCATCTTCAGGCAGATCATTGTCATTGGAACCTCGAACGTTGTTCGCACTATCGCCAAAGGCGTCATGCGGAGGCATGTGAGGCATCATGCGAGGTGCTACCATGCCTCCCATGAGAGACCCAAAACTCATGCCTCCCATGGCAGATCCCAAGCCACTCTTGCCTCCCGTAGGTGCTTCCATGCCTCTCATGCCTCCCATGCATCCCATGATAGCTCCCATGCCTCCCATGATTGCCCCATGCCTCCCATTAGAGATGTCTTCCTCCATGTTGTAGTTGCACGACCTTCCTTTCGGTGCATCAACACTACCCTCACCCTCCTCATCCAATTCATACTCATGATCATCTTCATGCACTTCATTGGTTTGACACCAATGTGAATTGTTGGAGCCAACGGACATAGTCGACAAATATACGTCATCATTTAAAACTACGAAGTATGAAGAATAAAACTAATCAAGCTATCAATATATACACATTTCGAGCAACAACTAAAAATTAAAGGAAAAAAATCATACCTTGTGGGCATTTCATCAAACATCATTTGCGCCTCGGCCACCGGCGCACAAAATTGCGAACGGTCGGGCGCTTCTGGCGGCGGAGGTGGGGCCAGAGGCGGTACTAGTTTCTTCTTCACCGCCGCTTTCTTCTTCTTTTGGGCTGTCCTCGCCGCCCCCGCCATCGATCGATTGGAGACGAAGCTCTGTGGCATCGCGGCGGGCGGAGACGTGAAGCCACCCCGTGAGGTTGTACGGGTGCCATGAAAAGTCCATGCGCGAGGACGATGCTTGGAGCCGGTGCTCTACCAGTGGTGAAACTGGAGATCACTTCCGTGCAAGGGTTTGCCACGGTGGCAACGGCGTTGGGTACAGATGGGCTGCGGGCATAGGGCGGGGTTGGGGGGATGTCGGCGTGGCCGTCCATCGTAGAAATTTTGCCGGCGGAGGCGCGGGGCGGGCCGAAGGCGGGCGTGGCCGGAGCGGTCAGGTAGCGATTGGTGCTTCGTCCACGCGATTCGTTTGTCTAGCGTGCTAGAGCAGGCGTACCAAATAAACCGCGGATGATGCAATTTTTCTTAGCATGCGGGCGCCGGTTTATCATGAGGCATTTTAGCGCTGCTGCTGGAGCGCTACTTTCGGCAACACGTGTTACATGGCGGGCTTTTTTAGCGCACAACTTATTTCGTGCCTCTGTTGGAGATGCTCTTACCTACTCATTCGACTATGCACCAGCGACCGTCGCACTAAAATCTCGATGTGTTCTTTACATTAACAAGATTAGCCAAAAAAAATATATCGATCTAAAATTGCTACATCATCGTGAAGGTACCCGTTTTTTGAGAAATTCATAGCTCAAAAAAATTATTAGAGCCCATTCAATGTAATTTACATGCTTTAACTGCTAATGGTACTAGTAACATGCACCATCTTTGTTCCAACTCTGAAGCATTGGCAACTCAACAAATAATCATGCCAATAAATAACATGATGAGTTTGGTTAATTTGAAACACACATGTTAGAATTTTCAATGCCATGCAAAAAAGTGTTTCCTTTTATTCATCAATAACTAACATGCAATCTATTGATGCACAGTTTCTGATCCCGAGCTCATCTGAGCTTGGTGAATAGTAAATCAAAAATAATTCAAAATGTGTTTCAAAAAATATTGATTTTTTTTTGTGAACAACATTGACAGTAGTTCTAAGTGCAAGCAAAGTTCGACCCAAAATAACATTCCCATAAAGCGTGGCCAAAAAAAGCAGTACTATGAAAATGAGCATTTTCATAGTATCGATTTTATTTTTTTGTCACGCCTTATAGGAATGTTATTTCAGGCCAAAATTTTGACGCACTTATAATTTTTCGCAATGTTATTCACACAAAAAACCATATTTTTTAAAGTTTTTTCGAATTTGTTTCGATTTTACTGCTCACCAAGCTCATTTGAGCTGGGGAGCAGAAGGGCACTTTCCAATCTACTAGTCGAAATATGACGATGGACTAGCGAAACCTGGAGCTCGGAGTGCACCGCTTGTGCCTGGCGATTCCATCGCCTCAAGAAGAGGCGGACTCCTTGGAATTCGATGTATGGTCTCTCCGCCAGCATGAGCGCCACTGGAAATGACGGGATGATGTGGCCGCAACCGCCTCTTGCAGAACATCACGGACATGGTGCTGCCATCAGCGAAAGAAAAGGGAGGGACGTGCGGCAAGCGTGGAGAGCCGACACCAACCAGTAGGGCCGAGGCCTCGTGGGTCAACCTGAAAAAACATTTGACTGACAGAAAATCTAAAGAAGATTATATTATGCATCAGAGGTAATATTTAGTTGCAGTATTCAGGAGATAGAAAACAAACCATTTGGTATGTTGTACCTCAAGCACTCTTTATAACACTAGCAGGTAGAGGCGCCGTGAAGCACATGTGCATGATTGTGTTGTTTTTCTTATAGAAGAAATGAAATAATTTGGTAAGTAAGCTAGTAGTTGGTAATGTGCAAGCCAATTTAACTTGGGTAAATACTGAAAGGTAGTAAAAAAAGTTTATCCATGGTTACAAACACTTAGCTATATATCTTAAATGTTTTAGCCAAAACTGTTTCTATCAAGAGAAACACAATTTAAAAATCTTTTGGCGCAATCAATTTTTTTACCAAATGGAGATCCTTCAAATCGAAGGAAAATTCCTTCAATTATATTTTAAAGATCACATTTCACATGTAATTTCTCATCCACGACAGATAAAAATGTGTATTAATGAACGAAGCAAGATACGGAAGAAGTAAAAACAACAACAAAAGTGAATTGAAAATAGAAAGGACTAACCATAATCCAAAGGTCCGTTCTTTTAGGGTCGGTATTGGCAACCCAGTGGAAAATATCAACAACGTGTTTACTATAATGCATACAAATTATAGTTCACAAAACAACAAAGAATGAAAATACTCTAGTAAAAAGTTAAAACCTTTGGTATTATAGTGCATTGGCAATTTCTTTATACATGATAGTTTTAGTAATATTTGTTGCATCACATAACCTTTAGTCGTAAAAAATAGCATACATGAGCAATGGAAATAGAGATGCGCTATCAATAAAAGTCAAGCCTAATTCTCATACTCTAAATGGTACTAACCTTTATATTCTAAGATGCATAATTTTCTTTGATTTGCTTATCCGATAGCATCCTGCAGAAAAGAGTTGCTAGGTATCGTGTCATAATTAACCTAACTTTATACAAAAGGTGGAATGTGCAAAAAATGCTACACTTTGTACTACTCACATTGTTATAGGTGTACAATATGTGTGTGTGCGTTCATAGAGGTGAGTATACGTGAGCATCTTTGTTGTACTGTGTTAGCATTGGTGCTCACATTTTCCTGGATTTATTTCAGGATCTCTGGTGATATTCCTTTCGTGGGAGGAGACATTTCCATCGATTATATAGGTGTTTGGATGACTTCAAAATTTCAAAATGTTCTGTCGACTCTATATCTATATAGAAGGTAGAATGAGCAAACCATGCTACGCTTTATTGAAAGTGCTTGTAGTCCCCATGTGTGGTTTTGGTAATTGACGACAATACTAATGGACTAATGGTTGCATTAAGTTATACATTTGAAGGAAAGTTCCATTTGCAATGCATGAAGAATATTGGATGAATTGAAAGATGTTTGCTTCATGGTTGATGCAAGAAGGAGATTAAATGGATTTTGAATGAATGACATATACATATAGTTGTGCATCAAGGTTGAGCCATGATGGATCATGATCTTGAGAGAATGATAAAAGAGAAGAATTCTACATATGGCTTGAAGATAGGATCATAATGTGCTCATATGTTGAGTCATGAATGATTATGTCTTGAAGCAAGTAATTCATGTGAAGAATTCGTTGTGCCTCTCAAGAGATTGTGATGGAGGATGAAGGATAACAAATGATGACCAATATCGTATTCATGGATAAACTCTATATGGTCATATGATAATTGAGATATGGGTAATCATGCCTTGAAGAAATGAAACATAGTGAAGAATTCAATATGGCCTTCAAGGCATCAAGACTAAGCATGGAGTAAAGATAAAGGTTGACCAAGATAAAGATCAAAGAATCAAACATTAAATGGTCAACACACAAGTACAGACGATGCATCGCATAGGATCTTGTGCTATGATAAGAAATTGTCAATTTCACTTTGTGTACTAACCCATGCTATGTGTTGTCTATGTTTACGAGGGTTAGGTTAATCTCATGGGCTCGAATCAAGAGACAGATTCCAAGTGTCCATGAAAGGATGACATCAAATGTTCATGATCATGGTTGACAAGGGCAAGTGCAAGATAACCATCCCGAAGGATCACATGCTTGAAGCTTGTGGATGATCACATGATGAACAAAGTGAAGATGAATACAAAGCAAAGCTTCCCACATTGTGTATGGAAGAGATACTTGAAGACTTCACCAATGTCTTGCCTTCAACATGATCCAAGAAGAAACATGAACATCAAGCTCAAGTGAAAGGCTCGAGTCAAAGGTATTAGTTCCTTTGGCGTTAGTAGTTGTGGGGTGATGACCACCGAAGAAACATATACACTCAAGTATGGATTCTCGATAGCTATGTAGTGTAGCTCTTTTATGATTCTTGAATTATAGGGATCCCGCACTATTAATATGGGATCAAAGGGGTTCGTGATGGACTTAGTCCAGTCAACATCTTCTATACACAATTCCACTCCTATCCTATTTACCGAAGCAATACATAGCCAACTAGGTTCCCCAAATTATATGATCTAACATGTGCATACTTTGCACCTTCCATCTTGTCTTATCTTGGGTGGTTCTCTATGTGAGGACCTGGAGTTTTTCACTAGCTTCAAAACGAGCCCAAGATCGTCAAAATCAGAGTCCGTATGAGAAAGTTATGCATGTTTTACTTTTGGGGTGCGTGCAGTTTTTGTGTCCCCCGTATATCCGGGATCTTTCCCGAAAATCCGGGCCGCCGATGTCCAGAAACTATAACGAAATGTTTTTTGTGTCCCCCCGATGTCCGGGGCCTTGTCCGGATGTCCAGGGACTCAACTTTGGCCAGATGTCCGGGCCCTGTACCTTGACTTTGTCTTTCTGTGTTCGTGTGCACACTTCAGAGCCACCGGATGTCTAGCCCTTGGCCCGGATGTCCGGTCCGACACAGCCACTTACACTACAACGGCCATATTTTCACCCACGCCATATATACCCCTTAACTACTTCGTGGAGGGGTTGACCACTCAATCCAAAAGAACCATAGAACACCAAAGTGGCTCCCTCTCACTTCTCCTATACCAAATCTCAGATCCCGGAGAGATTAGTGAGAGTTCTTGAGAGATTTTCCAATCAAGTGATAGACCCACTCCCTCTCCCTCTCTTGATCAAAGAAATTTGTGATTTGAACAAGTCTTGAGCATTTCCCCCTTGATCTTGTTACTCTTGGAGGTTGGAGACTCCTAGGTGGTAGTAGTGCTCCGGTGAGGAATCAACTTGTGATTTGTCCCCCGAAAAGTTTGTGAAGGTTTGGAGGCCGCCTCAAGGTCTACCACTAGTGGTCGAGAATCGCCTTCGTGGTGATATCTCAAGGGGAGAATAGGGTGAGCCTTCATGGTGTTGGTGTGCCTTCGTGGTAACATCCACCTCTCTAACGGTGACTAGCTTCTCTCCAAGGAAGTGAACATCGGGATACATCCTCGTCTCCGTGTCTTCGGTTATTTCTAACCCTAGCCACTACTTGTGGTTTACTTTGTCCACTTGACCTTGCATTCACTATATATATTGTTGTCCTATTATATTGTGTTGGTTACCATATCCTAGAGATTATTTAGGCCAACACTTTATAGTCCGCAATTCATACTTGCTTCTATTGGTATATCTTGTGCTTAGTGTGAATTGCTAGCTTGTAACATTCATTTCCATATATTGTGATATACATTGTTTAAGTTTGTGTAACTTACTTGTGCTTGCTCATATCCTCGTTGTTCTCATCTTGTTTATCCTATGTTGTTGGTGCAGTTAGTGAGCCTAGTATATTTAGGATTTGTGCTTGAAAAGTATCCGCTTAGTTTATTTCCGCATTAGGATATAGCCAAATCCATAAAAGATTTAAAACGAATATTCACCTCCCCTCTAGGCGACATCGTGGTCCTTTCAATTGGTATCAGAGCAAGGTCTCTCCTTATTAGGCTTCATCGCCTAGAGAGTAACGATGTCAACTAGTGAACTAGTGCACGATGACACATTTTGTTTTAATGGCACAAATTACATTATGTGGAGATTACTCATGCTTTGTCACTTTCGGGCCATGGGTCCAAATGCTTTGCAGATTGTTGTTGTAGGTGATTCAAATCTAAAGGATGGACAATCTTCATCACTTGAAGATATGCATCTTGATAGTCAAGTTTTGAGTGCCATTCACCAAGCTATATCATTCGAGGTGTTCAAGTCAATCTCGACTTGTTCATTGGCTCATGAGTCTTGGACCAAACTTGAAGTTACATATGGTGGGTCCAACCTTGTGGGAGTCAATGCTATTTGGAAGGGAGTAATGGAGGAGTTCTCCACCTTTTTATATCATGAAGAGCTCTCTATTGCTTCCACATCCGATTGCCTAGACACTTCAACATCTCCCACTTCACCAACATGTGGGTTGTCACAAGGTAATGACAAGGTGAGTGGATAAATGTTGTATGATGATGATCTTGACAATGTCATTGATGATCCTTTATGTGTAAATGCTAGTATGGTAGATTCCATGGACTTGATCACATCTAGCACCAAAAATGTCATACATTCTTGTGATGTTAGTCTATGCATATCATCTAATGATTCACTCATAAATTCTTGTGATTGTATGCTTGCTCGTTTGTGTTTCCATGTTCAAAATGCCTTGATTCCCTGTAGATATCTTTGTGAAACTAACCATGTAGAGGAAATCAAGAAGAATGGGGCACATTTGATTGATGATGATCCCTCTTCTCCAAAAGAATCAACATCAACACCCTTTACCCACATGTGCCTCATGGCGAGAGGTAATGATGAGGTATCATCTTTTCTTAGTGATAATGATGATAGTTGTAACGAGGAAGATGATGATGACTTGACTCAAAATCTCTATGAGCTTGCGAAAACTCTTCATAGAGCTAAAAATAACACTTATAAAAGGTTCCAATATGTTCTTGCTTGCTTTGAAAAACGTAATGATTTATTTCTTAACGAGCAAGTGAAAAGTGAACAACTTGAACATGAACTTGCTAAGGCTCATCAATCTCTTAGTGACTTGAGGTCTTCAAAAGAAGAAATTGAAATTACTCATTGTAAACTTGAAGAGGATTTTGAGCACCTTGACCTTCGCTACAAGAATGTCAAAGGAGAGCTCACCAAACTCTCTAAGTCTCATGAGGAACTTCAAGCTAGTCATGCGAAGTCTCGAGTTTCTACATGCTCCTCTCATATTGATAATGATGCTTGTGCTACTAACTCTATCTTGTGTGAAGCATCGATTTTGAAAGAAAATGTTGAGCTTAGAACTCAACTTGATTTTCTCACTAGAAATTATGGGAAATTGGAAGAAAGTCATGATAAGCTCTCGGCCACCCATGAGGATCTTCTAATCTCTCATGATGGGCTAAAGTTAGCTCACGAGGCTATGGTCACCAAGGTAAAATCGTGTGAGTCTCATATGGATATTAGCACATCTCTACTTGAAATGCCTTGTCATGTGCTAGTCCTTGCAATTCATCTTTACATGATATTGGTACATCTCATGATGAATTGCTCACCTTGTCTTGTTGCTCTATCCATGAAGTTTCTACTTCCACTAGTCCTCTTGTTTCTAGTGTTGAAACTAACCATGTAGAGGAAGTTAATGAGCTCAAGGCCCAAGTCACTAGTTTGAAGAAAGACTTGGAAAAGTGCAATTGTGGACATGGTTTTCACTTCAACAAGGAGCAGTCCACGAACAAGAAAAGGGGACAAGACCAAGCCAAGAATGAGTCCAACAAAATTTGCTTCAAGTGCAAGAATTTTGGACACCATGTGAGATCTTGTCCATTGAAGAAGAAGGCTTCAAGTGTGAAGCATCAAGGGAAGTGGCCCCAAGTTCAATCTCAAGATAATGAAAGGCCTCTTTCCATGCTTAACCAAGATAATGTTCTCCAAATTGAGAAGGTAAAGAAGAAGATAAAGGGGAGCACATGTTGTTATATTTGCCGTGAGAAGGGACACATATCTTCATCATGTCCCAACGGTAATGTCTCTAAGCCTCCGATTGTCAATGGTCATTATTCACTTAGAAAGGATAATGTTGGCAATTTGTTTGCCATGTTTCTGGGCACCCAAAGTGGTTTGGGTAAAGAAAAGACCATTTGGGTTGCCAAGCCTATTGTGACTAACTTCTTAGGACCAAACTTGGTTGGGGACCATCAAGCTCAAACTTGATCAATAAGTGTGTGGAGGGCATTGGAGACTTGTCTAGTTCATAAAGAAAAGTTAACCACCATTCATTTGAGAAAGCCAAGTCAAGTGGATTATCTCACATTTATCAATCCAATGCTCCTCTTTGCGGTAACTTGTACTTATATTGTTTACATTGAAAGTTAATAGCCCCTTTCTTGTTTAGGTTTTACCTAACATGTGTTTTTATATGTTGTGCCTCCTAGTATTCTTGATTTGAGTTATCTAGCATGTATAGGGCGCAATGCACTTCATATATTTGTGTGTGTGGTTTCGAGCTTTTATTGCTTCATTAGTTGAATCTTATTTGGCTCTTTTGAGATATTAATGGATCATCACATTATGGGGGAGTGATAAGTCATGTGCATTCCTATATATGTGTGTTACAGCTTCATCTATATCTCACATATAAATCTCCTTGGAGGTGTCTTAGATATGGCCTCTCTCTCTATATATATTGCTCTGAAAAGTGGTCTCATCCTCCGGACATCCGGCCCCATCGCTGGACTTCTGGGATGGCTTGGTTCCTGAATGCAAAAATTCCAGTCTCCAGGCACCGGACATCCGGCACCTCCGCCGGACATCCGGCGGGTTAGGGTTCTGCTTTTCCTCAGGCCCCAGATATCTGGCTAATACCGCCGGATTTCTGTCCCTCCTGCTTAACAGAGAGCCTCGAATCGGCTGGGTCTGACCCCGGATGTCCGGGAGCTTAAATGTATATATATGGGATATCACCTAGTATTATTGTGCAAGACTATTTAGTTACTATGTGGTATGTCAAGTTCATTTGAAATTCAAATTCCCTTCCATTGATTATTTTTTGTTGGATTTCATTTGCCTCTTGTGGATAATACACGGATTATCACATTATGGGGGAGTGATATGCTTTGTGCATATCACAATCCTTGTTAATGTGAACAACTGAGGGATGCCACTTAGAATTTATATTTGGGATTATCTTATATCTCTATGGCATGCAATGCCTTGTTTACTTATGGCATTCTTGTACGGTTTTGTCCATAGTTATCCTAAAAATCGTATTTAGAAAATCGTTTGATTAAAGTCATTCCAATTTTTGCTCTGCGTGATGATCTATCTAATTGGAATGTTAATAATATGCGATCCAAGCATTGTGTTTATTTCTAAACACTCATGTTATGCTTGCGTTAGTATAGATGATCATGTACTTATTTGGTTTCTACAACGAATGATAACTCAAAATACCATTTCATTAGAGTTCATCTTATTGATTTGTATGGAGTTATGGGAGTTTATTATCTCATTATTTATAGTGTCCTATATCTACTTGAGTGAGATATTCCTATGAGTATGTGTGCAATGCATATCTTATATCCTCATTGGTTTTCTTTGGTTCATATGTTGAACTTTGTGTGCTATCATATGTTGATTTGTCACTTTGATTCATTTTGGACAACATCAATGACTAGTGATGTTATTGGAAGTATTAACGGTTATGTGTTCATTTGTCCAATTTGTATCTCCCTGGATTTTGGTAAGCTTGTGCATGCATATTTACTATGTGTAAATTCTCATGTCTTGTTTTCTTTAGTTGATCCAATATTTGTATGGTATATCCATCAAATCCTTAATAGCTACGATGTGCATGAAATTCAAATTCATATCTATATGCACATACCATTAAGTGGTGTTTGCCCTATATTTTGTAGTTATGCTAACTACTTCGGACCAAATAGGTTTCGGGACCATAATGTACTTAAAAGTGATTTAGGTACATTGGAGAAACATTGTGTGCTTGGCTTATTGATGAAGAAGGTGGTGTCACCACAAGAGAATTAGCGCCAAGCTTGGTTGACTCATTGATCTACTAATTCATACCAATTCTTCCTCGGTAACAAGTATTTACTTCATGCATATACATAAATAGAGTCAACCTTGTGTAGGTTGCATCGTGGCATGATTACTACTTGTTAAAAGTTGTGCTTCTTGCATGTTCTTAAAAAAATCACTTTGTTGCAATTGTGAGTCATTTGTGAAGAAGCAAATAATGAGGATCCATAAAATCATATTCATGATTCACTTATCCCAAAATATGCCAATTAAGCAATTCATTGCATATCTATTCCTAAAATGTTCTCTCATGTGTAATTTTGATGAAATTGCAAAAACACTTTGCTTGTGGTATTTGCTATCTTACTTTGTAATTCATTGTTATGCAAATGAGATCAATTTGTGCCATGTGCTTTGTGCCATGTGCCTTGCTCTTATGCTAGGATCATAGTTGTATAATAATGGATTCACTTGTGCATATCATGTTCTTACCAATTGCGACTCTTTTGTGTATGCAAGTTTCTTTGTGGATACATAGAATGCTATTGTCCACTTAACAATTTTATACATAAGAAAGTTTAGATCTTACATAGATATCATTTACTCCTTGCCGGTCACCTCGTTTGTTTCCTTTCTTTGATTCGGTGGTGGTCTTGGTAAGAGGGTGAGAAGTGAGTGCTTGTATGTTTTGCATATAACATTGTGCACTCATGTGTTTTGAATATATGTTGGACCCATACTTCTCATGATGATCAAATCGGGTATTGATATTATATCTTGCCTAGATATGTTTTTTTCTCGATCTTTTGAACGTTTTTCTCACATGTAGAGTGCTTATTCTCATAGCATAGTACCTTGTTGCATTCTATAGATCCTAAGCTCCTCAAATTTTCATCATTGAATATGTGCATTTGATTTTCACTCACATTTTGTAACATGCACACATTAAGGAGGAACTCATACTATATTGGCTTCTAGATTTTTCCCATTTTTGGCATTTGTTGCCAATGGGGGAGAAGTTTAGAGCGTTTAAATATAAGTGTTCTTAGTTTGCTTGTTGTCACTCATGCTTACCTACCCTTGTTATATATGTGTGTTGCATGGATGAGTATTGTATATACTATATAGAGAAAACTTCACCTAGTTTGTGTCAACCAATATATGCAATGACATTCAAAGTTCATTCACACATGCATATATTGTGGGGGAGTTTGCTCTATATATTGTGGGTGTGCTATCATCAAATGCTTGTGTAGTGTTTGATGCTAGTACAACCGGTTTGATAATTTCAAGTATCTTTGTGGCACTTGATGCTGTCAAAACCACCTCAAGTATACAATTTATCCTTGGATGAATTGCATACTTGTTCTAAAATTCAATATATAAACCCTCTTATTGAGATTGTCATCAACTACCAAAATGGGGGAGATTGAAAGTGCATGTAGTCCCCATGTGTGGTTTTGGTAATTGATGACAATACTAATGGACTAATGTTTGCATTAAGTTATATATTTGAAGGAACGTTCCACACTCAATGCATGAAGAATATTGGATGAATTAAAAGATTTTTGTTCCATGGTTGATGCAAGAAGGAGATTGAATGGATTCGGAATGAATGCCATATACATATAGTTGTGCATCAAGATTGAGCCATGATGGATCATGATCTTGAGAGAATGACTAAAGAGAAGAATTCTACATATGGCTTCAAGATAGGATCATAATGTGCTCATATGTTGAGTCATGAATGATTATGTCTTGAAGCAAGTAATTCATGTGAAGAATTTGTTGTGCCTCTCAAGAGATTGTGATGGAGCATGAAGGATAACAAATGATGACCAATATCGTATTCATGGATAAACTCTATATTGTCATATGATAATTGAGATATGGGTAATCATGTCTTGAATAAATGAAGCATAATGAAGAATTCAATATGGCCTTCAAGGCATCAAGATTAAGTATGGAGTAAAGATAACGGTTGACCAAGATAAAGATCAAAGAATCAAACTTTAAATGGTCAACACACAAGTGCAAACGATGCATCACATAAGATCTTGTGGTATGATAAGAAATTGTCAATTTCACTTTGTGTACTAACCCATGCTATGTGTTGTCTATGTTTATGAGGGTTAGGTTATTCTCATGGGCTCGCATCAAGAGAGAGATTCCAAGTGTCCATGAGAGGATGACATCAAATGTTCATGATCATGGTTGACAAGGGCAAGTTCAAGATAACCATCCCGAAGGATCACATGATTGAAGCTTGTGGATGATCACATGATGGACAAAGTGAAGATGAATACAAAGCAAAGCTTCCCACATTGTGTATGGAAGAGCTACTTGAAGACTTCACCAATGTCTTGCCTTCAACTTGAGCCAATAAGAAACATGAACATCAAGCTCAAGTGAAAGGCTCGAGTCAAAGGTATTAGTTCCTTTGGCGTTAGTGTTGTGGGGTGATGACCACCGAAGAAACATATACACTCAATTATGGATTCTCGATAGCTATGTAGTGTAGGTATTTTATGATTATTGAGTTATAGGCATCCCGCACTATTAAGAGGGGATTAAAGGGGTTCGTGATGGACTTTCTCAAGTCAACATCTTCTATACACAATTCCACTCCTATCCTATTTACCGAAGCAATACATAGCCAACTAGGTTCCCCAAAGTCTATGATCTAACATGTGCGTACTTTGCACCTTCCATTTTGTCTTTTCTTGGGTGGATGTCCGGGCCCTGTACCTTGACTCTGATTTTCTGTGTTCGTGTGCACACTTCAAAGCCACCCGACGTCCAGCCCTTGGCCCGGATGTCCAGCTCGACACAGCCACTTATACGACAACGGCCATATTTTCACCCACGCTATATATACCCCTTCACCACTTCGTGGAGGGGTTGACCACTCAATCCAAAAGAACCCTAGAACACCAAACTTGCTCCCTCTCACTTCTCCTACACCAAATCTCAGATCCCGGAGAGATTAGTGAGAGTTCTTGAGAGATTTTCTAATCAAGTGATAGATCCCCTCCCTCTCCCTATCTTGACTAAAGGAATTCGTGATTTGAGCAAGTCTTGAGAATTTCCCCCTTGATCTTGTTACTCTTGGAGGTTGGAGACTCTTAGGCAGTAGGAGTACTCCGATGAGGAATCAACTTGTGATTTGTCCCCTTGAAAGTTTGTGAAGGTTTGAAGTCCGCCTCAAGGTCTACCACTAGTGGTTGAGAATCGCCTTCGTGGTGATATCTCAAGGGGAGAATAGGGTGAGCCTTCGTGGCGTTAGTGTGCCTTCATGGTAACATCCACCTCTCTAACGGTGACTAGCTTCCCTCCAAGGAAGTGAACATCGGGGTACATCCTCGTCTCCATGTCTTCAGTTATTTTTAACCCTAGCCACTACTTGTGGTTTACTTTGGCCACTTGACCTTGCATTCACTATATATATTGTTGTCCTCATTATATTGTGTTGGTTACCATATCGTAGAGATTATTTAGGCCAAACACTTTATAGTCCGCAATTCATACTTGCTACTATCTATATATCTTGTGCTTAGTGTGAATTGCTAGCTTATAATATTTATTTTCATATCTTGTGATATACATTGACTAAGTTTGTGTAACTTACTTGTGCTTACTCATATCCTCGTTGTTCTTATCTTGTTTATCCAATGTTGTTGGTGCACTTAGTGAGCCTAGTATATTTAGGATTTGTGCTTGAAAAGTATCCGCTTAGTTTATTTTCGCATTAGGATATAGCCAAATCCATAAAAGATTTTAAAATGCCTATTCACCCCCCTCTAGGCGACATCGTGGTCCTTTCATTTATACTACTCACAACATTATAGGAGTAGAGTGTGTGTGTCAATAAGGGTGAGTGTATGTGCATGTACATGAGCACATGCGTTGTACGTGTTGGCATTGAATTTATTGCAAGCTCTTTGACGATGTTCAGTCAATGCGAGGAGACGGTTCCGTCGACTGCGAGCTGTGTGTGGCGACTTCATAAATTTTCAAGATACTATGCCGGCTCATTTTCCTCGAAGATGCTCATAATGAAAGGTGTGCGTGAGTGCTCGTAGACATAGATGTATGTTTATGTATATGAACGATTTTGATTATATTATGTATTTGCACAAGCAACAATCAGGAAAAAAATAAAAAACAAAGAGAAAAACGGCACCAGTGTCAAGCAGGTAAGAGCAGCCGCCCAATAGTCAAACGCATACCGTGCAAGCTAGCTTAGTAGCTTTAATATTTGTATATATAATATACTAGCTTAGTAGCTTTTATATTTGTATATATATGAGTGAATCTACCATGCTATTACTAGTTACTTGGCCAATTACTCTCAACAGAGCGTGTTACCGCGGCGGCCGGGTTTGCAGCAGACAAATAGGGGATCTTTTGCGTGTGGCTTTTGCCTGGGATATGGGAGTCACTAGTTTGGGCTGGGAGCCTGCGATTGGGACTGTATTTCACTTAAGTTGTTGGCCATCCAAATCGAAACGTTTTCTTCATTTATTTTCTTTGCCTGCTGGTGTGAAACTAAGCGAAGGCCAATTAGACGAGTGAAACTAAGGACGCACTTTCCAGCTACCTCGGGCGACCGCCCATATCTGCCCCTATAGTGGTGTATCCCCTGGAGAGTTGTGGTGTATTGGTAGCATGGTAGTACATAAACTACTTGTAACACTACAACCATTGATTAGCTTGTCATGGTTTATTAGCAACTTTTTACTTTGGATTGTTTGTATTCGTATATGCTAGTGCTACTAATGTCTACAGCTACACCGTTCACGATGGAATTAAATTTTTTCAATAAGAAGCATATCTTAATAACGCGAAGATACCAATTACATCCGACCTGTACAACAACATAACGCCCTAGCGGCTCACGGATGCACACAGGCCAAGAAAAGAAGAAGAATTACAAAACAGAAAAGTCTCGCTAAAGTGATCTATTCCTTGTAGCAGACCTAATACCACCAAAACAATACCAGAAGTCCAGCTTCTCCAAAAGCGACGCCTTTAAAAAGGAAACGGTGCATCAACGCCGTCGCCGCCCGCTCGTCGGTTGTAGATTTTCATCCTGGATAAAATCCTTACTCATGAAACAATGCCTTAAATAAGGCCATTGCTAGGCACAACCAATTAAGGCCAGACTTTAGATTTTCACCCTGCAAGACAAAAATTTGAACTTCTCCTGTGCTATCGCCCCCACGTACCATGCTGCTGCTATAAGTCACAAAACACCAAACCAGTTCCTCATCGCCATAGGGACTCAGCCACCATTGCCCTAGATGTCCTGACATTCTCCACATCTCACTTCACCATAGAACAACAGAGGTCCCTTTGGAAGACGTGTCCCATGACGATGACAGACAACAGAGCTTCGCAACCCTCCCTCTGAAACCAAACAGTCAGGAAAAATACGGGTGTGCGCGACCGAATTCCATCCGATCCAGCAATCTCCAGACATGAGGCGTCCATGGGAGTTCGTCGACGGAGCCTTCCGAAACACGCCGCTCCAAGCCAGATAGACAGTAAGCATATCCTCGTCTTGCTGCGGGAGAAATCCTAGGACCGCCTCCTATATTCATAAGACTAATAGGCCCCCACGCCTCCAGTCGCCATCCAGCGGGACCACGTCAGAGAAGAGGGCAGCATCTTGCAGAGCTTGAGAGAGACGGCGAACAGCCAGATCCCACAGCACCTGCTTAGGTTGGGTCAATTGGTCCAGATCGAAGACCATGAGATGTCCAGATCGAGGCCTGCATAGCCCAAAACCCCAGCAACATGAACGGCCGCCGGTGGTGCGCCACCGTCTCCTCGCGTCCTCCCGCCGAAGGATATTAGACCGTGGCCGGCCGGCCGTGCTGCCCTTGCCCTCCGCTAGCACCCCACCTCCTCCCATGATGCGCTGCCGAGAACACCTCCTACCCATCGTCGAATAGACAGGACGGGCGCCGCCGCCGCCGCCGCCGCAAAAGTTGACAACAGCAGGGGCGGCCAGAGATCGCAGCGACGGTGTAAATTAGGATGAGAGGGGAGGGGGAGGGGGGCGACTCGGGAGGAGAAAACGATGTTAGTTCACGATGGAATTAAATCATCACAAAATTTGGCATGTGATATTTGGTGAAGCAATGAATACGTATGTCCTGGATATACACGAGACTGGTCAGTAAGTGGCCTTCGATAAATAACTAGCTTATTCTCCGTGTAGTGAGACTACATATAGTTGGTAGGGGAGCTACAGAATGGCATGGTGTGCAAGGAGAGCAACAATGACGAGCATAGTGAATGGCATGGATGGTCACATAGCACGATCAAGCGGGGAATGGGATGTGTTAGGAATTCAAGTAGGAGGCACGTACGAAAGCATATTCAACACAGAAATGATGAAGCTAGTTGGTGCAGGTCAAGTCGTGACTCTCATTGCTTTTCAAGGAGACACATGCTGACCATATGATGTCAAGCCTATGTGATTCAATCCTCGAGGCATTAGTGATGTATATTTGAGCACTCAAGTAGCGCCACAAAGGGTCTTGAAACGTCTGAGTCTCCTAAGTATCGAGCCCATGTAATACTGAATTGTTTCACGTGATTCATACAAGGACCAGATTTTCAGTCGTGAGGCAACTGTACTTCATGTACATAAATCAATGAGAGTTGAGCGATGGCTTAGTAGCTCAATGTAAAAGCACAAAATTATTTATTACTTATACATACCTTTTTTTTTGCGAATTACTTATACATATCTATTGATGGTCTCACCTCCCAACTCAAAGGGTGCTGATATATGGTAACCCATAACTTTATTTTTGTGGGATAAACTACTAGAGTTGAAGTACAGGCCTGGTGCAGTGATGAATAATTCCTATTTATGCCAAGAGGTACTGGGTTTAGCGCAACCTCTCTGCATTGCACCGTGCTGGGGTATGGATTTCCTTGAATAATTCTTCCCTAGACCTAAGGTGGTGTGAGACCTCGATATGTTGTCGCATTATTGGGTTGAAGATCTTTCGAAACGGTGTCTTGAGAGGTTGCACAAAAGGAAAAAGGAAAGAAAATACCATTATGGGTGTAAATCTGTGTCACATTCGGGTTCAGGAACTCTCGGTCAGGTTTGCTATTTCTTTGTCCTTTTTAAAACCAGTTGGGTTTGGTCTGTTTGGCTGTTTGGCCACCGTGGGACAGGAAGGACAAGTGTTTTTTGCTTGTTTGGATCTTGCCGGACGTTGCCAAGAAGGCCAGGGCCAGGTATTTTAAAATTAATCCATTCGTACAAGATCATTCTTACAAAAGTAGAAAATAGCACTAAGCCCTGAGTAATATCGTTGTTGTCTTATTCCTACACTCATCGGTGCGCGCCGTGAGCAAAGCTCGATGTCACATCAAGATCTTTAGAACACCCTCAAAGTCGGGATAATGTTGTTGATGCAACGCTCAAGAAGTCACAGTTTGGAGCCAGAAGAAGCCAGTGACAGAAAAACTTGAGATCAAATTGGTATCTCGGAGAAGAAAGCATTGAGGAGGGCTGGGCAATCCCTGATCCATCGAGACAGGACTGATGAGGTCTAACCTTGTCATGCTTTGTCGAACAGAAGCCGGATGAATGAACAAAACAAGGTCTAAAATCTGGCCCTGACTAAAGCTTTGCATGCCCTCCACCGACACAACTCGGCGTCGATCAACGAAATGAGGCCATACATGGAAAAATTATGCCACGCTGATGATGATTCCATCATTGCGACACTAATGGCTAGACAATATCCAAACTAGGGTCCCCCTTCCCCCACCTCACTGGCGTCGGAAGACACCCGAAGGCAATGGGAATCGGCAGTGATGACTGCACGTTCGAAAGCCTACCTTCCTATATGTTTTGTACATTGGATTAAACCGATATCGAACCCTCTACTAATGTTCAAGGTTGCATGCTAATTTCAGATATGGATAGCCTGCATGTCAAGAGAAATAAGGTAGTGGGGGCACCTATTTAGATATAGTAGATATGAGAGAGTGAATATAACAAAAATGATGCACTGGCCGAGGTAATCCTCCATTCAAAAAAACATATGAGAATGTATATAATATAATTTTTGTACAAGTTTGGAAATAAAATCTGCACAACATGTGTATACAATTGCAAAATTATGTACTACAAAGCAATAGAAATTGCATGCAAATAACCTAGAACATTGTCAAAACAACATCTATTGTCCACAAAAATGAAAAATAGGCTGAAAATTACACATAATAACAATGTACATATACTAGCAGACCAAAGGAGTGGTAGCATCCATCTCCTTGTGTAATCTCATAGCCCAATGTGGCATGGATATTATCTTTCCCTGGTCAAATATTGGAAAGCACCGGAACCCAATGTAATTAAATTCACTAGTCGTCAACCCGTGCATTTGCACGGGCTAGTATGAAAACATGTACAAATTTATTTTTTGGTAAATTAGTGATTCCAGCCACCTTTGATGCACCCTCAAAGTGAACAGTAAATTCATAAAAAAAGAAGAAGAAATAAAAAAAATCTGAAACTTCGTGGATGTGATTATGGGCAAATGTTTTAGAAGCTTGCAAAAAAATTTCACCCAAAAACATAAAATGATCTCGTACCCACGTTATTGTTCACATGTTTTCAGCACAAACTTATTTTTGTACAGAGCTCATCAGATGTCATTTGGCCACCAAATTTTGCAAGCACTTAAATTTGGTCAAAATCACATCCACAAAACTTCAGATTGTTTTGATAATTTGTGCTAAGTTTTTACTCGTGGGTGCACCAGGGGTGTAATGTGTGTGGGAGCACAAAGATCACACTCTTGTTCTTTGTACATTATTTTTTTTATAATGTAGGTAGTAAGACATTACCGTTTAAAAACATTTACATAAAATGCCAAGTTTTACCTAAGAGTTTTTCTTCTTAACGTATTGAACTTTTGAATAATAAGGCAAAACTGATATAGAGATATTGCCTGATTAGGGTCTCATTACAATTAAGAATCCATATCAAATATTTGAATTGCTTAAGTATTGTGGAAACCATGGATTCCCTAGTGACAAATGTAAAAGTCATCATAATGATAACATACATGAAAGAAAAGATGATGGCATTGCAACAACCCAAAAGTTGTCCTTATCGTTTAATATCCATACCTAATATCTCAAACTTCCTTGATTGTTGTTGAAAGTGTGGCTTAGGTGTCAAAATACAAATCAATGACCACGTACCTAAAATAAAAGGAACCAACCACATATTAGTTTATAAACCATGGGTGCTCCTATTGCCCGAAAACATGAAGTGCTCCAGCTCAAAGCTGACCACTCGGTTCATTTAAGAACTCAACTAAAATAAAAAGGTGCAAAAAACTATAAGCAGAAATGGATTACTCAAAGCTAAAGTGCAGCATGTATGAATGGAACGTGACTAAGCTACACAAAATTGGAAATCTTCAACCAATGGAGGGAATCAAATTAATTACATACATATTATTTGCTGAGTTGGATGCCAGGGGTGACGACGTTGAATTGGTGATATGTTGCCTAGTCTGGATCATTAGGTGGAGGAGAGAACAACGTTGATAGTACTCTGTCACCCAAGCATGGCTGCGATGAAAGGAGAGAACCTTAGCTAAGAGGAGGATGCCCTAATGATGAAGGTATACAATTGAGGAAGAAAGAGGCATCATGGGTGCTAGTGGCAGATATGGTGCAGGTAGACACAATTGAGGTGACCAAGGGGTTCAAAGATATCTAGTCATAGTATGGTGGGGATAGCTGAACCAACGGTGCGACAAAAACCGCGTTGTAAATTATAAAATGTAATTGGGTGCCTAAAGAATTAGTACAAAAAACCCGTAAGGTCATGGATGCTTGGAATGAGCCTCCTATAAGTAAAATAGAAGGTTTAGAGCTGAAGAAATTTTTTTCCCTAAAAATATATGAAGCAGAAAAAGGAAAATTATGTGAATGATTGTGACATATCATCTGTTATGAGCCTACTAATATCATAGTTGAGTAGGAAAAAACCGAGATGTGTCCTCTTTTATATTAAACTATATAGCAAAATTCCTTCGCATCATTATGTCGTTGCTATGAAAACAGTAGACAGAATAAAATTAAGATTCAATGTATATACCTGAATTGAATAGAAACTATCATGATCACTTCATCTCCCTTTCCACAGACACCATACCAAATTCAGAACAAACTGAAATATTTATTTACAAACAACAGCAAGTAAAATGAGCAATATTATGCTTGAGCAACGCTAAGAAAACATATAAACAAATATTAGCTATCCAGAATTATTGGCATGCATGATCCTTCACAGCATATCCGCAAACAATACACTCAAACACAAAGTTAACAAAAGCTATTGGAATTATTTACATATAAGATATAGGATTGTAGGCACCAAATACTGATCCACATGTACTCTGAATCTTGCATCAACATTTCAGGTCTGGCCAGAAAAACCAAGAATGAAATATACACTCTATTTTGTATTGTTCTGAAAAATACAGGTAGTCGTTATGCGCTACATGGCATAAGCATATGATTATATTCAGACTTTAGGCATCATATATTCATTTAATTGTGAGACAATGCTAAGATATCCATATTAGATAATCTGAGTTTAAGCATGTATTTGGAAGCTATCGAGACATATGACCACAGTCGGGTAACACCACGACATGAATCAAGATCATTGAGCTGATCTTCACCATGGCTGTTAGCACATGATGCATGTTGATCGGACTGCAGACAGCTAATGAACCCTGTTTGGATCAGGAGTGCTCAGCAATTAACTGAAGATGTCCCACAGGATGGGACACAGTTTGTTCAAAAATAGGGTGCTACCTTGCGCATGCTGCTTTAGAAATATATGAAGACTTCTTCGTGTCTCCTTCTGCCAAACTGCGTGTGTATAAGTTCTATTCTCCCGACATGCTATATCTCCGTCGGCAGAACCGTCACCATGCCGAGACTTCACCTCTTTCCTTCGCCTCAAATCCAACTGGCCTGATATTTCATTTGAATATATGAAAACTCCACATTATATTTTCTAAAAGTGTCAACTATAAACATCTGAATATTGGAACTGTGATGGAAATATAACATGTATCACTAAATTAAAGTAAGAGATCATAGATTCCATGGTTACAATTGCAGTAAATTTTATTATGAACATTGTGTATAAAAAGGATCATATATCAAGATCTGTTGCAAAATAAAACAAATGAACTGTGTAAAGAGTGACATGTATCACTCGATATGTCATACATCTATCTACAGTTTTGCACATGTCACGGTACTAAAATCTCACAAATCAACCAAAACATATATTATAGACTATTAGACATGATTTTGAAAAACCCAGGAAGGTCATAATATATTAAATGTCAAAAGTACATGAAAATATGTTATGCCAAGGCATCATACTTTTTTCTTAATGCTGGATATAGATTATTTGTTAAACATGCACATAATCTGAGATTTATCACATAGTAGAATAAAATATATAAAACATCTAAATCACTTCCTTATGGAAAATAAACTGGTTGATAGTGGTCAATTTCTAGATGTAGAGAACGCTACTTACCTAGCTAGCTTGCTGCAGGTTGGCAACAAATATGATTCAAGTCCCCTCAACTGGCCGGTTCTCCTTCTCTTTCACTCCCTGGAATGCATAATATGATCACGACCTATGCACTACATGTACAAAATCAAAAAAATCTTGATGAGACGTCATGGGCCTATCAAATTTATTCTGGGCGCTTGGATATCATCATGGTGGATAACAAAGAAGAGAATTAATGATGCAAGGTTACGTGCCTGCGGCACATGATTTACGGATGAACTTAAATAGGGTTTGGGTGTGATCCGGTGTGTTGCCGCCTTGCCGCTCCATCGCCAAAATTCTTCCTATCTGTTTCTTCCATCGCCAAGTTACAAAGAAGTTCCGATGACAGCGCCGGAGTAAGTCAATCCGGTCGGGAGAGCGGAGTCGTTCCGATCCCGTCGAGAAACGAATCAAGCGATTCCGCTGAAGCTAGGTTCTCACGTTCACATGACCTACTGCTACTGCTCATCAATCAAACAGCCTGTCTGCTTGCGTGCGTGCAACATGTGCACGTACGTACATCAGCTCCTGGGTGATTGGCTCTAACATCAATAACCAACAGAGAAAACATGGCGAGCAAGGACAGTAGGGATTGGAGAGAGATTGGATTGGAATTTGAGTTACAGGGCGCTACAGGGCGCTTCATGTTGCACTTATTTTTTGTCTACATGATGCGGTAGATGAGATGGCGATTCCAGAGGCTGCAGTATAGTTTTTTTGGCAGCCGATGGTGGAAGAATCATGCGTGTGGGATAGATCGCAAGGACTCCTATGAGGTAAAAAACAAAGATCAAATCGTAAGCTAAAAATTAATATCTAAACGTTTCAGCTGAGGATTACATGGATAAATCAGCACCGTTATAACTTGGTCCCACCAGATTAACGGCTCCTAATTACTGATTAAAGTGGGATTTTCTATAAAGTGCCTAATTAGTATAGGTATAGATTGTTGATAATCCCACGAGGCAGTAGGAGCAGGAGCAGACCATCCCTACTGGTCACATTCCTTTACGGTAAAATAATCTTACATTGATTTGGTTAGGCATCAACTGTAGATCGATCAATGTATTGGTGTTTTTTTTGCGCGCGCGGGGGTGTGGGTGGTGTTACTATTACCTCTGTCTGAAAATAAGTGTCTCATCTTTAGTATAACTTTGTTTTGAATTTAGTATAAAGTTGAGACACTTATTTTGAGAAAAAGGGAGTACTTGATTGGACATCAACTGTATTAGTCATTTCTGTTTAGTGCATAATCGTACCAGTAGGTAGGAGAAGTAGCTTCCCTCACCCTGTTAACCTTTGTGTACTTGTGTTGCTTGTTTCTTGTCCCAATCATCAAGAAAGCGGTGAAAACCAAGCGAATCAAATTCCTTGTTTGCAGAAGTGTGTAACAATTTTTCTTTTTGACTAGTATCGTGATATATAAGGAATATATGTTCCCTCTGAAGAACAAACACGTGCTAACTATCTTTTTTCATCCTTTTGACAACTTTCTTTTTATTCATAGCCTGATCGTCGCATCTGTCTAATTGTTATGCCTCGCAGAGAGTATGTGCGTCATCATGCGAAGAGCCAGCAAACTGTTTGTCAAGTGTCAGCTCCATCGACTCCACTGACTCTACTGTGTCCCGACTCCTGACTCGGACTCAGGTGTACCTTCACACCCCAGCTGTACTTTCATGTTCAGTAGAGCTTTCTGCTTGTCCTCGACCGCCTTGCAGCCTCGATGGCAAGTACAGCCAAGTAACTAAATTTGCGTGTTATTGTCATTGCCGGGCCAATTATTTATTTGTGATGTTCAACGGTTTTAAATCGAGTTAGTATAATGACTCTACTTCATATTCCTGCCACACTCAAATTGTTGTCTCTCTGAATAACTGAAGAAGACAACTGATGTTTGAAGCTAGAGATTCAATTACTCGACCGTCAAGATGGACACAATCCAATATATTAGTGATTTTCCAAACACCCGCGTCGCCTCCAGGGGGGCGACTCGGGCGCCCTAGCCGCCGCTGCCCTCGACCTCCCTCCTCCTCTGCTTCCACATCGCCGGAGGACGAGGCCGGCGGGCCTTCCTCCCTTCTTCACGAGGGGATCCTCTGGCTGAGATGCGACGGCGTCCCTGGCAATACGGCATGGAGGCGGAGTTGGCGCACTCGGGCGGCGGCCCGATGGGATCCTGGCACTGCTACCGGGGCTGGTGGCGGCGGATCTGGGGTTCCCAACCTAGATCGGTTCTCCTCCGGGTGGTCGGGCTCGGGCGTCGTCCGGCGGTCCTAAGCGGTGGTGGGCGCATGCATTGACTATCCTCCTTCACCGATGTGTTTGGTGGCAGCAGGAGGCGTTGGCGTGCTGCTGGATCTGAACAATGTGGTGGCGCCATCCCCTTCGTCAGGGATGATGACCAGGTTGGTTCTTTGAACATATCTGGGTGAAAGCTTGCTATCGGCTATTGCCAAGGCCGGCGATGGTGACGTTGTCGACGTCGTTCCCTTCCTGAAGGCATCGCCGAGGAGAAGTTAAAGGCCACTCTCTGCTACCTCCGGGTGAAACCCTAGATTAGTAGATCGGATGATGGCGACGCTCTGGTGTCGTTTTCTCCTTGGGGGCGTCATTCATGGAGGTACACACGGGCCCGAGGGAGCATTGGTCGGCATCTACGGTGGAGTGGCGTTCCCTGTGACACATCGACGTCGTGGAGTCTCGGCGGCGAGGCGCAGCAAAGTCTCGGCGACAGATGCATGATGATGAGCGCGCATAGGGAGGAGGCGTTGTCTGGCACGTGGGGGCGTCGACGGCAGGCCTTGCAAGGTCGATGCGTCAGTAACCGTTCTGAAGATGGATTGATGGAAGACGGCGGCGACAACCTTTGAGGATGCGTCGGACCGGTTTGTGCCCCTGGCTCGGTATGCGGCTCGGTCGGGGCCTCCGGCTTTAGATGTTAGGCTAGGTGAAAGGTTTGGGTATGTGGCTCACACTTTTTGCACCCCTTCATCATTGGATAGGAGTAGCGACATATGTTGCCGAGAAGGCGGCTTCAGATATATTGATGTATTGCTTTGTAAGATCTTTGTGAATAATTAATAAAGTTATTGCATGCATCTTCCAGATGTAGAGGACTGGGTCATCCTCTTTATCTTAAAAAAATAGTCGATTTTCTTTTGAATTTTGAAATATGTACACCTTCTGAGAGCAAGACTGAAGATGTGGCATCAGCAATGACGCAGGCACCCATTCCGATCATCGCACGATCATTTTTGGTAGGAAAACCAAATATGTACGGTCGACAGTGAAGAGGATTTATACTTTTTGGCTACTAAAACAAGAACGGGGTGGTGGCGCAATTGTCTAGCACGTGGGTGTCATAGCTACAACGTGAGCGATCCTGAGGTCGACAGTTGGAGCCTCTCTCACCCCAATTAACAACGGCCATTGTGATGATGAAAATCTCGGTGACAACTAGGGTCGTCACATTTACACCTGAATGAATTATCAGGTGAGCTTGAGCAACTCTGAACCTGGTCTCATTTCCTTCGCGTTTATCTTTCTTATATTTGTACATGATAAGACGAATAGTCCAAGCTCAAGCATGAGTTGCTACCTGTCACATACGTACATACATTGTGTCTTCTCCATTGGTTGCTTTTGGTAATCAAGGCTTAAGCTAGTGTGCTCGCATTCATCTTGTCATTAAACTATTGGATGATGGCTTTTGTCAGGATATACCTACATTGCATGTCGGCTGCAACATCCAGGTAACCGAACTTGTATTTTCTAGTCAGTAACAGGTCGATTCAACATTCAAGATGGAAACAATCCAATAGTGAATTGGTTTCGTATTTTTGGTGATCTGGCGCCTCACTGCAATGACGAGCACCTCCTACATACACATAGAACCACGGCAGAGTAAGGGCGCGTAGAACGATCACGGAGAGGGAAACCCGAAATTCCACCAAAAATGTCACGGTGGCATTGCGCGCAATACACGGCCACGTCAACATCGAAACCAGTTCAATGGATAGTAAATATATTCACAACAAACACGACCGACACAAAGAATTGACACCATTTCTGGGTGGCACCTCTCCTCCTTAAATTTATCTTAGATTGTATCGTTTAGGGCTTATGGTGAAGAAGGATCATGTTTATCCCTCGGCTCCTTTACGAAAGATCCTTGGTTTGACATCATCGGGCATCCATCTGTGGCACATGACTGATATTATTGTACCGTTGGTTGCCTTCTTCTAAATGCTCGCCCTGTTAAACGTGCACTATTGAAATGCTCCATTTGTTGTCTCTTAGTAAACGTGCACTTTCCATCACACAGTCACTGCTCGTATTTGGAGTTAGAATCATTTCTAGACATTTACTACAAATACTTTTCTCCTAATAAAAATGCACTTTCAAGATAGATTGCATGGTTAATGTAAGGGGTAAGCTAGGCTCGGTTGTCAGCCTCCTTGGGAACTCGTTTTCCGAAGCAAATCAGTGGAATATATACTATTGTTAAGGGTTTGTCTAGGGCACATCTAGGTGTGCTTTAGGTATTGCACATCTAAGTGACTCAATTAAACTAGAAAGAAAAGAAGAAAAGATAAAAAAACTTGCACGAATCTTAGCGTAAAGACAATGACATAGGCCTTAGATGTGAAATACTTAAAGCACATCTTCATTCGCTTACGACACTCAGCACCAGTTGTATCGGGATCCAAGCATTCAACTACAGACGTACAGGAGAGACAGATTTACACCCGATTAGGCCATTGTGATGATGAAAAGCTCTGTAACTACTTGGGTCGTTACATATATACACCCGAATCATGCACAACGTATGTCTGTGATCAGTAAGTAGCAACCGAGGCCACTCTTTTTGAGGTGACGCTGCTTGAGTTTCAGTTCGGTATGACACGAATTTCACATCCCTACACATAAAAAGCGAAAAGGAAAAAAGACAAGGGACACCAGGTTCAGAGTTGCTCAGTTCACCTGATGATTCGGTGATTCGTAATCAAAGCTTGTGGTAGTGTGTTTGATCATAACTTTTATCAGAACATAGTTGTACTGCATGCCAATTTTTTTTGTGTTGTGGGATTTCCAGAAAAGCCAAACTATCGTAATTCCTAAACAATCCACCAATGAAACAACCGAATTATCATGGATTGATGTTGTGAAAAAAAGCATATAAGAGATGGATGCCTGCTTCTTTTTCTCTTTTTGATCCAGTGCAGTTTGATGCATGTATTATTTTTCATTACTGATGCCTGGACTTTCTTATAAGGTGAAGTTGGGATGCCTGAATTTTATTTTAAGCTAGAAAAAGGGCATCCAACTTCAGAATGTTGGGAGTTGGATATCTGGATGGGTGGTAGAGTTTGGCAAGGAGGTGCAGCTTCGACATCTATGGGCCAGTACTAGTCGCATGTTGGCTTTTCTAGCCGTCAAATACGCCCACGAACTAAACTGTGTGGCTAAATTAGGCGTGTAACTGAAAAATGGGAACTCCTTTATCTAAAAAAATATGAATATGGGAACTCCTCTACAGCACTTCAGACACCATTTGGCACAAATGCTAAAAAAAAATCCTCCTTGAGTTTAGGGGGTGATATGTATCGTCCGCACCAATCACGATAGAGTGATCGCTCATGTCAAATAACTAGTCAACTTTTTGTAGTTTATACTGCCAGGTGAAATAAACAATAGCATGCTAGACGAGGTTTAATCTTGTGATGCTATATGTTATCTTGTCCTGATCCGGCATGAAAACTGAAGGAATCAAATTTCGTGTTTTTGCAAATTGTATGACTATTTTCATGATAGTTCACCTTCAGCCATAAGTTCATCCTATGAAGCAACATGTGTTAACCATCTTTCTTATTCTTCGTTAGTTTTGTTGACAACTTCCTTTTTTCATAGTCTGATTGGCGCTCTGTCTTTTTTGTTTTGTTGACACACACACGCACACATCCTTATTAGTTTTGTTGACACACACACACACACGCACACATCTTTATTAATTTTATGCCAACAGTCTTTTTATATCTTGGAGAGAGTTTATCATCATGCGAAGCGCTAGCAAAACGGATTCTCGCCTCTGCCTCCACTGTCCCTGTTGTGTCCCAACTCGAAGGGATGGGAATGCCTTCTAGGTGGCAGGTTGCACTCATATGTTGCTCTCCTTCTCGCCTTCGTTGCAAGATGTCTATATTGGTGTGCAACATTCTCTTCATGGCCATCCAAATTACCTTTTGCTTTGTGGGTCCATCTCTCCTAGTCGGACTCGATGCCATTACATAAGATCCTCACCTCTCTTCTAACAATGATCTCCATAAGTGACACGTAAAATCACTAACACAACCAACAAAAATGCTACCATTCGCTGCCAGATTTCCCAAGATACGATTCACAAACATGATGCATTTTGTTGGCTCTCCTTGTGGTCCGTGCATGTTGTGGTATTGATGTGTTCACTGACATCAAGGTATTGCCTCTGTGTCTCTCATTGAGCGCTACTATTATTACCACTAGCAATGTTGTTGGGAATAAGCCATGACAGAGAGGTCGGGTCCGTGGCGGTGCGACCGGCGTCAGTGCGCTATGTCGGGTCCGCGAGCTGGGTCACGGCCGTGTGGCAGTGTGTGTACGTATGTGCGTATGTGTGTGCAGTGGTTCTGGTCAGATGCCAGTGTGTGACCGCGTCCGAGTCGTTGGCGAGAGTAGCGGGAATAGTAGTCGTGGATGTTGGACGCCGGCAGCATTGTGCGCGTAGGACGGTCACCTAGGAGAGCAACTCATAGTGAAATGGCATGGCCGGTCTCCTAATCCGATCCACTTAGAAATGGGAACTATCGGAAATTCATGACGAGAGCACGTAAAATAGTGTATTCCAGGTAAAGATGCAAAAGCTAGAATGAATGAGCCAAGGTGTACTTCCTGGGCCAACACATCGCAGTTTTGTGTTGTCAAACTAGTGCCATTCAACCAAAATGACATTGATATAGAATCCATGAGCTGACGAATGTAGTTTTGTGTTGTCAAATTACATTTCATCGATCCATTGTTGCACTATTGGCTTACAGCTGGTCGACGAAACCTTTTTATTCCAATTGAAATAGTTACTTCATTGGTTGGACAAAGGATGTTAGATAGTATGTGGCCAATCATCTGAGTTTATGCTATGTTAGTCTGCAAATTTCCAACAGATGTATGCAAAAGTGTGTCTGATGCGATAAGTGGCAGAGCCAGGACTTGAATCATAACACACAAAATTTTCAAGTCTTAAATATTGTAGCGATATCAAACACGTAATATTATAGACTTTATAATGGATCATGCCCTCACCCGGTCGATCGAACAAATCAATAATATCATCAACACTGGACTTTGTAGCTATTTCTTCCCAATGTATACAACCATGTAATGTCGAAGAAAATCTTCACCCATTTTACTACGTCGACGCGTCTTGCTAAGTTTCATTGCTAAAAAAGCACTCTGTGGAGTTGTATTTGCAGTTGACACTGGAAGAGTGATGACCAATCACAATAATTTATCAACCATTGGATACACATAAGATTTACCTGTTTTATATAATTCAGTTTTGAAATCAACAAGTTATGACAAAGATTTCAGTTCTGGTTAGTTGCAAACATCTAACTCTTAGTGTGGAAGTTGTGACTCCAGTTGAGCCTGCTCTTGACTAGAAAAATCTGTTGGATATAACTTTTTCACAAGCCTGCAAATCTTTCACATGTCAAGTGACACATGCATTGGATCCAAGGATGCACATAGTGTTATAAGCTTTGTAGTATGAACGCTAAAATGGGTCATTTAGCTCAACCAATTTGCGGTTCTATCTTCACATTGAACACATCGGCTTTGTTATGGTAAAGTGCCATGATGTTTTTATGATTATTCTGAAGCATATGGTCATATCAACATACATACAAATTAAAATTAAGATTATGTTAGATTAAAGCTGGTGTGATTAATATTATTCTGTTATTCTATTATACAAACTTAGGAAAGGGACATACTTGCGACTCATATCCGGGATCTCAACTTCGTGTTTTGTCAATCTCATCTACACCAGCATAGACAAAGATTTGAATTAGGTTAACAACAAAGACTACATGGGAACAACAAGGAGTTGGAAGGCGGATGCAGATAAAGATTTAGGCTAGGCTAACTTCCGAATGCTTTTGTTAGATGAAATAGGTTGAAAATTTAATGAATGTGTTCCTGTTTAAATGAAAACCACCGGCTTTGAATGAAAATTGTTTGGCTTATTTAAATTCTCTTTGAAATATATGGGGACATGGTTGGATAGCCAGCCAGTTGTCATGTATATCAGTGTTCGCGGACGCGTGCCAGCAACCATGTGGATTCATATAGCTAGGCAACCATGTGGATTCATATATCAGTTTTCATGGTGGGCAATTCCGTAGGGGATTCATATAGCTAGGCAACCATGTGGATTCACGAGGAGGATTGAGAGACAAAATTTGGCGCTTTTCCCCACAGTCAATGCTCACGAAATCTTCATCCAAGTTAGTGAAACTGAGTAATGTTAGTGATGGATCTAGGATGAATTAGCCATTGATTCATGGATTAATTAGAGACTGGTGGTGCTTCGTAGTACTCCATTGCTGTTGCTAGTACTAGATTTCGTAGGTGCGGATGTAAGTAGCATGGCATGGTATAGTGCATTCAGTATTTTTCATGGGGCAAACCCATGAAAAGTAGGCAAGGTTCTCGTCCACGGTTCATGAAAAGTAGGCAATGCTACTACTTATGGTGGACAATTCAGTGGCAAGCCAGGAAATGTGGCTTTGTTTTTCAGTTGATGTTCCAGTAGGTTGTGGGGCAAGTTTCTCTGTTTGCGGTTGATGTTCAGTAGGTTGTGGGGCAAATTTACAGTGCTTTCATTAGGTTTTGCGATTGATATTTGCATGCCATTGCCACTACCTCCTTGACTAGCTCCTATCGATCGACTATTATCAGGCCATATCTAGCTAGGGCTTTCTACCAAGGTACACAATATAATTACCTCAGCTCGTATGACCTAGCTATAATTAAGTGATCAATATCAATCTACTCGTAGTAGCACACATTCTTGCTTGTTTTTTTTGCTCGATGTGATATCTATGTTAATTACTTCTAGTTAATCACTCCCATCATGCATCTAATTACATCTTCTGTCAATTGTTCTGCACGCACTAGCTAGTATGTGGCGCAGTGGTGGATCTATTCGGCCATATCCATGTCGAGTAAGAGGTGGCCAGGCAGGGCTGCCCTTTATATATAGGCCACTAGAAGAGGTTGATGTTAAGTAGGCCACTAGAAGAGGTTGATGACAATTAACTAGTTTCTTTGTCTGAGCTCGATGTTGAGTAGGTTGTGGCAAGCCGGGCACAGAGATATTAACGTGGCTCTCCACGGAGAAATATACATACATGTTTAGTGGATTCTTTTTTCAAAACTGAATTTTCTTTTGCGGAAGCTGGTTTTGCTGTTTTTTGGGGGTATCTGCATGCAGGACTTTTTGTATTCTGATATTTGCTCTGAACGTACTAGTATTTTCTTCCGAGTCTCGTTTTACTGCTATCTGAAATGTTAGCATTTTTCTGGCACAATGCTTGAGCAGATAGCACGCACTGCATAGTCCATGGTGCCAAAATTACTGTTCCATTTCTTAGCAGATAGCAGAGTGCATCTCTTTATAAATGTCGATTACTTATGTATATTTTGCATGTGCTTTTGTTAGACCCCCCCCCCCCCCTGCCCGCCTTGTTGTAATAAATGAGAAACTGGTTCAGTGTAGAAGTCATGAAATAATCCATTCTCTTTTGCTGCCCTGCAGGCAACATAAATAGTGAAAACTCGGCAAGGACATCTTCCCCGCCATTCCTTGCATGATTTTTTTTTAAGATGGAGTACTCCCAAGATCAAAACAATGGAGAGGTACTGACCACACCTTTTTGTTGGTTTTCTTCATTTTTTTCACAACATTTTTACATGCCTGTAGATAGGGAATCACGCAAAACAACCTGCAAACTAGATCAGTACGGAATTTATCAACAACATTTCGTATTCTGAATCGGGCAATCCCACACATTTTTTTAGGCTAAACAAGAGCATGGAACGGCTACAAAAAAGGCATCTCATGTTGTCTTTTTTTCTTCCTTTTTTATCAGGGAGCAGTAAGAACAAACGTCATGGATGGGAACAATGCTAGGATGCCTAACCCGTTGACCCGCTCCCCACACACACACCCCACAACCTCTTGAAAGTCGCCTAAACCCGTGCAAAACCAAACTCGCCTAACTCGTCGACCTAGTCGCCCACACACCCCCACACCCCTTGGAAGTCACCTAAGCCCGTCCAAAACAAACTCGCCCACCACCGGTGTGCTTCGTCGCCAAACCCGTCTGCCTACTCGCCCGAACACACCCCCACAACCCCTTGGAAGTCGCCTAAGCCCGTCCAAAACAAACTCGTCCACCACCGGTGTGCTAGGTTGCCTAATCCATCGGCCTACTCGCCCGCACACACACCCACAACACCCTGGAAGTCGCCTAAGCCTGTCCAAAACCAAACCCGTCCACCACCGGTCTACTAGGTCATCTAACCCGTCGACCTAGTCGCCCAAACACACCCCCACACCCCCTAGGAAATCGCCTAAACCTGTCCAAAACAAGCTCGCCCACCACCGGTGTGCTAGGTTGCCTAACCCGTCAACATAGTCGCACACACACACACACACGCACACACACACACACACACACACACACACACACACACACACACACACACACACACCCTTGGAAGTCGCCTAAACCCATCCAAAACAAACTCGCCCACCACCGGTGTGATAGGTCGCCTAACTCGTCGGCCTACTCGCCCACACACACCCACACCCCTTTGGAAGTCACCTAAGCACGTCCGAAACCAAACTCGCACACCACTGGTGTGCCAGGTTGCCTAACCCATAGGCCTACTCACCCACCCCCACACCCCCACCCCCTTGGAAGTCACCTAAGCCCGTCCAAAACCAAACCCGCCCACCACCAGTGTGCTAGGTCGCCTAACCCGTCGACCTAGTCGCTTCCCCACACACCCACACCCCCTTGGAAGTACCCTAAGCTCGTCCAAAACAAACTCGCCCACCCCCGTTGTGCTAGGTCACCTAACCTATCGTCCTACTCGCCCGCACACACCCTGACGTGGATTGAGACCGCGTCGGTATTTTCCCAAAGAGGAAGAGATGATGCAACACAACTACGGTAAATATTTTCCTCAGTTATGAAACCAAGGTTATCGAACCAGTAGGAGAACTACGCAACATTATATAAACAGTACCTACAAATAAAGAACAAATACTTGCAACCCGACGCGTAAGAGAGGTTGTCAATATCTCCACGGTAAAAAAGATAGATTAGATTGTAATAGATTGGATAGATAGATCTCACAAGAACTCAAAAGATAGATTAGGTATTTTGGTTTTTTTGGAATAATAGATCTGAAAACAAAAAGCGGCAAAAAATAGATCGGAAAGCAATATGTTGGAAAAGTAGACCCGGGGGCTATAGGTTTCACTACTGGCTTCTCTCATGAGTATAGCACACGGTGGGCGAACAAGTTATTGTTGGGAAATTGATAGAAGATCAAATAATCATGAAGATAACCAAGGTGTTGATCATTATATAGGCATCACCTCCAAGATTAGTAGACCGAAACGATTCTGCATCTACTACTATTACTCCACACATTGACCGCTATCTGATATGTCTCCATCATATCTATAATTTTTGATTGTTGCATGCCAATATTATACAACGTTCACATTTTTTGGCAATATTTTATATGATTTATTGGACTAACAAATTGATCCAGTGCCCAGTGACAGTTCCTATTTGTTGCATGTTTTTTGTTTCGCAGAATATTCATATCAAACAAAGTGCAAACGCGATAAAAATTTACGAAGAATTGTTTTGTAATATTTGTGATTTTTGGGAGGTGGAATCAACGCAAAAGGAGGCCCACAGCCACCACGAGACACCAGGGCAAGCCCGAGGGCCCATGCGCGTGGTGGTGTCATGTGGTCACCTCATAAGTCGATTGGAGCTCTACATCGTGCACAAGGAAGCTTATATCCGTAAACATATCATGTTAAAATCTCAACGCAATCGGAGTTACGGATTTTCGAGAATATAAGAAACGGTTTATAGCCAGAAAAGTGGAACGCGAAACAGTAGAGAACAGAGAGGGAGATCCAATCTCGGAGGGGCTCCCGCCCCTCCGCCGCCATGAAGGCCATGGAATAGAGGGGGCACTCTCCTCCCATCTAGGGGGAGGCCAATGAGGAAGAAGGAGGGGGCTCTCTCCCCCTCTCTCCCGGTGGCTCAAGAATGCCACCGGTGCAGTCATCTTGACGTCGATCTACACCAACAACTCTACCGCCGTCAACACCAACTCTCTCCCCCTCTATGCAGCGGTGTAACATGTTTATTCCCTATTGTAATCTCTACTTAAACATGGTGTTGAACTCCATATATTATTTCCCAATGATATGTGACTATCCTATGATGTTTGAGTAGATCCGTTTTGTCCTATGGTCAAATTGATGATCGTGGTTGGTATGAGTGTACATTTTATTATGGTGATGTCCTATGGTGCCCTTTGTCTCACGCAAACGCGAGAGATTCCCGCTGTAGGCTGTTTTAATGTGTTCATGATTTACCTATGATGGTTTGCGTGAGTGACATAATACACAAACCCGAGTAGGTGGGTTATTGCATATGGGAGTAAAGATGACTTGATACTTAATGCTATGGTTGTGTTTTACTTTAATGATCTTTGATAGTTGCGTATGCTTGCTAGAGTTCCAATCATAAGTGCATATGATCCAAGTATGGAAAGTATGTTAGCTCATGCCTCTCCCTCATATAAAATTGCAAAAATGATTACCGGTCTAGTTATCAATTCTGTAGGGACAAATAACCTTCTTGTTTCACAAAATCTTTCTACTAAACAACTAAATTTGGTTATCTTGCAATTTACTTGTAGTTTTATTCCCGCAAAATACTTCTAGTTTTATTCGTGCAAACTATCTTATCACCTAGAAAATAGTTTCATACTTGTTCTAGGTAAAGCAAACGTTAAAGTGTGTGAGAGTTGTATCTGTGGTCGATAGAACTTGAGATAATACTGATTCTACCATTCTCTCCTTGTTAGGTTTGACAATCTTATTTACCGAAAAAGGCTACAAATGATCCCATACACTTATGGGTTATCACTATCCAACATGCATCTAGTGTATTAAGTTCATGAAAAAACGGAGTAATGCGATAAGAATGATGACATGATGTAGATAGGATCTATTGATGTGAGAATAGACCCCATCTTGTTGTCCTTAATAGCAATGATACATGCGTGCCTCGCTGCCCCTTCTGTCACTGGGAGAGAACAAAACAAGATCGAACCCATCACAAAGCATCTCTTCCCATGGCAAGAAAAATCGATCTAGTTGGCCTAACTAAACCAAAGATTCACAGAAGAAATACGAGGCTATAAGTAATCATGCATATAAGAGATCAAACAAAACTCAAATAATATTCATGGATAGAAAGTGATCACGAACTCAAAATTCATCGGATCCCAACAAACACACCGCAAAAAGTCATTACATACAATGTATATCCAAGATACCATTGTATTGAGAATCAAAAGAGAGAGAGAGAGAAAGCCATCTATCTACTTCCTACAGACCCGTAGGCCTATGGTGGACTACTCACGCATCATCGGAGAGGCACCAATGAGGATGATGAACCCCTCCGTGATGGTGTTAGATTGGATCTCGCGATTCTAGAACTTGCGACGGCTGGGAGTATTTTTCCTCGACTCCTCTAGGGTTTATGAAATATTTGGGTATTTATAGAGCTCAGAGGCGGTGGAGGGGGTTCCTGAGGGGGCCACAACCCACCAGGGCACGCCCGGAGCCTCTATCGCGCCCTGGTTGTCTAGTGGGCGTCTTGGGCTCCCTCCTGGTTACTTGTTTGGCGCACTGGCTTCCTTTTGGTCCAAACAAAATCTCCAAAAAAATTCGTCGCTATTGGACTCCGTTTGGTACCGATATTCTATGAAGTAAAAAACATGCGAAAAATAGCAACTTGCACTTGGCACTATGTCAATAGGTTAGTCCCAAAAATGATATAAATTTGCTATAAAATGATTGTAAAACATCCAACAGTGATAATATAACAGCATGGAACTATCAAAAATTATAGATACGTTGGAGACGTATTACACTCCCACAACCCATTTGAAGTCGCCTAAGCCTGTCCAAAAACTAACCCGCCAACCACCGGTGTGCTAGGTTGCCTAACTCGTTGACCTAGTCACCCACACTCAATTGTAAGTCGCCTAAGCCCATCCAAAACAAACTTGCACACCACCGGTTTGCTAGGTCGCATAACTCGTTGGTCTACTCGCTTACACACACCCCACAACCCCTTGGAAGTTGCCTAAGCCCGTCCAAACCCAAACCCGCCCACCACCGGTGTGCTAGGTCACCTAACCAGTCGACCTAGTCACCCACACACACCCCGACACCCACTTGGAAGTCGCCTAAGCCCATCCAAAACAAACTCGCCCACCATCGGTGTGCTAGTTTTCCTAACCCGTCGGCCTACCACTACTAGAAAAAAGGCTATTAGTGGCGCACCACATATTGCTATTAATGGCGCACTATGGGTATGCCACTATTAACACGCCATTAGTAATTGTTAGTAATGGCGCACCTTTGATGCGCCATTGGTAATCCAAATACCAGTGGCGCACCACATGGTGCGCCCCTACTAACCCTTAGGTGCTCTACTGGTATTCCCTCCAGGTGCGCCACTAATAGCCTTATAGGTGCGCCACTAGTAATAAAGGAAGGTGCGCCACTAATAAGGGCTGAAATGCGCCACTAGTGATGTATTTGGAAAAGAAAAAAAAACAAATTTACAGAAAACAACCTATAAGGAAAAATAATTTAAAAACAAAAAATGAAATAGAATCATAATTTTTATTATAGTAAGAATATTACAATGTCTTTACAAGTATCCAATAAAAGGAAAATTGCAAGAAAATAGAAGAAATTCCTAAAACTAATCTTCTAGTAATCTTTTCTTCTTTTTCTTCACTTTATCTCTGCAAAATGTAACAAAATAAACAGAAAGACAAACAAACTATTTATAACACGGCAATGCTGTCATTTTTTATGCAAAACTAGATATGAGCATATATTTTCAGAATTACATGGTATGAATATTGTATGTGTAAGATTATAATGGAAATGAATTTTGATAGGAGCCCACATTCGACGAGTATTTATCTGAAAGAGCTAAATAATCAGGGCATTTACCTTTTGATAATATTATTGTACTATACTACCAGTATACTACTCCACTTGGATTTTTAGATGAGCAGATCTGAGATAGACATCTGTTCAAGTGGCTATAGGTAGGCGTACAATGTAACCAGTAGATTATGGTTTGATCACATATTATTGCAGACCATCAACCAGGACAACAAAATGCTCCACAGAAGACACTCACTTAACTTGCCAGAGCATTTGACCGGCTGTCACTCGAGGAAAACAACCGAAAGAACTCAAAAGACTACTTCAAAGGTTTGTTTGCTGCAAATCCTCGCACATTGTTTCAAATATGCGCAACCACAAGGTTTTTTGTTTTATTGTTGAAGCTGATGAAATATGCAGGTATGCGTGTCTTATTTCTATGCTGGTATGTTTTAAGTCTGGGTTAGTTTCTTCTTTGTGAGTAGTCTAAGTAAGGTAATACACACGAGTTTAAAAAATACGGTAGCCCACAACTAATCCATCAAATATAATGGTCCAAACACAAATAATTTGATTGCATACTCAGCTGAAAAGTGAGGAAGGCATGCACGTTCATCCATACCTTTTGTTTGTTCTCTTTCTAGAACGTTCATCTGCACCTTGAATTATGGCTGTGTTCTTAGCCGTGACCTTGCAGTTCTGCAGTCCATTGCAAATTTAGCCAGAGAGATTGTAGCCCTCAAGCAGGAAGTCATCCGCAAGGAAGTGCATCTGCTGTCCCTCTACAGAAGTTGATCAGCATCTGTCCGATTCCTGCAGTTTTGTGACCGAGTACATAACTCAGGGTGCTAGACAGATCAGTACTTTTCAGTCATGACAACAGTATGAAGTCCAATATGGTAAGATTAATGTCATATAAACAGCAGGTGGATCAAGAAACAATTAAAAGTATTGATGAGGGTGCGCTCCGCTTAAGAGATATCAAGCGATCTGCATAATGTTCCTAAATAAGAATGCCATATAAACTCGCCAACTATCTTGGATTCTATTGAGTGTATGAACTCTGAACTATCTCCTTATTGATACTTTTTAGTATTAATTACCCATCCAAGCAACATAATGTTCCTAAATAAGAATGCCTGACTCAACTTTGGCGTCTCAAAGAAGGTATCATCAAGACCGGCTTTGAAGCATTCTGGCCTAGTGAGCTTCTTGAATGCTTCTATTTCAGACTACGTACCCAAGAATTTCTTTAGTATCCACAAGTTCATGATGCAAACTGCACATCACAGAAACGTGGCTCATGCATAGAATAAAAGAAAGCACATACATGTAAAAAACACTTTTGTGTGATTAAAACATCCAAGTTTCTTTCTCTGTGTGCAAAATATGTGTGGTTGCATAACTCAAGAAGGTTTAAATCCTAAAACAGAGCAATTCAAGTTTGAGCATTCTAAATGTAGGACATTGAATCAAGCTCATAACTGAAGAATAGAACGCATCACCTGCCATTTCGTATTACTGCATGCCAACTAAAGCTGGCTTTCATCTCTGCCATATGGATCCCACCTCCGTATAGGTGAAGCAGAGAATTCCCCAAAAGTTATTTACTTCATAATGATCTATACAACCAAATTATGCTATCAGTTAGAAAGAAAAACTCATCCAAAGATCATCATTAATAGGTAAAGAACAAATATATAAGATCTACCTAAACCAAAGGCTAAGAGTTCCTGTCCGAGAGTAAACTAATGCTAAGGTGTCACATATGTGCTGCCCATGGAAAAAGGTATGTGTTTCTACATTAGGATTTCATCCACCAATCATGCAAGCATCACACTGCATTTCCCACAGAGCAAATCAAGCATAAACGAAACAACAAGGCATGGAAATCAGAGCAAACCTCAGCGGCGGCGAGGCTGGTGTTAGAGCAACAAGGCAAGGAAGCGAGGGAGGTGCTTCAGGAAGTATTATGCCAGTATGTATGTGTCGCATAAACCTATGAACATACCAAAACCAACATCAGCCCTTTGTATCATAGAAACATCATTTGCTCCTGCAAACAAGATTACAAAATATTAGATTGTGAAGATAAACATGGGAAGATGACAAATAATGGAGAAAACAGTTAGTCATGTCTCCAAAATGAAAGATGACAGTAAAACTCACAAGTTTGATGTACAACAAAAACTTAAATTGGCATCATTCTAAAGTATCGTTTACTTGATCTCCAATTGTGACTGACGGAATAACAAAGCATCATGATAGAAAAAAAGGCATTTTTTCACGGAAGTTAGATGGCGCGGTGAGACTTTTAGCTCTTGTTGTTGTTTGTAATTACACAACAGAGCATAAACATTACAGAGGGTAAAATATTTCCCTACAACCTGGTTGAAACTTTGGCAGACACTGTAGTGTCTCAATTAAGATATCACACTACACTATCCCAGTCATTTTACAACATCGATCAAAGGTCATCATTACTTAATTATCGTCAACATTAATCAGCCACTTAATCATAGTTTGGCAGTTAATTTTTATAACTAACTCTAGTCCATCTTTCAACGGTGATTTTCCTAATGGTTGAGCTTAAAAGATTAATAAGACATTATTCATTAAAACCCCCGATAGTGCTCCCTGTGAGTGTTACAATTGTTCTATCATTTGATAAGTTGGAATGTTTACAAAAAGTTTCATTTTGTGTGCTTGGCTTTTTCATATACAACTGCATGCTTGGTACTCTAAATCCTGGAAGAAATGCAAATTGCAGTTTATCCGCAATGCGGTCTTGGATAGATGGTCATGCTTCTTATCAAGGGAGATTCAGACTACATAGCATGCATCGGAAGTTCCCTCTACCATGTGACAAAAGAAAAGAATTAGCATGACATGAACCACCCGGAGCGGAGCATAAAGGTAAAGTGAAAAGGAAGAGGAGATCATTCCGTACCTTGTAACCAGGCAGTCGAGGACGAATCGGGTGCAGAAGAAGCCGAGGGAGAAGGGAAGCCCATGAGGAGGACCGAGGACGAACGTGGCATCCGGGCCGCTGAGTGCCAACCCCGACCTCGACCACCACCAGCATCGCACGACGCTCCTGGACGGACACGATCCCCTATCCAGCTGCTACTTGCGGCTCAACGAGACCAGCATCTCCCGCCATGTCGGCGCTTTGTCCGGCGAAAACCTACCACATTCGAGTAAACGAAGTGGAGATGGCGTGTCAGATCCACGGCCTGGTGTCTCCGAAACCAACGACCGGAAGCCAATCCAGTCCCTCGTCGTGCAGTCCCCATAGAGTCCTCGCCGGCACACCAGACACCGCGACGAGGAAGGAGAAGAGGCGAGAGAGAGGGGTTGGGGTGCGGTGGCTAAAACGAAGGAGAAGGGCGAGGGTGAGAGGATGGGGTGCGGCGGCGGCGGCGGCGGCCCTAGGTAGGAGGAAGAGGGGGAAAGGCCCCTGCGATCGACATCTTTTTCTCTTTTTCTCTTTCCCTCACGCACTGTAAAAGTCACGATGTGGATAGCCCCAACGTCGGCGTAGGAGTTCGCTCTTGATGGATGTAATGGCGCACTGGTAGGGGGTGTGCCATACATATAGATAGCAATGGCGCACCACTTACTGGTGCGCCATTACTAGCACTTTCCCCTGGTGCGCCACTGCTAAGTCTGGGAAGGGGTGTGGGGCCAGGACAAACTTAGTAGTGGCGCACCGTGGGTGTGGTACACCATTACTAGTTAAAACTAGTAATGGCGCACTTTCCCCTCGTGCGCCACTGCTAAGTCTAGGGAGGGGTGTGGGCCAGGACAAAACTAGTAATGACGCACCACACACCAGGTGCGCCATTAGTAATATGACCATTAATGGCGCACCCATATCTGGTGCGCCACTGCTATATAGCAGTGGCGCACCACATACATGGTGCGCCATTAATGTCCATGTTAGCTATAGTCGTTTTTGTAGTAGTGTACTCGCCCACACCTACCACACCCCCTTGCAAGTCGCCTAAACCCGTCGACCTACTCACCCACACACCCCCACACCCCCTTGGAAGTCGCATAAGCCTGTCCAAAACCAACTCACCCACCACCAGTGTGCTAGGTCGCCTAACTCATTGGCATAATTGCTCACACATACCCCAACACGCCCTTGGAAGTCGCCTAAGCCCGTCCAAAACCAAACTTGCCCACGACCGGTGGGCTAGGTCGCCTAACCCGTCGACCAAGTCACGCACACACACCCCCACACCCCTTGTAAGTCGCCTAAGCTCGTCCAAAACAAACTCCCCCACAACCGGTGTGCTAGGTCGCCTAACCCGGTGGAGTACTCGCCCGCACACACAAGCACAACACCTTGGAAGTCGCCTAAGCCCATCCAAAATAAACTCGTCCACCACCTGTGTGCTAGGTCGCCTAACCCATAGGCCTACTCTCCCGCACACACCCGCACACCCCCTTGGAAGTCACCTAAGCCTGTCCAAAACAAACTCACCCACGACTGGTGTGCTAGGTCGCCTAACCCGTTGGCCTAATTGCTCACACACACTCACACGCCCTTGGAAGGTGTCTAAGCCCGTCCAAAACCAAACTCGCCCACCACCGGTGTGCTAGAGGTTACCTAACCCATCGAACTAGTCGCCCCCCCCCACACACACACCCATTGGAAGTCGCCTAAGCGCGTCCAAAACAAACTCGCCCACCGCGGGTGAGGGAGGCCTAGATTAAGGGGTCCTCGGATAGCCCACCCATTATTCATGGGCCGGACTGTGTGGGCCGTAAGGCCGGCATCGGATGATCGAAGACCACCTGCGCCAGGATGGAAGCTTCATGGAGTCCAGGTGTCTTCTCCAAGTTATTAGCTGTAGTTAGGCAAGTTATCTCTTCGGCATGTAACCGACCATGCGTAAGCCAAGGGCACCCCGGGCATCTATATAAGCCGGAGGGTTTTAGGGCATAGAAACAGAACAACTCATCTTGGGTTAGACATACGATCTCGAGGTGGATCAACTCTGAAAACCCTTATACCATCAATATAATCAAAAAGGGTGTAGGGTATTACCTCCATTGGAGGGCCCAAACCTGGGTAAACTCATTTCCCCTTCGTTTCCTATTACCATTGATCCTAGACTCAAAGTTCGGGACCTTATACCCAAGATCCGTCGGTTTTGAGACCGACATTGGTGCTTTCATTGAGAGGTCCACTATGAGCGCCGAAGGCATCGATGGATCGCCTCATTATGAATGGCAAGATTTGCCTCGAGGGAACTTCCGCCCCCGATCAGAATTTCACTGGCAATGACACCTTGTCGCATGCCGGCCCGATCAGCCATCAAGGCCAAATCGAAAGGTCTCCCCAAATTAGAGTATCAAGTTCGGAACCCTAGAGTTCGTAGCTGATTCACGGGGGACATTTGTTCCAATGGAACCCTCAACCTTCGAAGAAAGACCCGCAAGTCTGGATGCGTTGACGTCCAAGACATTAGGTCCCGTGGTGGAACGGAACGTAGATCCGCTTCGAAGCGAATCTGGAACCGTCACACCACTTGACAAATCCACTCGTCTCAGCAACACGCACCCTGCCATCACTTTGTTCTTAAACGAGTTGTTCGATCGGATCAAGGCAATCCGTATACCCGACGACCAGGTTCCGATCTATGATCGGCTCGGGATTAGACCCGATGATAGGGAGATTCACATCCCTCCTATCACCAACCTTGTCGCTACTGTCGAGTGTCCAACTGCGGATTCGTCCCGACAGCAGAATTGAAAACAATTTACACCCCGGTCTCTGATCACCAAGGCTATGCACAAGAATTCCGGAAGGTCTCAGAACATTTCCGGCACCCTCTAAAATTATATGAACGCGCTCCGGAACATTTCCGGTATGGTGGTTTAATTTAAAACCATCTTCGTTTACCCGGTAAACAATTCAGGCAGCTCCAAATTTTTTTTTTCATTTTTTTCTCCAGAAAAATTCCAGAAGTTACCAGACCAATCTAGCAACCTCCAAAACATTACCGGTGCTTGCCAAAACCTTTTTTGATCAATGGTCTTATCCGAAACAACTTTTCGGTTTTATCGAAACTTTTCCAGTGTTCTTTTCGGAACTTTTCCGTTGTCTCTGAAACTTTTCCAGTGACTTTCTGCCGGACTCCTTGTCTAGTATTCAGTAGACAGATGACCTTTAAGCCTGTGACCCTATAGGTTCGGTGAAGTACATACATGACCCGGAACCCCTTCCGATCAATGATGAACACCGGAGCCAGGGACACCCATATTGACCCCTATACCCACACGAATGAATATTCGAGTGAACCTCCAATTGCCGTGTGCTATTCCTATTGCTTCGTGATATGTTACAAATACCCGGGGTGAGACATGTTGGCATCCCTGTGGACCAACTAAAAATGCCAAGACCAAACAGAGTGATCACGATCGCGAGTGATCCGAACATATCCCTTGGGGCTGAAAACAAAATTTCAGTGCTCGCCCTCGAGGCACTAGCAGAAACTTTCGCCGCCGAAGAGTTGATCGCTCTGCGGTTGATAGTTAATAGAGAGGATGTGATCCGCAGCAAAAGACCCAAATCTACATCCTTCAAACTCGCAAAGGAAATCATTGAATTTAAGGTGCACCCAATGGACCCCAATAAGATAGCGTCCATCGGAGCCCAGCTCGATGCCCTCATGGACAAGGCTTTGCGGCGTTTCCTTCACGAGAACCGGGACATTTGTGCCTGGCACCCTTCCGATATGCTTGGAATCCCACGTCGGCTAGACAAACATAGCCTAAACATTATTCCAGGCTTTAAGCCTGTGAAATAGACTCTGCGCCGCTTCTCCGAGCCCAAACGACAAGCCATGGGTGAAGAATTAGCCAAATTGCATGAGGCCGGATTTATTCGGTATATTAAACACCCCGAGTGGCTAGCAATCCTGGTGATGGTACCTAAGAAAGACAAGTCCTGGCGGCTGTGTGTCGATTTCAAAGACCTTAATAAAGCATGTCCCAAGGACCATTTCCCCTTACTACGCATAGACCAGATCATCGATGCCACAGCCGGACAACGATTTGTTGTGCTTCCTCGACGCTTACTCGGGACACCATCAAATTAAAATGAAGGAATCTGATCAAGCTGCTACGACATTCATCACCCCCCACGGGCTATTCTGCTTCAACACAATGCCTTTCGGGCTAAAAAACGTCGGGGCCACATACTAGCGCATGATCCAAACCTGCCTCTCTACATAAGTCGGCAAGACCATCGAGGAATACATGGATGGTAATGAAAACCAAACACGTCCACTACTTGATCGACGAGTTACATCAAACTTTTGCTAATTTATGCGAATATGATATACGACTCAATCAGGAAAAATGTGTATTCGGAGTTCCCTCTGGTAAGCTGCTTGGATTCGTCATCTCCCATAAAGGAATAGAGGCAAATCAAGCTAAAATCTATGCTCTATCAGAACTTGCAATCCCCACAGAGCTGAAGCATGTCTAGAGGCTAGCCGGGTGCCTAGTGGCATTAAGCCGGTTTATCTCCCGCCTCGGAGAAAAAGCTCAGCCGCTCTACAAGTTGCTGAAACGGAGCAACAATTTCGAATGGACTGATGCAGCAGCGGCTGCGTTGGAAGAAATCAAAGCAATACTAGCAACCAACGCCATACTCACGGCACCAGGCGCCGGAGAGCCCATGTTGTTATACATATCGGCCACCAACAAAGTTGTCAGTGTAGTGCTCGTCGTTGAACGAGATGAGGAGGGGCATAAATTCCGGACTCATAAGCCGGTATACTATGTGTGAGAGGTGCTAACACAGTGCCAATCCAGATATCTGCATTATCAAAAAATTGCCTATACAGTATTCATGGCATCAAGGAAACTCCGACACTACTTCTAGGAGTGTGTGGTGACGGTAGCACCGGAGGCCCCCTTGGACGATATAATCAACAACAGGGACGCCACCGGCCGCATTGCCAAATGGGCCACAAGCCACGCCGTGCCATTAAATCACAGGTTTTGGCGGACTTTCTGGCTGAATGGACGGAGGCCGAACTCCCCAAGGAATACAGTGCATACTCCCATTGGACAATGTACTTTGACGGCTCCAAAACCTTGGCCGTACTGGGGCTAGAGTTATCCTCAATCCCCCACTAGCGACAAGATGTGATACGTGTTGCAAATCATGTATGCGTACTCTAATAGTGCAGCTGAATATGAGGCCCTCCTTCATGGTCTCCGAATGGCTGCATCAACGGGCATACGCCGGCTAGAGGTATGGGGAGACTCCAACTTAGCCATCTCCCAAATCAACGGCGAATTCAACGCTAAAAATCCGAAGATGGCGGCACATAGAAACGTCATCCTCGAGACATCAGCTTGGTTTGAGGGGCTGGAATTTTACCATATGGCTCGCGACAACAACCAAGCCGCTGACATATTGGCTCGTATAGGATCCAAGCACGATCATGTCCCAAAAAACACTTTTCTAGAACAGCTTTTTAAGCCTTCCGTCGTGTGGCAGGACGATGACCATGGCGCCGGTACGAATACATCAGACGTGGTTGTCCTCCCTGTCAATGAACCGGATGACCAAATAATCGGCGGCTCCGTAATGAATGAAACGCCTTTGGCTCATGAGATAATGACAATAATTGCACCCTGGACAGAGCCTTGGTCATATTGGTGTCAAACGCATGAAGAAGTTCCATGCTGATGGACTTTTGGAGTCTCTAGATTTTGAATCATTTGACATGTGCGGACCATTCCTCACGGGCAAGATGACCAACATTCTGTTCTCTGGAACAATGGAGCGAGCGACTAACTTATTGGAGATAATACATACCGATGTATGCGGTGCAATGTGCGTCGAGGCTCGCGGTGGTTACCGTTATGTTCTCACCCTCACTAATGACTTGAGCAGATATGGGTATGTCTACTTAATGAAACACATATCTGAAACCTTTGAAAAGTGCAAGGAATTTCAGTGAGGTAGAGAATCAACGTGACAGGAAAATAAAGTGCCTACGATCTGATCGTGGCGAAGAATATTTGAGTCACGAGTTTGGCACGCACCTAAGGGAATGTGGAATTGTTTCACAACTCACGCCGCCTAGCACAACTTAGCAAAATGGTGTGTCTGACCGTTGTAATCGCACTCTATTGGATATGGTGCGATCTATGATGTCTCTTACCGACTTACCGCTATCATTTTGGGGATATGCATTAGAGACTGCCGCATTCACTTTAAATAGGGCACCGTCAAAGTCCGTTGAGACGACACCGTATGAATTATGGTTTGGAAAGAAACCTAAGTTGTCGTTTCTAAAAGTTTGGGGATGCGATGCTTATGTGAAGAAACTTCAACCTGAGAAGCTCGAACACAATGCGGAAAAATTCGTCTTCATAGGATACCCCAAAGAAACCATTGGGTACACCTTCTACCTCAGATCCGAAGGCAAGATCTTTGTTGCCAAGAATGGATCCTTTCTAGAGATAAAGTTTCTCTCGAAAGAAGTAAGTGGGAGGAAAATAGAACTTGATGAGGTAACTGTACCTCCACTCGAACCGGAGAGTAGCGGAGCAGAGGAAGGTGTTTCTGTGGAGCCTGCACCGGCTAGAGAGGAAGTTAATGATGATGATCATGAAACTTCAGATCAAGGTGCTATTGAACCTCGAAGGTTCACAAGGACACGTTCCACACCAGAGTGGTACGGCAACCCTGTCCTGAAGATGATGTTGTTGGACAACGGTGAACCTTCGAACTATGAAGAAGCAATGGCGGGCCCGGATTCCAACAAATGGCTTGGAGCCGTGAAATCCGAGATAGGTTCCATCTATGAGAACAAACTATGGACTTTGATGGACTTGCCCGATGATCGGCGAGCCATAGAAAATAAATGGATCTTTAAGAAGAAGACTGACGCAGATGGTAATGTGACCGTCTATAAGGCTCGGCTTGTCGCTAAGGGTTATCGACAAGTTCAAGGAGTTGACTACGATGAGAGTTTCTCACCTGTAGTGATGCTGAAGCCCGTCCGAATCATGTTAGCAATTGCTGCATTTTATGATTATGAGATCTGGCAAATTGACGTCAAAACGGCATTCCTTAATGGTTTCCTTAAGGAAGAACAGTATATGATGCAACCGGAAGGTTTTGTCGATCCTAAAGATGCTAACAAAGTATGCAAGCTCTAGCGCTCCATCTATGGGCTGGTGCAAACATCTCGGAGTTGGAACATTCGCTTTAATGAGGTGATTAAGGCGTTTGGGTTTATACAGGTTTATGGAGAACCCTGTATTTACAAGAAAGTGAGTGGGAGCACTATAGCATTTCTCATATTATATGTGGATGACATATTGTTGATGGGAAATGATATAGAACTTTTGGAAAGCATAAAGGCCTATTTGAATAAGTGTTTTTCAATGGACCTTGGAGAAGCTGCTTATATATAAGGCATCAAGATCTATAGAGATAGATCGAGACGCCTCATAGGTATTTCACAAAGCACATACCTTGACAAGATATTGAAGAAGTTCAACATGTATCAGTCCAATAAGGGGTTCTTGCCTGTGTTACAGGGTGTGAGATTGAGTACGACTCAATGCCCGACTATGGCAGAGGATAGAGAAAAGATAAGTGTCATCCCCTATGCTTTATCCATAGGCCCTATTATGTATGTCATGTTGTGTACTAGACCTGTGGTGAACCTTGCCATAAGTTTAGTAGGGAGGTACCAAAGTGATCCCGGAGCGGAACACTGGATAGCGGTCAAGAATATCCTCAAGTACCTGAAAAGGACCAAGGACATGTTTCTCGTATATGGAGGTGCCGGAGAGCTCGTCGTAAAGGGTTACGTCGATGCTAGCTTCGACACAGATCCGGATGACTCCAAGTCACAAAACGGATACATGTATATTTTGAACGGAGGGCCAGTCAGCTGGTGTAGCAGCAAGCAAAGCGTCGTGGTGGCATCTACATGTCAAGCGGAGTACATAGCTGCTTCATAAGCAGCAAAGGAAGGAGTTTGGATGAAGGAGTTCATCACCGACCTAGGAGTGATTCCTAATGTGTCGGCCCGATGAATCTATTCTGTGACAACACTCGAGCTATTGCCCTTGCCAAGGAGCCCAGGTTTCACAAGAAGACAAGACACATCAAGCGCCGCTTCAACTCCATTCGTGATTACATTCAGGAAGGAGATATAGATATTTGTAAAGTACTTACGGATTCGAATGTCACAGATCCATTGACTAAACCTCTCTCACGAGCAAAACATGATCAACACCAGAACTCTATGGGTGTTTGTTTCATCAAAATGTAACTAGATTATTGACTCTAGTTCAAGTGGGAGACTGTTGGAAATATGCCCTAGAGGCAATAATAAAATGGTTATTATTGTATTTCCTTGTTCATGATAATTGTCTATTGTTCATGCTATAATCTTATTAATCGTAAACCATGATACATGTGTGAATACATAGACCACAACATGTCCCTAGTGAGCCTCTAGTTGGCTAGCTCGTTGATCAATAGATGGTCATGGTTTCCTGGCCATGGATATTGGATGTCGTTGATAACGGGATCACATCATTAGGAGAATGATGAGATGGACAAGACCCAATCCTAAGCATAGCACATGACCGTGTAGTTCGTCTGCTAAAGCTTTTCTAATTTCAAGTATCGTTTCCTTAGACCATGAGATTGTGCAACTCCCGGATATCGTAGGAATACTTTGGGTGTGCCACACGTCACAACGTAACTGGGTGGCTACAAAGCTATACTGGAGGTATCTCCGAAAGTGTCTGTTGGGTTGGCACAAATCGATACTGGGATTTGTCACACCGTGTGACGGAGAGGTATCTCTGAGCGCAATCGGTAAGACGTCATCACAATGAGCTCAATGTGACTAAGGAGTTATCCACGGGATTATGTGTTACGGAACGAGTAAAGAGGCTTGCCAGTAACGAGATTGAACATGGTATAGAGATACCGACGATCGAATCTCGGGCAAGCAACATACCGATGGACAAAGGGAATTGTATACGGGATTGATTGAATCCCCGACATCATGGTTCATCCGATGAGATCATTGTGGAGCATGTGAGAGCCAACATGGGTATCCAGGTCCCTCTGTTGGTTCTTGACCAGAGAGGTGTCTCGGTCATGTCTACATGCCTCCCGAACCCGTAGGGTCTACACACTTAAGGTTCGATAACGTTAGGGTTATAGGGAATTTGTGTACGTGGTTACCGAAGGTTGTTCGAAGTCCCGGATGAGATCTCGGACATCACGAGGAGTTCTGGAATGGTCCGGAGGTAAAGATTCATACATAGGAAGTGAGGTTTCGGTCATCGGAAGTGCTTTCGGGCATCACCGGTAACGTATCGGGACGACCGGAAGGGTTCCGAGGGTCCATCGGCCCCGGAGGGTTGCATGGGCCGCAAGTGGGAGGGAACCAGACTCTAGGAGGCTGGTGCGCCCCCCACAAGGGCCCAAGGCGCATCTCAAGGTGGGAGGGGGCAAACCCTAGTGCATATGGGCCCTAAGGCCCACCAAGGGTGCCGCCCCTCCCTCTCTCCCTCTGGCCGCCACACTAGATGGCATCTAAGGCTGTCGCCGGCCCTTAGGGTGGGAATCCTGGGGCGCAGCCCTCCCTCCTCCTCCTCATATATATAGTGGAGCCCTTCGGGCTGCCGGGGACACGCATCTCTCTCTCTCTCTCTCTCTCTCTCTCTCTCTCTCGGCGCAGCCCTACCTCTCCACCTCCTCGTCCTCCATAGTGCTTGGCGAAGCACTGCCGGAGTGCCACGTAGCTCCACCGCCACCACGCCGTCGTGCTGCCAGAGCTCTCCCTCAACCTCTCCTTCCTCCTTGCTGGATCAAGGCGTAGGAGACGTCACCAGGCTGCACGTGTGTTGAACGCGGAGGCGCCGTTGTTCAGCGCTTATCTCGGAATCGACCGCGATCTGAATCATTGCGAGTACGACTCCACCAACCGGGTTATTGTAACGCTTCTGCTTAGCGATCGTCAAAGGTATGAAGATGCACTCACCCCTTACTCGTTGTTGTTTTCTCCATAGATTGATCTTGGTGGTTGTAGAATTTTTTTTGTTCTACTACTACGTTACCCAACAGTGGCATCAGAGCTAGGTCTATGCATAGAATCTATGCACGAGTAGAACACAAATTGTTGTGGGTGTCGATCTTGTTAATTTGCTTGATGTTACTAGTCTTATCTTGATTCGGCCGTATTGTGGGATGAAGTGTCCTGGACCAACTTTACACGTACGCTTACGTGAGACCGCTTCCACCGCCTAACATGCACTTGTTACATAAGGTGGCTAGCGGGTGTCTGTCTCTCCCACACCAATCCGATTGGATCCGATGAAAAGGGTCCTTATGAAGGGTAAATAGGAACTGGCATATCACGTTGTGGTTTTTGCGTAGGTAAGAAACGTTCTTGCTAGAAACCTATAGCAGCCGTAAGACTTGCAACAACAAATTAGAGGACGTCTAACTTGTTTTTGCAGCATATGCCTTGTGATGTGATATGGCCAAGAATGTGATGTGATGCATTGTGATGTATGAGATTGATCATGTTGTTGTAATAGGATTCACGACTTGCATGTCCATGAGTATGAGAACCGGCAGGAGCCATAGGTGTTGTCTTAATTTATTGTATGACATGCGTGTCAATCAAGATCGCCATGTAATTACTTTACTTTATTGCTAAACATTAGCCATTGTAGTAGAAGTAATAGTTGGCGAGACAACTTCATGAAGACATGATGATGGAGATCATGGTGTCGTGCCGGTGACAGTGATGATCATGGTGCCCCGAAGATGGAGATCAAAGGAACAAGATGATATTGGTCATATCACGTCACTATATTGATTGCATGTGATGTTTATCATATTTACATCTTTTTTGCTTAGAACGACGTTAGCTAAATAAGATGATCTCTCAATAATATTTCAACAAATGTGTTCACCCTAACTGTGCACCGTTGCTAAGGATCGTTGTTCCGAAGCAGCACATGATGATCGGGTGTGATAGGTTCTAACGTTCGCATACAACGGGTGTAAGCCAGATTTACACATGCAATACAATTAGGTTGACTTGACGAGCCTAGCATGTATAGACATGGCCTCGGAACACGGAAGACCGAAAGGTTGAACATGAGTCGTATAGAAGATACGATCAACATGGAGATATTCACCATGGTCGAATAGTCCGTCTCACGTGATGATTGGACATGGGCTGGTCAATGTGAATCATGTGACACTTGGATGACTAGAGAGATTTCTATCTAAGTGAGAGTTCATTAAATAATTTGATTATGTGAACTTAATTATCATGAACTTAGTCTAAAATTGTCTTTACAATCTATATTGTAGATCCAATGGCCAACGCTAATGTCACCCTCAACTTCAACGCGTTCCTAGAGAAAACCAAGCTGAAAGATGATGGAAGCAACTATGCAAACTGGGTCCGTAGGTTGAGGATCATCCTCATAGCTTCCAAAAGATTGTATGTCATTGATGCACCGCTAGGTGACGCACCCATTTTCCCAGCGGATCAAGACGTTATGAACTGGTTCAGTGCGGCATGCTTTACACTTTAGAACTGGGGCTCCAAAAGCGTTTTGAGCAACACGGAGCATATGAGATGTTCCAAGAGCTGAAACTGGTTTTCCAAGCTCATGCCCGGGTCGAGATATATGATGTCTCCAACAAGTTCTTCAGTTGTAATATGGAGGAAAATAGTTCTGTCAGTGAGCACATACTGAAAATGTCTGGGTTGCACAACCGCTTGACTCAGCTGGGAGTTAATCTCCCGGATGACTCGGCCATTGACAGAATCCTCCAGTCGCTTCCACCTAGCTACAAGAGCTTTGTGATGAACTACAACATGCGGGGTATGGAGTAGTCCATTCCTGAGTTGTACTCGATGCTGAAATCAGCGGAGGTCGAGATCAAAAAGCATGATCAAGTGTTGATGGTGAATAAGACCACTAGTTTCAAGAAAGGCAAGGGTTATAAGAACTTCAAGAAGGATGGCAAAGCTATTGCCGCGCCCAGTAAGCAAGTTGCCGGGAAGAAGAACAAGAATGGACCCAAGCCTGAGACTAAATGATTTTATTGCAAGGGTACTAGTCACTGGAAGCGGAACTGCCCCAAGTACTTAGTGGATAAGAAGGCCGACAACGTTAAAGGTATATGTGATATACTTATTATTGATGTGTACCTAACCAGCGCTCGTAGTAGCTCCTGGGTATTCGATACCGGTGCAGTTGCTCACATTTGTAACTCCAAGCAGGAGTTGCGGAATAAGCGGAGACTTGCAAAGGACGAGGTGACGATGCGCATAGGGAATTGTTCCAAGGTCTTGAGATGAGCTCTTGGGTTGCCAGTTGTACCTTTTCTTTGGGAGGAGGTCAGAGTATTCGGGCAGACCTATCCGAATTGGCTCGAACAGGGGGGCATCTTCAATATAGAATCACTCTGAAGTCCATTCTTCGGATATCTTCGGAGTGGAAATCGGATACCCCGTCCCCTCTATGCAGCATACTTCGGCTCCGACAACCTCTAAGATGGCCTTGTCCCGAGTTCGGGGGACTAGGGGGAAGTATTTCCTCCACAGATCGAAGCAAGCTTCGCACCCTAAGAACATCTCGTAGAGGGCAATGAAACACGAGATGTGAAGGATCCACCCCGGGGTGAGATGGTGGAGTTGAATTCCGTAGAACCCCAGTAACCCCCTCAAGAATGGGTGGATTGGAAATCCAAGGTCTCGGAAGAGGAATGGAACAAAGAAAATGCGCTCCCCTTTGTTTGTATTGGGGAAGCGCTCGTCGAAGACCTCATCATCATAAGAGAGCAGACCAGCGTGGGTTGCCGCCAGATCTGATGATGGGAGATATCCCTGTGTCTCCAGATTATGAAGCCACGGGAGTGTGACAGAGCAGCTAGTCTAGTCACTTGGGCGTTGGCCGTAAGGGCACGTTGAGGAGCTGGGAGCGTTAGCCATGTTTTGCGTAGAGCTTCCGCTCGGAGTTTCTGACAATAGGGAGGAAGAATATGTGGAGTGAATCACGATTTTGTTTGGTTAAATGGGTCGGTGCCTCCGTTCCGGAGGGGTAGGATTTTAAAAATCTCTCAACACTCACCTCCCCACGATGCACGAAAATTGAGGACCTCGTGCAATTATTATAATGACCCACGCCCGCGACGCTTGGGATCTTACCGAAGACTGGTCGGTTGCCGAACGAAGAAGGATGAGGGAATCGCCTTGCAAGCCGAAGACGACGACGTGAAGAGATCGACCGAATATATATCGGTGTTGAAATCCAGTCCAGGGGCTACTGAGGGAGTCCTGGATTAAGAGGTCCTCGGATAGCCGACCCATTATTCGTGGGCTCGATTGTGTGGGTCGCAAGGGAGGATCGGATGATCGAAGACCACCTGCGCCTGGATGGAAGCTTCATGGAGTCCAGGCGTGTTTTCCAAGTTATTAGATGTAGTTAGGCAAGTTTTATCTTCGGCATGTAACCAACCATGTGTAAGCCAAGGGCACCCACGACATCTATATAAGCCGGAGGGTTTTAGGGCATAGAAACAGAACAACTCATCTAGGGTTAGACATACGATCTCGAGGTAGATCAACTGTGTAACCCCTTACACCATCAATATAATCAAGTAGGATGTTGTGTCTTACCTACATTGGAGGGCCCAAACCTGGGTAAACTAATGTCCCCTTCGTCTCCTGTTATCATCGATTCTATTCTCGCAGAGGGCAATGAAACACGAGATCTGAAGGATCGACCCCGGGGTGAGATGGTGGAGTTGAATTCCGTAGAACTCCAGTAACCCCCTCAAGAATGGGTGGGTTGGAAATCCAAGGCCTCGGGAGAGGAATGGAACAAAGAAAATGCGCTCCCCTTTGTTTGTATTAGGGAAGCGCTCGTCAAAGACCTCGTCATCATAAGAGAGCAGACTAGCGTGGGTTGCCGCCAGATCTGATGATGGGAGATATCCCTGTGTCTCCAGATTACGAAGCCACGGGAGTGTGACAGAGCAGCTAGTCTAGTCACTTGGGCGTTGGCCGTAAGGGCACGTTGAGGAGCTGGGAGCGTTAGCCATGTTTTGCGTAGAGCTTCCGCTCGGAGTTTCTGACAATAGCGAGGAAGAATATGTGGAGTGAATCACGATTTTGTTTGGTTAAATGGGTCGGTGCCTCCATTCCGGAGGGGTAGGATTTGAAAAATCTCTGGACACTCACCTCCCCACGATGCATAAAAATTGAGGAACTCGTGCAATTATTATAATGACGTGCGCCCGCGACTTGTGGGATCTTACCGAAGACTGGTCGGTTGCCGAACGAAGAAGGATGAGGGACTCGCCTTTCAAGCCGAAGACGACGACGTGAAGAGATCGACCGAATATATATCGGCGTTGAAAGCCAGTCCAGGGGCTACTGAGGGAGTATTGGATTAAGGGGTCCTCGGATAGCCGACCCATTATTCGTGGGCCAGATTGTGTGGGTCGCAAGGCAGGATCGGATGATCGAAGACCACCTGCGCCAGGATGGAAGCTTCATGGAGTCCAGGCGTGTTTTCCAAGTTATTAGATGTAGTTAGGCAAGTTTTATCTTCGGCATGTAACCAACCATGTGTAAGCCAAGGGCACCCACGACATCTATATAAGCCGGAGGGTTTTAGGGCGTAGAAACAGAACAACTCATCTAGGGTTAGACATACGATCTCGAGGTAGATCAACTCTATAACCCCTTACACCATCAATATAATCAAGTAGGATGTTGTGTCTTACCTACATTGGAGGGCCCAAACCTGGGTAAACTAATGTCCCCTTCATCTCCTGTTATCATCGATTCTATTCTCGCAGAGGGCAATGAAACACGAGATCTGAAGGATCGACCCCGGGCTGAGATGGTGGAGTTGAATTCCGTAGAACTCCAGTAACCCCCTCAAGAATGGGTGGGTTGGAAATCCAAGGCCTTGGGAGAGGAATGGAACAAAGAAAATGCGATCCCCTTTGTTTGTATTAGGGAAGCGCTCGTCAAAGACATCATCATCATAAGAGAGCAGACCAGCGTGGGTTGCCGCCAGATCTGATGATGGGAGATATCCCTGTGTCCCCAGATTACGGAGCTGCAGGAGTGTGACAGAGCAGCTAGTCTAGTCGCTTGGGCGTTGGCCATAAGGGCACGTTGAGGAGCTGGGAGCGTTACCCATGGTTTGCATAGAGCTTCCGCTCGGAGTTTCTAACGATAGGGAGGAAGAATATGTGGAGTGAATCACGATTTTGTTTGGTTAAATGGGTCGGTGCCTCCATTTCCGGAGGGGTAGGATTTGAAAAATCTCTGGACACTCACCTCCCCACGATGCACAAAAATTGAGGAACTCGTGCAATTATTATAATGACGTGCGCCCGCGACTTGTGGGATCTTACCGAAGACTGGTCGGTTGCCGAACAAAGAAGGATGTGGGACTCGCCTTTCAAGCCGAAGACGACGACGTGAAGAGATCGACCGAATATATATCGGCGTTGAAAGCCAGTCCAGGGGCTACTGAGGGAGTACTGGATTATGGGGTCCTCGGATAGCCGACCCATTATTCGTGGGCCAGATTGTGTGGGTCGCAAGGCAGGATCGGATGATCGAAGACCACCTGCGCCTGGATGGAAGCTTCATGGAGTCGAGGCGTGTTTTCCAAGTTATTAGATGTAGTTAGGCAAGTTTTATCTTCGGCATGTAACCAACCATGTGTAAGCCAAGGGCACCCACGACATCTATATAAGCCGGAGGGTTTTAGGGCGTAGAAACAGAACAACTCATCTAGGGTTAGACATACGATCTCGAGGTAGATCAACTCTATAACCCCTTACACCATCCATATAATCAAGTAGGATGTTGTGTCTTACCTACATTGGAGGGCCCAAACCTGGGTAAACTAATGTCCCCTTCGTCTCCTGTTATCATCGATTCTATTCTCGCAGAGGGCAATGAAACACGAGATCTGAAGGATCGACCACGGGGTGAGATGGTGGAGTTGAATTCCGTAGAACTCCAGTAACCCCCTCAAGAATGGGTGGGTTGGAAATCCAAGGCCTCGGGAGAGGAATGGAACAAAGAAAATGCGCTCCCCTTTGTTTGTATTAGGGAAGCGCTCGTCAAAGACCTCGTCATCATAAGAGAGCAGACCAGCGTGGGTTGCCGCCAGATCTCATGATGGGAGATATCCCTGTGTCCCCAGATTACGGAGCCACAGGAGTGTGACAGAGCAGCTAGTCTAGTCGCTTGGGAGTTGGCCGTAAGGGCACGTTGAGGAGCTGGGAGCGTTACCCATGGTTTGCGTAGAGCTTGGAGTTTCTAACGATAGGGAGGAAGAATATGTGGAGTGAATCACGATTTTGTTTGGTTAAATGGGTCGGTGCCTCCATTCCGGAGGGGTAGGATTTGAAAAATCTCTAGACACTCACCTCCCCACGATGCACAAAAATTGAGGAACTCGTGCAATTATTATAATGACGTGCGCCCGCGACTTGTGGGATCTTACCAAAGACTGGTCGGTTGCCGAACGAAGAAGGATGAGGGACTCGCCTTTCAAGCCGAAGACGACGACGTGAAGAGATCGATCGAATATATATCGGCGTTGAAAGCCAGTCCAGGGGCTACTGAGGGAGTAATGGATTAAGGGGTCCTCGGATAGCCGACCCATTATTCGTGGGCCAGATTGTGTGGGTCGCAAGGCAGGATCGGATGATCGAAGACCACCTGCGCCAGGATGGAAGCTTCATGGAGTCCAGGCGTGTTTTCCAAGTTATTAGATGTAGTTAGGCAAGTTTTCTCTTCGGCGTGTAACCAACCATGTGTAAGCCAAGGGCACCCACGACATCTATATAAGCCGGAGGGTTTTGGGGTGAAGAAACAGAACAACTCATCTAGGGTTAGACATACAATCTCGATGTAGATCAACTCTATAACCCCTTACACCATCAATATAATCAAGCAGTATGTAGTGTCTTACATCCATTGGAGGGCCAAAACCTGGGTAAACTCATGTCCCCTTCGTCACCTGTTATCATCGATTCTATTCTCATAGTTCGGGACCCCCTACCCAAGATCCGACGGTTTTGACACCGACAGCGGGTGTGCTAGGTCGCCTAACCCATCATCCTACTCGCCTGCACACACACCCCCACAACCCTTTGGAAGTCACCTAAGCATGTCCAAAACATACTCGTCCACCATCGGTGTGCTAGGTCGCCTAACCCGTCAGCCTACTCACCGGCACACACCAGCACAACCCCTTGGAAGTCGCCTAAGGCCGACCAAAACCAAACCCACCCACCACCGGTGTGCTTGGTCACCTAACCTGTTGACCTAGTCGTCCACCCATACACACACACACACACACACACACACACTTGGAACTTGCCTAAGCCCTTCGAAAACAAACTTGCCCACCACCGGTATGCTAGGTCGCCTAACCCTTGACCTAGTCGCTGACACACCCACCCACACCCCCTTGGAAGTCGCCTAAGCCCGTCCAAAAGAAACTTGCCCACCACCGGTGTGCTAGGTCGCCTAACCCGTGGGCCTACTCGCCCACACACACCCCACACTCCCTTGGAAGTCGCCTAAGCATGTCCAAAACCAAACTCGCCCACCACTGGTGTGCTAGATCGCCTAATCCATAGACCGACTCGCCGATGCACACCGTCAAACCCACTTGGAAGTTGCCTAAGCCCATCCAAAACAAACTCACCCGCCACCGGTGTTCTAGGTCACCTAACCCATTGGCCTAATCGCTCACACACACACACGCCCCTGGAAGTCGCCTAAGCCCGTCCAAAACTAAACTCGCCCACCATCGGTGTGCTAGGTTGCCTAACCCGTCAGCCTAATCACCGTCACACACCCCCAGAACCCTTGGAAGTCGGGTAAGCCCGTCCAAAACAAACTCCCCCACCACCAGTGTGCTAGGTCGCCTAACCTGTCGGCCTACTTGCCCACACACTCCCCCACAACCCCTTGGAAGTTTCCTAAGCCCGTACAAAACCAAACCCGCCCACCACCGGTGTGCTAGGTCGCCTAACCCGTCGGCCTACTCGCCCACGCACACCCCAAACCACCTTGGAAGTCGCCTAAGCATGTCCAAAACCAAACTTGCCCACCCCTGGTGTGCTAGGTCGCCTAATCCATAGACCTACTTGCCCATGCACACTGCCACACCTCCTTGGAATTCGCCTAAGCCCATCCAAAACAAAATCGTCCGCCACCGGTGTTCTAGGTCACCTAACCCATTGGCCTAATCGCTCACACACACACACGCCCCTGGAAGTCGCCTAAGCCCGTCCAAAACCAAACTCGCCCACCATCGGTGTGCTAGGTTGCCCCGTCAGCCTAATCACCGTCACACACCCCAGAACCCTTGGAAGTCGGGTAAGCCCGTCCAAAACAAACTCCCCCACCACCAGTGTGCTAGGTCGCCTAACCTGTCAGCCTACTTGCCCACACACTCCCACACAACCCCTTGGAAGTTGCCTAAGCCCGTACAAAACCAAACCCGCCCACCACCGGCGTGCTAGGTCACCTAACCCGTCAACCTAGTTGTCCATGCACACCCCCACACCCCCTTAGAAGTCGCCTAAGCCCTTCTAAAACAAACTCGCCCACTAAGGGAATCCGGGACTAAGGGCTCCTCCACTACTAGAAAAAGGGCTACAGCTAATATAGACATTAGTGGCGCACTATGTATGTGGTGCGCCACTGCTAAATAGGAGTGGCGCACCACACATAGGTGCGCCACTAATGTTTATATTACTAATAGCGCATCTTGTGTGTGGTGCGCCACTGCTAAGTTTCTCCTGGGCACACACCCCTCCCTAGACTTACCACTGGCGCCCCTGGGTTTGGTGCGCCATTACTAGTTTTAACTAGTAATGGCGCACCTCACCCACGGTGCGCCACTACTAACATTTTTTTTCATTTTTTTTCAAAACTAGTAATGGCGCACCACACACTAGGTGCGCCATTAGTAACCCTGGTTACTAGTGGCGCATTCTTAGGAGGTGCGCCATTGGTAACCTGAGAGCAGCTAGATATTTTTGACAGCCACCGACCACACTCACTTTCCCCACTTCATTCTATCCACCTATACCAAGCTTGGTCTCGACTGCCTCCTCCTCCTAACATCATTTGCACCATAGATTCACCCAAATTAAGTGGTTAAATTTCCTTTTTTTATAGGGAAGTAAGGGGAAAGCTTTCTTTCTGTTCTAGATCTACATTTTTCTCCCTCCAACGTACACACTTTTTATGGCCTAGATCTACACTTTTCTCATTGAGCTAGATCTACGTATGTTTGTGGTGTTGCATATGTTTGTGTTTGCAGGTACCGGTATTTGAAATGCGATAGTTTCCAATATTTTCCCGGAATATTGATTCATTTCCGTTTCGGCTAGAATTTGGCACTGTGCATTCTTTTTGGTCCTATTTTTAGGCAAAGTCATGCCAAAAAAAATTTGGTTCTAAAATATCGTTTTGCTCTACCCCATAGGCGACCATGGTCCGCACGATGACCGAAGGCATCGTGAGTAGGTTTTTGAGCTCCACGAAGGCCGAGATGCTTCAAAAGAACAAGACGGAGATAAGATGTCTGTGTCGAAGATGCAAGCTGAAGAGCCTTATGGACATGGATTCCAGACAGGTGCGGGACCACCTGCTCGTGCGTGGTTTCATGGATGGCTATCGGTGGCAAGGTGATGAAGATGATTATGAAGTCGTCCATGGGGGCCGGGAAAGAAATAAGGAAGGGCTGCAAGATAATAGCGGCGAGGGCGGGCGAGGAGATGAAGAATCTCCAGGACATGATCACGAAGTAGATGCAGGACACAGTCATCATATAGAAGATGCCGGACATGATGATGAGGAAGATCAAGATGAAGGGCATGATCATGAAGATGAAGATGTGGGAGCAGACGATGATGGACCATCGATGGGCTGGGTGCAGGACCCTCATATTCAAGAGCTGCTTCTCAAGCAGACGGGTAATGCAAGAGCTGCCGCCAGAGAGAAAGCCAAGCTGGATCAACTGGTGATAGACACGGTTACTCCATTGTATGAAGGATGCAGGCCTGAGGATACCCGCCTGAAAGTAACGCTCATGGCTCTAGAGACGAAGGTAAAACACAAAATGACCGACGCATGCTTCGGCGAGAACATGTCATTCTGGCACGAACGTCTTCCCAAGGGGAACAAGTGCCCGACTAGTTTCGAGGAGGTGAAGAAAATCGTGTGTCCTCTGGATTTACCGCACGTGAAATACCATGTGTGCATGAACGATTGCATCATTTATTGGGACAAGCATGCGGAGTCTATCATATGTTCGGTGTGCGGCGTCACTCGATACAAGAAGAGGAAGAAAGCTCCTCGAAAAGTGGTGTGGTACTTTCCGATCACTCCTCGTCTGCAGCGGTGTTTCGCGGACCCTAAGCTAGCAAAGCTCCTGCGTTGGCACGCGGATAGGGAGGAGAAGAAGCGAGAAGATGACAGAAATGATCCAGAGATAAATAAAAAAGACAAGATGCTGAGTCACCCTAAGGATGCGAGCCAGTGGCAAGCGTTGAACTTCGAACACCCAGAATTTGGGGACGATCCAAGGAACATCGTACTGGGCACGAGCACCGATGGAGTCAATCCGTTTGGCAGCCAGAGAAGCACACATAGCACCTAGCCTGTGTTTGTGTGGATGTACAACCTTCCCCCCTGGATGTGCATGAAGAGGAAGTACATTCACATGAGTATGCTAATTGAAGGGCCAAAACAACCAGGGAATAACATCAATCTGTATCTGGGGCTGCTGAAAGAGGAGCTAGACACGCTGTGGAAAATGCCAGCCAATACGTGGGATGCCGCAGCGAAACAATATTTCCCTATGAGAGTCGCACTGCTCACGACGGTGCACGACTATCTCGGTTACGGATATGTCGCGGAGCAGGTGGTCCACAGATTTTTTGCGTGCGTTAGGTGCATGGATGACACAACGTATCGCTAGCTAGATAGAGATCCCGGGTCTTCAAAAACTGTGTTCATGTGACATCGAAGGTGGCTTCGCGACGATGACGCATGGAGAAAACGCAAGGACGTATTCGATGGTGAAACCGAACCCCGAAGACCCCCACGTACAAGGAGCGGCAAGGAAATAGACGAGCTGTTGAAAAATTGGAAAGAGTGCCCACCGCCGGGAAAGAAGCAAAAGGCGCCAGAGCCGCTGCCGAATGTATGGAAAACGAGGTCTGTTTTCTGGGACTTGCCGTACTGGAAGATCCTCCATGTGCCTCATGGCCTTGATGTCATGCATATCACGAAGAACGTATGCGAGAGTCTCCTTGGTACCCTGCTCAACATGCCAGAGAGAACCAAAGATGGGCCGAAAGCAAGGGCAGACTTGCAATCAATGGGCATCAGGGAGGAGCTTCACGCAAAACGCCCTAATGATGATGATGATGATGAGGGGAAGGACACGGAAAGTCATCGGAAAGGCAAAAAGGCCAAGAAGATCGAATATGACTGCCCTCCCTCGTGCTTCACTCTAAGTCAGAACCAGATCGAGCAGTTTTTCACATGCCTCGTAGGAGTAAAACTTCCTTACGGTTATGCGTGAAAGATAAGCAGATACCTAGACTCAATGAAGCAAAAGTTCAGCTGGATGAAGTCTCACGACTGTCACGTGCTGATGACGTAGATACTTCCAGTTGCAATCCGTGGGATCATGGACGCGCACGTCCATGAAACGCTATTTGGCCTATGCAACTTTTTCCACGTCATCTCTCGGAAGTCGGTTGGCGTGAGGCAACTCAGAAGGCTACAGGAAGAGATCATGGTGATACTATGCGAGCTTGAGATGTAGTTCCTACCCGCATTCTTCAATGTTATGGTGCATCTGCTGGTCCATATCGTGGAGGATATCATCCAACTCAGGCTGACGTTCCTGCACAGCATGATGCCGTTCGAAAGGATGAATGGTGTCATCAAAGGATACGTTCGCAACAGGGCATGTCCAGATGGAACCATAGCCAAGGGCTTTCTGACCGAAGAGTGCATCTCCTTCTGCACGAATTATCTAGGCATCGAGAACCCCGTTGGTCTGCCCGTCAACAGGCACCTCGGTAGGCTCGCTGGATGGGGTCACCACGAGGGTCACCGCGAAATGCATGTTGACATCAAGGGTCGATTCGCCGACTTTGAAAGAGCAAACCTAGTCGCGCTACAACACATAGACGTGGTCGATCCTTGGGTGGTAGAGCACAAAACCTTTATTGAGAAGACGTACAATGACCGAGGCCAACAGAGGACAGACGGAGATATAATCAAAGAGCACAACTCATGTTTCACGCACAAAACCTTTATTGAGAAGACGTACAATGACCGAGCACAACCTGATGACCTATGAGGCGTACGATATCAATGGCTGCACATTCTACACCGAGGAAAAGGACATGAAGAGCGATTATCAGAACTCCGGGGTAACGATGGAATCCTACACCGGAACTACGTCAGGGCCCGGTACAAGGTGGACCCGGTAACACGGTAGCTTACAACGGATCCAAGGGGGAAGGAGCTTGAGCGTGTTCCGGTAAGGAATACACCCCCACGTAATTAGCTCCATATGGTTGCATTCTAATTAATGAAGCCAAATTTCTAAATGGTTCATGTTCCTTCCGTAGGAAACTGAAAGCAGTAGTGCGGGGTCTCAGAGCTCCCCGTCTGCCCCTAGGGACAACACTATAAATAGCGCGTTGAACGTAATGAAACACAAGGATAAGTTCAGTAAGCCGTCGTCAGCTGGTCGTGTGGCTGGCGAAGGCTTGTCCACGAAATGGTCGGAATACTATAAGGCTGGGCGAAAGGAGAGAAAGACCAGCTCGGAAAGCCAGGAGTGTGAGGTTAAAGAACTCAAGGCACAAGTGGTGCGGATTCCGGAGATAGTCCAAGAGAAAATACGAGACCAACTAGGAGCGACGATCACCGCCATTATGCCCTCCTTGGTTGAGGGGCTGTGGGGGTGGATTGCGGGCGACCAACAGGGGCCGCCCCCGATTCCCAGCTTCACGGGCAGCAACTCGCACAACGCGTCGGCATTGGTGTCTCCGGCGGAGGCGACATTGGTGTCTCCGGCATCGGGGCCGGTATTGGAGCTTAATGCACCCGGGTGTGGGAAGAATACGCCGGCCAGCACCTCGGCAGCAAGCGGCCCCTCCAGCACTTGCACGCCCGCCGTTGGCGGTGCCTCGACATTAGCCGAGCTCGACGCCATCACGGTAACTAAGTCTCGGCCGATGACTTCATCTCCTTGCCTTTGACTGGGTATCCCTGACGCCCTACATGTTTTCGCAGGGTGCCGCCTACGTTCCATGCACTCTCCTGCACTTTGTGGATGGCAAGTTGATCAATGTCGCCAAGGCCAAAATCGTTGAACCGGGCAACCGCGTGTTCCACGGTAATCCGATGCCACCCACCGTGTATAGGGTTCAACTGGTTCGGGTGCTGCGGGGCTGCGACGACTTGTTACCTCCGTATCGACCCCCTGGGGCCGACGAAGATGATGTGATGACGTATCGACCCCCTGGGGCCAACGAAGATGATGTGATGACCCTCAGCGCCTGCTTAAATTGGTCCATGCTTTGGCCGAAGAGCCAGATTCGTTTGGGGGCAGGGGACACCACCCCACAGACAACACCGCCAGTCGTGCCGACGCCAAGCCATGGCAAGACCGCCGCAACGCTACCGCCGTCAGCTGATCCGGACATGCATACGGCACAGGATCCGGACAACGATGATGGTACATTTTCCAACATCGATAAGTACATCAACAAAGATGGGTATGGTGACGAATTCTTGGGGCCTCCTTCTCAAGAACCCAACCCTGCAAAAGACGATCGCGATCTAGCTGGTACCGCGGAGAAACCCAATTGTAACAGGCATCGTCTGTTCAGTTCTTAGGAGACGCCTCCAGCTGCCGCTTTCACCGAGACTCAAATAGCCGAGGTGCGAAATATTATCAGCCCCAACACACTCAAGAAGGTGGTCTCTGAGCAGAACTCGATCCCATTACAGCGGAAGAAGCAAAAGGGACGGAAAAGAATAAATACCAAGGGCGCGAGCCAGCCGGCACCGAGTACGATCCGTGCTCACGACGGGCCACCAATACCTAAGGATATCTCGAGGAGGGTGCATGTGGCGGGTAGGCCAATGCTACCGACTCATCTGCTCAATGCTGCAACCGGTGCTATGCGGAGTCTGCATGACGATGTTCTTTCTATGGAGAAGTGGCGTCTCTCCGAGAATGATGTGGCATACCCGGTTTTCGTGGCCAAGGTGCCAGAGGGCAAGGGCTTTGTCGATAGCACCATCGGGCGTATGATCGTCCTGCGGTTTGATGACATCTTCGCTATGTTTAACCTTTATCAGCTGCACTACACCTTCGTTCGGCTATTTTCGCTCAGTATGGAGATGCGGATCATTAGAGACAATACCCCGGACATCGTGATAGTTAACCCCTTCTACATTCGTGCCAAGATCTTGGGCAGCGCTGGGGACCGGCAAGTCGCGAGTTCATACCTCGAAGGCGTCATTCTGGCGAACCCAGATAAGGATGACTTCCTCGTGCCTTACTTTTCCGGGTAAGTCATCCCCTCACCGCCCCGTAACATATGATTTCTTAGATTTCGATCGTTCTTTTTATTCTAACATTCCGTGTTTTGTGCAGTGACACACATTGCACACTCATCCTCTTAAGCCCGTAATATTCCGTGGCCACGTATTTCGACTCGGGCCGTTAGTCGAATAAAGACTACACAAATATCAAGAAAGTTCTTGATGATGCTTTCCCCGGCTACGCCAAATCTGGAGGCACCTTTAGGAGGCAAATTTGTAGGTACGGCAAGCACGTGTTCACCCACGTAACAACGTTCCCTTGCGTCAAGCAGCCGCCTAGCAGTCAGAAGGATGCCTACTATGCCCTCCATCACATGCGGGCGATCGCACTGGACCTTCATCACCTTATGCTACCAAATAATCTCAAAGAATGGGCCGCATGCTTGTCGGCAATCCAGGACGCGGACATCAGACAAGAATTCTTTCGCATCCAGTCGGAGTTTGCGAAAATCATCTATCAAGATGTCCTTCGTACCTCGGGACAGTTTTACCTCAAATATCAACCGTCCAACAATGAAATAGAAATAACGCTACAAATGCAGGCTGACAACGACCGCACATTCATGACCATCACGAAAGACGGTGGCTTCATCCACGCTCCGGTCCCTGAGTCGAGTGGAAAGTATTGATGATATGTAGTTCTGGAATATCGATTAGCTTATGTTGTAATTAAACTTTAATGAACTTGTATGTCTCTTTAGTTTGGACAATCGTTCAACTTATATGTAATCGATGCTATTTATTAGTAGGACCATGAATCATGCTATTAATGTGTTGCTTTTCTCTTCCGATCCTTTTGTTGCATACTTATATATTGCTTATATATTATCTGTGAATTGCTACTAACATTTTGTTTGTCTAGTGCATCGAGATGCCATCGTATGTCGTGTACAAGGGTGAGGTTCCCGGAGTCTACGACGATTGGGAGGAGTGTCGAAGACAGGTTCACCATTTCAGCGGTAAAAGGTACAAAGGGTACACCACTAGGGCGGAGGCGGAAGCTAGATATGCGCGCTATCTAGCGAGAGAGAGGAGGGAGCGGAGGAGGAACTGGATGAAGACCAGTTTCATCGCGATGATGCTCATCGTGACAACAGCTCTCTTCTATGTGATGGTAGTTTAGATGATCGATATCGACTTTGTAATGTGACGACAAACTCGGCTAATATGATGAACTTTGCTAATGTCTCGAGACCTAAACTTGGCTAATGTTTGAACTTTGTTCGCTATTTCGAATTTGGAGACTAATATGATGAATTCTATTGTGTGATGCTTATATTCTGTGATGTAACGTATTTTGTAACCTGTGCAAATACCAGAAAAGCAAAAAATAATAATTCCTAATATTCATAGTAGTGGCGCACCATATTGAGCATTAGTGACACACCAAGATAAATATCAGTGGCGCATTATCGGGCATAGTAATGGCGCCCTTGGGGCATAGGTGAAGGCAAATATGCGCCCCAGTAGTGGCGCACTATATTGAGCATTAGTGGCGCATCAAGGCTAAATACCAGTGGCGCATTATGGGGCATAGTAATGGCGCACTAGGGGGCATAGGTGAAGGAAAAATATGGCCCCCTAGAAGGCATAGTAATGGCGTACTGTTGGACATAGTAATGGCGCACTATGTGGTGCGCCACTATTATATGGGATACTAATGGTGCACCAAAGGTGCGCCGTTACTATTTGTTACTAGTGGCGTGTTAATAATGACACACCTATAGTGTGTCATTAATAGCAAAAATTGGTGCGCCACTAATAGCTTTTTTTCTAGTAGTGCTCGGAAGGCCGACTTATGTCGAGTGGGCCAAACTGATGAGGTATTCCATGGCCGCTGTGGGGAGACCAAACTGTAAGGTGTGATGGTTGAGAAGGAAATCTAAGTGTCGTGGGGCGTACGTCTAGTAATGGATTGACATGTTTAAACCCTTGGTAGCAACCGACTACATGTAACCTTAGGTCTCCCTAGTGTCTATATAAACCAGGGGGCTTAATTCGTAGAGGGACAAGTCAACTCATCTTGGGTTTATCTCGTTTGATGTAGAGGTAGATCGACTCTGTAATCATCATACTCATCTATACAATCAAGCAGGACGTAGAGTTTTACCTCCTCACGGGGCCCAAACCTGGTTAAACATCGTCTCCTTCGTTTCCTGTTAACCATCGATCCTAATTTCATAGTTCGGGACCCTCTACCCTAGATCAGCAGGTTTTGACACCGACACCCACCACTGGTGTGCTAGGTCGCTTAACCCGTCGGCCTACTCACCTGCACACTACCTGGCAACCTCTTGGAAGTCGCCTAAGCCCATCCAAAACCAAACCTACCCAGCATAGGTTTGCTAGGTCGCCTAACCCATTGGCCAACTCTCTTACACACACCCCACAACCCCCTGGAAGTCATCTAAGCCCGTCCAAAACCAAACCCGCCCACCATCGGGGTGCTAGGTCACCTAACCCGCCGACCTAGTCTCCCACACACCCCGTCATATCCCTTTGGAAGTCGTGTAAGCCTGTTCAAAACCAAACTCGCCCATCACCGGTGTGCTAGGTCGCCTAACCCGTCGGCCTAGTCGCCCGCACACACCCCCACAACCCCTTGGATGTAGCGTTTTTTCCCTTCCATCATGCAAGTGAAACCGAATTAACAAGGGCATTTTTTTTAGAAATCACAAGAGTACACCAAACTCAATGAACAACCTTATATAGGGATGCAAGAACTTTGTCTGCTACTAGTTTTTCATGTTTTTTCCTATCTACTTTGTGTTCTTGTAAATAGCTAGAATTTATTACTGGCTTTTTTGTAAGCAACTACAATGGCTTATTGACCAGTTTTTAGTATAAACAAATATGCTTCTTTTTGGTTTCTTTGTTTACAGAAGCAAGATGCAAGACAATAGATAAGATACAATTCAAGAGTCGGCAACTAGTTTACCTAGCATCCAAGTTCTACATGTGTAAAGGTGGATGCAAGAATAGGTGACAAGATTCAAACCAGGTTCTACAACACTTTGATACAGGGGGCAATTTTTGCAAGTAGTAGATCAGGGGTAGGTATAGAGAGGGAAATCCACTAGTGCTATGACTAAAAGAAGTTCATTGAAAAATTTGAAGGAACAACATGTCTACCTGTTGATGTTTACTGGGAGAAAATTGCCCAGTTCTTGTAAATTTTTTGGCCACAATCCATAGAAATTTTGCCTGATTAGCACACATGAGTTGCAGACAAAATTGTGTCCATGTCGTTTCCCAAAAAAAATCCCAAGATTTTTTGTTTTGATTTTCATTTTTCTTACTATGTTTTTCGTTGTGGGAGAGGAGCTCCCCACCGCTATTTCATGGCATCCGGCGGCGGCTGGGGATGAAAAAGAGTTGCACGGGATCAGAGATGGTGGGGCGTGGAGTTTTTTGGTGGTTGTCACGTGAGGCTCACTGGCTGTATGGACGTGGCAACAAGAGGAAAAGGTGAACCTGCCTTTTTTACACATGGATGAAACCGACAGGATGCACTTTCCTTAACTAACGGTCGTTGGATCCGTTCGCATAGCGCGCACACTGTATAGCACCGTTCAAAGGAAATCATGTCATGTGCAGCCGAAAGGCAGTGGCGCACGATCGGATAGGAAAGCTACGGCCTTTTAATCGGGTCCAGTACCAATCTCTTGGGTCTCTTCCGGGAGAAAAAGAAGAGAAAAATACTAACAAACCAGAGCACCGCCGGCCGATAACCCCTGCTTCGCTCCCTCGCTCGATCGACGGCGGCGTCTCCGACTGGCTGTGGGCGCGCGGATATGGGAGCCGCGGCGGTCGGGTGGCCGGTGGCGGGCCGGCAGAGGCCTCATCTGCGGGCGATTGGAGGCGGCGGGATTGGAGGCGCCGGCGCGGCGGAGATCGGGGACCAGCAGCAGCTCCGGTTTGTCCTCCCTGCTCCTTCTTGATCTGCCCTATACTGTTACTACCTGATACTACTAATTAAGCTCCAGACTCTGATCCATCGGCCTACTAGCAATGCTAGTACGAGTAACACCCACACATCACTCAAAAGTTACCTCTTTTTACCCACTAGCGTGACTATGACTGGCTATCACTCTGACTCCATAGTGGTTTCTGTAGCATGTAAAAATACTAATAGCGGCATTTTTTCTGCTCTTAAGAGGAGTCATTCAATTTCGCCAAAAAAAAAGAGGAGTCATTCAGTTTTGAACACCGGCAAGATTTTAAACTTTGTATGTAAGAGGTCATGGATGAAAGTATGCTGCTGGATTACGACGATATTAATAGCAGTAAGACATTTTTTCCTACTCTTAAGAGGAGTCATTCAGTTTTGAACACCTGCAAGATTTTAAACTTTGTATGTAAGAGGTCATGGATGAATGTAGCATGCTATAAGACGTGTGTCGATTTGTGCAGGTCGCAGATTGCTGTGTTCTGTATGCAATTGTTCAGGATTGCACATTAAACCATATACACTATACAAATGATCTTTTAATTAGTTTTTTGGAAAAACTTCAGGGTGCCTTAATTATTTTTGTATGTTCTAATGTAACATGTTTCTTTGCCTACTACCAGCACCCCAGGAACCATATGTGCATTGTAATGTTCACCATTCAGTCTATCTCATGTTCTTAGCATCTCGTTCATATCCATCTAATGTTTGCCTTTGGATTCATGATTTGTTGCAGAGAAGCTGCAACCTGCAAAGCCAAGGGCATTTGTGTTTGTGTCTCTGCCATGTCCAGACATCAAGGTTGGGAAGACCTACCAAATGTGCTCCTTCATTCCATTATTGCTCTGGCTCTTTCTCCAACCTCCTTGCCATGGCTTGCACCTGGCGCTCTTGGCGTAATGCCTTCTTCTCGTATCCATCGAAGTCTGCCTTCTCGACCATCTTCCCACCTGTGCTCTTGCAACCTGATGTCCCCATCTACTCTTCATGGCGTCGTCTGTTTGGTTATAAACGTCCATGTCATGTCATTGATCCAGCCAGCAAACACTCGCGCATTTGCTGCCAGATTCCCCTATTTAATCTTTCTAGATCAAATAATGACCCCCAAAATTCTCTGGGTACTTTTTGCTTCCTGGGTGCTTCTTATGGCCATCTCATCTTCTCCAGAAACAGATCATGTCTCATTGTTGATGTGTTTACAGGTGTTAGTTTTTCGCCACCACAGATACCGGTTGACGAATCCACCGAGGTCTACTTCGGTGCCCTCACAGCTCCTCTAGAGTCATCCAACCCGCATCTCCTTGTCACCAATGAATCCCAAAGTTACTTTTGGCGTGTTGGAAGTCGCTCTTGGTTGAGAGCTTGTCCTTGTGATGGAACGGTCCAGCAGATCGTGACCTTCAAAGGCCAGGTCTTTGGCTTGGACTCTGCTGGCATGCGCTTTGTTGTGCACTTGGCACCTTTGATTCATGTACGTATGATGGGAGTCAGTTGGGAGGAAATCCCCATATGTCATCTTGCCAACCTATATCTGGTGGTGTGTGGCGATATGCTTCTCTTGGTCGTGTGTCAAGGGTCGTTTCCGGCAAGAGGGGATACATTCGAAGCCTTCCGCCTTGACCAGTCGACTGAACATGAAAAGTGGGTGAAAGTGGAGGAGTTGGAGAATCGGGCGATCTTCATCAGCACCGACAAGAGAAGCCAACCATTATCCTTAATGAACTCGGAAAGGTGGGGAGGGAGGTGCAATTGTGTGTACTACTATTCCCATGATTCTGAACACTGGGCTGCATTTGAGCTGGGCAAGAGCCTGCCTCCAGTCGAAACGACTTTGTTTTCATAAGCTCTGGCAATATAGTGCAACCATGTGGGTTGTTCCTAGCATGTTCTGCCAGTGTCCGTGATGGTTGATGATGTTATAATGCACTCCTTGTTTTATGCTCGGATATTACTGCTGGCTTGACCAACTGAGCAACTTCTGCTGTAATAGTGTAAGAATGTTCTGAAACATCAATAGGAATAATTATGTAATTATGTTTTTCATAAGTCTGGTGGTATTATTGGAGTATGGTAATATTTCGTACTCAATTTCTTGCCTGATGGATCATAATTCATGAAAGTGCTGTGAGGCACAAATACTCTGTTTATGTTTGCTTCTTGTGTCCAGTTTTGTGCTTTAAATCCTGAAGTGATTACTGGAACTGTTAATTTCAGTGTGCTACACATTGCTTATTTTGAATGTTGGTTGCAGGTGCCGCATCAGGTTTGATATTTGGTGTTCCATTCGACATGCTTTCCGTTTGAACATAACTGTCCCGTCTTATGATGAATTGTTCCGTATATAATTTTAGTTGTTCTCTAGGCATTACACAGTTGCATAGAATTTTTTTTGTTTTATTTCTTGTATTTTATTTTTTCTATGTTTATAGACAAAAGGCTCCACTTCCAACTTCTATTGAAAGGTAGCATAAGGCTACTATTTTTACTTGTTACTTGTTTCGAATTATCTTTTTACAAAACTATCTATAATTGTTACTTACAACACTTACAAAGAATATTTTACTGAAAATCGCTTGTCATTTCTTGCTGCTTCTTGTTGGGTTCGACATTCTTATTTATCAAAAGGATTATGATTGATCCCCTATACTTATGGATCATCACATTATTCAGGAACGTGTCATGGGAAACAGAAATTTTTCTACGCACACGCAAGATCTATCCATGGTGATGAGCATCTACGAGAGGAAGAGTGGATCTACATACCCTTGTAGATCGCTAAGCGGGAAGCCTTAAGAAATGCGGTTGATGTAGTCGAACGTCTTCGTGATCCAAATCGTTGTGCGTCCCCCGATCCAATAACGATCTGTCCCGTGATCCAATCACAATACGTCTTGCGATCCTGTCGCGGTCCTTCTGGTCTACCATCAAACAGACGACACCTCCGCGTTCAACAAACGTACGGCTCGATAACGATCTCCGCCTTCTTTATCCAACAAGAGGGAGCGGAGAGGTAGATGAGTTCTCCGAAAGCACAACGGTGTGGTGACGGTGGTGGTGAACTAATCCGGCAGGGCTTCGCCTAAGCACCGCAAAACTAATCTAGAGGACAAACGATCTAGAGGAAGAATAGGGCAGCATGTGGCAATTAGGGTTAGGGCTGTCCTCAAAACCTCTAATATATATAGGAGGGAGGGAGGACAAGGCAGCCTCCCAATGGTTTCCCCTTGGGTTCGGCCGAAGTAGAGAGAGGTGGAGGTTTCCACCAATCCTATTGCAATCCTACTTTTAAACCTTCTCCCCCTTTGGGGTTTTTTCCTTCCCACCTTTCCCAGCCGCATGGGCCTCTTGGGGCTGGTTTGTCATGCCCACTAAAGGCTGGTGCACCACCCCTCAGGCCCATGTGGCCTCCCGACGCAGGTGGCCCCTCCTGGTGGTCCCCCGGAACCCTCCCGACACTCCTGGTACACTATCGAAGTATCCGAAACTTTTCCGGCGACCAAAACGGGAATTTCAATATATCAAACTTTACCTCAGGACCATTCCAGAGATCCTCGTGACATCCAGGATCTCATCCGGGACTCCGAAACGTCACCGAACGTTAAGTGTGCAAACCCTGCGGGTTCGACAACTATGTAGACATGACTGAGACACATCTACGACCAATAACCAATAGCGGGACCTAGATTCCCATATTGGTTCCTACATATTCTACGAAGATCTTTATTAGTCGAACCTCTATGTCAAGGATTCAGTTAATCCCGTATGATGTTCCCTTTGTTCTTCGGTATGTTACTTGCTCGACATTCGATCGTCGGTATCTCTATACCAAGTTCAATTTCGTTACCGGCAAATCTCTTTACTCGTTCCATAATACAAGATCATGTGGCTAACTCTTTAGTTACATTTCCTGCAAAGCTTATAGTGATGTTGTATTAACGAGTGGGCCTTGAGATACCTCTCCGTCGCACGGAGTAACAAATCCTAGTCTTGATCCATGCCAACCCAACAGACACCCTCGGAGATACCTCTAGAGCACCTTTATAGTCACCTAGTTACGTTGCGACGTTTGATAAACACAAGGTACTCCTCCGATGTCAGTGAGTTGCATGATCTCATGGTCATAGAAACAGATACTTCACATGTAGAAAACTATAGCAATAAACTGACACGATCATGTGCTATGTTTATTGGTTGGGTCCTGTCAATGATGTGATCCCATTATCAAATGACATATTATGTCCATGGCTAGGAAACATCGACCATCTTTGATCAACGAGCTAGTCTATTAGAGGCATACTAGGGACATAGTGTTGTCTATATATCCACACATGTATCTGAATTTCCGATCAATACAATTCTAGCATGGATAATAAACGATTATCATGAACAAGGAAATATGATAATAACTAATTTATTATTGCCTCTAGGGCATATTTTCATCAGTCTCCCACTTGCACTAGAGTCAGTAATCTAGCTCACATCGCTATGCGATTTACATTGTTATTAATCTCACACCCAATGAGTTCTGGGGTTCGATCATGTTTTGCATGTGAGAAGGTTTTAGTCAACGGTCTACAACATTCAGTTTTGTGTGTACTTTGTAAATCTCTATGTCATACTGTAAATGTTGCTACCATGCTCCACTTGGAGCTATTCCAAATGACTGCTCCACTATACGTATCCGGATTGCTACTTAGTGTCATCTGGATTGGTGTTAAGGCTTGCATCGATGTAACCCTTTACGATGAACTCTTTATCACCTCCATAATCAAGAAATATTTCCTTAGTCCTCTAGTTACTAAGGATAATTTTGACCGCTGTCCAGTGATCCACTCCTGGATCAATCTCGTACCCCTTGATAGACTCATGGCAAGGCACACACAGGTGCGGTACACATCATGGCATACTATATAGAGCCTATCGCTAAGGCATAGGAGATGACTTTCGTCCTTTCTCGTTCTTCTGCCGTGGTTGAGCTTTGGGTCTTACTCAACTTCACACCTTACAAATCAGGCAAGAACTCCTTTTTTGACTGATCCATTTTGAACCCTTTCAAAATCTTGTCAAGTTATGTGCTCATTGATAAATCTTATAAGGCGTCTTGATCTATCTCTATAGATCTTGATGCTCAATATTCAAGTAGCGTTATCCAGGTTTTCCTTTGAAAAACTCCTTTCAAACAACTCTTTATGCTTTCCAGAAACTTTACATCATTTCTGATCACCAATATGTAATCCACATATACTTATCAGAAATTCTGTAGTGCTCCCACTCACTTTCTTGTAAATACAAGTTTCTTGTAAACTTTGTATAGACCCAAAATTTTTGCTCACCTCATCAAAGCGTATATTCCAACTCTGAGATGCTTACTTCGGCCCATAAAAGGATTGCTGGAGCTTGCATACCTTTTAGCATCCTTAGGACTGACAAAACATTCTGGTTGTATCACATAAAACCTTTTCTCAAGGAAACCGTCAAGGAAACGATGTTTTGACATCCATCTGCAAGATTTCATAATTGAAAAATGCATCAACTTCTAACATAATTCCAATAGACTTTAGCATCGCTACGAGTGAGAAAGTCTCATCGCAGTCAAGTCCTTGAACTTGGCGGAAACTTCTTTGCGACAAGTCGAGCTTTATAAATGGTGACATTCACCATCATCATCTGTCTTCTTTTTAAAAATAAATTTGCACTCAATAGCCTGCCGTTCAACAGGCTAGTCTACCAAAGTACATACTTGGTTTTCACACATGGATCCTTTCTCGGATTTCATGACTCCTAGCCATTTGTCGGAATTCAGGCCCATCATCGCTTCTCCATAGCTTGTAGGCTCACCGTTGTCCAACAACATGACCTCTAAGACAGGGTTAGTATACCACTCAGGAGCAATACGTGCGCTTGTCGACCTACGAGGTTCAATAGCAACTTGATCTGAAGCTTCATGATTATCATCATCAACTTCCCCTTCAATTGATGTAGCCTCCACAAAAACATCTTTCTGCATTGGACTACTCTCTGATTGAAACAAAGGTTCAAACAACCTCATCAAGTTCTATCTTCCTCCCACTCTATTCTTTCGAGAGAAACTCTTTCTCAAGAAAGGACCCATTTTTAGCAACAAACACTTTGTCCTTGGATCTGAGATAGAAGGTATACCCAACTATTCTTAGGGTATTCTATGAAGATGCACTTTTCCGCTCTTGGGTTCGAGCTTATCAGACATAAGTTTCGCATTCCCAAACTCTGAGAAATGACAGCTTAGGTTTCTGCCAAACCATATGGTCTCATCTCAATGGATTCAGATGGATCCCTATTTAAAGTGAATGCAGCTGTCTCTAATGCATAACCCCAAGACGATAGTGCAAAAAACGATAAGATACATCATAGTACACACCATAACCAATAGAGCACGACTACAACGTTCGGACACACCATCATACTATGGTGTTCCAGGTGGCGTGAGCCGTGAAACAAATTCCACATTGTCTTAAGTTGCATACCAAACCCGTAACTCAGATATTTACCTCCACGATCATACCATAAACATTTTTTATCTTCTTGTCACAATGATCTCAAACTTCACTCTAAATTTGCTAGGACTTTTCAAACGTTTTAGACTTGTGTTTCATTAAGTAAATATACCCATATATACTCAAATCATCAGTGAAGGTAAGAATATAATGATATCCACCACTTGATACAACACTCATTGGATCGCATAGATCAACATGTATCATTTCCAGTAAGTTACTTGCCTGCTCCATCATATTGAAAATCGGGGTCTTAGTCATCTTGCCCATGAGGCATGTCTGCATGTGTCAACCAATTCAAAATCGAATGAGTCCAAAGATCCATCATCATGGAGTTTCTACATGCGCTTTACACCAATATGACATTTAGCGGCAGTGCCACAAGTATGTGGTACTATCATTATTAACTTTGTATCTTTTGGCATCAATGTTCTGAACATGTATATTACTACGATCAAGATTCAATAAACCATTCTCATTCGGTGCATGACCATTGAAGGTATTATTAATGTAAACAGAATAACCATTATTCTCTAACTTAAATGAATAACCGTATTGCAATAAACACAATATAATCACGTTCATGGTTAACGCAAACACCAAATAACATTTATTTAGGTTCATCACTAATCCCGAAGGTAGAGAGACCATGCAATGGTGATCACATTAACCTTGGAAACACTTCCAACACTCATCGTCACCTCACCCTTAGCCAGCCTCTGTTTATTCCGTAGCTTTTATTTCGAGTTACTAACATTTAGCAACTGAACCGGTATCAAATACCCAGGTGCTACTAGGAGTACTAGTAAGGTACACATCAATAACACATATATCAAATATACTTCTGTCGATGTTGCTAGCCTTCTTATATACCAAGTATCTAGGGTTATTCTGCTTCAGCGACTGTTCTCCTCATAATAGAAGCACTTAGTCTCGGGTTTGGGTTAAACCTTGGGTTTATTCTCTGTAGCAGCAACTGGCTTGCCATCCATGAAGTTTTCCTCCTTGCCCCTGCCCTTCTCGAAACTAGTGGTTTTACTAACCATTAACACTTGATGCTCCTTCTTGATTTCTACCTTCGCGGTGTCAAACATCGCGAATAGCTTAGGGATCATCATTTCCATCCCTGGTATGTTCATAGTTCATCACAAAGCTCTAGTAGCTTGGTGACAATGACTTGGAGAAACATATTAATCATTGTCTTATCTGGAAGATCAACTCCCACTCGATTCAGGCGATTGTAGGACCCAGACAATCTGAGCACATGCTCAACGATTGAGCTATTCTCCATCATCTTGCAAGCAAAGAACATTGTTGGAGGTCTCATACTTCTCAACACGGGCACGAGCCTGAAATCCAGTTTTAGATCATGGAACATGACATATGCTTCGAGACATTCAAAGCGTATTTGAAGCCTGAATTCCAAGCCGTAATGCAAGATGCACTAAACTATCAAGTAGTCATCAAAACGTGCCTGTCAGATGTCATAACATCCACATACGACGCTAGAGGGGTGCATCGAGGACATAAGCCTTCTGTGCATCAACTGAGGACAATCCTCTAATCACGGAGCTAGTCCACATAATTGCTACCATTATCTTCCAACTTTATTTCCGTGGGACCACATAAAAAAATCCAAGGGAGCTACAACACGAGCTAGTAATCTACAACATAATTTGCAAAGACATTTTGACTATGTTCATGATAATGTGTTTAGTTAATCATATTACTTAAAAACTCCCACTCAAATTGACATCCCTCTGGTCATTCGAGTGTCACATGATCCAAATCCACCAACTCAAGTCCGATCGTCACGTGAGTTGAGGTGGTTTCAATGGTGAACATCATCATGTTGATCATATCTACTATATGACTGAAGTTCGACCTTTCGGTCTCTTGTGTTCCAAGGCCATGTTTGTGCATGCTAGGATCGTGAAGTTTAACCTGAGTGTCCTGCACGTGCAACACTGGCTTGCACCCATTGTATGTGAACGTAGAGTCTATCACACCCAATCATCACGTGGTGTCTCGAAAAGACGAACTTTCACAATTGTGCACACTCGGGGAGAACACAATTTATCTTGAAATTTAAGTGAGGCATCACCATATAACACTACCATCTTCCTAAGCAAAAGAAGGTGCATAAAACGATTAACATCACATGCAAATCATAAGTGACATGATATGGCCATGAGCTTGTGCTTTTGATCTCCATCCTTAAAGCATTGCCATGATCTCCATCGTCACCGGCATGACACCATGATCTCCATCATATCGATCTCCATCAATGTGTCGCCATCGGGGTTGTCGCGCCCACCATGCTTCTACTACTATTGCTACCGCTTAGCGATAAAGTAAAGCATTACAAGGCGCATAGTGATTGACAGGCAGGTCATACAATAATTAAAGACAACCCTATGGCTCCTGTTGGTTGCCGTATTCATTGACATGCAAGTCATGATATTCTATATGAAACATGATCATCTCATACATCACATATATATCATCATGTAATTGGCTAGATCACATCACAACATACCCTGCAAAAACAAGTTAGATATCCTCTAATTGTTGTTGCAAGTTTTACGTGGCTACTACAGGTATCTAGCAAGAACAATTCTCACCTACGCATAAACCACAACGGTGATACACAAATTGCTATTTAACCTTCTCAAGGACCGCCTTTGTCAAATCCGATCCAACTAGAGTAGGAGAGACAGACACTCGTCAGCCATCTTTAGGTAGCAATCAAGACAGCGCAGGAAGGGGCATTCATTCTTGACACAGAAAAGGACGAGATGACAGAGGCCCTCGGGAATCCTGAACACCCTAGACGAACACGAGGCACATCAGGCTCCATTCGGTTGAAGCATGGGTTTCCCAATAGCGTTGGTTATAGAAGCCGATAGAGAAAGAGGAAACAGGAAGCAAGTGAAATGCAGAAGCTCGGTGCAAGATTAGCAAAACTAGAGGAACTTGAGAGCCAGCGAGCTACTGCCCAACCATCTGAGCGGCATGAATATCCTTCCTTCGACGCTGCCCTATAAGCTACCCCACCATCTTAGCGGAGAAGCAGCATGGCTTCCACGGAGCTCGTTCAGCCTGATTTCACGACTACTCTCTACCCCATGTATAGTATCACGGATGCTGAACATTGCGAGCTAATGACGAAATGCCAAAACCAGGCCTTCAAGGCGGCGGTTGGCTCTGTTTTACCTCCTCGAGCTGAGGGAACTTTCCATTGCCGTGCGATTCCACATGGCTATGTTGTTGTGACGGTGGATGAAATAATGGATGGATTTGAGGGGCTGGCGCTTGAAACCCTACAGGTGAAGAGGATATCATTTTTTCTGGAAAATGCTTTGAGGAGTAGCTGACTATGGAGAAAGGAGTACATGGAGCTTCCAAACTGGATGCCTCAGTAGACTCAGCCTCCTCGGACGCGTCAGGGCACTCCGCCTCCTCCTTCTCCTCCTCCGGCGCGTTAGGGCACTCCGCCTCCTCCTTCTCCACCTCCGGCGCATCAGGGCACTCCGCCACCTCCGGTGCGTCAGGCCACTCTGCCTCCTCCTCCTCCTCCTCCGGCGCGTCAGCAACGGCGGAAGAGAGACACCGCCGCTCCGACGGCTAGCAGTACAATAGGCAGGAAAAATACAAATTTGGTCCAATCCTCAAGCCTCTTCCAAAGTAACCATATGAGAGGACTGACAAACAAAACGCTGACATCAGTGAAGCTGGAGTGAAGTCCCATTTTGCATGGAAACATCCACATCTGAAGGAAATGGTAGATCCGGTGAAAGCGAAGCGCACTGTGGATGCCATGAAGTGACCATCACCGCCTCCGTGGCAATCCAACTATGACCGCATTATTGAAAATACATATGATGAAGCGTGGTGGTCAAGAAGTACTTCCAGTGCTGCCAGAGTCAAAGAACAAAGAAGTGGGAAATCAATTCCCTAGCTCGGCGAACAGGAGAAGCAATCGCGCCCCCTGCTCAAGGTGTCTAGCGATATCGCTAATCATCCGGTGCTACTGCCCGGTACCAATCTTGGTGATTACATGGGCGATGATGTACAGTTTCAAACGGCTGAGGTAGTACTACAAGACTTTAGATACGAGCACGAGTAGCCTTGTCAAACCTGATCCTCCTCCTCTAACAACGACGATGTACAATTTGCATGAGTGGTACATGAAAACTTGCATGGAGTCTAGGAAAGAGAGTATGATGGTCAGAATTAAAAAAGAGCATGACTTCATTGGACTCGACCTGATGCATGTTGAATTTGTGGAGTTATGTTAGTTATTCAATCAACATGCCCTCGACAAACAACTCATGACTTGCTACTGTCTGTATGTATTACTTCTATAGTTAAGTCTCTAGCTCAGGTTGTTCACTATATTATCCTCACTATATTATACAGATTGAAGATCGTCAAATGCAAAAAAGGACAAATCTATGATGTTGGGTTCATTAGCCCAAATACCGTAAATGAATGGTTGGTATGAAACAGAGTCAAAGATACCAAGGAAAACTTGGTAGAATCGTTCCATAGACATCAAAACAAAAGGGAAATACTCCTTCCTTACAACTTCAAGTGAGTGTTACTGTCTTCTGCATATTCGGTTTCACTTACTCGTGGTTAAGTAATGTAATTGATGAGTTCTGCATGCGCAGGTACCACTTTCTTTTCCTATCCATTAAGCTTGACGGAGCATTAGTAACTGTCTTAGACTCGATACGTAAAGATCCCGAGGATTATGCAGACATGACTGCAATGCTCTAGAAGTAAGTTCAATCAATACCGGGACCATATCGGCAACTTTTGTTCATTTCCTGATATTAAGTAATGATCATTTTCTTTGCCTGGAAGGGTTTGGAAACAATTCACCCGATAGGTTCCCGGTCTAAACAAAGAGCTGTGATTTATACACCCCAAAGTAAGTCGTACTAGCTAGTTCCGCACATCTCTAATTGATTCTAGTTTCATCAATACCATTATCATGCTTGCTTATCAGTTTGATTGAACTCTATTCTCGTAAAATACTTGTACCAGGCACCCGAGACTATTTTATGTGGATACTACGTATGTGAGTTCATTCGCCACTTGACCTCTGAGCGGGGCTTCTCTGACAAACAATTTGAAGTACGCAAATAATATTCACAATTTTATTTTATAAATTACCATCAATTGTGTTGAGTTTCATTCATATATATATGTAATGACCCCCTTCTTTAAATTAGATCTGGAAGATGCGGGATGAAGTCCTACCACATGATCGCATACGAGCAATTCAAGAGGAATTGGCGGGATTCTTTCTTGACCATGTCATACCTGAAGACGGAGAATACCATGGCGAATTGCGAATGGATCTTAGGTAGATGATGTTAGGGATTGTAAGAGATGTTATATTGTATATATGTAGTAGCATGTGATAGATATACGAAAACTTGTTATTCGATCAAGCACGGCGAAAGAGATGTCACTTCTCTCCATATATGTTCATGACGATCTTGTGTAATTATTGGTTTCCTTCATTTGGTTACTAGCTAACATCGAGTTCTCTCTATATGTATAGTAGCTTGCGTCCACTCAGCACAGAGAAAGATAGGTCACTTCTCTCTATTAGCTAGCTAACACAATATGAAACCCCCAAATTAACCCTCCAAAACCCCTACGCCCCCCCCTTCCAAAAAAACCCCAGCGCCCTTTTGGTCCTAGTTGGTGTTACCAACCGGGACTAAAGGTCCTCCTGTCTGGGCGCCCCGCAGCAGCCACGTGGAGCCACTTTGGTTCCGGTTCGTAAGCGAACCGAGACTAAAGGTTTAGGGTATTAGTCTTGTCAATTTTGTCTCGGTTCCAGAACCGGGACTAAAGTCCCTCGAGAACCTAGTCCCGGTTCTAGAACCGAGACTAGTTCCCTGTTTTCTACTAGTAACCATCAACACTTCATGCTCCTTCTTGATTTCTACCTTCGCTGTGTCAAACATCGCGAATAGCTCAGGGATCATCATTTCCATCCCTGGTATGTTCATAGTTCATCACGAAGCTCTAGTAGCTTGGTGAGAGTGACTTGGACAAACATATCAATCACTGTCTTACCTGGAAGATCAACTCCCACTCGATTCAAGCGATTGTAGCCACCCGGACAATCTGAGCACATGCTCACCGATTGAGCTATTCTCCTTCATCTTGCAGGCAAGGAATCTTGTTGGAGGTCTCATACCTCTAACACGGGCACGAGCCTGAAATCCAATTTCAGCTCTTGGAACATCACATAAGCTCCGTGATGTTCAAAACGTATTTCAAGCCTGAATTCTAAGCCATAATGCAAGATGCACTGAACTATCAAGTATTCATCAAAATGTGTCTGTCAGATGTTCGCAACATCCACAAACAATGCTAGAGGGAATGGTTCACAACATCAAGGACATAAGCCTTCCGTGCAGCAACTGTGGACAATCCTATGATCACGGCCCTAGTTCACATAATTGCTACCATTATCTTTCAACTCTATTTTTCTAGGAATGTATTAAAAACACAAGGGAGCTTCAGCGCGAGCTATTGATCTACAACATAATTTTGCAAAGCCAACTTTGGACTATGTTCATGACAAATGAGTTCAATTAATCATATTACTTAAGACCTCTCACTCAAATTAACATTCCTCTGGTCATACGAGTGATACATGATCCATATTCACCAACCCAAGTCCGATCATCACGTGAGTTGAGGTGGTTTCAATGGTGAACATCATCATGTTGATTATATCTGTTATATGACTCGTGTTCGACCTTTCGGTCTCTTGTGTTCCGAGGCCATGTTTGTACATGCTAGGCTCGTCAAGTTTAACCGAGTGTTCTGCATGTGGAACACTGGCTTGCACCCGTTGTATGTGAACTAGAGTCTATCACACCTGATCATCACGTGGTGTCTCAAAATGACGAACTTTTGCAACAGTGCACACTCGGGGAGAACACAATTTTATCTTGAAATTTTAGTGAGGGATCAACTTATAATGCTACCATCGTCCCAAGCAAAACAAGGTGCATAAAAGGATTAACATCACATGCACATCATAAGTGACATGATATGGCCATGATATTGTGTTTTGATATCCGTCCTTAAAGCACCAGCATCATCACCATCGTCACAAGCATGACACCATGATCTCCATCAACGTGTCGCCATCGGGGTTTTCGTGCCCACCATGCTTCTACTACTATTGATACCGCTTAGCGATAAAGTAAAGAATTACATTACGCTTAATGAATGACATGCAGGTCATAAAATAATTAAAGACAACCTTATGGTCCTACCGGTTGCCGTAGTAATCGACATGCAAGTTGTGATATTCTATAAAACTTGATCATCTCGTATATCACATATATCTCATCATTTAATTGGCCATATCATATCACAACATACCCTGCAAAAACAAGTTAGACGTCCTCCAATTGTTGTCGCATGTTTTACATGGTTGCTACGGGTATCTGGCAAGAACGATTACTAATTACGCATAACCACAATGGCGATACATAGATTGATATTCAACCTTCTCAAGGACCAGCTTTGTCGATTCCGATCCAACTATAGTAGGAGAGACAGACACCCGCCAGCCATCTTTATGCAATAGAGTCTCATGTTAGTCGATGGAACCGGTCTCTCGTAAGCATATGCGTAAGGTTGGTTTGGGCCGCTTCATCCCACAATACCTCCAAATCAAGAAAAGACCAAGGAAGGAAGCAATCTAAGCATCAATGCCCACAAATTCCTTTGTGTTCTACTCGTGATCTTATCTACTCATAGACCTAGCTCATGACGCCACTGTTGAGGAACGTTGCATGGGACACAAAAAGCTTCCTACGCACACGAAATATCTATCCATGGTGATGAGCATCTACGAGAGGTAGAGTGGATCTACATACCCTTGTAGATCACTAAGGGTGAAGCGTTTAGAAGCACGGTTTATGTAGTCGAACGTCTTCGCGATCCAAATCGTTGTGCGTCCTGCAATCCAATCACGATCCGTCCTGCGATCCAATCATGATCCGTCCCGCGATCCTATCGTGATTCATCCCGCGATTCAATCATGATCCGTCCCGCGATCCTGACGCGGTCCTTTCGATCTAGTGCCGAACGGACGGCACCTCCGCGTTCAGCACACGTACGGCTCGATGAATATCTCCGCCTTCTTGATCCAGCAAGAGGGAGCGGAGAGGTAGATGAGTTCTTGAGCAACACAAAGGCATGGTGGCAGTGGTGGTGAACTAATCCGGCAGGGCTTCGCCTAAGCACCGCCGAACTAATCTAGAGGAGAAACGATCTAGAGGAAGAATAGGACAACATGTGGCAATTAGGGTTAGGGCTTCTCTCAAAACCTCTAGTATATATAGGAGTGAGGAAAGAGGAGGCAGCCTCCCAAGGGTTTCCCCTTGGGTTCGGCCGAAGTAGAGAGAGGTGGAGGTTTCCAGCAATCCTACTCCAAGGACGATTGCAAGCCTACTTGGAAACCTTCTCCCCCTTTCGGTTTTTTTTCTTCCCACCTTTCCCAGCAGCATGGGCCTCTTGGGGCTGGTTTTCCCAGCCCACTAAGGGCTGGTGTACCACCCCTCAGGCCCATGTGGCCTACCGGCATAGGTGGCCCCTCCCGACGGTCCCCCGAAACCCTCCCGGCACTCCTGGTACACTACCGAAGTATACAAAACTTTTCTGACGACCAAAACAAGACTTCCTATATATCAATATTTACCTCCGAACCAATTCCGGAGATCCTCGTGAAGTCCAGGATCTCATCCGGGACTGCGAAAAACCTTCGGTCACCAACATACATAACTCAATACTACTGAAACGTTACCGAATGTTAAGTGTGCAGACCCTACGGGTTCGAGAACTAATCGTTATTTTTATTGAACGTTAAGTCCGGGAGCTAATCGTTATTGACCGTAGAGGTGTCTCGGTCATGTCTACATAGTTCTCGAACCCGCAGGGTCTGCACACTTAAGGTTCGGTGACGTTTCGGTAGTATAGAGTTATGTATGGTGGTGACCGAAGGTTGTTTGGAGTCCCGGACGAGATCCTGGATGTCACGAGGATCTCCGGAATGATCCGGAGGTAAAGATTGATATATAGGATGTCATATTTTGGTCGCCGGAAAAGTTTCGGGGTCATCGGTAGTGAACCGGGAGTGTCGGTAGTGTACCAGGGGGACCATCGGAAGGGATATTTCGACCCAAGAGGCTACATGGGCTGTGGGAGGGTGAATACCAGCCCTTAGTGGTCTGGTGGAAGTCCCACACAAGGCCCATGCGGCTAGGAAGAAAAGCCCAAAGAGAAAAAGGTGGAAAAAGGCAAAAAGGCTAAATAAGGAAGGAGTCCTAGTCCTAATAGGATTGGAGGAGGATTCCTCCTCTCCTCCTTGCGCAAGAGGCCAAAGGGCTGGCCCTTGTGCGCCAGCCTCCTCCCTCTCTCCTCCTATATATAGTAGAAGTTTTGAGGGTTTTGAGACACAGAAAAAGAGCCATGTGCTGCCTCTCCTCTAGATCGTAGTTTCTCCTCTAGATCGGTTTGCAGCGGTGCTTAGGCGAAGCCCTGCTGGAATAGCTCCACCACCATCGCCGCAATGCCATCGCGCTGCCGGAGAACTCATCTCGCTCTCCGCTCCCTCTTGCTGGATCAAGAAGGCGTAGATCGTCATTGAGTTGTACGTGTGCTGAACGCGGAGGTGCTGTCCGTTCGGCGCTAGATCGGAAGGACCGTGATCAAGATCGCGAGATAGATCATGATGAGATCGTGGGACAGATCATGATGAGTTCGCGGGACAGATCGTGATTGGATCGCGGGACGGATCGTGGTGAGATCGCGGGACGCTCGGCGATTTGGATCGCGAACACGTTCGACTACACCAACCGCGTTTTTTAACGCTTCCCGCTTAGCGATCTACAAGGGTATGTAGATCCACTGTCCCTCTCATAGATGCTCATCACCATGAATAGATCTTGCGTGTGCGTAGGAAATTTTTTGTTTCTTATGCAACGTTCCCCAACAGGTCTAACATCTCGGACAGTGGCACTTTCGTTTAGGGACTAGTTAATTAATCCAAAATTAGTTAAACATTTGTGACCAGCAAAAATAAGGCTCGGCTCGGCTCATTCCTGTAACTAGAAATCCAGGCGCGCGTGGCATGATGAGGCGAGGCATGGTGTGGCATGGCGAGGCAAGGGGGCGGCAGAGGAGGAGGAGTGCGTGTGTACAACTCCTCTTCTCAAGCTCCCAATGGCAAGTGATTGAGCAACCATTATAAAGGATTCTCTCTCTTACTACTGTAGCTTATCGTACTAAACTCCCACCGCTTGTCGTACATGCACTTGGGCTATAGATATTAACCACATATTATTGTCTTATATGGGCCTAAGCCCATCTATAATCCAACAATCCCAACCAGATCTCGAGGCACATAACTTTGTCAACTGTTACAAACATTGTTTGATATACCAGAATTTTCAATGGAGGCTGTTAAGTTGAACTTCCACCTGGAGAAATAGGATAAGATTTCTTCACAAATGGACAATGGACTATGTCTTGATTTGTCACTTTAGCATGTAGAAGTTTCACCTATTGTCAGCTGATCCGTGGCTGTCGAAGGCTAAACCCCACGAGTGGAGCTTATTAGTCATACTCTTTACCTTCTCATGAGATTACCCAATCTCATAGACTATGACCAGCAGTCGGGCTCACATAGGTGTGTTCCTCCAAAGAATGCTCTGTAGGTTAGCATCTTACTTACACAAGCTTTGGAACACATTAAGACAAAGTCATCGTGCCTTATAGATTATGAGAGTATTGGGTCTCCAATGGAGTGGGTTAGTATGGATACTCTCCTCATTTGACCACTGGATTGCTTTCCCCGATCTTAATTCAAGGGATATCCGATCACATAAGTTGGGTTACCCCCATGGCAACTTACATGGTTCTCATGCCCATCTCCCTCGATGAATTTTCTATCACAATTCGTGATAGCCCTTTTGTGAAGGGATCTGCCAGATTCTTCGTTATCTGGATATAATCCAACGCTATTACTTCGGAGTTTCTTGAATGTCTGAGAAAATTCAATCTTCTTCTCGTATGCTTTGTCGATTGCATGTTTTCCTTTAAACTCTTAGCCTTGGCAATCACTGTTTGATTGTCACAGTTCATAAGGATAGCCAGGACTGGCTTATCAACAACTGGTAAATCCATCAAAAGCTCTTAAAGACATTCTACTTCGATGCATGATGTATCTAACATTGTGAGTTTTCCTTCCATAGTCGATCTCGCTAATATTGTTTGCTTGCAAGACTTCCAAAAATCGGCACCACCATCTAGTGTGAAGACATACCCACTTGTGGCTTTCATCTCATCAGCATCAGATATCCAATTTGAATAACTATACCCTTCGAGTACCGTCGGGTACCGAGAATAATAAATTCCATAGTTCGTAATACCTTGCAAATAACGCATAACTCGCTCAATGGCATGCCAATGCACATCTCCCGTTTAGAGACAAACCAACTTAGGTTGCACACAAAAAATGAGATTTCCGGCCGAGTAACACGTGCTAGGTACATGAGTGAACCGATCACTTGAGTGTATCTCAATTGATCAATTGTCGTGCCTTCAAATTTTCAAATCCGCGTCCTAGGATCAAATGGTGTTGCAGAAGGTTTCCAGTTAGAATATCCAAAACGACGCAAAATCTTCTCAACATGGTGGGATTGCAAAAGTGTAATCCCACCCTCATTGTCTCGTAGCATCTTGATGTTCATGATAACATTGGCCACACCTAAGTCTTTCGTCTCAAAATTATAAGATAGAAAAGCCTTGACCTCCTCAATGACTTTGAGGAGGGTCCCAAATATCAGTATGTCATCGACATATAGACGAAATGTATAACTCCTTCGCCCCCACCATGGCGATAGTATACACATTTGTTAGCTACATTAATAACAAAGCCAGTAGATGTCAAAGTTGTATTAAACTTATCATGCCATTGCTTAGGCGCTTGTTTTAGGCCATACAAAGATTTCAATAGCTTGCACACCTTTATTTTCTGACAATTTACTGCAAAGCCATCTGGCTGTTGCATGTAAATTTCCTCGTCTAGCTGTCCTTTATAGAAAGCCGTCTTAATGTCCATCTGATGAACGGTAAGACCATGCGAGGTAGCCGGTGAGAGTAACACTTGAATGGTTGTCAGTCTAGCCATAGGTGAGTAAGTATCAAAGAAATGCACTTCTTCTTTCTGGGTATAACCCTTGGCCACAAGCCTCGCCTTGTACTTCTCAACATTACCATCGGGCCTAAGCTTCTTCTTGAACACCCACTTACATCCCAATGGTTGGCAACCATAAGGAAAAGCAGTGATCTCCCATGACCCGTTAGCCAAGATGGAATCCATCTTGCTACGGACCGCATCTTTCCGGTAGTCAATATCTGATGATGCGTAGGCTTCTCAAATAGAAGTGAGAGTGTCATCAACGAGGTACACGAGGAAATCATCACCAAAATACTTTGCAGCCCTCTGTCACCACCGGCTCCTCGTCATCCTTCATGGACCTTTCATCAATTTTGTGTTTAGAATATTCCATAGGAATGGTAGATTCAGGAGTCTCAAAAGATTCCGGTCTAGAAGTGCTTTGCATATCTCTCATGGGGAATATATCCTCAAAGCAAGTAGAATCTTAAGACTCCATGATCATACTGACCTTCACATCGTCTACATCAAATTTCACCACTAGAAATCTATAGCCAATGGTATGCTTGGCATAGCCTAGAAAAACATAGTTCACAGTGTTTGGTCCTAACTTATGCTTTTTGGTTATCACACGTTGACTTTTGCCAGATAGCCCAAAGTGCACAAGTAAGAGAGTGTATTTCTTTTCTTTTCCCATTGCTCAAATGGAGTAGTCTCATTATCCTTCGTGGGAACTTTATTCACTAAATGACAAGATGTCAATACAACCTACCCCATCATGCCTTGGGTAAACCCGGTGTATCTAACATGGCGTTAACCAAATCTATTAGAGTATGATTTTTCCATTCGTTGATCCTGTTTGACTGCGGTTAGTAGGGAGTCGTCCTTTGATGAATAATACCATGTTTTCCACAGAATAAATCGAACTCATTGGAAAAATACTCTCCACCACAATAAGACCGAACTCGTTTTCTTTTCTTTTCATGTTGATTCTCTAACTTCTCCCCTATACATTTTAAAGTAATCTAGAGCTTCATCCTTCGTATTTAACTGATACACATAACAAAATCTAGTGGAATCATTAATCAACATCACGAAATATTTCTTTTCACATTTCGACAACACACCATTCATTTCACAAAGACCTAAATGTATGAGCCCTAGCGGTGTCGGGTGTCTCTCCTTCGCATCATAGTGGGCTTACATGGTGTCGGGGATATTACCCCGCGTTATAACCCGGCCTGAAGTATGACCTAGACGGGACTTGGCGACTTACTGGTGACCCGGTTGATACTTGACAGTTCATTGGTAACCCGGCAGGCGGGTCAGACGAGCGACAATGCCCAAGGCCCCGCGAGCAAGCCGGCACAAGGCGCCTCATGGACGGTCTTGGCGGGGCGGCTCGCGATAAAAGGCCCAAGTAAGGAAAGGATTTCCTCATAAAGGAAACAAGACCCGTATTAGGATTCAAGAGAGACTAGTCTTAATCCTACTCCTAGTAGGACTCTACATGTAAACCTACCCCTTCCACTGATATAAAGAGGAGTAAGACATCCTAAAAGGACAAGTTCAAGGCATTAGAGATAGACATATTAGAGGCTCTTCAAACAGATTAGAGGCTCTCGAGACAAGAGGCTCTCACATGTGTGTCAATCCATCAGTCCGAGGACGGATCGATGTCTGCTACAGTCGAGACCGACAAGTTAGTCTCGCTGGTCGGTGGAGTTTATTTTATTAGAGTACATGGCGTGATAATGTCTAGATAATATATCTTCTTGTGCCCTACACATCGATCTGCTATCCGGAGGCAAAGAAAATTACTGCAGCCCCGATCAGCGGCGGTCTGAGTTCTGCCACATGTGATTGAGGAGTCCGCCAAATCCTCACAACAATCACAAGTTTTGTTTGGCATTAAACCAATGTTTGAAGGGAAAGAAGAAGGAAGTTCACGGGGATGTTAGGATCAGGCCCCAAAGTAGACGAACACATGGACTCCGCAGGGCCACTAGAACTCGTGTCCGAGCCGGCCTCGCCCCGCTCCGCCACCGCGCATCTGAGCCGCCCCGGTTTGCCTACGCCACGCCTCGCCTAACTGGCCGTGCCTGTATCCACCATGGTTCGTCTCGCTCTAATCCAGCCTTGCGTCCGATCCGGCCTCGGCCTTGTCGCTCCCGCTGCGCCACACTTTGGTCAGCTTTGCCTCTTCCCGCTGCTCACTCGTCGTTGCATCGCCATGGGTTCCCCACCTTGCCGCACTCGCCACGGCCGGCTCAGCCGCCACCCTGCCTCATCGGCTGCACCGGCTATCGACTCCGCTCACCTTCGTCAGCAACCACCGCTTCTCCACCATGCCTCATCCGTCGCGGGCTCGAGTCGCCTCCGACGGTCGTGCCAGACATGTCTTCCGGTAGCCACCTATGCCTCCGCGGATTTCTTTGCCGCGTCGCATCAACGGCCGCATGTCAAACTGGTTTCGACATCACGCCTGCCACTAGTAGAAAACAAACCTTTTGTCTGCATCATTAGTCACGGTCTGGTTTTGAACCGTCACGAATGTGCTCATTAGTCCCGGTTCGTGACGGGCATCATTAGTGTTGGACCGTTCCGGACCTTTAGTCCCAGTTCGTGTCACAAACTGGCACTAAAGTTGTGTTGGCAGGCTGGTATCAGCCTGGGGCCCCACGGAAACCTTCAGTCCCGGTTGGTGGCTCCAACCGCGACTATAGGCTTACCTTTAGTCGCGACTGGAGCCACCAACCAAGACTAAAGATCCCCTATATGAAACCCTTCGGCAAGCCCGATCACACTCGGTTCTTCCCCTTTCCTCTCCTAGCCTCTCTATTCTTCCTTTTTTCCCCAAGCTCATCCTCCATTTTTTGCCAAAATTTGTCAAGATTGGGAGGCACCCCATCCATCCAAGTGTTCACAAAGGTTAGAAACTTTGTCCTTTCATCTCTAATTGCTAGATTAGCTCTTACAATGCTCTATAAGTATAGTAATTTGTGGGTTTTAGTTTGTATGTGGTAGTTAATCTGATTTACGCAATTTAAGCTGAAATTAACTTTTTACTTTGCATTTTTAGGTGTGGTTTACTTAGTGCCTTCCCATCCCCGTCCTAACCACCGTCGATCGCCCGCACCGTCCCGTCGCCGGCACCACCTTGGTGAGCCTCTTGTTCTTATCCTTTTTATAATAAAAACATATTTGTAAGATGTAGTTAGTTACTTGTATAGTTTTCTTACCTATATGGTTGTTTGTTATACATAGTGGCATGGTTTTGAAATCCGTCCCTGTCGGCCCTCATCTGGTTTATGAATCGGATGTCGTGTATACTCTCTTTTATAACTCTTTGTTGCATTTCGTGTTTATGACAATTATGCCCATCAAGTTGAGATAGATATTTTTATCTAGGAGGTATGTGAACCGGAGATTCCAACCGACATAGATATTCTTGTCAAGAAGTTAAATTTAGTTGAACAAGAAAACAAGTATTTGAAAGAAAAATTGAAAAGAGTTGAAGAACAGAAGATGAAACTGGAGTTGTATGTTGCCGATGTTGTCGATGATCACAAGATCAAGATGGGTGCAATACGCTTGAAGATTAGAAAATTTAAAAGATATGTCTTGGATAGTGAGGCTTGGTATCACTATGCTGTTGGATCAATTGTTACCTTAGTTGCGATGTTGATCGCATTTGTTACTGCATTTAAATGCTTTAGCTAGAGAGTTGGTATGCTATTTTATGAGAGCAAGTGTGTATGAACTTATAATAATTTGGTCTTTTTGATGTTGTGTAACGAAGATGAGCCGACAATGGATTTACGACGACCAATGCTCTCCCCAATTCATTAATCGCGTGCGTACTTTTCTGGTTGCGGCTGAGGCAAACAAGCAACCGGATGGTTTTATGTATTGTCCATGTGCTGGTTGTAAGAATGATCGAAATTACTCTAACTCAAGAACCATTCATGTCCGCCTTTTGAGTCTGGTTTCATGCCCGGCTATAATTGTTTGACCCAGCATGGAGAAAGAGGGGTTGCAATGGAAGAGAAGGAAGAAGAAGAGGATGACGACAGCTATCCTGGCCATGGATTCCATGAATACAATGGTACAACAATGGGGGAAGAAGCAAAGCCGGTAATGCGGGAAGGAGCTAAAGAAGAGACATCAGATGAGCCCGCTGATGATCTTGGTTGGGCCATTGCCGATGCAAAGACAAACTGCGCAAGTGAAAAGGAGAAGCTGAAGTTGCAGCGCATGTTAGAGGATCACAAAAAAGGGTTATACCCAAATTGCGAAGATGACAAGAAAAAGCTGGGTACCACACTGGAATTGCTGCAATGAAAGGCAGAGAATGGTGTATCTGACAAGGCATTTCAAAAGTTGCTGATAATATTAAAGAAGATGCGACCAAAGGACAACGAATTGCCAGAGAGTACGTACGAAGCAAAGAAGGATGTGTGCCCTCTAGGATTATAGGTGGAGAAGATACATGCATGCCCTAATGAGTGCATCCTCTACCGTGGTGAGTACAAGGATTTGAATGCATGCCCGGTACGTTGTGCATTGCGCATTTGCGCTATAATATCGGCCACGATGACCCTGGTGATGTTAAGGGCGAGTGCCCCAGGAAGGATATTCCTGCCAAGGTGATGTGGTATGCTCCTATAATACCATGGTTGAAACGTTTGCTCCAAAACAAAGAGCATGCCAAGTTGATGCGATGGCACAACGAAGACCATAAGAAAGACAGGAAGTTGAAAGTGCCCGCTGACGGATCGCAGTGGAGAAAAATCGAGAGAATGTGGAAGGACTTTGCAAAGGACGCAAGGAACGTATGGTTTGGTTTAAGTGCAGATGGCATTAATCCTTTCGGGAAGCAGAACAGCAATCATACCACATGGTTTGTAACTCTGTGTATCTATAACCTTCCTCCTTGATTGTGCATGAAGCGGAAGTTCATTATGATGCCAATGCTCATCCAAGGCCCCAAGCAACCCGGCAACGACATTGATGTGTATATAAGGCCATTGGTTGAAGAACTTTTACAGCTGTGGAATGAAAATGGTATACGTGCATGGGATGCGAAAGATTAGGAGGAATTTGGCATACATGCGTTGCTGTTTGTAACCATCAATGATTGGTCTGCTCTCAGTACATTTTCAGGACACACAAAGAAGGGATACCACGAAAGCACGCACAATTTAGATGATACCGACAGTATATTTTTGGATAAATGTACGAAGAATGTGTATCTGGGGCATCGTCAATTTCTTCAGAGCAGGCATCTCGTAAGAAAGAAAGGCAAGCATTACAAAGGTGAGGCAGATCACCGGAAAAAGCCTCGCCATCCTATGGGTGATGATATACTTGATATGATGAAGGATTTAAAATTAATCTTTGGCAAGGGTCCTGGCGCACAATCTGTTCCGAATGATGCTGATAAACGCGCACCCATGTGAAAGAAGAAATCTATATTTTGGGACCTATCCAAGGTGAGGAGATCACCGGAAGAAGCCTCGTCACAGTACGGGTGATGATATACTTGATATGATCAAGGTTTTAAAAGTAATTTTTGGCAAGGGTCCTGGCGCACAATCTGTTCTGAATGCGCTAATAAACGCGCACCCATGTGAAAGAAGAAATCTATATTTTGGGACCTACCCTATTGGAAAGACCTCGAGGTCCGCTCTACAATCGATGTGATGCACGTGACGAAGAATCTATGCATGAACCCGCTAGGCTTCTTGGGCGTGTATGGAAACACAAAAGATACGCCGGACTTATATATTTGGAAAGTCCCACTTTGGACAAACCAAAGGGAATTTATGTAATAGTACTGTACTTATATGTTTTGTGCGTTTAGTATGCACAATTCAAAGGCACACCATCATTTTTAAACACTTCATTTGCTATTTTGCATGCATTTACTGATTTTTTTATCTAACTGGCCCTGAAATTGAAAAGCACTATAAATTAACACTGAAAAGGTTGAAAGTTGGCATGGTACCATCATTTTACCCACATAGCATGTACTAAAAAGTTGAGAGGGTGACGGCAAAAACTGGATGCACTTCGTGTACAAAATGGACAATCTCTTTCGAAGTATCAAGGTTTCACACAAAAACTCGTCTGTTACTAAAGAATTTCATTTTTTTAAATAACCTAATAATTACCAAATTAAACATAATGATAAAACATGATAATATTAAACAACAGAAAAAAGAATCGCTGAAAAATCTATTTTTGTATTAAAGTTATTCTCAAACTTGTGATTCACACAAATTTCAAATAATTCAAATTTAAACTATTCAAATTTGAAAACTACTATCACTAACAGAAAGTTTATAAAAAAATTACCTAAAGAAAAAATATTTACAAAGAAACTTTAAATAAAGCGGAAAAAAACTCAGAAACAATAGAAAATAAATAAAGCAAATATATATATATATTAAAAAAAGCCCGCCTAGTAGGCTGCCACGGCCTGCATACGACTACAAACCCAACCTCTTGTTAGGCCAGGACGCAGGCCCGTAGGCCCCACAGGGCGGCAGAGGTGATGTAGGCCCAGAAGGCCTACTTAAGAGAGGATCTCGACACGGCGCCGCGGCGGGGTTTATAAACCAGTGCCAGCTCATCTCGACTAGCGAGGTGGGACTAAACATTCACCCCGCCGCTCGCTTAGCACAACACCCTTTAGTCATGGTTGGTGGCTCAAACCGCGACTATAGACCCCCCCCCTTTAGTCATGGTAGGAGCCACCAACAACCATGACTAAAGGGTTTCGCTTCCCGTCGCTCCGGCTGGTGAAATTCACCTTTAGTCGCGGTTGGTGGCTCCAAGCGCAATTAAAGGGGGTCTTTAGTCCCGGTTGGAGCCAACAACCACGACTAAAGACCTCCTTATATACATACAACACTTCAAAAAAAATCCAGTTTCACTGCTTTCTTCGACCTCTTCGACATCGTCGTGCCGTCACCGTCCCACCTCCCCGACGCTGGAGCTCATCGCCGTCCCCGACGCCGGCCGCCCGTGCGTCCTCGCGCCGATCTCCGATGCCGCCCACGCCCGCTCCTCCTCGAGCCCAGCCCGAAGCCGCCAGGGATGCCGCCGGCGCCCGCTCCTGCGTCCCCGAGCTACACGCTGTCACCACCCCCGACTCGCCTCGCCTCGCCATCGCCCTATTGCCCCGCTGTGAGCTCCCCCTCTCCCTCGCCCCCTGTGACGCCACCTCCTCGAGCCCCCCCCCCCCCCGCACACACACACGTATATGCATGAACACACACACTAGATGCAAGGAATTTGACATTTTTTCACTAGATGATTAATTATATGTAGAGAAACAAGTTAAGGAATTTTGACATTTGAGGAATTTTGACATAGATGCAATATTTTTCACTTTTTTTCACTAGATGATTAATTAGATATTTAGAAAAAAGTGAAGGAATTTTATCATTTGAGGAATTTTACAATGTATAGAAAAAAGTTGATGAATTCTTACAATTGATCCAATGTAGCAATTAGTATTTGCAAAAGTTTGTTATGTACTAATTTGCAATTAGTATTTGTTATGTATTGGCAAAAGTCACCGGGCATAAGGTTAAGAGAATAAGAAATATTAAATTTGCATAAAATGTTAAATTTGCATCGAATGTTTTCTCGGAGTCAACGATGCCTAGCCCCCATCCTCATCGTCGACTCGTTCACGAGGACGTCCTGCTTCAAAGGCGCCATGTCCGGGACTGGGATCCGCCGGGCTGGCACTGGGAGGTGCTACCTTCCGGGGTGCGTAGCTTGGTGAGGAACCCGAGTCCCGTTGTCGACCCAGAACTTCTTTGCTGGCGTTCACGTGGGCCACTTTCGGTGCGGAGGCAGCCGGCCCTACCGGAGGTGGTACGTCGTCGTGTTTGGCAGGAGGATGAGCACGTGTGTCGCTACATGGATGCGTTGGACGTCATGTTCTCCAATACCTGGTGGGTTCTTCAGGGATCTCACCCGAGCTATGATCCTGTCATAGTTCCTTCTCTTTGGGCGTCCACCGCCTGCCGCGCGAGACACCAACTGGATCTGTAGTAGTGATATTATATAATTAATAATATTCGAGATGTATTAGTGATAATATTCGAGATGTATTCGAGATTATATTCGATAATATTCGAGACGATTTATTCGAGATTATATTCGATGATGCATATTATGTACTATGATTCAGTTTTCCTTGTTGATTGCATGCATTCTAATTTGAATACTAAATTATTTTATCTTTATTCTGGGTTAGTTAAATAAAAGCTATGGACAATACCAACAGAGAAGGAGAAGAGGCTCTGTTCAATATCATATGCTCCACGAGCCCAGAGCATGAACCTGAAGATGATGATGACTCGCAATATCTGAACAATTCCGGTGAGGGTTGTAAAAGAATAGATAAATACGACAACGATGTTGACGAAGAAAATGTTCTTCAAATAACAAAGACCGGCGAGGTATATTTATTATGTAAGCCATCCGGTGATCATTACATGTCTTAATTTAGTTGTATATGTATGAACGAATTGATCTTTCTTCTTTTAGGCCTTCGGATCGAGCAAATCCCTCTACAAGCGACAGGGTAGTTCGAGGCCTGGCCAGAAAGTTGGACCCTGGCGTAAAGTTCAACATCGATTCCATCAATACATCAACTGGCGAACCGCTTGATGCTAAGAAAAATGCGACCAAGTTTAAGAATTAATGCGGAGTTATTATGAGGGACCAAATCCCGATCTCCACACAAGAATGGAAAAAGGCAGAAAAGGGCGATCGAGAAGGAGTTACTTTTTACGAAAGAGCAAAAGATGTGCTTTGGACCGAGCTGATGTCACATTTCACACTACCACATAACTTGATAGATGCAGATCTGAAGAAAGTCACAAACTATGCTCTTAAATAGATGTCGATTGCATTCAACGCCTTGAAGAAAAATGCATGGGCTGCATACGTTAGAGCAAACAAGACGACTCCAAAACTCAAGGGAGCACTGGTGAAGGCAAAAGATCACTGGGACGATTTCGTGAAGTTCAAGAAACCGGAACTAGCTAAGGAACGGTCGAGAAAGAAAAAGATTAATGGTGCGAAAAAGCAGTGGCACCATACTCAGGGTCCAGATGCCTACCAGACGGCCCTGCCTAAGTGGGATCAATCCGAACAGGAGAAGATTAGTGCAGGGGTCACTCCAGTTACAGTGACCTGGCCCCCGAGGTGCAGGACATGGTTTTATGCGCATGGGGGTAAGCTGGACCCAAAGACAGGGGCTATTATGGTGACATCAAGTCTTAAAGCAGTGACAAACGAAATTCTAATGAAAATAGAAGAAGCTCAAATGATGGTGTTCACACCTAACAAAGAGGACGGCGAGCTTACACACAACCTGACTGACGAGGAACTCAAGAGCGCAGTGGATGCCAAAGTGAAGGCCCATTTTGGATCGAAACCGCCCCGCCGCCAAAGGAGGAAGTACCTAAGCACGTTCACAACACCTTATTGATATGGCTTGATAGGTTATCAATCATAAGGACTCCCACTATGTGCGGTCTATCAAGAAGTCATATCTTCCAGGACAAAAGGAGTCGAGCCCGAGCTCGAGCCAAGGAGTTGGCAAAAAAGTGGGAAAAGTGTTCCCCAGCTGGGCGAACAGGCAGTGTAATCGATCGTCCCGCTCATTGTACAAACAGCTGTGAGTACCGCCGATCTGTTGGTAGTAACCGGCGATCATAGAAGGCAGGCTAAAACGGTTGGTGTCACTGTTGAACAACTCCTAGGCCTTGAGGAAATCCCCAGGCTTAAAGAGGAGGAACTACAATATCAATATGCCCGCGACAAACCTCTGGTCAAGCCTGAAGATGTCAAGCTTCTACCAACGAGATTGTACAATTTGCATACGTGATACATGCAAATAACAGCAAATACAAATACAGAGTCCCTCATGGTGAGAGTCAAAGGGAGGCATTACTACCATAAAAAAGATCTATGGATTCAGTATTCACAATTGTTTCAGTTATTCAATCAAGACACACTTGAAAAATATTTAGTCAATTGCTATTGTCTGTAAGTGATTTCTTTCTATAATCTAAGTCTCTAGCTAGTTGTGCTCTCGTTCATTACCTGTAATTATCCTCACTATATTCGTTTCTATGGTATTATGCAGAATGAAGAAGTATGAAATGAAACAAGCTGGACGCTATGGCATTGGGTTCATTGACCCAAATATGATTAATCAAAAGATATGGACAACTACATATTCAAGAAAAGACACAGTGAAAGACATGCTAGATTTGTTGAAGCATCTAAACACCCAACCAGAAACACTACTTCATTACAACTTCAGGTGAGTGTTACTATATATATATTGTACAACAAATTCTATTTTTTGCTTACTGGATGTTAATTAGTATTGTCGATAAGTTATGCAGTTACCACTGGATCTTGTTAATCATTGAAGTTGACAATGGAAAAGTTGAAGTACTCGACTCACTCTTTAACTATCCATCCGGATACGCAATCGTGAGGGGGATGCTTGACAGGTAATTTCAATCATTATCGCACTATGTCGGGCTCTTTAATTACTTAATTTCCTGATATCAACTAGTTAATAACTCATTTATTTATTTTCTTTGCCAGCGGGCAGGGCCTGTGCCAAGTTCATCAAATAGGTCCCAAGCGACTAGACACAATAGCTGAAATAGGTGCGACCCAAGGTAATTAAGTACTACTAGCTAGTTAGCTACATGCGTGCATCTCTTCAATTCTTGTTTCAATATCATTATCATGCTTGATTAATTATTACCTGATTAAATTTTATTCTCGTAAAGTGCATGAGGCAGCAGGAGAGGACTAGTTTATGTGTGTACTATATTTGCGAGATCATTCACATGATCACGTTTGAAAGCAGCAGAAACGAAAGAAACCTTTGGGTACGTTTGCCAAAACACTATCCATAATTTTTTTATTATGATCTAGCTAATATATATAAACACAACTAATATATTCATCTTGATCTCCATCTTGTAGCTGACGGAGATGCGGGGCCACCTCATATCGGAGGCTCGGGTACGAACAATTCAAGAGGAATTAGCTTGATTTCTGGTAGACCAGGTCATAAATCACAAAGGAGAATACCATTACAAGATCAAGAACAAGTAATGCATGCATATATATGTAATGATCCTCAAATTCCAGGAAAAATTGTATATATATATAACCTTTGTACAGTATATATGTAGTAGCATAATATATGTTTGAAATGAAAATTAATTAAATGGAAAACACAAAATTAAAAGGAAAATTAAACCGTAATTAATTCATAAACCCCTAAAGAATTAAAGGAAAAATGAAAGATAATTAAAAAACTAAATACTTTTAGTCCCCGATGGTGTTACCAACCGGGACTAAAGGTCCCCCAACCCACGGCGCCGGCGGATGCCATGTGGAGGGTGTTTGGTGCCGGGTTGTGTTGAACCAGGACTACAGGGGGTAGGATTTAGTAACCGGCACTAAAGGCTCTTACCAACCGCGACAATAGGCCGTTTCTGCACTAGGGTGCCACGCCCGCCTCACCTTGCCCGTCTCTACCTCGCCCCGGCCGGTTCTACCTCACCCCGTCCGGCTCTGCCTTGCCTCCTTGTTGACTTTGGAGGCCGGTCTACATCACCTCTGTAGTGACCTTGTCCGGGCCGCTCGCTCGCCACACGGGCCAGGTTGCTCTCGAGTGTTTGCTCCGCCGACAACTCTCTAGCACCCGTGCGGCATCGACTCCGAGCCACCCCCGCCGCCAAGGCCGCGCCACACCTGTCGGCTCCGCCCCGCCAGCAGTCGGTTCCTCGCCTACCCACAACGCCGGCTTCACCATGCCAGCCACCGTGCGCTCGTGCGCTGTCGGTCCCCCAACACGCACCTTGCCTCGGTCGCCCTGCGCCCGCGTCGGTTCAGCTCTAGCTCGCCGCCCCTTGTCAGTTCCTCCAGCTACTCTGAGAGTCTGTTGCAGGGAAGAAGTGGAAGGGGAAACTAGTTTGGAGAGAGAAGGAGTGGCGAGTTGTGAAAAACAAAAAGAGTGAGAGCCAGCTAAGAAACAGAGGTGGGGCCTGGTTGGATGAAGGACATCTGTTTCGTCTGATTACGTCCGCAGATGGATCATCGGTAGTTTCTACAAAACACACCAGTTGATATTCTAACTATTATTTCATGTAATTAAATATCATGGAACGGTTTTACTTCAAGCTACGATATTATGTACGCACGTCGATTAACTCATGACCAGAGTACGATCTGGTCCTCGCACGCCTTCAAGAGAGGCCCCGTCCGCATATGTGCCATGACGAGCAACCGGACGAACGCATACAACCCGTCATTTATACGGTCGGGTCGACATCAACGTCGTGACTGTCTCTTGCGACCGCACTGGCTTACAAAGTTATGGTCATCTCTCGTGACCGCACCGGCTTACAAAGTTATGGTCGTCTCTCATAACCGTACCGGCTTATAACGCCACGGCCGTCTCTGGTGACCGATCCATCTTCAAATGTTGCCACTGACTTCTACGTCTACTTCAACACACCCGGGTTGCTCATATTCAATCAAGCTGCCCAACAGATGCGCATGAGATGCCATGCCCGTGGTCCAATTTATATCAACACGCGGCCGACTCGCCTGTCCATGCCGCATCTGCCTTTACTGTTCACCTCCCGCGGTCTGGTCTACTTCAACACACCGAGCCGCACATGTGTGCGCAAGCTTAATGAGCGCATGCAAGTTGCCGCTCCTACAGCCTAGTTTATTTCAACAAATCTGAAGCAAGTTATGATATGTTATCAGCGTCAGCCTCCATCGGATGGCTCAATGGATAGGAATACAAGTCACCGCCACTGCGGTTTATTTAACTTCAACAACCAGCTGGATGAACCACTGGCCGGATTACTGACACAAGTCATACATGGTCATTAACAACCTATTGCGGGCAACCTCGACCTTCCATGGATGCACATCACGTTATCAAATGCCGAGGGTATACAATGAGTGTTGCAAAGATCATCAAACTTGCCACCTTACCTCCAGCTTCAACACAATCCAGTGTTTCCGCTGTCGACTATATACCGGTTTATGCCACGACCAAGTATGGAGAACGCATTCCAACTCCTCAAGTCGTCTTAAGACTCGGGGGCTATACAGACATGATTCACTAAATGTTGCTAGTTTCAGCAAATTCAAGAACCCCGGATCACCCGATCTTGGGGGCTACTGCAACATTGGTGAAAGTTTAATAGTTGTTAGAAAATTTCCAACTGAAAAAGTGCCAAGCAATCTGGGAGTCCTGGTTCAAGAGAAGTCTATCTCTCACAAAGTTTTGAGATCTCGATATCCGGCTCAGCATCTGGTTCAAAAGGAATTCATCTCTCACAAAGTTTGAGTTTTTAGGAAATTAAGGGTTGCTAAAGAGAACTAGCTGTCATGATGCGACTGTTCAAAAATGGGTGTCCTACCTTATTGGCGGAAGATTTAAAAGTTTCCCTAGAGGACGAACCACCATGATGCATAGTTCAAACATGGGTCCGTTCAAACTCACCTATTTGCTGTAGTCTCTCTGGCTTGTGGCCCGTTCGTACTCTTATTCAGTCAATCTTTTTAAAGACCCTGAACTGTTTAAGGTTAAAAGGACGGATTTATGTCACTTGAGAGCCGGCTTATGGGTCTCGGAGTACTCATGCCCTGATGTAGCCTCTCCACTATATGGCTCGTCGTACTCTTAATAGTCAATCTTTTTAAAGACCCTGAAATAGTTAAGGTTAAAACGACGAATTTGTGCCATGTGAGAGCCGGCATATGAGGTTTGGGTAGTCATGCCTAAGTTTTTGAAAACAACAAAGCTTGAGTCTTTCATGTTGTCATACATTGCATCTTGCATTGAATCATACATTGCATCATCATTGCATCATCTTACCATGCATCATATATGCATGGATATCCTGGTTTATATTGTAGGAACCAGTTTTTTTCAAAACGGGTTATAATATTCGAACCTTAAATAGCCAATGTGGTTGGATTTTTATTATGGTTATCATAACCGATATTGCATGATTGAGGTTTTCAAAGCCCCTTCAGAGTAACAGCTACTATTTCTTCGTCCAAAAAATACCAACTTACAACAAAGAGCATGGTTGAACATTGATATGCAAAGTGTTCGTCAACATCATCTAGATAGTGGATAGGATTTTATTCTACAATGGAAGGAATAGTCCCGAATTGTTGTGGGCATATGGCCGACACTTGGGGGCTACATTATTCAAGTCCAGTTTATATCAAGTATGTAGGTCTCATGTCACTACAAGCACGCACCACGACACTTGGGGGATAATGCAAGCTATTTTTTAATCATTACATTATCAACAGAACTTATTATCTCACGGAGATGAGCCGGACTTTATATCTTTTTCTAAGTCCCAACCCAGTATTGTCTTATTGAGCTGGCCCTTGGGGGCTACACATTTCTCCTCAAGTCCATATATTCAGATCTACAGAAAGTTCCTGCTCATTATTGCGTAATTGCCCGGCCCTTGGGGGCTACACTGGGTGAAGTTTTATGAGCATAGGACAATTACAAGTCCCAGGCTATTGCAGGCAAGGCAACCTTGCACTTGGGGGCTACACAGTCAAAAATATTATTGCAAAACACCAAGTCATCATGGATAGACTCGGAGCTTGGGGGCTACAGGTAATACGGAGATAAAAAATAGCAGAAAATTTTCCAGCTATCAATTTTGAGTGCGCTAGGTCTCATGTCTTGGTGGAGCTGAAGCATTCAAAACCGGTTCAACATTACACGGAATTATTTATTCCCAATAATTTTATCAAGTCAAATTGGAGTCTGCTTATTTTGATCTGGCAGCACCAACGATCATGACCCGGCGTTATCCATGATTATGACCCTACGGAGATGACCCGCCAAGAGCATTGGAGGCCGATTTAATGGTATACGGGTGTTTTCTTCCGAATATTTTATTTCAAAGGACACTGACAAGCAAGGCGATTGTGAAGATGGCTCGTTAATATGAAGAATAAACCTGGATTTTCAAGGAGAAACTTCATGAAATTAAGCCGACCAATGGATCAAGCTGGTCCCTTAACATATTTGTTATTCTTATTTCAGGAGCTTACCATGAATAAATTCATGCTAACCTGGGGGCTAATGTCGGTGATATTTTCCCGCGGTATAACCCGGCCTTAAATATGACCCGGTCAGGACTTGGTGACTTACTGGTGACCCGGCCGAGACTTGGTGGTTCATTAGTGACCCGGCAGGCGGGTCAGACGCCCGACATCGCCCAAGGACCAACGAGCAAGGCGGCGCAAGGCGGCTCGTGGACGGTCTTGGAGGGGCGGCTCATAAGAGAAGGCCCAAGTAGAGAAAGGATTCCCTCACAAAGGAAATAAGACCCGGATTAGGATTCAAGAGAGACTAGTCCTAATCCTACTCCTAGTAGGACTCTACATGTAAACCTACCCTTCCACTTATATAAGGAGGAGTAAGGCACCCCTAGAGGGAGAAGTTCAAGGCATTAGAGATAGACAGATTAGAGGCTCTCGGGACTAGAGGTAGTGATTTTGCACCCTTGTAATCGAGATCATCATCATCATCATCATCATCATCATCATCATCAATATAGAGACAAAGCAGGACTTAGGCTTTTACCTCCATTGGAGGGGCCGAACCTGGGTAAACCGCATCTCTCAATTCCGACCAATCACTCTCAAGCCGCCACATAGTTGTGATGGCCTCACACCTAAGTTCTCTCATGAGGACATCATGTCGTGAAAAATCCACGACACATGATCTCTTATCATGCACACATGCATGGCACTTAGAACATGTGAATAAAGTGGAACTCGAGATTAAATCCATCTTAGCTAGTTGTGTCATCCAACCAAAGTTAGTGTGAAAAAGACGTGAATGCCAAACCTCACATTTTTTCACATTAGAATGAATTTGGTTCACGACGTCATTACATAAATCCACGAGGGAAAGGCGACGTCCAATGCTACTGCTATCACGCTACAGTTAAGTTTTAGCAGTAGTGTTGGCCTGGCAAGCGCTACTACTATGTGTTTTTAACAGTAGCGCTTGCCAGGCCGTCGCTACTACTAAATCTGTAGCGCTTGGACGAACGAAGCACTGCTGCTTATCCACCGCTGCAATTAGATGATTTCCAGCGCTACTGCTAGTATTCCTGCTTTCACAGATTTACACCCTCTAAACATAGTTTCATCAGATCATACTAAACATACACTATTATCATCATATCATAGACATATAGTACTCTCGTCATACCATCATCATCATTCAACACAAATATTATCACATCTTGAAAATAGCGATACACAAGAGTGATCATGTCATGTATCGAATAAGTGCAAATGCATGGTCATGGCACAAACACAAGTTTTCATCATCTCTATCTAAACCATGATGTAGAGGAAAAGAGCGATCAGCATGAGCAAGAGCGCGACTATGTAGTACTTGAGGCACCGGCGGTAACGCCCCCGCTCATGCTGGAGTGTCCACGTCAAGTAACTACTTTCCGCTTCGGCTCTAGTGTCAAACCCTCTGTGGTTAGCACCTGGGTACCTGTACACCTAGGCCTGAGCGTGTGGCCAGTGGTCGTAGACTCCCAGAACCCTCCCAACGAACACAACGTGCTAGTCCTTCGCCATCTCTGATCTATGTACCTGCATCGACAGTTGATCAATTGAACGATAATATGCAACATAATGTACTTAAGAAAAGAAAGAGGCATAATTAGCAAAATACAGGCAACTTATAGTAAACATAAGTGACGAAGTTCCTGATATATACCCAAACTAATTAACTAGCAAGAGCGATCAGTCCTCCATGTCGGCGGTCCAATCTTCATAGTCAGGGATGAAGCACCCGAGCTTCGTGAAAGGCTTGAGGTCTAGACGCTGAGCGAGTAGCAGTACTCAGACATCATCCCGCGTCATTGTTGGCCCATGGTAGAAAATTCCTGTTGGTTCGAGGACCTGCTTCATCATCACTTGGGCAAGTTCACACTGTACGTGATAAAACTCAGTTTGGAGTCGATGATTTGGTGTCTGTCCTATGCTTGTGGCCCAGCTGACAATCTCGGCATCTTCGGTACTAGGTGACATGAGAAGGCATTGATTATCCCTTTTGTACTCGAGCAGGTGATCCATGAGGTAGAATCCATCAGCCTAACTGGTGTGCGGTTGCTGGATGCAGCAGAAGTCGGTTTTATGGCGGAAAACCAGCCCGACCTTCGTGTTCCTTTTCACCTTTATATATCCACCAGGCATCCTGAAGGTAAACAGGACACTATTGAGAACTCTCTTTACGTGCGTGTAATCCTTTTTCTTTATGTTCTTTGATGAGTCCAAGTATATAGCATGGGAGTATTCCGGGTACAGAACGATGAGCACGGCGCCGCCCCTCTACGCAAATGAAGTACACACCTCTAATTAGCCTCCATGCTTGCAAAGGAATGATTAACGACACTTACGAAAGGATATGCACGGATGACTTATGTGGGATGATAAGGCAGGAGAATCGCTTCCATGTCCTTATTAGCGATCATGAATCTGCAGAGGTACTTGCTCGCATATTCACGGTGCTCTTTGCAAACTGCCAAGTAGCTCTCGTGCATATAGAACGGGTGCGCGACGCAGATATATCGTATGTTCTCAATCCTGATGAAGTAGTTGAGATACATCACATACATACGAATGAACTGGAACTCCAGCTTGGTCATGTGGAACATGTTGTAGATGTAGTCAAATCCCAGGATGAAGTGATTCGCGAGCCAGGTGTCGACGTACAACTTCCCACCAGGCACCTGAGCCGCGTAAAGCGGGTATCCTAGTTTTTCCGTGATTATAAGGCTTTTTCTCTGGCCAGCACATCTTCATGGAGTCTCCTTGGATCATTGTTCAGTATGTTATCTAGCTCTTTGGGGGATAGGATCGGCTCGCCGGCGACATGGAAACGGTTCTTACCTTCGATAGGTATTCTGTCTACCACCCCGGGCTTCAGAGGCGGCTGTCTGCTTGAAGCAGCTCTAGTGCCTTAGGGCCTTTCTTTTCCGATCTCCTCCTTGGCTTCTTGGTGGGTGGCTGCGGTAGGGAGCCCAACATACCTTCCCTAACCACTCCCCAAGTGTCGTCGAGCTAAACATTGGACGGGCCTCGGGGGTTTGTTGGGTAGTGGCGTCTCCTGTGAGGATTGCTTGAAGAGAGACTTTTCGCACTCCGCCTTAGGATGTTCCTGCTCCGGCAAATAAGGCAGCATCATGTCATCATCTCCATGCTCATAGCTTGAGTCTTCGTCGTCCTGAGCCATCAACCATCCATCATCGTAGGCGGTATTGAAATACTTGTCTGGGTCATCATCATCCTCCTCCATGTCATCAACATTTGCTTCTTCGATAGCGTGGGCGACATGAACTGGCACTAATGGAGGCTCTCCCTCGCGTCGTCTGCTACCCCCGCCAAGGCAGGTGCTGGTAATGTGGTAGGTGAGGTGGTGTTCATACCTTCTTGAGAAGGTGGTGTTGGCGTGATACTGCGCGCGTCGAGACAAAGAAGAGACTTCGGCCAAGGCAAGAACCAGCTCTTGCATGCACAAATCCTTGGGGGGGTCTCGTCGTCATCGGCTGGTACTAGAGGAGGCAAATCCTCGAAGCCCGCTAAGACATTAGCCACGTTAACCTTGAAGACGCCATGGGGCATCTCTCGGTTGTGGAACATGCGGTCCTTTGGCTTCACGATCGTTGCCTTTCACACGGCCAACTTGTGGCCCTTGAAGTCGTGCAATAGGCTGCACGGGGTATCGTTCGCCTATGAACAAGACATGTCTGCGACATCAAACATCCGAAAGGCAACTGAAACGGAAGACTATAGACATGCTGGTGAAAAGGGTATGACGCGTAATTACCATGAGGGCGTTGAGCTCAGCCAGCAATGAAGGCCCACCGAGCATGCAAGAGACGGAGGTCGGGCTGCTATGAACAGGAGCGGGACATTTTGCAGTTGCTTGAGAAGGTGCCAGTGCTGTGGTGTTTGCCGAATTGCTCCCGACAAAGCTGGGAAGGGGAAAGTCCTGTGGCCGTGCATTTCGATAGTTCTTCATGAAATCGAAAAGTGCCGGAATCAAGTTGACCATCGCGTTAGTGACCGTTGTATTGACGGCCTCGCGCAACTCTTCTTTGGTCTCAGTTTTGGTCTTATTGACCGCAATCGCGATCTTCTCGTTGATGGTCTGTTGAGTGACGATCGACCGTCTCTTCCTTCTTTCCTCTGGCTCCTCGTGGTAGCAAGTCTTCCATGAGGAGCCATCTCCGACACCGTGCACATGTCCATAGGACGGCGGCTTCTCCACCGGGACCTTTTTTTAGTATGTTCAGGGCCCGGTTTAATGGGGTGTCCCACCTGGGCCTCGCCGACGACTATGATGACTCGTTGCTGCGGCTGCCTTTTGGTGCCGCTCTTTCTGCAAAAGGGACATGGATGGTTTACTAATGTGACAATGTAGTCGAACTGATTGGAAGCTAATATGATAATGTGTTAATATAACAATTACCATAAGTCTCATGAACTCCCTCGTGTTCGGGTCCATGTAAAAGATCTTTTTGACTTTGTCCCGCTTGTACCGGGCCCTGATCCAGTCATGCTCCAGCGGGTCAGTGAACTCTGCCAAGGGGTCTGGGATTCCGTGACTTTCACATTCAGCGTCCTCCTTGGCCCATACGTGCCTCTTCCCCTCGAAACCACGGCTTCCGAGGCGGTGGGGAGGCGTGTTCCTGGCCTGGAGCGCCTTCATTTTCTCCGAACTTTCCTTGACTTCTTCTTTACCACAATTCTCATTGAATTTTTCAAAGTACTCTTCCATTATTGACGGATTATCAGCATGAATCTTGGACCACGGTTCATTCTTCGCAATCGCTTTTTTCACCCGAACTTTCCAGGAGCACAAGTTGTTGGTGAATGTCACCATCGCCTTGGCATTTATCTTTGTCATGGAGACATCATCCCACAGGTCTTTAAATGTGCTTTCATCCCGGCCGGGGAACAGGAACCTATTGTACAACTTCTTTAGGAGAATGTGTTCCATATGTGGTATCTTCTTCAACAGAACGTCATTGATGTTCGTGGTTTCCCGAAGGATGCATCCCAGTTGATTGCCCCAGCACGAGCGCGTTTCCTCCGGCGCCGTTGGCTCTAACTTCTTGGGGTGCATCTCCGTGACCACAATTTGTCCGATGCCGAGCTTGTTTGGTTTTCGTGACCTCTTCTTCTTCGGTGCTTTATCGGCTACGACAACATCGTTGCCGGTCTCGGGGGTGGTGTCGGTGCCGGTGCCAGTGCCGGTGCCGTTGTCGGTTTCGGCGTCAGGGTTGGTGCCACTGCCGCCACCATGCAACCCCATCTAGTGTTTGTCCAGGTAATCGAAATAGTGATAAGCTGCCTCGTGGGGGTCTACTACGAGGCGAGCAGAACCCCCGGCTTCGTCGTCGGTAGACATGTTTCCTATTCAACAATTGTAAATAAAAGATATAATGAAGAGAAAAGGGGGCCTATATACATTTGCTCGGAATGTTGATTCATTCCCCTTCCGACAAATCCCGAGTTCTCCATATGTCCTAGTTTCTAGCACAAGTTGGGCCTAAACTTTTCGGCATGGCCTTTGCTAAATGGTGGACATATGGAGCGCCTGAAATTTGCCGGAATGGAAATGAATTAACATTTTGACAAAACGTAGGCCACTCGGATATTTTGCCAAAACATGGCTGCCTCATTAGTACAGTGATTTACATGCTGGAACTTACAAGATAAAAACAAGATACCGTGGCTTCATTGATAGAGAGTTTATGTTCACTCCATTTTTTATGGGAAAACTCCTAAACGGGGCAATACACATCTAGGAGAAAAGCCTAATCTATAGCAACAAGTTTGATTCCAAGTAAAAATATCATAAAAAGGTGAAAGCGCATAAGAGCATACACATGCTTGTTATCGCAAGCCCGTTGCTGCATCTGTCTTCATGTGTTTGTTTATGAACGAAAAACTAGAGAATGCAAATATCAACAATTTCTTTTAACTAAAATAAATAAATACCTAGAATTATGTTAACTACACCGAAAACACCTAAAATACCTACAACCAACATTCAAATACCTAGAACCAACATTCAAATAACTAGTTTTTTAACTAGGATTCATACCACCTAATTAACTAGGGTTCATAACCTACATTCAGATAACTACTCTAAGAACCTACATTATTCTAAGAACCAACATTTTTTAACTAGGGTTCATACTACTCTAATTAACTAGGGTTCATAACCTACATCACAACTACTCATCATAATCAATCCATCCATCAATCTACATTCAAACAATTTACATTCTAAATAATAGAGAGAGAAGGGAGCTAGGGAGGGAGGGAGGAAGGAGGGAGGGAGGGAGGAGGAGGGAGGAGGAGGGAGTAGGCTACCTCGCTCTGTGGCGGCGGTGGACAGCGGCGGTGGTGCGGGCGGTGGCTAGCGATGGCGCCGGTGGTGCTGGCGGCAGCGGTTGGTGACGGTGCCGGTGGTGCAGAGAGCAGCGAGAGTGTGAGGGGGAGAGTGAGGGAGAGGGGGGCGCGCAGGTGGATAAGGTGGGCGAGGTGGGACTAAACCAGTGCGAGGGTGGGTAGGGGCTCGGGCTGGCGTCGAGGTCCAGGACGAGGAGGAGGCCAGAGGAGGCTGGCATCGAGGCCGACGGCGGCGTGGGCGACGGCAGCATAGGGAGTGGAGAGGTGGGAGTGCGGCCTATACTTGGTCTTATCCGGCATGTTCATCAATGTGCCAAGCAACCTCTCAGGGACATTCTTCATGATATGCATTTGATCAAGGCAATGAGGCGTGTCGTGATTGGGCCAGTACTCCAAGTCCCAGAACACAAACCTCGTTTTCCATACCTTCAGCAGCGGCTCTAGCGCCTTTTTGATCTTTCCCAACGTGGGGCATTGTTCCCAGTTTCTCAACAACTTGTTGATTTTTGCGTCGCTCCTCTTACGTGGAGGTACTCGAAGCTCATCCAACCCATTGAATAGATCTCCATGCTTTCTCCATGAGTCATCCTTCTCGAGCCATCTATGATGCCCCATGTACACGATTTTCCCAGATCCGCCATCTTTCGTTGACGTAAGCTGCTGAGACGTTGTATCATCCATGCACCTCGTGCATCCGCAGTATCCGTGGCACACAAGGCCTGAGGTCTACCCGTAACCGAGATAGTCGTGCACCATCATCAACGCGGCTCTCATATGGAAATACTCTCCTTTGTTGGCATCCCATGTCGATGTAGGTGTTTCCCATAACATGTCTAGCTCCTCTTGCAGAAGCCCCATATACAAGTTAATACTATTTCTCAGTTGTTTTGGCCCTTGAATCAGCATGCTCATGTGTACGTACTTCGTCTTCATGCACTTCCATGGGGGGAGGTTGTATATCCATACAAACACGCGCCATGTGCTGTGGTTGGTGTTCTGGTTTCCAAACGGATCCATGCCATCGGTACTCGCACCAAGCACGATGTTCCTTGGATCTTCTGCAGCAAATCCATATACGGCATTGAATGCTCTCCACTGGCTACCATCTATGAGGTGTCTCAGCTTCGGATCATCTCCATCGTCGGGCTTCTTCCTCTCCGCATGCCAGCACATGAGCTTTGCTTCCTTAGGATCTACGAAATACCGCTGTAGACGGGAGTGATCGGAAAGTACCATACAACTTTCTGAGGAGCTTTCTTTCCTGCCTTCTTGTATCGAGAAGAATTGCACACTGGATAGCTGGTTTTTTCCGCGTGCTCCCCCCGATAAATGACGCAATCATTGAGCATGTGTGGTACCTAATGCGCATCAAATCAAAAGGGCAAACGATTTTCTTGGCCTCCTGGACACTAGTAGGACACAGGTTCCCCACGGGAAGAACTTTATTATGTAGATACTTCAAATGCTCATCGAGGCTTTTGTCTGTCCATTTGATTTTGGCCTTCGTCTTCAGAAGTTCGAGCGTGAAACTCAAGCGGGTCACCTCGGGATGTAGTCTTCGAGTCTACTTCAAGTTGCGCCAGCTTGGCCTCCTCTCTAGAAGCAGCTCTCTCGCTAGTCGTACTCTTGCAAAGGACGTCTCGAACATGAGGGTCCTGCACGATTGCACTTAGTAGCATCGAACACTGTGGCGTGACCTCTTCTCTACCATGTCTGAACTCTTCTTCGCCATGTCTGGAATCTTCTCCGATGCTGTCATTTCCAGACTCTTCTCCGGCGCCATCGTCATGTCGATCGGTCATCTCTTCGTCGAGCCCCATGTCGTTATTCCCTGACATGTGGACGTCCACATCATCATCAGCTTCTTCACTTATCCACTGAGTATAGCCATCCATGAAACCATTCTTCAGCAGGTACGCCTTCAAAGTCCCATGATCAAAAGGGTCCAAAATGACTCCTTCCTTGCATCTTGCACACGAACATCTAATCCTAGTCCTATTATTTGAGTACATGTCCATCACCACGGATTGCATGTACTGCTCCACCTTCCATCCACTCACCTTCATGAGCGACTGCACGATGTAACAAGCAGAAGGGTTATAAAATAAATAATGCATGCATGCTTCAAAGTAATGTAAAATTTTGGCATGACCTTGCCTAAAAATAGAACATATTGAGTTTGCTCGAAATTCACCGAAACGGAAATAAATCGACATCTCGGCGAAACATAAGCAACTCGAGGGCATTTCACTCACACAAATCTCTCCATATATCCCAAACACACATATTCTCATTCACACACATATTCCCATTCTTGAAATGAACAATTTTTTACTCACCTATATATCTCCCGAGAGCGATACCGATCGAGAGAGCACACCGTTAATTAGATGATGAGAGAGACCGATCAAGACATTTGGATGGCTAAATAGCTAGCTAGATCTAGTTCTTAGGGAGAAGAAGTGAATCCAGCTAGCTAACTAATGGACAGGGAGTTATGTCGGAAGGGGACATTAATGGGGGGGGAGAGGAAGAGAGGTAGGAGCAAGAGAGATAATGTGAGAGAGGCCATTTATGGAGGAGAGTTATGGTGGAGCAGGACATTAGTGAGGAGAGAATTAGAGAGGTAGGAGGAAGAGAGAAGAAGAGCAACAATGGTGGAGAGTGGAGAGGGGAAAGGAGGGGAGAGAGGGCAAAGTGTGGGAGAGAGGGAGGGGGTAAAAAGGTGGCAGCAGCCGCAACTAGCAGTAGCGCTGCTTACAAAAAAGCGGTGCTACTATGTGTGGCACATTAGGAGTAGCGCTCGCATGTCAGAAAGCACTACTGGCAGTGGCCTTAGCAGTAGCGCTTCCTCCCACCCATCGCTGTTACTATAAATAGTGTCGGCAGGGTCGGCGGGGCCACCTTATTAGTAGCGCTTTCTTAGCGCCCAACGCTACTACTAAGCCCTTAGCTGTAGCGCTGCAAGAATACAATGCTACTGGTAATTAGCAGCAGCGGTTTTATTTTTCCAGCGCTACTAGTAGGCTCCTGTCTATAAGGTTTTCCCTAGTAGTGATACCAACGCCATGAACAAGAGCATGCGAGCCATTCCCCATCAGGAAGGAGCAATCTTGTGCAAGCTGGTGAGAAGAGAACAATGACATATCAGCACACACATGTATGTTGACCCTGGTGTCAACCCACCAATCGGCGAACTAACAACTAAAAGTACAGTAAACAAATTACCATACCCAGTTGCCCCGTCACTGTTACTCATAGTCACATTGATAGACTTGGAGTCATGTCCTGGCTTTTTGTATTTGTTTGGGCACTTGTTTGCCCAATGTTCCTCTAAAAGACAAGTAAAGTAGACATCTCTCGTTTTGTCTTTCTTCTTACCCTTCTTCTTGAAGATAGTATTCTGCTGGACAGAGTTCTTTCCCTTGAACTTGTGGAAATTCTTTTGAACCACATTGGCATTTGAAGAACCCTCTACCACCTTCACGTATGAGTCCTTTGCTTTCGAGTTCTGCTCAACACTTACATGACCGATGGCATCCTTAACAAAAAAATTCATGTATCAACTGCTTGAGAGAAGTAGAAAAGTACCTCCATGCAGGACGGAGCTTTGCAATAATGAAACCCACGACAAACTTGTCCGGTAACTCACACTTCAGGAGCTCCAGCTCCTTAGCGAGACACTATATCTCATGAGCCTGGTCCAGAATAGGACGGTTATTAACCATCCTGTAATCATGAAACTGCTCAATAGCATACATTTTGCTTCCAGTATCGGTTGCGCTGAACTTAGATTCGAGCGTATCCCAAAAGTTTTTGGCAACACGCATATGGAAATATGCGTCGACCAACTTGTCTCCGATCACAGTAAGAACGACTCCCACAAAGACAGTGGTGGCCTTCCTGAATGCCTTCCCCTATTAAGGAGCAATTGTTCCTATGGGATCCACAACACTGACCCAGAACACGTTCATGGCTGTGAGGCACAAGGTGGTCCTCGTCTGCCAACGCTTAAAATGCGTTCCGGTAAACTTTTCTGGTTTTAGTCTAGCTGCAAAAGCCATGAGTCGAAAAGTGTCTAAAATAAGGTTTTTGGATGTTGGACATATTAGTACTTTTCCATTACACTAAACCACAAGTAAACAGCAAGCATGACAAATACGGTATGCACTTCATACCTGTTGGGGAACGTTGCATGGGAAACAAAAAATTTCCTACGCACATGCAAGATCTATCCATGGTGATGAGCATCTACGAGAGGGAGAGTGGATCTACATACCCTTGTAGATCGCTAAGCGGGAAGCGTTAAGAAACGCGGTTGGTGTAGTCGAACGTCTGCGCGATCCAAATCGCCGAGCGTCCCGCGATCTCATCATGATCTGTCCCGCGATCCAATCATGATCCGTCCTACGAACTCATCATGATCCGTCCCGCGATCTCATCATGGTCCGTCCCTCGAATTCATCACGATCCGTCCTGCGATCTCGTCACGGTCCTTCCGATCTAGCGCCGAATGGACGACACCTCCGCGTTCATCACACGTACAGCTTGATCACGATCTCCGCCTTCTTGATCCAGCAACAAGGAGCAGAGAGGTAGAAGAGTTCTCCGGCAGCGTGACGGCGCTGCGGCGATGGTGGTGGAGCTATTTCGGCAGGGCTTCGCCTAAGCACTGCAGAAAACCGATCTAGAGGAGAAACTATGCACTAGAGGAATGGATAGCACGTGGCTGAAAATTCTGTGCCAAAACCCTAAAATCCTCTAGTATATATAGGAGGAGAGGAGGAGGAGTCTTGGCTGCCAAAAATCCAGCCCTTGGGTCGACCAAAGTGGGGAGGAGAGAAGGACTCCTCCTCCAATCCTAGTAGGACTAGGATTCCTCTTTTTTTTGGCCTTTTTCCACCTTTTTCCCTTTGGGCCTTTTCTCCCAGCCGCATGGGCCTTGTGTGGGAATTCCACCAGCCCAGAAAAGGCTGGTATTTACTCTCCCACAGCCCATGAAGCCTCTTGGGTCGAAATACCCCTCCCGGTGGTCTCCCGGTACACTACCGGCACTCCCGGTACATTACTGATTAGCCTGAAACTTTTCCGGCGACCAAAATGGGACTTCCTATATATCAACATTTACCTACGGACCATTCCGGAGCTCCTCGTGACGTCCTGGATCTCATCCGGGACTCCGAACAACCTTCGGTCACCACCATACATAACTCTATACTACTGAAACGTCACCGAACCTTAAGTGTGCAGACCCTGCGGGTTCGAGAACTATGTAGACATGACCGAGACATCTCTAGAGTCAATAACCAATAGCGGGACCTGGATGCCCATATTGGTTCCTACATATTCTACGAAGATCTTTATCGGTCGAACCTCTATGTCAAGGATTCAGTTAATCCCGTATGATGTTCCCTTTGTTCTTCGGTATGTTTACTTGCCCGAGATTCGATCGACGGTATCTCCATACCTAGTTCAACCTCGTTACCGGCAAGTCTCTTTACTCGTTCCGTAATACAAGATCCCGTGACTAACACTTAGTCACATTGCTTGCAAGGCTTGTTGTGATGTTGTATTACCGAGTGGGCCCTGAGATACCTCTCCGTCACACGGAGTAACAAATCCCAGTCTTGATCCATGCCAACGCAACAGACACCCTCGGAGATACCTGTAGAGTACCTTTATAGTCACCCAGTTACGTTGCGACGTTTGATACACACAAGGCACTCCTCCGGTGTCAGTGAGTTACATGATCTCATGGTCATAGGAACAGATACTTGACATGCAGAAACCAGTAGCATTAAACTGACACGATCATATGCTACGTTTGTAGTTTGGGTCTTGTCCATCCCATCATTTTCCTAATGATGTGATCCCGTTATCAAATGACATCTCATGTCAATGGCTAGGAAACCTTAACCATCTTTAATCAACGAGCTAGTCTATTAGAGGCATACTAGGGACATGGTTTTGTCTATGTATCCACACATGCATCTAAGTCTCCGATCAATAGAATTATAGTATGGATAATAAACGATTATCATGAACAAGAAAATATGATAATAACTAATTTATTATTGCTTCTAGGGCATATTTCCAACAATACCAATACCTAACCATACTAGCACGTACAATATATAGAACTCAAATATCTATGGACATGACATATGCGTCTAGCACGAGAATGAGTAAATCAGAGATGAACAAATCATACCATGTGGTTGGCCAAGCCAACATGATGGCGGCCGCAGCAGCCTCATCGGCATCCGTGGCCTTCTTCTTGGCGGCGACGGGTCCAGAGCAGTCATGCCGAGACACTCCCCAAAAACCTTATTGCCGTTCTCCAAGTAGGATCTCAAACGACAGGGTTCTGGAGGCACCTGCTCTCCCAACCAAACGTGCTCGCGGTCATCGGAATGGGATCACGGGAGGCAGCACACTGAGAGAAACAGTAGATGACGGCTAGGATTGTACAGAGAGGGAGAGAGTGAACGGATGGGCCTGGGCTAGGCCGACGACCGAGTCCGCGAACAGCCCACGGTCCAACGTCTCGGACAATGGCACTTTCATTTAACGACTTGCTAATTATTCAACAATTAATTAACCATTTCTGACCGGCAAGAATAAGGCTCGACTCGTTCTAGCAACCCGTGGAGCGCGCGTCGTGACAAGGCGAGGCATGAAATGGCGAGGCGAACGGCTGCGGAGGAGGAGCGCGTGTGTACAACTCCTCTTCTCAACCTCCCAATGGTAAGTGATAGAGCAATCCTTATAAAAGGGTCTCTCTCTTACTACCGTAGCAGTATGGTACTGAACTTCGCATCACTTGTCATACACTCACATGGGCCATAAAGATTAATGAAGAATTATTGTTTTATATGGGTCTAAGCCCATCTATAATCCAAAACTGAGGGATAGTCGGTCACGGTCCGCGGACGCATCCAGACGCGTCTACTGACATTTGAAAGACCAGATTATCTATATGATGATGTAGATGAGAGAGGCGTTTTGGAGGCCGAGCTCCATGAAGGCCTTTATTTTTGAAAATTTCAAATTCAAATTTTTATGGTTCGAAAAATTCTGAAAAAATATATGCGTGTATATAAGGATGTAACCCACGTGTGTCTAAAAATTCATGATGAAATACCTTGAGTTACGACCTGTACAAAAAACAGAAATTCATGGCCTGAGAGGATGAATAGTATCATGTGTTAAACGACTCCAGATTTGTCTTTTTTGCATAGCCCTCATTTCATTGTATTTTGAACTGAAAATTTACACACATGTGTGTTATGTCTTCATGTATATCTATATTTTTTTCAGAATTTTTTAAAATATAAAAATATGAATTTTGATGAAATTTCAAATTTGAATTTGGAGGCCTCACTGGAGGCCGAGCTCAAAAAGGATTTCCGGATGTAGATGCTCTGACTACCTGCTCATTATGATGCTAGTAGCTAGTGGCAACGAGCTCCAAGCCAGTGCTAGTGCGCGATCGTGCTCATTGGTAATCAAGTCATTCGGTATCTACACTAGACAAAACGTTCGTTATGTATACACACACATGCCCATTTATCTATTGGCGGGGCATACTACGGGACAGATGGTTTGCTGGATTCGGACAAAGTCATCTCTACTGGTCTTGGGCAATTGTCATGTAGTATGGCCGACGTACGAACGTGGAACAAATACCAGGCCACAACTTGCACAACGCGAAGCTCACGGGCAATTGTCGAGGTGCCATGCTGTGTATGTCAGAGAAGACGACCGACGGATACAGTGCATCTTCCGACTCTTCCATCTTTACTTGGCACGACTCGTACGAGTGGGGCATGGGTGTGACTCGGCCGGGGACTGGGAAAACTGCGGCACTGTGTACACTGAACCTAGAGACGCTACCAGAAATCTGCAAATGTAAATTAACTTTTGGAGACGACAAGCCTGCAAACTTGCATGGTGGGCGATTTTTTATTTATTAGATCATCTACGTCCGGGCCTCTCAAATCCGTTTTAAACGCCGGGGCAGGAGGTCTGATCAGCACCGGAATCGTCAAACGACCGGGCTGATCAGCACCGGAATCGTCAAACGACCGGGCTGATCAGCACCTCTCATATCTAACCCAAATATGAAGCGGATATGGAGAACCCGAGCAAGCCTGGGCACCCCCGCCTGGCCCGCTCTGGCCCACATCAACCTCATATATATTCGTCATCATCTTTTGGTCGGCCCAAACCATAGCCACTTCACTCCATTCCCATTCACTCCCATCCGCCAACCTACCTCACCTCCGGCGATCTCTGGCCTTCTTTGGCGTAAAGGGCAGCGGATCCGACTCTGACCAGTTTGGGTCCATCTACTGGGGGTCGTCCCATGCGCAGTGGAGGACGCAATGGCGGCTCGCATTGCACTACGCCGCTCCCGCGATGACGGCGCCCGGCCGACAGCAGGATCTGTCTGCCACGACTCCATAGCGTCCGCTCAAAGGGCGCTCGGTTCCTCTGGGGAGGGATCATCCATGTCCCGATGGGCGGATCCATCGACCGGATTCGCGGACTTCGAGTCGCACCGGGAACGGGCTGTCCGCCGTGGAAAGAAGAGGATAAGGGTCGCCGAAGCCTATCTTGCGAAGGAAATGGCGGAGGCAGGGGCGGCAGAGCAGGCGGGCGTAGAGGAGTAAGCCATCCGCGCCCATATTTCAAAGAAACAGCAGCGGAAGAACATGCGCGTCCTCGCCCACGAGCTGAATCGGGCGGTCCGTGAAATGGCCAGACTGACACCGAAGGAGGAGAAAGAAGTGAGCTCTGACGACGACAGCTCCGGCGACGAGCAGATCCGGCTTGATTCATACTATACTTCGACGACAAGCACGACAGCGTCACGGGGAAGGGCAAGGGCAGCCGTGGAAGGATCTCCACCATAGCCAAACATGCCAAAATTTGGTAGTCCGATGGCATGTTAGTAGTAATGGAGTAGCCGGACGATGTGTGTAATGCATCGACATAGTAATTGCATCAGTTTTATGGATTTGAGATATGAGATTTGAAGTTTCCGGACGTGGAATGCATTATTTGAGGTGTCCGGACATGAACCACGTAAGACACCGACAACCCCGGTCCACCCAAAAAACCCTCCCGATCCCATTTTCTTTTAGTTCGTCCCTTCTCCTTCCTTGCTTTGCATACATATCCTCCTCCTCTGATGCCGTTCATGTACCTGTCCGGTCGGCACACAAGCATTGTCAGACCTCCGCAACCAGCACCGACGTGCCCGCTCTCCTTTTATGATGAGGTTGTCCATCCAGGACCCGTTGGTACGCACGTGCACTCCGCCCTCCTGTCGATGTTGTCCATGGCAGTCACCACACCCTATAGGTGTTCGGTGAAATGCCATTGAGCTTATTTTCGAACGCCATATCATTTTGTTAGAGTACGCAGGATGGAAGGATACTCGGCCATGAATGATGAGTTGTTGCGCGATGCGTGGTTGAATGTATCCATAGATTTCATGGGCAGAAGCGGAGAGGGTCTCTTTTGGTAGCGCGTGCATGATTCGTTTCATGTGCGAAAGCACATTGCACCCTACATGCACATCATCCAACAACGTAATGTAAGGTCGGTGATGCATCAATGGTATGCCATCCAGAGCTCCTTGACCAAGTTTTGTGAAGCGGTTGGTGGCTGGTGGCAAGGTGGCCATTGCAAGGAATAGGGGAGGTGATCGTAAGTTTTGCTTCTTCTTGCTTAACTTGCTCGATGAATTGTTAGTTAAAGCAATTGTTGAAATGTACGCGGATAGCATTGGACGATCATCTCCGGCATCCGTGTCTACGAACTGACCCCGGTCCGTGGATGGATGCGGAAGCAAATTTACAAATCAACGTTGGAGATACCCTAAACTAAAACACCTCTATTTTTTTACCACGCAAGTACTACAACATTGACTTTTCTTCGTCAGGACAAGATACCCATACATGCATGTGGTTTGCTGGCTGGAACAAGTGGGGTATAAATTTCTTTACTTCTGGTTGGACAAGCATCAGGAAGGTGCCGAGCATTCACCTAGGCGGCTGCAAGCTCTACTCATACTACTATAGTGTTAAATAGCTGTGCCAAACATGCAAGCACCTCTCACACGGTCACACCAGCTAAACATGCAAGCACCTCTCACACGGTCACACCTATCGCCAAGGAGCCATTTCCATCCAGCCAAAATGCTAGTCATCGAGACAGAGCCACCCAAATTGCTCGTCTCTCTCGCCATAGTGCTGCTAATGGCCACGGCCACTGCCGTGAAGCTCATGCCGGATGCAGCGGTGCTTGAGGGAGAAGCAAGAGCGCTCCTCGCCTGGAAAGCTAGCCTCGGCAACCAGAGCCAGCACCTCCTACGATCTTGGGAGAACACGACGGCGCCCTGCAGCTGGCGCGGCATCAGATGCACAGTGCATCGGCGCCAGCGCAGGCTGGCAATCAGGGGCATCTCTCTGCGGGGGATGCGGCTGAGAGGCACGCTGGAGTCACTTAACTTCTCGGCGTTCACGACTCTAGCACGCCTCGACCTCTCGCACAACCATCTCACCGGGAGCATCCCTCCAAGTATTGGGGCCGTCGGAGAACTCAAAGCTCTACTCCTACAAAGCAACCAGATAAGTGGCTCGATTCCACTAGGCAAAATGAGTAGTAACCTTGTGTCCCTCAACTTGTCAGAAAATCACTTAGTTGGTCACATCTCTTCTGAAATAGGCCACCTAAAGCACTTAGTCAAATTAGATTTGGGTGGTAATAATCTTTCTGGTTCTATCCCAATCAGCGTAGGTGAGTTGACCAAGCTCACTACCTTATACCTTTATAGTAATCATCTTTCTGGCAAGATTCCACAAGAATTAGGTTACCTTGTAAACTTAGAGGACCTGGAACTTGATCAAAATAGTCTATCAGGTTCAATCCCAAATAGCTTAGGAAATCTGAAAAAATTGATTACCTGCTACCTTGGCACAAACCAACTTTCTGGCTCAATTCCAATTAGCCTAGGCAATTTGACAAACCTCACTACCTTGCAACTTTCCGCGAATAAACTTTCTGGTAAAATTCCAAAAGAATTAGGTTGGTCGCTGAACTTAGAGGATTTGCGTCTTAGCATCAACACACTCTCAGGTTCCATCCCAAAAAGCTTAGGAAATTTGACAAAACTCACTACCTTGCGCCTTTCCAAGAACCAACTTTCTGGGAAAATTCCACAAGAATTAGGTTGGTTGTTGAACTTAGAGGACTTGCAACTTAACATCAACACATTCTCTGGTTCCATCCCAAATACCTTAGGAAATTTGACAAAACTCACTATCTTGCGCCTTTCTAGGAACCAACTTTCTGGGCAAATTCCACGAGAATTAGGCACCTTGTGAACTTACAGGACTTGGCTATTTATCAAAACACACTCACAGGCTCCATCCCAAACAACTTTGAAAATTTGACAAAGCTCACGGTTTTGTTCCTGTATGAGAACCAACTTTCTGGACATATTCCTGAAGGAATTGGAAGGTTAATGAATCTAGTTAAATTGGAACTCTCTGTTAACAACCTTTCTGGTGGATTGCCATCTGGCCTTTGTGAGGGAGGCCGGCTACAAAAATTGGCCGTTGAGTTCAACAACTTGGTTGGACCACTGCCGTCAAGCTTGCAAAGTTGTACAAGCCTAGTCAGGGTCCGACTTGAACGGAATAACCTCGAAGGAGATATCACTGGAATGGGAGCTCATCCAAATCTTACTTATATTGATATCAGTTCAAACAAACTATTTGGTAGACTATCTGACCGTTGGGGTGACTGCTACAAACTTACCATGCTGCGTGCATCAAACAATAATATAACAGGAGTAATACCATCAAGCATAGGGAAATTATCTCGGTTGGAGATATTTGATGTTTCATCAAATAAGCTTGAAGGAGAGATCCCAGCAGAAATTGGCAATGTGTCAACATTGTCTAGTTTGAGCCTTTCTAGTAACTTGTTGCAGGGGAATATGCCACAAGAAATTGGATCACTGGAAAATTTGGAGCATCTAGATTTATCATCAAACAAACTAACCGGGCAGATACCAAGATCAATTCAACACTGTCAGAAGCTACTCTTTCTAAAGTTGAGCCACAATCACCTCACCGGTACCATTCCTACCGAGCTAGGCATGTTGGTAAATCTACAAAAATTGTTGGATTTGAGTGGGAATTCAATTGAAGGAGATATTCCAAGTCTCTTGGGTGGTCTTAGTATGCTTGAAGCCTTGAATCTTTCTCACAATGCACTGAACGACAGAGTTCCACCTTCATTTCAGAGCATGACCAGTCTCATATCCATGGATATTTCATATAACCAATTAGAAGGGTCAGTGCCACATACTAGGTTCTTTGAAGAAGCCCCAATCAAATGGTTCATGCATAATAAGAAATTGTGTGGTGTTGTAAAAGGTTTGCCCTCTTGTGATCTTCCTCGAAGTAGTAGACAAGGAAAAAAGTTTGTAGCTATTTTACTAGGTATTATACCTATTGTTGTATCTTTTGTGTTTGTCATTGCACTAGTAACATGGCAATGCAAAAAGAAGAAACCCAAGACAGAAACTGCAAATGAAGTAAAACAAACCAAAATGTTTTCCATATGGAACTTTGATGGGGAGGATGTATACAACAAAATTGTTGATGCCACAAACAATTTTAGCAATGATCATTGCATTGGAACCGGAGGGAATGGATCTGTGTATAGGGCTCAGTTACCAACAGGCGAATTATTTGCAGTGAAGAAGATCCATATGACGGAAAATGATGAGCAATTTAACCGTGAAATATATGCATTGATGCATATCAGACATCGTAACATTGTAAAGTTATTTGGTTACTGCTCCGCTGCTCAGGGAAGATTTCTTGTGTATGAATACATGGATAGAGGAAGCTTATCAACATCTTTGAAGTGCAAGGAAACTGCAGTTGAATTGGACTGGAGGAGAAGGTTAAATGTTGCTTGCCATGTTGGTCATGCTTTGTCTTACATGCATCACGACTGCTTTGCGCCCATAGTCCACAGAGATATAACAAGCAGCAACATTTTGCTTGATCTGGAATTTAGAACCCACATCTCGGATTTTGGTCTTGCAAGAATACTAGATGCGAACGCGTTGAACTACACAAGTCTTGTTGGGACAAAAGGATATCTCGCCCCGGGTAAAATTATATTTTTATGTTGGCCACATCAATAATATTATCATATATTTTGAAACTACGGTAGATTTGTTTCTAATTTTTAGAATCTACATTATGGTTTAATGGATGGCTCGAAAAATTAACTCTCGAGTATTGATGTTGTTTTAGAGCTAGCGTACACAACAAGGGTGACGGAGAAGTGCGATATTTATAGCTTTGGAGTGGTGATTCTAGAGCTGTTCATGGGACACCATCCACGTGATTTCCTTTCGTGGATGGGCAATAACAACGAAAGTGCACCACTTGAGAATTTTCTGGACACTCGGCTCCCACCCCCAGAAGCTGAGATAGCAAGTGAAATATACAAAGTGATCGTGACTGTGGTTCGATGCATAGAGCCTGATCCATCACACCGTCCAACGATGCAACAAGTAATGAAGGTGTTGTCAACAACTGAACAACCAGTGAATGATCTCGATTATCTTCACACTCACATTACCATCCCTGCCGGCTGGTCATAAGTGTTCATTTGATCATAGCGCTGTTGTTTCTTCCTTTGGATATATAGAGACTGCCTGTAAGACATCATTTTATTTTAATAGTATGTTTTCTGCCTTACCCTGAATCATGCCATGTATTGTATACCTGTTGGTTGGCAGTTAGCTACATATAAATAATCATTTGTATGGCAGAGCTTCTGCTCTTTTTCTTCAAAGCATTGATAAATAATCCATTTGCATCCTCTGTCAGACGTCTCCTTTTGGTGCTTGCAGCCATCGCAATAGTTTTTTTATAACATGCAGCCATTAAAAGATGCTCGAGCGTCGAGCCTTCGATCAGTTTGTTGCCGTCAGTTGGGCCGCAATGGGCCACGCTCCTATTTAAGAATAGCGAGTTTCATACTTGTATTCGATGACATCTTGCATCCGACTACATTTTTTTACTCTTCCTTTTTGCTGACGAGCATCCAAATTCATCATATGTACCAATGGATTTACGAGATCTGTACATAAGTTAACCCTTTTTTATGCGCTGTACCAGTACTATCTTGCTATGTGTTGTTCTGTGTGTAATGCATCATTTCCTTTAAAAGTCTGCTATTTTTGTTACAACGCACAGGAATTGATATTTTTATGTTTGGATTTGGGCTTACATAACAGAAAAATGTCTGTCTACGGACCGGGTGGGCTAACTTTTGGTGACAGGGCTTTTCTAAGCCCGCCCAAAACCTGACCCAGCCGGAGAATGCCTAGGTTTACCTTACACATTAAGAAATCATGTTATAATTATTTTCAAATTTCGCTTCTGCTACGGTACATCCACATAAACACATCAACGGTTGAGATTATTTCATACCCATTTATAATAAAGGCCAGGATAATATTTTGAAAGTATGCTGCGTTCTGACCACGTTCTATGTAAGCAACGTAAAAATAGAAAATAGGTGTTGAACTCAAGACCTCCCACTTAAGGTGTGTGCGGCTAGCCACTTCACCTTAATGCTGCTTCAGGGTTCCCACAGCGCAAAATATATAAGAAAACCGATAACATTCATATATATGAAAACACAACAGTATTATAAGCTTTTTCAAAAAATTGTAAACCTTTTTAATGGTGAATAGTGCTTGAAATTACTAGTTTTTTTAACACATTTTTTTTAAATTTGAACGAAACTTTAAAACACACTATATATATATATATGTCTGTATATATAAATTAAAAAACTTTAAAACATCTTCGAAACATATACAATTTCCGGACATTTTTTGAAACATGAACAATTTTTTAAATTTGTGCTTTCCTTTCTTTTTGGTTTTTGTTTGTCCCGTATTCTTTCTATTTTTTATTTTTCCCTTTTCATTTTTATGTCAAATGTGCATTTTTTGAAACATTAACCTTTTCTTAAACAGGCGTGCTACGTGTCAGTCGGCTAATCTTTTAAAAGATCAGTCGGGTCGTGAGCCGTCAGATTTGCTGCATCGAGAGAGCCGGGTATGTCTTCACCACTTCAGGTCTGCAACACAGGTCTTGTTGCAGAACTGCTTCTGCAACATAGATCTTGCTGCAGATTTTTTTTCCAGCAACTTTTGTTGTGAATTTTTTTTGCATTAAGGTTTCGTTGCATTGTTTTGTAACCGAGGTCTTGCCCCGCATGCAGTGACCGGCCAGTCTTCAAATAAAACAAAAATCTTAAATCCGTACCAAAACATGTAAAAAAATATAGTACTACATGGATCAACTACCATAGTCCTCGTCGGAGATGCCCACTATCTCTGTGCGGCTCTGGATACATGGGCAACAACCACAACTCATGCTTCTTCGGCTCCTCCGCTTCGGCCTCTGCATTCATCTCTGCTTGACCTCATTGAAGAGCCCGCCGGACACCGCCTGTTCCTGTCGGATGAACCGTCGGTTGGCCTCCACATATGCCTTATCCTGGATGGACTCTAGTATGGCATGCCGCTCCCCCATCTCGTCCGCTTGGGCCACGGTGAACTCTGCCTCCACATCCTCTATGTTGAAGCTCGGAAGCAGCACGAACTCCGCCTCCTCCTCCTCTATCGGAGCCGGTTTCTTCTCCTCTCCCTCCTCCTCCTCCACCTGTTGGTTGTCCTGCTCCTCTTCCTCTTGATCCAGCGAGCCTGGAGGCAGCCCGGCGGCAATGCGAGCGGCATGTGTGGCGGCCTCACCTAGATACCGGTCAATTTGGTATCGGCGCTCCGGCGTGAGCATAGCGTAGGTGGTTATCTTATGCCGGAACATGGCGAGGCAAGATAGCGTGGGAAGAGCGGCGAAGCGGGAGAGAGGAAGTGGATGGGTTCGGATTGGCGGGGTAGAGAGGGAGGAGGTGAATGGGCTAGGGTTGGGGGATGTCGGCCGTCCTAAATAGACCCTAAGAATGAAACACACATGTGAGGATTATTTGCCGGTGGATATCAGTGAGTTTTTTTACAATATATAAAAAATTAATGTGCTAATTTGTATTTTCTTTATTTAGTACCTTTTCAGTTTTAGCAGAGATGTAAATGTTTTGTACAATATATAAAATTGCAATGTACTAATATTTCTTTTCTTTACTTGATATCTTTCAAGATTTAACAGAGATGTAAATGAAATAATTAAAAGGTGGAACTTTATCACATGGGCCGGCTAAGGGATACATTGAAAGAGCTACACATTGTTGTTTTGTTGACGAAGTTCATCATGATCTCTAAAATGTACAACACATCGATCTAAATTGGCAGTAATTCAATTTGGTAGAAACAATTTCACTGTCTCCTCTACTAAAAACTAACAATAGATTTTTTTTATGTATATAAACTCCAGATTAAAATTATCTACGTGGAGTAGCAGTGATGAAAATTAGCTTCTTTATTCAGATGAACAACTCAAAACTTCAATATGGATTGGAATAATGGTCAGTTCTTTTATAGCTTTTAGGAGCTTATTGTCAAAATAAGTCGTAAGCCCCCCAAAAAAACTCATTTTGATCTCATAGGTTAACTTATTTTTCACCACCCTCTTCCTTCACAATCAAAAAAATCAGGGGGGGGGGGTGTGCTTCCCACAACTTCTCACTTAAACCCGAAGGGCTATAGCACAATGCCACTATTGTTTGATCTTATGGCACTAGGAATGCCACTGCCAAGCCCCCGATCCCCACGCCGAAAAACTCGCGAACCCCACCCTGCCCCGTCGCAGCACACGTTCTCTTCCCCTACTACCGCAATAACAGGGGCTAGGGTTCCTCCATAGTGAGTCGCTGCCGCCAGACACCTTCTACGCTGCTCCTCTCAACGGAACTCTCCAACGAAGCTGCATAACCAGCGGGTAGCCTCCATCTCCCGCCCTGCTCCTCCCTATTGCGCCGCCCACTTCCTATCACAACAACCAACAAACCACTCCGGGGGGCGCTACTGTCCGGCGGCTGACTACTGGATATCTTTGTTGAAGAGGAGGATGAAGAACATGATTTTTGTGTTGCTCCAGTGGCAAATTATCTTCCGTATTCATGACTTCTCAAGTACTCGTACTTGTATGTGATATAATGGAGTATGTATGATATTCGTATGTCAAACAATGATCTTTGTTATGTTTGATTATAACATATTGTGGGTGTCTGGAAGTTGAACTATGAGTAGAAAAATGATAAAAATAACATGATACCATTTCATCAGGACAACAATATAGTACAAGGGCATTACATGCTTTCCACTAACCATACAATAGATAAGCTGAAAAAACTAGCAGTGAAAAAAACTGGCTAACTTATTGTCTAGAGCTTATTTCCATGTGAGCTTATATAGAGCTTATTTTCACAGCAGCTTATTTTCACAACATAGATCAAAAGAACTCCCCTAAAATAAACTAAGAAAATTGGACTGACACATGCATTATGCAATGATGCATGTGACATATATCACCAACATATTAGTTACATGAGTTTGTAGTCTTGACGGTCTAAAATCCAAGAATATTTGTATATACAATAATTATAAAAGGTACGCATCACATCGACATGAACTAACAAATATTAGTGGATGGCTTTTTAGTGCACCACGAGTGATCGAGCATACCGTCGCAAGTAAGAAAAACCCTTGAAGATTTTTTGAAATGTGGCGATTGCTCTTTGTCATTGCAAATTGGACATAAGATGAGATGGATGTAGGTATGAGGTTAGTTTCCAAAATACTAGAATAGGAAGAATGCAAGTACTTAAAAACACATGTGTCAATGCTGCCAATTTCCCGAGTAAAGCAGCCGGCATCACAGAAATATTACTGAGATGTGTAGATAAAGTTGAATGCCTTGTGTAGCCCTCCTTTTTTTCTTGAGATCAATCACTTTTCTTGATAGAGCAAACAGACAAAGTAACATTCTAACAACAATTTACTATTGTTATTGATATTGCTTTTGGTCGTTATTTCAATTTATGATGCAATTCTAATGTCTTTTCTTTCTTTAATTGCAAGATTTATATAAAGAGGGAAATTACCAGCAGCTGGAATTCTGGACCTGAAAGGCTATGGAAAAGATGCAATTTTCTGGACACCAAATGACCTGAAAGTTCATGGGGAATTTATGGAATATATAATGAATATTGGAGCAAAGAAGTACCAAAGGGGGCCCACCACCTGCCCGCAAGGGAACATGGCACGACCACCCCCTAGGCGCGCCCTGATAGCTTGTGGGTCCCACAGGAGGCCTCCGGAGGTCATCTTCTGCCATATGAAGGGTTTTGATGTAAAAAATAAGAATCATACTTTTGGGACGAAGCGCCACCGTCTCAAGGCGGAACCTGGGGAGGAGCACTTTTGCTCTCCGGTGGAGCGATTCCGCTGGGGAAACTTCCCTCCAGAAGGTTGAAATGGAAGCCATCGTCATCACCAACACTTTCTCCTTTGTGGGAGGACCAATATTCCTCAACACTTTCACGAGAACCATCTCATCTCAAATCCTAGTTCATCTCTTGTATTCAATCTTTATCTAACAACCTCAGATTGGTACTTGTGGGTTGACCTGGCTTGAGACTACGTCGATATTTCCCCAAAGAGGAAGGGGTGATGCAGCACAACGACGGTAAGTATTTCCCTCAGTTATGAAATCAAGATATCAATCCGTAGAGGAAGATCACACACCCATGTAAACATCACCTTCACACAAATAACAAATACTTGCAACCCGACGCGAAAGAGAGGTTGTCAAGATCTCTACGGTAATAAGATAGATTAGGTAATGATAGTTTTGGCAAACAGATATCAGAAGAACACAAAATAAAATAAGTAAAGGAATAGTAGATTGGAAAGCAATATGTTGGAAACGTAGAGCCAGAGGTCGTAGATTTCAGTAGTGGCTTCTCTCATGAGTATAGCACACGATGGGTGAACAAATTACTGTTGGGCAATTGATAGAAGATCAAATAATCATGACGATATCCAGGAAATGATCATTATGTAGGCATCACGTCCAAGATAAGTATACCGAAATGATTATGCATCTACTTCTATTACCCACACATAGACTGTTGTCCTGCATGCATCTAGTGTATTAAGTTCATGGGAAAACGGAGTAATGCAATAAGAACGGTGACATGATGTAGACAGGATCTATTCATGTAGGAATAGACCCCATCTTGTTATCCTTAATGGCAAGGATACATGTGTGTCTTGTTGCCCCTTCTGTCACTAGGAAAGAATATCGCAAGATCGAACCCATCACAAAGCACCTCTTCCCATTGCAAGAAAAATTGATCTAGTTGGCCTAAATAAACCAAAGATCTGAAGAAGAAATACGAGACTATAAGTAATCATGCAAATAAGAGTTCAAAGAAGACTCAAATCATATTCATGGATAGAAACTGATCATGAACTCAAAATTCATCAGATCCAACCAAACACACCGCAAAAGTCATTACATCAAATAGACCTCCAAGACACCATTGTATTGAGAATCATAGAGAGAGAGGAAGCCATCTAGCTACTGCCTACGCACCCGTAGGTCTATGGTGGACTACTCACACATCACCGGAGAGGCACATATGCTGAAGATTAACCCCTCCGTGATGGTGTTAGGTTAGATCTCGAGGTTCTAGAACTTGCAGCGGATGAAATTGTGCTTCATCAACTCCCCTAGGGTTTTATGATTTTCTAGGAATTTATAGGCTTGATAGTCGGTTGGGGGGACTCCCGAGGTGCTCACCCTCTACCAGGTCGCGCCAGGGGCCTCTGGCGCACCCTGGTGGAGGGTGGCCACCCTAGGCCCCCTCTCTGGTGCTTGTTCGGCCCATCTTGGCTATTCTGGTCCATAAAAACTCTCCAGAAATTCCCGTAGCATTTGGGTTCTGTTTGGTACTGATTTTCCGTGAAGTAGAAAAGAAGCAAAACAACAACTAGCACTTTGGCACTATGTCAATAGGTTAGTCCCAAAAAATGATATAAAGTTGCTATAAAATGATTGTAAAACATCCAAGATTGATAATATAACAGCATGGAACAAGCAAAAAATTATAGATACGTTGGAGACGTATCATGGGTTGGTAGTAGTGTTGGTTAAATCGTGTAGTTGATACTAGTTTGTTTATTTGGTGGTAGATTATATGTTCAGAACCTTAATCATATTCAATACACATATGATCTTGAACATGGTTATGATTTGTGAGTAGTTACATTTATTCTCGAGGACATGGGAGAAGTCTTGTTATAAGTAATCATGTGAAGTTGGTATTTGTTCGATAGTTTGATGATATATATGTTGTTGCTTCCTTTAGTGGTGTCATGTGAATGTCGAATACATGACACTTCACCATGCTTGGGACTAAGGGAAGGTATTGTGGAGTAATATGTAGATAATGAGTTTCTAGAATGACATAAGCTTAAACCCTAGTCTCACTACAAGAAATACGTCAACTTGTGACCATCACTATTGGTCACTGAATGGTCATTGTTTTCCATTTGTGACCTTTTTGTGACCACAAACAGATGGTCAAAACCTGGCCATCGTAAACAAAAATTAACGACCTTTCTTCTAGAATGGTCGTAGACGTTTATGACCAAAAAAACTTCATAGATTTAACGACCAATTATTTTGCTCACTAGCAATCCGCCCACAATCACGTCAGATCCATCGTGCCAAGCTAACGTGGCAGAATTACGACCAAATGAAAAGGTCATAAAATAGAATCAGAACGGTCCATTTCGGCCGTCTACATGGGCCAAGCCCAATAATTCAGCCCATTCAATGTTTTTCTCTCTTTATTTTGCTTATCTGCATGAGCCTGGCCCAATAATTTGGCCTTTTATTTTCTGGGATGGAGCCTTTTTCTGATGATTATTTTTATAGTCCACTATTGTTTTGGGCCACAACCTTTTTAGTCTAGCTCTAATTTGGGTCTTGGCCTTTTTATTTTCCCGGATGCAGCCTTTTACAAACTTTTTTCTTAAATTCAACCCTTTTTTTAGGCCCAAGCCTTTTTAGTCTAATTCTTGTTTGGGCCTCGACCTTTTTAGAGCCCATGTTCATGTTGTGCATAACTACAGAAAATGCATAACTATAAACAGCAAGGCCTAGGTTCACAAGTAATCCACAAGCCCAGGTTCAAACAACAAGATCCACATAACTTCATAGAAAATAAACACAAGTACTCAAAGGTTCAAACACAAGTGCTCACAGGTTCACAAGTGCAAAATGCAACAAACTGCATAAGATCACAGGTTCACGGGACCATCAAACTACCTTAGCTCCAAAGAGATCTAAAGAGAGCCATCAAACTACGACAAACTGCATAAGATCACAGGTTCAAAGACAAACTGCACAGCCATGAAAATACCTTAGCTCCAAAGAGATCCATCAAGTGGGCTAACTTCTCATCCTGCTCTTGAGACTTCTTGTGCAGCAGCTCATGTTCCTTGTCTTGTGCAGCTTCAGCTTCTTCCGCCTTCATCTTGATTGCCGCCAATTCTTCTTGCATCACTTCAGCTTAAATCTCTGACCTCTCTAGCTTCTGCTCAAGATCACAAACATGAGCAGCCACAACATCAGTTGCTTTGCCGGAGTTGTTCCTAGATGACTGGAGCCCGACATTCCTAAGGAATGTGCTTTGCTTGACTTCGGTCTTGAGCACTTCTTCAACAATTTCAGCAGCAGACTTTGGCTCTTCACCTTTTGGTCCCGACGCGTCCTTCATTTTTTCCATATCAAGCTAGCATATGAAGGAAAATGATAGGCATTAGTGGCAGATCTATTTCACATTTTGCAAACCAAACCAAGCAAGAGAAACCAAACCAACACACAAATGGATTATTTGAAGTAACCAAACCAGCACACAAAATCTATACATAGATTTTTTACTCAAACTCAAATAGAAGATGATGATGACTAGTAACTTGACAGCATTATTTGACTAGTAACTTATGTGACCTGGAGAGATGGAATTGGAACAATATGATCGCTTCATTAAGCCTAGAATGGTGGTTCTACATAAGATGGCTTCCCGAGTGAGACGATCATCAAACTAACATTCAGATCAAATTTCATCATATCATAAAAAATGCAACAAATAGCTACATCAATTTCTGATATCTTTGTTGAACTATCAAACAACATCAAAGCATGGAACATAGTGTGTGTTCTTGACTGGCTCCGAATCAAACAGCATCAAAGCATCAAACAGCATCAAAGCTAGCTATGAATCAAACAGGGCTGAGGTTTCTAGACAAAACTTTGAACTGGCTGGACAAAGCATGGAGTGACTTACTATAGCAGTCTTGACTGGCCCCAAAAACCCGTGCTTCTTGCTGTTGTGGGTGGCCTTAAACAAGTCAATCGCAGACAGCTCATCACCCTTATGCTCTTCTTTCTGAAATGTTTTTCAACAAAAATAAAAATGTTATTCAGCAAGAATCAAAAATGTTATTCAATGAGGATCAAATGGTAAGGTCTCTATAGAAAAGTTCTCACAGTGGCAAAAATGTGTGTTGTGTAGTGCCTGGAACTAGTTCTATGATTGTACATGACTTTTTCTCGATTCATCTTGTTCGACACACAGGTTTCCTACAATAAAGTATACTATTAGCATGATCTAGCAATAGCATATCATGTGCAGAACATAAAGCAGCAAACAAAGCAAATACAAACCTTGTGTCTTGGGGTAGACCACATCTCCACCAGAGCTTGCCATTCATCGTCCGTATGATCTCGCACCGGAGACTTGATGCTGACTTTGTTTGCGGCTACGGTATCAAAATACTTCTTCTTGATCTGATGGCGTCTGTTCTTTGAATTTTTCTACAGAATATCTTTGCACGCAGTCTTGATGGTCTCCGAGTCCATGTTCATCTCAAAATTTGCCTACCAAGACAGCAAACAAGGTAGGAACAATATTAGTGATCATGAATAGGTGTAGCAGAAAATAGATCACATTAACTACGAAACAAGTAGCTTACATCAACTTTCCCAATGTAGTTCTCCAATAGACTAGCATTTTTTGTATAGCTTGAAGTGAGGAAGAACCGGCAGATGGCTTCTTGCAACGAGTCCACACTCAGAAGCAAGCTTTGCTGCCTGCAGAGGCTTCTCTGGATGCTTCATCCCTTCGGCAATTTGGATAGGCACCTTGCTAACAAGCGACTTGGTGATTCTCTCTATCCCTTTGCCCTTTCTAAGTCTAGTCTTGGTAGTCATTGCATCTGAAAATGAAATGGAACTCATAAATTAGAATAGAAATCGACAAATGCAGGAATGGTTCCGCTAAACAGGTAAGCATACATGATCATTCCATTGGAAAATGCACTAGTAAAAGAGAGCATTACAAAGGTCAACTTGCCTGATTGAAGCACAAGCTGTTGTTCTTCTTCATTGATGACAACATTCCTGTCAATAGAAGGTGCAATAGGGATGAGGTTTGTGTGGACAGTGCCTGCTTCATCTATGCAGATAGTTCCTCCTTCATCTAGGCAGATAGTGCCACTTTCATCAATGCGGACAATGGTTTCTTCATCCATGGGCGGCAACTTCTCACCCATTTGCATCGAGGTCTCAGAGTCCATGCCCAACAGACTTTCTTGATGGTCCGTCACAGTCGCCATCATTGTTTTCTACCTTGTGACTCTATCAGGGGCAGGTTCATCAGGTTCCAGGATCCTCTTTGTTTGTCCTGGAGGTGGGGCCATCACCCTTCCTGGAGGCATTGCAGCAGATGTTTGTGAGCTCTTCTTCTTGTTGTTGAATGTCTTCTTGTTGACTGTCTTATTAACACCAGAACTCTTCTTCCTAGATTCCTTCAGTGCCTCGTATAAACAACACGGAAAAAAGGATTAGATCACAAGAGAAATATGCGAGCACAAGGAAACACGGAGCATACAAGAACCCCAACCCTCCAAGCAAGATAGAGTTTGCACCTTAACAGTCTTCGGCACTAAAACATCATCCACTTCCTCTCCATCAATAACTTCATCCTCCTTAGGATTGTACTCGGGGTCATCATTGATAACTCCACTACCTTATTGAACCTCATCACTTCCACCTTCTTGTACATCATTCGTTTTCCTAATCATTGACGCTATTGCACCGATGCCAAGGGACTGGAACATCCGATTGTACCTCATCATATTTCTAGACCTACCCTTCTCTTACTCAGTGAGAAGCTCTTCTTTGCATGATAAAGGAAATGTGACTATTAGGTGAATGTTTGGAATGCATGGACAGACTGCCAAACATATCTTATGATATTTTATTATCATTTAATCCTAGTTATTCGGGTAAAGAAGACTAAAAGAACACAGGCACAATTTAGCCACCTTATTCAGATTGCAACAATACATTTCACTTAGCATATTAAGACACATATTTTATAAAACTGACAATATAACCACAAGGAGCAAGTTGCATACCAACTATTGGCCTCATATTTGACCTTGTCCTCTTTGCCATGGATGATCTTGATGTGGTGCTTGCAAAATAGAATAAACACCAATCAGATACAATAGGGATAAAGTAAAATGATGCACTTGTATCAATAAAGGAAAGCATTTGGACCATCGTGCACATACATGTAATACATGTGAAACAAACTTGATGGATCAACAATACAGTGATCTAGTGTTATTAATTAAGCAAACATGTAAGTGCACTAAACAAGCATGCATGTAGACTGAAAGATATGAAGCATCTCTTAATATCTTCACTACATCAAGCAGGAGGTAGTAATGTACATCAAGAAATCTTCCTATTGCCTCATATAAAGTACACAACAAGCAAGCAAAGTGTTAGTAGTACTGCTGATGCAAACCCTAACCCTATGTATGCTAGCAAGCAACTAAACTGAAGCAAACTATATATGTGAAGCAATGTGTTATCAGTAATATATGTGAAGGAAACTACATCAAGCTAAGTGAATTAAGGTTGTGGTACCAGAGACAAGAACAGAACTCACATGTATTACAATTATATATAGTTGGATACAAATACAATGCACACGAATTATACTTTAGCAATGTGGATAAGCAAAAACAACTATTTACAACAATTACTTTTATGTTTTAACTTGCAATTTTATCCATGTACCTACAATCATCTATAAGCAAATGAATTAATCAACTATTTTCCAATGGAGGCAAGCTTATGCATTCAGAGCAACTGATTGCCCAACAGTTGATGAATAAAGAAGCAACCAGTGTTAACAATAATACTAGGCCTTGAAATCATGCTTATGCACGCAATTTAGAAGAGTATATCATGAGGACCTTCAAAACAACTAGATGTTGCCACTAGTAAAGCATGAAACAACTATACTTGCAGAAGTACAAAAGCAGATGAAAAAACTATACTCAACTATTGATTATGTTGCCTCTACACAACAAAAACGGCTACAGACTAGAAGAACACAAATCGAGACATTTCGACAATTAGAATCAACCATGTATATTACAACACCCAAAATTATCTAGCACCAATATAGTATATATTAAAACTAGTCATACTGCCTTAACAGACCAGCAATTCCAATACCACAATTAGTACTAAGCATTATCTTGTTCACTGGAAAGAAGAACACAAGATTCAAACTTGAACAATCAGGATGGGCTGCTGGTACAGCAATGATATATCAATCACCATGCGCAGATCATACAAGAAGAACACTGCTACAAATCCCATGGGAACATCATAAATGAAGTCTTCTACTTGAACAATCAGGATGGGCTGCTGGTACTGCAGTGATATATCAATCACCATGCAAACCCCTATAACATCTGCTGCAATGGCGTGCAACAAGAGCCCTAACCCCATCATGTTCTAGCCATGAACAAGAGGGAGATCATACCCACGAACCCCATGAAACCTAACCCTGACCCCATGAACCCTAACCCTACCCCCATGAACCAGACGAAGATCATCCCCAATTCCCCATGCAAAAATAAACATGAACCCTAACCCCGTGAACAAGGACCAGGAGATCCTAACCCTAGAAGATCCTAACCCATGATCCATAGAACCACCAGAAGGGAGATGGATCCACAATATGAGGGGATATGGATCCACCATAGGGGGGGAGATGGATCCACCGAATGACCAATCCTATCCCTAACCCTAGAATATCAAGGTGGGAAGGAGAAGTACCTAGGGGCGATGATGTTGATGATGATGCGGTGGTCGTCGTCGATGTAGCCGCCGTCGTCATCGATGTAGTCGTAGTTGATGCGGGCGATGTAGTTGTCGAGGGGAGGGGATTGGTCGTCGGGGAGGGTGGCGCGATGCGGCACGGTGGGGCGGCACAACGGCGTGGCGGGGCGACATGGAGCAGGGGAGCGAGTGGGGGTGGGGCGGCGCGGAGCAGGGGAGGGGGCAGAAGCTAGGGTTCGTCGGGGAGGGGAATGGAATGGGGAAATTTGGGGAGTGGGAGGGGAGGGAAGAAGCTACGATCCCGCGTGTTTAGTGGGAGAGGGGTGGTGGGTCCCGCATGGTAGTGGGAGAGGAGTGGTGGGAGATTATAGTGGGGTGGGATGGAAAATTTTGTGCAAGGACAGAAATTTTGGTGGGGTGTGAGGGAAATTTTCACCAGTTTTGAGAGGTTTGGGGGCAGAAAAATTAGGGGTTTTCTTTTAAACTTTGTAGAAATCATGGTTAAAATCACACCGACTAGCTCAAGAAAACATCGGTATTGCAAGTTTAGTATATTTGCTAGTTGATAGGCCACATTTGAGGCTCTGACGCGGGGGTCTCCCATTTTTTTGGTTTTTTTTTTGAAATTTTTACGTTGTTTTAAAAAACTGGCCGATTTCGTCGCGGTGGCCGTCCGTGGCTAGGGTTTGAGTCATGCAAATCTGTTGTCGATTCTGTGATGAAATGCCTACCCGTGAAGCTAAAAATGATTTTTGGCAAAAATAACGGGCAAGCTATGGAGGACCCGTAGTTCAAATTCCAGTCGGTTCCAACTGAATCGGCCGAAGGTTGTCTAAATGGCCAGGAGTAGCTATGAGGGCCGGAAATGCAGGGGTTTTGGCGACCGTCCGTAAAATAGGGTCTATTTTGAGATAGACATGGAATGCCGCCGTTTGGGGTGACCCTCCTTGTAGCCACTTCATGAAAAATTCATGTTATTAGCATTCAAAAAATGAAAAACGGTTTTTTTGTGAAACAACTTGGAACCTAGCTTTGGCAACATTGTCTGGCATCACAAGACGGAGGGATGCGCCAAATTTGGGCATATTATCACAGACTATTCAACGAATGCAGCCATATCATTGCTCGTTTGGCTTGAAAGCCATGAATCTTCGTTCATGGTAGGTCGTTTTTGAGAACACTTTTTCAAGAAAACATCAGTATTGCCAGTTTAGTATTTTTGCTAGTTGGTAGGCCACATTTGATGATGTGACGCGGAGGTTTCCCATTTTTTTTGAATTTTTTACGATGTTTTCAAAAACCGTCCGATTTCGTCGCGGTGGCCATTCGTGGCTAGGGTTTGAGTCATGCAAATTTGTGGTTGATTATGTGATGAAATGCCTACTTGTGAAGCTAAAAATGATTTTTGGCAAAAATAACGGGCAAGCTATGGAGGACCTGCAGTTCAAATTCTAGCCGGTTCCAACTAAATCGGTCGAAGGTTGTCTGAATGGCCGGGAGTAGCTACGAGGGTCGGAAATGCATGATTTTTGGCAACCATCCGTAAAATAGGGTCTACTTCTAGATAGACATGGAATGGTGCCATTTGGGGTGACCCTCCTTGTAGCCACTTCACGAAAAACGCATGTTTTTAGCATTGAAAAATAAAAATGATTTTTTTTGTGAAACAAGTTGGACCTAGATTTGGCAACATTGTTTGGCATCACAAGACGGAGGCATGCACTAAATTTGGGCATATTGTCATAGACTATTTAATGAATGCGGCCATATCACTGCTCGTTTGGCTTGAAAGCCATGAATATTCATTCATGGTAGGTCGTTTCTGAGAATACCTTTTCAAGAAAACATCAGTATTGCAAGTTTAGTAGTTTTGCTAGTTGGTAGGCCACATTTGATGATGTGACGCGGAGGTCTCCCTTTTTTTTATTTTTTTTGAATTTTTTATGGTGTTTTCAAAAACCGGCCGATTTCGTCGCGACGGCCGTCCGTGGCTAGGGTTTGAATCATGCAAATCTGTTGTTGATTCCTTATGAAAAACCATGTTTAGATGACACTGCCATAATTGAGCATGAAACTTATATTGTTTCATAATGTTGTTGATTCTTAATGAACAATCTTTACGAAAAAACCATGTTTTTAACAATGACAAAATGAAACTTATATTGTTTCACACATGAGGATGCACAAAAACCCATAATTTTATATTTCATCCATGAGCATGCACAAGATAACAATTCCCATCAATTACCAAACTGAATATTCATAATTAAGAAATTGAATATTCATACTTGAGCATCCATGAGCATGCACAAAATTTCAATTCTCATCAATTTCAAACTAAACTTGGCTGACACTGTCATACTTAAGAGGTTTACACTAACAAGCTTAAACCTGACATACTAAACATTGACATGTTTAGATTAACATGCTTAACATCTTGACTCGTTCTTCTCCATATTCTCCTTCATCATCCTGATGCACTCAGAGTGACGAATGCCGACACGGATGTACTCATCTACAACAATTAGCATGATCATGTTGCCCAGCTGTGGGATCGCCGGTGCCACCACAATCGCGAGGTCATCGTCAGGCACCACCATGACGAGGTCAGCATCAGGATGCACAATCGCGAGGTCGTCATCAGCCACCATAGCAGGGTCATCGTCAGCCACCACGATAGCAAGGTCGTAGTCAGCCACCACCATAGCAAGGTCGTCGTCAGCCAGAATAGGCTGCACCTCCCCGTTCTACCACTCTTCTTCCCCGCTCTGCTCCTCGTCATCCCCGCTCTGCTCCTCTTATTCCCCACTCTGCTCCTCGTCATCCCCGCTGCTGCTCCCATTGCCTGGACAAATGCAACAAAGTGTGAATGTGGTGTTGTCGTTGTGCTAGAAGAGGAAGCCAAAAGAACTGGAAGAAGAGAGGCAGAGAGCTTAATGGCATCGTCGTCGTGCTGGTAGTACATGCGGCACATGGTGTTGTCGAACATCTTCACGATGAACATGGCGTCGCCGTCTTAGCGGAAGACAAGGAAGTGCCCGAGCTGGAGGTCATGGGCACGGGCGAAATGCCCCCAACCGGGCCCTAGGTACATGTGGCCTTTGCCATCGAACACCACCAACACGTCCCACGGCATGCGACGCTCGTTGCCGGCCTCCCACAGCTTCACTTTGTGGGCTCACGGCTGGCGACCATCTTCGCAAACTTGTTAGGAGGCTTCTGCAACGAGGGTCAAGAAGTGGTTAATTGTGCCAATCAAGCATTAGACAGCAGAGTGATGATAAAGAGATGGGTGAAGGGGAGATATTGTCTTGAATATACTTGCCTACTGCAAGATTTCTCAGTTACGATCTCGAGGAACTCTAAACCTTCCAAGCTAGCTATCTCACTTCTCTGAAAAGAGGCATTGTAATTAAACAACAAGTTACCATAAACAGGACTGGAAATAAATAGGAAACAAGCACTTCAAAAAATGTAGAATATATACTACATGTGTTTGCTAGGGCCTCAATTTGAAATACTACTATAAATGGCAATGGCCTCAATTTGCAGAACACATAAACCATCCATCAAAATATTGTTTCTGAACATTGGCATCAAATCAACACAAACACTGAATTAACATGCACAAATGACAGAAAATGTATTAAGGCACAGATATACTACAATCGATATATAACTGCCAACATTTCAATCCATGGACACAAAATGACAGAAAAGGTATTAAGGCACTTGCTACATAAGTGGAGATATATATAGTTTACTCAAGAAACCATCAAATTTGGATAGATATGTTCATAAGTGGAGATATATGGACAGCAACCATCAAATTTCTAACATCTCCAGTTTACTTCAGAAACTAAACCACACAAATCATTGAAAGAAACATAAAACACTCTCAATGTTCAGTCACACTGCACAAATATTCAATCTCAATCTCAATGGCAAAAAAAATTGCTACTATAAAAGGACCATATCTGCCCATGTCTACTATAAAAGGCATATCTGCCCATATCTATGAATGAACATATCTATATATATAAATGAACACTAACACCTTCTTCAGAGATAAGTTCAGGGGGATGCAATAGCCATGATAGAATCCAGTGTTAGTAAAGGGTGATGCAGATACTTAGTATTAGCACAAGAAATAGACTCTTGACTTGAACAGAAGCCTAATCTATTTATTGTGCTAATTTATATCTACAAAGTTTAGACTGAACTGACTCTGAATACTAAACACTACTGATTGTTTTTTAGAGAGAAGTACATGAGTGGAGAACCATATCCTCTTGACTCGAGCAGAAGCCTAATCCAACCCTAATCCAACCCTAATCATCTTAGTTCAACACAACAACAGCGGCGAGAAGAACCCTAATCCAACCCTAATCAAAACCTAATCCAACAACCCTAATCAAGCGCTAATCCAATTAGTTCAACCCTAATTCAATGGAGTCGAACCCTAATCTAAATAGCAACAGAAAACCAAATGGAGAGGAAGGAGTCAGCGGTGGATTAATACCTTTGCGAGAGAGGAAGGAGTCAGCGGCGGTGGCGGTGGTGGCGGAGAGGAAGAGTGGACTCGTCGAGGAGGCCGTCGTCGTCGATGGAGTTGAAGGGGATGTCATCACCGTCGCTGTCGATGGAGGAGAAGGGAGGAGAAGTGTTGGGCAATTGTCAGGCAGTTTAGATTAGGGTTCTATTTGATATAGAGAGGGGGAGTGGGTCCCACTTGTCAGCCAGTTCTATTTGATATAGTAAAATGTTCCTGTACTCAGCCAACAACCTCTTCCTAGCCCAGTGGTAGAAACCAAGTGAAATAAGCGCTCGGCCATGGGTTCGAGTCCCCGCTCGGGCACTATTTTTTGGTAGCTACATCACCACTTGTTAGTGAGTGGGTCGAGTGGGTAGAGTAGCAAAATGGCCCACTTGTCAGCGAGTGGGTCGAGTGGCCCACTTGTCAGCGAGGTGTGTGTTCGATACTTGACTGTTTTGATGATTTGAAAAGAGGTGGCATAGAGTAGAAGACTAGTAGCCTCTTCCTAGCCCAGTGGTAGAAACACAGTGAAATGAGCGCACGGTCGTGGGTTCAAGTCCCCGCACACGCATATTTTTTTGCTCACAGTGAAATGGAGCCGCACATTCGATCAGATGGGCTGTCTGATGGAGCGCGCCCATTTACTGCAAAAATTTAGTTAAATCATGATCAGTTCTGACCAAAAAGCCTCTGAAAACAAAATCTTCAGTTCAAAAAAACTTAAGGATCACATCATTTTGCAATCTTTTGCATTACAAGACAACATTTTTAATCAGGATCACATCACAAGCAAAAGTACATGATCACCAAAACTAAGAAAAATAGCTCTAAAAACAACATCTTCAGTTCACCAAAACTACATCACCACTACTAGAGCATGATGGGAATTTTGCGTCTCCATCACCAAAACTTCATGATCACCAAAACTACATCATTTTTCTTTGTATCTTCAACCATCATCTGCCTCTCCATCACTACACAGTCTCATGCATTTTGGTACCTGGAGAGAATTGTAGTACAAAAACTACATCAGGATCACATCAGCAACTACTACCTAGAGAGGCAAAATAGCATTAGCTCACCAAGGAGACAAAATTTACCTTCTCTACTCATCGTCGTCGATACGAAAACAAGGAACTCTATGCCCACTCCTGTTTTCCTCATCATGACTACAATATTGCAGCATAGTATGATCAGTCCCGTTTTCCTCATCATCGCTCTCATGTCCATCCGCTACCACCTTTCTTCTTTTCTTGATGCCTTCAACTGTTGCAGCATCAACGAGCACACGTTCTGGGTCCCTTCGCACTCTGCTTTGCACCGGAACTTCCATAGAGTCATCATCAGCTTGCAACGGAACTTCCGTAGAGTCATCATCCTGGTATGTTAGTCCACCACCACCGGGGCCCTTTTCCATTTTAGTTTCAGTCACACTCCACAAGTGTCTATGCTCAAAGTTTTGCACAACTCGCCATTTTTCATGCAAAAGAGTGTCTCCCAGATAAAACACCATTGTTGCTTGTGTTGTTAGAATGAAGGGATCACTCTTATACCAGCACCTTGCAGTGTTGATGCTTTTGAAGTGGCCATCATATTTGGTGATCATCATGCAAAAGAGTCTCTCTTCTTCTTGCTACCAAGCTCAAACCAGTCACAGCAAAATAAGACAAACAAGCGATGGATGCCTCCACTAGTGTTGTACTGCAACTCTACGATTCTTCTCAATTGACCATAGAAGTCAATGATCTCACGATCATGTGACCCCTCGGTGACGATTCCACTATTCTGTGTCTTCCTTTTTTCCTCGTGGTCAATGGTGTGGTACCAGACACCGTCAGCAATGCATGTTGAATACACTCTCACTCACTTATCCGGTAAGCATGCCAAAGCAAATGGATCATCACTTACCTTCTTCTCCTCATGCAACTTTCCAATCTGCACAAATAAACCATTTAGCAGCTATGGTATTTAATAGTTGGTGAATAACACAGAAAACATAAAACATGTGGCTAAAGATCTCACATGATTCTTAAACCACTTAGCAAACCCATTGGCAACCCTTTTATCAACATGGATCTTGCTTTCTTCCTAATTTAACTCTTCCTTGCATTTCCTACAATGCCAACAAAACATGTGAATTAAAACATTAGGCTGGTGCCAACCCAAGGAAAAAAAATATAATGAGTGCACAAGATATAACGTACTTCATATATGGTAGAACCTCGGCACAATTGCTGAGCACATAACAAATCATCTTGTCATACTCATCACCACCCTCCAAGTATTGTGAGGCTCCAAGAAAGTTCACACCATGGTTGAAAACAGAGACATCACCACTTTGCGAATCAGACCGCTCTCTATTTTTGCCCGGCCGGTTCCATCTTATTTCCACATCGCCAAAGTATCTAGAGCAAAAAGTCAGGCACTCGTCAACGACATATGCTTCAGCAATCGAACCTTTAGGTCTTGCCGTGTTTCGCACATAACACTTACAAGTACGCAGCCTTCTTTCGATTGGGTACATCCAACCGTATAGCACAGGGCCTCTAAGCATTGCCTCTTTTGGTAAGTGGACCGCCAAATGGACCATCACGCTAAAGAAAGCTGGAGGGAAAATCTTCTCGAGCTTGCAAAGAATAATTGGGATTTGTTTTTCCATTCTTTCCAAAACAGTTAACTTGAGTGTTTTGCAGCACAGTTCTCTAAAGATATTTCCCAGCTCAGCAACCGCTTCATATATATATCCTTGTCCATGATTCCTCGGAGGCTTGCCGGTAAAAACCTTTGGAGGAGGATGTGACAATCATGGGTTTTCAGTACTGAAAGCTTGAATCCATCAGAAGTAACACACTTTGCTAGGTTAGCAGCATAACCATCTGGAAATTTCACCGCTCTTAGGAATTCACAGAATGCAAGCTTTTGTTCTTTACTCATTGTATACCATGCTCATGGCATTTCAAATGAATCTTCATCTTCATTGTGATGTAGATGCAAATCTTCTGTTATGCCCATGTCCTACAAATCAAGCCTAGAACTAATCGTTTCCTTTGTCTTCCCTGTAATGTTCAGAAACATCCCTAGTAGATTCTCGCATATGTTTTTCTCAATGTGCATTACATCGAGATTATGCCTTAATTTTAGATCAGCCCAGTATGGCAGGTCCCACAAACAAGACCTCCGGTCCCAACATTGACCTTCCTCACGCTTTGTTTTCTTCGCAAGCTTTCCTGGTCTCACATCTTTCACCTTTTCAAGTTGCTGCTCTAGCTCTTCTTTATTGAATTCAGCTGGCTTGTCATGGGTTCCAATCTCACCATTAAAATCTTTGCTTCTTCGCCAGTGATGGTTTCGGGGAAGAAAGCGGTGGTGCCCAGTATAGCAGATCTTGCTCCTTATTCTCTTTTAGTAGGGGTCTTTGTCAAAATGGACACAAGCCTGATAACCCGTTGTGATCCTCCTAGACAGAGTGTGCAGAGCCGGGAAATCATGGATGGACCATATGATTGCAGCACGTAGATTGAACTTTTCTCCGGACTCAAGGCATCATATGTAGGTATACCAGTCCAGAGGTGGAGCAGTTCTTCTATGAGGGGCTCCATAAAGACATCAAAATCCTTTCCTGGAGATTCTAGACCCGGGATAAGCAACAATGTCATGAAGTTGGACTGATCCATGCATGCCCATGGTGGCAGGTTGTACAGCACCACAAAATCTGGCCACATGCTATAAGATGTGCTCATGTTCCCAAACGGATTAAAGCCATCTGTGGCAATGCCAAGTTTTATGTTCCTTGGATCTGTAGCAAAATCAACATGTATACTGTCAAACTCTTTCCATGCCTCTTCGTCCCCTGGATTGCTCAGCTCATTGTCCACAGGTTGCCGCTTCAGCTTGTGCCATTGTACTTCCAACGATGATTTCTTCGAGATAAATATCTGATGAAGCCTTGGTATCAACGGAAAGTGCCTCGGTACCTTCTCTGGTATTGACTTCTTCCCATCAGCATCTTTCCAACTAGAGGCATTGCATTTTGGACAGTTGTCATGCTTTGCTAAATCCTTCCGAAACAAGACACAGTTATTTGGGAACACATGTATTGAAACATAACCTAGCCCCAGCCTGCGGATTATGCTCAATGGTTCATCATAAGATCTGAGAGCACATATACCAGGGAATTGCAAGCTCAAAAGGCGGAGTATTGCGTTGAATGCAGCATTGCTAATCCGGTAGAAAGAATTGATGTGGAGTAACTTCACGGTGAAGGTAAATCTTGGAAATTTACCCCCTTCATGAGATACGTGCTTCGCCTCCTCTAACACCTCAGCAAACAACGACTTCTGTCCATCAGCACGATCTTCAGCATCGTATAGGTCCTTCAATAGCTCAAGAATCCTATCATCTTCATGCCCATCCTCTTCCTCCAAACCAGCATTATCTCGCAAAACCTTTTCCATGAAATCAATGCCAGCATCACTACCACGCATCATATGAGGGGCCTATGTATCAGCTTCAAAATGTTGAGGTTGTCCGTCTAAAGGTTCTCCATGATATATCCATCTATCATATGTGTTGGACATCCCATTAAGAAGCAAATGATCTTCCACTCTTCCTTGAGCCTTTCTTGAACGGTTGAGGCATACCCAGCATGGGCAAAGAATGTGAGCATCATTGGCAAAATTTACCTGAACAAATGCCATGAAATCATCAACTCCTTTCATATGTTCTTTCGAAAAGTTTCTAACTCCTTTTCTAATCCAGCTTCTGTCCATCTACCAAAGACAACAAATTGTTGCAACTTAGGAAATCAATCCATGTGCATCAACATTAATTAATGAAAATGGATGGCAGTAATGGCACCCAACTTTATATGCTAACTGCCTAACCACAACATTCAGCTATTTCAATTTCTCACTACTTTAGTCCAGTTCACATGGTTTACTAATTTCACATGGGAGCAATAAAAAGCAGTTCATAGGAATTAAAGATTTCACATGGGAGAAAATAAAAGCTAACAAAAACTTGCTGGTCACAAAAAAACAGAGGTGGTTTACAAAGAACTACTCTGGTTAAACCACCAACAATGACAACATATGCTGCCACAAAGTTAAATGACTCCCTTCATATTTTCCAAGTTTACATCATATCTACATCAACCCGAGGATCCTGTTTCAGTGAAAGACCAACTTGGTGGACAAAATAAGTCAGCATTCAATATTTACTCATGGCATGAATAAGTAAAATGGATCAGGATCCTATTTACTCAACATTCATTATTTACTCATGGAAAAAATAAATCACGAATTTAGAACAATCTTGTTTTAGGGAAAGACCAAGAGCAATTTACTCATGGACAAAATAGAACAGAGAACTCATGGACAAAATAGAATAGAGAACTTTGTTCTATTGATTGCTAACAACATAATTCACCGCTAACAATTGACTGAATTCCAAAAGAATTCTTAACAATTTCATCAACAACAATTCTCCTAACAATTTCATCAACAGAAATTCTCTTCACAATTTCTACCAAATTCATCAATGCCATTGCCAAGAGATTTTTCCAAGCTTACAACAAACCTACATCAAATCAGTGTGTGTGTGTGTGTGTGTGGAGATTCTCCTAACAAATCTACATCAAATCAATGACATAAATAGAGAGGAGAGGGGTGCATACATGGGAAAGGTCTGCTTGTGGCGGCGGCGAGTCCCCCATGCTCGGCGGTGGCGAGTCCCCCATGCGTGGGCAAGGTCGTCGTTCCTAACGTGGGCGAGGCGAGCGGAGAGGTCGTCGTTCCTGTCATGGTCGAGTCCCCCTGCACCACTACTAGCGGTCCTGCCCCCGCCCTCGCCCTTGCTTGTCGCTTCGCCTCCATGCCCACACCCCTGCCTCGCCTCCTCCCCCGAGGCCATGGGCGAGGTCACCTGCAGCGAGGTCATGGTCAAGGCAAGCGGCCCCTGCTGGTTGCGTCGGCCGCCGGCCCCGCACTCGTCCACTGCCCTCGCCGGTTGCCTCCGCCCGGCGCCCGCCACCTGCCGGCCCCGCCCTTGTCCGTCGGCCCCTGCTGGTTGCTTCCGCCCGCCGCCCGGCGCCACCTGGTCAGAAGACCTAGAAAAACGCTAAGTGTTGCTCTGTTCGATGCCACCTGGTCGGAAGGTCCCACTTGTCACGGATAGGAGAGAGTCGTGGTTTTATATAATGTATAGATAAATTCCCATATATGAGCAATAGTCCCTCTCTAGCCCAGTGGTAGCGAGTGAGCCAAGCCAGTGTGAGGTCATGGGTTCGAGTCCCAGCCCGCGCATCTTTTTTAGGAGAATTAAGCGCTCGGCCCCGCCTGTCAAATGGGTACGGCCTGTCAGTGTGTGCCCCGTCTTTCTGTTGAATTTTAACATTTAAGCAAACATGACACCTGGATAGTGACACATAAGCGAGGTTTGCTGAGGTGGCTGCCTAATCATCCTAATGCATTCTAACTCAAGTGTAGTGACCATTTTGTATTGGTTGTTATCAGCTAGGCGTGAGGCAGTGGAGAGTGCTACCTGCTTTATGACCATTTCCTCTAATGAAATTATGACCTTTCTGACCAAAATGGTTGTTATTGTTCAGGGTTTGGAGGCCCCTGAATAGCTTTTGACCAATTGGTCTAAAATGGTCATAAATTTATGACCAATTCTTCCAGGGCCACTGGCAGAAGGTCACAAGTTGACATATTTCTTGTAGTGTCTATGTGTATTCTGTAAGGGGCTGATTTGGATCCATATGCTTCATGTTATGGTTAGATTTATGTTAATTCTTTTTCCGTAGTTGCAAATGCTTGAGAGAGGGGGTAATCATAAGTGGGGTGCTTGTTCAATTAAGAACCACACCCAATGAATCAGTCACTAACAGGGACCAATGGGGGCAACGGTCCCAGTTCGTGAGGCCAGGGGGCCAGGCGGGCCACGTGGGGCATTGGTCCTGGTTTGTCTAGAACCATTGGTCCCGGTTCGTGGCTGGTTTTAGGACCAAAGGGGGTCCTTTAGTCCCGGTTCCAGCCACGAACCGGGACCAATGAGATGCCTATATATACCCCCTCGCCAGCGACCAGAGCACTCCACACTGCTCTGTTTTTTGGGCCGGCAAGGGGAGAGCTTTGTGGTGCTCTAGCTCACCTCCTATGCACATGAGGTGTCTGATGAAATGCCTAAGCCAAACTTAAGCTTTCTCCTCTCGAAGCTCCTTGTCCAAACTCCATTTTCGTCAAGATTTGTCTAGGTTCGGCGGTCCGTCCTGTCCCGTCCCCGTCGTGAAACTATCATCGATCGCCCGCACATGGTGAGCCTCTTGATCTTATGTTCTTGCTAAAAGAAAATATACTTACTCGTATGATTTTCTTACTTTTATTATTGTTCACTTCTCTATTCACGATATGTTGTAATGGTTTTTAATACACTTTATTATATAACGCATGCAGATGAACCGGTAATGGATGTACGGTGACCAACGCACCTCCGAGTATATTAAGGGCCTGCATAATTTTCTCGAAGCGGCTGAGGGAAACAAGCAGAATGGTTTTATGACTTGTCCATGTACTGTTTGTGAGAATACAAAGTCTTTCTCCAACTCTAAAACCCTTCACTTCCACCTGCTTCAGAAGGGTTTTATGCCACACTATAATGTTTGGACCAAGCACGGAGAAAGAGGGGTTATGATGGAAGACAACGAAGAAGAAGAGGATGCCGACAACTACCCTCCCCCTGAATACGGTGATGCTGCAATGGGGGAAGCTGAAGATCAATAGGAACCAGACAATGTGCATGATGATGATATTCGTTGGGTCATTGTTCATGCACAGAGAAAATGCGAAAGTGAAAGGGAGAAGTGGAAGTTCGATCGCATGTTAGAGGATCACAAAAAAGGGTTGTACCCAAATTGTGAAGATGACAACAAAAAGCTCGGTACCAAAATTGAATTGGTTCAATGGAAGGCAGACAATGGTGTATCTGACAAGGGATTTAGTTTGCTACGAAAAATAATGAAGAAGAACCTTACAAAGGATAACGAATTGCCCGACAGTACGTACGCAGCAAAGAAAGTTGTATGCCCTCTAGGATTGGAGGTGCAAAAGATACATGCATGCCCTAATGATTGCATCCTCTACCGCGGTGAATACGAGGAACGGTACGCATGCTCGGTATGCGGTGCATTGTGGTATAAGGTCAGAAGAGATGACCCTGGTGATGTTGAGGGCCAGCGCACCGGGAATTGGGTTCCTGCCAAGGTGATGTGGTATGCTCCTATAATACCACGGTTGAAAGGTCTGTTCAAAAACAAAACGCATGTCGAGTTGATGCAATGGCAGAAAAAAGACCGTAAGAAAGACGGGAAGTTGAGAGCACCCGCCGACGGGTCGTAGTGGAGAAAGATCGAGAGAAAGTGGAGCGACTTTACAGGTGACCCAAGGAACGTATGGTTTGGTTTAAATGCAGATGGCGTTAATCCTTTTGGGGAGCACAGTATCCAGCATAGCACATGGCCTGTGACTCTATGTATGTATAACCTTCCTCCTTGGTTGTGCATGAAGCGGAAGTTCATTATGATGCCAGTGCTCATCCAAGGCCCTAAGCAACGCGGCAATGACATTGATGTGTACCTAAGTCCATTAGTCGATGAACTTTTATAGTTATGGAATGGAAGAGGTGTACGTGTGTGGGATGAGAACGAATAGGAGGAATTTGACCTACATGCGTTGTTGTTTGTAACCATCAATGATTGGCCTGCTCTCAGTAACCTTTCAGAAGAGACAAACAAGGATACCATGCATGCACACACTGTTTAGATGACACCGATAGTATATATTTGGACAAATGCAGGAAGAATGTGTACCTGGGTCATCGTCGATTTCTACCGACCAACCATCAATGTCGAAAGAAAGGAAAGCATTTCAAAGGTGAGGCAAATCACCGGAAGAAGCCCGCCCTCCGTACTGGTGATCACATACTTGATATGGTCAATGATTTACAAGTAATATTTGTAAAGGATCTCGGCGGACTATCTGTTCCGAATGACGCTGACAAACGCGCACCCATGTGGAAGAAGAAATCTATATTTTGGGACCTACCCTATTGGAAAGACCTAGAAGTCCGCTCTGCAATCGACGTGATACACGTGACGAAGAATCTTTGTGTGAACCTGCTAGGCTTCTTGAGAGTGTATTGGAAGAGAAAAGGTACACCAGAGGCACAGGAGGAACAGCGACGAGTGCATGAAAAAGACGGCATGCATCCAAAGCAATATGAAGGTCCTGCCAGCTACGCTCTTACCAATGAAGAGAAGGAAATCTTCTTTGAATGCCTGCTCAGTATGAAGGTCTCGTCTGGCTTCTCGTCGAATATAAAGGGAATAATAAATATGGCAGAGAAAAAGTTCTAGAACCTAAAGTCTTATGACTGCCACGTGATTATGATGCAACTACTGCCTGTTACATTGAGGGGGCTTCTACCGGAAAATGTTCGATTAGCCATTGTGAAGCTATGTGCATTCCTCAATGCAATCTCTCAGAAGGTGATCAATCCAGAAATCCTACCAAGGTTAAGGAGTGATTTGGTGCAATGTCTTGTTAGTTTTGAGCTGGTGTTCCCACCGTCCTTCTTCAATATCATGACGCACGTCCTAGTTCATCTAGTCGACGAGATTGTCGTTATGGGCCTTGTATTTCTACACAATATGTCCCCCTTTGAGAGGTTTATGGGAGTCTTAAACAAATATGTCCATAATCGTGCTAGGCCAGAAGCAAGCATCTCCATGGGCCATCAAACAGAGGATGTCATTGGGTTTTGTGTTGACTTCATTCCTGACCTTAAGAAGATTGGTCTCCCTCTATCGCGGTATGAGGGGAGACTGACTGGAAAAGGCACTCTAGGAGCGGACTCAATAATATGTAGGGACAGGCATTCTTGGTCTCAAGCACACTACATAGTTCTACAGAATTCCACCTTGGTGACCCCGTATGTCGATGAACACAAGAATATTCCATGCTCCAAACACCCAGAGCAGTGTGACGACTGGATTACATATGAACACATAAGGACTTTTGGCAGTTGGTTGCACACACGTCTCATGGGTGACAACACTATTTTTGATGAGCTGTACTCGTTGGCTAGGGGACCATCTTCGACTGTATTGACTTACAAAGGGTACAAGATAAATGGGAATACATTTTACACGATCGCCCAAGATGAAAAGAGCACCAACCAAAATAGCTGTGTCTGCTTTGATGCAACAACCAAGAGGGGAAAGGACACATATTATGGTTACATAGTGGACATGTCACTAGTAGAAAACAGGGCATCGGTTCGGGCCGGGCCATGCCATTAGTCCCGGTTCAGTCACGAACCGGGACAAATGGGTGCAACAGTTCCGGTTCGTGAGGCCAGGGGGCTGGGCGGGCCACATGGGGCATTGGTCCCGGTTCGTAGGAAACCTTTGGTCCTGGTTCCAGACATGAACCAGGACCAATGTGCTTCGCTCCTGTCCCACAACCATCGGTCCTGGTTCGTGGCTGGAACTGGGACCAAAGGGGGGTAACCGTTCACCTAGTGCGAGCCCCTTTAGTCTCGGTTGGTGGCCCAAACCGGGACTAAAGGTTTGAATGGTTCGCAACCCACAACATTTCGTGCTCCGAGAAAGAGGCAACTATTCCTCGACGAGGGCTACAGTAACTTCGCCCATTTCTCTTCTTCTCCTCTCTTCTTCTCCTCCATTCTCCTCTCTTATTCTCCTCCATTCTCCTCTCTTCTTCCCCATATCTTCTACCATGAATCCAATCACTCGCTGCGGGGAGGTGCTCGCACATGGCATGACCAATCTCGATGTCGTCTACACGAACAACATCGCTATGGTGTCGCGTTTTATTTCCCTTTTGCAGAAATGGCTTGAAGTGGCGGATGAGAAAGACAAGTTCATAGGGCTTGATCTCGAGTACACGGCTAAGCAAGAAGATGTTGCCATCATCTAGCTATGTTTGAAGAAACATGTCATGATCTTCCAATGGGCAAGGTGAGTTTTGAGGGTTATCTTTGATCAATTAATAATTTATGGATTATTATGAGAACTGCATAGGATAGATATATGTTCCATTTTGAATCCTATGGGAAAGATCAATATTTCTTTTAAGTTTGTAGTGAATAACAAATTTCCTTGTTGCAAAACGTGGGAGAACATATATGTCATATAGTTAATTTAGGGTTTGTTCATCAATTCATAGGATATGAAAATTGCATATATATATATATATATATATATATATATATATATAGGATATAGCAATATATATGTTCTATTTTAAATCCTATGGCAAAGATCAATTTCTCTTAAGTTGTAGTGAAATAATTTTCGATTTTTTTATGATATTACTGTTCACCGGGCTCAAATGAACCCGGGAGCAAAAACTATGCGTCTTCCTCTTGTGTTGCAGCGAAATAATTTGCCTTTATATAGTTGCATATTATAATTCTGCCAAAATATACTTGTTGCAGCAGTATTTAACATTTGTTCCATTTTAATTTGTTGATGTTGCAGTAGTGACAAGCACTGCCCAGCACTCATGGACTTCCTACGCAGCGGCATACATTTTGCTAGCATTGATGTAAGTAATGACAACCTGAATATGAAGACAAAATTCCCCCGGGAACAGCACAAAGAGTGGGAGAGGACCCCACTTCAGCCTATCAACATTGAGTATGCAGCAAAAGATGCATACGTTGCATATGAGTTGTACCGCAAGATTCGAACCGTGAACTATGCGCAGTGTCACCTCGCACCACCACCACCATCGGGCGGATATTCTTCTGATTCATACTAGCTACTAGTGTTCACTTGGACGAGTACTTTCTATAATGGATATCTGAACTATTATATATTACATATCTCTCTAGCTATTATATATTTGTAGTGCTTTTCAATTCAGTTTTTTCTTAAATTCCGATTGTGGCCAAGAACATAATGCAACAAAAAAGTGGGTTGTCATCGTTGGCAACAAGCACACACACACCATGCCAACTTTCAACCTTTTTAGACTTCATTTGAAGTGATTTTCAATTTTAGGGTCATTTAGGTCAAAAAAATAAGTAAATGCATGAAAATATCAAATGAAGTCGGATAGACTTGAAAATTGATGATGTGGCTCTGAATGGTGCATTTTGAACACACAAAAAGCATGGAGTTCAAATAAGTTCAAGAAAATGAAATGCCTTTTGTAACCGATGAGTTTCCGTCCGAAACCCAATACTTCGAAAGAGACTGTTCGTTTTGTACACGAAGTGTATCTTGCTTTTTCCATAACCATCTGAACTTTTTAGCACATGCTATGTGTGTGAAATGATGATACCATGCCAACTTTGAACCTTTTCAGACTTCATTTGAAGTGCTTTTCAATTTCAGGGTCATTTAGGTCAAAAAAATCAATAAATGCATGAAAAATATCAAATGAAGTCAGAAAGGGTTGAAAATTGGTGATGTGGCTTTGAATGGTGCATTTTGAACACACGAAAAGCCTGGAGTTCAAATAAGTTCAAGAAAATGAAATGCCTTTCCTAACCAATGAGTTTCCGTCCGAAACCTCGATACTTCGAAAGAGTGTGTGTGTTTTGTACGCAAAGTGCATCCTGCGGTTGTCGTAACCCTCTCAACTTTTTAGCAAATTCTATGTGGGTGAAATGATGATACCATGCCAACTTTCAACCTTTTCAGAGTTCATTTCAAGTGCTTTTCAATTTCAGGGTCATTTAGATCAAAAAAACAGTAAATGCATGAAAAATATCAAATGAAGTCAGAAAGGGTTGAAAATTGATGATGTGGCTTTGAATGGTGCATTTTGAACACAGAAAAAGCCTGGAGTTCAAATAAGTTCAAGAAAATGAAATGCCTTTTCTAACCGATGAGTTTCTTTCCAAAACACCGATACTTCGAAAGAGGTTGTCCGTTTTGTATGCGAAGTGCATCCTGCTTTTGCCGTAACCCTCTCAACTTTTTAGCACATGCTATGTGGGTGAAATTATGATACAATGCCAACTTCCAACCTTTTCAGAGTTCATTTGAAGTGCTTTTCAATTTCAGGGTCATTTAGCTCAAAAAAACAGTAAATGCATGAAAAATATCAAATGAAGTCGTATAGGCTTGAAAATTCATGATGTGGCTCAGAATGGTGCATTTTGAACACACAAAAAGCATGGAGTTCAAATAAGTTCAAGAATATGAAATGCCTTTTGTAACCGATGAGTTTCCGTCCGAAACCTAATACTTCGAAAGAGACTGTTTGTTTTGTACACGAAGTGTATCTTGCTTTTTCCGTAACCGTCTAAACATTTTAGCACATGCTATGTGTGTGAAATGATGATACCATGCCAACTTTCAATATTTTGAGACTTCATTTGAAGTGCTTTTCAATTTCAGGGTCATTTAGGTCAAAAAATCTGTAAATGCATAAAAAATATCAAATGAAATCAGAAAGGGTTGAAAATTGATGATGTGGCTTTAAATGGTGCATTTTGAACACACGAAAATCCTGGAGTTCAAATAAGTTGAAGAAAATGAAATGCCTTTTCTAACCAATGAGTTTCCGTCCGAAACCTCAATACTTCGAAAGAGTCTTGTCCGTTTTGTACGCAAAATGCATCCTGCTTTTGTCGTAACCCTCTCAACTTTTTAGCACATGCTATGTGGGTGAAATGATGATACCATGCCAACTTTCAACCTTTTTAGAGTTCATTTGAAGTGATTTTCAATTTCAGGGTCATTTAGCTCAAAAAAACTATAAATGCATGAAAAATATCAAATGAAGTCAGAAAGGGTTGAAAATTGATGATGTGGTTTTTAATGGTGCATTCTGAACACACAAAAATCCTGGAGTTCAAATAAGTTCAAGAAAATGAAATGCCTTTTGTAACCAATGAGTTTGTGTCCGAAACATCGATACTTTGAAAGAGACTGTCCGTTTTGTATGCGAAGTGCATCCTGCTTTTGCCGTAACCCTCTCAACTTTTTAGCACATGCTATGTGGGTGAAATTATGATAGCATGCCAACTTTCAACCTTTTCAGACTTCATTTCAAGTGCTTTTTAATTTTAGGGTCATTTAGGTCAAAAAAATAAGTAAATGCATGAAAATATCAAATGAAGTTGGATAGTCTTGAAAATTGATGATGTGGCTCTGAATGATGCATTTGGAGCACACAAAAAGCATGGAGTTCAAATAAGTTCAAGAAACTGAAATGCCTTTTGTAACCGATGAGTTTCCGTCTGAAACCCAATACTTCGAAAGAGACTATTCGTTTTATACACGAAGTGTATCTTGCTTTTTTCGTAACGGTCTGAACATTTTAGCACATGCTATGTGTGTGAAATGATGATACCATGCCAACTTTCAACCTTTTCAGACTTCATTTGAAGTGCTTTTCAATTTCAGGGTCATTTAGGTCAAAAAAATCATTAAATGCATGAAAAATATCAAATGAAGTCAGAAAGGGTTGAAAGTTGATGGTGTGGCTTTGAATGGTGCATTTTGAACACACGAAAAGCCTGGAGTTCAAATAAGTTCAAGAAAATGAAATGCCTTTTCTAACCAATGAGGTTGCGTCCGAAACCTCGATACTTCGAAAGAGTGTGTCCGTTTGGTACGCAAAGTGCATCCTGCTTTTGTCATAACCCTCTCAACTTTTTAGCACATGCTATGTGGGTGAAATGATCATACCATGCCAACTTTCAACCTTTTCAGAGTTCATTTGAAGTGCTTTCCAATTTTACGGTCATTTAGCTCAAAAAAATAGTAAATGCATGAAAAATATCAAATGAAGTCACAAAGGGTTGAAAATTTATTATGTGGCTTTGAATGGTGCATTTTGAACACACAAAAAGCTTGGAGTTCAAATAAGTTCAGGAAAATGAAATGCCTTTTCTAACCGATGAGTTTCCATCCGAAACACCGATACTTCGAAAGAGTCTGTCCGTTTTGTACACGAAGTGCATCCTGCTTTTGCCGTAACCCTCTCAAATTTTTAGCCCATGCTATGTGGGTGAAATGATGATACCATGCCAACTTTCAACCTTTTCAGACTTCATTTGAAGTGCTTTTCAATTCCAGGGTCATTTCGCTCAAAAAATCAGTAAATACATGAAAGATATCAAATTAAGTCAGAAAGGGTTGAAAATTGATGATGTGGCTTTGAATGGTGCACTCTGAACACAAAAAAGCCTCGAGTTGAAATAAGTTCAAGAAAATGAAATGACTTTTGTAACCGATGAGTTTCCGTCTGAAACCCCGATACTTCGAAAGAGATTGTTCGTTTTGTATGCGAAGTGCATCCCCCTTTTGTCGTAAACTTATCAAGTTTTTAGCACATTCTATGTGGGTGAAATGATGATACCATGCCAACTTTGAACCTTTTCAGACTTCATTTTAAGTGCTTTCCAATTTCAGGGTCATTTAGCTCAAAAAATCAGTAAATGCATGAAAAATATCAAGTGAAGTCAGAAAGGGTTGAAAATTTATGATGTGGCTTTCAATGGTCCATTTTGAACACACGAAAATCCTGGAGTTCAAATAAGTTCAAGAAAATGAAATGCCTTTTGTAACCGATGAGTTTCCGTCCGAAACCCCGATACTTCGAAAGAGACTGTTCGGTTTTTACGCGAAGTGCATCCTGATTTTGTCATAACCTTATCAACTTTTAGCACATTATATGTGGGTGAAATGATGATACCATGCCAACTTTCAACCTTTTCACACTTCATTTGTAGTGCTTTTCAATTCCAGGGTCATTTAGCTCAAAAAATCTGTAAATGCATGAAAAATATCATATGAAGTCAGAAAGGGTTGAAAATTGATGATGTGGCTTTGAATGGTGCATTTTGAACACACAAAAAGCCTGGAGTTCAAATAAGTGAAAGAAAATGAAATGCCTTTTCTAACCGATGAGTTTCCATCCGAAACGACAACTTCGAAAGAGACTGTCCGTTTTGTATGCGAAGTGCATCCTGCTTTTGCCGTAACCCTCTCAACTTTTTAGGACATGCTATGTGGGTGAAATTATGATACCATGCCAACTTTCAACCTTTTCACACTTCACTTGAAGTGGTTCTCAATTTCAGGGTCATTTAGCTCAAAAAAATTTCAATAAATGCATGAAAAATATCAAATGAAGTCAGAAAGGGTTGAAAATTGATGATGTGGATTTGAATGGTGCATTTTGAACACACAAAAAGCCTGTAGTTCAAATAGGTTCAAGAAAATGAAATGCCTTTTGTAACCGATGAGTTTCCGTCTAAAACCACGATACTTCGAAAGAGACTGGCCGTCTTGTATGCGAAGTGCATACTACTTTTGCCGTAACCCTCACAGCATTTTAGCACATGCTATGTGAGTGAAATGATGATAACATGCCAACTTTCAACCTTTTAAGACTTCATTTGAAGTGCTTTTCAATTTCAGGGTCATTTAACTCAAAAAAAAGTAAATGCATGAAAAATATCAAATGAAGTCAGAAAGGGTTGAAAATTGATGATGTGGCTTTGAATGGTGCATTTTGAACACACACAAAAGCCAGAAGTTCAAATAATTTAATAAAAATGAAATGCCTTTTGTAACCGATGAGTTTCCGTCTGAAACCCCGATACTTCGAAAGAGATTGTTCGTTTTGTATGCGAAGTGGATCCTGCTTTTGTCGTAAACTTATCAACTTTTTAGCACATTCTATGTGGGTGAAGTGATGATACCATGCCAACTTTGAACCTTTTCAGACTTCATTTGAAGTGCTTTCCAATTTCAGGGTCATTTAGCTCAAAAAAATCAGTAAATGCAAGAAAAATATCAAGTGAAGTCAGATAGTGTTGAAAATTGATGATGTGGCTTTCAATGGTCGATTTTGAACACACGAAATGCTTGGAGTTCAAATAAGTTCAAGAAAATGAAATGCCTTTTCTAACCGATGAGTTTCCATCCGAAACCCTGATACTTCGAAAGAGACTGTCAGTTTTGTATGCGAAGTGCATCCTGCTTTTGCCGTAACCCTCTCAACTTTTTAGCACATTCTATGTGGGTGAAATGATGATACCATGCCAACTTTCGACCTTTTCATACTTCACTTCAAGTGCTTCTCAATTTCAGGGTCATTTAACTCAAAAAAATCAATAAATGCATGAAAAATATCAAATGAAGTCAGAAAGGGTTGAAAATTGATGATGTGGCTTTCAATGGTGAATTTTGAACACACAAAAAGCCTGGAGTTCAAATAAGTTCAAGAAAATGAAATGCCCTTTCTAACCGATGAGTTTCCCTCTGAAACCCCGATACTTCGAAAGAGACTGTCCGTTTTGTATGCGAAGTGCATATTCTTTTGTCGTAACCCTCACAACATTTTAGCACATGCTATGTGAGTGAAATGATGATAACATGCCAAATTTCAACCTTTTAAGACTTCATTTGAAGTGCTTTTCAATTTCAGGGTCATTTAGCTCAAAAAATCTATAACTGCATGAAAAATATCAAATGAAGTCAGAAAGGGTTGAAAATTGATCATGTGGCTTCGAATGGTGCATTTTGAACACATAAAAAGCCTGGAGTTCAAATAAATTAAAGAAAATGAAATGCCTTTTCTAACCGGTGAGTTTCCATCCGAAACGACAACTTCAAAAGAGACTGTCCGTTTTGTATGCGAAGTGCATCCTGCTTTTGCCGTAACCCTCTAAAATTTTTAGCACATGCTATGTGGGTGAAATTATGATACCATGCCAACTTTCAACCTTTTCACACTTCACTTGAAGTGGTTCTCAATTTCAGGGTCGTTTAGCTCAAAAAAATCAATGAATGCATGAAAAATATCAAATGAAGTCAGAAAGGGTTGAAAATTGATGATGTGGATTTGAATGGTGCATTTTGAACACACAAAAATCCTGGAGTTCAAATAAGTTCAAGAAAATGAAATGCCTTTTGTAACCGATGAGCTTCCGTCTGAAATCCCGATACTTCGAAAGAGACTTTCCGTCTTGTGTGCGAAGTGCATACTACTTTTGCCGTAACCCTCACAACATTTTAGCACATGCTATGTGAGTGAAATGATGATAACATGCCAACTTTCAACCTTTGAAGACTTCATTTGAAGTGCTTTTCAATTTCAGGGTCATTTAACTCAAAAAAAAGTAAATGCATGGAAAATATCAAATGAAGTCAGAACGGGTTGAAAATTGATGATGTGGCTTTGAATGGTGCATTCTGAACACACACAAAAGCCTGAAGTTCAAATAATTTAATGAAAATGAAATGCCTTTTATAACCGATGAGTTTCCGTCTGAAACCCCGATACTTCGAAAGAGATTGTCCGTTTTGTATGCGAAGTGGATCCTGCTTTTGCCGTAACCCTCTAAACTTTTTAGCACATGCTATATGGGTGAAGTGATGATACCATGCCAACTTTGAACGTTTTCAGACTTCATTTGAAGTGCTTTCCAATTTCAGGGTCATTTAGCTCAAAAAATCAGTAAATGCATGAAAAATATCAAGTGAAGTCAGAAAGTGTTGAAAATTGATGATGTGGCTTTCAATGGTGCATTTTGAACACACAAAAAGACTCAAGTTCAAATAAGTTCAAGAAAATGAAATGCCTTTTGTAACCGATGAGTTTCCGTCCGAAACCCCGATGCTTCGAAAGAGACTGTTCGGTTTTTACGCGAAGTGCATCCTGCTTTTGTCGTAACCTTATCAACTTTTTAGCACATGCTATGTGGGTGAAATGATGATAACATGCCAACTTTCAACCTTTTCACACTTCATTTGTAGTGCTTTTCAATTTCAGGGTCATTTAGCTCAAAAAATCTGTAAATGCATGAAAATAATCAAATGAAGTCAGAAAGGGTTGAAAATTGATGATGTGGATTTGAATGGTGCATTTCCAACACACAAAAAGCCTGGAGTTCAAATAAGTTCAAGAAAATCAAATGCCTTTTGTAACCGATGAGTTTCCGTTTGAAACCCCGATACTTCCAAAGAGTCTATCCGTTTTGTACGCGAAGTGCATCCTGCTTTTGTCGTAACCCTCTCAACTCTTTAGCACATGCTATGTGGGTGAAATGATGATACCATGCAAACTTTCAACCTTTTCAGACTTCATTTGAAGTGCTTTTCAATTTCAGGGTCATTTAGCTCAAAAAACAGTAAATGCATGAAAAATATCAAATGAAGACAGAAAGGGTTGAAAATTTATTATGTGGATTTGAATGGTGCATTTTGAACACACAAAATGCCTGGAGTTCTGATAAGTTCAAGAAAATGAAATGCCTTTTCTAACCGATGAGTTTCCATCCGAAACCCCGATACTTCGAAAGAGACTGTCCATTTTGTATGCGAAGTGCATCCTGCTTTTGCCGTAACCCTGTCAACGTTTTAGCACATTCTATGTCGGTGAAATGATGATACCATGCCAACTTTCGACCTTTTCATACTTCACTTCAAGTGCTTCTCAATTTCAGGGTCATTTAACTCAAAAAAAATCAATAAATGCATGAAAAATATCAAATGAAGTCAGAAAGGGTTGAAAATTGATGATGTGGCTTTCAATGGTGAATTTTGAACACACAAAAAGCCTGGAGTTCAAATAAGTTCAAGAAAATGAAATGCCTTTTGTAACCGATGAGTTTCCGTCCGAAACCCTGGTACTTCCAAAGAGTCTGTCCGTTTTGTATGCCAAGTGCATCTTGCTTTCGCCGTAACCCTCTAAACTTTTTAGCACATGCTATGTGGGTGAAATTATTATACCATGCCAAGTTTCAACCTTTTCAGACTTCACTTGAAGTGCTTCTCAATTTCAGGGTCATTTCGCTCAAAAAAATCTGTAAATACATGAAAAATACCAAATGATGTTAGAAAGGGTTGAAAATTGATGATGTGGCTTTGTATGGTGCATTTTGAACACACAAAAAGCCTGGAGTTCAAATAAGTGCAAGAAAATGAAATGACTTTTGTAACCGATGAGTTTTCGTTCGAAACCCCGATACTTCCAAAGAGTATGTCCATTTTGTACGCGAAGTGCATCCTGCTTTTGCCGTAACCCTCTCAACTTTTTAGCACATGCTATGTGCGTGAAATAATGATACCATGCCAACTTTCAATCTTTTCAGACTTCATTTGAATTGCTTTTCAATTAAGGGTCATTTCGCTCAAAAAAATCAGTAAATACATGAAAATATCAAATGAAGTCAGAAAGGGTTGAAAATTGATTATGTGGCTTTGAATGGTGCATTTTGAACACACAAAAAGCCTAGAGTTCAAATAAGTTAATGAAAATGAAATGACTTTTGTAACCGATGAGTTTCCGATTGAAACCCCGATACTTCGAAAGAGACTGTTCGTTTTGTACGCGAAGTGCATCCTGCTTTTGTCGTAAACTTATCAACTTTTTAGCACATTCTATGTCGGTGAAATTATGATACCATGCCAACTTTCAACCTTTTCACACTTCACTTGAAGTGCTTCTCAATTTCAGGGTCATTTAGCTCAAAAAAAATCAATAAATGCATGAAAAATATCAAATGAAGTTAGAAAGGGTTGAAAATTGATGATGTGGAGTTGAATGGTGCATTTTGAACACACAAAAAGCCTGGAGTTCAAATAACTTCTAGAAAATGAAATGCCTTTTGTAACCGATGAGTTTCCGTCCAAAACCCCGATACTTCCAAAGAGTTTGTCTGTTTTGTACGCGAAGTGCATCCTGCTTTTGCGGTAACCCTCTCAACTTTTTAGCACATGCTATGTGGGTGAAATGATGATACCATGCCAACTTTCAACCTTTTCATACTTCATTTGAAGTGCTTTTCAATTCCAGGGTCATTTCGCTCAAAAACATCAGTAAATATATGAAAGATATCAAATTAAGGCAGAAAGGGTTGAAAATTGATGATGTGGCTTTGAATGGTGAACTTTGAACACCAAGAAAGCCTGGAGTTGAAATAAGTTCAAGAAAATGAAATGACTTTTGTAACCGATGAGTTTCCGTCTGAAACCCCGATACTTCGAAAGAGATTGTTTGTTTTGTATGCGAAGTGCATCCTGCTTTTGTCGTAAACTTCTCAACTTTTTAGCACATTCTATGTGGGTGAAATGATGATACCATGCCAACTTTGAACCTTTTCAGACTTCATTTGAAGCGCTTTCCAATTTCAGGGTCATTTAGCTCAAAAAATAAGTAAATGCATGAAAAATATCAACTGAAGTCAAAAAGGGTTTAAAATTGATGATCTGGCTTTCAATGGTCCATTTTGAACACACGAAAAGCCTGGAGTTCAAATAAGTTCAAGAAAATGAAATGCCTTTTGTAACCGATGAGTTTCCGTCCGAAACCCCGATACTTCGAAAGAGATTGTTCGGTTTTTACGCGAAGTGCATCCTGCTTTTGTAGTAACCTTATCAACTTTTTAGCACATTATATGTGGGTGAAATGATGATACCATGCCAACTTTCAACCTTTTCACACTTCATTTGTAGAGTTTTTCAATTCCAGGGTCATTTAGCTCAAAAAATTTGTAAATGCATGAAAAATATCAAATGAAGTCAGAAAGGGTTGAAAATTGATGATGTGGCTTTGAATGGTGCATTTTGAACACACAAAAAGCCTGGACTTCAAATAAGTTAAAGAAAATGAAATGCCTTTTCTAACCGATGAGTTTCCATCCAAAACGACAACTTTGAAAGAGACTGTCCGTTTTGTATGCGAAGTGCATCCTGCTTTTGCCGTAACCCTCTCAACTTTTTAGCACATGCTATGTGGGTGAAATTATGATACAATGCCAAATTTCAACCTTTTCACACTTCACTTGAAGTGGTTCTCAATTTCTGGGTCATTTAGCTCCAAAAAAAATCAATAAATGCATGAAAAATATCAAATGAAGTCAGAAAGGGTTGAAAATTCATGATGTGGATTTGAATGGTGCATTTTGAACACACAAAAATCCTGGAGTTCAAATAAGTTCAAGAAAATGAAATGCCTTTTGTAACCGATGAGTTTCCGTCTGAAACCCCGATACTTCGAAAGAGACTGTCCGTCTTGTATGCGAAGTGCATACTACTTTTGTCGTCACCCTCACAACATTTTAGCACATGCTATGTGAGTGAAATGATGATAACATGCCAACTTTCAACCTTTTAAGACTTCATTTGAAGTGCTTTTCAATTTTAGGCTCATTTAACTCAAAAAAAAGTAAATGCATGAAAAATATCAAATGAAGTCAGAAAGGGTTGAAAATTGATGATGTGGCTTTGAATGGTGCATTTTGAACACAAATAAAAGCCTGAAGTTCAAATAATTTAATGACAATGAAATGCCTTTTGTAACCGATGAGTTTCCGTCTGAAACCCCGATACTTCGAAAGAGATTGTTCGTTTTGTATGCGAAGTGGATCCTGCTTTTGTCGTAAACTTATCAACTTTTTAGCACATTCTATGTGGGTGAAGCGATGATACCATGCCAACTTTGTACCTTTTCAGACTTCATTTGAAGTGCTTTCCAATTTTAGGGTCATTTAGCTGAAAAAAATCAGTAAATGTATGAAAAATATCAAGTGAAGTTAGAAAGTGTTGAAAATTGATGATGTGCCTTTCAATGGTCCATTTTGAACACACGAAAGGCCTCGAGTTCAAATAAGTTCAAGAAAATGAATGCCTTTTGTAACCGATGAGTTTCCGTCCGAAACCCCGATACTTCGAAAGAGACTGTTCTGTTTTTACGCGAAGTGCATCCTGGTTTTGTCGTAACCTTATCAACTTTTTGGCACATGCTATGTGGGTGAAATGATGATAACATGCCAACTTTCAACCTTTTCACACTTCATTTGTAGTGCTTTTCAATTTCAGGGTCATTTAGCTCAAAAAATCTGTAAATGCACGAAAAATATCAAATGAAGTCAGAAAGGGTTGAAAATTGATGATGTGGATTTGTATGGTGCATTTTCAACACACAAAAAGCCTGGAGTTCAAATAAGTTCAGGAAAATGAAATGCCTTTTTTAACCGATGAGTTTCCGTCTGAAACCCCGATACTTCGAAAGAGACTGTCCGTTTTGTATGCGAAGTGCATACTACTTTTGCCGTAACCCTCACAACATTTTAGCACGTGCTATGTGAGTGAAATGATGATAACATGCCAACGTTCAACCTTTTAAGACTTCATTTGAAGTGCTTTTCAATTTAAGGGTCATTTAACTCAAAAAAAGAGTAAATGCATGAAAAATATCAAATGAAGTCAGAAAGGGATGAAAATTGATGATGTGGCTTTGAATGGTGCATTTTGAACAAACAAAAAGCCTGGAGTTCAAATAAGTTCAAGAAAATGAAATGCCTTTTGTAACCGATGAGTTTCCGTTTGAAACCCCGATACTTCCAAAGAGTCTATCTGTTTTGTACACGAAGTGCATCCTGCTTTTGCCGTAACCCTCTCAACTTTTTAGCACATGCTATGTGGGTGAAATGAGGATACCATGCAAACTTTCAACCTTTTCAGACTTCATTTGAAGTGCTTTTCAATTTCAGGGTCATTTAGCTCAAAAAAACAGTAAATGCATGAAAAATATCAAATGAAGACAGAAAGGGTTGAAAATTGATTATGTGGATTTGAATGGTGCATTTTGAACACACAAAATGCCTGGAGTTCAAGTAAGTTCAAGAAAATGAAATGCCTTTTCTAACCGATGAGTTTCCATCCGAAACACCGATACTTCGAAAGAGACTGTCCGTTTTGTATGCGAAGTGCATCCTGCTTTTGCCGTAACCCTCTCAACTTTTTAGCAAATTCTATGTGGGTGAAATGATGATAGCATGCGAACTTATGACCTTTTCACACTTCACTTGAAGTGCTTCTCAATTTCAGGGTCATTTAGCTCAAAAAAATCAATAAATGCATGAAAAATATCAAATGAAGTCAGAAAGGGTTGAAAATTTATGATGTGGCTTTCAATGGTGCATTTTTAACACACAAAAAGCCTGGAGTTCAAATAAGTTCAAGAAAATGAAATGCATTTTGTAACCGATGAGTTTCCGTCCGAAACCCCGGTACTTCCAAAGAGTCTGTCCGTTTTGTACGCTAAGTGCATCCTGCTTTTGCCGTAACCCTCTAAACTTTTTAGCACATGCTATGTGGGTGAAATTATGATACCATGCGAAGTTTCAACCATTTCAGACTTCACTTGAAGTGCTTCTTAATTTCAGGGTCATTTCGCTCAAAAAATCAGTAAATACATGAAAAATACCAAATGAAGTCAGAAAGGGTTGAAAATTGATGATGTGGCTTTGTATGGTGCATTTTGAACACACAAAAATCCTGGAGTTCAAATAAATGCAAGAAAATGAAATGACTTTTGTAACCGATGAGTTTCCGTCCGGAACCCCGATACTTCCAAAGAGTATGTCCATTTTGTACGCGAAGTGCATCCTGCTTTTGCCGTAACCCTCTCAACTTTTTGGCACATGCTATGTGGGTGAAATAATGATACCATGCCAACTTTCAACCTTTTCAGACTTCATTTGAATTGCTTTTCAATTTAAGGGTCATTTCGCTCAAAAAAATCAGTAAATACATGAAAATATCCAATGAAGTCAGAAAGGGTTGAAAATTGATTATGTGGCTTTGAATGGTGCATTTTGAACACACAAAAATCCGAGAGTTCAAATAAGTTAATGAAAATGAAATGACTTTTGTAACCGATAAGTTTCTGATTGAAACCCCGATACTTCGAAAGAGACTGTTCGTTTTGTACGCGAAGTGCGTCGTGTTTTTCTCGTAAACTTATCAACTTTTTAGCACATTCTATGTGGATGAGATGGTGATACCATGCAAACTTTCAACTTTTTCAGACTTCATTTGAAGTGCTTTTCAATTTCAGGGTCATTTAGCTCAAAAAACAGTAAATGCATGAAAAATATCAAATGAAGACAGAAAGGGTTGAAAATTGATTATGTGGCTTTGAATGGTGCATTTTGAACACACAAAATTCCTGGAGTTCAAATAAGTTCAAGAAAATGAAATGCCTTTTCTAATCGATGAGTTTCCATCCGAAACCCCGATACTTCGAAAGAGACTGTCCGTTTTGTATGCGAAGTGCATCCTCCTTTTGCCATAACCCTCTCAACTTTTTAGCACATGCTATGTCGGTGAAATTATGATACCATGCCAACTTTCAAGCTTGTCAGACTTCACTTGAAATGCTTCTCAATTTCAGGGTCATTTAGCTCAAAAAAATCAATAAATGCATGAAAAATATCAAATGAAGTCAGAAAGGGTTGAAAATTGATGATATGGATTTGAATGGTGCATTTTGAACACTAAAAAAACCGTAGTTCAAATAAGTTCAAGAAAATGAAATGCCTTTTGTAACTGATGAGTTTCCGTCCAAAACCCCGATACTTCCAAAGAGTCTGTCCGTTTTTTACGCGAAGTGCATCCTGCTTTTGCCGTAACCCTCTCAACTTTTTAGCACATACTATGTGGGTCAAATGATGATACCATGCCAACTTTCAACCTTTTCAGACTTCATTTGAAGTGCTTTTCAATTCCAGGGTCATTTCGCTCAAAAGAATCAGTAAATACATGAAAGATATCAAATTAAGTCAGAAAGGGTTGAAAATTGATGATGTGGCTTTGAGTGGTGCACTTTGAACACAAAAAAATCCTGCAATTGAAATAAGTTCAAGAAAATGAAATGACTTTTGTAACCGATGAGTTTCCGTCTTAAACCCCGATACTTCGAAAGAGACTGTTCGTTTTGTATGCAAAGTGCATCCTACTTTTGTCGTAAACTTATCAACTTTTTAGCACATTCTATGTGGGTGAAATGATGATACCATGCCAAATTTGAACTTTTTCAGACTTGATGTGAAGTGCTTTGCAATTTCAGGGTCATTTAGCTCAAAAAATCAGTAAATGCGTGAAAAATATCAAGTGAAGTCACAAAGGGTTCAAAATTGGTGATGTGGCTTTGAATGTTGCATTTTGAACACACAAAAACCCTAGAGTTCAAATAAGTTTATGAAAACGAAATGACTTTTGTAACCGATGAGTTTCCGATTGAAACCCCGATACTTCGAAAGAGACTGTTCGTTTTGTACGCGTAGTGCATCCTGCTTTTGTCGTAAACTTATCAACTTTTTAGCACATTCTATGTGGATGAAATGGTGATACCATGCCAACTTTCAACTTTTTCAGACTTCATTTGAAGTGTTTTTCAATTTCAGGGTCATTTAGGTCAAAAAACAGTAAATGCATGTAAAATATCAAATGAAGACAGAAAGGGTTGAAAATTGATTATGTGGCTTTGAATGGTGCATTTTGAACACACCAAATGCCTGGAGTTCAAATAAGTTCAAGAAAATGAAATACCTTTTCTAACCGATGAGTTTGCATCCGAAACCCCGATACTTCGAAAGAGACTGTCCGTTTTGTATGTGAAGTGCATCCTTCTTTTGCCATAACCCTCTCAACTTTTTTGCACATGCTATGTCGGTGAAATTATGATACCATGCCAACTTTTAACATTTTCATACTTCACTTGAAGTGCTTCTCAATTTCAGGGTCATTTCGCTCAAAAAAATCAATAAATGCATGAAAAATATCAAATGAAGTCAGAAAGGGTTGAAAATTGATGATTTGGATTTGAATGGTGCATTTTGAACACTAAAAAACCCCGTAGTTCAAATAAGTTCAAGAAAATGAAATGCCTTTTGTAACTGATGAGTTTCCGTCCAAAACCCCGATACTTCCAAAGAGTCTGTCCGTTTTTTACGCGAAGTGCATCCTGCTTTTGCCGTAACCCTCTCAACTTTTTAGCACATGCTATGTGGGTCAAATGATGATACCATGCCAACTTTCAACCTTTTCAGACTTCATTTGAAGTGCTTTTCAATTCCAGGGTCATTTCGCTCAAAAGAATCAGTAAATACATGTAAGATATCAAATTAAGTCAGAAAGGGTTGAAAATTGATGATGTGGCTTTGAGTTGTGCACTTTGAACACAAAAAAATCCTGGAATTGAAATAAGTTCAAGAAAATGAAATGACTTTTGTAACCGATGAGTTTCCGTCTCAAACCCCGATACTTCGAAAGAGACTGTTCGTTTTGTATGCAAAGTGCATCCTACTTTTGTCGTAAACTTGTCAACTTTTTAGCACATTCTATGTGGGTGAAATGATGATACCATGCCAAATTTGAACTTCTTCAGACTTGATGTGAAGTGCTTTGCAATTTCAGGGTCATTTAGCTCAAAAAATCAGTAAATGCGTGAAAAATATCAAGTGAAGTCACAAAGGGTTCAAAATTGGTGATGTGGCTTTGAATGTTGCATTTTGAACACACAAAAATCCTAGAGTTCAAATAAGTTTATGAAAACGAAATGACTTTTGTAACCGATGAGTTTCCGATTGAACCCCCGATACTTCGAAAGAGACTGTTCGTTTTCTACGCGTAGTGCATCCTGCTTTTGTCGTAAACTTATCAACTTTTTAGCACATTCTATGTGGATGAAATGGTGATACCATGCCAACTTTCAACTTTTTCAGACTTCATTTGAAGTGTTTTTCAATTTCAGGGTCATTTAGGTCAAAAAACAGTAAATGCATGAAAAATATCAAATGAAGACAGAAAGGGTTGAAAATTGATTATCTGGCTTTGAATGGTGCATTTTGAACACACAAAATGCCTGGAGTTCAAATAAGTTCAAGAAAATGAAATACCTTTTCTAACCGATGAGTTTGCATCCGAAACCCCGATACTTCGAAAGAGACTGTCCGTTTTGTATGTGAAGTGCATCCTTCTTTTGCCATAACCCTCTCAACTTTTTAGCACATGCTATGTCGGTGAAATTATGATACCATGCCAACTTTTAACATTTTCATACTTCACTTGAAGTGCTTCTCAATTTCAGGGTCATTTCGCTCAAAAAAATCAATAAATGCATGAAAAATATCAAATGAAGTCAGAAAGGGTTGAAAATTGATGATTTGGATTTGAATGGTGCATTTTGAACACTAAAAAAGCCCGGAGTTCAAATAAGTTCAAGAAAATTAAATGACTTTTGTAACCGATGAGTTTCCGTCTGAAACCCCGATACTTCGAAAGAGACTGTTCGTTTTGTATGCGAAGTGCATCCTGCTTTTGTCGTAAACTTATCAAGTTTTTAGCACATTCTATGTGGGTGAAATGATGATACCATGCGAACTTTGAACCTTTTCAGACTTCATTTGAAGTGCTTTCCAATTTCAAGGTCATTTAGCTCAAAAAATCAGTAAATGCATGAAAAATATCAAGTGAAGTCAGAATGGGTTGAAAATTGATGATGTGGCTTTCAATGGTCCATTTTGAACACACAAAAAGCCTGGAGTTCAAATAAGTTCAAGAAAATGAAATGCCTTTTGTAACCGATGTGTTTCCGTCCGAAACCCCGATACTTCGAAAGAGACTGTTCGGTTTTTACACGAAGTGCATCTTGATTTTGTCGTAACCTTATCAACTTTTTAGCACATTATATGTGGGTGAAATGATGATACCAGGCCAACTTTCAACCTTTTAACACTTCATTTGTAGTGCTTTTCAATTCCACGGTCATTTAGCTCAAAAAATCTGTAAATGCATGAAAAATATCAAATGAAGTCAGAAAGGGTTGAAAATTGATGATGTGGCTTTGAATGGTGCATATTGAACACACAAAAGCCTGGAGTTCAAATAAGTTAAAGAAAATGAAATGCCTTTTCTAACCGATGAGTTTCCATCCGAAACCCCAATACTTCGAAAGAGACTGTCCGTTTTGTATACGAAGTGCATCCTGCTTTTGCCGTAACCCTCTCAACTTTTCAGCACATCCTATGCGGGAGAAATTATGATACCATGCCAACTTTCAACCTTTTCACACTTCACTTGAAGTGGTTCTCAATTTCATGGTCATTGAGCTCAAAAAAAATCAATAAATGCATGAAAAATATCAAATGAAGTCAGAAAGGGTTGAAAATAGATGATGTGGATTTGAATGGTGCATTTTGAACACACAAAAAGCCTGGAGTTCAAATAAGTTCAACAAAATGAAATGCCTTTTGTAACCGATGAGTTTCCGTCCAAAACCCCGATACTTCCAAAGAGTCTGTCCGTTTTGTACGCGAAGTGCATCCTGATTTTGCCGTAACCGTCTCAACTTTTTAGCACATGCTATGTGGGTGAAATTATGATACCATGCCAACTTTCAACCTTTTCAGACTTCATTTGAAGTGCTTTTCAATTCCAGGGTCATTTCGCTCAAAAAAATCAGTAAATACATGAAAGATATCAAATTAAGTCAGAAAGGGTTGAAAATTGATGATGTGGCTTTGAATGGTGCACTTTGAACACAAAAAAAGTCTAGAGTTGAAATAAGTTCCAGAAAATGAAATGACTTCTGTAATCGATGAGTTTCCGATTGAAACCCCGATACTTCGAAAGAGACTGTTCGTTTTTTACGCGAAGTGCATCGTGTTTTTGTCGTAAACTTATCAACTTTTTAGCACATTCTATGTGGATGAAATGGTGATACCATGCCAACTTTCAACTTTTTCAGACTTCATTTGAAGTGCTTTTCAATTTCAGGGTCATTTAGCTCAAAAAAGGTAAATGCATGAAAAATATCAAATGAAGACAGAAAGGGTTGAAAATTGATTATGTGGCTTTGAATGGTGCATTTTGAACACACAAAATTCCTGGAGTTCAAATAAGTTCAAGAAAATGAAATACCTTTTCTAATCGATGAGTTTCCATCCGAAACCCCTATACATCGAAAGAGACTGTCCGTTTTGTATGCGAAGTGCATCCTCCTTTTGCCGTAACCCTCTCATCTTTTTAGCACATGCTATGTCGGTGAAATTATGATACCATGCCAACTTTCAAGCTTTTCAGACTTCACTTGAAGTGCTTCTCAATTTCAGGGTCATTTGGCTCAAAAAAAATCAATAAATGCATGAAAAATATCAAATGAAGTCAGAAAGGGTTGAAAATTGATGATGTGGATTTGAATGGTGCATTTTGAACACTAAAAAAGCCCGTAGTTCAAATAAGTTCAAGAAAATGAAATGCCTTTTGTAACTGATGAGTTTCCGTCCAAAACCCCGATACTTCCATAGAGTCTGTCCGTTTTTTACGCGAAGTGCATCCTGCTTTTGCCATAACCCTCTCAACTTTTTAGCACATGCTATGTGGGTGAAATGATGATACCATGCCAACTTTCAACCTTTTCAGACTTCATTTGAAGTGCTTTTCAATTCCAGGGTCATTTCGCTCAAAAGAATCAGTAAATACATGAAAGATATCGAATTAAGTCAGAAAGGGTTGAAAATTGATCATGTGGCTTTGAGTGGTGCACTTTGAACACAAAAAGATCCTGGAATTGAAATAAGTTCAACAAAATGAAATGACTTTTGTAACCGATGAGTTTCCGTCTTAAACCCCGATACTTCGAAAGAGACTGTTCATTTTGTATGCAAAGTGCATCCTACTTTTGTCGTAAACTTATCAACTTTTTAGCACATTCTATGTGGGTGAAATGATGATACCATGCCAAATTTGAACTTTTTCAGGCTTCATGTGAAGTGCTTTGCAATTTCAGGGTCATTTAGCTCAAAAAATCAGTAAATGCGTGAAAGATATCAAGTCAAGTCACAAAGGGTTCAAAATTGGTGATGTGCCTTTGAATGTTGCTTTTTGAACACACAAAAACCCTAGAGTCCAAATAAGTTCATGAAAACGAAATGACTTTTGTAACCGATGAGTTTCCGATTGAAACCCCGATACTTCGAAAGAGACTGTTCGTTTTGTACGCGAAGTGCATCCTGCTTTTGTCGTAAACTTATCAACTTTTTAGCACATTCTATGTGGATGAAATGGTGATACCATGCCAACTTTGAACTTTTTCAGACTACATTTGAAGTGTTTTTCAATTTCAGGGTCATTTAGGTCAAAAAACAGTAAATGCATGAAAAATATCAAATGAAGACAGAAAGGGTTGAAAATTGATTATGTGGCTTTGAATGGTGCATTTTGAACACACAAAATGCCTGGAGTTCAAATAAGTTCAAGAAAATGAAATACCTTTTCTAGCCGATGAGTTTGCATCCGAAACCCCGATACTTCGAAAGAGACTGTCCGTTTTGTATGTGAAGTGCATCCTGCTTTTGCCATAACCCTCTCAACTTTTTAGCACATGCTATGTCGCTGAAATTATGATACCATGCCAACTTTTAACATTTTCACACTTCACTTGAAGTGCTTCTCAATTTCAGGGTCATTTCGCTCAAAAAAATCAATAAATGCATGAAAAATATCAAATGAAGTCAGAAAGGGTTGAAAATTGATGATTTGGATTTGAATGGTGCATTTTGAACACTAAAAAAGCCCGGAGTTCAAATAAGTTCAAGAAAATGAAATGCCTTTTGTAACTGATGAGTCTCCGTCCAAAACCCCGATACTTCCAAAGAGTCTGTCCGTTTTGTACGCGAAGTGCATCCTGCTTTTGCCGTAACCCTCTCAACTTTTTAGCACATGCTATGTGGGTGAAATGATGATACCATGCCAACTTTCAACCTTTTCAGACTTCATTTGAAGTGCTTTTCAATTCCAGGGTCATTTCGCTCAAAAAATCAGTAAATACATGAAAGATATCAAATTAAGTCAGAAAGGGTTGAAAATTGATGATGTGTCTTTGAATGGTGCACATTGAACACAAAAAAAGCCTGGAGTTGAAATAAGTTCCAGAAAATGAAATGACTTTTGTAACCGATGAGTTTCCGTCTGAAACCCCGATACTTCGAAAGAGACTGTTCGTTTTGTATGCGAAGTGCATCCTGCTTTTGTCGTAAACTTATCAACTTTTTAGCACATTCTATGTGGGTGAAATGATGATACCATGCGAACTTTGAACCTTTTCAGACTTCATTTGAAGTGCTTTCCAATTTCAGTGTCATTTAGCTCAAAAAATCAGTAAATGCATGAAAAATATCAAGTGAAGTCAGAAAGGGTTGAAAATTGATGATGTGGCTTTCAATGGTCCATTTTGAACACACAAAAAGCCTGGAGTTCAAATAAGTTCAAGAAAATGAAATGCCTTTTGTAACCGATGTGTTTCCGTCCGAAACCCCGATACTTCGAAAGAGACTGTTCGGTTTTTACACGAAGTGCATCTTGATTTTTTCGTAACCTTATCAACTTTTTAGCACATTATATGTGGGTGAAATGATGATACCAGGCCAACTTTCAACCTTTTAACACTTCATTTGTAGAGCTTTTCAATTCCACGGTCATTTAGCTCAAAAAATCTGTAAATGCATGAAAAATATCAAATGAAGTCAGAAAGGGTTGAAAATTGATGATGTGGCTTTGAATGGTGCATATTGAACACACAAAAGCCTGGAGTTCAAATAAGTTAAAGAAAATGAAATGCCTTTTGTAACCGATGAGTTTCTGTCCAAAACCCCGATACTTCAAAGAGTCTGTCCGTTTTGTACGCGAAGTGCATCCTGCTTTTGCCGTAACCGTCTCAACTTTTTAGCACATGCTATGTGGGTGAAATTATGATACCATGCCAACTTTCAACCTTTTCAGACTTCATTTGAAGTGCTTTTCAATTCCAGGGTCATTTCGCTCAAAAAAATCAGTAAATACATGAAAGATATCAAATTAAGTCAGAAAGGGTTGAAAATTGATGATGTGGCTTTGAATGGTGCACTTTGAACACAAAAAAAGTCTAGACTTGAAATAAGTTCCAGAAAATGAAATGACTTCTGTAATCGATGAGTTTCCGTCTGAAACCCCGATACTTCGAAAGAGACTGTTCGTTTTGTATGCGAAGTGCATCCTGCTTTTGTCGTAAACTTATCAACTTTTTAGCACAATCTATGTGGGTGAAATGATGATACCATGCCAACTTTGAACCTTTTCATACTTCATTTGAAGTACTTTCCAATTTCAGGGTCATTTAGCTCAAAAAATCAGTAAATGCATGAAAAATATCAAGTGAAGTCAGAAAGGTTTGAAAATTGATGATGTGGCTTTCAATGGTCCATTTTGAACACACCAAAAGCCTGGAGTTCAAATAAGTTCAAGAAAATGAAATGCCTTTTGTAACCGATGAGCTTCCGTTCGAAACCCCGATACTTCGAAAGAGACTGTTCGGTTTTTACGCGAAGTGCATCCTGCTTTTGTCGTAACCTTATCAACTTTTTAGCACATTATATTTGGTGAAATGATGATAACATGCCAACTTTCAACCTTTCCACACTTCACTTGAAGTGGTTCGCAATTTGAGGGTCATTTAGCTCAAAAAAATCAATAAATGCTTGAAAAATATCAAATGAAGTCAGAAAGGGTTGAAAATTGATGATGTGGATTTGAATGCTGCATTTGGAACACATAAAAATCCTAGAGTTCAAATAAGTTCATGAAAATGAAATGACTTTTGTAACCGATGAGTTTCCGATTGAAACCCCGATACTTCGAAAGAGACTGTTCGTTTTGTACGCGAAGTGCATCCTGCTTTTGTCGTAAACTTATCAACTTTTTGGCACATTCTATGTGGATGAAATGGTGATACCATGCCAACTTTCAACTTTTTCAGACTTCATTTCAAGTGCTTTTCAATTTCAGGGTCATTTAGCTCAAAAAACAGTAAATAAATGAAAAATATCAAATGAAGAAAGAAAGGGTTGAAAATTGATTATGTGGCTTTGAATGGTGCATTTTGAACACACAAAATTCCTGGAGTTCAAATAAGTTCAAGAAAATGAAATGCCTTTTCTAACCGATGAGTTTGCATCCAAAACCCCGATACTTCGAAAGAGACTGTCCATTTTGTATGCGAAGTGCATCCTGCTTTTTCCGTAACCCTCTCAACTTTTTAGCACATTCTATGTCGGTGAAATTATGATACCATGCCAACTTTCAACCTTTTCACACTTCACTTGAAGTGCTTCTCAATTTCAGGGTCACTTAGCTCAAAAAAAATCAATAAATGCATGAAAAATATGAAATGAAGTCAGAAAGGGTTGAAAATTGATGATGTGGATTTGAATGGTGCATTTTGAACACTAAAAAAGCCCGGAGTTCAAATAAGTTCAAGAAAATGAAATGCCTTTTGTAACTGATGAGTTTCCGTCCAAAACCCCGATACTTCCAAAGAGTCTGTCCGTTTTGTACGCGAAGTGCATCCTGCTTTTGCCGTAACCCGCTCAACTTTTTAGCACATGCTATGTGGGTGAAATTATGATACCATGCCAACTTTCAACCTTTTCAGACTTCATTTGAAGTGCTTTTCAATTCCAGGGTCATTTCGCTCAAAAAAATCAGTAAATACATGAAAGATATCAAATTAAGTCAGAAAGGGTTGAAACTTGATGATGTGGCTTTGAGTGGTGCACTCTGAATACAAAAAAAGCCTAGAGTTGAAATAAGTTCAAGAAAATGAAATGACTTTTGTAACCGATGAGTTTCCGTCTTAAACCCCGATACTTCGAAAGAGACTGTTCGTTTTGTATGCGAAGTGCATCCTACTTTTGTCGTAAACTTATCAACTTTTTAGCACATTCTATGTGGGTGAAATGATGATACCATGCCAACTTTGAACCTTTTCAGACTTGATTTGAAGTGCTTTCCAATTTCAGGGTCATTTAGCTCAAAAAATCAGTAAATGCATGAAAAATATCAAGTGAAGTCAGAAAGGGTTGAAAATTGATGATGTGGATTTGAATGCTGCATTTGGAACACATAAAAATCCTAGAGTTCAAATAAGTTCATGAAAATGAAATGACTTTTGTAACCGATGAGTTTCCGATTGAAACCCCGATACTTCGAAAGAGACTGTTCGTTTTGTACGCGAAGTGCATCCTGCTTTTGTCGTAAACTTATCAACTTTTTGGCACATTCTATGTGGATGAAATGGTGATACCATGCCAACTTTCAACTTTTTCAGACTTCATTTCAAGTGCTTTTCAATTTCAGGGTCATTTAGCTCAAAAAACAGTAAATAAATGAAAAATATCAAATGAAGAAAGAAAGGGTTGAAAATTGATTATGTGGCTTTGAATGGTGCATTTTGAACACACAAAATTCCTGGAGTTCAAATAAGTTCAAGAAAATGAAATGCCTTTTCTAACCGATGAGTTTGCATCCAAAACCCCGATACTTCGAAAGAGACTGTCCATTTTGTATGCGAAGTGCATCCTGCTTTTTCCGTAACCCTCTCAACTTTTTAGCACATTCTATGTCGGTGAAATTATGATACCATGCCAACTTTCAACCTTTTCACACTTCACTTGAAGTGCTTCTCAATTTCAGGGTCACTTAGCTCAAAAAAAATCAATAAATGCATGAAAAATATGAAATGAAGTCAGAAAGGGTTGAAAATTGATGATGTGGATTTGAATGGTGCATTTTGAACACTAAAAAAGCCCGGAGTTCAAATAAGTTCAAGAAAATGAAATGCCTTTTGTAACTGATGAGTTTCCGTCCAAAACCCCGATACTTCCAAAGAGTCTGTCCGTTTTGTACGCGAAGTGCATCCTGCTTTTGCCGTAACCCGCTCAACTTTTTAGCACATGCTATGTGGGTGAAATTATGATACCATGCCAACTTTCAACCTTTTCAGACTTCATTTGAAGTGCTTTTCAATTCCAGGGTCATTTCGCTCAAAAAAATCAGTAAATACATGAAAGATATCAAATTAAGTCAGAAAGGGTTGAAACTTGATGATGTGGCTTTGAGTGGTGCACTCTGAATACAAAAAAAGCCTAGAGTTGAAATAAGTTCAAGAAAATGAAATGACTTTTGTAACCGATGAGTTTCCGTCTTAAACCCCGATACTTCGAAAGAGACTGTTCGTTTTGTATGCGAAGTGCATCCTACTTTTGTCGTAAACTTATCAACTTTTTAGCACATTCTATGTGGGTGAAATGATGATACCATGCCAACTTTGAACCTTTTCAGACTTGATTTGAAGTGCTTTCCAATTTCAGGGTCATTTAGCTCAAAAAATCAGTAAATGCATGAAAAATATCAAGTGAAGTCAGAAAGGGTTGAAAATTGGTGATGTGGCTTTGAATGGTGCATTTCGAACACACAAAAAGCCTAGAGTTCAAATAAGTTCATTAAAATGAAATGACTTTTGTAACCGATGAGTTTCCGATTGAAACCCCGATACTTCGAAAGAGACTGTTCGTTTTGTACGCGAAGTGCATCCTGCTTTTGTCGTAAACTTATCAACTTTTTAGCACATTCTATGTGGATGAAATGGTGATACCATGCCAACTTTCAACTTTTTCAGACTTCATTTGAAGTGCTTTTCAATTTCAGGGTCATTTAGGTCAAAAAACAGTAAATGCATGAAAAATATCAAATGAAGACAGAAAGGGTTGAAAATTGATTATGTGGATTTGAATGGTGCATTTTGAACACACAAAATGCCTGGAGTTCAAATAAGTTCAAGAAAATGAAATGCCTTTTCTAACCGATGAGTTTGCATCCGAAACCCCGATACTTCGAAAAAGACTGTCTGTTTTGTATGTGAAGTGCATCCTGCTTTTGCCGTAACCCTCTCAACTTTTTAGCACATGCAATGTCGGTGAAATTATGATACCATGCCAACTTTCAACATTTTCACACTTCACTTCAAGTGCTTCTCAATTTCAGGGTCATTTAGCTCAAAAAAATCAATAAATGCATGAAAAATATCAAATGAAGTCAGAAAGGGTTGAAAATTGATGGTGTGGATTTGAATGGTGCATTTTGTACACTAAAAAAGCCTGGAGTTCAAATAAGTTCAAGAAAATGAAATGCCTTTGGTGACCGATGAGTTTCCGTCCAAAACCCCGATACTTCCAAAGAGTGTGTCCGTTTTGCACGCGAAGTGCATCGTGCTTTTGCCGTAACCCTCTCAACTTTTTAGCACATGCTATGTGGGTAAAATGATGATACCATGCCAACTTTCAACCTTTTCGGACTTCATTTGAAGTGCTTTTCAATTCCAGGGTCATTTCGCTCAAAAAAATCAGTAAATACATGAAAAATATCAAATGAAGTCAGAAAGGGTTGAAAATTGATGATGTGGCTTTGAATGGTGCACTTTGAACACAAAAAAAGCCTGGAGTTGAAATAAGTTCCAGAAAATGAAATGACTTTTCTAACCGATGAGTTTCCGTGTGAAACCCTGATACTTCGAAAGAGACTGTTCGTTTTGTACGCGAAGTGCATCCTGCTTTTGTCGTAAACTTATCAACTTTTGAGCACATTCTATGTGGGTGAAATGATGATACCATGCCAACTTTGAACCTTTTCAGACTTCATTTCAAGTGCTTTCCAATTTCAGGGTCATTTAGCTCAAAAAATCAGTAAATGCAAGAAAAATATCAAGTGAAGTCAAAAAAGGGTTGAAAATTGATGATGTGGCTTTCAACGGTCCATTTTGAACACATGAAAAGCCTGGAGTTCAAATAAGTTCAAGAAAATGAAATGCCTTTTGTAACCGATGAGTTTCCGTCCGAAACCCCGATACTTCGAAAGAGACTGTTCGGTTTTTACGCGAAGTGCATCCTGCTTTTGTCGTAACCTTATCAACTTTTTAGCACATTATATGTGGGTGAAATGATGATACCATGCAAACTTTCAACCTTTTCACACTTCATTTGTAGTGCTTTTCAATTCGAGGGTCATTTAGCTCAAAAAATCTGTAAATGCATGAAAAATATCAAATGAAGTCAGAAAGGGTTGAAAATTGATGATGTGTCTTTGAATGGTGCATTTTGAACACACAAAAATCCTGGAGTTCAAATAAGTTAAAGAAAATGAAATGCCTTTTCTAACCGATGAGTTTCCATCCGAAACCCCAATACTCCGAAAGGGACTGTCCGTTTTGTATGCGAAGTACATCCTGCTTTTGCCGTAACCCTCACAACATTTTAGCACATGCTATGTGAGTGAAATGATGATAACATGCCAACTTTCAACCTTTTAAGACTTCATTTGAAGTGCTTTCCAATTTCAGGGTCATTTAGCTCAAAAAAATCAATAAATGCATGAAAAATATCAAATGAAGTCAGAAAGGGTTGAAAATTGATGATGTGGATTTGAAAGCTGCATTTTGAACACACAAAAAGTGTAACATCCCAAAATTCCATTTTGGAATGTTATAAAATATAGCTATGCATCCATCATCATCATTGCTTGAATACATGTATTGTTGAAATGTTCTTTCTAAAATTTTGAAAACCCTTTCTACTTTTCCTAAGTTGCTTTCACCTATTTGAAATCTTGGTAAAATGTTCAAAATAAGAGAGGAGTAACATGACACTTCACACCAGGGTCCTCTTGGTGATATATTTGAACAATAAATAACCAGGGGTTATTTTGAAAATATTTGCAAAAAGGTTTTAAAAACAAATAGGCAATTCTGAAAATATTATTTTTTTCAAAATGTTCAAATGACAGAATAAAAATGTTCATGAAATAGAATTTATTATTCTGTTAATTTTGATATATAATGCCCCTATATTTATAAATGGTTTGAATGCTTTAAAAGCTTTTGAATATCGCTGGAAAAACATTAAACAGAAAACAGTAACGGTTTTTATATTAAACGGGCCGCCCCATGGCAGTTACTCGCGAAGTTAATACCGACCGGCCGACCGACGCGGAAACCTCGCTCCCCTCTCGCTGACACTGGGTCCCACCCTGACCGCCCGAAGACCCGCTCGGTCATCACTCTCCTCTCGCCCGACCACGTCGTCGGCCGTTTTTCCCCTCCCGGATCTCTCGCCCCTCTCCTCCCCCGCACTCCCCAGCGCCCCTATATAAGCCAGACACCCTCCGCTCCTCGTTTCCCCCCAAAGCCCCCTCCTACCTCGCCCGGACGCTGCCAAACGAGCTCGCCGGAGTCCCTGCAACCACCGGATCTCCCCACCGTCGTGCCCGTCGCTCCACTCTTCCCCTCGCCCCTCCGACCTCACCATTCGACGCAGGACGTCCACCGCAACCGTCTGAACCCCTTCGCTGCCACCCTCGACCACCAGAGACCCCTCTGGCAACGTCCTCGACCACCGGCCGCCGCCACCATCGCCGGAGTCCACCTCCCCTCCGGTAAAACTCTTCGGGCTCATCTCCACCCTTGGATCCAAAATCCACGACCCAGATTAGATCAATTTAATCCCCGAAACGTTTTCCTTTTCGATCCGGTCGACCGCCCGCAACCATCCAACACACACACCCCCAACCAATAGGATCGTGCCACGTAGCCCCCTGGCCGTCCGGTAGATTTTTCCCTTTTCTGTTTTTGTTTTAGTTAACAGAGTGAATCCAAATTTTGTTTTGCTTATAACTTTTAATCTATTTAATGTTTTGAGTTGATTCTTTTTGCAATAGCTCACATTTTTCGTTTAGTTTCACACTGCACTTTTAAATTTCAAATTTGAACTATAAAATTTGAATTTAATCAAATTTGCTCAAAATCTTCAAATCTGAATAACTAGAGTTTGAAAATAGATTTTGATATGAATCTTTTTGCTACTGTTTGGTGTTAGTTAGGACTACCTTCATGCTTAGTTTGAGGATTTTTAGGATATATTTGATTTGTGTTTTAGCTAAAACCAGAATCTGCCTATTAATTAGAATGATTTAAATTAACTTAGTTTTAATTAGTAAATTAGAATTTGGTTTTATTTGTTTATTAGGTTATGTTAGTAAATATTTAGTGTTTTTACTTGATGCTAATAAAAATATAAAATTGTTTAGTTTATTTCTTTGTTAATATAGGAATCACAACTTCTTTTCAAATAGGTTTACTTTGATTAAAACAACTAGTTTAGTAATAGATTCTTTTAATAGAGTTTTATATAATCTAATTCTGTTATCTAAGACAAGTTTATTTGTAAAATTCTTCCCTGTTAAGAACATGTTTTGTTAATAAATAATAAGTTTTGTTTTGCTCTTTTGATAGTAAAACTATAGTTGATTCATATAGTGTTTATCAAAACTTTTACAAACTTTACAAAAGTTTTCTCAACAAACTTAAATTGATTTTCTTCAGTTTATTAATAAAAATATTTTATTGTTTCCTTGCTGTCAACAATTGTTTTGGTTATTTCAAAATAGTTTTATTATGTTAGTAGTGTTTTATCAATCACCTCCTAGTAAACAAAACTTTGTGTGTTTTCCTTACTTGTGATTTGTGCATTGTTTTGTCTTGACTGTTTACTAGTTCTTGATTGATGTTTGTGGGTTACAATATTCTGTTGTATGCTTATTGAGTGTTTGTTTGCTTCGTTAGATTATCCGGAGTGCGAAGCTTGTTACTTAGAGTCCCGCGAGTACGAAGATCATCAATCAGGCAAGTCACTTTGATCATGATTACCCATGTTTTATATGCATTAGTTCTACCATTTTCCCCAATTGCATGCAAGATAGGTTAGTTGGAAACTTGGTTACATTGTAGTAGTATCATGTGGTAGGTACCCCCCCCCCCCCACAAACTCTTTGACACATTGGCCCCGGGAAACGTTGTTTTACTTTTGCTATGATATTAGTAGACGGGGTTGGTTGTGTGATTCATGAGAGTTGAGAGAGTTAATAATTTCAAGACCTACATAATGATCAAGATTTCAAGACTCCGAGTTTTCAACATACCTCTGGGTGGATGATGGTTGAACGGCACCCTGGAGAAACCAGTGGAATTGCCTAGGTGTTGCTGGAGATGGCCAGTATTCACGCGGAAAGATCCACCCAGACACAAAGAGATGGATGGGTGCTTCAAGACCAAAGGCTTACCTGCACAGCCACAAGTCATTATGGGCTCTGGCTTGGTTGGATATCGTGGTGACCCTAGACAGGCGGTGCTACGAGATGTAGAAGAACGGTAGGAAAGGATGGGCACCGACAGAGTCGCAGGGAAACCCTTTGGAAGACCATGTTTTGGTCATCCGTTTCTCAAACACCCTGAAGTGCGAGAAATCAAACGAAGGCGACCAAATCTTGTGGGGAACGTGTGCAAAACTCTGCAGAGTACTCAAACCTAATCGATTAGCCGTGTCCACGGTCATGGACGACTTGAGCCAAAGGAACTGAAACATTCGGAATTCTCAACACAATTAATATGATGATGTGGGTATTAACAATTTGGGTATGAGAATTGGTTGGTGGAACCATCTCATTAATCAACCAACTTAGTAATAAATTTTTCTTATCCCTCTCTTGATGTAGGAAAAATTGGCTTTACGCAAAAACTTACCACCCCACCTGCCATATAAGCATGTAGATTAGATGATTATCTTTTCACCCCTCTTTTGTGACTTTGCCGGCATATTCCATATGCTGACCTACACGGCTGTAACGTATCATGTTGCAGAGTACTTTTCCGACCAGGAGTGAGGACACGTTCTATGCTCGGTGAGATGCCCTTGGAGTCAGATGGACTCATCTACCTTTGTCGCTTCCGCAAGATTTAGATATTCTCATGAGTTGGCCTTCAGCCACTTTATTGTAATTCTATTGTAATAAAGGACTCGATATGAGATTTCGATTAATATAATGCTGTGTGATTTCCCTTTGATATATACATTGATGTACCGTGTGTGTACCAGCATGATCTTGGGATGGTACGGAAACACCGGAGATTCGACCTTTCAGGTCGGGTCGCTACAAAAAGCCTAGAGTTCAAATAAGTTCATGAAATTGAAATGACTTTTGTAACCGATGAGTTTCCGATTGAAACCCGATACTTCGAAAGAGACTGTTCGTTTTGTACGCGAAGTGCATCTTGCTTTTGTCATAAACTTATCAACTTTTTAGCACATTCTATGTGGATGAAATGGTGATACGATGCCAACTTTCAACTTTTTTAGACTTCATTTGAAGTGCTTTACAATTTCAGGGTCATTTAGCTCAAAAAACAGTAAATGCATGAAAAATATCAAATGAAGAAAGAAAGGGTTGAAAATTGATTGCGTGGCTTTGAATGGTGCATTTTGAACACACAAAATTCTTGGAGTTCAAATAAGTTCAAGAAAATGAAATGCCTTTTCTAACCGATGAGTTTCCATCCGAAACCCCAATCCTTCGAAAGAGACTGTCCGTTTTGTATGCGAAGTGCATCCTGCTTTTGCCGTAACCTTCTCAACTTTTTAGCACATGCTATGCCGGTGAAATTATGATACCATGCCAACTTTCAACCTTTTCACACTTCACTTGAAGTGCTTCTCAATTTCAGGGTCATTTAGCTCAAAAAAATCAATAAATGCATGAAAAATATCAAATCAAGTCAGAAAGGGTTGAAAATTGATGATGTGGATTTGAATGGTGCATTTTGAACACTAAAAAAGCCCGAAGTTCAAATAAGTTCAAGAAAATGAAATGCCTTTTGTAACTGATGAGTTTCCGTCCAAAACCCCGATACTTCCAAAGAGTCTGTCCATTTTGTACGCGAAGTGCATCCTGCTTTTGCCGTAACCCTCTCAACTTTTTAGCACATGCTATGTGGGTGAAATGATGATACCATGCCAACTTTCAACCTTTTCAGACTTCATTTGAAGTGCTTTTCATTTCCAGGGTCATTTCGCCCAAAAAAATCAGTAAATACATGAAAGATATCAAATTAAGTCAGAAAGGGTTGAAAATTGATGACGTGGCTTTGAGTGGTGCACTCTGAACACAAAAAAAGCCTGGAGTTGAAATAAGTTCAAGAAAATGAAATGACTTTTGTAACCGATGAGTTTCCGTCTTAAACCCCGATACTTCGAAAGAGACTGTTCGTTTTGTATGCGAAGTGCATCCTACTTTTTTCTTAAACTTATCAACTTTTTAGCACATTCTATGTGGGTGAAATGATGATACCATGGAAACTTTGAACCTTTTCAGACTTGATTTGAAGTGCTTTCCAATTTCAAGGTCATTTAGCTCAAAAAATCAGTAAATGCATGAAAAATATCAAGTGAAGTCAGAAAGGGTTGAAAATTGGTGATGTGGCTTTGAATGGTGCATTTTGGACACACAAAAAGCCTAGAGTTCAAATAAGTTCATGAAAATGAAATGACTTTTGTAACCGATGAGTTTCCGATTGAAACCCCGATACTTCGAAAGAGACTGTTCGTTTTGTACGCGAAGTGCATCCTGCTTTTGTCGTAAACTTATCAACTTAGCACATTCTATGTGGATGAAATGGTGATACCATGCCAACTTTCAACTTTTTCAGACTTCATTTGAAGTGCTTTTCAATTTCAGGGTCATTTAGGTCAAAAAACAGTAAATGCATGAAAAATATCAACTGAAGACAGAAAGGGTTGAAAATTGATTATGTGGCTTTGAATGGTACATTTTGAACACACAAAATGCTTGGAGTTCAAATAAGTTCAAGAAAATGAAATGCCTTTTCTAACCGATGAGTTTGCATCCGAAACCCCGATACTTCGAAACAGACTGTCATTTTTGTATGTGAAGTGCATCCTGCTTTTGCCGTAACCATCTCAACTTTTTAGCACATGCAATGTCGGTGAAATTATGATACCATGCCAACTTTCAACATTTTCACACTTCACTTCAAGTGCTTCTCAATTTCAGGGTAATCGGTGAGTTTCCGTCTGAAACCCCGATACTTCGAAAGAGACTGTTCGTTTTGTATGCGAAGTGCATCCTGCTTTTGTCGTAAACTTATCAACTTTTTAGCACATTCTATGTGGGTGAAATGATGATACCATGCCAACTTTGAACCTTTTCAGACTTCATTTGAAGTGCTTTCCAATTTCAGGGTCATTTAGCTCAAAAAATCAGTAAATGCATGAAAAATATCAAGTGAAGTCAGAAAGGGTTGAAAATTGATGATGTGGCTTTCAACGGTCCATTTTGAACACACGAAAAGCCTGGAGTTCAAATAAGTTCAAGAAAATAAAATGCCTTTTGTAACCGATGAGTTTCCGTCCGAAACCCCGATACTTCAAAAGAGACTGTTCGGTTTTTACGCGAAGTGCATCCTGCTTTTGCCGTAACCTTATCAACTTTTTAGCACATTATATGTGGGTGAAATGATGATACCATGCAAACTTTCAACCTTTTCACCCTTCATTTGTAGTGCTTTTCAATTCCAGGGTCATTTAGCTCAAAAAATCTGTAGATGCATGAAAAATATCAAATGAAGTCAGAAAGGGTTGAAAATTGATGATGTTGGTTTGAATGGTGCATTTTGAACACAAAAAAATCCTAGAGTTCAAATAAGTTAAAGAAAATGAAATGCCTTTTCTAACCGATGAGTTTCCATCCGAAACCCCAATACTTCGAAAGGGACTTTTCGTTTTGTATGCGAAGTGCATCCTGCTTTTGCCGTAACCCTCACAACATTTTAGCACATGCTATGTGAGTGAACTGATGATAACATGCCAACTTTCAACCTTTTAAGACTTCATTTGAAGTGCTTTTCAATTTCAGGGTCATTTAACTCAAAAAAAGAGTAAATGCATGAAAAATATCAAATGAAGTCAGAAAGGGTTGAAAATTGATGATGTGGCTTTGAATGGTGCATTTTGAACAAACAAAAATCCTGGAGTTCAAATAAGTTCAAGAAAATGAAATGCCTTTTGTAACCGATGAGTTTCCGTCCGAAACCCCGATCCTTCAAAATAGACTGTTCGGCGCGAAGTGCATCCTGCTTTTGTCGTAACCTTATCAACTTTTTAGCACATTATATGTGGGTGAAATGATGATAACATGCCAACTTTCAACCTTTTCACACTCCACTTGAAGTGGTTCTCAATTTCAGGATCATTTAGTTCAAAAAATCAATAAATGCATGAAAAATATCAAATGAAGTGAGAAAGGGTTGGAAATTGATGATGTGGATTTGAATGGTGCATTTTGAACACACGAAAAGCCTGGAGTTCAAATAAGTTTAAGAAAATGAAATGCCTTTTGTAACCGATGAGTTTCCGTCCGAAACCCCGATACTTCGAAAGAGACTGTCCGTTTTGTATGCGAAGTGCATACTACTTTTGCCGTAACCCTCACAACATTTTAGCACATGCTATGTGAGTGAAATGATGATAACATGCCAACTTTCAACCTTTTAGGACTTCATTTGAAGTGCTTTTCAATTTCAGGGTCATTTAACTCAAAAAAGAGTAAATGCATGAAAAATATCAAATGAAGTCAGAAAGTGTTGAAAATTGATGATGTGGCTTTGAATGGTGCATTTTGCACAAACAAAAAGCCTGGAGTTCAAATAATTTTGAAGAAAATGAAATACCTTTTGTAACCGATGAGTTTCCGTTCGAAACCCCGATACTTCCAAAGAGTCTATCCGTTTTGTACGCGAAGTGCATCCTGCTTTTTCCATAACCCTCTCAACTATTTAGCACATGCTATGTGGGTGAAATGATGATACCATGCCAACTTTCAACCTTTTCAGACTTCATTTGTTGTGCTTTTAAATTTCAGGGTCATTTAGCTCAAAAAATCAGTAAATGCATGAAAAATATCAAATGAAGACAGAAAGGGTTGAAAATTGATTATGTGGACTTGAATGGTGCATTTTGAACACACAAAAAGCCTGTTGTTCAAATAAGTTCAAGAAAATAAAATGCCTTTTGTAACCGACGAGTTTTTGTCCGAAACGCCGATACTTCGAAACAGACTGTCCGTTTTGTACGCGAAGTGCATACTGCTTTTGCCGTAACCCTCTCAACTTTTTAGCACATGCTATAACTAATGGAATCAGACAATTTGCCGTCTGCCAGCTCTTTGTCGTCTGCTAGCAAACGGCAAAGAGTGTCTTTGCCAATAGCTAGCACAAAGCAGACGGCAAAGAGCTGGCGGACGGCAAAGAGGGGCTTTGCCATCTGCCAGTTCTTGGCCGTCTACTAGTGGATGGCAAAGATTCTTTGCCTGTCAGCAAGCTGACGGCAAAGAGGTGGTTGGGGTCTAGTTGACGGCAATACTATAACGGCCCATCACCCCACCTATTTGTCGTCCGCTAGCGGACGGCAAAGAGGTGGATACCTAAACCGCTAACGGCGCACCCTCATGCCTCTCATCTCTCTCCCCCGACCCATCTCCCCAGCCCCCGCCCCCCACCGCACCCTCGCCCCGGCTGCCGCCCCGGCCCTGTGCTCCCGGCCGCCTTCGTGCCCTCGTCGCGCCCCCGCCGCCGGCCCACATCACGCCCCCGCCTCCGACCCACGTCACGCCCGTGCCGCCGGCTGCCGCCCGTGCCCTCACCCCCACCGTTCACGCCCACCGCCGGCCACGTCGCTCCCCCACCGCCCCCACCCCCGCCGCCCGTGCCCACCGCCGGCCGGACGCCTCCCTGCCCGCGCCCACCACCGCCCCCCCCTGCCGTCCGTGTCCCTCACCCACATCGTCGCTCGTGCCCCTCACCCCCACCGCCACCCGCCGTGGACGCCCCCGTGCCGGCCGCTGCCACACTCTGGTGAGCCCCCTCCCCCTATTTTTTCATTTTTTAGGTGTAGTTAGTTAGTTAGTTGTAATTTAGGTGTAGTTAGTTAGTTGTAATTTAGGTGTAGTTAGTTAGTTAGTTAGTTGTAATTTAGTTGTAGTTAGTTAGTTAGTTATAATTTAGGTGTAGTTAGTTAGTTAGTTAGTTAGAAGAAAAGGAGGAGGAGGAGGAGGACAAGAAATGAATAAAAAGAAGAAGGAGAATAAGAAGAAGAAGAGGAGGAGGGGGTGTGTCGGCGCCGACGTAACCGGATCGAGGATCGCTGACACGACACCATCGACACCCCGACCCCTGACACGATACCCCGACACCACGACACGACACCCCGACACCATGACACGGCACCCCGTGGTGGGGAACATTGCATGGGAAACAAAAATTTTCCTACGCACACATAGATCTATCCATGGTGATGAGCATCTACGAGAGGGAGAGTGCATCCACATACCATTGTAGATCGCTAAGCGGGAAGCGTTAAGAAACGCGGTTGGTGTAGTCGAACGTCTTCGCGATCCAAATCACCGTGCGTCCCGTGATCCAATCACGATCCGTCCTGTGATCCAATAACAATCCATCCTGCGATCCGATCACGACCGTCCCACGAACTTGATCACGATCCGTCTCACGAACTTGATCACGATCCTTTCGATCTAGCACTGAACGGATGACACCTCCGCGTTCAGCACACGTACAGCTTGAAGACGATCTCCACCGTCTTGATCCAGCAAGAAGGAGTGGAGAGGAAGAAGAGTTCTTCGGCAGCCTGACGGTGCTCCGGCGATGGTGGTGGAGCAATTCTGGCAGGGCTTGGCCTAAGCACTGCAGAAAACCGATCTAGAGGAGAAACTATGCACTAGAGATTAGGGTTTGCACGTGGCTGAAAAATCAAGTGCAAAACCCTAGAAATCCCTTAGTATATATAGGAGGGAGGGAGGAGGAGAGGCAGCTTGGCCTCCAAGCCTTGGAGGCTTCGGTTGAACCAAGTGGTGGAGGTGGAGTCCACCTCCACTCCTAGTACGACTAGGATTCACCCAATTTTGCCTTTTTTCCACCTTTTCCTATTGGGTTTTCTTCTCCAGCTACATGGGCCTTGTGTGGGAGTTTCCACCAGCCCACTAAGGGCTGATATTCACTCTCCCACAGCCCATGAAGCCTCTTGGGTCGAAATACCCCTCCCGGAGGTCTCCCGGTACACTACCGGCACTCCCGGTACACTACCGATGAGCCCGAAACTTTTCCGGCGACCAAAATAGGACTTCCTATATATGAATATTTACCTTCGGACCATTCCGGAGCTCCTCATGAAGTCCGGGATCTCATCCGGGACTGAACAAACTTCGGTCACCACCATACATAACTCTATACTACCGAAACGTCACCAAACCTTAAGTGTGCAGACCCTGCGGGTTCGAGAACTATGTAGACATGACCGAGACACCTCTACGGTCAATAACCAATGGCGGGACCTGGATGTCCACATTGGTTCCTACATATTCTACGAAGATCTTTATCGGTCGAACCTCTATGTCAAGGATTCAGTTAATCCCGTATGATGTTCCCTTTGTTCTTCGGTATGTTACTTGCTCGAGATTCGATCGTCGGTATCTCCATACCTAGTTCAACCTCGTTACTGGCAAGTCTCTTTACCCGTTCTATAATACAATATCCCGTAACTAACACGCAGTCACATTGCTTGCAAGGCTTATTGTGATGTTGTATTACGGAGTGGGCCCTGAGATACCTCTCCGTCACACGGAGTAACAAATCCCAGTCTTGATCCATACCAACTCCACAGACACCCTCGAAGACACCTGTAGAGCACCTTTATAGTCACCCAGTTACATCGCGACGTTTGATACACACAAGGTACTCCTCCGATATCTGTGAGTTGCATGATCTCATGGTCATAGGAACATACACTTGACATGCAGAAAACAGTAGCAATAAACTGACACGATCATAAGCTACGTTTGTAGTTTGGGTCTTGTCCATCACATCTTTCTCCTAATGATGTGATCCCGTTATAAATGACATATCATGTCCATGGCTAGGAAACCTTAACCATCTTTCGATCAACAAGCTAGTTCACTAGAGGCATACTAGGGACATTGTGTTTGTCTATGTATCCACACATGTATCCATGTTTCCAATTAATACAATTATAGCATGGATAATAAACGATTATCATGAACAAGGAAATACAATAATAAACACTTTATTTATTCTAGGGCATATTTCCAACACCTCGAACTCCGACACGACACCCCCCACAGCCCGACACGACACCCCGACCCGGACACGACACCCCGACACCCCGACACGGCACCCCCGACCACGACACAGCACCCTGACCCCGACACGACACCCCCGACACCCCGACCCCGACACAACAGCCCGACCCCGACCCCGACCCCGACACAACACCCTGACACCCCGACACGGCACCCCGACCCCGACACCCCGAGACCCCGACACAGCACCCCGACCCCGACACCCTGACACGGCACCCCAGACCACGACACAGCACCCCGCCCTCGACACGACACCCCCGACACCCCAACCCCGACACGACACCCCGGCCCCGACACGACACCCTGACCCCCCGACATGGCACCCCCGACCCCGACACGGGTCATGTATTTGTAAATTATGAGTTAGGTCATATATTTTTTCGATTTTGTTGTACAAAACATCATATTTATGTTGATCAGCTAGATTTAAATGTGTAGTTGTTTCGTCGCTGCGTGGGTCTGGTGTTCGACGACCTCCCCGAGCGTTCGACGAGCTCCGCCCCTGCATTCGTGGGTGAGCACAAATGACATCTCCTCCCGCACCCTTCATTTCCTCTGTTCCGGTCTTCGTGCCGATGAAACTTGCTAGCTATAGGTGTCTTCAATCATCAGTATGCGTGACCACAATGCGTCTCCCATTTGAAAGGGTTACATCTATAAATATGCATTCATTAGCATATTTATAACCATGATTCTTTCGAATTGTCCAACGTTATCCATGGACAGCCCGAGTATGTGTAGATTGGGTTTGTTTTCCCATATGCTTTGCTCCGGATCCGATGCAGAATTTCGTCAGTGCCTCCCTATTGTTCTCTGGGTACACATCCTCTTTGCTTATTGCCAAGACGTGTATCTAGAGAACAGTGGGGAGGTGCTGCCAAAATTGTGCGTTGGATCCGGAGCGGAGCATGGGAAGACGAACCCAATATACACATACTCGGGTGAGATTAGGACCTATCTTTACTTACTAGCGTCTAGGTTGCATCGACATAATGAAACTAACAAACTCTATTAACTGATGAATATGGTTTGCTGAATTATGCATATATTTTGTGTGTGTCCAGTAGCTAGGCAGGATGAGTGATCGTGGGTGGATGTACACCGGTCACACTAGTCAGAAAGACATGACCCGTGAATGGTTAACAAAAACCAAAGAGTTTGTGAGAGTCACATTTGCAAATGGACAGAAAACAACCTGGTGCCCTTGTGTCGATTGCGACAACTGTAAGAAGAAGTCAAAGTTTGCAATGATCAAACACCTGCAGAAGTGGGGTTTTACGACTAATTATACGGTCTGGACATTTCATGGTGAGTCTGCCCAACGTGCCAGAGCTGAGGTGCTAAATCGTCGCACCGACGAGCATGGTACTGGGATCTAAGACATGGTGCAATACTTTGATGATGCTCGAGATTCAGACGATGAGATGGAGGAATCTGCAAAGGCCTTTTATGAAATGTTGGAGTCTTCAAAACATCCTCTCCACGAGCACACTGAACTTTGTCAGCTGGATGTCATTGCGCAAGTAATGGCTCTAAAGGCTCAGTTTAACCTGGGTAGAGAATTCTATGACGCGATGATGACGATATTTGGATGCTTTCTACCCAAAGGCCATGTATTGCCACCAAACCTGTACCAGTCGGACAAAATCCTACGTGCGCTTAAGATGCCCTATGAGAAGATAGATGCCTGTGAGAAATGATGTGCCTTATTTAGGCTTGAGTATGCGGTCTTGAACTATTGCCCCATTTGCAATGCTTCCAGGTATGTTCTGGTAGACAACGGTATGGGTGAGAATAGTCAGACCAAAATCCCCATTAATGTTCTTCGGTATCTGCCAATCATACCAAGACTTCAACGGCTTTTCATGGTCAAAGAGACAGCTAGACAGAGGACGTGGCATAAATTGGGCAAAAGAACAAAACTGGATGCAGATGGGAATCTGATGTTGGGACACACTTCAGACGCTTTTGCGTGGAAGCACTTCGATGCATTACATAAGGATAAAGCGGCAAATCCAAGGCATCCTTGATTTGCCATCAGCACGGATGGGTTCAATGTATATGGTATGATGACAGCACAATACAGTTGTTGGCCTGTATTTGTCATTCCACTCAATCTCCCCCCCCCCCTGGAGAGATTATGAAAAGAAAGAACATTTTCCTGACGTTGATAATTCCAGGGCCCAAATATCTGAGGAAGAATATGAATGTGTACATGCAACCGCTTAAGGATGAATTGCAAGAAGCCTGGGATAATGGGATCAAGACATACGACACCGCTACAAAAAAGAACTTCAAAATGCATGTGTGGTACATCTACTCGATGCATGACTTGCCGGGGTATGCGCTATTCGTTGGCTGGTGTGTGCATGGAAGGTTTCCGTGCCCCACATGCAAGGCAGCTCTTCAGTTCCGTTGGCTGGAGGCGGGTCGCAAGTTTTCTTGCTTCGACATGCATAGACAGTTCCTAGATCCTGACCATAAGTTCAGAAAAGACAAGAAGAATTTCATCAAAGATAGAGTTGTCAAAAACATTGCACCACTTGCGTTGATAGGCCAAAAGATCCTGGATCAGATAAACGCTCTCGAGCCGGATCCAGATCGTCCAGGGTATTTCAAACGGTATAATATGGAACACGCCTGGACTCACATGATACATTTGTGGGATCTGCCTTACTTTAAAGACCTCCTTTGCCCACACAACATCGACCTGATGCACACTGAAAAGAATATCGCGGAGGCCCTTTTTAGTACATTGTTCGGCATAAAGGGGAAGTCGAAGGATAATCCTAAGGCTAGAGTCGACCAGGAGGCTCTATGTGATAGACTGTTACAAAACATTCGACAACCGAAAGGAAAGAAGAACTGGAGGAAGCCAAAGGCATGGTTCAATCTTGGAAGGCCAGCTATGAGGGAAATGATCTTGTGGGTGAAAATGTAGTTGATGTTCCCCGATGGGTATGCAGCGAATCTAAAGAGGGGAGTGAGTCTTGACAAATTGAAAATATTTGGTCTCAAGAGTCATGATTGGCACATATGGCTTGAGTGGGTAATGCCGGTGATGTTGCATGGCTTTATCCCTGGGGATGAATGGCTAGTACTAGCAGAGCTGAGGTATTTCTTCCGTGCTCTTTGTGCGAAAGAACTATCGCCTGACGTGCTAGACGAACTGGAAGAGTTGGCGCCAGAGTTGATCTACAAGTTAGAAAAGATCTTTCCACCGGGCTTCTTTAATCCAATGCAGCATTTGATTTTGCATCTCCCGACCGAGGCAAGATTGGGGGGGCGTGCAAAATTGTTGGTGCTTCTCAACTGAGAGGATGTAGAAGACGCTTCGAGCAAAATGTAAAAATAAACGTAAAGTTGAAGCATCGATGGCCGAGGCATTCATTACTGAGGAGGCGACAAACTTTGTGACACCACACTACACAGCCCAGAATCGTCATTTGCATAATCCGAAGCCTCAGTACAATGATGGCGACCGTGAAAAAGGTCGATCCAACCTCAGCCTATTCAAAGGGAAGCTCGCACCAGCCGGTGCTTCGAAATCAATAGGGTTGGATGTCAAAGAATGGCGGACCATTTCATTGTATATCTTCAACAACCTAACAGAAGTGTGGTCGTACATCGAGTAAGTTCTCGGTACATTGTTTCGCAACTTCTAATTCCTTTGAAATGCTCTTATTCCCGGATATGTGATACAGTCGATAAGTCGCCAAATTCTCGGATGGAGTAGTGATCCAAAAGGATTCCATCGAAGAGTATGAGCTTCTGGCAAAGCATGGAGGCGTATATCCGGGGTTTCATCTCTTGGTTCAAGCAAACGGTAATTTCACTTAATTAGACGATTTCATTTATTCGCCTAGTTTGCGGTTAATGCAACAATCCTTTGGTATTAAACTTGTAAGCTAATGCAGAGTCTATGGACTCCGAATTGAGACAAGTCGCTAATGGTTTTGACTTTAAGGTCCGTTCATTTGACAAATACGACATCAACGGGTATCGATTTTGTACTTTTGGCAAAGAGCTATCTATGGCCGACTGAAAGTCTACAAATTGTTGTGTCTCCGCTGTCGGCGAAGGAGGGGTCGAGTATTATGGAAGAGTTGAAGCAATTTATGAACTTACATTCTCTGGTAAAAACCCACCAAACGTCGTAGTCTTCAAATGTTATTGGTTCCAGCTGAAGGAGACTAGAAGGACTCATGAACATATAGGGCTAGTCTAAATCAAACAAAGCACCCATTTAGATGTTCTCGATGTCTATATTACAGCTCAACAGGCGACCCAAGTTTTCTATCTACCGTGGGCCTGCCAAATGGATCCAAATTTGAAAGGTTGGGATGTCGTTAATGATGTGCCGCCACATTTTAGACCACCTCCCCTCAATGAAGATGATTGTGAACCTCACATTAACCCAGACACATATGAAGGAGAATTCTTCCAAGAAACACGTGTTTCCAAAAAACGCTTCAAGAACCGCTCTACTTCACCCCAGAACATTGAGGTCGACAGCGATAGTGATCCCAACTTCACCCCTGAGCAGGAATAAGAAGAGACGGAAGAAGAAGAGGTTACTGCTGCAGATGACCTGACAATGCTTGACCGATTACATAGAGGCCTTCCACATGTTGATGCATTTATTGATGATGCTGATGAGCACGTCATTACTGATAGTGATGATGATTATGCATTTATTGATCCCGGAGCATATATAGGTGATGAAGATTAATATTAGTAATGTGAGGTATTCAATTATTATTATGTACATATATATTAGTAATTAGTTCATGTTATTAGGTATTCAATTTTTTATGTTGAACTAATTTCGTTCACTCTTTGTCATTGCAGGTGTTGACAGATGGTGGGCGGGGGTCGAGAGCGCTCTGAGCCTCCTTCCTCAGCGCGTGCTAGGAGGGGTGCTATTATTCCACCCCAGTAACTCCGAAGAGCACTGGTACACAACATGCAGACACCGGCGGGCGCTTCTTCTTCGACCGGGAGAGGTCGGGGGAAGACGAAGAGAGGTGCTAGAGGTAGGAAGGTTGTTGCGCCTACCTCGCCGCCACCCCCAGCTGATTCTCCCGACCACCGGAGTGCTCCGTCTCAGGTGGGCCCGTCTGACTTGGACCCGTCTCGGACTCCGGTCCACGAGCCTCGGGTCGACGAGCCTCGGGTCACCGAGCCTTCATCCCAGGAGACTCTGGTCCCAGAGTCTTCGTCCCACGTGACTCCGGAGGCTAGTGGCCATGCTGATGGTGGCGAGGACAATTACTTGTCTGAGGACACCCTATAGTGAGGGTGAGCTAGTTGAGGAGGGCAAGAAGGTCTACCAGCGTGGTTGTACAAAGACGCCTCCCATGCCGACGACCCGCGAGCAGAGGTGGTTGATTTCGCCTAATGCGGAGAAGTAAGTACATTTACTCTTTTTAACCTTTTGCCTTCATGTTTCTTCAAATTAATATCTAATGTGTTGGCCTTGTCATACTGCAGGGGTTGGAAATACGAGCGTGGTGTCCGTAGGCCCAACCAGGTCCTTGGTGTGCTTCTCCGGCACCACTTCCCGGGGAAGGTCCAGTTGCCCGGTGAGGGTGAGGCTCCACAGGTAGCACTGACCTAGGAGCTGTACAAGGCTGCCCCGGCCCCGCCTGAGAAGATGGTCGATGGTGTCTTGTGCGAGACGGTGGCTGACATTGTGATCTGCCGCTTTTGGGTAATTTCTCCTTTACAGAATTAAAAATCAACAACACCTAGTGATTGTACTAATCAGTGTCTAATGTGTTGTCTTGTTTGATTGCAGACCTTCTACAGGTGTCTTAGGAAGACGAGGCGAGAGCGGCTGTTGTTCTCGAAGCTGAGTGCAAGCGCCTACTTCAAAACTTATGGCACGAGGCTCGGGTGCAGGCTATTCGAGACTACTATGCCTCGAGTAACATTAAGAGGGCCAAGAAGAAGTGCCGCAAAAATTATCTAAGTAAAGAGAAGTTTATGAAGGTAATTATCTATTCTTAAGGCCTTGTACTTAGTTTCTTTGATTTGATTCGTAGGCGTAGCGCTGAAATTTCTCTAGTCTAACTTAGGTGCCCCCGAGATGGTGTGCGGATAGGATGGACTGTTAGGAGGCATTGGTGGATGAGTGGTGCTCTCCCGAATGGCTAGCCGAACACAACAAGGCCAAGGAGAAGCGTGCCCAAATGAGAGGTGTGCCACACCACCAAGGGAGCTCCAACCTGTTTGAGTATGGGGATAACTGGGTATGTGGTTTGCTTCATGATTCATGCAATTTCATTCTTCATGCGATTGAGCCCTTAACTAATATTTTGTTCACCACTTTCAGGCACGAGAAAACAAGAAGGAGGTGCCACCTCTGTTTGACCTCTATGCCATGGCCCATACTGCCTCGTACAAGAAGGCCAAGGCATTCTCTGAGGATGACCTTGATCATCCAGAGAGCTTCAGCAACATCTCCTCCCATAACAAGCTCGTGAGGTACAGAGATTTTGGGAAGGCGGGGAAAGGGGAGGACTTCAACCCGAGCCAGAGTCCTTTTGATCCAGAGCTCGTGATGATATCTGGTGGTGGGAGGCCCCATGGCTCCATAGCCATTGGGGATGGACTGATACGTTGTCCTAGAACTCTCCCGGAGATCAATAAGCGCCAGACGAGCTCTGATCCTGAGATAACGCCTCGTCCACGGCCAATGGAGCTTGCCATTCAGGCTAGGGCCCAGGAGCTTCTGCCGGAGGCAAACAGGCAGGCAGCACAGAGGGAGAGGGACATGGAGGAGAGGACGGCTAGGCTGTTGGAGGAGGAGAGGAACCAGAATGACGCGTCTCACCGGTCCCTATACGAGCTCCTCGTGGTAAGTTTCTCCTGCATATTAGCCAAATCATGCACGTAATGTTCGTTTCATCACTAACTAATATGAATGACTCGTGAAAACAAAATGTGCAGACCGTGTGCCAGAACAATGGTCAAACCCCTCCTTCGATGCCCCATATTGCTATAGCACCCACGATGAGTTTCATTTAAATGGTCATTAGTTACTAGTATTCACATTTTAGTTGCATCATGCTAAGGAGACATTGCAAATGATCTTTGGTGCAGCGTGCCTCCCGACAAGCATCGACCAATCCTTCTGCGTCTGCCGCAACCCCGACCGGTCCTTCTACGTCTCACCCTGGCCCAAACCCTACCGGTCCTTCACCTTCGTGTTGATGATAAGTTTTATCTTAAGAAATGACCTACTTAGCTCCAAAATGACCTATACTTAGCTTATTTTCCTCAAAAATGACTTGATATGCTTAGTTATCTAGAAAATGGTATATTCTACCTAGGATAGCTATAAAATGACCTATACTTAGCATTTTTTCCTCCAAAATGACTTGATATGCTTAGTTAGCTAGAAAATGGCATTACTACCTACTATAGCTCAATAATGATCTATAGCTAGCTTAGCTAGTTCATTTATGACATAATTAGCTCACTTAGGTACAAAATGGCATAACTACATAAGATAGCTCAATAATGATCTATAATTACCTTAGCTAGTTCATTTATGACATAATATGCTCACTTAGGTAAAAATGGCATAATAACCTTGGTTTAGCTCCAAAATGACCTATACTTATCTTATTTTCCTTAAAAATACATAATAACCTTACTTCCCTCCAAAATGATATATTCTACCTAGGATAGCTATAAAATGACCTATACTTAGCATTTTTTTTCCTCCAAAATGACTTGATATGCTTAGTTAGCTAGAAAATGGCATTACTACCTTGGAGAAGAGGAGAGGAGAGGAGAAAAAGAAAGAGAAGATAAATTCTTCTTATTATTTTTATTCTTCTTCTTTTTCTTCTTCTTTTTCTTCTTCTTTTTCTTCTTTTTCTTCTAGCTAGTCTTCTTCTTCTTCTAACTATCATCTTTCCTACTTTGCAGATTTGCTATAGATGAGGAAGAGTGCATTCATGGACTGTACTCTTCTACTTCTGCTACCTTTATGTTTATGGAAAACTTGGTTTGGATACATATGTATGGATATGTTGTTGGAAACCATATTGTGTTGTTGGAAACTTTTATATATGTTGGACTTGTATGTTGAAACTTATTGTTGGTATATGCTTGTTTCAACTTATTGTTTGGTATGCTTCGGTATATATGTGATATTGTTGGATATATATATATATATATATATATATATATGTTTCAAATTGAATGATTTAAAAAACAGGGGCTATCTACCCACTTTGCCGTCAGCTGGCAGACGGCAAAGTGGCCACGTGGCAGCTACCTGTGCAACCTAGAGCTGGCCTAGGTTGGTTCTTTGCCGTACGATGGCAGACGGCAAAGAACCTTAGGTCTTTGCCGTCTGCTAGCGGACGGCAAAGAACCAACCTAGTCCAGCAAAAAAAAGGTGTGTTGCCGTCCGCTGGCAGAGGGCAAAGACCTAAGGTCTTTGCCGTCTGCCAGCGGATGGCAAAGCACGCCGTTAAGCCCCCTAACGGAGCTAAGTTGCCACGTGTGCCGTCCGTGCCCTTTGCCGTCTGCTGGCAGACATCAAAGATTCAAAGGTCTTTGTCGTCCACCAGCGGATGGCAAAGCGCCCTTTACTATGGCTTATTCAGCCGGACTGTTGGTCGTCTGCTGGCGGATGGTAAAGCCTTTGTCATTTGGGATTCATGCCTTTGCCGTTCGGGATGGCTGACGGCAAACTGTCTGATTCTTGTAGTGTATGTGGGTGAATGTTGATACCATGCCAACTTTCAACCTTTTCAGAGTTCATTTGTAGTGATTTTCAATTTCAGGGTCATTTAGCTCAAAAAAATCATTAAATGCATGAAAAATACCAAATGAAGTCAGAAAGGGTTGAAAAATCGGTGATGTGGCTTAGATTGGTACATTTTGAACACACGAAAAGCCTAGGTTCAAATAAGTTCAAGAAAATGAAATGCCTTTTGTAACTGATGAGTTTCCGTCCGAAACCCCGATACTTCGAAAGAGACTGTCCGTTTTGTACACGATACTTCGAAAGAAACTTGACATTATATACAATTCATGTAACTAAAATTATCAAAGTTATTTTTAAAAAAAAATTTAATAGCAAAAAAATATTCATAAAGTATTTTTTGTTATAAACTTTAATATGCAAAGAAATAACATAAAAAATAGCAAAAGTGAAAATAGATGCGCTTACACTGAAATTCAACCTAAATTCGAAGTGCTATTTAGGCTCCTACTACCATTTTGAATTCAGGCCGAATTTCAGTATAAACGCATCTATTATCACTATTAGAGGAGCTCAACGTAACAGCCGCGGCGGGGCTTATAACCAGGTTCGGGCAACCTTCGCTTGGAGAGGTGGGACTAAACTCCCACCACACTGCTGTGCAAGGCCATTGGTCCCGGTTGGTGGCCCCAACCGGGACCAATTCCATCCTTTCGTCCCGGTTTGTGCCACCAACTGGGACCAAAGGGCCTGTTTCCGCCCTTTGGGCTGCTGAAAACAGGGCTTTGGTCCCGGTTGGTGGCACCAACTGGGACCAAAGGTCCCTGTTTCCCACCTTTTGGGCGGCCGAAAATAGGACTTTGGCCCCGGTTGGTGCGACAAACCGGGACTAAAGGGGAGCATTTGTCCCGATTGGGGCCACCAACCAGGACCAATGCTCCTTCTATATGACAAGCACTTAGCAAAATTCACAGTTTTCATTCCACTTCGCCCTAGTCGCCACCCCGAGCCCGCCGTCGCCGTACCCGTCCCCGTCGCCGCCCCCGTCGCCGTCCCGTTGCCTCCCCCGCCGCCCCGTCGCCTCTCCCACCATCCTCATCGCCTCCCCCACCACCCCCGTTGCCTCCCCCTCCTCCTCGTCGCCTCCCCCGTCGCCCCCGTCGCCTCCCACGCCTCCCCATCGCCTCCCCTGCCGTCCCCGTCGCCGCCCCCGTTGCCTCCCCCATCGCCGCCCTGCTCCCGTCGCCGCCCCTCCTCTGTCGCCTCCCCCGCGGCCCCCGTCGCCGTCGCTGGCCTGCCCCCGTCACCGCCCACGCTGTGAGCCACCGTCGCCACAGCTCGTTACAATTTTTTTTAAATATATGTTGATTTTTATGCTTTTTTAGTATGTGTATGCATGTTAGATTAGTATGTGTATGTTAGATTAGTATGTTTATGCTTTTTTTAGTATGTTTATGTTAGCTAGATTAATATGTGTATGTTAGATTAGTATGTTTATGCTTTTTTTAAAGTAGATTAGTATGTTTATGTTAGATTAGTATGTGTATGTTGATTTTGGGTTTTATGAAAAAATAGTTGACGATGACCGGCCCGCATCCTCATCGTCGAGTAGTCCGCGAGAGCCTGCTTGATAGGCGCCATGTCCGGGACTGGGCTCCGCCGGGCTGGCACTGGGAGGTGCTACCTTCCCAGGCTTGGAGGTTGGTGAGGAATGCAGGTATCATCGTCGACACGGACCTTCTATGGTGGCGGTCACACGAGCCACTTTTGGTGCGGAGGGAGCCGGCACCCGCGGAGATGGTACGTCGCCGTGTCAGGGAGGACGAGCACGTCCGTCGCTACATGGCGGCGTTGGACGCCCAGTTTGCCAATACCTGGCAGATCCTTCAGGGATCTCACTTGAGTTATCATCCCGTGATGGTTCCTTATCTTTGGGTGTCCACCGCCGGCGACTCAGAGACCGCTAGTGAACCGAGTTCACCGTTCTCCATTTTGGATTCTAGGATATTCGATCAGTATTAGTTCATATTTGATGATGCATTAAATGGATTATTAGGTATGATGTATTAGTGATATATTATTCAAGGTCATTATAAATATTAATGTATTAGTGATATTTTATCGGTATAATGCGTGTGTGACTTTTGGTCCGTCGAGGCTTTCCTTAAATAACTTTCATGTGTGTTCTTGATGGAGGAATCCCGACTATTGTCGTGGAAAGCGCCACTTCTTTCTTCTCCTCTTTGCAATATATTCGTTGGTATAATGCGCAAGAAGAGAAGAGGAGGGGCGTCCATCACCGGCGGTCGAACTATTACTGTGAGAGAGTGTCCACCAACATATATACACCACCATATCAATGTGAGAGAGTGTGCACCAACACACCATGAGATATGAGAGTTATTTAAGGAAAGCCTCGACGGACCGAAAGTCACACACGCATTAATTAAGATCCAAAGCGTGCCGTAATTCTTGAACTAGATTATTTGGGATGATGTATTAGTGATATTATATTCGAGGTCATTATAAATATTAATGTATTAGTGATATTTTATCGGCTCCTTGTGTGACTTTCGGTCTATCGTTGCTCCTTGTGTGACTTTCATGTGTGTTCTTGATGGAGGAATCCCGACTGTTGTCGTGGGGGGCGCTTCCTCTTTCTTCTCTGCTTTGCGATATACTCGTCGCTATACTGCGCAAGAAGAGAAGAGGGGAGGCGTCCATCACCGGCAGTCGAACTATTACTGTGAGAGAGTGTCCACCAACATATATACACCACCATATCAATATGAGAGAGTGCGCACCAACACACCATGAGATATGAGAGTTATTTAAGGAAAGCCTCGACGGACCGAAAGTCACACACACGCATTAATTAAGATCCAAAGCGTGCCGTAATTCTTGAACTGGATTATTCGGGATGATGAATTAGTGATATTATATTTGAGTTCATTATAAATGTATTTGTGATTTGCAAGTCATTCCGGCAAAACATCGGGAATTTTTTCTATGTCATTGCTCGATATATGGAATGGGTTGACTTTAGATCTATTTCGGTTACTTGTGTGTCTTTCAGTGACGGAGAGTATCCACCATATATAAATATGAGAGAGGAAGAATCCCGACTGTTGTCGTGGGGGTCACTTCTCCTTCGTTCCCGTTTGCTAGACATTTTGGTGTAATGCACTCGGGGACGAATGGAGGAGCCACCATCACCGACTGTTGCAATATCAGAAGGAGTGCCCACCATATATGTGAGATGAGAGTTTAGGAAGGAAAGACTCGACAGACCTAAAGTCAACATGTTGCATATTGAGTAATAGTGATATGTGTGTTGATCAGTTTTCTCGTAGTTTCCTTCGATCGATCTTAAATGTTTCAACTATGAACATAGGAAATGTCTGACGACGAAAGTGAATTTGGTATGTGCGAATACTGCGAAGACGAGCGTGGCCTATGTGACAAGACTTTCCTAATTCATGGTAGGTGCTTCAGCATCATGCTGGATGAGAACTTCGAAGTGGATACAGTAAGTCACAATGACAACTCTTTTTTCATGATTAAGCATGACTTCTGCCTCTTGTGCTTCAACTTATAATTAATTTTAATTTTTTACTGTTCTACTAGCATATCTCCTGCCATGCAAGAATTGATGTCTTGGATAAGATTGGTTTCAATACTAAAAAAGATATGGAGGTAAAGATAGTTCACTTGAGGACCGAGCATGGTTTTACTTTTGTGGTAAAATTGTACCATGCAGACACCTATTGCTATTTTGAATGCAAAAATTGGCAAGCACTATGCAAGGCTTATGCATTTGAGCCTAATATGCTTCTCACCTTTGATATTCATCCAGAAGATGAAATAGAAGGTAATATCGACATCTCGGTCGATGTGCAGACGCCTCCAGTTCTACCATTATGTGAGTTTATCAACCAAATTTATTAAGTAATTTATATTGTTTATTTAAAAATATTTGACAACTTATTTGCATTGACAGCTTATTTTCATTCTTCAAAAAATGTACGGAAGACGGTAGACAAAACCTACTACTACAGTGATGAAGCAGAATTAACTTATAAGGAGAAAGATCATCTTACCGCATTTCTTAGTCATCTTGAGAATTACAATAGCTATTATGAAACTCCTGCACATTATGGTCAATACGTGCCACTAGTGCATGTGGTGAACTATGGTAACATCCATGGAGATTGCATGGTAAGATTTAATTCTACTATTACGACATCCGTGCATCTTTTGCATAAATTCTTCTAAAACTAAACTACATTGCTAACTACAAAATTATTACTATGTTTTTCAACAGAAAATCCCGGAGGATTGTGTGCCCCATCTGATGTTTCCGAGAGGTCGCATTGTTGTTACGAGCTTAGGGCCACCACGCCAGGTCAGCCTACGCATCACTCCTGTCCATACCGGATTTCTAAAACCGATGTAGTCATGACAATCAAAGATTGGAAAACATGTATTGTCAATCGTAGAGAGCTATTGGAAGCAACATTGTATGTAGGCCAATATTGGGAGACAGGATGATCTCCGTTCTCCATAATGGAGAGCAAGGCCTATCTTGTTTTATGATATTGTACCTAAGAGAGGGTAGAATAGGTCCTACGAGATAGGAGTACGTAGGTCCTAGGTACAATGTGTTTTTATGTGATACAATGTGTTAGAGTTGATGATGATGCAGAGGAGGAGGAGGAGTTGTAATTATGACCAGTGACCAACTTGTGATATGATGTCTCATTGACGAAAATGATGATAAAATTGTGTCATATGTTCTATCTATAAGTATAGTACGTAGCATCGTGACCAAGCACGGAGATAAGAGAGATCACTTCTCTCTATTAGATATCTAACAAAATATTTGAAACCCCTAAATTAACCCTCCAAAACCCTCGAAACCCCCTCTCTTTCAAAAAACAGCCCCTTAGTTGCTGACGCGTGCACGCTCTTTGGTCCCGATTGGTGTTACCAACCGGGACCAAAGGCCCTCCAGCCTAGGCTCGGTGAAGCGGCCACGTGTAGCCCCATCTGTCCCGGTTCGTAAGCGAATCGGGACTAAAGGTCGTGGGCTTTAGTCCTGACCCTTTAGTCCCGGTTCCAGAACCGCGATAAATGGGCCTTACGAACTGGGACAAATGGGGGGTTTTCCACTAGTGTGTGGGAAATTGACTATGGACATGATTTCAAGGTCCCTTTGTTTCAGTGCAAATGGGTCAATCTATCAAGAGGCGGGGTACAGGAAGACCCATAGTACGGAATGACAACAGTGGATCTGAACAATCTTGGGTACACACATGAACCATTTGTCCTAGCCAATGATATGCTACATAGTTCTGTCAGGAAAAAGAGACATCATGGGATTGGAGGGCAAGACAGACATGTCTGAAGATTATGAAAAGTTTCATGAAATTCCTCCCTTTAAAGTCAAGGCTGACCCAAGCACCCTGTTAATGATGAAGATTATTCATGGTTATGGCACAATAAGCAAAGGACACAAGCAAAGAAAAAGTGAAGACTTTCTCTCCACAACTATATCATTGCAATGACATGTGAAGAAATGAAATGCCTTTTGTAACCCTAATACTTCGAAAGAGATTTTCCGTTTCGTACACGAAGTGCATCCAGTTTTTCCATAACCCTCTCAACTTTTTATGACATGCTATGTGGGTGAAATGATGATACCATGCCAACTTTCAACCTTTTCAGATTTCATTTGAAGTGCTTTTCAATTTCAGGGTCATTTAGCTCAAAAAAATTGTATGTGCATGAAAAATACCAATTGAAGTCAGAAAGGGTTGAAAATTGATGATGTGGCCTTGAATGGTGCATTTTGAACACACAAAAAGTATGGAGTTCAAATAAGCTAAAAAAATGAAATCCCTTTGTAACACATGAGTTTCGTCCGAAACCGTGATACTTCGAAAGAGATTGTCCATTATGTACACGAAGTGCATCCAGTTTTTGCCGTAACCATATGAACTTTTTAGCAGATGCTATGTGGGTGAAATGATGATACCATGCCAACTTTCAACCTTTTCAGAGTTCATTTAAAGTGCTTTTCAATTTCAGGGTTATATAGCTCAAAAAATCAATATGTGCATGAAAAATACCAAATGAAGTCAGAAAGGGTTGAAAATTGATGATGTGGTTTTGAATGGTGAATTTTGAACACACAAAAAGTATGGAGTTCAAATAAGTTCAAACAAATGAAATCCCTTTGTAACAGATAAGTTCTCGTCCGAAACCGTGATACTTCGAAAGAGATTGTCCATTTTGTACACGAAGTGCATCCACTTTTTGCCGTAACCATCTCAAATTTTTAGCACATGCTATGTGGGTGAAATGATGATACCATGCCAACTTTCAACCTTTTCAGAGTTCATTTGCAGTGCTTTTCAATTTCAGGGTTATTTAGCTCAAAAAAATCAATATGTGCATGAAAAATACCAAATGAAGTCAGAAAGGATTGAAAATTGATGATGTGGATTTGAATGGTGCATTTTGAACACACAAAAAGTATGGAGTGCAAATAAGTTCAAAAAAATGAAATCCCTTTGCAACAGATGAGTTTTCGTCTGAAACCGTGATACTTCGAAAGAGATTGTCCATTTTGTACATGAAGTGCATCCACTTTTTGTCGTAACCATCTCAACTTTTTAACACATGCTATGTGGGTGAAATGATGATACCATGCCAACTTTCAGCCTATTCAGAGTTCATTTGAAGTGCTTTTCAATTTCAGGGTTATTTAGCTCAAAAAAATCAGTATGTGCATGAAAAATACCAAATGAAGTCAGAAAGGGTTGAAAATTGATGATGTGGCTTTGAATGGTGAATTTTGAACACACAAAAAGTATGGAGTTCAAATAAGTTCAAAAATGAAATCCCTTTGTAACAGATGAGTTTTCGTCCAGAACTGTGATACTTCGAAAGAGATTGTCCATTTTGTACACAAAGTGCATCTAGTTTTTGCAGTAACCATCTCAACTTTTTAGCACATGCTATGTGGGTGAAATGATGATACCATGCCAACTTTCAACCTTTTCAGAGTTCATTTGATGTGCTTTTCAATTTCAGGGTTATTTAGCTCAAAAAACCTAGTAAGTGCATGAAAAATACCAAATGAAGTCAGAAAGGGTTGAAAATTGATGATGTGGCTTTGAATGGTGCATTTTGGAACACAAAAAGTATGGAGTTCAAATAATTTCAAAAAATGAAATCCCTTTGTAGCAGATGAGTTCTCGTCCAAAACCGTGATACTTCGAAAGAGATTGACCATTTTGTAAACGAAGTGCATCCAGTTTTTGCAGTAACCATCTCAACTTTTTAGCACATGCTATGTGGGTGAAATGATGATACCATGCCAACTTTCAACCTTGTCAGAGTTCATTTGAAGTGCTTTTCAATTTCAGGGTTATTTATCTGGAAAAAAACAGTAAGTGCATGAAAAATACCAAATGAAGTCAGAAAGGGTTGAAAATTGATGATGTGGCTTTAAATGGGGCATTTTGAACACACGAAAAGTACGGAGTTCAAATAAGTTAAAAAATGAAATCCATTTGTAAGAGATGAGTTTTCGTCCGAAACCGTGATACTTCGAAAGAGATTGTCCATTTTGTACACAAAGTGCATCCAGTCTTTGCCGTAACCATCTCAACTTTTTAGCACATGCTATGTGGGTGAAATGATGATACCATGCCAACTTTCAATATTTTTAAAGTTCATTTGAAGTGCTTTTCAATTTCAAGGTTATTTAGCTCAAAAAAATCAGTATGTGCATGAAAAGTACCAAATTAAGTTAGAAAGGGTTGAAAATTGATGATGTGGCTTTGAATGGTGCATTTTGAACACACAAAAAGTATGGAGTTCAAATAAGCTCAAAAAATGAAATCCCTTTAGATAACCTAAGAAAATAACAAATATGAACATAGATGCGCTTACGTAAGTAAAATTCGACCGGAAATCAGACTGAAATTCAGTTTGATTTCAGGTCAAATTTTCCCACATAAGGGCATCTATTTTCAATTTGAGAGGAACTCAATAGATAGGGAGGGGTGGGCTTATAAACCGGTGCGAGCGCCCCTCGCTTGGCGAGGTGGGACTAAACTCCCACCATAGCCAAGACCAACCATTTAGTCCCGGTCGGTGGCTACAACCGGGACAAATACCCACCTTTAGACCCGGTTAGTGGCACCAACCAGGACCAATGCCCACCTTTATTCCCAGTTGGTGCCACCAACCGGGACCAAAGGTCTCTGCTTCCCGCCCTTTGGGCTACCGAAAAGAGACCTTTGGTACCGATTGGTGGCACCAACTGGGACTAAAGGTGGGCATTGGTCCCGGTTGGTGCCACCAACCGGGACGAATGCTCTGGGTATATAAGTAGAACTTAGGAATTTTCAGTTCTCATCTCACAGTTCCCCCCGACGATGTCGGCCTCCTCGACGTCGCCAGGCTGCCCCGACGCCATCGTCGTCGCCCGTGCCCCTACCTTGCCCCCCGAGCCCACGCCGACACCGTCCGCCACCCACGCCGTCGCTGTCGCCCGTGGCCCTGCCCTTCCCCCAAGCCCACGCCGATGCCGTCCGCCGCACACTCCGTCGCCGTCCACCGCCCCTGCCCTAGCCCGCCCCCACCGTCGCTGTCATCGTCGCCACCCCTGCCGTCGCCCTCGCCGGCCGCCCCCGCTGTGAGCCGACGCCGCCGCCCCTTGTATTTTTTCGTCTATATGTTGTATTTTTTTTCATGTATATGTATATATGTTCATGTATATGTGTCATGTGTGTATATGTTGATGTATATATATGTTCATGTATATGTTTTTTTTTCATGTATATGTATATATGTTCATGTATATATGTGTATATGTTCATGTAAAAAGTCTTCGTTGTTTTTCATATGTACAAAAATGTAGAGTGAAAACGAAAACAAACATTTAAGAAAAAACAAAGTAAAAAATGAAGGAAAAGAAAACCGCCCGGCCCGGCCACCATCGCATTTTCATAAAGTTTTTCCACCGAGGCCATGTCGCACCGAGCACCCGTGGCGAAGCAAGTCTTTTTTTGAAGGTAGTTTTTTGTTAAATGAAAATGTTGGCATCGGCTCTATCATCACGTTGGCATCGGCTCTATCTATCAACAAGGCCATGGGAGCACCCCGGCCCCCTATCATCACGTTGGCCTCAGCTCCCCGAGAGCTTTCCAAAATATCTGAAATGTATGTCGTTGTTGATATACCCCCTCCTCAATAACTTCTACATGTGTGGGGATGTCGGACATGCATGAGAGAGAGGCGGTCCTCTCACCCAACCAACTATCGCGGCCACCCAAACCCTAGAAGAAAGAGCATCGTTGTCGATCTACCCCCTCCCCGATAACTTTGACATGAGGGGGGACTTCGGCATGCATGAGTGAGAGAGGCAGTCCGCTCGCCCGACCAACTATCGAGGCCATCCAAACCCTAGAATAAAGAGCGTCGTTATCGATCTACCCCCTCCCCGATAACTTCGGCATGAGAGGGGACGTCGGACATGCATGTGAGAGAGGAGGTCCGCTCACCCGACCAACTATCGAGGCCACCCAAACCCTAGAAGAAAGAGCGGCGTTGTCGATCTACCCCGTCCCTACCTAACCAACTAGCGATATTCGGAAGGCTCTTGCTGAACATCGTACCAAAAAGCTAATTAATTATCCTATCCGGGATGCCATCGGACATTCAGGAGAGAGGTGGTCCAGACATCGGACATTCATGTTTGTATATTAATTGCCATGTTGTAATATTTGCAGAAACTATGGATCCAAGAGACGAAGAACAAGAACAGTTGTTGGGGGACATAATCCACGGCGGACGTGATATCTTGTCGTTTCTCAATGACAACGATGGTCTAAAAGGAGAGGATTATGATGGCTCTGGTGATCGAACAATGGAGGAGGAAGGACATGATCATGATGGCTCCGGTGACCGAATGCTGGAGGAAGAAGGAGACCATGATGATGGCTTCGGTGAACGATCGGAGGAGGGAGCTATTGCAAAGTCCGGCGACGTATATATATTAATTAAGCCTGTGCTGACTAGCCAATTGATGCATTAATTATTTTGGTATGTACGTATATTAATTAACTCTTCTTTCTTCTTTTATAGCCCTCCGGATCGAGCCAAACTTCGGTAACGAGACGAGGCCCGAAGAAGAGGTTGCGCAACGATGAAAAGTTCATGATCACAGCACTCGCGAACCGTGGCCATCCGATTGAACCCAAGCGGACCAAGAACGCATTTTCTACTCAGTGTGGAGCTATTGTTAGGGACAACATCCCGATCAGCATCAAGCACTGGCGCCCCTGAAGGTGATTATGTCACCGATAGACAGAAAGATGATCTTTGGACCGCGCTGAAGGCAAATTTCACCCTACCGCCAGAGGAGGATATGAATAAGCCAGTGATAGAGCCACTGGTCAAGGCATGTGCTCTTAAGAAGATGGTAGATCTATTCAGGAGGTGGAAGAATGAGTTGAAATCAAAGTTTGTCGACAAAGGGAAGACTCCAGAATTCACCGGCCGATTTGAGAAGATAAGAGATTATTGGCCCACATTTGTGGACTACAAGACATCGGACAAGAGTAAGAAAATGTCAGAGACAAACAAGGTCAATGCTGCAAAGAAGCAGTATCACAATCACACGGGGTCAGGTGGCTACCTCAAAGCCCGGCCGTTGTGGGACAAAGCTGAGAATGACCTGATTGCTAAAAACATCGTACCATAGACATATAACTGGCCAGACCATTCAAGGACTTGGTTCTTTGGGGTTGGGGGAACTTTGGACCCTGAAGCAGGGAAGTGCCGTTGGACAGATGAGCAACTTGCAATACCCATGAACAAGCTTCAGAAGTATATCACCGCAGCACAGTAAAGGGACGTTCATTCCCGACAGAGAGATGGACGAGCTGACTGAGACCCTAGGGAATGATGAGCACCCTGGACGAACACGTGGCACACCAGGCTCCGTTCCATGGAACATTGGGTTTCCCGACGCAGGCGTTTACAGAAGACGGGAGAGAAAGAGGAAAGTAGAGCTGAGCAAAATTCAGAAGCTCAATGCAAGACTACAAAAGCTAGAGGAAGCTGAGAGCCAGCAAGCTGCCGGCCAACCATCTCAGCGGCACGAAGCTACCCCGCCATCTCAACGGAGAAGCAGCGTCGCTTCCACGGAGCCCGTTCAGCCTGACTTCACGTCCCCTAGCTACCCCGTGGATACTATCACAGAGGCTCAACATTGCGAGCTTATGACAAAATGTCGGAACCTCACTTTCAAGGCGGCTGTCGGCTCTATTGCACCTCCTCAACCCAACGGAACTTTTCACTGTCGTCCGATTCCACATGGCTATGTTGTTGTGATGGTGTATGAAGTAATGAAGGAATTTGAGGAGCTCGAGCTTGACCACTGTACACGTGAAGGAGAGAATAAGTTGGTTCGTGCCCTGAGGAGTACATGTCTATGGCAGAAGGAGTACATCAAGCTTCCAAATTGGATGCCTCCACCTCCTCCTTCTCCTCGGGCGAATCAGGGCACTCCGGCTCCTCATCATCATCATCATCCTCCGGCGAGTGATCAGGGCACACCGCCTCCTTCTCCGGCTCCTCCTACGCGTGAGGGCACTCCGCCTCCTCCTTCGCCTACTCTGGCACGTCGGAGCAGTACACCTCCTCCTCAGCCTCATCGGCAATGGCGAAAGACAGACGCCGCCGCTCCGGCTCCTCCGACGCCTAGTAAGCAACGACGGAAGGGAGCCACCGCTACTCCGACGGCTAGAAGTACAAGCATAGGCAGTAGGGGATACAGATACGGTCCATCTCTCAAGCCTCTGGAAAAGTTACCATATGAAAGGACCGAGTCTAAAAACGAGGAGATATGTCGGCCGAATTGAGGGCCCATTTTGCAAAGAAAACTCCACCTCCGAAGGAGAAGATAGATCCGGTGAACGCGATGCACACTATAGATGCCCTGAAGTGACCACCACCGCCTCCGCCGGATTCCAACTTTGACCGCTGTATTAAAAAGACATATCAAGCTACGTGCCGGTCGGGAAGTACTTCCAGTCATGCAAGGTTAGCAAAGCGAAGAAGTGGGAAAAAATTCCCCAACTCGGCGAACAGGCGAATCAATCGTGTCCCCCGCTCAAGGTGTCTAGCGATATCATCGCTAATCATCCGGGGATGGTGCCCGGTACCAAACCTGGTGATTACCTGAGCGATGATGTACAGTTTAATCCGTTGGGGTGGACGAATTTCGTTACCGGCACGGGCGACCTCTCGTCAAACCTGATCATCCTCCTCTAACAACGATGATGCGAAAATTCCATGAATGGTACATTAAAACCTGTAGCGAGTTTGGGACGGATTCTTTGATACTGTCAGTTAAAGAGCAGCACGACCTCGTTGGAATGGAACTGTTGAATATTGAATTTGAGGAGATATTCCAGTTATACAATCAAAAGTCCCTCGACAAAACAATCTTGACTTGCTATTGTCTGTAAGTACTACTTCTGTAATGAAGTCTCTCTATGTATATAGCTCAGCTCTTTCATTGCATGTATATATAATTATCCTCGCGACTATATTATGCAGATTGAAGATCGTCGAATGCAGAAAAGCACAAATCTATGACATTGGGTTCATTAACCCAAATGTCATACATGAGTACAATTTCAAAAAGTATCCCACACAAACCGAGGACAACTTGCTACAATCGTTGCTTGAAAATCAAAACAAAGGGACAATACTCTTTCCTTACAACTTCAAGTGAGTGTTACTATCTTGTGCATATTCGGTTTCCCTTATTACTTGAGGTTTATAGTAATGTAATTGATGAGTTATGCATGTGTGCGCAATTTCCACTTTATTCTGCTAGAGATTCAGCTTGAGCGGGGAGTAGTAACCGTCTTAGACTCGAAACGAAAAGATCCCCAGGAATATGCGGACATGACAAAAATTCTCCAGAAGTAAGTTCAATCGATCATTATCGCATCATATCGGCAACTTTGTTCATTTCCTGATATCAAGTAATTATTTTCTTTGTCTGGCAGGGTTTGAACAGAGTTCACAGCAATTGTTCCGGCACTGCCGGGGGAGCTGCGATTTACACACCCAAAAGTAAGTACTACTAGCTAGTTCCGCGCATCTCCCATTGATTCTAGTTTCATCAATACCATTTATCATGCTTGATTATCAGTTTGATTGAACTCTATTTCTCGTAAAGTGCTTGTGGTAGGAAGACATGACTGATTTATGTGGATACTACGTTTGCGAGTTCATCTACAACGCGACGGCTCCTAAGCGGGGATATTCTACAAAACAATTTGAAGTGCGTAAGAAATAATATTCACAATTTTATTTTATTACCATATATATGTATTGACCCCCTTCTTCAAATTAGATGTGGCAGATGCGGAATGAACTCCTACCACGATCGCATACGAGCAATTCAAGAAGAATTGGCGGGATTCTTTCTTGACCACGTCATAAATAAAACCGGAGAATATCATCTGGAAGTTAACATTAGATGTTAGGGATTGTAAGAGATCATATATTGTATATATGTAGCTAGTAGCGTCGGATATATATACGAAAACTTTTTATACGACCAATCTCTCGGAGAAAGAGAGGTCAATCACTTCTATCTCTATATGTTCATGACGATCTTCTATACTTAATGGTTCCTTTCATTTGCTTACTAGCTAGCGTGTCGAGTTCTCTCTATAGTAGCTAGCGTCGACCAAGCACGGAGAAAGAGAGGACACTTCTCTGTATTAATTAGCTAGCTAAAACAATATAAAACCCCTAAATTAACCGTCCAAAACCCCCTAACCCCCCCCCCCTTCAAAAAAACCAGGAACTGCTAGACGCTGAAGCGTGGATGCCTTTTGGTCCCGGTTGGTGTTACCAACCGGGACTAAAGGTCCTCCTGCCTGGGCTCCCCGTAGAGGCCACATGGAGCCCCTTCTGTCCCGGATTGTAAGACAACCGAGACTAAAGGTTTTGGGTTTTAGTCCCGACCCTTCAGTCTCAGTTCTAGAACCGGGACAAATGGGCCTTACGAACCGGGACAAATGGGCCTTTTTCTACTAGTGTTTATATAGGAGAAATTTCTGGTTTTTCCTTTGATATAAAAAGGATTGAGCCACCTTGCTGCACCTTTGCTACTATTGTTACTTACTTGTTACGAATTATCTTGCTACAAAACTATCTATCATTCTTACTTACAACACTTCTAGAGAATACCTTGCTAAAAATCGCTTGTCATTTCATTCTGCTCCTCGTTGGCTTCGACACTCTTACTTAACGAAAGGACTACAATTGATACCCTATACTTATGGGTCATCACATATCAGTACAAATCACCCCGGTATTTGCATCCAAGCCGTCAGCGCCATCTATACAAATCCTCTAAACTACCCTATGTCGTGTAGTATGTGTGCACACACCATGAATATGTCAAGCCGGCTAGAACAAAAGAATCAGATCAAGAATAGAGGATCATGGAGACACATCGGTGGATGATGTAGAGCCTGGCCTTGTGTTGTCTCAGCATCCTATTAAACCACTCCTCCTCCTTATCGCATGTACTTGCTACCATGGCTCTTCACCTTGTGCATCGTGATCTAGATAAGCCTCAACAGGAGATATTTTTCGACCTTGTAGTTTTATGTACCTATTATATGTGGTATGAAATTTTTGGTTCCTTTATTTTGTCTTTCGAGTGTTATAATTTTCTAGATAGTATGACATTGTTCAAACAATCAGAGATAAATCCATGCACATACATATCAGGGGGCATTGCCCCCTGGCTTGGATCAAGTTGTGAAGGTTTTTTTTATGGCGAGCTTAGATTGGATTTTATTAGCAAGCTCCACCATTGCATAGAACAGATAGTTCAAACCAAAATCTATGAAAATCCATTGACAAAATCTTAGGAAAGTTTTTTGTACACATGGCATATTTGGAAAAACTAATCTTCTATTCACAAGGCTACTTCATAATATTTTTTGTTTCCAAACATGGCAAATTTTAGGTATTATTCTAATTTTCTCATGGCAAGCATTACGAATTATTGCCACCTATACATATAATTTGTGTAACTGTTTCTACTTTTGTCACATGGAATTTTAGATTTGTTTTTCATTTTACTATGAAAAGTTACTTTCTACACATTAACAAATTTGTGAACAGAATTATTGGTCACATGGATAATTCATAGCTTTTTTTCAAATATGGCAATTTTATTAAATTTTGTAATGTCCACATGGAAAATTTATGATTTTTCACTTTGTAACATGGCAAGTTTTTATATTAGGCACATGCCAAATTGTCATATTTTTCCCACTTTCAAGATGGTATTTTTTGGTGAGAAAAAAATTATTTTTAGATTGCAAATTTCATGAATGTTTTAGTGTACAAAAACATGCCAAATTTTGAATTTTGTTCGTCCTTACTTCATGGCAAGTTTAATATCCAGATCATTCCAATGATCTCGCCCGAGTATTTTTCTCATCATGGCAACTTCAATTTTATGTTTTTAGTGCTTGATTTGTTTTACATGAGCGGCGAATCTACATAGTGCACCATGGCAAGTTCTAATAGGTTCTTTTTTATTGTGGTTAGTTTTTAATTTTTCAGAGAAAAAAAACTCTGTTATGCTTTATATCCTGATGAATTCACTATTTTTTTGTTCATGGCAATTTGTACATATTTTTGAATGGTCACTTGGCATTGTCATAAAAGATTGTATTATACAATCATGGTATTATTTTATTACATCAGGCTAATTATATATTTATTTTTCCTTCCTTTTTAAAATACTAGCAAATAAATCTTTGTTTTGATGGCCGTTGTATATACTTAAACATTGAAATTTGACGATGCATGTTTTCATACAGATACCATGGAAATTTTATCATGTGCGTTTTTCTATATACGTTTGTACCACAACATATTTACTGCATATGCCATGGAAAATTTGTTAATCATATCATGGAAAATTCTTTTTGGTTTGTAGCATGGCAATTTCGTAATAGTTTGGGTGGATTTTTTAAATTATGTCATGGAAATTTATCTCCATTTCTATTTTTTTATTCATGCATATGAAATCGTTGAACACATCAATTTTACTTTTATTGTAGTTTTTATTTAATAATGATCATGGCAAAATCACCTTTTGTATATAGTACTATCTCATTTTTTTTCTTGTGTTTTGAGTTGGCAATTTGTGGGCCTCGCAAAATTATGTTCTTTGCTGCTTTTCCCTTTTGCAAAAAGAAGCTAACCGGCAAAATAATGTTTTTATGCCATTTTTTCCTGTTGCAAGAAGCAGTTAACTAGGCGTAGTGTGTTTTGTTCCGCGCTTCCTATAGTCTATGCCAGCTTGGGGTCACGCGGAAGAAATGCTGGAGAGAATGCACAGGGGGATGGTTCACGTTCGCTCGTTAGATCCATCTAGTAGGACGAAACGTCGGTCGGGGTAGGAGGAGAGCTCACGTTTCCATATTGCGGTCCTACTTTTCCTAAAAAATTGGTCAAGCATGGACATGATTGAATTTGAAAAAAAAACTAATGCACCTTTTATTTCGCAACAGAGATAGGATAATATAAATTTAATGACCATGGCAAGAAAATGACTACAAGGATCCATCTTTTTTAGGAGAATTTATGAGTGGTGTGCTATGCATCGGTGGATCTTAGAAAGATCCACAGCGTTGGCATCCGTTAGATCTAGAGCTCTTCAGCGTCGAATGTCGTCTTCATCACTGCAACAAGGGTGTTGTTGCACAATCCTTTACACGTTGCAGAAATCTTTTGCAATATAGGTGATGTTGTAGATTCTTTTTCTTCACCATTTCTGCAACATGTGTGTTATTGTGGCAGATAATTTTACAATTCACAAGATGTTGCAGAAAATCTTTGTAGTTTTTTCTTCCTTTTTTGCAACATGAGTGTTGTTGTTAAAGGCAATTTTACAACACACACGATGTTTTTCTAAAAAAGACACACACATGATGTTGCAGAAAAGAGACGTGCAAAGAACACGTGTCACACATAGAAAGAAACTGATCGCGATGTGCGGGCTGAAGGCAAGTGTTTCCAATTTATAAGGATCTAGCAATAAATAAATCTTATAGGAAATACTTAGAGTACAGAGCCCCTTGTTGATCTCTCCGAGCCGCCCATTGATTGGAACAAGGAACAAGGATGGTAGGAGAGGGCCCGCAAAGGAAAGGATATATGGTTTCCTTGTCATGAGAAGTAAAAAATACGAGCAAGGGGTTGATGCCTGCAGCCCGAAGGCAGTTGGTCCGGTAGTCACCGTGCGTGTCGTCACGACTCACAACACCAGGGTCGGATTCGGATAATGGAGCGACGACCCTGCTACTGGTTCACCTCACCTTGGGGTCCAACAACGCTCTTCGATCTCTCCGACGAAAGAAAAGGGAAGAAAACAGAAAACACAGCTGCGCCGGATGAAAACAAGGCTCTTTCCCCGGCTCCCTCGCTCCACGACGGCAGTGTCTCCGGCCGGCAGATCTGAGAGACGCGGCTGCGCTAGCGACGGTCGGTTGGGTGGTGGCAGACCGGCAGAGCCCCAGAGACCATCGATTGGAGGCGAGGGGATTGGAGGGCGGGGATTCGACGGAGAAAACAGAGGGAGGACCGGCGCGGCCGAGATCAGGGGCCAGCAGCAGCTCAGGTTCGTGCTCCCCGCTCATGATCTGCCACTACTAGATTCCTTCCTTCCTTGTGGCTTCATCGTTGTCTCAGTTTTTGGCTAGACTGCATAAGCTCCGGCCTCCATTGCTACTAGCAGTAGTAACACTCAGGCATCACACAAAAGCCTGACTAATACTCTGCCTGCAAAGTGATTGCTGTATTATGTTGATATTAATAGCGCCAACATGCATTATTTGCTTGCTCCAAGGAGCATATATGTCTTGTCGTTCTGTTTTGAAAATCTGGAAGTTCTAGAAAGATGTACTCCCTCCGTTTCTAAATATAAGTCTACTACGCACTACATACGGATGTATATAGACATACTATGATGCAGATTCATTCATTTTGTGAAATAACATGCCAACCTGCAAAATTTCACCTAAACATGCTCGATTTTTGTCACCCGCCAAAAAAAAAACTTTGCATGAAGCTTTTTTTGTGTGAGGGCCACAAATTGTTGTCGTGGTTTTTACGGAAATCTTCAGGATTACATGATGGGCCATATGTTAGAAATTTAGGGTTGTGGTCTATCCCCTATTCTTCTGCGTTTATCCGTGGTGCCGCTCACAATTGCTTGTCTGAGGCTAGGGAGTAGGGATCTTCTTATACTGTCTTTCCAAAGAGTCCACCTCTTACACAGATAAGATTCCTAGTCTTTTCAACTAATTTTCCGGGATAGACTCCAGACCAAATTACCAACCACGATCAAATTTGTCTATTAACGGATTCTACCCGTTGTGTTTCCGGAGCACGCGCTTGTGAGCAACGCGTCATAATAGAATGTAAATTCCTCTAATTATGTAGATCAACATTAGGGCTGTAATCTAAGTATATGATCTAGCTCGTTCCGATTATCACTATACCCGGATAGTCTTTCCAATATAAATAGTATATTGTATTCCACTGATAATCGACCAGCTTCCTTAAGCATAGAATACTTAAGTACATTCCAACAAGTAATAATTCCATGCTAAACATGTAAAGTAATTCCGTTTATAAATACATGTATAATTCCACAATGAGGTGTTTCAGATATTAACAATTCCAAGTAATTTGAATATAGTTGTAGGACACATAATTCCAACATCTCCCACTTGTCCGAAACGATCATTCAAATATCTGTAAGTCCATAGTATTAACATGCTTACCAAATACCTCTTGAGTAAGAAGCTTGGTCATGGGACCAGCAACCATATTAATACTAGATACAAAATCCAAAGATATATACCTTCCCTCAATATGTTTGCTTCTTGTGACACTTAAGATCTCCTAAGACCTGAATATCCCCCTAATTATTCCAGCATAGCTGTCCTCGGCTCCTCGAGTGTAATTCCACCTTTATAGGCACATTGAGTATTTTGTTTCCTAAAGTGAAATTCCGCATCAATTATTTCCAATCACATATATCAATAATATGAATAATTCCACATTGAGTAAAAATATATGATAATCGCATTGAATGAACGTTCAAAACCACATAAATATCAAATCCAATCAGTATATGAAGTTCCATCATTAACCATGTTTTGAAAGAAATTCCTAACTTCGGTCAGTGAACCTTTAATATAAATTCCAGAACAAGTGACAGGTTGTGATGCACTTTCCACAGTCTTATATGATGTGTGAGATTCCCTTAGCTGCTCGTCTTTCCTTCCACTGCTTGAATGCAGCATAAATTCCGAAAGCTAGGGTGTGATTGTATAATGAAGATGTTGTAAATTTCAACACCATTTATTATCCCTTTGTCCTCAGGAGTTCAAACAATTCCTCACTAAGTTTGGTTCCAGGTACTATAATAATTTTGCAATTTTCCATAGGAAACGTTACAAAACTGGCCTATGTAGTTCCACTCCTAAAACATGGGAAGTTTCAAACGTTCCTTTCATATGAATGTTAAAACATGACCAAGCTTTCACTTCCATCAATGTGAATTTATCATTGCAAACAACAAAACAATGTTAACGTATACAATAATAATGCAAAATATTTTACACTTACTTTTGTAGATGGCCGCCTTACTTCATTTAGAAAATCATATGACCTGCTATTCCATTGATGTGAAGCTTGTTATAAGACCATACATTAATTTATTCAATTAGAAAAAACGATGTCTTTAGTTCCTCTTTCCCAAAATTCCAGAAGAGAGACTTTCCACAATGTATATTTCCTTTTGTGTGAAGAATTGTATAACAAGAGTGACATTCTAATATTCCAGTGAGCCAAAAAATTCCTTAAAAAAACACTTACAAACAATGGGCTTGCGATTCTTTGGTATGATAATAACTTCCCAAACTATATATTTTCTCACTTAGTTTATTCCTTCCCGCATTTCTTCTACCCATAGTTGACATTGATGAAAAATTTAAGCCTTCTTAAGATTCTTCCTCTAGTATTTAGAGTGACTTCCCACAAAAAAACACATAACAATTATCTAGAGATGACATTCCAAGTTAATTCCTCCCACTTAACCTAAGCATGTCAGTGTTGGGAGTGTCACTTGTAATTTCCTTGTGGTCAAAATCCAGTATCATTGTCAATAATTCCACCATTGATCATAAAAATAATCATGTTCCTACTTTCCACTAGTTACCTTTTCCATATAAAAAAACACCCTTTGATCCACTAGAATAAACCATTACGAAATTCCTGGCGTGTGCTTTGTAGTAATTGAAAATTTCCTACCCAAAATAAGAAAGATTCCCTTCCAGTGTACAAACCATAAGGAGTAACTGTGCGATATAGACAAACAACAGTATATATGCAATGCTTCTTCAAAAAAATGGTAGTAAAAGTATTCAATTCCTCCATTTAATTGCGGAGTGTACAGTCTATTACAATGGTGAATAGTTCCATGCTTTTTACATGTTCAATTGACATATTCCTGAAGTGTACTTCCCCCATCAATCAGTTGTTAAAACATTGAAATCTTTTAATCAACTGAGTTTCCACTTCAGTACATAATATGACACGCACAATAAAACATTCCGACTTGTATTTTAAATAGTATAAACATAACCATATCAAGTGCAATTATCAATGAATGAGACAAATACAATATCTAGCCTCTAGTGGGAGTGGGAAAAATTACAATAACTATATCAACAACAAAAAAATGATGTGAAGTTTCATTTTGTTATCTCTTTCCACCTTAATAAAAGGTGTGCCAGTAAAAAATGTCCAGTATATATGCTTCACAAAATACCATAGTCCTCCCACTAAAGTTTAGAATTCCAGAATCAATAAGCCAATTCATCTAGTTCCAAGATATGTGACCAAGTCGTTGATGATGTAGATAATAAAATTCCAAGCATGTTTTCCCATTGTCGGTATTCCTCCACATATAGTTATATTTTCCAAATAAACAAATTTGTTTTCCAACTTCCAATGGACAACAAGAAAGGTTGACCATTGTGTAAAAATCCATAATGTACTTATTTAACCATTGAGCAATATTTAGACTCTCTTCTTTCCAAATAATATGCCATATTCAATATATTCCAAAGATATAGAGCAATAAATCAAATACCTTCTCACTGAAGTTGCATAGAGTGTCCTATAAAAAATAACATTTTTCCTCCACCAGGGAGTTCCGTGGCAAAATTTCCAATTCCAAAGAGTATAAGGTTTATAAGCAATGACAAAACACACAATATATAAAATTTCCTTTGGTACGTCAATTGAGAGCAAATTTCCTTCATTTTCCATGGAATGGTTCCCATCTTCCTCCATAAATAAGTGATTGACATAATAGACACTTTTTCAATTCCTTCATATCAAAGGTTAGCATAATAGTGTATCCACCAATAATAATTTCCCTCCAGAACGGAGTTTGAGGGCATAATTTCCAATTTCAAAACACATCAATTTTCCTTTGAAATTGTTGCATGCCAATAAAGTTATTGTGGTATTCCAACAGTAAATGATGTATATGTACCAGCACCTTAATCCAACTATTTAAAGAGTATCCACAAATAATATATATTGGTGGATACACTATCATTATACATACCGGCAAATGAAGAGCAAATTTCCTTGTCCTCGGAGTGATTCCCATCTTCCTCCATAAACAAGTGATGCTCAATTATAAAACTTCTCTGAAATCTCTTTCAAGGTTATGCATAATATTTCCACTATGGCAATTTAATATGTAATCATTTGCTCGGTGCAGCATCCACACATTTATGATCCGAAGGCCTCCTAAATCTCTTCCAAGGAGTAGAAATCCGTTCCTTTCTGATAATTTGCGCTTCAACACGAGTGTACGTAGGATTTTTCTTTTCTCCGGCGATGCAGTTGGCTAGTTGTTAGGCGCAACAAACAGCAATAGAAATTCCTTATCTTTCCTTCCAACTAATGCCTTGAAATTCCAGTAATTTTTAGACAAAAAATACCGTTACTGGTGACATAAGTATCAACGGTAGCAGGCGTCAGCGTGGCAACTCGTTGACTGAAAATTTAGCAGCAGTGACAACTTCATCAGGGCAAGTATATACAGAAACCAACAGGCGCTGCATGAGGCGGCGGGTACCGCGTGTGGATGATTCGCGGACCGTCGTGCGTTTCTGAAGCAAGACATCTACAGCGATGCACACAAAAAATAGTCTGATCGATTCCTATACAGCTCGTACGTACTAGCAAGGATTGGCTCGACTTCCTTCTTTCCATGCTCCACGTGACCAAGAATTCCTTGTCCTTTTAAATACGGAGTATCTTCCAAGGAGATGTACTTTCCTTGCCGTCACTACCGCCTTGGACACCCAACAGCCACAACAGAAGCAGCAGTAGTCAACCGCAAGGCAGGCATTAGTGTACACGGACGTGCCTGATGACACGTCTCATCAAAGTAATAATTCCGAGCACGACCAGGATTCCGATCTCGACGAGATCCTGTAGAAAATAGCATGAGTTCTAGTCTTTCTCGTTCCATGCAGCAAAAATCAATTGGTTCATCCTTTTTTCTGATTGGGTGAAGCCTTGAGAAAACCTCAAGCGGTCGATTTGGCGCTTCACTGTCCAAGGAAACACCTCAACGAACACCCATAGCAATCAGCGGAAACTTTACTCGATGGATTCCGCAGCGGAAGATTGCAGATTTGTAGTGAACTATCGAGCAGACACGAGCGCAGCCTCTTCATACACTGTGACTAACGCGTGTTTCACACGGGGACGAATCAACGTGAAGGAGGCGAGTTCGCCATGCATAAACAAGACATGCCGGTGGAGAGATCATCAGAATACGCAGAGTACGCAGCGAACAGCGGCGGCGAACCTAGCTCAGATGCCAATGTTAGAAATTTAGGGTCGTGGTCTACCCTTATCCCTCTGCGCTTATCCGTGGTGTCGCTCACAATCGCTTGTCTGAGGATAGGGAGTAGGGACCTTCTTATACTGTCTTTCCAAAGAGTCCACCTCTTATACAGATAAGATTCCTAGTCTTTTCAACTAGTTTTCCGGGATAGACTCCAGACCAAATTACCAACCACGATCAAATTTGTTTGTTAACGGATCCCGTTGTGTCTCCGGAGCACGTGCTTGTGAGCAATGCGTCATAATAGAGTGTAAATTCCTCTAATTATGTAGATTAGCATTAGGGCTGTAATCTAAGTATACGATCTAGCTCGTTCCGATTATCATTGTACCCGGATAGTCTTTCCAATATAAATAGTATATTGTATTTCACTGATAATCGACCAGCTTCCTTAAGCACAGAATACTTAAGTACATTCCAACAAGTAATAATTTCATGCTAAACATGTAAAGTAATTCCGTGTATAAATACATGTATAATTCCACAATGAGGTGTTCCAGATATTAACAATTCCATGTAATTTGAAGATAGTTGTAGGACACATAATTCCAACACCATACACTAAACCCCTGCATCTTTTTTATAACTTCCGGGTGCCTCCTACAGTAAGATAAGAGCACATACTCTTCGGATAAAAAACCAACTGTGTACAGCTACTAAGGTAAGGGCGAGAATACGCTGTCCAACAGTTTAGTCTTGCTTCCGCCGATAGTGCCAACAATCCAATCTTATCAGCATGTTTGATAATTTAGTTTCCACGACAAGAATGTTGAAATACAGCGTGTTTCTGTGCTTACCACCAGCATCTCAGGAACCTTATGTGCACTGTCATCTTTCTTAATCATCACACATTCATTTTTCCTTCTTTAATTAGTATGCACGTCATTCTTCTAATGTTTTTCTTTGAATTCATAGCCTCTCGCAGATCAGAAGCTGCGATCTGCAAAACTAAGAAAGGCCTCTTGTGTTTGTGCCTCCGCCATGTCTAGACATCAAGGTTGGGCAGACCTACCAGATGTCCTGCTTCATTCCATTATTTCTCTGGTTGGCTCCTTCTCCGACCTCCTTGCCTTCGCCTGCACCTGCCGCTCTTGGCGTGAGGCCTTCTTCTCTTTTCCATCAAAATCTGCCTCCTCGACGGTCTTCCCGCCTGTGCTCCTGCAACCCGATGTCCCTGGGCGCTCTCCATGTCACCACCTCTTTGGTGATAAACGTCCATGTCATGTTATTGATCCAGCCAGCGAACACTCACGCATTTGTTGTCAAATTCCCCTAAATGACATTTCTCCTCACCTCCAAAGTCCTCTAGGTGGCTTCCGCTTCGTGGGTGCTTCTTATGGCCATCTCATCTTCTCCAGCAACAGATCATGTCTCGTTGTTGATGCGTTTACTGGTGTTAGTTTTTCACCACCACGGATTCCGGGTGACGAGTACACCGAAGTCTATTACGGTGCACTCACGGCTCCTCTAGCTTCACCCAACCCACATCTCCTTCTCACCAACGGATCTCACAGTTACTTTTGGCGTGTTGGCAGTTACTCTTGGTTGAGAGCTTGTCCTTGCGATGGAACGGTCAAGCAGATCGTCACCTTCAAAGGCCAGGTCTTTGGCATGGACTCTGGTGGCATGCTTTTTGTTGTGCACTTGGCACCTCGGATTCATGTACGAATGACGGGAGTCAGTTTGGGGGAAATCTCCATGCGTCATCTTACCAACCTATATCTGGTGGCGTGTGGTGATATGATTCTCTTGCTCGGGTGTCGGGGGTTGTTTCCGGCAAGAGGGGATACCTTTGAAGCCTTCTGCCTCGACCAGTCGACCGAACATGCAAAGTGGGTGAAGGTGGAGGAGTTGGAGAATTGGGCGATCTTCATCAGCACTGACAAGAGAAGCCAGCCATTATCTTTCATGAACCCGGAAAGGTGGGGAGGGAGGAGCAACTCCGTGTACTACTATTCCCATGACTCTGAACACTGGGCTGCATTTGAGCTGGGAAAGCCTGCCTCCAATCGAAACAACTTTGTTTTCATAAGCTCTAGCAATGTAGTGCAACCTATGTGGGTTGTCCCTAGCATGTTCTCCCGGTCTCCGTGATGGTTGATGATGTCAATGCATTCCTTGTTCTAGGAATATAATTGGCTATTATTGCTGGTTGGAGCAACTTCCGCTGTAAGTGTGTAAGAATGTTCTGAACATCGCTAGAAAGAATTATGTGATTATGTTGGCACTACTCTGATATTATAATTCTAGTATGATCTATTTTTCCTGATGATGGTTCACAATTCATGGAAATGTAGTGAGGCTGCATTGCCTTGTATCTTTGAGCCAACTCTATGCTTTGTAGCTTGTGCCCAGTTTTATTTTATTTCGAGATTGATTGTGCCCAGTTTTGTGCTTCAAGCCCTGAACTGATTACTGGAATTTGTTAGTTTTCAGGGTGCTAAACATCACTGATTTTGAATGTTGATTTTGGGTGCTCACTAGTGGAAAAAGGCCCATTTGTCCCGGTTTCAGAGGCCCATCTGTCCTGGTTCTGGATCCGGGACTAAAGGGTCGGGACTAAAGCCCATGACCTAAACGAACCGGGACAGATGGGGCTACACGTGGCCGTTCCGCCGAGCCCAGGCAGGAGAGCCTTTGGTCCCGGTTGGTAACACCAACCGGGATCAAAGATCGTCCACGCGTCAGCAGCTCAGGAGTTGGGTTTTTTTTAAAGAGGGGGCGGGTTTTGAGGGTTTTGGAGGGTTAATTTAGGGGTTTCATATATTTTGTTAGCTAGCTAACAGAGAGAAATGACCTCTCTTATCTCCGTGCTTGGTCGCGAGGTTACGTACTATACGTATAGAGAAAACTCGCGACACGCTAGTTAGTAAGCAAATGAAGGAAACCATTAAGTACACTAGATTGTCATGAACATATACAGAGAGAAGTGATCGACCTCCTCCTTCTCCGAGAAATTGGTCAAACAACAAGTTTTCGTATATATATCCTATGTTATAATCCCTAACATCTAATTTCAAGTTCCATATGGTATTCTCCGGCTTTATTGATGACGTGGTCAATAAAGAATCCCGTCAATTCCTCTTAAATTGCTTGTATGCGATCTTGTGGTAGGAGATCATCCTGTATCCGCCACATCTAAATTGAAGAAGAGGATCAATACATATATATGAATGAAACTCTACACAAATGATGGTAATAAAATAAAATTATGAATATTTTTGCTTACGCACTTCATATTCTTTTTCAGTATAGCCCCGCTTATTATGATTCGTCGCGTTGTAGATGAACTCGCAAACGTAGTATCCACAAAAACTAGTCCCTTGTTCCTGAAACAAACACTATACGAGAAATAGATGTCAATGAAATTGATAAGCAAGCATGCTAAATGGTATATATTGATGAAACTAGCTAGAATCAATGGGAGATGGGCGGAACTAGGTAGTATATATTACTTGCTTTCGGGTGTCTAAATTACAGCTCGGTAGGCAGTCCCAGAGCAATTTTGGTGAAACCTTTCCAAACCCTGCCAGACAAAAAAAATAATTACTTGATATATATCAGGAAATGAACAAAGTTGCCGATATGGTGCGCTAATGATCGATTAAACTTACCTCTAGAGCATTTCAGTCAGGTTCGCATACAACTCGGGGTTATTTCGTCTCGAGTCTAAGACGGTTACTACTCCCCGGTCAAGCTTAATCTCTAGTAGAATAAAGTGATGGTTGCGCACACATGCATATCTCATCAATTACATTACTATACCCTCGAGTAATAAGGGAGAAAACGAATATGTACAAGACAGTAACACTCACTTGAAGTTGTAAGGAAGGAGTATTTTGTCTTTGTTTTGATTTTTAAGCATCGATTCTAGCAAGTTCTCCTCGGTTTGTTTGGAATACATTTGAACCGTCACTTCATGTATGATATTTGGGTTAATGAACCCAATGTCATACATTTTTGCTTTTCTGCATTCGACGATCTAAAATCTGCATAATATAGTGATGAGGATAATTATATATATACATGCAATGAAAGAGGTGAGCTATATATGGAGACTTAATTACAGAAGTACTTATATACAGTAGCAAGTCATGATTTGTATGTCGATGTACTTTTGATTGTAGAACTGGAAAAGCTCGTCAAATTCAACATTAATCACCTCCTGGATAAGGAAGTCGTGCTTCTCTTTAATACTCATCATCAAACAATCAAGCCCAGACTCAATGCAGGTTTTCATGTACCAATTATGCAATTGTCTCATCATCGTTCCTAGAGAAGGACTTCCATATTTGACGAGAGGCTTCCCGCATGGGTATTTGAAATCATCCACCTCCAACGGCTCAAACAGTACATCATCGCTCATGTAATCAGCAGGATTGGTACCGGGCACCATCCCCGGATGATCAGCGACGATATCGGTAGACACCTTCAGTGGAGGGCACGATTGGTTAGCCTGTTCGCCGAGCTGGGGAATTTTTTTCCTACTTCTTCGTTTTGCTAACCTCTCATCACTGGAAGTAGTTCCCTTCCGCATTGCATTTTGATATGCCTTTTTAGTAGCTCGGACATAGTTGGTATCCAGCGGAGGCGATGGTGGTCGCTTCAGGGCCTCGACAGTGCACTTCGCTGCCACCGGATCTATGGTCTGCTTCGGAGGTGGAGCTTTCTTTGCAAAATGGGCCCTCACTTGGTTTTGAGAGATCTTCGCGGTTTCCTCCGCGGTCCTCTCGTATGGCAACTTTTCCAATGGCTTGAGAGACTTAGGACCATATTCGTATGGCCTCCCGCCACTGGCTATACTGCTAGCTGCCGGAGCGACGGCGTCTCTCTTCTGTCGTTGCTTACGAGGCGGAGGAGGAGGCGGAGTGCTCCGACGTGCCGGAGGAGGAGGCGGAGGCGGAGGAGAAGCGGCGGCGGCTGTCTTCCGCCGTTGCTGAGGAGGCGGACTACTCGAACGCGTCAAAGGAGGAGGAGGAGGCGAAGTGCCTTGATCATCGACGTCACACGCCGGACGAGGCGAAGGAGGAGGCGGAGTGCCTTGATCCCTCGCCGGAGGAGGAGGAGGAGGAGGAGTGCCTTGATCCCTCGTCAGAGGAGGAGGAGGAGGAGGATGAGTGCCTTCATCACTCGTCGAAGGAGGAGGAGGAGGGGGGAGGCGTCCAGTTCGGAACTTAATGTGCTCCTTCCGCCATAGACATGTACTCCTCAGAGCAAATCTTAGTTGAGTCTCCCCTTCACCTGTGGGGTGGTCAAGCTGGAGCTCCTCAAATCCCCCCATTATTTTATCCACTTGCACAACAGCATAGTCATGTGGAATGTGACCGTGGTGAAAAGTTCCGTCGGTTCGAGGAGATGCAACAAAGCCTTCAGTCGCCTTGAAGGTGAGGTTAACACATTTCGTCATAATCTCATAATGTTGGCCATCTGTGATAGCATCCACGGGGTAGCTAGGAGCCGTGAAGTCAGGCTGCTGATGGAGCTCCGTGGAAGCCATGCTGCTTATCCACTGAGATGGCGGGGTAGCTTCTGGGGTACCTTCGTGCCCCTGAACAAGCTGCTGGTCGGGAGCTCGCTGGCTCATAACTTCTTCCTCTAGCCTTTGTACTCCTGCATTGAGCTCCTGCACAACGCTCAGCTCATGTTTCCTCTTCCTCTCTCGGCTGTTGTAACCGCCTGCGCCGGGAAACCCATGCTTCCACGGAACGGAGCCTGGCGTGCCTCGTGTTTGTCCAGGGTGCTCAGGATTCCCAAGGGCCTCAATCAGCTCGTCCTTCTCTCTGTTGGGAATGAACCTCCCTTCCAGCGCTTCCTTGATAACTTGTTGAAGCTTCCTGATGGATATTGCAAGTTGCTCGTCCGTCCCAACACACTTCCCTGTTTCAGGGTCCAAAGTTCCCCCAACCCCGAAGAACCAAGTCCTTGAACGGTCTGGCCAGTTCACTGTCTCTCCTTTGACCCCTTTAGCTCGCAGATCATCCTCCCATTTGGCCCACAACGGCCGGGCTCTGAGGTAGCCACCTGGCCCCGTGCGATGGTGATACTGCTTCTTCTCAGCATTTTTCTTGTTTATCACTGACATTTTCTTACTCTTTTCAGAAGTCTTGTAGGCCACGAACGCGTCCCATTGATCTCTTATCCCCGCATATCGGCCGACGAATACTGGAGTCTTCTCTTGGTCGACAAACTTAGCTTTCAACTCATTCTTCCACCTCCTGAAAAGATCTGCCATCTTCTTAAGAGCACACGACCTGACCAGTGGCTCTATAACTGGATTACTCTCATCTTCCTCTGGCGGTAGGGTGAAATTTGCCTTCAGGTCCTTCCAAAGATCTTCTTTTTGTCTATCGTGACATAAGAAACTTGAGGGTCGTAGTTCTTAGCGTTCTTAGCCGGCTCATTCCATTGCTGGATGCTGATCGAGATGTTGTCCCTGACAATAGCTCCACACTGAGCAGAAAATGCATCCTTGATCTTCTTTGGTTCAATCGGTTGGCCATAGTTCGCGATTAAGGTGATCGTGAACTTTTCTTCCTTGCCCAACCTTTTCTTCGGGCCTCGTCTCGTTACCGAAGTTTGGCTCGATCTGAAGGGCTATATAAAAGAAGAAATAAGAGTTAATATATGTACATATCAAAACAATTAATGCATCAATTAGTCAGCACAGGCTTAATTAATATATATACCTCACCGGACGACTTTGCAACAGCTCCCTCCGTTCGGTCACCGGAGCCGTCATCATGGTCTCCTTCTTCCTACAGCATTCGACGACCAGAGCCGTCATCATCATGTCCTAGCTCTTTTGTGTCAAAATTGATTAACGACAAGAAATTACCGCCGCTATGGATTATGTCCCCCAACAACGCTTCTCCTTCAAAGTCTCTGTTCATGGTTGGATCCATGGTTTCTGCAAATATTACAACATGGAAATTAATATACAAACATGAGAGATGGGTATATTAATTGGTGGCAAACATAGACAAGGGATCATATTAGTGGCCTCGATGCTTCTACGGTTTGGGGTCGCCTCGGCAACACTTCTAGGGATTGGGTGGCCTCGACACTTTTAGGGTTTGGGTGGCCTCGGCAACGCTTTTAGGGATTATGTGGCCTCGGCAACGCTTCTACGGTTCTACACTTCTACGGTTTCCTGCTATTTAATATTACTTTGTTTTAACATTATATTCAATTTGGTAATTTTTAGGTTATTTTAAATGGTTGTTTAAATCAAAAACAGATTTTATTATTTTAGTTTGCTATTAAAGTTTCTAACAAAAAAATTCTTTATAAAAATTCTTTTTGCTAATATTACTTTGTTTTAACATTATATTCAATTTGGTAATTTTTAGGTTATTTTAAATGGTTGTTTCAATCAAAAACAGATTTTGTTATTTTAGTTTGCTATTAAAGTTTCTAACAAAAAATTTCTTTATAAAAAATCTTTTTGCTATTAATGTTTTGAAAAAAAATACTTTGATAATTTTAGTTGCATAAATTTTATATAATTTAAGTTTTAAAAATACTAGAGGTTTATAAAAATCTTTTAGAGTTTTTTTTGCTATTAGAGTTTTATAAAAGCTTTTTAGTTTACTCTTTTTGCTATTGAAGAATATTATAGTTCATAGAATAATATTTAAATTGATTATTTTTAGTTCATTCTTTTTTCTATTAGGGTTTCATAAAAGTTTTTTAGTTAATTCTTTTTGCTATTAGTTCATTCTTTGAACTAAATGACCCTGAAATTGAAAAGCACTACAAATGAACTCTGGAATGGTTAAAAGTCGGCATGATATCATCATTTTACCCACATAGCACGTGCGAAAAAGTTGAGAGGGTTACGGCAAAAGTTGGATGCACTTCGTGCACAAAATGGACAGTCTTTCGAAGTATCAAGGTTTCAGACGGAAACTCATCTGTTACAAAAGGCATTTCATTTTTCTGAACTTATTTGAACTCCAGCTTTTTGTGTGTTCAAAATGCACCATTCAAAGCCACATCATCAATTTTAAACCCTTTCTGACTTCATTTTTTATTTTTCATGCAGTTATTGATTTTTTGAGCTAAATGACACTGAAATTGAAAAACACTACCAATGAACTCTGAAAAGGTTGAAAGTTGATATGGTATCATCATTTCACCCACATAGCATGTGTTAAAAAGTTGAGAGGGCTACGGCAAAAGCTGGATGCACTTCGTGTACAAAACGGACAGTCTCTTTCGAAGTATCAAGGTTTCGGACGGAAACTCGTCTGTTACAAAAGGCATTTCATTTTCTTAAACTTATTTGAACTCCAGCTTTTTGTGTGTTCAAAATGCACCATTCAAAGTCACATCATCAATTTTCAATCCTTTCTGACTTTATTTGTTATTTTTCATGCAGTTATTGATTTTTTTGAGCTAAACGACACTGAAATTGAAAAGCACTACAAATGAACTCTGAAAAGGTTGAAAGTTGGCATGGTATCATCATTTCACCCACATAGCATGTGCTAAAAAGTTGAGACGATTACGGCAAAAGCTAGATGCACTTCATGTACAAAACGGACAGTCTCTTTCGAAATATCAGGGTTTCGGACGAAAACTCATCTGTTACAAAAGGCATTTCATTTTCTTGAAATTATTTGAACTCCAAACTTTTTGTGTGTTCAAAATGCACCATTCAAAGTCACATCATCAATTTTGAACCCTTCCTGACTTCATTTGTTATGTTTCATGCAGTAATTGATTTTTTGAGCTAAATGACACTAAAATTGAAAAGCCCTACAAATGAACTATGAAAAGGTTGAAAGTTGGCATGGTATCATCATTTCATCCACATAGCATGTGCTAAAAAGTTGAGAGGGTTACAGCAAAAGCTGGATGCACTTCGTGTACAAAACGGACAGTCTCTTTCGAAGTATCAGGGTTTTGGACTGAAACTCATCTGTTACAAAAGGCATTTCATTTCTTCACATGTAATTACAGTGATATTCTCTATCAAAGGCATCATCATAATAGTTGTTATCATACATCCATTGCCGGTTCATCTACGTGCATTATATATAATTAAGTGTGTCAAAAACCATTACAGAACATCAGGAATACAGAACTGACCAAATTAATAGAAGTTCATCATCACATTAAAACCAAAGTAGATACATATTTCTCATTGACCAATATATAGCTCTCCAGAGCATCTAATTAAAGCATACATTTAAACTATTTAAAACATTTCAATGCAATAACAATTGCGATCAAAATCAGAACTAAGGTAACAATTGATCCAACGACATAATGATACCAAGCCTCTTTATCAATGGCATATTTTCTAATCTTTCTAAGCTTCAAGCGCATTGCAGCCATCTTGATCCTATGATCATCGACGATATCGGCAACATGCAACTCCAATCCCTTCTTCTCATCTTCAGTTCTTTTCAATTTTTCTTTCAAATGATCGATTTCTTTTTCAGCTTTAGTTAACTTGTCGAGCAGAATTACATAGTCGGTACCCATTTCTGGTTCAACTACTTCCTATAGATAAAAACATCTACGTCACGTTGGTGGCATAATTAATTGTCATAGACATTAGATGCGTGAAATAGTTATAAAAGATAATATACCACATTTGAATTATAGACTGGACGAGGGCCGATGTGGGTGGATACCATAACCATGGCACTATATAATAACAAGCAATAATAAAAATTAGAAAATCATACGAGTAAGTATATTTTCTTTTAGAAAGAAGATAAGGTCCAGAGGCTCACCACGCGCGGGCGATCGATGGCGGTTTCAGGACGGGGACGGGACAGGACGGACCGTCAAACCTAGACAAATCTTGACGAAAATAGAGTTTGGACAAGGAGATTCGAGAGGAGAAATCTTAAGTGTGGCTTGGGCATTTCATCGAACACCTCATGCGCATAGGAGGTGAGCTAGAGCACCACAAAGCTCTAACACTGTTGTCCTGGAAAAACAGAGCACTCCACGGCTCTGCTAGCGGCGGGCGAGGGTTTATATATACAGATCATTGGTCCCTGTTCGTGGCTGGAACCGGAACAATAGGTCTCCCTTTGGTCCCGGTTCCATCCACGAACCGGGACCAATGGTCGTGGGCCAGGAGCGAGGCGCATTGGTCCCGGTTCATGACTGGAACCGAGACCAAAGGGGCCAGACGAATCGGGACCAATGGCCCACGTGGCCCGGCCGGCCCCCTTGGCTCACGAACCGGGACGGTTGCCACCTTTGGTTCCGGTTCGTGAGCGAACCGGGATTAATGAGATTAGGAGGCCCGAACCAATGCCTTATTTTCTACTACTGGTTGTACCAGGTTTGGTTTTTGCTGTTTCAGTCACGAGCTTTCCTAACATTCCAATCCTCTTGAACAATTTCTTCTTCTAATAGTGTATTTTTGGTTAATGTAATTTTGTGATCCCTCCACCTTTTGCATCAGCTAGGCCTTGGGCATTAGAGTGTTTGTGGACAAAATGCTCCATCTCCAACTTCTGTTGAAAGGTGACATAAGGTTATTTTGTTTATGATATCATCACTGAAAGTAAATAGTAGTAAAGTAAACCATGGGGGTGTATTCTACCCTCAAGCCGAGACATATAATCCGGCAACACTTAGCAGCTGGATTTGACAGCCTACTCTCTTTTTATTTCCCCTCGGCACAACCATAATTTCAACAATTCAGTAACAACCTCCAAAGCTCGGAGTCAGTAAAACCGTAACTTTCCTTCAGTATGACTAGTGTCCTGAACATCGCAATCCTGATTCCTTCGATCGCTTTGCCCAAGATATTGAATTTTCAGCTCCTAGACACCCTCTATGAACAGGAAAATGAATAAAATAGATAAAAAAATTAAAAAAATCTAAAACTTTGCGACATAAAAAATGATCAAACTTTGTAAGTGCTTGCAATTATTTAGCACAAAATGCCCATTCGAGGATCTTTACGCACGGATTTCAGTTCTTGAAGTTTTCAGCATTTTTAACATTGAAATGTGAAACTCGTTTGTGCACCTTTATCTACATGATATTTTGGCATGAGAACTTATAAAAATTTACAAAGTTTAACCATCTTGATGTTGCAAAGGTTTTTTCTGTTTGGACTTTACTGTTTATAGGATGTCTGGGCATCCGGGAGCTGTCACATCTTTTTTTTTTTTGACCATTCTGAAGATGATGCCTGCAGAGAGTCCCACTCTGTTCATCAATTGCTCTTTCATTGTGACTTACTACGACTCCTGTCTAGTTGTGTTGTTTCCAGAATTCTTCAGAAATAGGATAGTTTGCTTGCAGTGCTCCGCTAGAACTAGATGCAGCTTTTATATCGGCCATCTCATAATATAAGAGCATTTTTTACACTGATCTAGTGTCAAAAACATACTAGTGTCAAAAACCTTTTTATATTGTGAGATGGAGGGAGTAGCTTTCACTGAAAACTAACAAAATAAGGCTATTATCTTTGTTTATATCATCTTGTTTATTTGTATCAGACTGATTATCACTAGATCAGTAAGAACAAGTATAATACTCCACTACAGATTATGATGAGTGATAATAGGGTGACATTAGTGGGCCAAAAGAGGCTTCATCAGTAAGCAAGCAAATGAAGGTTACTCCTACTGATTAGCAGCAGTGAACTCAGAGCCTTTTGTTGCTACTAATTCTACCACGGAGTCTGGCAGTGACACTAGAACTACTACAGGCCTCTGATCGATGGAGCTACTCGCACGAGCTAGTTGTTGCTGCCGCCGTTGGCATCGGTCAGGTTCATGGCGGGCCTCTCCACGTCCTGCATGTCCTCCTCCCGGACGAACACAGCCTGGTCCAGCACCGACGCCGACCCGCCCACGCCTCCGTACAGGTGCGGCGGGGCCGCGGGATGCGCGCCGCCGCCATGGGCGTCAGCATCGGCATCAGCATCGGCGGGGACGAAGACGCCCGTGTCCTGGTCGGGCACCCACGACGCGTCCTCGCCGCCGTCCAGCGCGCCATCGCCGATGGTGTCGTCCGGCAGCACCATGGCGACGTGCTCCTCGCCCTGGAGCACCTCGACGTTCTTGCGGTTTAGCGCCGCCTCCACCTGCGCCCCCGTCATCACCGCGGCCGGGCCATGGACCTGCTCCTCCCGATGCGCGCTGGCCGAGGAGTGGTTCTTGGCCCTGCTCCGGAAACACAGAGTCGATGCTGCCATGAATGAATGCTAGTTCAAGGCGGCCAAAAAAAAGGTGGTGGTAACACTGAGCAAAGCTGGCTACCTGCAGGAGGCAAGAAGTGACGTCGGTCTGCTCTGGCTATGGCCGGCCACCCGGCGGCCGGCGGCGGTCACTGCTCGTGCAGCCATGGCCGAAGCAGCAGAGCAGCTGCAGATCGTTGGAGTTCCCTTCCCTTCTTGTGTGAGCGCTATACAGAGAGGACAAAGCAGAGCAGGGGCAGGAGCAAAGAGAGAGAGAGAGACAGAGGAGAAAAGCAGAGCAGGAGCAGTACGAGTGCGAGCTTATCCGCTCTGTGGTCTGAGCCTGAGATCGAGTTCTTCCTCCCTCCTTCCCCTGCACCTCGGTGAGCGGCGGCCTATTTATTTACTGCCACCGATGCAGCAGCGCCGGTGTCACGACGAGTGGTGGTAATGGGATGGCACGACGACACGCGGCGCGGCGCCATTGACGAGACAGGTCGAGGTCAGCGATGGATGCGGTGCAAGGAAAAGAAGGGAGAGGAGACACGCGCAGCTGCATGCAACCGCCCTTTTCGTCGGACGAAGACACACGCAAAATCTCCGCTTTTATTCCGGCATCGATGCTTTCCTACGGATCTTTTCTTCTGTCCTGCTTCTTGCATTTCAAAATACAAGATGTATTTTTTCAAAAAAAATTGTATGTACGACCATTTAAAAAAATTAGTCAAATTTTTATATGCGTGTCTAGAAGACATCTGGATATAACATATTTATTGCACATCTAACTGACTAAATCAAGTATAAAAAAAAGAAGGAAAAGAAAATACCAACACGAATCTTTATTTAAGATCAATGATACATGATTTAGATTTGCAATACTTATCTCATATCTAGATTGTTTTAGCTAAATCGAATCTTTATCATTAGATCTATCATGAAAAATATTTTAATACTTTTTTGTATTTGTGGGTGATAATATTTATTCTATAATATTTGATCAAACGTACATATATTTGACTTTCAAAAAAATGAGGCACCTAATAAATATAGGTATATACTCCCTCCATTTTTTTAGTTTGTATGTAAGATTTGGTCAAAGACAAATTTTGTAAAGTTTGACTAACTTTATAGAAACAAATATCAATATCCACAATATGAAATTAATATTATTAGATGCATCATCAAATTAAATTTCATACTATATAACTTTAGCATTGTAGATGTTGATATTTTTTAATATAAATTGGATCAAACTTTGTTTAGCTTGACTTTGACCAAATGTTATATGCAAAGTAAGAAAGAAAAGGAGGGAGTAATAAATATATTGGGCTTTGCTAATTAAAACCCTAAAATAATTAATATAGACGAATCGACATGTGATTGAACGGTTAGAAGGACTTGTATCCCATGCCCACTAGATTTCAAGTCTTGGATTTGAAATTGGTGCTTGTATTTTCATTTATTTCAGGCTTTTCCGTGATATTTATTCAGTGGAAGGAGACGCTCTTGTCAACAACGAAGGCGCATGTGTTGATTTCGTCAATTTCAAAATGATGTGTCGGTTCAATCTTGTTAGAATTGTGTCGAATATTGTACAAGGTAGGTTATAGTTGGACTTGGTTTATTGACTATGTGTAGACATGATAGAAGTCGTGTCCAATGGGGACACCTGTGTCTTAGGCCTTATTGGCATCCAATATGTGAACTGTTCATTTTCATGCAGGTCAGTGATCAGTATATGATGGAGTCGAACTGATACTCCGGAAGTTAGAAGCATAAAGTAGAGTAATGAGGAACTTACTTTTGCTCGATGTCGACCGTGAAAAAGACGAGAAGGGATTACAATTGCAGGTGGAGTCACATGGAGTCTGGAAGTAGCAGCGATGCTCATGACGTATCTCAAGTCCAATGTACATGGAGGTTCAATGCATGGATGAATCTAAGGTGATGGAGAATATTCGTCAAGGTGAAGTTCGTTAGAATTGTGTCGAATATTGTATAGATAGGTTACAGTTGGACTTGTTTTTTAGACCGTGTGTACACAGGATATCAGTCGTGTCCAATTAGGACACATGTGTCCTAGGCCTCTTATATAATAAGAGTGTAGACACATAATGTAAATATGTCAACATAATAGCACACGCACGCAGGGGAAGCTGACGAAGTATGCAAGTGCCCGAACGGCCAAGGTACGATATTGTAGCGGTGTCATGGGGAGGAACGCCTGAATCAGGCCTGGAGACATGGCCATATTGATGAACCTCGTTAACAAATCTTGGTGTCGTGTCTCATGTGATTGCTTGGTCCTCGGTAGATTGACGAAACACCTCGAATTTATTCTAATAAATTCCTTGAAGCTGCTTATAGGGATAGGATATACGTATGTGCATTCATAGAGACGAGTATCTTTGTATTATGTTAAAATTTAGAAAAATAGAAACACCTATAGTACCATCTTAAAATCAAAACGTGTATGGACCATCATAAGAAATCTAACCAAGCCGTGTTGTCTATTATCCTATTTTGCGTCTGTACTTCACCATGGCATATTCTATTAAAGAAACTGAAACATGCTTGAGGAGCAAAGATATATTTTACACATTAAGGGTATTCAAAAATCATCAGTCATACCTTCCAACTTTTATGTATAAGAGCATCTTCAACATGCGCGTAATCGCCCGGCACGCTAAATTACTTATATAGCCTTGAAATATCTTTTTTTGCATGCAGCAGGGCGCTTGCTCCAGCAGACGTCGTAAATATATGGCGCATCGTTATAACTTCAGCAGACGTGCTAAATTTACAGTGTGCGTCCAGCACAAACAACATATCTCACTTAAAATAAAACCAAGAAGATCAAACACACAAAAATAACTCAACAATAAATAGTTCAATTATTATTACAACTCAAACACATAGTTTATCTTCCAGTACAAGAAATAGTTCAACAATACAACATTAAACTAATTTTGTCGTCCATGCCATGTGCACCACTCCTTGAAAAGATCAGCTTGCATTTCGGCACGTCAAATGGCATGACAGGAAGCAATAAATCGGGCCATCCTCGCAGCCATTCTCTGCACTCGCAAGGAATGTCCCAATAACTCATATTGAGAATAGTTTAAATCTTTCTCACGCTCATTCTCGATGATCATGTTATGCATGATTACACAAATGTTCATGATGTACCAAAGGATCCTTTGATACCAAAATCTAGTCGGTCCGTTCACAATAGCAAATTGGGCTTGCAAAATCACAAAAGCTCTCTTCACGTCTTTCCTAGGCGCCGCCACCTGAGCAATGTGGAAATCAAGATTTCTCTTACCTTGTGATGCCGTCAACAACTTCACAAATGTTTACCACCTTGGGTAGATGCCATCCGTAAGATAGTAGCCATAGTTGTGTATGTATGGCCATTTGCTACAAACTCCACCGGTGTAGTTTCACCATTTGTAATCTTATTCATGAGTGATGACGGATTAAGAACATTGATGCTATTCAAAGAACCAGGCATTCCAAAAAGAAAAAGCATGCCAAATTCAAGTCTCCTGATCAGCCATTGGTTCAAGGATTATAGTGCAACCCTTTTTCTGGCCGTGAAATTGTCAACCATGTCTTAGAACATTTTTTCCAACTCCAATGCATGCAATCTATTGATCCAAGCATACCTGAAAACCAACAAGATTTGTTCATCTCCAAAAGCCTTGCAGTGACTTTAACATTGGGAGCACTCAAATATTTCGGACCAAACACTTGCACAATGCTGAGAAGTGATTGACACACATGGTGGCTTGACTCTCATCCATGCCCAAGTGGTCATCAACGAGATCGAACGGAATACCGTATGCCAACATACGCAAAGGTGGCGGTCACCTTTTGAAATGTGCTATGTCCGAGTTCTCCGACGGCATTCCTCCTTTGCTGAAAAAACCGACCATGGCTCGCCAGTTTCTATGCATTGCGTTTGAACAAATCAATGCTCATCCTAAAACGACGCCAAAAGTAGGACTTGGAATATGTGGCATTCTTCGCAAAATAGTTCCCCATGAATCTATTATGGTCATCGATCTTATCCCTCCATAATATCTGATGACCCATAATCGAACCATCGTACTTTGGCTACTTATGGACGTGCATAGCTAGGATTATTGCGAGGTCCTCGCCCTCTTGAATATCAAATTCTTCGTCAAAAGAATCATAGGATGAACTCATCTACAATATTGAATTTCAACTAGTTTAAAAATACAAACAACATACACCAAATTCATCTACAAAATATAAAGTTCAATTAATAAATACCTTGCAAGAGTTTTGTCAAACACCTTGTGGGCGCCGACCTGCAAACGACCGCCGGATGCTGTTCGTTGAAAGAATAGTGTGCTTGAGGGGCGACGGCTAGGAGAGGAGGTGGAGGAAGCAGGGACAGCGCGGGGAATAGGCAAGGGAAGCACGGACGGGTCGTCGGACCAAATGGGGAAGGTTGTGGGCGGCAGCGCCAACGCCTACAGATCTTAGATCCGGCGGTTCGTGAAGTCGCGCATCAATCGTCGCTGTCCAACACGAGAGCGGGCGCAGCAAATACACCGTCCGCGATGCCGTTTTCCTCCACGCGTTGAACCAAGTTTTCCGCGTGTGCGATTATTCCATGGTTGTTGGAGCGCCGTTTTGACTTCGCGCGCGCAAAAAAAGGTTTTCTCCCGGCACGCGTCTAAGATAGCGAGCATGTTGGAGCATGTTGGAAATGCTTTTACTATATAATTTAAAAGCTACATGTACGCTGTTTTCCGTCCATGCATGCTTTTGATTTAATTAACCTTGTCAGTTTCCTACGAAGCAGACCAGACCGTGTACTAGCTAGCCACGTGGAACCTTCATAGGTTGACACGTGTTTTGAGACCCAAGTCTTTGACAGGTTTCAGGGTAAAGAAATGGCACCTAACTACCTAAGACGAAATACAATAGAGCTGAGTCAGCATGCTATAAAAAATAAACGATTATATTTTTACTTAGTTAGAGAAAAAAGAAGAGGAGAAAGAAGATAAGCGAGTTCTTCGTGAAGAGCCGGTTCTGTCACGTGCTCCTAGACACTTCGTGAGAGTGAAAGGTGGGCCACGTAGTTAAAAAGTAACACTCTTTTAATCAACTATTGTACATATTGGCTATAAAATGAATTATAGATGACATGACAATGACTTATAGCCAGCAACTGACCCATAATCAACCATGCTCTAAGCCTCATTCAAAGTCTTTGAAAAGGTACAGCAACAGCTGTACACCGAGAGGACATCTGGATCCTACTCTAGTGCAAAGCTAGAAGGGTCTGAAAGATTTTGAAACATACAAATCCTTTCTTTCAAGGCACATATTCAGATGCTGCCACAAGCTCAAGACTAAAAGTTAACACATCATGCTCATCCATGTAAAGACCGCAAAATATGCATCAGGTTCTATTTAGTTCAGTTCAGAGAAAATAATAGCACCTGTCCAGGAGTACTGCTTATGAAGTTCCACTAGGTAATGGAAGGGTATTGTTTGGCTGAGAGAGTTATGCGCCAATCCAAGCTTCATACTCATCTTAAGCAAGACTCTCAGTTCAGAATCAGCAAATGGAAGGCATGTAGTGAAAAGGAAGAAACATAATCACTGTGTTCCTATTGTATAAACTGCTGCAACAGCAACAGCAGTACTCCCTCTGTTCCTAAATATGTCTTTCTAGAGATTCCACTATGGACTACATACGGATGTATATAGATATAATTTAGAATGTAGATTCATTCATTTTGCTTGGTATGCAGTCCGTAGTTGAATCTATGGAAAGGCAAATATTTAGAAATGGAGGGAGTAGTACTTATAGTTTTCATGGTAAACTGCAAAAAATAACCAGTGCTTTTTAGATGTGGAAGGTGTTGTGAAAAGGAAGAAACACAATCACTGTGTTCCTAGTGTATAAACTGCAGCAGCAGCAACAGTAGTAGTAGACTAGTAGTAGTTATAGTTTTCATGGTAAACTGCAAAAAATAAGCAGAGGTTATTTACATGCGCCACCGCAACACGCCCAAATTATCAGGGTAAAAAATGACACGGAACCTCACGATTCAAAGGTTCGCAACAAAAGGGGAAGTCAAACTTGAGGAACCAAACACGCCGGAAACAAGCAGTTCAAACTTAAAACATCAGACGGCCCTGAACCACTTAACTTCACCGGAAGGCCCTTTACGGGTGAATTGCATCAACTATGGAATGATGAGGGAAGTCAAGAGGCATAACTTCAGCTCTCAGACCAGCACCTCTCAAGGTTCGGACGACCTCCGTGTGGACCAGAGCGTTTCCTTCCGGCGTCAGATGCAGTCCATCACTACAAGATGACGACAAACAGTTATTTCATTCAGATATCAGAACGAATGCACCGATGTATGTTTCTCAGGAAGCTTATGTTCAAATGCACAGGTTGCAAACAGCACTAATTGTGAGGCCTCAAACAACAAAGCTGACTTGACAATTTTCTTGGAACAACTCATGGTGAAAGTTTTCCCGGTTCCGGAAAATGTGTAAGGTGATTGACACACCCATGTTATCTTAAATCCCACTGTAAATGTACAACAATACACCCTCATACAATGCAGCATGTTTAGGGCCAGAAAGATATGGTAAGCTTATGTGGTTTAGATTTTTGTGCTAGTTATGGTAAGCTTATCTTGCTTTAGTGAATAAAATGCTAAGAATTAGACTCAATATTATTATAAAATATAAAACCTGAATATAAATGTAGTTTTGAAACCAACGCATTTATTCAAGAAAAATGGCAGCAGAAAAAATTAATTTGCACTAGCTTTACAGATGTATATATGCTTGGTCAGTTACTATTAAGGTTTGAGTTTAAATATACAAATGGCAAATATTAAAAAAAAACGGTTGAACATGCAGAGAACACGTGAATAAAATCTCCATTCAGAAAAGGTAAATAAATCTGAGATAGCATTACCTCAAATAAAGTTTCTGCCAACCTTTAGCAGCTTGCATCTTTGACCAAATGTCAATGCAGTGTACGCCCATTTCTTTGGCTAGTTCTATGCATTGACTTACATAGACACCAGCGATTTCATTTGTCCTTTCGGGGAGCCACCTCGCATCGTATCCATAAAGTGATCTTGAGGAGAAAACACAAATTATCAACAACTAACAAATTACATGTAATGTGCTCTGTAAAGCTTGTGGAAAATGAAACATGTCAGTCACTGCAGATATCTTGAATGAAAAATATGAAATGAATTATAATATTTTCTAAGTCCATTGTTCCCACAAAGAAAAGGAACTCCAGTATTTAATAGCTCAGAGTAGACAATACAGAGATTATATTAAGGAAAAAGTAAGCACATCACAACACAGTTCAGCAACCACAAACTAGGCCTAGGTATAATGGCAGAAAAGGTGTTGCGTTTCTTTACTATCAGTTATTTCTTCCAGTCACTAAAGTTTACACTTTACAGGACAAACATGAATAGTTCAGAGGAGAAATGAGTGTCAACCGTGCAAATCTTTCTCTTCCATCTTCATCAACAGGGGGTGGGGTGATAAGCAAAATCACCATGGACTTGGAACAATCCTGTATTGAGATGAAATGTCAGAAAATAATTTGAAGGACTGATACAACATATATCCCCCAAAAATACAATTGAAAAATATAGCACTGAAATGGTAGATTCTCCTCAGTATGCCTAGTTTAACTAAGACATATATAACTTACATTCATTTTTATCAGTGCAGCACATTTAACTATATGACAGACCGAGAGACCTTGAAATCAATACTGCTGTAATATATCAACATTGATGTTTTCTGTTCCACTAGCACTAGTTAGTAGTTATTCGGTAAAGGCACCCAGAGACCAGTGAGTTAAAAATGACTGGCGATCAACTCTGCACTGGATATTCCATAATTTTTGTACGATATTCCCTTCGTCCTAAAATAATTGTTGTGGTTTTAGTTCAGAAAGCAAGCACATGATGGAATTACTGCTTCTTACTCTCCCAAGCCGTAGCAATCACAAGACACTCCAGCAACCGGTGATCCTAAGGATTTATACTCTAGCTAGACAGAAACTGCTTCAAGTCACAGTTCAAGAAGCAAATATATGCATTCCCCTTTGTACACTTGGAACTACTCCTAGTTAGGAACAATGTTTATTTAACCGCAAATTTACCTTGAGATGATTAACAATTGCTCTGAGGTTCTCTTTAAACTCCGCAATTGGAACATGGTTTCGCTCGCATGACCGTCCTAAAAGTGCCGCATCATTAGCACCAAAGAACACAGTCGTTACGACGGGTGGTAAGCCATCCTGCATAGTGCATAGGGATCACTCATCAATTTACTACCAAATCAGTACTAGTGTGATGATCCCGTAAATTTAATCTGAGCAGCACAACAGTATATGCAGCCAATGTTACCTTGGGGAAGATGCGGTGGATCAAGAGCAGAGCCCATCTTGTGTTGTACCCACTGTAGCCTCTGACAACAACATCGGCCTGGTACAGAAAGATTCACTGGATATCTTGATCAAAAAATTCCCAGCGGAAACGATGCACGAAGCGAGAAAGGATTTGCAAGATTGAAAGCATCAAAGATAAATTCGAAAGAATCAGACGTGAGGCCCGCTTCAAGGGGGGAAGAAATCGACCTTGCGGGAGTAGGTGTCGGCGAGGGCGGCTCCCCAGCCGCCGGGGCGGAAGGACCACTCGGTGATGGAGTCGCCCAAGAGCACCAGCCGCGGCCGCAGCGCTTCTCCTGCCAAGGCCAAAAGCAGGAGGAGCTAGCTACGTGAGGGGGGGTTGGGATGGGATCAGCGGCCGGTTGGAGAAGAACGCAGTGCAGCAGACCACCTGAAGAGCCGGCGAGGCGGACGGGAGGGCGGCCGGCTGACGGGTCCGCCGGCGAGGGTCGGGATCCGGGTGTCGCCATCGAGGCTGGTCAGCGTCTGCTTGCAGTTGGAGGCGGGAGTATCGACGGAGTGGCCCTTATAGTAATCCAGGGTAAATTAATCCGGCGATTCGACTCCAGTGGTGCGGAGAGGAAACGGCGCCGGTACAAATTCGACCGGCGGTGGCCGTCTCGCTCCTGCAGGTCCACCTGTCTCTGTGTGACTGTGAAATTTGATTTTGGAGTCCAGTTCGGTCAACAATAAGTTTGAGAACAAAAAAAAAAACTCCTCTCGCTGTTTTTATAAGAGCGTCTACAAGTAGGTTTTACAAAACAGATCCCTCAAATGCCACTCTAGTGTTGAGATCTATTCTTCGTGCGACTCTAGTGTTGAGATCTATAACATGAATGCTTCCAAGATTAAGTGGCACCGGCTTGACAACCAGACCTGGCCATGGGCAGACCGGTCCGAAAAAGCCCAACCTTACCCACGGACCGGGCTCGGGCCTAGATTTTAAGCCCAATGGTCAGGCCGAGCCGGGCTCAGACCCGATGAAAAATTATGCCTAGTCGGGCTGGGCCGAGCTTTTTTCGGGCTCAGGCTCGGGCCACTACATGCGATCCCACGTTCCCACTATATGGGGAATAAACTCGTTATTTGTAGGAGGCCAAGTAGTGACCAACGCTTGTGTGTGTGACCAGGACACATATAATCATTGCTTCACCAAACACATGCCAACATTTGTGATCATTTAATTCTACCATGATTGGTATAGCTATCGAAATTGGTGTACAACCATGTTCATCTTATTTTAAAATTTTCATGTGTAAAAAACATATTCATATGACAAAAATATTTAAGTATTTAATTTAATAATATGGCTTATTTTTATAGAAAAAATGGTATAGATGTAATGGCTTCCTATATGAAAACAAACATGCATACAAAACATTATATTCATGTATTAAAAAGTTTAGAAAATTTCATGTATACAAAACATTATATTCGTGTATTACAAAAGTTTAGACTTTTAATTCAAAATTGATACATTTAAATATATATAAATTGAAAATTACTAGCTTATATTTGAAAAATATTCACGTATAAAAACATTATAAGAAAACAATTAATTTCAGAAGATCAATGAAAAATAATTCAATAAAGAAACCAAATATATTTGTAAAATATAAAAATGAGATGGAACGGAAAGAAAAACCCATAGAAAAACCAACCTAAAAAGAAAAAAACTATAGGCAAGCATGGAAACGTTAAAACAAAACTGTTAAGGATTTCTTCTTTGAGGGAAGGATTGCAAACTTAGAAAAATAGGCTTGTTTCTCTCACGCTTTTTACTCCTGTTCTTTTAATGAATGGATGACAATTGGGTTGTTTTTTTGTAGTAAATATTCGAAAATAATAACATTCACAGGAAAGAGAACTCAGATCGTCAAGTTACATGTATATGTGCAATCCAGATGTTTCCTTAAGCATTCATCATTCTTTTCTAAACTAGTAAGGTGTATCTCGGTCTCCTAATAAAAATTTACCTAAGCTGATTTCTTGGCACGAGGACCTAGATTCGACGCGAGCGAGTGTTGGACTGTTGGTTACCTTCAAATTACTGCATGTGCAGTCGAGAAGGCAGATTTGGTGGAGGATTCCTGCTCGAAGTTCATGTGTGCTTCCAGAGAGGACGAAGTTCTTGTGTGCTTCAAGGGAAGTTGCACATTGATTTCTAGGCTGTTGAGCAGGGCATCGTCCCAAGTTGCACATCTCATTGAAGTTTGGCAACCCAAAAAAGTGCCCCCTCCACCGGTTTTTATAAGAGCATCTACAACTGGGCTTTCAAAAACCGTCCCCACAAACGACATACAGTCTCAAATTTATTGTTATGCACGGGATACCTAATATGATAAATCTTAAATTCATATAAAAACATACAAACGACGTACTACGTAGATCAAATGCCCTATACTACCTTAATCCTCAAGGAAGGTGTCCACTATCTTCGTGCCCTTGCATGGACGGCAGCCGCAACTTCGGCTCCACCAGATACTATACCTCTGCCTGCTCCACCGCCGCTACGAATTTGGTCGACGGTGTCTGCATAGCTCCTGCAGGTGCACGATCAGGTCACAGTACGGTCCACCTATCTATGACTTAGGAGGATTGGCGAGTCTAGTTCGGTCAACAAGGAGTTTGAGGGTGATGTAACGGCAGAGATTTGTGTGTGGTTGATTTTTTTCAAATAAAATATACATGCTCAAACATTCTTAAATTGATTGTAGACACACATCAATGTTTGTCGTACAACGCCTAAAAGTTTCAACTTACATTAATAGAGATAGAAAAGACAAAAGTGGATGTGAATAGTGTCAAAGTACCATTCACACAAAGTTGTCCCTATTTGCTGAAATTATCTTTTCTGAATCTCTAAATGTACATCGTGTTTTGAGCTGGGTTTTTTTCGGAGTTGAAGACATATACCCCACATGGATGTTGTCAAATAATTTCATAATTTTGCGAAATATCAAATATGATTTTTAGGTGTTGATCTCATGATCTCACACAAATATGAGATATCATACAAGTCTTCCATGGCGTGTCCAACCCGCACAGTGGGTCGGAGCATGGGATTCCAATGAAGGGGCTAGAGGTGGAGGCGTGATGAAGGGGAACATTTGGTCATACTGTTCCAAAAGATCTTTTTGTTAAATAAATAAAAACTCTAGTCGACTTGTTAGAAGTTGAAAGTAAATAATGTAACAACGGATCGAGGAACTCAAGTACTATATGTCCAGTAAAACAAAGTTATGGACTGTTCTATGTCTGCATCGGACGAATTAGGAGGTGATGCAATCAATATGTATGTTTAAACAATATAATTTGTACTTTCATGATAACCTAGCAGTTCATTAAACTACGATCCATTTGACCGCAAGGTACTTTGCGATTTTTGTACTTGAGTAACAGTTGTGTCATGGACACGGTTGAAAATTTGGTCCTTGTCTGAATCATAGGAAACCATTCAGTATGACATGGGCACAATGTCCTTGGAAAATAAGATGTGGATGGAATAATTTTCGTGCCACTCTAGTGTTGAGATCTACAACACGAATGATTCGAGGATTGAGTCGCACCGGCTTGACAACACAAGGATTTGGTGTGTGTGCAGGGAAAGTAATAAGAGTCCCAACTCGTACGCTGCTTGCTAGCCTCACTGATTGTGTGTGGAATATGCCTCGGTCCATGCCCCTGAGTCGAATTCCCAATACATCCCAGTCCCTGTTGGATCTTGCAATGTAGCTGTCCATGTCATTGACCATACTCATCATTGTTGTTTTTGTTTCACACTTTGCCATTCTCCTTTAGTTCTTCTACCCACTACATGTGATCCCATTCCCACTACATGGGGAATAAGCTCGTTATTTGTAGGAGGCCAAGTAGTGACCAACACTTGTGTTGTGTGTGTGACCAGGACATATATAATCATTGATTCACCAAACATCATATGTCAACATTTTTGATCATTTAATTCTACCGTGATTGGTATAGCTGTAGAAATTTCTGCACAACCAAGTTCATCTTATTTCAAAATTTTCATGTGTAAAAAACATATTCATATGATAAAAATATATAAATATTTAATTTTAAAATATGGCTTATTTTGTAAAAAAAAGTCGGTATAAATGTAATGGCATCCTATATGAAAACAAACATGCATACAAAATATTATATTCATGTATTAAAGGTTTAGAAAATTTCATGTATACAAAACATTATATTCGTGTATTAAAAAAGTTTAGACTTTTAATTCAAAAACAATACATGTAAATCTATATAAAATAAAAATTACTAACATATATTTAAAAAATATTCAAGTATAAAAATATTATAAGAAAACAATTAATTTCAGAAAGACCAACGGAAAATATTTCAATAAAGAAACTGAATGTATTTGTAAATATAAAAAAGAGATGAAACGGAAAGAAAAACCCAATGAAAAATCAACCTAAAAAGAAGAAAACTATAAACAAACATGGAAAGGTTAAAACAAAACCGTTAGTGATTTCTTTTTGGAGGGAAGGATTACTAACTTAAAAAAGTAGGCTTGTTTCTCTGTCACTTCTTACTCTTGGTCTTTTAATGAATGGATGACAATTGCGTTGTTTTCTTGTAGTAAATATTAGAAAATAATAACATTCAGAGGAAAGAGCTCTCGCATCGTCAAGTTACATGTATTTGTGCAGGGACGTGGAAGGAAAAGAAGGGAGAGGAGACACGCGCAGCTGCATGCAACCGCCCTTTTCGTCGGACAAAGACACACGCAAAATCTCCGCTTTTATTCCGGCACCGATGCTTTCCCATGCTTCTTTTCTTCTGTCCTGCTCCAATGGTTTCAAAAGACAAGAGGTATTAGTTTTTACAAAAATCTAAATTGTGTATGCCTAACCAAGTTTCTTGAAAAAATATTAGTCAAGTTCTTATCATTAGATCTAACTTGAAAAATAGTTATTATTTTATTTATTTTGTATTTGTGGGTGATGATATTTTCTTCTACAATCTTGATCAAACATACTTGTATCTGACTTTCACAAAAAATGATTCACCTAATAATTATAATAAACACATTGCACCCTGCTGATTAAAACCCTAAAATTATATTTAGAAAAATAAAAATACATATATGTTTCATCATAAGAAATCTAACCAACTAAGCTTCAGCATATATTCAACAAATTTGCAACTATAATTTTTGCGACGTGTTATCCTATTTTACTGGTTACTTCACCATGACACATTCTACGGAAATAACTGAAGCATAACTAGTGGTCACTTAGTTATCTTATATATGGAGAGGGTATTGGTGGGGTGAGGATGGGAATGGTTGGATCATGGGTCGTGTTGATCAGAAACTTCAAACAAATTTGTCTTGGGAAACTATTGATAATAATCTATTTCCTCAGTCCCATAATATAAAAGCGCTTTTGACACTACATTAGTATCAAAAACACTTTTATATTATAGGATGAAGGGAGTAATTAGTATCTTCAGGTAGTAGCCTAAATGGCTAAACTTGCATGCTGGAACTTCATCTCTACGTGAACGTAGCTCTGATCAAAGTTTTAAATATTGGGTTATGACAAATAATGACAGAGGGGTTAGCATGCTAAATGACACTAAGTGAAGCTAAACGGCTTAGCGTGATGCCCTATAAACGCTATAGCGCGAAAGCAAAGATACCTTTCTACATGTCACGTTGACGAGCTCATGATAGTGCTTTCTGGTCGGTGCATGCTTTTGAATTACTTTCTCCGTTCCTAAATATAAGAACTTCTAGAGATTTCATTAGAAACTACATACAGATACATATAGACATATTTTAGAGTGTAGGTTCACTCATTTTGCTCCGCATGTAGTTCATAGTGAAAATCTTTAAAAGTTCTTATATTTAGGAACGGAGGAAGTACTTAACCTTCTAGGTTGCTCTATTAACCATGTCTGTTCCCTGCGAAGCTGACCGTGTACCAGCTAGCTGTGTGGAACCTTCATAGGTCAACACGTGTGTGGATCTCCTCCTCTCGCACATCTCCTCCTCTCGCGTCGCTCCCCTCGCGTCGCCCCCCTCGCAGGTGGCACGGGAGGTCTCACCCGCCGCTGGTTAGTCCTCCCATGGCGATCCCCTCCCCTCTGCCGCTGCTAATGGTCGGCGTCGGGCAAAGCCCGTGCGTTCGATGGCGGTAGCGGAGGGCCTCTCCTCCCTCCCTTGGATCCATGGATGGTGCGGGCGTACAGATCCGCAGGGTGCGCCCTCCCGACGGTGCGGCAAGTCCCGATGACGACGGGTTTGCTGCGTTGCTCGAATGCCCAGATCCATGGGGTGTGGGTTCTCCAGCAGCGTGGCGGCTCCCGGCGGCGGCGGGCTCAGGTGGGGGCAGGTTTGGGCATCGGCGTGGGCATGCGGTGGTGGATCTCGTCGCCACGGTCATCATGGAGGATTTTGGATCTGGGGGGCGGCCCGGTAGGCATGGCGACGGCGCCCTCGGCTGGCGACCCTCGCAGGTGGCGGACAGATGGCGTCTTGACCGTGTGGGCGGTGAGTTGCCGGTGGATCTCCTCCACGCTACAGGCTCTCTCCGGTTGCACTTGGTGGCTTGCGATCCCGGTCGTCGGCCTTGGTGCGTTCTCGGGAGCTGGTAGAGGTGGCATTGGACCGGAGGAAACTCTGGATGACTCGCTTATCCTGATGGTGGCGACGACTAAGGTCACCGTTATCCTCCTTGCAGGCGCTGTCGCGGTCCCTTCCCTCCACCCCGACCCCATGCCCGGGTGAAGACCCAAAATCTCCTCGGATTGGGCGGTAGTGGCACTGCGTGTGTTATATCCTTCTTGGAGGCACCGCCTAGGGCATTCAGGTGCTCGGTTAGAGAAACTCCGAGCGGAGGCGATGGGACCAGTGGCAGCAGGTGGTGTTCGTGTTGGAGGAGCGGCGTGGCATCTAGCACGTCGACAATGGCGGGTCTCGGCGGCATGGAGCAGCGGTGTCTCTACGGTGGGCGTGGGATGATAGACGAGCGCGGGATGATGGCGTTGTGTGGCGTCGTGGTGGCATCGACGACAGTTAGGCATGGCAAGGTCGATGCGTCGGCACAACTCTGAAGATGGATCATGAAAGACGGCGGCGACAGCCTTTGAGAGTGCGCCGAACAGGTATGCGCCCCAGACCCAGCACTGTGGCTCGGTTGGGGCCTTCGATTTTAGATGTTAGGCTATGGTACGAAGTCTGTTTGGTACTCGGCTGGGACTATCGGCACCCCTTCATCAAGGATATGAATAGCGGCATATGAGGTCAAGATGGTGGCTTCAGACATACTAATGTATTACTTTGTAACGTCTTTATGAATAATTAATAAAGTGGCGGCATACATCGTCCAGATGCAGAGGCCGGGGGTCTTCCTTTTTTTCAAAAAAAAAGGTCAACATGTGTATTAAGACTGTAGTCTTTCACAGATTCCTGTAAAAGAAGCTGCATCTAAACCTTTCTAAATAAGCTTTCATCCGGTTTTATATATAAAACACCAACAATGAATACATAACGGAATGATAAAGTGGTGAAGAGGAAGCCCTCAAAAAGTCATAACTTAGAAAATAACAGACAACATACATCGGTCATGACAGGACCATGTCGTCGTAAACAGAAAAACAGGACGACCACCAACTCCTGGGCTTCCTTGACAACACCCTGAAGAAGGGGAACGACGCCACGCGTCGCCATCGCCGCGTCCGACGAAACGACAGGGGACACAATTGCAAGGGTTTTTACCTCACGAGGAGAGCGGCACCCACAGAACTGCATCTAAACCTCATTCGTCTACACTCGACAGCACACATCCCAGCAAGAAAATCCCAGCAGATCACGAAACAACATTGGTGCACAGAGAAGAGACTGTAGTCAGATCTCCCGGAAAGGGATGGATTATCTTGAGCAATTACTATTTTACCATGTCGTCAAAAAAAAGGAAAGATCAGCAAGTCATTGACAAAGTGGCATCTGTGGACAAGAAAGAGGAGAGAAGCATCTCGAGATTAGCCATGAGGCCTTTCTGGCTCCCTGATGATGTAAATAAATAAATTAGCCATGAGATGCTAGCTATCGATTGATTCTAAAAGAAGGCATCTGGATGCAGCTGTACACCAAGAGGACATCTGGTGGATCCTACTCTTGTGCGAAGCTAGAAGAAGGGTCTGAATGATTCTAAAACATGCAGAATCCTTTCTTTCAAGGCACGTATTCGGATGCTACGACAAGCTCAGAGTGAAAGTTAACACATCATGCCCATCGGTGCAAAGATGGCAAAATATGCTTCAGGTTCAGTTCAGGCAAAATAATAGCAACTGTCAGTGTGCTACTTGCTGATGAAGTTCCATCCGGGAATGGAAGGGTATTGTTTGGCTTAGAGAGTTGCGCGCCAATCGGAGCTTCATACTCATCTTAAGCAAACTCTTCAGTTTAGTATCAGTAAATGGAATGTGTTTTCTTTTTCTTTTTGTCGTTTTAGTTGACACTGTGTACGTTTGAGACCTTTTTATTTTCTTTTGATAAAGATGGTTGTGTGCATCATGATGATGCAGAGGTGTGTGCCAGGATCTTTTCCCTTTTTGGAAAATGTCATGATTTTTTATTAAAAGAGTAAAATAAATAATACAGAAATATAATGTTTTCTACACATGAAGTTTTCTAAAAAAATTAATACATGAATATAATGTTTTGTATACATGATTGTTTTCATATGGGAAGCTATTACATTTATACCAACTTTTTTTTCTAAAAATAAGCCGTCTTTTTTAAATAAATACTTGAATATTTTTAACATATGAATATGGTTTTTACACATGAAAAATTTAAAATAAGATTAGCATGGTTGTACGCAAATTTCTACAGCTATACCAATCATGGTAGAATTAAATGATCACAACAGTTGACATGTGATGTTTGGTGAAGAAATGATTATATATGTCCTAGTCACACACACAAGCGAAGGTCACTACATGGCCTCCTACAAATAACGAGCTTATTCCCCATGTAGTGGGAATTGGGGATCACATGTAGTGGGTAGAAGAACTAGAGGAGAATGGTAAAGTGTGAAAGAAGAGCAACAATGTCAAGTATGGTGAATGATATGGACAGCTACATTGCACGATCCATCAAGGACTGGGATGTATTAGAAATTCGACCCGGGGGCATGCACAAATGCATATTCCACACACAATCAGTGAGGCTAGCAAGCAGCATACGAGTTGGCACTCTTATTACTTTCCCGGCAGCCATACGAAATCAGTGTGTTGTCAAGCCGGTGCGACTCAATCTTGGAAGCATTCGTGCCGTAGATCTCAACACTAGAGTGGCACGAAAAATAGTCCATCCAGATCTGATTTTCGAAGGATACTGTGCCCATGTAATACTGAATGGTTTCCTATGATTCACACAAGGACCACATTTTCCAGAGTGTTCATGACACAACTGTAATTCAAGTACAGAAATCGCAAAGTACCTTGCGGTCAGATGGATCGTAGTTCAATGAACCAGGTGAATTGCTAGGTTATCGTGAAAGTACAATTTATACTTTTTAAACATATTTATTGATCGCATCACCTCCCAATTCGTCGAACACTGACATAGAGCAGCCTAGAGTTCCTCGACCTGTTGTTGCATTATTGACTTTGAACTTGTAACTAGCTAACTGGATTTTTTTTAAGAAACTTAGCAAAAAGATATTTTGGAACAGTATGACCAGACATTCCCGCTTCTTCATGCCTCCACCTCTTGCGCCTTCCTCGGAATCCCGTGCTCTACCCACTCTGCGGGTTGGATACCCCTCGCTCTCTGGGTGCATCGCCAAAGACATGTCCTGCTTCCGTGCCCATAGCTATGACAACACTTTGCTCATATTGTTCCAAAAGATCTTTCACATTTAAGGTGGATGAGGGCACGGTCTTTGCCACCATTCCAAACCTCCGCTTGGTTGTGTCGCACTCAATGTTGGTGTCATCAAGTCAAACGAGTCTGGCATTGTCGGCTTCAGCCACGGCACATTTTTGCGACCATTGCATGTTAGGGTCTGTATGTTATCCTACAGCCTCACCAATATCCTGGAGTTCAGGACCAACCCGATGTTCCCTTGGCGCGCCCGACAACCTTTAAGCGGAGGCGGGGAGGGGGGGGGGGCACAGGAGGTTGCCATTCAATGTGTCAGTGCTCACGCTCAAGGGCGATGGCTCCAGTGGTTGGATGTTCAGCGATTCTGGCACGGCCGCCGAGTCCTCCTCGCGGTCCATGATCCGAAGCCAATTGGAAATTCTCACAAAAATCAGAAACACCTGAACTTTAATTTCATACATCAGAATATAAACGCCAACTGTTAGATCCATTTTAAAGTTGCAGCAATTATCCACCAATGACATCTTCTCTAAACTGCGTACCACTACCATTGCCAATTTTTTGACAAAAAGGAAAGATTTGACCATTAATTTGATCAATCATGCTTCTACGACAGATGTCTTTTCATTGGCGGAGATCTCATCTCACCTCACCGGCTACACAACGCTGCTGCTCGATCTCATATCCCTGCTACACGACTCTTCTCTAGTTGCTTCTCTCTACTCCTCATCTTCCTTCGACACCCACACCCTCCCGTTGTTTCTGCACCGGTCCCCACTACACGAGGCAGACATCAGGTTGCGCTTCTCTATCTCGGTGTAGAACAAAGTGCACGGCGTACCAAAGTTGATCCTCCACCTTGAGAGTGCAGACTAGAACCTTCCAATGGAGAACTACGTGCTGGATAACAACGGTGACAACATGAGTTATGCGTGGTGATATACGTCCACATCGACCACCGATAACTCCCGGCAGAAGGACAGGCATATCATCTACAACCTGGGCAACAACGAAAGGCTAATCCACAACGATCCTCCGAGTCAGCCCTCAAAAAAATGACCAGGGTCTTCATGGCCGACCCAGCATGGCCTTTTCTATCACTATTCGGCCTTTTTAGGCTTGTTTTGTCCTTTTTATTTAACCTGAAATTTTAAGCCTTTATGGCCCCTTGTTTCTATTCCGTACCTTAAGCACATGTTATAGCACAATTCACTAGCCAGCGCACACCCCTCCATGCACTATGTATATAAATGGGCCAGCCCGTGTAGGGTTTTTTTCACCGCATTTTGGGAAACATTTCCAATAATTGTATCGACGATTTGCCTTCTGGTTTTCCCCAACATGTGATTTATGCTTTCCATTTTCTTTTTTTGGTTATAGTTTTATTTTTATTATTATCAAATTTGTTAAATTTTCAAAACCCCATGAACTTTTCTTAAATTCATGAACATTTTTTTCGAAACTTCTTGATATTTTTTCGTATTATGAACTATTTCTCAAAGCCGTACGAGATTTTTCGAAATGAGCATTGATCCTGGGATTGGCTTAGTGAGTCGGCCGTCAGCAAGATCTAACCATTCAAGCTTGCTTATGTTTGAAATTGTTCCTTGAAGTCCTAACTTGTTATGACTTAGACTGAAAGTGATTAATCGTGAAGTGAGGTTTCCCACATGGTCAGAGAGGCCACATCCGGTGAAGGAGTTATGGTCTGCCATAATCTCGTGGAGGTTTCTACAATTAGAAAGAGGAGACAAAAGCTCCATAATGTTTTCCTCCAAACTATCTTGCACTAGCTAAAGCTTTTCCAAAGCTACAATGTTCCCAAGTGTTGGCGGTACTGAGCCCGATGACTCCATTTACGGTACATCATCCAAAAATGAACAGTTTATTTTCTAGTTTCCTTTTTATTTATTTTTGTTATAGTTTTCGTTTTCTTTTTATCAAATTTGTTAAATTTTCACAAATCTGTGAACTTTTCTAAAATTCATGAACTTTTTTTCCAAACTTCTTGAGATTTTTTCATATTATGAACTTTTTCTCAAAGCCGTACGAGATTTTTCGAAATGACCATTGATCCTCTGATTGACTCGGCAAGTAGATTGTTAGCAAGCAAGATCTAACCATTCAAGCTTTGCTTATGTTCGAAATGGTTGCCTGAGGGCCACTGACTAATTTGTTATGACTTAGACTGAAAGTGATTAATCGTGAAGTGAGGTTTCCCACATGGTCAGAGAGGCCACGTCCGGTGAAGGAGTTATGGTCTGCCATAATCTCTTGGAGGTTTCTACAATTAGAAAGAGGAGACAAAAGCTCCATAATGTTTTCCTCCAAACTATCTTGCACTAGTTAAAGCTTTTCCAAAGCTACAATGTTCCCAAGTGTTGGCGGTACTGAGCCCGATGACTCCATTTACGGTACATCATCCAAAAATGAACCGTTTATTTTCTAGTTTCCTTTTTATTTTTTTGGTTATAGTTTTCGTTTTATTTTTATATATTTTTTAAAAAATTCACAAATCCGTGAACTTTTCTAAAATTTATGAACTTTTTTTTCCAAACTTCTTGAGATTTTTTCATATTATGAACTTTTTCTCAAAGCCGTATGAGATTTTTTGAAATGACCATTGATCCTCTGATTGACTCGGTAAGTAGATTGTTAGCAAGAAACATCTAACCATTCAAGCTTTGCTTATGTTCGAAATTGTTGCCTAAGGGCCACTGACTAATTTGTTATGACTTAGACTGAAAGTGATTAATCGTGAAGTGAGGTTTCCCACATGGTCAGAGAGGCCAGGTCCGGTGAAGGAGTTATGGTCTGCCATAATCTCGTGGAGGTTTCTACAATTAGAAAGAGGAGACAAAAGCTCCATAATGTTTTCGTCCAAACTATCTTGCACTAGTTAAAGCTTTTCCAAAGCTACAATGTTCCCAAGTGTTGGCGGTACTGTGCCCGATGACTCCATTTACGGTACATCATCCAAAAATGAACCGTTTATTTTCTAGTTTCCTTTTTATTTTTTTGGTTATAGTTTTCGTTTTATTTTTATCAAATTTGTTAATTTTTCACAAATCCGTGAACTTTTCTAAAATTCATGAACTTTTTTTTCCAAACTTCTTGAGATTTTTTCATATTATGAACTTTTTCTCAAAGCCGTATGAGATTTTTCGAAATGACCATTGATCCTCTTATTGACTCGGTAAGTAGATTGTTAGCAAGAAACATCTAACCATTCAAGCTTTGCTTATGTTCGAAATTGTTGCCTAAGGGCCACTGACTAATTTGTTATGACTTAGACTGAAAGTGATTAATCGTGAAGTGAGGTTTCCCACATGGTCAGAGAGGCCAGGTCCGGTGAAGGAGTTATGGTCTGCCATAATCTCGTGGAGGTTTCTACAATTAGAAAGAGGAGACAAAAGCTCCATAATGTTTTCCTCCAAACTATCTTGCACTAGTTAAAGCTTTTCCAAAGCTACAATGTTCCCAAGTGTTGGCGGTACTGTGCCCGATGACTCCATTTACGGTACATCATCCAAAAATGAACCGTTTATTTTCTAGTTTCTTTTTATTTTTTTGGTTATAGTTTTCGTTTTCTTTTTATCAAATTTGTTAAATTTTCACAAATCCGTGAACTTTTCTAAAATTCATGAACTTTTTTTTTCCAAACTTCTTGAGATTTTTTCATATTATGAACTTTTTCTCAAAGCCGTATGAGATTTTTCGAAATGACCATTGATCCTCTGATTGACTCGGTAAGTAGATTGTTAGCAAGCAAGATCTAACCATTCAAGCTTTGCTTATGTTCGAAATTGTTGCCTAAGGGCCACTGACTAATTTGCTATGACTTAGAAAGTGATTAATCGTGAAGTGAGGTTTCCCACATGGTCAGAGAGGCCACGACCGGTGAAAGAGTTATGGTCTGCCATAATCTCTTGGAGGTTTTTCCAATTAGAAAGAGGAGACAAAAGCTCCATAATGTTTTCCTCCAAACTATCTTGCACTAGTTAAAGCTTTTCCAAAGCTACAATGTTCCCAAGTGTTGGTGGTACTGAGCCCGATGACTCCATTCGGTACATCATCCAAAAATGAACTGTTTATTTTCTAGTTTCCTTTTTATTTTTTTGGTTATAGTTTCGTTTTCTTTTTATGAAATTTGTTAAATTTTCACGAATCCGTGAACTTTTCTAAAATTCATGAACTTTTTTTTCCAAACTTCTTGAGATTTTTTCATATTATGAACTTTTTCTCAAAGCCGTACGAGATTTTTTGAAATGACCATTGATCCTCTTATTGACTCGGTAAGTAGATTGTTAGCAAGCAAGATCTAACCATTCAAGCTTTGCTTATGTTCGAAATTGTTGCCTGAAGGCCACTGACTAACTTGTTATGACTTATACTGAAAGTGATTATTTGTGAAGTGAGGTTTGCCACATGGTCAGAGAGAGGCCACGAAACGGTGAAAGAGTTATGGTCTGCCATAATCTCTTGGAGGTTTCTACAATTAGAAAGAGGAGACAAAGGCTCCATATTGTTTCCCTCCAAACTATTTTGCACTAGTTCAAGCTTTTCCAAAACTACAATGTTCCCAAGTGTTGGTGGTACTGAGCCTGATGACTCCATTTACGGTACATCATCCAAAGGTTCAACGGCTCAAATGTGACAATAGTATACTAATTTTTGGTAGTATATTAATTAATTAGGGGCATTTTTGGTAGTTCATAGTTTATTTCTATAGTGTGGTGGCGGGCGGGCCAGCCACCGTGAGGGTTTCGTGGAACAAATTCCTCAAGTCCGTCGTATTGGGAGGGACTATTCCCCGAGTTGCCGGAGTTCACTCGCCATGCCCCCCCCCCTCCCGGCGGATCACAGCCGCATCGCAAGAAACTGGCAGACAAGCAAAGGTTGCACCGGGGTGGCCCTGTAACCAGACGTCTACTAGTTCTAGTGTCTAATCGCGTACAACGGGTCGCGAGTTGCAAGAACCGGTGGTCAGGTGTCATGCGCGACAACATTCGGCACCGGCAACAGTGCATCTCCGGTCGATGGCTCGTGGTTCAGTGCCGCGTCCACACACGCGATGTCTTGGCAAAGAAGCACATCATCGAAGGAGGGGGGGACGCCGGGTGCCCTCTATGTGTCGCCCCCCTTGAGACCGCTGACCACCTACTCTTCGGCTGCCCGTTCGCGTGTGGGTTCTGACAGAGGGTCGGGGTCCGTCTCCGGTCGCACGGTGGAGGACCTGGCTAGCCTATCTAATCTAGGGCGGCGGCTTCGATTGTCATGTCCCCCGTCGAGTTCGTTTTCCTGGGCTGTTGGCAGCTTTGGAAGCACAGGAACGCGGTGGTGTTCCAGCGTCAGGCCCCGTCTTTGGACGAAGTGTTGTGTTGCTGTCGCGAGGACGCGGTCCTGTGGCGCGGCCGTCTTCCCCAAGATCGTCGCTGCGATGTGGACATCTGGCTATCTGCTCTCGAGACCAGTAACTCAAGGCGGTAGCACCTCTAGGGGGACTTTAGTTAGGGAGTGTTTTTTGGTTCTCTCTCTGTTCTCCTTCTCCTTCCCTGATGTAGTTCCACCTGTAACCATCTGGGGTTTTGACCCACTTTGCAATATATTCAGGTGGGGCCGCGCGTGAAAATTAAAGAAAAAAACAGTGCATCTACTCTCGCTTGCTTCTAGGTACAGAGAGCCTTTTCCCGATTCGCGGATTAGGGTTTTTCTCTCTCGCCGATCAATTGATCGGTGTTCTTTTTTATTGGTTTTTTGATATAAGATAAGATGGGTTTGCCTTTGCGCTTTCGTTCGTCATGTACAACATGATTCTACTTCATCCTCCGATGGAATATTGCCACAGGACGCCTCAGGCCTTACGCACGCGCGTAAGGTTTACGCACGCGCGTAAGGTGCACTGGTACGCCGGTCTACCTGCAGCCATGGCATCACCCGCTGGTGCAGGCTGCTTCGTAAGGTTAGAGCATCTCTCGCAAATCCCGTATAATATTCTGACCCATAAAATAACTATTAAAATATAGGTCTGCATGAGATCAGACCTCGTATTGGGTCGCGACCTGTAAATTTTTTTGCAGGGCATGAATTTTTTTTTGTCCTAAACCTTTAGATTCACGGGGTGGGAGGCTGATGCAAGCTCGTCCCCTATCGGTAACGAGATTTGGTGCCAAGGAAATTTCCGCGCGGCCGTTCTCGCTTCCCATCGCCTTCGCCGCAATTGCCCCGTCTTCGCCTGCTCCGGTCCATCTTCGTCGGCCATTTTTGGCCGCCAAGAAAGCATCCCAGCCATCCCCCATCACCGTGCATGTTGCGCATGTGCAATCCCCTCCAACAGATCTCGCCGTCAGTCATGTCGCCCCTGCCGCCATCGCTCAAGGCACCACCGCACATGTCCGCAAGCGGTAGGGCAACGTCATCGTGCATGATATGGCAAGGAGAGACATCTTGAAGGGGAGGATGCTAGCGGCGGCTGATGGGTGTTTCGCTGCCGGTGATGTTTTCCCATCAGGAGTTCAAACCAATGCCGCTGATGCTTTTAGTGTGCCTAGCGATGCTTTCAAGGCCGGAGTTGGAACACGTGCCGGTGATGGACTCAGATGCGGCGATGGCATCGATGGCCGTGGTGCAGAGTGAAGATCATGACGACGGGTGAAAAGCGACCAAGTAATGATGGACGCGATCGTTGCTTTTGCATGAAGTCCTTTTACGTTTGTCGTAAAAAAAACTATGTTTTTATTTGTGCGTGAGTTTTATTTTATTCTTTGAATTTGAACTCAATCGTCCGAATCATTGTCAAATTGGCTAATATGGAATTTTCGATTTGCAGGCCGATGCGGGCTGCGGCCGAGCAGACCCCGCGTAGCCGACCCGTAAAACAACATATCCACGAATATGTTGTTTTACGGGTCGGCTACGCGGGGTCTGCTCGGCCACAGCCCGCGTCGACACGTAAAATAGTTTTTTTTTTTTGACAAACTGCAAACGAGTTTTACGGGTCAACATTTTACTGGATGTGCTAAAGATGCTCTTAATTGCTCGAGCAGTTGCTGGCTGGCTGTCCGTGCACGGTGGGTTCTACGCGGGTGATGAAGGTTGGCTGGATCGTAGCCTAGAGTTAGAAGGAAGGTCTAAAACAAACAAATTATTTCTAGCAAAGCACATATTCCCATGCTGCGACAAGTACAAATCGAAAGTAAACACAGCAACAATAATTTAGGGCCTCTTTAGATTGCAGGAATATGAAAACGTGCACATTTAGAAAAAATCACCACATCGACGTACATTTGTTGCAAAAAAAACACACATCAAAAAGCTATATTATTCAAATTTGGAATTGAAATTTACATCCGTTTTCACCATTGGAACTCAGAGAGAATAATCCTCGCAGTGAGCTCTTTAAAACTAGATCTATTTGTATATATTTTTTCAAAAAGGAGGATGGCCTCGACTTCTGCATTTTATTAATTATTCATAAAGACCTTACAAAATAGTATACCAGGAAGCCTGAAGTCATCATTTTAGCAACATCTATGGCTGCTCATATCCACTTGATGAAAGTGTGTCAATAAGCTGAGCCTAATACCAAACAGACATCGCACAAATGCCTAACATCTAAAGCCGGATGCCCCAACAAAGCCAAATACTGGGTTTGTGATGCAAACCGGTCCGACGCACTCATAGGTCATCGGCGCCATCTTCCACAGATCCATCTTAAGAGCAGGTACTGACACATTAACCTTGCCAGCCCTGTCGTCGACACCCCCATGGCGCCAGACAAAGCCTGCTCCCCGCGCGCATCCATCATCACACATCCATCGTCGAGACCCTACGGTGCCACACCGCCGAGACTCCGCGTCGTCAATGCATCACATGGAATGCCGCTCCACCGTTGGAACCATCCAATGATCCCTCAAGCCAATTCATCCCCCCAAGAATGACACCCCCAAGGAGGAAAAGGCACATGTGTGCCGTCGTCATCCGATCGATTGATCTTTGGTTTCCCTCGGAGGTAGCAGAAGGAGTTGGGAGCTTCACCTCGGTGATGCCTTCAAAGAGAAAACGACGCCGAGGGCGTCACCATCACTGGCTCTGACCACCGGTCGGAGACCAGGTTTTCACTCGGATCTATCCCATAAGCATCCAATGGACAACATGTGCATCGTCCTGACCGTCTTTAAAGCCCCAGATCTGCCCACCCAGATCCAGCGACCATCCACAACCGCACTACCACCATGGGAGCCCCGACACACCGACCACTGCCTGCGTGTGCCACGACTGGAGCCTGGGGGGAGGGCCGCCACCCCCACCTTGCCAAACCGCGAGAGACACCGAGAGGAATCCCCTGCGCTCGTCCCCATCGTTGATCTGATCTAATCCTAGGCCAAAGTCACCAGATCGTCGGCGCAGATCCGCCTTGGACAGGTACATCGCCATGCCATACCGCCACAATAGACCTGGGCTTCACCAGCCACCACCAACCAGGGCCGCTGCCCTGGTTCGCCACCACCAAGAAGTCCTGCATGCCGCTGCATCACCTACACAGGCACCCTATGCCGGCGAGCCATGGTGCCACGACATCCTGTGTCATGCCCAAGCCCGAGGAGGCCGGCTCGCGCCGCCCCATCATGTGAGGGGAAGAAGATGCGTCGTCGCAGCCCGTGCCGGTCGGGCTTCACCCGTCCGCACCCTTGGTCGACGGCGAGGGAGGGGGAGGCAGGAGGAGCGACCGGCAACGGAGATCTAAGGTCTCTCCCCATCGCCATGCGAGCGCGGTGTGGGAGGGTTAGATCGTGGTTATCACTAGCTCGATTCCATTTGTATATGATTCAGCGAACTTATTTCAATGCCAACTTTAGGGCTGCATGGTGAAATTTTCATGCTACAGAAAGCAGCTTTTATAAAACCAACGATTACCACCACATTTGGGATAAAAACATGTTTGCATCTATATCTTTCGCTATCCTTGTTCTCCCTCTCCTGACCAGCCATGTCCGAGCTCCAGCGGTGCTTGGATTTGCACCACCAACTCATGTTGTTGTTGGATAGCTCTTGTCGTCCTTTATCCAACAAGATTGAGTTTGTCTAATTCTGAGCTCGTACGCAAAAGTCATGGCCGTTCCTTTCTCAGGTCACTTCTTCACTACTCAGGCGGTAGTACCGCTCTGAGCAACGATAGTATCGCTTATAAGTGAATAAGAAGTAGTACTGCTGTCTAGTATGATGCGTAATGTTGCTGCTTTTGGGGTTTCAACTTTTCATGTCAGGTTGCGCGGCAGTAGAATGGTAGTGCGAGCGGTAGTACCTCTTATTCTGTATCAGCGGTAGTACCGCTAGGGCGAGCGATAGTACTACACTAGGGCGGCACTACCGCCTCGTGGCTCCGTGCTTTTTCCATGCTCTACGTGTTCTACCATCCCAGTGGTAGTATCTCTATCCGTAGTGGTAGTACCGTTTGTGTGCGGGCCTAGGCGGTAACTGCTGGGAGACGTAGTAGTAAATCAAAAAAATTCCTACGTGTCACCAAGATCTATCTATGAAGAAACCATCAACAAGTGGGGAGAGATTGCATCTTCATACCTTTGAAGATCGCAAAGCGGAAGCGTTACAAGAACGCGGTTGGTGGAGTCGTACTCGTAGCGATTCAGATCGCGGTGGACTCCGATCTTAGCGCTGAACAACGGCGCCTCCGCGTTCAACACACGTGCAGCCCGGTGACGTCTCCTATGCCTTGATCCAGCAAGGAGGAAGGAGAGGTTGGGGAAGAGCTCCGCCAGCACGACGGAGTGGTGACGGTGGAGCTCGTGGACTCCGGCATGGCTTCGCCAAGCACTACGGAGAACGAGGAGAGGGACGAGCAGGGCTGCGCCGAGAGGGAGAGAAAGTCGTGTCTCCAACAGCCCAAAACCCACCACTATATATAGGAGGAGAGGGAGGAGGGTGCTGCGCCCTAGGGTTTCCACCCTAGGGTGGTGCGGCAGCGCCAGATCCCATCTAGGCGGCGGCGAGAGGGAGGGAGAGGTGGTGCGGCAGCCCTAGCCGCCCTAGGGTGGGCCTAGGGTTTGCCCCACCTCTCTCCTTGTTGCGCATTGGGCCAGGTGGGAGGGGCGCACCACCCCACCTAGGGACTGGTTCCCTCCACCTTCAGCCCATGAAGCCCTCTGGGGCCGGTGGCCCCACTTGGTGGACCCCGGAACCCTTCCGGTGGTCCCGGTACGTTACCGGTGACGCCCGAAACATTTCCGGTAACCAAAACCTCACTTCCTATATATCAATATTTGTCTCCGGACCATTCCGGAACTCCTCGTGACGTCCGGGATCTCATCTAGGACTCCGAACAACCTTCGGTAACCACGTACACTATTTCCCTATAACCCTAGCATCGTCGAACCTTAAGTGTGTAGACCCTACGGGTTCGGGAGACACGTAGACATGACCGAGACACCTCTCCGGTCAATAACCAACATCGGGATCTAGATACCCATGTTGGCTCCCACATGCTCCACGATGATCTCATCGGATGAACCACGACGCCGGGGATTCAATCAATCCCGTATTCAATTCCCTTTGTCTATCGGTATGATACTTGCCCGAGATTCGATCGTCGGTATCTCTATACCTTGTTCAATCTCGTTACCGGCAAGTCTCTTTACTATTCTGTAATACATCATCACGTGGCTAACTCCTTAGTCACATTGAGCTCATTATGATGATGTCTTACCGAGTGGGCCCAGAGATACCTCTCCGTCACACGGAGTGACAAATCCTAGTCTCGATTCGTGCCAACCCAACAGACACTTTCGGGGATACCCGTAGTGTACCTTTATAGCCACCCAGTTACGTTGTGACATTTGGAACAGACAACGTATTCCTACGGCATCCGGGAGTTGCACAACCTCATGGTCTAAGGAAATGATAGTTGACATTAGAAAAGCTTTAGCAAACGAACTACATGATCTTGTGCTATGCTTAGGATTGGGTCTTGTCCATCACATCATTCTCCTAATGATGTGATCCCTTTATCAATGACATCCAATGTCCATGGTCATGAAACCGTGACCATCTATTGATCAACGAGCTAGCCAACTAGAGGCCCACTAGGGACATGTTGTGGTCTATGTATTCACACATGCATTACGGTTTCCGGTTAACACAATTATAGCATGAACAATAGACAATTATCATTAACTAGGAAATACAGTAATAACCATTTTATTATTGCCTTTAGGGCATATATCCAACAGTCTCCCACTTGCACTAGAGTCAATAATCTAGTTACATTGTGATGAATCGAACACCCATAGCATTCTGGTGTTGATCATGTTTTGCTCGTGAGAGAGGTTTAGTCAACGGATCTGTGACATTCAGATCCGTATGTACTTTACAAATATCTGTATCTCCCTCCTGAATGTAATCACAGATGGAGTTGAAGCAGCGCTGGATGTGTCTTGCCTTTTTGTGAAACCTGGGCTCCTTCGCAAGGGCAATAGCTCTAGTGTTGTCACAAAATAGTGTCATCGGGCCCGACGCATTGGGAATCACTCCTAGGTCGGTGATGAACTCCTTCATCTAGACTCCTTCCTTTGCTGCTTCCGAAGCAACTATGTACTCCGCTTCACATGTATATGCCGCCACGATGCTTTGTTTTCTACTGCACCAGCTAACTGCCCCTCCGTTCAAAATATACATGTATCCAGTTTGCGACTTGGAGTCGTCCGGATCTGTGTCGAAGCTAGCATCAACGTAACCCTTTACGATGGCCTCTTCGGCACCTCCATATACGAGAAACATGTCCTTTGTCCTTTTTAGGTACTTCAGGATATTCTTGACCGCTGTCCAGTGTTCCTCTCCGGGATCACTTTGGTACCTCCCTACCAAACTTATGGCTAGCTTCACATCAGGTCTGGTACACAACATGGCATACATAATAGAGCCTATGGCTGAAGCATAGGGGATGACACTCATCTCTTCTCTATCCTTTGCCATGGTTGGGCATTGAGTCATACTCAATCTCACACCCTGTAACACAAGCAAGAACCACTTCTTGGACTGATCCATATTGAACTTCTTCAATATCTTCTCAAGGTATGTGCTTTGTGAAAGACGTATGAGGCGTCTCGATCTATCTCTATAGATCTTGATGCCTAATATGTAAGCAGCTTCTCCAAGGTCCTTCATTGAAAAACATTTATTCAAGTAGACCTTTACACTTTCCAAAAGTTCTATATCATTTCCCATTATCAGTATGTCATCCACATATAATATGAGAAATGCTACAGAGCTCCCACTCACTTTCTTGTAAATACAGGGTTCTCCATAAACCCGTACAAACCCAAACGCTTTAATCACCTCATTAAAGTGAATGTTCCAACTCCGAGATGCTTGCACCAGTCCATAGATGGACCGCTGGAGCTTGCATACTTTGTTAGCATCTTTAGGATCGACAAAACCTTCCGGCTGCATCATATACAGTTCTTCCTTCAGGAAGCCATTAAGGAATGCTGTTTTGACGTCCATTTGCCAGATCTCATAATCATAAAATGCGGCAATTGCTAACATGATTTGGACAGACTTCAACGTCGCTACGGGTGAGAAAGTCTCATCGTAGTCAACTCCTTGAACTTGTCGATAATCCTTAGTGACAAGCCGAGCCTTATAGACGGTGACATTACCATCTGCATCACTCTTCTTCTTAAAGATCCATTTATTTTCAATGGCTTGCTTATCATCAGGCAAGTCCACCAAAGTCCATACTTTGTTCTCATACATGGATCCTATCTCGGGTTTCATGGCCTCAAGCCATTTGTTGGAATCCGGGCTCGCCATCGCTTCTTCATAGTTCGAAGGTTCACCGTTGTCCAACAACATGATCTCCAGGACAGGGTTGCCGTACCACTTTGGTCTGGAACGTGTCCTAGTGGACCTTCGACGTTCAATAGTAACTTGATCTGAAATTTTATGATTATCATCATTAACTTCCTCTCTAGCCGGTGGAGGCTCCACAGAAACAACTTCCTGTGCTGCGCTACTCTCCGGTTCGAGTGGAGGTAAAATTACCTCATCAAGTTCTATTTTCCTCCCACTTACTTCTTTCAAGAGAAACTCTTTCTCGAGAAAGGATCCATTCTTGGCAACAAAGACTTTGCCTTCGGATCTGAGGTAGAAGGTATACCCAATAGTCTCTTTGAGATATCCTACGAAGACGCACTTTTCCGCTTTGGGTTCGAGCTTCTCAGGTTGAAGTTTCTTCACGTAAGCATCACATCCCCAAACTTTTAGAAACGACAGCTTAGGTTTCTTTCCAAACCATAATTCATACGGTGTCGTCTCAATGGACTTTGGTGGTGCCCTATTTAAAGTGAATGCGGCAGTCTCTAATGCATATCCCCAAAATGATAGCGGTAAGTCGGTAAGAGACATCATAGATCGCACCATATCCAATAGAGTGTGACTACGACGTTGAATCACACCATTTCGCTGAGGTGTGCCACGTGGCGTGAGTTGTGAAACAATTCCACATTTCCTAAGGTGCGTGCCAAACTCGTGACTTACATATTCTCCGCCACGATCAGATCGTAGGCACTTTATTTTCCTGTCACGTTGATTCTCTACCTCACTCTGAAATTCCTTGAACCTTTCAAAGGTTTCAGACTTATGTTTCATTAAGTAGACATACCCATATTGTTGGGAGACGTAGTAGTAAATCAAAAAAATTCCTACGTGTCACCAAGATCTATCTGTGGAGAAACCAGCAACGAGAGGGGAGAGATTGCATCTTCATACCTTGGAAGATCGCTAAGCGGAAGCGTTACAAGAACGCGGTTGGTGGAGTCGTACTCGCAGCGATTCAGATCGCGGTGGATTCCGATCTCAGACCCGAACAACGGCGCCTCCGCGTTCAACACATGTGCAGCCCGATGACGACTCCTACGCCTTGATCCAGCAAGGAGGAAGGAGAGGTTGAGGGAGAGCTCTGGCACCACGACAGCGTGGTGACGGTGGAGCTACGTGGACTCCGGCAGGGCTTCGCCAAGCGCTACGGAGAACGAGGAAGAGGAAGGGTAAGGCTATGCCGAGGGAGAGAGAAGTCGTGTCTCAAATCAGCCCAAACCCTTGGGTATATATAGGAGGAGGGAGAGGGAGGGCTTCCTTGGCCCCTCCTCCAAGGAGGAGTGGTTCGGCCGAACTAGGGGGAGAGTCCACCTCCCATAAGGGAGGCGGATCTCCTTCTTTTCAAACTCCTTTGCCCTATCTCCTTATCTCCAGCCGCATGGGCCATTCCGGAAGGCCTTGGACAGCCCAATAAGGGCTGGAACACCTCCTCTAAGGGCCCACGAAGTCCTATGGTCGTCACACCCCTCCCGGTGGTCCTCCGGCACCCTCCCGGTACACTACCGATGAGCCCGAAAACTTTCCGTGACCAAAACTGGACTTCCTATATATCAATATTTACCTCCGGACCATTCCGGAGCTCCTCGTGACGTCTGGGATCTCATCCGGGACTCCGAACAACCTTCGGTAACCACGTACAACATTTCCCTATAACCCTAGCGTCATCGAACCTTAAGGTGTAGACCCTACGGGTTCGGGAGACATGTAGACATGACCGAGACACCTTTCCGGTCAATAACCAATAGCGGGATCTGGATACCCATGTTGGCTCCCACATGCTCCACAATGATCTCATCGGATGAACCACTATGTCAGGGATTCAATCAATCCCGTATACAATTCCCTTTGTCTATCGGTATCATACTTGCCCGAGATTCGATCGTCGGTATCTCGATACCTTGTTCAATATCGTTACCGGCAAGTCTCTTTACTCGTTCCGTAATACATCATCCCATGGCTAACTCCTTAGTCACATTGAGCTCATTATGATGATGTCTTACCGAGTGGGCCCAGAGATACCTCTCCGTCACACGGAGTGACAAATCCCAGTCTCGATACGTGCCAAGCCAACAGACACTTTCAGAGATACCCATAGTGCACCTTTGTAGCCACCCAGTTACGTTGTGACATTTGGCACGCCCAAAGCATTCCTACGGTATCCGGGAGTTGCACAATCTCATGGTCTAAGGAAACGATACTTGACATTGAAAAGCTTTAGCAGACGAACTACACGATCTTGGGCGCTGCTTAGGATTGGGTCTTGTCCATCACATCATTCTCCTAATGATGTGATCCCGTCATCAATGACATACAATGTCCATGGCCATGAAACCGTGACCATCTATTGCTCAATGAGCTAGCCAACTAGAGGCTTACTAGGGACATGTTGTGGTCTATGTATTCACACATGTATTACGGTTTCCGGTTAACACAATTATAGCATGAACAATAGACAATTATCATGAACTAGGAAATACAATAATAACCATTTTATTATTGCCTCTACGGCATATTTCCAACAGTCTCTCACTTGCACTAGAGTCAATAATCTAGTTACATTGTGATGAATCGAATACCCATGTCATTCTGGTGTTGATCATGTTTTGCTCGTGAGAGAGGTTTAGTCAACGGATCTGCGACATTCAGATCCGTATGCACTTTACAAATATCTATATCTCCCTCCTGAATGTAATCACAGATGGAGTTGAAGCGCCACTTGATGTGTCTTGTCTTCTTGTGAAACCTGGGCTACTTCGCAAGGGCAATAGCTCCAGTGTTGTCACAGAATAGAGTCATCGAGCCCGACGCGCTTGGAGTTACTCCTAGGTCGGTGATGAACTCCTTCATCCAGACTCCTTCCTTTGCTTCTTCCGAAGCAGCTATGTACTCCGCTTCACATGTAGATGCCGCCACGATGCTTTGCTTGCTGCTGCACCAGCTGACTGCCCCTCCGTTCAAAATATATACGTATCTGGTTTGCGACTTGGAGTCATCTGGATCTGTGTCGAAGCTAGCATCGACGTAACCCTTTACGACGAGCTCTTCGGCACCTTCATATACGAGAAACATGTCTTTTGTCCTTTTCAGGTACTTCAGGATATTCTTGACCGCTGTCCAGTGTTCCGCTCCGGGATCACTTTGGTACCTCCCCACCAAACTTATGGCAAGGTTCACATCAGGTCTGGTACACAGCATGGCATACATAATAGAGCCTATGGCTGAAGCATAGGGGATGACACTCATCTCTTCTCTATCCTTTGCCGTGGTCGGGCATCGAGTCGTACTCAATCTCACACCCTGTAACACAGGCAAGAACCACTTCTTGGACTGATCCATATTGAACTTCTTCAATATCTTTTCAAGGTATGTGCTTTGTGAAAGACCTATGAGGCGTCTCAATCTATCTCTATAGATCTTAATACCTAATGTGTAAGCAGCTTCTCCAAGGTCCTTCATTGAAAAATACTTATTCAAGTAGGCCTTTACACTTTCCAAAAGTTATATATCATTTCCCATTATCAGTATGTTATCCACATATAATATGAGAAATGCTACAGAGCTCCCACTCACTTTCTTGTAAATACAGGGTTCTCCATAAACCTATATAAACCCAAACGCTTTAATCACCTCATTAAAGCGAATGTTCCAACTCCGAGATGCTTGCACCAGCCCATAGATGGAGCGATGGAGCTTGCATACTTTGTTAGCATCTTTAGGATCGACAAAACCTTCCGGTTGCATCATATACAGTTCTTCCTTGAGGAAGCCATTAAGGAATGCCGTTTTGACGTCCATTTGCCACATCTCATAATCATAAAATGCGGCAATTGCTAACATGATTCGGATAGACTTCAGCATCGCTACGGGTGAGAAAGTCTCATCGTAGTCAACTCCTTGAACTTGACGATAACCCTTAGCGACAAGCCGAGCCTTATAGACGGTGACATTACCATCCGCGTCACTCTTCTTCTTAAAGATCCATTTATTTTCAATGGCTCGCTTATCATCAGGAAAGTCCACCAAAGTCCATACTTTGTTCTCATACATGGATCCTATCTCGGATTTCATGGCCTCAAGCCATTTGTTGGAATCTGGGCCCGCCATCGCTTCTTCATAGTTCGAAGGTTCACCGTTGTCTAACAACATGATCTCTAGGACAGGGTTGCCATACCACTCTGGTGCGGAACGTGTCCTAGTGGACCTTCGAAGTTCAATAGTAACTTGATCTGAAGTTTCATGATCATCATCATCATTAACTTCCTCTCTAGCCGGTGTAGGCTCCACAGAAACAACTTCCTGTGCTGCGCTACTCTCCGGTTCGAGTAGAAGTATAGTTACCTCATCAAGCTCTATTTTCCTCCCACTTACTTCTTTCGAGAGAAACTCTTTCTCGAGAAAGGATCCATTCTTGGCAAAAAAACACTTTACCTTCAGATCTGAGGTAGAAGGTATACCCAATAGTCTCTTTGGGATAACCTATGAAGACGCACTTTTCCGCTTTGGGTTCGAGCTTCTCAGGTTGAAGTTCTTCACATAAGCATCACATCCCCAAACTTTTAGGAACGATAGCTTAGGTTCCTTTCCAAACCATAATTCATACGGTGTCATCTCAATGGATTTTGACTGTGCCCTATTTAAAGTGAATGCGGCAGTCTCTAATGCATATCCCCAAAATGATAGCGGTAAGTCGGTAAGAGACATCATAGATCGCATCATATCAAATAGAGTGCAATTACGACGTTCAGACACACCATTTGGCTAAGGTGTGCCAGGCGGCGTGAGTTGTGAAACAATTCCACATTTCCGTAGGTGCGTGCCAAACTCGTGACTTAAATATTTTCCGCCACGATCAGATCGTAGGCACTTTATTTTCCTGTCACGTTGATTCTCTACCTCACTCTGAAATTCCTTGAACCTTTCAAAATTTTCAGACTTATGTTTCATTAAGTAGACATATCCATATCTACTCAAGTCATCAGTGAGGGTGAGAACATAACGGTAGCCACCAATAGCCTCGACACTCATTGGACGGCATACATCGGTATGTATTATTTCCAACAAGTCAGTTGCTCGCTCCATTGTTCCGGAGAACGGAGTCTTGGTTATTTTTCCCATGAGGCATGGTTCGCACGTGTCAAATGATTTGAAACCAAGAGACGCCAAAAGTCCATCAGTATGGAGCTTCTTCATGTGTTTGACACAAATATGACCAAGGCGGCAGTGCCACATGTAAGTGGGACTACCGTTATCAACCTTACACTTTTTGGTACTCACACTATGGACATGTGTAACATCACGTTCGAGATTCATCAAAAATAAACCATTGACCAGCGGGGCATGACCATAAAACATTTCTCTCATATAAATAGAACAACCATTATTCTCAGATTTAAATGAGTAGCCATCTCGCATCAAGCGAGATCCAGATAAAATGTTCATGCTCAAAGCTGGTACTAAATAAAAATTATTAAGGTTTAGCACCAATCCCGAAGGTAGATGTAGAGGTAGCGTGCCGACGGCGATCACATCGACCTTGGAACCATTCCCGACGTGCATCGTCACCTCGTCCTTTGCTAGCCTCCGCTTATTCCGTAGCTCCTGCTTCGAGTTACAAATGTGAGCAACTGCACCAGTATCAAATACCCAAGAGCTACTACGAGCACTGGTTAGGTACACATCAATAACAAGTATATCACATATACTTTTAATGTTGCCGTCCTTATTATCCGCTAAGTACTCGGGGCAGTTCCGCTTCCAGTGACCGGTACCCTTGCAATAAAAACACTCAGTCTCAGGCTTGGGTCCATTCTTGTTCTTCTTCTTCCTGGCAACTTGCGTACCGGGCGCGGCAACAGCTTTGCCGTCCTTCTTGAAGTTCTTCTTACCCTTGCCTTTCTTGAAACTAGTGGTCTTATTCACCATCAACACTTGATGCTCCTTTTTGATCTTGACTTCTGCTGATTTGAGCATCGAGTACAACTCAGGAATGGACTTCTCCATCCCCTGCATGTTGTAGTTCATCACAAAGCTCTTGTAGCAAGGTGGAAGCGACTGGAGGATTCTGTCAATGACCGAGTCATCCGGGAGATTAACTCCCAGCTGAGTCAAGTGGTTGTGTAGCCCAGACATCTTGAGGATGTGCTCACTGACAGAACTATTCTCCTCCATCTTACAGCTGAAGAACTTGTCGGAGGCGTCATATCTCTCGACCCGGGCATGAGCTTGGAAAACCAGTTTCAACTCTTGGAACATCTCATATGCTCCGTGTTGCTCAAAACGCTTTTGGAGCCCCGGTTCTAAACAATAAAGCACGCCGCACTGAACAAGGGAGTAATCATCGCAGCGAGAATGCCAAGCGTTCGCAACGTCTTGCTCTGCTGGGAGAAGGGGTGGGTCACCTAGTGGTGCATCAAGGACATACAATTTCTTGGAAGCTGTGAGGATGATCCTCAAGCTACGGACCCAGTCCGCATAGTTGCTTCCATCATCTTTCAGTTTGGTTTTCTCTAGGAACGCGTTGAAATCGAGGGTGACATTCGCGTTGGCCATTGGATCTACAATATAGATTGTAAAGATAATTTTAGTCTAAGTTCATGATAATTAAGTTCACATAATCAAATTATTTAATGAACTCCCACTTAGATAGACATCTCTCTAGTCATCTAAGTGACACATGATCCATTTTAACTAGCCCGTGTCCGATCATCACGTGAGATGGACTAGTCATCCATGGTGAACATCTCTATGTTGATCGTATCTTCTATACGACTCATGTTCGACCTTTCGGTCTTCCGTGTTTTGAAGCCATGTCTGTACATGCTAGGCTCGTCAAGTCAACCTAAGTGTTCCGCCTGTGTAAATCTGGCTTACACCTGTTGTATGCGAACGTTAGAACTTATCACGCCCGATCATCACGTGGTGCTTCGGAAAGACGATCCTTAGCAACGGTGCACAGTTAGGGTGAACACTTCTCTTGAAATTTTATTGAGAGATCATCTTATTTACTACCGTCGTTCTAAGCAAATAAGATGTAAACATGATAAACATCACATGCAATCAATATAGTGACATGATATGGCCAATATCATCTTGTTCCTTTGATCTCCATCTTCGGGGAACCATGATCATCACTGTCACTTGCACGACACCATGATCTCCATCACTGTGGCTTCATGAAGTTGTCTTGCCAACTATTACTTCTACTATTATGGCTAACGTTTAGCAATAAAGTAAAGTAATTACATGGCGTTTATGATTGACACACATGTCATATAATAAAATAAGACAACTCATATGGCTCCTACCGGTTGTCATACTCATCGACATGAAAGTCGTGAATCCTATTACAAGAACATGATCAATTTCATACATCACAATGCATCACACCACATTCTTTGGTCATATCACATCACAAGGCATATGCTGCAAAAACAAGTTAGACGTCATCTAATTTGTAGTTGCAAGTTTTTACGTGGCTGCTATAGGTTTCTAGCAAGAACGTTTCTTACCTACGCCAAAACCACAATGTGATACGCCAATTGCTATTTACCCTTCATAAGGACCCTTTTCATCGAATCCAATCCGACTAAGGTGGGAGAGACAGTCACCCGCTAGCCACCTTATGCAATAAGTGCATGTCAGGCAGTGGAACCAGTCTCACGTAAGCGTACGTGTAAAGTCGGTCCGGACCGCTTCAACCCACAATACCGCCGAATCAAGATAAGACTAGTAGTGGTAAGCATATTAACAAAATCAACGCCCATAACAACTTGTGTTCTACTCGTGCATAGATTCTACGCATAGACCTAGCTCTGATACCACTGTTGGGAGACGTAGTAGTAAATCAAAAAAAATTCCGACGTGTCACTAAGATCTATCTATGGATAAACCAGCAACGATAGGGGAGAGATTGCATCTTCATACCTTTGAAGATCGCTAAGTGGAAGCGTTACAAGAATGCGATTGGTGGAGTCGTACTCGTAGCGATTCAAATCGTGGTGGATTCCGATCTCAGCGCCGAACAACGGTGCCGCCGCGTTCAACACACGTGCAGCCCGATGACGTCTCCTACGCCTTGATCCATCAAGGAGGAAGGAGAGGTTGAGGGAGAGCTCTGGCAGCACGATGGTGTGGTGACGGTGGAACTACGTGGACTCTGGCAGAGCTTCGCCAAGCGCTACGGAGAACGAGGAAGAGGAAGGGTAAGGCTGCGCCGAGGGAGAGAGAAGTCGTGTCTCAAATCAGCCCAAACCCTTGGGTATATATAGGAGGAGGGAGAGGGAGGGCTGACTTGGCCCCTCCTCCAAGGAGGAGAGGTTCGGCCGAACTAGGGGAGAGTCCACCTCCCACAAGGGAGGTGGATGGAGTCCTTTTCAAACTCCTTTGCCCTATCTCCTTAACTCCAGCCGCATGGGCCTTTCCGAAAGGCCTTGGCCATCCCAATAAGGGATGGTACACCTCCTCTAAGGGCCCACGAAGTCCTATGGCGTCACACCCCTCCCGGGGGTCCTCCGGCACCCTCCTGGCACTCCCGGTACACTACCGATGAGCCCGAAAACTTTCCAGTGACCAAAACTGGACTTCCTATATATCAATCTTTACCTCTGGACCATTTCGGAGCTCCTCGTGACGTCCGGGATCTTATTCGGGACTCCAAACAACCTTCGGTAACCACGTACAACATTTCCCTATAACCCTAGCGTCATCGAACCTTAAGTGTATAGACCCTACGGGTTCGGGAGACATGTAGACATGACCGGGACACCTTTCCGGTCAATAACCAACAGCGGGATCTCGATACCCATGTTGTCTCCCACATGCTCCACGATGATCTCATCAGATGAACCACGATGTTGGGGATTCAATCAATCCCGTAAACAATTCCCTTTGTCTATTGGTATGATACTTGCCCGAGATTCGATCGTCGGTATCTCCATACCTTGTTCAATCTCGTTACCGGCAAGTCTCTTTACTTATTCCGTAATACATCATCCCATGGCTAAATCCTTAGTCACATTGAACTCATTATGATGATGTCTTACCGAGTGGGCCCAGAGATACCTCTCCGTCACACGGAGTGACAAATCCTAGTCTCGATTCGTGCCAACCCAACAGACACTTTTGGTGATACCGTAGTGCACCTTTGTAGCCACCCAGTTATGTTGTGACGTTTGACACACCCAAAGCATTCCTATGGTATCCGGGAGTTGCACAACCTCATGGTCTAAGGCAACTATACTTGACATTGAAAAGCTTTAGCAGACGAACTACACGATCTTGTGCTATGCCTAGGATTGGGTCTTGTCCATCACATCATTCTTCTAATGATGTGATCCCATTATCAACGACATCCAATATCCATGGCCATGAAACCGTGACCATCTATTGATCAACGAGCTAGCCAACTAGAGGCTTACTAGGGACATGTTGTGGTCTATGTATTCACACATGTATTACGGTTTCTGGTTAACACAATTATAGCATGAACAATAGACAATTATCATGTACTAGGAAATACAATAATAACAATTTTATTATTTCCTCTAGGGCATATTTCCAACACATATTTTCTCAAGTCATCAGTGAGGGTGAGAACATAACGGTAGCCACCGCGAGCCTCGACACTCATTGGACCGCATACATCGGTATGTATTATCTCGAACAAGTCAGTTGCTTGCTCCATTGTTCCGGAGAATGGAGTCTTGGTCATCTTGCCCATGAGGCATGGTTTGCACGTGTCAAATGATTCAAAATCAAGAGATTCCAAAAGTCCATCAGCATGGAGCTTCTTCATGTGTTTGACACCAATATGACCAAGGCAGCAGTGCCACATGTAAGTGGGACTATCGTTATCAACCTTACATTTTTTTGTTACTCCCACTATGGACATGTGTAACATCACGTTCGAGATTCATTAAAAATAAACCATTGACCAGCGGGGCATGACCATAAAACATTTCTCTCATATAAATAGAACAACCATTATTCTCAGATTTAAATGAGTATCCATCTCGCATCAAGCGAGATCCAGATACAATGTTCATGCTCAAACACTAGTGCAGAACAGGCCTATAGTCCTGGGTCGGATGGACCTTTAGTACTGGTTCCCCAACCGGTACTAATGGGTCGGGACTAAAGGTCCATACCTTTAGTTCCGGTTGGAGAACGGACCGGTACTAAAGGCCCTCCACGTGGCTGCCTGTGTGGACTGGTGGTGGAAGACCTTTAGTACGGGTTGGTGATACCAACCGGTACTAAGTCTTCTGTTTTTTAGCTTTTAATTAGGTTTTAATTTTCCTCTCTATTTTTTGTGTTTTCCATTCATTTCAAATTTATTTTACGGTGTTACATACTGTAAACAGTACACAAGTTCATGCATATATATATGTAATATAATATACAATATCTCATACACAGTATATATATATACAAATGGAATTACACATCCATATAAATTCGGGACTTATAATTAACTTAAGGCCGAAAACCCGGCCAGGACTAGCTAGCTAGTGCTCCGGATGAAATCTCAGTTCTCTACTACTGATTTGCTGGCATTATTGAGGCGGCGGTAAGGAATAGTGCTCTCTGTTTACATGAATGACATGTTGAAGAAGAAATGCCGCAAATTCCTCTTGAAGTGCTACAAAGCGTTTCTCAGGTGAGAGCTTCGACATCATCTGCCAAACCTGGAGTTGTCTTTCACGTGCTGCTCTGCGACGTATATGACTTTCGGTCTGGATGCGAATGTTCTCGCAGAGGAAATATCCACATAAATTTGTCCCCTATGGCTGCTTCGCGCACTTTGCAAAATAATTGAATTGAATAAGATAATTAATAATCGAGCATGATAATGGTATTGAAAATAGAATTAATGAGATGCGTGGACCTAGTACTACTACTTAATTACCTGCATCTTTTTCCACTTCAGCTTCGGTTTACATTGACGACCGTGATGGGTTTTTTCTATCATCTTTTTCCAAACACTACCCGGTAAAGAAAAAGAACGAAAGAGTTATTATAATTACTTTTGATATCAGGAAATAATGAAAGAAAGCAAGGTCGATAAAGATTGAAATTACCATTCTATCATAAAATACAAGTCCACGTATGATTGTTCTGGTGTATCTAGTGATTCGTACACTTGACAAGTCCATCCGCGAGGATAATATATAGGAGGATATAGTGGTCTCTATGCAGAAGTTTATATAATTAAGCAGGTATGCGCATATAACTCATCAACTACACTTGACAGCGAGCTAGTAAGCAAAAATAGAATTTGTAGTATACAAGAGAGTAAACACTCATCCCATGTTGTAAGGAAATATTATAGTAGATTTGTTGGTATTCATTATTGCCTCTAGAAAATTTTCCAAGAGATCTTCTGTATCCTTGGCATAATGTTTTACCACATGACCATTAACGGTACTTGGGTCGATGAACTCAATGTCATCGATTCCCTCTTGTTTCAATTCCCACATCTTCAATCTGCATAATAGCGTAGAAAAGAACATATATAGTGAGGATAAGTCAATGAATGATATCTTAGCTAGAGACTTAAATTACTAAAGATATAAATCACTTACAGACAATAGGAACTGATGAGAGTTTTGTCGATAGAGTCCATGTGGTATAACTGGAAAAGTTCTGAGAATTCAAGACATATGTCACATGCATTGACGTAATGCTCTTTCCTTACTTTGACCATGACCGCCGTCTCCCCTCGCTTTGCTTCACGCATGTACCAATCATGCAACCGTCGCATCGCAGTTGGTAGTTCCTTGTACTGCTCGGGTGTGACAAGTGATTTTCCGACGGCATATTGCATTGCGTACTCAGTTGCATCGTACCCGTGGATTTCCTCGGTGCCAAGGATTTGGTCAAGAGTGAGACCTGCAGCCTTTAGTACTTCGAGGTCGATTGGGTTGCCTTGCATGTCAACTGGTTGGATCGGTTGCTTGCTTGGATTGGTACTCACCTTGAGCGGAGAGATCGATTGCTTGGATTGTTCTCCGAGCCGGGGAACTGTTTTCCCACTAATTGATGCCGTACTTCCCGACTTCTTCCTTGGGCTGGGCCGACTTCTCTGCTCACTTGCCTTCTGAATCTGTCGCTCATAGTCTGTCGACATACGCTCGATATATGCCGGGGGTCGATTAATAAAGTGTTCCATAAAGTGCTCTTGGACTTTTTTGGGTATTACCTCCTTTGGCGGCACGGTCTTCTTCGCAAAAAAGGCTTTCACTTGGAGATCGCATTCAATTTTATTTTCCTACGGTGTCATGTCATAAGGCAGCTTCCTTCTGGCCGGAGGCTCAGGTTTCTTCTTTGCTTTCTTCGAAGAGGACTGCTGGTGGCCTTCCTCTTTTGGGAGCCCCGCTGGCGGGACTGCTGCCGGGGTGGAGTCGGCTCACGCGGCCAAGATCGATATCGATGATGATATGGACTCGTGTCGTGCTCCGTCCCGAGGTTGGGAGGACTGCTCATGGCGAGGTGGGGAGGAATGCTGGCGAGTGGGGACGCCTCTTGAGGTGCGAACGACTGTGGGGGAGCTCGAGGTGGGGAGGACTGCTGGCGAGGTGACTGCTGCCGAGGTGACTGCTGGCGAGGTGGGGAGGACTGCTGGCGCTGCGATGCCTCTGGCTGGGATCCCTCGCGCTGGACATCGATACTCGGAGTAGCCGGTGGCCTTAGCGCCGAGTGTGGAAAGACGATGCAGTCCTTACTCCATAGAATGAGACCACGGCTGGCTTCTGCCAATGTGGACTCCCCCTCGCCTCCAGGGATGTCAAGCAATAGTTCATGATATCCCGGCTCTATTGCGTCCACCGCGACACGAGCATACCCAGCTGGAACCGGCACGGGTATGTTCTTCATTTTCTGGATTAGCTCACAAGATGTCTTCTCGGTGATATCATCCACGGGGGTGTGACTCAGCGGTGCCCCCATGGAACCCATGCCGCTTTTCGACATTGTAGATGGGACGGGTTCTTCCCCTGCCTCCTGCTGCGGAGTTTCCCTTTGCTGGGTCAGTACCTGTATCTACAGCTGCTGCTGCTCGTACTTCTGTTCCAACTTCGAAAGTCGGTCTGCTTCCACCTTCTTTTTTCTCGAATGGCTTTTATATCTGTCCTGCCATCCCGCAAACCCCTCGTACCACGGAACAACGCCCATGCCTTGTGTTTGTCCTCCGTGTTCGGAATTCCTGAGGGCACGTGTAAGCTCGTCGTTCTCTCTATCGGGGTGAAACCGTCCTTCTGGGGCATCTTTTATTGCTTGAATCAACTCATCTGATGCATGCTTCAGACTGGCCAGTGCAATAATCTTCCCTGTGGCTGGGTCCACCTTTCCCCCATGCGCAAAAACCCGATTCCTACACCTCTTGGGCCAGTTGAATGTTACTGGAGCGATCCCTTCAGCAAGCATCTTATTCTCTAATGCATCCAACTTAGGAATGGCTGACTTGTATCCACCTGTCCCTAGTTTATGGTGATACTTTTTTTCTCAGCATTTATCTTATTCTTTGCCAACTTCTCCATAGCAGCTATCGATGTCTTGTATTCGATAAATGCGTCCCAGTGATCCCTTACCTTCTCGTATATTTCTTTGAATTCGGGCGCCTTCTTGCCTCTAGCGTTGTACTCGGTCCATAATCTTTTCTTCCAAGTCTGGAACGTGTCGGCCATCTTATGGAGAGCAAACTCCTTGACTTTGTTCCTTTGATGCTCCGAGAGAGAATCCGGTAGGGTGAAATGCTCCATCAGCTCTCGCCAAAGGGCATCTTTAATTCTTGTATCCACATAATTCACTCCTGTTTTTGGTTTCTTTGGCTGAATCCATTCATGCATTGTGATCGGGACTCCGTCCCTAACAACCACTCCGCATTGACGCACAAATGTCTTGGCATTGGCTTCAGGGTGAGTCGGTTCGCCATTATGTTTGAAAGCATCAAGATTGAGCTTTACATTGCCGTCCAATATTTTGGCAGCGCCTCGTACAATTCTACTAGATTAGCTCGATCCGGAGGGCTGATAATTAAAATAAGAAAATTTGTTAATATATATATATATGTATATACAAATCAATTAATACACATGTAATGATCACCAGAGGCTAATGGATGTGTATATACCTCGTTGAACATTCTTGGTTGTTCCGGATTTTGGAACATAAGTTGTTCTTCCTCGGTCTCACATCCATCACCGTGATCGTTCAGATATTGTGAGCGATCATCATGATCATGTGATTCACCTCGAAGGTCCGCTGGGTTTTCGGAGGAGCGTATCATGTCGAAGATGTCCTCTTCATGAGCTCTACCGGTATTGTCCATAGCTTAATAACTAGTCCATAATAATATAGATAAAACAAATTAGTATTTAAATTAGCATGCATTCAAGAAGCAAAATAACTGATATTTAATTAATAATGCATCATCGAATACATATATAGTATATTTCTTAGAAAAGATCTCATCTGCATAATCTTGGATAATTTTCAATACATCGGCTAATCTCCATCGATCTAGCTAATACATCATAGTAATACATCATAATAGTAGCTAGCTAATATATCGATCTAGCTAGAACCCTAGCGCCCGACGGATATCGGGGCAGGCGATGGACACCCAAAGAGAAGGAACCATCACAGGAACATAGCTCCAGTGAGATCCCTGAAGAATCTGCCAGGTATTGTCGGACCTGGCCTCCAAAGCTGCCATGTAGCGTCGGACGTGCTCGTTCTCCTTGCTGACATGGTACTGTACCACCTCCGCGGGGGACTCAAGCCTCTCGATCGTCTGTGGCCCATGCGGCCGCCACCACAGAACCTCCGGGTCGACGATGGGCTGGCTCCTCACCAAGCTGCGCCGCCCGGAAGGCAGCACCTCCCAGTACCAGACCGGCGGAGCCCAGTCCCTGACAGGGCCCCTCGGCTCAAGCAAGTAACCTCCTCCGGCGACTCGACGACAAGGATGCGGGATCGGCATCTTCGCCGTCGAGAAGAAACACTTAATTACGAAAACAAATTAAATAAGACTTAGCAAAATTAACAATTAACAAAATCAAGAATTATGGCATGCTTTGGATCCTAATGCGTGTGTGACTATCGGTCTGTCGAGACTTTCCTTAAATTACTCTCACATATCTCATGGTGTGTTGGTGCATACTCTCTCACATTGATACGGTGGTGTATATATGTTGGTGGACACTCACTCGCAGTATAGGTTCGACCGGCAGTGATGGACGCTTCCCCTCTCCTCTTCTTGCACAATATATCGATGAGTATATCGTAAAGAAGAGGAGAAAGAGGAAGCGCCCCCCACGACAATAGTCGGGATTTCTCCATCAAGAACACACATGAAACCCTAAACTTAATTAGGATCGACGACAGACCGAAAGTCACACACGCATTAGGATCCAAACTAAATTAAACCTAAAACTAAACTAAACATAAACTAAATTAAACCTAAACTAAACATAAACTAACACATATCCTAATAACCTGACAACCTAACTAACTAACTAACGAAATAGGGGTGTTGTGTCGTGGTCGGGGTCGGGTGTCGGGGGTGTCGTGTCGGGGTGTCGGGGTTCGACGTCGAGGGACCCTAGATAACCTAGCATCTACACACCAGTCTGGCGATCATCGGGGCAATCGTCGAGGAGAGGGGTCGGCCGGGAGATCTCACCTAGCCTCCTGACCCGGAGGTGGCGTCGGCGACGGGCTCGGGGCGGCGGCAATGTGATCACGGAGCGGCGGCCGAAGTGAGCGGGCTGGCAGCGACGGGACCGGCGACGGGACCGGCGACGAGGGGCGGCGTCCGGGTAGGCGAGGGCGACCGCGGCGAGGGCGCCGACGGCAAGGGTGACGGCGGCGGTGGTGAGGGCGACGGCGGCAAGGGGCGGCATCTGGGTAGGCGAGGGCGACGGTGGCGAGGGCGACGGCGGCGGTGGTGAGGACGACGGCGGCGCGACCGACGGCGGCGAGGGCGATGCCGGTGGTGGTGCGATGGCAGCGGTGGTGAGGGCGACGACAATGGCGTGGTGGTGGTGCAACGGCGGCGAGGGCGACGACGGCGAGAGCGACGGTGGCAAGAGCGACGACGGCGAGGGCGACGGCGGCAAGGGCAACGGCGGCGAGGGCGACGGCGGCGAGGGCGACGGCGGCGAGGGCGACGGCGGCGAGGGCGACGGCGGCGAGGGCAACGGCGGCGAGGGCGACGGTGGCGAGGGCGACGACGGCGGTGGTGAGGGCGACGGCGGCGCGACCGACGGCGGCGAGGGCGACGACGGTGGTGGTGCGACGACGGCGGTGGTGAGGGCGCGACAATGGCGCGGTGGTGGTCCGACGGCGGCGAGGGCGACGACGGCGAGAGCGACGGCGGCAAGGGCGAGGGCGGCGAGGGCGACGGCAATGGCGATTTCGGTAGCCTAGCGGCGCAAGTTGAGCTCTCCCGGTGCGTTGCTCGGCCCGGACGACGAAGTCTTTAGTACCGGTGCGTGCCACACACCGGTACTAAAGGTCCACCGCACCTTTAGTACCGGTGCGTGACTAGCACCGGTACTAAAGAGCCACGCACCGGTACTAAAGGTCCTGCCAAAAGAGCGCGGGGGCGATGGACCTTTAGTACCGGTGCGTGGCTAGCACCGGTACTAAAAGTGTTTTTTAATTAAATATTAGTTATTATTTTCAGAGAAACCCCGTAAACTTTAGAAAATCGTAGAAAAAACGTAGGACTCCAATGGAAATAAATAATATATGAAAAATTATCAGAAAAATATAAAGAATCTGTTTATGGCATTTCCATGCATGTTTGAACAACTTCAACTGCCGTATAAGATAATTTGATTAAATATGGCATTTGAAATATTCATATCTCGAGTTTGAAAAGTAGTACAAATGAACTCTGAAAAGGTTGTAACTTAGCATGACATCATAATTTCAACCACATAGCAACTTCTAGAGAGTTGAGAGGGTTACGGCAAAAACTGGATGCACTTCGTGTACAAATTGGACAATCTCATAAGAAGTATGAGGGTTTCGGACGAAAACTCATCTATTACGAAGAGATTTCATTTTTAATAACTTATTTTAACTCCATACTTTTGTGTGTTAAATATGCACCATTCAAAGGCACATCATCAATTTTCAACCCTTTTTGACTTCATTTGATATTTTTCATGCATTTAATGATTTATTTTGAGCTAATTGACACTGAATTTAAAAAGCAGTACAAATGAACTCTGAAAAGGTTGTAACTTGGCATGACATCATAATTTCACCCACATAGCAACTTCTAAAGAGTTGAGAGGGTTACGGCAAAAACTGGATGCATTTCGTGTACAAATTGGACAATCTCATAAGAAGTATGAGGGTTTCGGACGAAAACTCATCTGTTACAAAGGGATTTCATTTTTAATAACTTATTTTAACTCCATACTTTTTGTGTGTTCAATATGCACCATTCAAAGGCACATCATCAATTTTCAACCCTTTCTGACTTCATTTGATATTTTTCATGCATTTAATGATTTATTTTGAGCTAAATGACCCTGAATTTGAAAAGCAATAAAAATGAACTCTGAAAAGGTTGTAACTTGGCATGACATCATAATTTCACCCACATAGCATACGGCAAAAACTGGATGCACTTCGTGTACAAACTGTTACAAAGATATACCATGCTAGCTAGGAAATGCATGCATGTCCTTCACATAAATATATAGAAAGTGATGACGGTGAAGCCGGTCACATCCCAGAGTGGGATCTCGCGGTGTAAGACCTTTTCTGCGTGTTTGTCCCTTTCTTATGATTGCGCCGTAACCATGGATCATCTTCATCATTTAACAGGATGCTTGGGTCAGTCTTCACTCTGAAGGGAGGGATTTCATGAAACTTTTCATAATCTTCGGACATGTCTGTCTTGTCCTCCACTCCCACAATGTTTCTTTTCCCTGAAAGAACTATGTGGCGCTTTGGCTCATCGTATGATGTATTCGCTTGCTTATCTTTTTTCTCCTCGGTTTGCTAGACATGTCCCTCACATAAAAAACCTGAGCCACATCATTGGCTAGGACGAATGAGTCGTCTGTGTATCCAAGGTTGTTGAGATCCACTGTTGTCATTCCGTACTGCGGGTCTACCTATACCCCGCCTCCAGTATATTTGACCCATTTGCACCGAAACAAAGGGACCTTAAGCTCAGGTCCATAGTCAAGTTCCCATATCTCCTCTATGTAACCATAATATGTGTCTTCAAAGTTGGTTCCATCATAGCGGACACCACTGTTTTGGTTGGTGCTCTTCTTATCTTGGGCGATCGTGTAAAATGTATTCCCATTTATCTTGTACCCTTTGAAAGTCGTTACAGTCGAACTTGGTGTCTTGGCCAACCAGTACAGTTCATCTGGAACATCGTTGTCATTGAAGAGCTTTGTTTGCAACCAACTAGCAAAAGTCTCCATGTGTTTACGTTCAATCCAGGGGTCAGACTGCTCCGGGTTCTTGGATCGTACAATATCCTTGTGTTCCTCCATATATGGAGTCACCAAGGTGGAATTTTGTAGAACCGTGTAGTGTGCTTGAGTGAAAGAATGCCCGTCCATATTTATTGCTTCTTTCTTTCCTAATGTGCCTTTTCCATCCAGTCTCTCCTCATGCCGCGATTCAGGAAGACCAATCGGCTTAATGTCAGGAAAAAAGTCAACACAAAACTCAATAACCTCCTCTATTCCATATCCCTTGGCGATGCTTCCTTCTGGCCTAGCACGGTTATGAACATATTTCTTTAAGACTCCCATGAACCTCTCGAAGGGGAACATATTGTGTAGAAATACAGGACGCAGAATGTTAATCTCTTCGACTAGGTGCACTAGAATGTGCGTCATAATATTGAAGAAGGATGGAGGTAACACCAACTCAAAACTGACAAGACATTGGACCAGGTCATTCTATAACCTTGGTAGGATTTCTGGATCGATTACCTTCTTAGAAATTGCATTGAGGAATGCGCATAGCTTCACAATGGTTAATCAAACATTTTCCGGTAGAAGCCCCCTAAGTGCAACCAGAAGTAATTGCGTCATAATCACGTGGCTGTCATGAGACTTTAGATTTTGAAATTTTTTCTCTGCCATATTTATTATTCCCTTTATATTCGACGAGAAGCCAGACGGGAAAATTGATACTGACCACGCATTCAAAAAAGATTTCCTTCTCTTCTTTCGTAAGAGCGTAGCTGGCAGGACCTTGATACTGCTTTGGAGGCATGCCGTCTTTTTCATTAATTCTTTGCTTGTCCTCCCGTGCCTCCGGTGTATCTTTTGTCTTTCCATACACGCCCAAGAAGCCTAGCAGGTTCACACAAAGATTCTTCGTCACATGCATCACGTCAATTGCATTGCGGACCTCTAGGGCTATCCAATATTCAAGTTCCCAAAATATAGATTTCTTCTTCCACATGGGTGTGTGTCCGTTGGCGTCATTCAGAACAGATTGTCCGCCAGGACCCTTTACAAAGATTACCTGTAAATCCTTGACCATATCAAATATATATTCACCAGTACGGAGGCCAGGCTTCTTTCGGTTATCTGGCTCACCTTTGAAATGGTTGCCTGCCTTTCTTAAGATATGTTTGATCGGTACAAATCGATGATGTCCCAGGTACACATTCTTCTTACATTTATCCAAATATATACTTTCAGTATCATCTAAACAGTGCGTGCATACATTGTATCCCTTGTTTGTATGTCCTGAAAGGTTACTAAGAGCAGGCCAATCATTGATGGTTACAAACAGCAACGCTCGTAGGTCAATTTCCTTCTGTGTGTGTGCATCCCACACACGCACACCTGGTTTTTTCCACAACTGTAGAAGTTCATCAACTAGTGGCCTTAGGTAGACATCAATGTCGTTGCCGGGTTGCTTAGGGCCTTGAATGAGCACTGGCATCATAATGAACTTCCGCTTCATGCACAACCAAGGAGGAAGGTTGTAGATACATAGAGTCACGGGCCAGGTGCTATGACTGGAGCTCTGCTCGCCAAAAGGATTCATGCCATCTATACTAAGACCAAACCATAAGTCCGTTGTGTCAGCTGCAAAGTCCTCAAACTCCCTCTCGATTTTTCTCCACTGCGACCCATCAGCGGGTTCTCTCAACATCTCGTCTTTCTTACGTTCTTCTTTGTGCCATTGCAAAAACTTGGCATGCTCTTTGTTTTGGAACAAACGTTTCAACCGTAGTATTATAGGAGCATACCACATCACCTTGGCAGGAACCCTCTTCCTGTGGCGTTCGCCCTCCACATCACCAGGGTCATCGCGGTGGATCTTATAGCGCAGTGCACCACATACCGGGCATGCATCCAAATTCTCGTACTCTTCACCGCGGTAGAGGATGCAGTCATTAGGGCATGCATGTATCTTCTGCACCTATAATCCTAGAGGGCAGACAACCTTCTTTGCTTTGTACGTACTTTCAGGCAATTCGTTATCCTTTGGAAGCATCTTCGTTATCATTATCAGCAATTCTTGAAATCCCTTGTCAGTTACACCATTCTTTGCCTTCCATTGCAGCAATTCCAACGTGGTACCCAGCTTTTTCTGGTCATCTTCACAATTTGGATACAATAATTTCTTGTGGTCCTCTAACATGCGTTTCAACTTCAACCTCTCCTTATCATTTTCGCAGTATCTCTTTGCATCAGCAATGACCTGACCCAAATCATCAGCGGGCTCATCTGATGCCTCTTCTTCAGCTTCCCCCATTGATGCCTCTTCTTCAGCTTCCCCCATTGTTGTATCAGCGAAAGGATAGTTGCCATCATCCTCTTCTTCTTCATTGTCTTCCATTATAACCCCTCTTTCTCCGTGCTTGGTCCAACAGCTATAGCCGGACATGAAACCGGACTTCAGCAGGTGGTAGTGAAGGGTTTTTGAGTTAGAGTAATTCCTATCATTCTTACAGTCACGACATGGACAACACATGAAACCATTCTGCTTATTTGTCTCAGCCACACGAATAAAATCATGCAGGCCATTAAGAAACCCTGGACTTAGTCGGTCATCGTACATCCATTGCCGGCTCATGTTCACTACACAACATCGAGGTGACCAAATTAATACAACTTCATCATCACATTACAACCAAAAGTAGAGCTAGCAATGACCAAATGTTATTACTGCAAATAATGGATACTTATAGTTCATACATATACATCTCATAAAACAACACCAACTATCTAAAACATGTGAATACAACAACAAATGCGATCATAATCGCAACTAAAGTAACAATTGAGCCAACAACATAATGATACCAAGCCTCTTTATCAATGGCATATTTTCTAATCTTTCTAAGCTTCAAGCGCATTCCAACCATCTTGTTCTTGTGATCATCGACGATATCGGCAACATGCAACTCCAATTCCATCTTCTCATCTTCAGTTCTTTTCAATTTTTATTTCAAATGATCAATTTCTTTTTTAGCTTGTGTTAATTTCTCGAGCAGAATTGCATAGTCGGTTGGAACTTCTGGTTCAACTACTTCCTATAGATAAAAATATCTACGTCAATTTGGTGGCATAATTAATTGTCATAGACATTAGATGATGTGTGAAATAGTTATAAAAGATAATTAACGACATACAACATCTGAATCATAGACTGGACGAGGGCCGACATGGGCGGATACCATAACCATTACACTATAGAATAACTAACAATAATACAAGTAAGTAAATCGTACACTCAGCTATCTAAATCATACAAGTAATTTTTTAAAAAGATTTTAAGAAGAACAAGAGGCTCACCAAGGTGGCCGGTGCCGCGACGAGACGGTGCGGACGATGGACGGTGGTTAGGACGGCCGGGGATGGTGGGAAGGCACACCAAATAAACCACACCTACACATATGCAACCCAACAAGTTAATTTGAGATCAAATTGGATATAAATCAAATAAACTCCCACAAATTACATATCACATATCTTTGAGCATACCACAAGCTAATCTAGCAAGAGATGAAGGAGCAAAGTTGTGAACCTTTATGAACACTTGGATAGATGGGGTGCCTTTAAATCTTGACAAATCCTTGGCAAAATGGAGGATGAGCTTCGAGCAAGAAGAAGAACAGGGGAGAAAACAAAGCTCTTTTGATCGGCTGCGGATGGATGTATATGTAGGAAGTCTTTAGTACCGACTGGTGTCACCAGCCGATACTAAAGGTTGCCCTTTAGTACCGGCTGGTGACACCAGCCGGTACTAAAGGTGCAAGCGGGGCCCATGTCTGACCAAAACCCTATCACGTCCCCTTTAGTACCGGCTCGTGAGACGAACCGGTACTAAAGGTCCCTCACGAGCCGGTACTAAAGGTCGCCCTGCTCCTAGTCGTTGTAGCCGGCACGAACCGGGACTAATACCATCTTTAGTACCGGTTCGTGACCAGACCGGGACTAAAGCTCGGGATGAAAGGTCTGTTTTCTACTAGTGAAAGCTAGTACTACATAAAAATTATTAAGGTTTAAAACTAATCCCGAAGGTAGATGTAGAGGTAGCGTGCCGACGGCGATCACATCGACCTTGGAACCATTCCCGACGCGCATCGTCACCTCGTCCTTTGCCAGCCTCCGCTTATTCCACACCTCCTGCTTGGAGTTACAAATGTGAGCAACTGCACCGGTATCAAGTACCTAGGAGCTACTACGAGCGCTGGTTAGGTACACATCAATAACAAGTATATCACATATACCTTTAACATTGCCGGCCTTCTTATCCGCTAAGTACTTGGGGCAGTTCCGCTTCCAGTGACTGGTACCCTTGCAATAAAAGCACTTAGTCTCAGGCTTGGGTCCATTCTTGTTCTTCTTCCCGGCAATTTGCTTACCGGGCGCGGCAACAACTTTGTCGTCCTTCTTGAAGTTCTTCTTACCCTTGCCTTTCTTGAAACTAGTGGTCTTATTCACCATCAACACTTGATGCTCCTTTTTGATCTTGACCTCCGCTGATTTCAGCATCGAGTACAACTCAGGAATGGACTTCTCCATGCCCTGCATGTTGTAGTTCATCACAAAGCTCTTGTAGCTAGGTGGAAGCGACTGAAGGATTCTGTCAATGACCGAGTCATCCGGGAGGTTAACTCCCAGCTGAGTCAAGCGGTTGTGCAACCCAGACATCTTGAGTATGTGCTCACTGACAGAACTGTTCTCCTCCGTCTTACAGCTGAAGAACTTGTCGGAGACGTCATATCTCTCGACCCGGGCATGAGCTTGGAAAACCAGTTTCAGCTCTTGGAACATCTCATATGCTCCGTGTTGCTCAAAACGCTTTTGGAGCCCCGGTTCTAAACTGTAAAGCATGCCGCACTGAACAAGGGAGTAATCATCGCAGCGTGACTGCCAAGCGTTCATAACGTCTTATTCCGATGGGAGAAAGTCACCAACGGTGCATCTAGGACATACAATCTGTTGGAAGCTATGAGGATGATCCTCAAGCTACGGACCCAGTCCACATAGTTGCTTTCATCATCTTTCAGCTTGGTTTTCTCTAGGAACGCGTTGAAGTTGAGGGTGACATTCGCGTTGGCCATTGGATCTACAATATAGATTGTAAAGACAATTTTAGACTAAGTTCATGATAATTAAGTTCACATAATCAAATTATTTAATGAACTCCCACTTAGATAGACATCTCTCTAGCCATCCAAGTGATACATGATCCATGTCAACTAGCCCGTATCCGATCATCTCGTGAGATGGACTAGTCATCCATGGTGAACATCTCCATCTTGATCGTATCTCCTATACGACTCATGTTCGACCTTTCGGTCTTCCGTGTTCCGAGGCAATGTCTGTACATGCTAGGCTCGTCAAGTCAACCTAAGTGTTTCGCGTGTGTAAATCTGGCTTACACCCGTTGTATGCGAACGTTAGAACCTATCACACCCGATCATCACGTGGTGTTTCGGAACAACGATCCTTAGCAACGGTGCATAGTTAGGGTGAACACATCTCTTGAAATTTTATTGAGAGATCATCTTATATAGTACCATCATTCTAAGCAAATAAGATGTAAACATGATAAACATCACATGCAATCAATATAGTGACATGATATGGCCAATATCATCTTGCTCCTTTGATCTCCATCTTCGGGGCACCATCATCACTGTCACCGGCACGACATCATGATCTCCATCATCATGATCTCCATCATCATGATCTCCATCATCGTGTCTTCATGAAGTTGTCTCGCCAACTATTACTTCTACTACTACGGCTAACGTTTAGCAATAAAGTAAAGTAATTACATGACGTTTATGATTGACACGCAGGTCATACAATAAAACTAGATCATTGATGGCAAGCATTGTCGCGTCCGTCTATTTTGCTCTTATTAGTTGTTTGGGATATAATATAGTTTGTATGCATTTACTTACATTGCTTGAAATATTATGCTTTCCAATTTTTCAAAATAATGATATGTAATTAAAGAGAGAATCCGATTGTTCCTATAGCTCTTGGTATGTAACTCATCTTCACTTGGGGCAACATTACAACTTCCATGTGAACATAAGCTTATATATTAATGTTGGCAGTGCCATAAGCTAAGACACTGAAAAATTGGATGTCTATGCACAGTTTGGTTCAAGCATACAAGCTTGTTTGTAGTTGTATACAAACATGGAACAAACATAATATAAAATTGCAATAAAAAATGATGGAAGAAGGCAGCGTAACAATTTACAATACTTGGAAGATAGATTGCATGGTAACATAGAGCGAACCGAAGAAGATGCATACCTCAAATTGACACCAAAAACACTGCTAAAATATTTATATAATTATGGATACATCAGATAAGGACAGAGAATAGGAGAAGCATAACAGTCTACTCTCTCCATTTTTAAATATTTGTCTTTTTAGAGATTCAACTATGTACTACATACGAAGCAAAATGAATGAATCTATACTCTAAATTATGTCTATATACATCCGTATGTAGTCCATAGTGAAATCTCTAAAAAGACAAATATTTAGGAACGGATGCAATACTACCTAAGAAAATTAACAATCTTGATTATTACATCAAAAGGAAGTCACGACATGCTTATATATCATATTATTCATGCTAACACGGATAATAATATCTTCTAACAAAAGAATGTAATTTGGCCAAAAAATAATTTTTTATACAAATTCCAATGGCAATACAATACTTTTACAATGGGGCTTAAAATTTGTTATGCCATTTTACATGGAATAGGGGGGACTAACTAAACTGAGCAAGAAAAGGCAACAACTACACAAATCAGTACTCTTTTTGTTCTTATGCATACATTATCTTTCTGTAGTAAATGTAGCTCATGAGATCATCATTGTTTTATCTAGTAAGGGCCGGAAGCTCTACATATGGGGACTATAATACATAGATACACGCAGCTTCGCAGACCAAGCCGCTGCCTCAAAGAAACCACCCTACTTGTGGTGATTCTTAGAAAGGTGATGACCTCATGTATTACCTTGCTCAGAATAACCAAGTATGTAACCAATCGACATTAATCCTGACAATACATCAGCATGGCTTTAACTTGAGTTCTGCTGCTATGGACTTAGAGCGATTGCATGACTCGAGGTGGAGGCACAGGGCAGCAGGCCAGGGTGAAGGTGTGGAAGCTACATACCACCACAGAACACCGACGTGTAGGAGGATGGGACGATACAGAATCGTCGATGTCCTATGGGTGAATTCCTCCACTCGTTGCATGCCACCGACCGACATATTCAACCGGAAGAAAAGAAACCCAACAATACGCAGGTCAAATTCGTCTTTGTAGAGAACCTGCGATCATTTGAAATTATAAATTAGACAGAGATGAAATAATTCTAATTTAGAAACTGAGATCTTATCATCGCTATCGAAACAACCATCTTTATGGCACTAAAATTAACACATTAATTAGATAAACATGTTACTGTAGAAGGACTGAACCCATAAGTGTGAGTGAGACCTAGTATGATTCTAGATCAACTTGTAGCAAACCTGCACCATAAACATGTTTCTGTACAAGGACGGAACCCATAAGTGTGAGTGAGAGCTATTATGATTCTAGAATTGGTAGCTAACCTGCACCAGCTTATAAATTCTTCACCACTAATATAGTGATAATAACATCACAACTTGCTTCGATGCAGGCTCAACGTTGGAGCGGAGTTTGCAACATGTCGATCATTATAACTCAAACCACATAGGACTTTTGATATCTAATACAGTAGGAAGCAATACCAACGAATGTTCATTTACAAGCAATACGAGTAGTAAGAAGGAGATCAAGAGTAGTATGCTGTAAGCAAGCAAACAAATCAATTTACTTGTGAATACGAAAATTGTGGAGCAGAAATGCTTGCTCAGCTGCAGCAACACTAAAAGTCATAATTTTCTCTTATACGGTTCACTAAGCATGTACTGATAAACATGTCATCATGTATGTTCCACTCCTATCCAATCGGGAGGAACATCAAACATAGCAACAAGAAAACTTATGAACCAAAAAACACCTGCTCGTAGTATACCTGGAATCCATTGGTTCAGCCGAGGTTATATTCGTGTCCTCCTGCTTCGAAATCCCTGTTCGTGGAAGAAGCAAATATAGACCAAGTAAGGTTAGGAAATAAATTGGGTAGAAAACGCAGGAACTAACAAAAAAAGGCGTGACAACCATAGTACAACTCACCAGAATCAAAGGCACATCACGGAGATGCAAGGAGGCTGAAATCCAGCAGAGACAGGCTGAAATCTGTAGAGAACCTGCATTGTTTTTTGAGAACAAAGAAGAATATTTATAAAAAAAACAAATTCTAAAAATAGAGGAATAATTGGGGGAAGCGGAGATGCAAGGAGGGAGAACTGGAACGAAATCATCACGCGGTGAGCTGATGCCGCAGATCCAGACATCACACGCCTTATAATTGAATCAAAGAAAACATTGTCGCCATCACCAGGCCCTCAAAATCAAATCAACATATCACCACCAGCAAGAGTCATTTCACACTCGGTAGTAATTGCATCAAAAGAAAGAGACGAAGCTAACCAAAACAATAGTAGAAAACCAACAGCAGCAAGGGGAATCGACAAACAGAGGATGTCGTGGTCGTGGCAGTAGCGGCGCGAGCGGCGAAGGGAGAGCGGAGAAGTAACTCCTTACAGCTCGATCTCCTCACGCACACCGCCGCCACAGCCACCATACTTCATCGTCGGAGCAGCCTCCTTCTCTTTGTCGCCACTGCCAAACCCTATGCCATGAATCAGCCACCACTTGTTGCAGGGCAAGGGAAAAGCGGGCAAGACCGATGAAGCCGCGGCGCAGATCTGACCACCTCACCACCATCGCTGTCGCTCGATCGAACATACGGTTTGGGAGGGGATAGGAGGGGGCGAGGGACAAGGTGAGACGAGAGGGACCTGCAGCCTGCAGGCTGCAGCCAGATCGAGGAGGTAGCGATAGATCGGTCTCCATTCTAGTTGGGAGTCCTGGATTGGCCTATTGGGCTGAAAGAAACGGCCCAATTAACCAGAGGGCTCGGTTTTGTCTTCCAAAGCAGCAGCCCTTACGACAGCGGATACGATGGCCAAAAATGATCAATCAATAAAATGGACGGCCAGAAACGTAAATGGGTGAGAGGGTTGGAATTAGGTGCGATTTTACCGTCCTAAATAAGACAACTCCTATGCCTCCTGCCGGTTGTCATACTCATCGACATGCAAGTCGTGAATCCTATTACAAGAACATGATCAAACTCATACATCATAATGCATGACATCACATCCTTTTGGTCATATCACATCACAAGGCATATGCTGCAAAAACAAGTTAGACGTCCTCTAATTTGTAGTTGCAAGTTTTTATGTGGCTACTATAGGTTTCTAGCAAGAACGTTCCTTACCTACGCCAAAACCACAATGTGATATGCCAATTTCTATTTACCCTTCATAAGGACCCTTTTTATCGAATCCAATCTGACTAAGGTGGGAGAGACAGACACCCGCTAGCCACCTTATGCAACAAGTGCATGTCAGGCGGTGGGACCGGTCTCACGTAAGCGTACGTGTAAAGTTGGTCCGGGCCGCTTCATCCCACAATACCGCCGAACCAAGATAAGACTAGTAGTGGTAAGAAAATTAACAAGATCGACGCCCACAACTGTTTTGTGTTCTACTCATGCATAGATTCTACGCATAGACCTAGCTCATGATGCCACTGTTGGGAGACGTAGTAGTAAATCAAAAAATTTCTTATGTGTCACCAAGATCTATCTATGAAGAAACCAGCAACGAGTGAGGAGAGATTGCATCTTCATACCTTTGAAGATCGCAAAGAGGAAGCGTTACAAGAACGCGGTTGGTGGAGTCATACTCGTAGCGATTCAGATCGCGGTAGACTCCGATCTCAGCGCCGAACAACGGCGCCTCCGCGTTCAACACACATGCAGCCTGGTGTCGTCTCCTACGCCTTGATCCAGCAAGGAGGAAGGAGAGGTTGGGGAAGAGCTCCGGCAGCACAACGGCGTGGTGACGGTGGATCTGCATGGACTCCGGCAAGGCTTCGCCAAGCGCTACGGAGAACGAGGAGAGGGAGGAGTAGGGCTGCGCCGAGAGGGAGAGAAAGTCATGTCTCCAACAGCCCAAAACCCACCACTATATATACGAGGAGAGGGAGGAGGGTGCTGCGCCCTAGGGTTCCTACCCTAGGGTGGTGCGGCAGCCCCAGATCCCATATGGGCGGCGGCCAGAGGGAGGGAGAGGTGGTGCGGCAGCCCTAGCCGCCCTAGGGTGGGCCTAAGGCCCATCTGGGCCTAGGGTTTGCCCCACCTCTCTCCTTGCTGCGCCTTGGGCCAGGTGGGAGAGGCGCACCAGCCCACCTAGGGGCTGGTTCCCTCCACCTTCAGCCCATGAAGCCCTCTGGGGCAGGTGGCCCCACTTGATGGACCACCGGAACCGTTCCGGTGGTCTCGGTACGTTACCGGTGACGCCCAAAACATTTCCGGTAACCAAAACCTCACTTCCTATATATCAATCTTTGTCTCCAGACCATTCCGGAACTCCTCGTGACGTCCGGGATCTCATCTGGGACTCCGAACAACCTTCGGTAACCACGTACACTATTTCCCTATAACCCTAGCGTCATCGAACCTTAAGTGTGTAGACCCGACGGGTTCGGGAGACACGTAGACATGACCGAGACACCTCTCTGGTCAATAACCAATAGCGGGATCTGGATAACCATGTTGGCTCCCACATGCTCCACGATGATCTCATCAGATGAACCACGATGTCAGGGATTCAATCAATCCTGTATTCAATTCCATTTGTCTATCCGTATGATACTTGCCCGAGATTCGATCATTGGTATCTCTATACTTTATTCAATCTCGTTACCGGCAATTCTGTTTACTCGTTCCATAATACATCATCCCGTGGCTAACTCCTTAGTCACATTGAGCTCATTATGATGATGTCTTACCGAGTGGGCCCAGAGATACCTCTCCGTCACACGGAGTGACAGATCCCGGTCTCGATTCATGCCAACCCAACAGACACTTTCGGGGATACCCGTAGTGTACCTTTATAGTCACCTAGTTACGTTATGACGTTTGGCACACCCAAAGTATTCCTACGGCATCCGGGAGTTGCACAATCTCATGGTCTAAGGAAACGATACTTGACATTAGAAAAGCTTTAGCAGACGAACTGCACGATCTTGTGCTATTCTTAGGATTGGGTCTTGTCCATCACATCCTTCTCCTAATGATGTGATCCCTTTATCAATGACATCCAATGTCCATGGTCATGAAACCGTGACCATCTATTGATCAACGAGCTAGCCAACTAGAGGCTCACTAGGGACATGTTGTGGTCAATGTATTCACACATGCATTACGGTTTCCGGTTAACACAATTATAGCATGAACAATAGACAATTATCATGAACAAGGAAATACAATAATAACCATTTTATTATTGCCTCTAGGGCATATTTCCAACAATAACGATTGGACTTTTCCTCACCTATAAAAGGGGGTCTTCTTCCTCAATGGATCTTATCCTTTAAGCTGATGTTCTTTCCTCATTATTGACCTTCTTTGAGCTTGCTATATCTGAATGATTCATGCTAGTTCTTGAGGGGAAAGAGAGAGGAGATCTAGATTATACATTTGCACCAATCCCTTTCTCCTCAATGTAAGGGGAACCCCTTGTTCTTTCTCTCATATTCCTCCATAGCTTTTGTTGTTTTTGGTGGGATTTGAGTGTGAGGGACTTGACCACTTTTGTGTGTTCTTTCCATTGCATTAGTTGCATCGGTTTGAGTTCTCCACGATGATATGTGGAAGTGAAGTTTTAGAAGCTTATTACTCTTGGATGTTTGGGCACCCTAGTGCTTGTGCCTCTTGGGTGCCTTGGCGTCCTAGATGGTTGGTTGTGCCTCGGAGCTCAATCATTGTGGTGTAAAGTTCCGGGCAAGCGTCGGGGTCCTCAATTAGGTTGTGGAGATTGCGCCGAGCAATTTGCACCTGGGAGCCACAATCCATTGTGGTGAAACTTAGTCGTATTGTTGGGAGCTTTCAATTAAGTTATAGAGATTGCCCCAACCTTGTTTGTACGGGTTCGGTGACCGCCCTCAAGGGTCCCTTAGCAGAATCACGACATCTTGCATTGTGCGAGGTCATGAGGAGTTTACAATGGCCCTAGAGGCTTCTTGGGAGCATTTTGCCCTCACACGGCCCTGAACGGAGATTAGCATCCGTAAGGGTGTGAACATCGGATACATTGTCATCTCCGCATGCCTCGGTTATCTCTTACCCAAGCCCTTTACTAGTGCACTTTACTTTTTGATAGCCATATTATTTCTTGTTATATATTTTGCTATCACTTAGTTGTTTATCTTGCCTAGCATAAGTTGTTGGTGCATATAGGTGAGCCTAGTTGTTTTAGGTTTTGTGCTTGACTAATTAAACATTAGTTTTATTTCACATTTGTTCAAATCTAAACCATAATTATTTTAAAATGCCTATTCATCCTTTCCTCTCTAGGCGACATCCACGTCCATTCAGTTAGGATGAGAGTGAATGCGTGAAGTCCATGGTCAAGGACGGGGATGTGCGTGGATTGATAAAATGTGCTCGTGGTGTGACTGGCGGGAACAATGAGCCGCCATGGCTATGTTCCGTCAAAGCTGGACATCTGGCAAGGATTGCTAGTGGCGGTTGCTAGCCAACGCTCGCCGCCGCTTGGTCACATACATGTGGCGAGCGTTACGTACTGCCCGTCACTATTGAGTTAGGCAACCAGGTCTAGCCTGGGAGATTATACCTATGGCGAGCAATGGGCTTTGCCCGCCACAGTCACACTACTAGCTATGGCGGGCGGTTTTTGTGACCCGTTACTTTTTGTTTTCAAAAATAGTTGTGGCGGATAGCACACCGTGCCCGTCACTAGGTGGGGTTCATCTATAAGCCCTTTTCCAGTAATGATGGAAATATAATAATACAATATTGTTGCCTCTAGGACATATTTTCAACAGCCCGGTGATGACTCTAGTTCTAGATAGTAGGGTGCTGTGATTGCATCCCTCATTGTCGAGTTTGTAGGTGTAGAGTAGTGGATTAAGGTTGTTTGATGTATGCTTTTTCCAGACCTTTGTTGAATAATTTAATAAAGATGATTGTGTGCATCTTTTGATCGAGAGGTCGCGGATGTCGACCACATTTTCTAAATAAATAATAAAAAACAGTAGCAGCAGAAAGTATGACAATATGGTTGTTGAAGTTGGACACCCTTCCCCAACATCGCAAGGGCGACATGACTTCTCCAAGAGTCAACTATTGGGAAAGTAAATGCACAAAATTCGCCGACCTTTACCACGAGTCTTTGTCAGTTGAGATCCTTTGATTCAAGGGAACTTAGATGAATATAATCCTTAGAAAAAACACCTATGTTGGTTTTTTCATTCGTAGAAATGAATCTTATAGGAATTTCCCCTAAGGATTTCTTTGTATTACTTCTCATATAATTTCTTTCATCGACTTAGACCTCTTTGAAATATCCCTTTGTCTTTCCTATGATGTAATAAAACAAACCAAAAGCACGCGGGATTGAGATGAGCATGACATTTTAATCCTATGTCTATTCCACATTTTTAGAATTCTATGAATTAGAGAAGCCCTTGGAGTTAATTGCATATGTTGTAGTGAGGGTCGTCATACACATGCTTCACCAAACCCTAATCCATGGTTGTATTTTTTGGTAAAATAATCCATGGCTATATATGATAGGTTGAGTTCCGAATGCCTCCATGCTGATGGTTACCTAGCAACACTCCACTTAGGCTTGCTTATATTTAGACTTTTCATGTGCGTTGGCATATGATGTTCGGTGAAGCAATGATGATGTATGGGCCACTACCACACAATGTTGGTCACTTGCTAACCTCCTATAAATTATTTGGGCCATTTGCCATGTAGCTGGATCATATTTAGTTTGTTGGGGGCTGGAGGAGGAGGACAAAGTGTGGGAGGGAGAGCACCAATGATGAGTAGTGTAAATGCCTGAATGGCATGACACAAAGCGTGATATATCTGGGAATGGAATGCATTGGAAATTCAAGTTGGAGGGTCACAAATTACCACGGTCCATCAACCCACAATGACACTAGTGATCAATGATAAAGTCGTGTTTCTATACTTTTCGGGCAAACACATCATCAAGTCCGTGTGATCCACGAAAATGACTTTCGGTTGACAAGCACTTTGTGGACCATATCCTCGCCGTCCGTTATCTCTAAAGTGATCAGATCATCCCGCCCGGTATTTGCACTGGCAACAATCGCTAGCTTCTGTGACCGAATCTAGATGCCGGAACATTCGTTGCGTGCTGTACCGCGGTATACACTTGATATGTACGTATTGCACCATTTTCAAATTACCCTTGACGGAATCTAGGCGCCAGAACATTCATTGCGCGCTGTATCGCGGTACAATCGATCAGTATTGCACCATTTTCCAATTACCCTCTTTCATGCAGTACAGGACACACGTGATTAAGACCAGGTTGTTAGTGAGTGTGATACAGAGAGTATGACATTAACAGTCTTTTAACTTCGCTAATCAAATATTAATATGATGTAGACGGATATAGACTAATTTATTATTTTTTCTCTCATCCAGATATTTTCTAAAATTGCTATACTTATCAAATATTTTTACGGTCACAAATCGTCTTAAACTCTAAACTGCCACCTAATTTTTTTTGGTATTCAGACTTGCATGTGTTCTTGATTTATCCATGACTCTCTAACCCTCATAATTAAATTGTCAATTAGCCTTGTTCAGTTCTTAGGACTAATGATTCGTTAGGTGCACCTATTACATGGCAGATCACGCTTGAGACTAGATGCTAGAACTAGCAAAGCTACAAACGCCATCGCCTACACTAAGAAACCACAGTTAAGCCGCTGGAGTGCCCACCGCATCTAGAGCAGCAGAGCAGAGGCCAACCAGAGACACCAATCAACGTGAACGGGAGTGTCTGAACCACATGGAGAGAAACCCTGCACCCTCGTCGCCCCAAAGGTGCCAATGTTAGAGAGGAGAACCCAATCTCCTCTTTGTCCGTGTCGTGCCACTACACAAGAACACCTTACACTGGGTAAAAACACACGAGGGTACAACACAAGAGCCGCCGAAGGATTGCGTACCAACCAACTCGCCTCCCACATCACCCCGGTGCCCTAGAGAGCAACGCATCATCACCGCCACTAACCACCAAACACCATAGCCGGAACCTCCGACCTTATTACTTTCCCGGCAGACACACCAAATCTTGGAAGCATTCGTGCTGTAGATCTCAACATTAGAGTGGCACGAGAGATAGTCCATCCTCATCTGATTTTCCAAGGATTCGTGTCCATGACACAACTGTAATTCAAGTACAGAAATCGCAAAGTACCTTGCAATCACATGGATCATAGTTCAACGAACCAGGTGAATTGCTAGAGCATATTTAGAGCATGTGCTTCTCATGTGCGCTGTAGCAAATATAGAGCATACTTCTGCTGTGTGAGATTTATTCCCCCGAGATTGCGAACCACTCCAACTCTAGCAAATCTAGATCATACTTCTGTTGTGTGAAATTTCCTAACGTAGGCAGGTCGAAATTGGTCCAAACGCTACCAGGCTTCACTGTAAGGGATGAACAAGGGTGTGAGTTGAAGCAACCGAGGGACCTAAACAAGCTTCGCGAGAGCCTATGGATTAGGGGTCTTGAAAATGTTGAGAGCAAGAAGGAAGCTCAGGAAGCCAATCTTGCTGCCAAGGAAAGGCTCATAGAACTATCACTTGAGTGGCGTGATAATAGGAGCTGCAATCCAGAAGTTCATGTAGATGTACTCGAGGGTCTTTGTCCTCCCACATCCCTTACAAAACTGAATATCATGAACTGCAAAGGCTCGAGGTACCCAAAATGGATGGTGTCCAAGCAGCACGGTGGTCCAAAGGACATGAAAGAACTTTGACTCACCGGATGGAACCAACTGGGGCATGCTCCTGACCTCGTGGCTTCCACTCTTCTTTGTTCGCTAGATCTTTGGAATCGTGGATGGGACACTTTGCCAGGCAATATGGAGCACCTCACATCTCTAAAGAGGCTGGTGATGTATAAATGCTTGAATATCATGTCGCTTCCAACATTGCCCGAATCTCTTGAGACGTTTCTACTCCGCAAATGCAACGATGGGTTCATGAAGTTCTGTCTGACAGTCGGACATCCAAACTGGGAAAAGATCGAACACATCCCCGAGAAAACAATCGCGAACAAGTAAGATAAAAACACAATCCCGTTTCTACCTTATACAATGTTAATGCTTAGATTAGAGTCCGTGTACGCTCGTTACTCATCCTATTTGTTATCCTGCTTCATAGGATGTGGACAGATCTCGCATCCCCACTTACGCCTAAAAAGGGATGGTGATATATGAAAGGAGAGCTCATAAGTATAGTTCAGCCGCGCCTTCAAGAAGACAATGAAGGCCATGTTGAGCAATTTCCGCGGTTCAGATCCTATGTCAAAAACTACAGCATGCGACCGTTCATGGGACTAACCCTATGCTCAACTTTCTTTGGTGCCTAACTAGAAAGACAACTCTATGGATTTTATTTATAATTTGTTTGCCATGCGTTCATGAGTGAACTCATGATAGCATATGTTGTGTCATTTGCCCAGGTGCCGTCGAATTTGACTTTTGTTTTAGGGGTTGAATTTGATGAATAGTGCCACATATCCATTGTGCAAAGTGGAGTGGAGGACCCACTCTGCCCGGCGCTGGCCCTAGGCTTTTCCGGGCCCTCAGTTATTAGATACAGAGGAGGCCCGGTAGATATCCAGGCCCATGTTTCGAGCCCGAAGCCCCGAAGCGGCGGCCCGGGCACACCGTTCTTCCCATCCAACCCCCACGTCTGTCTGGCTGCTCCATTCCAGAATCTTTCTCCCCTCTCGCTCTCTCCACCAAGCAACACCTCTTCGGAGCAGCCGCCGCCGAATCCGCCGCCCGGCCGAAAGAAGGTTTCCCAAGGTAACCGCCACCGCCACCCGCCCCCCTCCTCCTAGCCAGATCCCTACCTACCCCCCCCCCCCCCCCCCCCCCCCCCCCCCCCCGCGCCGGATCTTCAGCATCAAGCTGCCTGCTTTGCTTTGCTTAGCTTCGCCGCCCCCCGCCGGATCTGGCAGCGGCGCCCTCGGTTTCCCCTTCCGCCCTTAGCTCCGGCGAGCTGGATCTCGGGGATCAGGAGCTCCGGGGGTCGGGAGACCAGCTTAGGTTAGCTTTTGCTCTCGCGGGCGGAGACCCCGTCTGGATCGCGCGCGCCGGCTCGGCTTCCCGCCGGCGGGCAGAATCCTCGCGGCGTGCGCGCGCGCGTGTGTCTCCGTCCCGTGCTGGAGCTGTAGGTCGCGCCGCTAGCTGCTGATTGTTTGTGCTCCGGATTCTGGTTCGGCAGCAGCAGATCCAGAGTCGGCTTCGCCTAGCGCGTGCCTTGCTGACTAGTGCCTTGACTTTTGTCTAGTAAGTTAGATTGGTGCGTTGTTCTTGCTGTACGAGGGGCACGGTTGATGGATCTTGACCGGAGCAGCGTGCACCTGCATAGCTTCGTGGTTTCCAATGGTGAAATGTTTCTCCTAGTCCTAGGTCCGCCTTCTCCCCTGAGTTGAAGTGCCGAGTGCATATCAGGGTCTTGCTAAAAGCCGCTCCAAAATGAATCCCGTGTCCACGGTGGAAGAAATGCTTCCCTGTTTTGCTAGTTACAATGAGAAAAGCAGCAGGAATGTATATTTTGCTAGCTTGTTGCTGCAGTTTACTATTCTGTCTTTTGCTAGTTCCTCACCCTTGCAGTTGAATTGAATGACCCTAGTTTAGCTTAGGCCACATTTGTTGCAACTCACAAGTCACAACCTGTGTTCTGGTCAGCATCTAACCATAGTTATTAGGGTTTCAGGGAGTAAGATAGCTTCGCTTGGGAATTGTTTGCATTTGGGTTCAGCTTCAGTTTTTGCTATTACTATGGTAAAACATAACTTTGGTCATCTGAAGGGCCTACTGACTGATGCAGTTGGTAGAATCTTCTTATTATTTGCAAATGTTTCATTCCAGGCTTGGCAACTTTGATGATTCAAACCTTGAACAATCTGTAATGTTTCATTCCAGTTTCCTGCCCTCTGTTCCTAACTTTCTGTGTACTGAACTGTGCAGCACCAATGGCTGGCAAGTACATCGTCGCCGGCCTCCTTGGCTCCTGCGTCATCTCGTATGCCTGTGACTACATCGTTTCTCAGAAGAAGATCTTCGGTGGTGTGTAGTGTGTCTTGTCTATATAGTTCCTGTTGTAAATACACAGCATTACACTCTTGATGCTTAAAAAATAGCATTCCAAAACCATTTCCTTTATGTTAACTATTCTTACCATGCTGTTGCTCCTTGAGCAGGCACCATCCCAGGGACCGTCTCCGACAAGGAGTGGTGGAAGGCGACAGAGCAGAGGTTCCAGGCCTGGCCCCGCGTCGCCGGACCACCGGTCATCATGAACCCCATCAGCCGCCAGAACTTCATCGTCAAGGACCTCAACCCCTGAGGCCCAAGACCTTAAGGTAGAGCAGCCATCTAGACTGAACTAGCTGCCTGCCAAACCTTGTTTCTACATCAGATTCCACGGCACTGATTCTAGATCATCCACTTGCTTGTTTCAGGTTTGCGGTCGTTCGGAAGCTTTACCCTGATGGCGATGTCTGTTGCTACAACCTACCTATATGTGCTGGCCGTACTCTGAAGGCTATTTTGTCTGTCTAAATAATTGAAACAACACTATTGTGTAGGGCACCGTGGTTTTATTTCTTCTGAAGAACAGAAGAGAACCGAACCTGAAGCATATTTTGCTTTGGCCTTTTTGTCATCTTTCATTTGCATAAACATATGTTTACTTTTGATTTGCGCTTGTCACAGAATCATCATCGGAATATGTGCCTTGCAGATTTAGACCCTTTTCCTAACTCCAGATTAATCTAGATGGCCTTGTTCCAGAGAGGTTTCTTTGTTTCTGTTAAGTCATGCTCATTGCTTAGGTTGGTAGCAACTTTTTTGTTCTAGATTTGGTAGAGAAGTTGCCAGAGGAAAAACGCCATGGAGATCGGACCACTATCAAATTGTCTGATTAGTTTTTGCATTGGTGTTGATGGGTGATTGGCTGGAAATTTCTGCTGCCGATGGAGGTGGTTCACTCGTTCAGGTGCCGTTCCTTGGCCTGAAATTTCATGGACAAAGGTGTGAGTTGTCAACTTGTCACCAGTATATGTCAATTATTGGCAATTCGGATTAAACTGGCAATATGTACTTCTAGCTGATTTCCGGATGTAAGATTCTCATAAAAGTTTGTAAGATTATCATAAAAGTTTGAGAGAGCAGGAATGCAAGTTCACTTTGCATCACAAGAACATGCCACCTTTAATCAACCGCGACTGAAAATTTTGCGGTTCAAGCTGACTTTCCGCAGCAAAGCCCGCATGTGGTGTGGTGAGGCTGTTTTTTTCTTTCCCCACTATCATACACATGTATCCGGATTCCGGAGATAAAGTGGAAAGAGGGAAGATGGATCAAACGTGTTGATGCGTCACTGCAGCCCAAATGTCACACTGCATAAAGGATGAGAAGGTGTATCAACATTGAAGAAAAGGCAGCTGAATGACCGGCAAATGTTGGATGCTATTTCAATGCTAAGAGCATATTCAATAGAAGATGTAGATGCAAAAATAAGTATCTTTTGCATCCTCGAGGCTCAAAAAACCACCTGTAACATATGATGTAGATGCAAAAAAATACACTTTTGTCTACTGAAGATGTTAAATACAACACCTCGAGATGTAAATATACATCTCCATCTATAGGAGATGTAAAACGACTAATCACGTGTCAACTGTCCAACTGCCTTTATTCATCTTTACCCCGACCGCCTGTCGCCTGTTCGCCCATGCCAGAATCGACGCCGCCGCCCGCCCACCTTCAACCCCGCCACGACTTCGCCTGCCTGTCCCTAACCTGTCCCCCGCAGCCGCCGGTTTGATTTCAGTCACTGCTTCACCGGTGGTCCGGTGGCTGCAATCGCTTGTTTCTAGCCTCGAACCACCGCCAGAGCTAGGGGAGGTGCACCTAGCCGTCCGCCCAAAGGTTACACGCCTCCGCCATTCTTCCCGTCATGCGAAGCCGGTCGATCGCACCGTTGATTGCGCAGGGCTGCCTTCGTCTCCTCTGCCAAGCTGTTGCCGTCAATTGAGCAAGCTGCCACCGAACGGTTGCACATCCCGTCGCCGGCCGAATCCTACCACCTCGCACGCAAAGTCTTTGAGGAAATTCCCCCAAGGTAAAAACCGTGCAAACCATGAGTTTTTTCGAGGTCATGATGATATAGTTTGGCGATGATTTTCATATTGTAGATGAGCTCGTGTGACTCTTCTTATATGTACGATTCCTCCTCCGATAAGGAACTTGATTTGACCGAAGAATAGGACATTGCTATGTTATTGGAGTTGCACTATTGATTTGACTGTACAACAACCGCGCGAACCATCGCTGATTTACATCTCCATTTTGCATCACCTATTTAAACTGCACTTTTGCATTATCTATTGGAGTTGCCTCTTTTTTGAAAATGTAAAATGCATTTTTTGAAGATATTAATTTTACATCTTCTGCTTTTACATCACTGTATGTATTTCAACCCAAGGGTGCATAATGAAGAGGATTAGAATGAAAATTGGATACCCCATGAGCCTCAGCGTCAAATGAATTTCAATCCACTATAGCATTTCATTGTGTCATGTGGATTTTACATTTTCCATATGATATAATATTTGCCGAATCGTATAGAACCGGAACATATTTTGTAAAGTGGGCAGAGCCAAACAAACAATAGCGACAGCTGATTTTGGGGTCACATCGCTTGGAAAAGAGTTACAATACATCTTTGTGTGGTTTTTCCTAGGACTTCCAACAATTTTCTCTGTGAATCCTTGTGGAACAACATAGAACTTTCCAGACGTCTCATATTTCTAAGTATTACTATTTTGAAGAATTTTATGCGAGACCGGAAGTTTCCCGAATGGTCTCCATAGGTGTATGAAGGATGAAGCCTATGATGCCTATTTAGGAGAATAGTAGAACAACAAAAGAGAATGGTTTGCCATTCATCCCCATAGGTTTCATGCATGCATGGAAGAAGTTATGACTAGTCATTGTACATCATGTATGTGAGTTATTGCTATATTTTCATGATGTCCATTTTTATTTATTGTGTTTTTACCTGTGGCCACTAGCCACGGTGCATATAATACCTTTCTACGGTTGAAAGTTGTTGTATCATGAACTATAATATTGATCATATTCACTTCATGTCTTACATTAAATGTTTGTGAAGATGATTTCATATAGTGTGTCTTTTTTTTTACTTCCCGGGGATTGTATAATGTGTTGAGGCAATATATGCAACTTCAATTAGTTCCAACATCGTGTTTATGTTACCATTATCAAAGCTTTTGAAATGTTGATTTCAACTTTAGCTAATAAGTCATCAGAATGTACAAGTCATCTCTTGTTATAGAAAACATAAGTTTTATCGATTCTTTGCATTGTACATTACATCTTCTTACCATTTTCACAAGTACTCCACGTGTTCAATAGTACATCTTCGTGCAGGCCTTCACACGAAGTTTTGTAGCTTTGACGTTATTCATATATGATTGTGTTGACTCAACTGTTGTCCTAGATACACATGCTACCGACCAGATTAGATAGCAAGAGTGTGGTTTGCCATGATGCCTGGAAGGCTGAAACACAAACATTAATTTGTACTACGGTATAGTTTGTATTACATCGATAGAAATGATATTTTTTTTCTTTGCAAATCGCAAGGATGAGACGTTGTATTTGCCCATAAAAGCATTAATTCCTAACTAAATGGCACAATCAATAATGCGACTTAACTCATGCTGTTAATTAAACCATGATTATTTGTCTATGTGGGCGTATGCGTGTGTAGTCAAACCATGATTTGTAATCTCCTATATGGCAACTGCGCACTAGAATTGAACCCAAAACTAATCAAATCCATAACATGTCGCGTTTCTGCATCCTGCTCTTCTCCTCAATGTATGCTAGAGCTTTTCAGACCATTATCGATGAAGGCACAAATGCCAAAGTGCATGTAGGTATGGTTGAACACATGCATAGAGGAAGTCTGGAACATGCTGCCAAGTGCAAATGACAGTTGCTTGACCATCAGGTGGACGAAGCGGTGTTTATATTAGCCTTCAGGGTTGCAGGTGCATATCTAACCGCACATCAAGCAAGTAAACAAATGGTTCACGTATTGTGGTCTAGAGGACACGCTGTGTCTGTCTACCACTGAGTCAAGTGTCTTAGGAAGAGAGGGAAAGGGATCCCTCAGTTAACAACTAAGCAACCTCACAATACCAAGCAGTGGTAGCTCTACATGCTAGTTCCACATTCTTTTCCGAAGCCTCCCATTCCAGAACACATCCCACGATCATTATCTACATTCTTCGGGCATGCCTCCCCTAGGGTTGCTTCTTATTTTCTTTACTCGCCTGTGAGCTATTGAATAACAACAATAGGAGTTTGTGTCAACTAGTAGGTGTTCAAGCTTGCTGCAATAGGGGAGATTCAACATTATATATGCGGATAGCATTATTGATATTAGCATGGTGCAACATGGTTGTTGGGGATGGGTAGCATTTTGCACTGATTTTGCATCGGTAGGTAGTACAATTATGAGCATGGGAGTGACTTTTAACGCTTATTAATTGGCTGGAAGGAAAATCATGAATTTTAGTAGAGTATTATTGTGTATCTCCCTTAAATTTGGTTTAGATAGGTACAATATGTAGTTAGTCATTCAATCTTGAGATTACTTTCACTTGGCCACAATTTATAGTCTATGTACATGTTGAAATAATGAACACCACAACATGGCTAAGACACACGTAAACTAAATACAAGTAAATAATACATACATACTTTCGTTAGAAATACTATGAGCAATTAACATAGTATTTCATGAAGCGGTTTAGAAAACCAACCACAATATGTATACTTACCCTTATTTCGTGACTACTCTTCAAAAGAATGCTAATATTTGCCTTAATAATGTTACATCGACAAACATCAATCGGTTTTTAGACATATACCTAAACCTTTCTTAGTTTATGAGAAGGGAATTATTTTTCATTCTCGGGGCTCAGATACAACCAGTGATAATTGCAAGAGTATAGACGATGTCCCAATAAACACTACAAATGATGATGACACTTTGTGCCAACCATAGAGATTCCTAGTCCCCATTGCAAGATATACAGTACTTGTGTGCTAGTTGATGCCATAAGGACGCTCTATCGCTAGCAGGGAACACACTTCTTCCTCGACACCTATCATTACCTAGTGCACTATTCAACTTTTCAAGAGGCTCTTACATCAATGACATTTCTAGGATAACTATATTCATGTAGTACATAATTAAACATGACAGATATATGTTTTTGGTAGTTTCTCATTTGATTTTTTACCCCTCTCATGATTAGCTAAGACACATGATAATTGATGGCAAACAGACATGTCTGCACTTGAATTGGTTTCTTCACATAATGAATGGGCACGAGACTAGCAAAAGAAAGATTGGGACATGAATAGATAAATGGTTAGATTTAAAATTATCTACAGTTGTTATTGATTGTCGTGACCACAAAAAATATTTGTAGATCAAGCAGTAGAGAAAAAGAGAGAGAGAGAGAGAGTTGATTTTTCGTCAGCCATAAAGTGCATTGACAATTTTCATGATAAAATTGCATAGAACCCATTATTCCAATACAATTCATATTACATGCTTATAGTAAAATGGCTCGTCACACTTTGGGGGTGTTGTAACATTTGACACTACTTTTGGCATACACGAGGATAACGGCCTTTTGGTGTTTTCCTTGGGCTTAACCAATTAATAGAGAATACTGTTATTAGTGTTGTGCTTACTATTTTTTTTGAGTAAAATGTGCATCAACCATATGAATTGCTAAATGATGCACACCTTAAGAAAAAGGAGGATCAATCAAGAAACTCAAAGGGGAACACAACTTGGATTGCCAAGCTACATAAGGAAATGCACAACCAACTAAACCAGCCATAGAAATAAATAGAGAGCTAAGGTATGTTGCAATATGCATGTTTCAATATGGTTTTTTTAGACTAATAAGTTACATTTTCATAGGCGATAGCAAAAGGAAAATGATGGCGTACTACAACTCTAAGTAGATGCGGAGGAGGATGGCACATGGCAGCAACAATGAGAAGATCTAGAGCTTGAAGAGTACAATGTCATTGATAGTTTTACCTTGCAGCTTCGACTGGCGACAATGATACTATTTATGATGAATATCGATTCCAGAATTAAGAGAAACTCTAGAAAAGTCGCTATATTGGCCCAATGGACAAAATAACTGCTATTATGGTGAATTCGGTAAAAAACAGTCTAGCACAGTCGCCATCTTGTTAGGAATTGTCACAATTTATGGAGCAGCCTCCATATATGGCCTCGCAGTCACCATATATGGCATGTCGAGGCTGCCTTTCGGAGTGCCTTGCATATGGTAGCTATGGTGGCGTGAGGAAACTTCATGTGCCTCTTGAGTGGGTTCTTAACGACGTTAGTAACCTTGTCTATATTGTCACGCGTGCTCTGTTCTTCACCCTGTAAACGTGGTATGTCCGAGTTCTTGATTTGCTTGTCAGGGTTGTGAGCATGTAAGGTTGTCGAGGCATGAGTTCTAGCTTGCATCTACACTATCTTCATTTCAAAGGGGCGCGATAGTCACTACTGGGAAAGGGTGTATAGGTGAACCCGCGTTAGTGGCGGGAGGTGCGTGTCATCCGCCACTGCTAATTATGAAAGCAAGCAGTGGCGAGCGCTGAAACTTGTCTGCCAGTGCTACACAAGTAGTTTTGACTCTCTAGGTTTTTTGGAATATATGTGAATTTAGAGGGCAGAGAGGGGCACCAGGGGGCAACCGAGGGGAGCACGAGCCAACCAGGTGCGCCCTACGCCATGGCTGCACCTGGTTTCCTTGTTCTACCCTCATGCGACCTCTGGTCTCGTCCCGAAGCTTCCATGTCTTCTTTTGGTCCAGAAAAAAATCACCAAAACGTTTCGTGGCAATTGGACTTCGTTTGGTACTGTAAACTTGAAAAGCAAAAAACATGCAGAAAACATCAACTGGCACTCGGCACTGGGCTAATAGCTTAGTGCTAAAAAATAATATTAATTGGTAAATAAACACCCAAAAAACATTCTATAATGAAAATATAATAGCATGGAACAATCAAAAATTATAGATACGTTGGAGACGTCTCAATGACAAGTAGTTTTCATAATTAATCATGACTTGTGTTTCTTTCCTTCAACATGTAATTTCTGTTTTTTTACAATTCAACCAGCGCATCCCCTACCATGCAAGGCTGTATATCTTGGAGAAGCTCAGTTTCCAAGATATGGATAATATGGAGACGAGGAGATCTCACCTGAGGACTAAACATGGTTTTACATTTGGGGTTAAACTATACAATGCTGTTAATCACTAGCATTTTGGTTGCTCAAATTGGAAAGCTCTAGGCAAGGCATATAGATTTTAGGAGGATATGGAAATAACCTTCGATATGGTTCCAGTTTGACCTCTATGTGAGTTTGTCAACCATATTTGTTAAGTAATTTGTATTGTTTGATTAAAAATAGTTGGTGTTCATCCATGCTAAACTTGTTTATTTATAATTGACAGCTTATTTCCTGTCTTCGAGTGAAACATGGAAGATAGTAGACATGAAACTACACTTATGGATCACACCTAACTTGAGAGGAGAAGGATGTTCTTGTCACCTTTGTTAATAGTGTCATGTATGCTAAGGACGACATGTATAATGGACCTGACCCAAAATTATACATTATACATGCCAGTAGTGGATATGTCGAGGGCGGTTGGCATTCACTCAAATATCTTGGTAAGAGTTGTTAACTATACTACTATTACATAAATTACAGTGCTAATTATGATACTATTATGTAAATTACATTGTTATAGGCTACTATTATATTCTTCAACAGAAATTGCCAAATGATGTTATGCCTCCGTTGATGCATGGCAAAGGTAATATGGCAATTTAAAGCCATACGAGGGCCCATTTTGTTTTTCCATACTTGACTGACCACAAACCACAATGAAAACTCCAAATTGAAGCATGGGGAGAAATAAAGAAGTATTGCAAGCCACAAGTTGGAGACCGTTGGATCTCTTTGCTTCATCATGGAGACAAAGGTGTTATTCTATTTTATGAAATTTTACGTAGGAGAGAGAACTAGGTCCTATGGGAGAGGAGTTTTTATGGTTAAATGACAAATATTAACTTGGCATGATTAAGATGATGATGATTATGGTGTTTTTTCTGTTTTATGACATTTCGACTTGGTATGATTAAGATGATGATGATTTGTTAGATGATTAAGATTATGATAAGTTATATGACATATATTATATTAAAGTAGACAATGAGCTAGATTAAAGTGGATATGGATGCAAGTGCATGATCAAGTTGAATTAGAGGAAAATATGATGTTGCGATTTGCAAAATTGTATTTTCCTCTTATTCAACTTGGTCTCTTGCATCGATCTACTGAGGTTGTTTCTTCCATAATTTTTATTGATGTTGTATATTGATATGTATAACCATGTGAAAATACAATATAAATATAAAAGAAATAAATCAAAGCGATTAGTAGTTGTGTGGGTTAAAACACGCAATGCTAATAGTTAGGAGTTGTGCGGTTAGGAAAATATGCTACGGATAAATTAGATACCAGCAACGCTGGTCAACCCACCCTACTGCTAACTGTTAGCTGTAGCATCGTACTAGTAGTGCGGTCGCTCGCGCTACCACTACTCCTTTAACATGCACTATTGTTATGGTTTTCCCTAGTAGTGACCGTTAAGCATAAGCGTTAAAAATGTGGTTGATGTAGTCATACGTCTTTGACTAAATCGCCGTCTGTCCCAATCAAGTGCCGAATGGATGACACCTTTGCGTTCAGTAGACGTGCAACTCGATGACGTCTCCGCCTCCTTGATACGAGTGAGGGAGAAGTAGTAGGTGAGTTCTCCAGCAGCACAACAACATGGTGGAGGTGGTGGTGGAGCTATTCCAGCAGGGCTTCACCAAGCACTACTAGAACGAGGACGAAGGATCAATGAGAGAGAGAGAGGGAGGCCGTCAAGGCGTGAGGAAAGGTGCAAGTCTAGTCCTCCCTCATCTCCTCTATATATACGAGTAAGAGGAGGAGGCCGACCCACTTAGGGTTTCCCCAAGGGGTGGGGGCGGCGCCCTAGGGGGCTGCCTTGGCCCCCAAGGCAAGGGGGGCGGCGACCACCCTAGGGCTTCTAACCCTTGGCCGCAATGGGCTGTGGGAGGGGGTGGTGCCTAATGTCTAGTACACAACTTTATTCTTTTAGACTATGTTGGGCCTCCAAGCGCGGAGTTTTGTAGGACAGTAGAAATTTTCCCTCAAGTGGATGACCTAAGGTTTATCAATCCGTGGGAGGTTTAGGATGATTTGATCTCTCTCAAGCAACCTGCAATCGAATACAAGAAATTTCTTGTGTCCCCAACACACCCAATAAAATGGCAGATTGTATATGTGCACTAGTTCGGGGAAGATATGTTGATACAAGTGCAATATGGATGGTAGATATAAGTTTTTGTAATCTGAAAATAAAAAACCCAGCAAGGTAGCAAGTGTAAAACAGCAAGCAAAACATTGTATGAATGCTTGGAAATAAGGCCTAGGGTTCATATACTTTCACTAATGCAATCTCCCAACAATGCTAAGATAGTTGAATCATATGACCATCCCTCAACGTGCAACAAAGAATCACTCCAAAGTTCCTATCTAGCAGAGAGCAAATCGATGGAATTGGTGTAGGTAGTAGAACCACCTTAAGTTATCCTCTCCGATCAATCTTTTGGGCTATTCCTACAAGTGTCACAAACAGCCCTAGAATTCATAGTGAAATAACATCAGTACTAAATAACACCAATAATACATATCAAGCAACCCTAATGTCACCTAGATACTCCAATGTCACCTAAAATATCCATGGGTAAATTATGCAACATGCAACAAACAATTTCAGATCTATCATATTCAATCAAACACAAAGAATTTCAAGGAGCACCCCAAGATTTCTATCGGACAGCGTGGTATGAAAACGTGCAATCAACCCCTATGCATAGATCCTCAAGGTCACCGAAATCCGCAAGTTGATGCCTTAACATATATCAAGTGAATCAATACAATACCCCAATGCCACTATGGGTATCCCATGCAAGACGTACATCAAGTGTTCTCAAACCAAAATATTCGATCCAAAATAATGAGATCTCAAAGGGAAAGATTCAATTCACCACAACAAGATAGAGAGCGAAGAACACCATATGATCCAACTAGATTAACAAAGCCCGTGATACATCAAGATCGTATCATCTCAAGAACACGAGAGAGAGAGAGAGAGAGAGAGAGAGATAAAACACATTAGCTGATAACCCAGAGGTATAGGGGATCGCAACAGTTTTCAAGGGTAGAGTATTTAACCCAAATTTATTGATTCGACTCAAGGGGAGCGAAAGAATATTCTCGAGTATTCGCAGATGAGTTGTCAATTCAACCACACCTGAAAGACTTAATATTTGCAGCAATGTATTTATTAGCAAAGTAGTATGGAAGTAACGGTAACAATGGCAATAGTGGCAGTAGCAGTTTTGTAGTGATTGTAGAAGTAGTAACAGAAAAGTAACTTAGCAGAGATCAATATGCAGAAAGCTCGTAGGCAATGGATCGGTGATGGATAATTATGTCGGATGACATTTATCATGCAACAGTTGTAACATAGGGTGACAAAGAACTACCTCCAATTCATCAATGTAATGTAGGCATGTACCCCATATATAGTCATACGTGCTTATGGAAAAGAACTTGCATGACATCTTTTGTCCTATCCTCCCGTGGCAGTAGTGTCCTAATGGAAACTAAGGGATATTAAGGCCTCCTTTTAATAGAGAACCGGACCAAAGCATTAGCACGTAATGAATACATGAACTCTTCAAACTACGTAATCTCTGAAAAGAATCCTAGTTATTGTCACCCTGGGGGATGCGGATCATAGCTCGTAATAGGTGTCTACAACTTGCAAGATAGGATCAAGAACACATATATATATTCATGGAAACATAATAGGTTCAGATCTGAAATCATGGCACTCAGGCCCTAGTGACAAGCATTAAGCATAGCAAAGTCATAGAAACATCAATCTCAGAACATAGTGGATAGTAGGGATCAAACCCTAACAAAACTACTCGATTACATGATAAATCTCATCCAACCCATCACCATCCATCAAGCCTACGATGGGATTACTCACGAATGACGGAGAGCATCATGGAATTGGTGATGAAAGATTGTTGGTGATGACGATGGCGTCGATTTCCCATCTCCAGAGCCCAAAACGGACTCCAGATCTGGTCTCCCGAGGAAGAACAGGAGGTGGCGGCGGCTCCGTATCGTGAAATGCGACGAACTCTTCTCTCTGATTTTTTTCTCCAGGGATAGGAATATATAGGAGTGGAATTGAGGTCGGTGGAGCAACAGGGGGCCCACAAGCCTACTAGTAGCGGCCAGGGGGGTGGCCACGCCTGACAGGCTTGCCACCTGTGGGTGGCCCCCCTCCAGTTGATTCTTTTGCCAGTATTTTTTATTAATTCCAAAAATATTCTTCGTAAGTTTTCAGATCAATCAGAGAACTTTTATTTCTGCACAGAAATAATACCAAAGGAAATTTTGCTGAAAATAGTGTCAGTCCGGGTTAGTTCCATTCAAATCATGGAAATTAGAGTCGAAAACAAGGGAAAAGGGTTTGGAAAAGTAGATACAATGGAGACATATCAACTCCCCCAAGCTTAACCCATTGCTTGTCCTCAAGCAATTCAGTTGATAAACTGAAAGTGATAAAGAAAAACTTTTACAAACTCTGTTTGATCTTGTTGTTATAAATATGTCTAACTGATGTTCAGATTTTCAGCAAAGATCATGTACTAACCACATTCACAATAACATTTATGTCTCACATTCACTCATATCAATGACATAATAAACTAGCAAGCAATAATAATAACTCTCAGATGACAACACTTTTTTCAAAACAATCATGATACAATATGATGAAATGATATCTCGCTAGACCTTTCTGAGACCGCAAAACATAAATGGAGAGCACCTCTAAAGAACAAGGACTGACTAGACATTGTAATTCACGATGAAACAGATCCAGTCATGCTCATACTCAATATCAATTAATAGCAAAGCATACAAATGACGCTGGTGCTCTCTAACTGGTGCCTTTTATAAGAGGAGGATGACTCAACAATAAAGTAAATTGAAGGGCCCTTCGAAGAGGGAGGCATTGATTTGCAGAGGTGCCAGAGCTCGAGTTTTTAAAACATAGATAAGTAATAATTTTTGAGCGGTATGCTTTCATTGCTCACATAACGACCAAGAGTTTTCAACATCTTCCATGCTAGATACATTATAGGCAGTTTCCAAACAAAATGATAAAGTTTTTACTCGCCCTCCACCAATCAATCACACTCCATGGCGAGCCGAATTCATGGGTACCATCCATACAAACACAATCCTGGGGTAGTTTTGTTTAATTATATTTTGATTTTATTTCGAGCATGGAACTGGGCATCCCGATTACCAGCCACTTTCTTGTGAATGATAGTGAATCAACACATATTGTGAGAATAACCCACCTAGCAAGGGAGATATTGATAGGTCCGAGTCGCCACATGAGCGATTTGGGCATACAAAACATAATGTTTATTTGCAGGTTTAGAGTTTGGCACATGCGAATTTACTTGGAACGGGAGGTAAATACCCGCATATAGGTAGGTATGGTGGACTCATATGGAACAACTTTGGGTTTGAGGAATTGGATGCACAAGCAGTATTCCCGCTTAGTACAAGTGAAGGCTAGCAAAAGGCTGGGGAGCGACATCCTAGAGAGCGACACAATCATCAACATGCTTTGAGGTTAACCAACATTGAATGCAAGCATGAGTAGGATATAAATCACCATGAACATAAATATCATAGAGGCTATGTTGATTTTGTTTCAACTACATGCATGAAAATGTGCCAAGTAGAGCCACTTGAATCATTTAGAGGAGGATACCATCCCATCATACTACATCACAACCATTTTAATATGCATGTTGGCATCCAAGACAAACCATTATCCACTCTTAGCTAATTAAGCATGGCATGAGTAACTATAATCTCTAATGGTCATTGCAAATATGTTTCACCCATAATGAACTGAATTTGGAACGATGAGCTAATCATATTTACAAAAGCAAGATAGGTCGAGTTCATACTAGCTTTTCTCCATCTCAATCTTTTCATCAAAAATAATCATTATTGCCTTTGACTTGCACGACCGAAAGGTGTGGATAATAATAAGAGTGCATGTGCGTTGGACTAAGCTGGAATCTTCAAACAATAACTCAAAGGAGAAGGTAAGGTAATATGGGCTCTCTGATCGATAAACAATTATGCATATGAGAGCCACTCAACATTTTCATTGTGATCTTCTCCTTATGACCCAACGAAAGGAAATTCGAACGAGAACAAGAAAAACTATTTACACGGGAAAGCTCCTAACAAACAAAAGAAGAACAAACAATCTTTTTGGGTTTACTTTTAATGCTACAACGAAGCAAAAATAAGGTAAATCTATAACTAATTTTTTTATATTTTTCTCAAAGTTAATTAAACACACAAGAAGAAAACGGAAAAGGATAAACTACCCTGGATGCTACAATGAAAGAGCATGAACACCCAATACTAAATTGTGAGAACATGAGTGTAATGTCGGTGAGAGATACGTAATCCCCAAGCTTAGGATTTTGGCCTAAGTTGGTCTAGGGTCATGGCTGGTCCGAATGATATTCAAAGTCATAGTTGGGGTTGTACTGGGTTGCAACGGCAATCGCTTGAACAACTGTAGCATAGAGGCGAGCGGCTTCCGTATTTCGCTCGTACCCGTTTGCCTCCTCTCTAGTTATAAAGTATCTATGTTTTTCCTGAAAGTTAAAGAAGGCAGGAGCAGGAAGGGTAACATGGACAACACACTTTCTATCAAAAACTAGTCGGTACTGGAGGGATTGTTCGTTCCTTTCAAGAAACTAAAAATGTACCAATGCCTCATAATCAAGAAAAGTAGGTGGTAACTCAATATTATTTCCCCGTATGGGTACCCCAAGACAATTAGCTACACGAGTGGCATAAATCCCACCAAAGAAATCTCCATCCTTAGCATTATTATGCAACCGTTTAGCAATAATGGCTCCTAAGTTATATCGCCTATCACCCATTACTACACTCTTAAGAATACTGAGATCGGTAACACAAAAATGTCTATGCTCAGTTTTACCGTTAATACATCTACCTATGAATAGAGAAAAATAATGTACAACAGGAAAGTGAATGCTCCCCACGGTAGCATATGTAATATTTCTAGTTACTCCGATGGTGACACTAGCAAGAAAATCATTATATTCAGTTTTGTGCGGATCAGTATAGCTGCCCCATTGTGGAATTTCGCATGCATGATTAATATTCTCTATCTCCAAAGTATATGATTTTCCATAAAGGTTAAATAGGACGGAAGGTTTATTACGATTAAATGACAATTCAAACCTCCGCACGAAAGAATCAGTGAGTTGATAATATTGCTTGCATTTGTCCGAAACGAATTCCTCAAGGCCAACATTTCTTGTGTATGTGTAGAATTCTTCCTTGAAACCGACATCACTCATAAATTGATCCGATGGCCATTCACAAGGTCATACTTGTGCTTCCCTCAGTGGTTCAAGGTCGGGCTCACATATCGCAAGTCTCGGGGCCTTCTTGCTCGAGGAACCCCCTTGCAACACCCTCCTCAACATTTTTCTATCTCTGAAAAATTCTGAAATTTTTAGTGACTCAAAATAAAGGTGAACAAAACTCATAGCAACTACTGCCACAAGTGCCTAGAGGCTATATCATACATCAAAACTACTTGGGACCATACAAATTTGACATGCAAGCTCAAGAACAAGGTCACCACAGCAGCAAAAAATTGCAATATATAAAGCACTAGAATAAAAACTAATTGGGCCATTAGAGGAGTCACATACTAAAAAACAATCCCCCAGAACAGTTTTGCGAATAAAGCTTTGCACAAGGAGATCGAAAATGGCAGCAAAATGAGCTAGAACACGGGTCTGAGCAATGGTGGGATTTTTTGTGGAGGAAGATGAAGTGGATGGGTGCTGGAATAAGTGAAGGGGGCCACGTGGGACCCACAAGCCTGCTAGGCGTGGCAAGGGGTGGCCGCGCCTTGTGGGCTTGTGACACACTAGTGCAGCCCCCTGCTGTGTGCTCAGTGCCAGAAATTTTTAAATATTCCAGAAAAAATCATACAACATTTTTAGGGCATTCGAAGAACTTTTATTTTCAGGTCATTTTTCTATTGCATAGAAAACTCAAAAAACAGAAAAATAATAGCATTTTTACTTAATTTAATGCAACTAATAGAAAGTAAAGGTTGGGTACAGAAAGTTGTGCTTTCTAAATTCAACCATCTCATGCTCATCAAAAGGAATCCATCAATAAGGTTGATCAAGTCTTATTAACGAACTTCTTTCGAGTAACATGAAACCGGAGAATTTTCGAATAATCACTAAGTTACCTCAATGGGGATATGCATGTCCGCAACAATAAGTATATCATATTTCTTCTTGATAATAGGAAGAGGAAATTCAAAGTCTCCAATAATAATCATTCAATTTTTTTCAATGGATTTGATACTATGAATTTGAGGTTGTTTCTTCAGAAAGTGTACTTTATGCTCATTACCATTAATATGAAAAGGGACATTGCCCCTTTGCAATCAATAACAACCCCTGCAGTAATTAAAAAGGCTCTACCAAGGATGATCGACATACTGTTGTCCTCGGGATTATCAAGAATAACAAAGTCCGTTAAGATAGTAGCATTTGCAACTACGACAGGTACAACCTCACAAATAGCGATAGGTAGAGCAGTTGATTTATCAGCCATTTGCAAAGAGATTTCAGTAGGTGTCAAATTATTCAAATCAAGTTTACGATATAAAGAGAAAGGCATAACACTAACACCAGCTCCCAAATCACATAAAGCAGTTTTAACATAATTGCCTGTAATAAAGCATGGTATAGTTGGTATTCCTGGATCTCCTAATTTCTTTGGTACGGTATCTTTCTTTTATTAGTCACAATATCTTTCATATACCATTCATTTTTAGAATACCAGTCAATCGCATACGCAAAAAGACAGGTCTAAGCATTTCAACAAAGCGCTCAAAATCCTCGTCATCCTTTTTCTTGGATGGTTTAGGAGGAAAGGGAATGGGTTTCTCAACCCACTGTTCTCTTTCTTTACCATGCTTCCTAGCAATAAAATCTCTTTTGTCATATCTTTTATTCTTAGGTTGTGGGTTATCAAGATCAACAGCAGGTTCAATCTCCACATCATTATCATTACCAGGTTGAGCATCAACATGAACATCATCATTAATATTATCACTAGGCTCATGTTCATCACTAGATTGTGTCTCAGCATCAGAAACAAAAATATCAATTGGGTTTTCAGGTGTATCTATAACAGGTTCACTAGCAACATGCAAGGTCCTATCATCATCCTTTTTCCTCTTATTACTAGAATGACTAGGTGCATCAGTATTAATTCCTTGAGAATCTTGCTCAATTCTATTAGGATGGCCCTCAAGATACAAAGGTTCCCGAGTCATTCTTCCACCTCTAGTCACAACTTTAACAAAATGATCATTGTTCTTACTATTCATCTCATTAAGCAAGTCATTCTGAGTTTTAAGTACTTGTTCTACTGGAGTAGTTACCATGGAAGCATGTTTACTAATAAGTTTAAGATCATTGATAGTTCTACTCGTATAATCACCTAAGAGATCAAGCATGAAAGCATTATGTTTCAATTGTCTACTAACATAAGCATTAAAATTTTCTTTCTCAACAAAAAAATTATCCAACTCATCCAAGCATTGGCTAGCAGACTTATTATGAGGAATATCGCTTTTATCAAATCTACAAAGAGAATTTACCTCTACTACCTATGTCGGGTTATCAATACCATGTATTTCTTTGATAGGTGGTAGATTCTTAACAACTTCAGCTTTAATACCTTTTTCCTTGATAGATTTCTTTGCCTCTTGCATATCTTCAGGACTGAGAAATAGAATACCTCTTTTCTTCGGAGTTGGCTTCGGAGGTGATTCGGGAATAGTCCAATCATTATCATTGCTCAATACATTATTCAATAGTAGTTTAGCTTGTTCAACAGTTCGTTTCCTGAAAACACAACCAACACAACTATCTATGTGGTCCCTAGAAGCATCGACTAGTCCATTATAAACTATATCAAGTATTTCATTTTTCTTGAGGGGATGATCAGGAAAAGCATTTAGTAATTGGAGAAGCCTCCCCAAGCTTGTGGGAGACTCTCTTCTTCAATTTGCACAAAGTTAAATATTTCCTGCAAGGCAACTTGTTTCTTATGGGCAAGAAAATATTTTTTAGTGAAGTACTATGTAATATCCTTGGGACTACGCACACAACTAGGAGAAAGAGAATTAAACCATATCTTAGCATAACCCTTTAACGAGAAAGGAAACAACTTAAGGATATAGTAATAATGAATTTTCCCCTCATGTGTAAATAGGGTGGCTATATCATTCAATTTGGTAAGATGTGCCACAATAGTTTCAGATTCGTAACCATGGAAAGAATCAGATTCAACCAAGGTAATTAAGTCAGGATCGACGGAGAATTCATAATCCCTATTAGTAACAAAGATAGGTGAAGTAGAGAACTTAGGATCATATTTCATTCTAGCATTCAAAGATTTTTCTTTCCACTTGCATAGTAATTTCCTTACAAGCAAGAAAGTCCCTAGCTACCTCTCCTTCCATAACATAACCCTCGGGAATATTAGGCAATTCATATCTAGGAGAGCTAGGTCTATCAGGTGTCTCATAGTGTTCAGTTTTAATAATTTCATCAGTTTCAGAAGTATCATAATTTTCAGTATTGACTGTAGCAATTTGTTCATCAAGAAATTCACCCAGTGGCACAGTATTATCAAGCAAAGTACCATCATAAGCATCATGCATAGCAGAAGTGGCATCATAAATTACTTGCGACATATCAAATTACTAGTAGGTTGTGGTGTCGCAAACTTACTCAAAACAGAAGGTGAATTAGGCGCAGATCTAGATGGCAGTTCCTTACCTCCCCTCGTAGTAGAGGGATAGATCTTGGTTTTTGGATCTTTAAGATTCTTCATAGTGATCAACAGATATAAATCCCAAGTGACTTAGAGAATAGAGCTATGCTCCCCGACAACGACGCTAGAAAAATCTTGATAACCCACAAGTATAGGGGATCGCAACAGTTTTCGAGGGTAGAGTATGCAACCCAAATTTATTGATTCGACTCAAGGGGGGCCAAAGAATATTCTCGAGTATTCATAGTTGAGTTGTCAATTCAACCACACCTGAAAGACTTAATATCTACAGGAAAGTATTTAGTAGCAAAGTAGTATGGAAGTAACGGTAACAATGGCAATAGTGGCAGTAGCAAATTTGTAGTGATTGTAGTAGTAGTAACGGAAAAGTAACTTAGCAGAGATCAATATGTAGAAAGCTTGTAGGCAATGGATCAGTGATGGATAATTATGTTGGATGGCATTCATCTTTTAACAGTTATAACATAGGGTGATACAGAACTAGCTCCAATTCATCATTGTAATGTAGGCATGTATCCCATATATAGTCATACGTGCTTATGGAAAAGAACTTGCATGACATCTTTTGTCCTACCCTCTCGTGGCAGCGGGGTCCTAATGGAAACTAAGGGATATTAAGGCCTCCTTTTAATAGAGAACTGGACGAAAGCATTAGCACTTAGTGAATACATGAAGTCCTCAAACTATGGTAATCACCGGAAAGAATCCCAGTTATTGTCGCCCTGGGGGATGCGGATCATAGCTCGTAATAGGTGTCTACAAATTGCAAGATAGGATCAAGAACACATATATATTCATGGAAACATAATAGGTTCAGATCTGAAATCATGGCACTCCGGCCCTAGTGACAAGAATTAAGCATAGGAAAGTCATAGCAACATTAATCTCAGAACATAGTGGATAGTAGGCATCAAACCCTAACAAAACTACTCGATTACATAATAAATCTCATCCAACCCATCACCGTCCAACAAGCCTATGATGGGATTACTCATGAACTATGGAGAGCATCATGGAATTGGTGATGAAGGATGGTTGATGATGACGATGGCGTCGATTTCCCTTCACCGGAGCCCAAAACAGACTCCAGATCTGGTCTCCCAAGGAAGAATAGGAGGTGGCGACAGCTCAGTATCGTGAAACGTGATGAACTCTTCTCTCTAATTTTTCTCCGCGAATTGGAATATATAGGAGTGGAATTGAGGTCGGTGGAGCAACAGGGGGCCCACAAGCCTGCTAGGCGTGGCCAAGGGGGGTGGCTGTGCCTGGCAGGATTGCCACCTGTGTGTGGCCCCCTCTAGTTGATTCTTTCGCCAGTATTTTTTATTAATTCCAAAAATATTCTCCGTAAATTTTTAGATCAATCCGAGAACTTTTATTACTGCACAAAAATAACACCAAGGCAATTCTGTTGAAAACATCGTCAGTCCGGGTTAGTTCCATTCAAATCATGTAGATTAGAGTCCAAAACAAGGGCAAAAGGGTTTGGAAAAGTATATACGACGGAGACGTATCATTAGCTACTGTTACATACCCTCAACCCTGAGGGTGAACTACTCTCTTCTCCATGGCCTCTGCCGGGATGATGAAGATGGTCACAGGGGATGGTTTTCTCTCTCCAGCAGGGTACTAGAATGCCTCCAGATTGGGTTTTCATCTATATAGAGAGTTGCAGCGGCGGAGCGAGAAGTCTTTGTTTATTTCTAGGGTTTCTGGGTTTATAGGATTTTTCAGCGTTGGAATCACATGCGATGGAGCCACGAGGGCCCCACCACATATCAAGGCGCCACCCCTTGGGTCGCTCCCTGATGGCTTGTGGCCCAAGGGTGGCCCCACTCTGGTGGTTCTTCGCTCCAATGTTGCTTATTTTCTCCAGAAAAGATCACAAAAACGTTTCGGGCAATTACGAGAACTTTCATTTTCTTCACAAAAACAACACCACGGTAATTCTGCTGAAAACGGCGCAAGTCCGGGTTAGTTCTAAATAAATCATAGAAAGTGCATCAAATCCATATAAAAGTATTGTAAACATAGGCCAATGAGGCCCTCTGGGGCAGGTGCACCTCCCTGGTGGACTGCCTGAACTCTTTCTGACACCCCCGACAAAAACTTGCAAAACCCGGAACCTTTCCGAAACCCGAATACCAACTTTCCATGTATGATTCTTTACCTACGGTCCATTGCAGAGCTCTTCGTGATGTCTGCGATCTTATCCAGGACTCAGAAAAACATTCGGTCACCAACATACATAACCAAATAATACTATATTGTTATCAAACGTTAAGCGTGTGGACCCTAAGGGTTCGAGAATCATGTAGACATGACCGAGATACCTCTCCGGTCAATAACCAATAACGGGACCTGGATGCCCATATTGGTTCCTACATATCCACGAAGATCTTTACTGGTCTAACCACGATGTCAAGGATTCAGTCAATCCCCTATGAAATCCCTTTTCCCATCGGTATGTTACTTACCCGAGATTCGACTGTTGGTATCTCTTACCTAGTTCAATCTCATTAGCAGCAAGTCTCTTTACTCATTCTGTAATACAAGATCCCATGACTAACTCCTTAGTCACATTGCTTGCAAGCTTCTTGTGATGTTGTATTACCGAGAGGGCCTAGAGATAACTCTTCGTCATATGGAGTGACAAATCCCAGTCTTGTTCATGCCAACCCAACAGACACCCTCGGAGATACCTATAGAGCATCTTTATGGTCACCTAGTTACCAAGTGATGTTTGATACACACAAGGCATTCCTCTGGTGTCAGAGAGTTGCATGATATCATGGTCTTAGATACAAATACTTGACATGAAGAAAGCAGTAGCAACAAACTAAGTGATACAATCAAATGCTATACTTACGGTTGGGTCTTGTCCGTCACATCATTCTCCTAATGGTGTGATCCCGTTAACAAATTATAACTCATGTCTATGGTTAGGAAACCTTAAACATCTTTGATCAACGAACTAGTCTAGTAGAGGTTCACTAGGAACACAATGTTGTTTATATATCCATACATGTATTTAACTTTCCTGCAAATACAGTTCCAGTCTAGATAAGAAATGATTATCATGAACAAGAAATTATGAACTAGAAATACAGTTCCAACAGTGACATCATCAAGTGGATCAACGTCAGAACAACCTTTCCCATAGAGGCTCCAATAATAACCACATGCTCACCATCCACCATAAAGGAGATCAGATATAGTTCCTTGTCAATCTCCACCAGTCTATCGGTAGGGATTTTTGATTGAAACTATGCCTAGTGGAGGAAATGAAAAATCACTACAAATACTAAGATCCCATAAAATGGGAGCCTCTGGTCTATCAGGGGTTTGGAGGTGTATTGTGGGCCCTGTCTTAGGTAGTGTAGGCAGTATGTGGGCCTTGTTTCAGGTATGGTCAGTTCTAAATGGGATTAAATCGTGGCATGCGAGAGGCCCGTTTTACTCTACCTGTCGCTAGTTTCTTCAGCTCTGGCATTCCCTCTGGCGATAAAATAGATGACGGATAAGGCAGATGCGGGAGTTTTCCATTTTCTTCGATTTGTAGAGGAGGAGGCGGTGTTCATGCTGCTGGTTAAGTGTGATGTTCTTTCGAGGGAGTGAGATCTTCTATCGCTAGTGTTTTCTTCCTCGCATCAACTTCTATATTCTACTGGGTGAGTGGAGGCGTGGAGAGGGGCATCCTTGGGGTTTCCTCTCGTTCTTCGGCTTCCTTTGTCGTCTTGAAGGTTTTCATTTCTTCCATTTCTGTTTTAGTTCCTTTGTGTGCTGATTATTCCATTGATTTTGTAATAATGCCATGTGCTTTGGGGGGTTACGGATGTGATTTTTGTAGTGAAGGGATGGGGGTTTGGATTTTGTGAGAGGGTGGCGGTGCTATCTTGGTTGGATGTTTGGTTGATGTTGGGATTGCAGTGCTGTTTTGGTGCTGTGGATGATCCATATGTGAATTCATAGGTATGTCAGTCTGGTAATTAACAACGGTGATAGATCTCGGTTGGCTCCCTCGCGTCGTCCCCATGGGCAACTGGGGGTGAACCCTAGCACCCCCTGATAACCCACAAGTGTAGGGGATCAATTGTAGCCTTTATTGATAAGTAAGAGTGTCGAACCCAACGAGGATCTAGAGGTAGAACAAATATTCCCTCAAGTTCTATCGACCACCGATACAACTCTATGCACGATTAATGGGATAGGTTTGCAAGAAAATAAAGAGCACGTAAATAAAAAATAGGGGCTGCTAAGATAAAGTAACAATTAAGTTAGTTTAACGAGTGTGGAAAAGAGGTGGTAGGAGTTGTGGAATTGCCCCTAGGCAATTGATAACTAGACCGGTAATCGTTATTGCAATTTTATATGAGGGATAGGCATAAGCTAACATACATTCTCTACTTGGACCATATGCACTTATATAAAGTTGCCAAAATTATATGGAAGTTTTAGAATATTGGCATGAAATAATAAAAAAAATATATACGACAGAGACGTATCAACATCCCCAAGCTTAATTCTTGCTCGTCCTCGTGCAGGTAAATGATAAAAAAGATAATTTTTGATGTGGAATTCTACCTAGAATAATTTTGATTATTATAATCTAATCATGGCATGAATATTAAGACACGACTGAGTCAAAGCAATAGTCCATCATTTGACATTAAGAAAATAGTACTTCAAGCATACTAATAAAGCAATTGTATCTCTTCAAAATATAATGGCAAAAGAAAGTTATCCCTACAATATAATATAGGTTGGCTATGCTCCATGTTCCCCACACAAAGTACTTATATCATGCACAACCCCGATGACAAATCAAGCAATTGTTTCACACCTTTTATGTTCTCAAACTTTTTCAACTCTCACGCAATACATGAGCGTGAGCCATGGATATAGCACTATAAGTGGAATAGAATATGGTGAAGGTTGTGAAGAAAAAGGAGACGATAGTCTCACATCAACTAGGCGTATCAACGGGCTATGGAGATTCCCATTAATAGATATTAATGTGATTGAGTAGGGATTGCCATGCAACAGATGCACTAGATCTATAAGTGTATTAAAGCTCAAAAAGAAACTAAGTGGGTGTGCATCCAACTTGCTTGCTCATGAAGACCTAGGGCAATTTGAGAAAGCCCATCATTGGAATATACAATCCAAGTTATATAATTAAAATTTCCCACTAGTATATGAAAGTGACAAAATAGGACACTCTCTATCAGGAAGATCATGGTGCTACTTTGAAGCACAAGTGTGGAAAAAGGATAGTAGCATTGTCCCTACTCTCTTTTCTCTCCCTTTTTTTGGTGGGCATCTAAGGCCTCTTTTTTTATTTGGGCTTCATTGGCCTCTTTTATTTTTCATAAAGTCCGGAGTCTCATCCCAACTTGTGAGGGAATCATAGCTTCCATCATCCTTTCCTCACATGGGACCATGCTCTAATAATGATGATCATCACACTTTTATTGACTTACAACTCAAGAATTACAACTTGATACAAGAACAAAATATGGCTCTATATGAATGCCTCCAATAGTGTACCGGGATGTGCAATTATCTAGCGTAGCAAATGGCATCAAAAAATGCAAAATCCATGAAAACATCATGCTAGCTATCTTACGATCATGCAAAGCAATATGAAAATGATGGTGCATGTCATAATAAACGGAACGGTGGAAGTTGCATGGCAATATATCTGGGAATGGCTATGTAAATGTCATAATACGTAGGTATGGTGGCTGTTTTGAGGGAGGATATATGATGGTTTTAATGCACCGACGAAAGTTGCACGGTACTAGAAGGGCTAGCAAAGGTGGAACGGTGAGAGTGCGTATAATACATGGACTCACAGTAGTCATAAAGAACTCACATACTTATTGCAAAAGTCTATTAGTCATCGAAGCAAAGTATTAGGCGCATTCTCCTAGGGGAGAGGTTTGTAGGAGTTAACCATCATGCTCTCCCGACCCTCACACAAAGGTTGACAATCAATAAACAAATCATGCTCCGACTTCCTTGCATAACGGTTCACCATACGTGCATGATACGGGAATCACAAACCTTTACACAAGTATTTATACCAATCCACAATTACTCACTAGCATGATTCTAATATCACCATCTTTATATCACGAAACTATTGCAAGGAATCAAACACATCATATTCAGTGATCTACAAGTTTTATGTAGGATTTTATGACTAACCATGTGAATGACCAACTCCTGTTAAGTCTCCATATATATATAAATGAAGCATGAGAGTTCAATTCTTTCTACAAAAGATACGCCCATGGTCTAACAAATATAACTGAAGCAAAAGAGCATTCTACAAATGGCGGTTTTCTATGTGTGAGAAACAGGCAATCCAAACTTCAAATGATATAAGTGAAGCACATGAAGCATTCTATAAAGCCATACTGAAAATATATAAGTGAGGTGCAAATAGATTTCTATAAATAAAACAAGGACTTCCTCATACCAGCATGGTGCCTTATTAAAATAAAAATAAAAATCACGCGATGCTCCAAGATTTACGCATATCATGTGACGAATCAAAATATAGCTCCAAGTAAAATTACCGATGGTCATTAGAAAAAGGAGGGGATGCCTTCCGGGGCATCCCCAAGCTTAGTTTCTTGGGACTCCTTGAATATTCCCTTGGAGTGGCTTGGGCATCCCCAAGCTTAGTCTCTTTCCACTCCTTATTCCTTCATCCATCGCGATCTCACCCAAAACTTGAAAACTTCAATCACACAAAACTTAACAAAACCCTCGTGAGATACGTTAGTATAATAAAACAAATCACCACTTTCAGTACTGTTTCCAACCATTTCATTTTTTCTTTTAGCTACTGTAATATAACTTTTCCATCGCTTATACCACTAATACAATCGATAGTTTCATCAAAACGAGCAAACCAATGCATCAAAAACAGAATCTGTCAAAAACAGGACACTATCTCGTAATCTGAACATTCACCATACTTCTGTAACTCTAAAAATTCTGAAAAATTAGGAAGTTGTCACGAATTTGTATATAAGTATTGTTGAGAAATTTCACAATTTTTGCACGCTCTAATAAAATATATAAATTCAAACAATGCAGCAAAAGGTTCTGTTTTTACACAGCACAAATCAAACAAGCAATTTAAACATCCTAAAGGTAATTCTTGGCACATTATTTTTGTAACACAATGGATTTGTACAAGGGGATAAATATTTTTGTTGAAAAGTTTCTGTAATCAAGATTCACAAAGTTTTCATGGGCATGAACAAAGTTCAAGGCTAGCCCCCACTTCAACGTTGCTCGTCTTTCCGACTTTCACTTTTCTTTTTGAAAATGTTTTAAGTTCCCCACTTTATTTTTTTGTTTTTGAACTATATAAAATCACACAACAGAATAAAATGACTCTCTAAAACTTCTGGGTTGTCTCCCTGGCAGTGCTTTCTTTAAAGCCATTAAGTTAGGCATAAAGTGCTCAAGTAATGGATCCACCCGGATCCCAAGGTATATAAAAGCCAATTTTAATTAAGAATGATTTGTAATTTAGTAGTGAGAAAAAAGTGATATAAATCATGCAACAACGAAGTATAACTCTCTTCCTATGCATCATCATGTCATAAAAGAATAATTCATGCACACAAAGTAAAAGCCAATGCATAGTATAAACACTTTCTTGCAATTTTATTGTATCGAAAACATAGAGAAATGAAGATGTAGTTCTTATCTCATAATAATTGCAAGTAGGAGCAACAAGCACATGCATATTACATTCATTAAAATAATCATGTATAATAGTAAAAGGCAACCTATCTATATAATCCCTAATAAGTGCAAACTTCTCCGATATAGTGTAGTTGGGAGAATTCAAAAAGATAATAGGAATAGCATGTGTGGGTGCAGTAGCAACAATTTCACGTTTAACATAAGGAACTATAGAAAGTTCATCTCCATAAGCATCATTCATATTGGCTTCATGGCGACAAGCATAGCAAGCATCAATTTCATCAAAAAGGGATATTTCAAATGAATCCAAGGGATCATAGCAATTATCTTAGCATTCATCCTTCGGTAAGAATGAAGGGAAATTAAACAATGTATGAGTTGAAGAGTTACTATCATTATAAGGTGGGCATGGGTATCTAATCCGCTCTTCCTCCATTTGTTCTTCGTTCTCCTCCTCATCTTTTTCATCTAATGAGCTTACAATTTCAGAACTTCCTCTTCAATAGATTTCTGCAAAATATTAGTCTCTTCCAACGCAGCGGTAATTCTTTCAATAAACTCTTTAACATAAGCATTAGAAGCATAGTTTTCATGGAAATATTTAAGTATGGCAAAATTTTCAAATTTGTAAAGATTAGCATCATACTTTTCAATCAAAGAAGCAATTTCATAGGCACCGTTAAAAGCAACAAATTTTTTAGTTTGTTCAACATCATTATAGCAATAGGCCTCCTTGGCATAAGCGGATAATATTTCATTATCATTAAACACACATTGGTTGGGAAGGTGTATTTTATCTTCTTTAGAACAACAAATAAAATCATGCAATTCACACAAGTTCCAAGCATAACAACACAAAGTATTAATTTGATGCCACAAGAGTTTCCCTTTTTGAGATATGCGGTGTCACACATAATGAGCATGCTCATTTAATGACTTTCCCTCAACTAAGCTAGTTGGGTTTTCAACACGAGCACAAGTGGATCGAAGATGACCCAAGTAAGAGTCTTTGGTGGTACGGTACACTAGTGGTTCCACAACTTTTGGAGCAATAAGTACATCTATTTTTTTTTGTATTTTGCGTTTCCTACCCATATATAAAGATAGAAAACAAGTTAATAACAGAAAAATAAAAATTACTTAGTGATAAAGAAAACAAGCACACACACGAGAATATTCACTCCACGTTATTGCTCCCCGGCAACGACGCCAGAAAAATATTTTGATAACCCACAAGTGTAGGGGATCAATTGTAGCCTTTCTCGATAGGTAAGAGTGTCAAACCCAATGAGGATCTAAAGGTAGAACAAATATTCCCTCAAGTTCTATCGACCATCGATGCAACTCTACGCACGCTTAACGTTCGCTTTACCTAGAACAAGTATGAAACTAGAAGTACTTTGTTGGTGTAACGGGATAGGTTTTGCAAGAAAATAAAGAGCACGTAAATAAAAACTAGGGTATGCTAAGATGAACTAACAATTAGGTTAGATTAACGAGTGCGGAAAAGTGGTGGTAGGAGTTGCGGAATTGTCCCTAGGCAATCGATAACTAGACCGGTAATCATTATTGCAATTTTATATGAGGGAGAGGCATAAGCTAACATACTTTCTGTACTTGGATCATATGCACTTATGATTGGAACTCTAGCAAGCATATGCAACTACTAAAGATCATTAAGGTAAAATGCAACCGTAGCATTATAAGGTATCAAGTCCTCCTTACTCCCATATGCAACAACCCACCAACTCGGGTTTATGCTTCTGTCACTCAAGCAACCCACCATAGGCGAATCATGAACACACTGCAACATCCTACATCGAGGATACCTCACGCTTGCGCGAAACGGACAGCACTATAGGACAACACCAATAGTAAAACATGCAACTCAAACCAATCACGATCATCAATCAACCCATAGGACAAGAAAAATCTACTCAGACATCATAGGACGGCAACACATCATTGGATAATAATATGAAGCATAAAGCACCATGTTCAAGTAGAGGGTACACCGGGTTACGGGAGAGTAGAACGCTGTAGATAGATGGGGGAAGGTGATGGAGATGTTGGTGAAGATGACGGAGTTGTTGGAGTAGATCGCCGTCACGATGATGGTCCCGATGGCGTTCCGGCGCCACCGGGAGAGAGGGGGAGAGAGCACCCTCCTTCTTCTTCTTCCTTGAACTTACCCTATATGGGAGAAGGGTTTTCCCCTCTAGTCCATGGTCTTGATGGCGGAGGAGGGGTGAGATCCCCTCCGAGATTGGATCCCTCTCTCTGTTTCCTTCTGTTTCTGCGCTCCCAGATTCTGGCCTTTCACCGTTTCTTACATATCCGGAGATCCATAACTCCGATTGCACCAAAAATTTGAGGGGGCTTTTATTCAGATATTAGCTTTCTTGCCGCAAAAGAAGAGCTCCAACCGACTTAAGGGCTTGCCACAAGGGCCCAGGAAACGACTAGGGGGGTAGGCCATGCCCCCTGCCTTGTGGTCTACTCGGGCATCGTCTTGCGTTGATTCTTTTCCCAAAGAGCACATATATTCCAAAAAAATCTCTGTAAGTTTTTATCTCATTTGGCCTTAGTTTGATATGGATTTTTTGCAAAACAAAAAACATGCAACAAACAAGAACTGGCACTGAGTAGTGGATCAATATGTTAGTCCCAAAAATAGTATAAAAAGTTGCCAAAAGTATATGAAAGTCATAGAATATTGGCATGAAACAATAAAAAATTATAGATACGACAGAGACGTATCACCCCTTCCCCTCACCGCCCCCTACCTCCCATCCCCCGCCACCGCCCCGAGGCGCCGTCGAGCAAATCCCGGCCGGCGTGGGCAGTGGTGGGGCCGTGCTCCCTCTAGCATGGGCTCGGGGCGGGCGTGGGGATGCCCCTTGGCAGGAGCGCCTGGCTGGCGTGGGCCGGGCGGCACGGCGGCGGGCTTCAGGCGACGGTGGTTGCTGTGCGGCGGTGTGATGGAACCAGAGCATGGTGCGGTGGCTGCGGGGTCTGGCGGCAACGCAAGGCTCTTCTAACCAGATCTAGGGGGACGGCTGGCGGCACGGGGGCGGGTGGAGGCCCGACTCGGACTCTATTAGGTGGTGGCCACCAACACGCTCCGGTGGTGACCGCTATGGCTGGCGGGCGGGGCGTGCGTGGGTGGTGCCGGCTAGATCTGGCCATTGGGCGACACGGGCTATGGTGGCAGGGGGGGGGGTGTGGAGGCCGCTGTCTTGCTACGGGCGATGGTGGCGGTTGAAGGCAGGGGTGTCGCTTCATGCTCGTGCATGGTCTTCGTGGTTGCGGTGGGTGGTGCGGGCTAGTGTGGCCTCGGCGGTGCAGCAGTCATCGTCGGACTGGTGGCACGGGGCGGCGGAATGGCGATCTTCCTTCTCCTAGGTTGGAGCCGGTGGCGTGCGGGGCTGCGAGCATGCCGGAGAATCCTCTGACCTAGGGTTTGTTCTCGGGCGGGCCAGTTCTGGGCCTGAGGTAGATCGGGGTGGTCTCCGGGTAGGTGAGGTGCGGGCTCGACCCTGGATATGTCCGTGAGTGCATGTTGGTGGTGGTCCTCAGAGCGCCTACTCATGTGGCCATGTGGCACCGGTGACCTCGGAGTTGGCGTCGTGCAAGCTTGGATTCACGGCGGTCGTTGGCAATCGTATGATCGTGTCCCGAGGTCGACTGGGACTGGTTGGGGATGCAGGTGTCAACGCCTCCTATGGTGGAGGCGGGGACCCAGATTTGGGGACTGATGCCGGGCTATGTGTGGAAGGAAGGCCTGCTACCCTACCTGTCGGGGTTGGTATGCTGTGTGGCGGATGGGTGGCGGCGTATTAGGACAGGGATGCCGGGGCGGGGGTCCCCATGATTGGCTCTCCAGCAGGCCTCATGGCGGCGGTGGTGGCTTCTTCTCTTGACCGTATGTGCGACGAGAGGTCTTGTGGCAGGTGGCTCGGGCACTCCCTTATCAGTGGTGCCCAGATCCGGATCTGGGAATTGGAGTTTGTCGCGCCTGCCCTGGGGCTACCGTGTGACACGGGCGTGCTTCCGGGCGAAAGCTCCGTGCTTTGGCGCTGATGATGACGACGCTCGCGGGAGCCGCTATCTTCCTGAAGACATCATTGTGGTTCTCTTCTCCGTGTTTGGGCTCCGGGTGAAGACTTATGTACATTTCGGACTCAGCAGCGGCGATGTTTTATGTAGTTCTCCCTCGTGAGGGCATTGTCGTGGAGTCTAGGTGTGCTAGGGCGTGGCGTGGTGTTGTACTCTGATCTCCCATTGTTCTCCTTCGGTAGCGTAGTTTGCGTGGTACCGAGATCTTAGGATCCTCTTTGTAAGAGGGTTACCTCTCCACTATGTATCATTTAGCCACGAACTTTGGTCGGTGCTTTATCTATAAAGCGGGTCACGAGCCTGTTTCGATTAATTCATAGGTGTGTCTGGTATCCAATAGACATCAGCCTGACTATCGCCGTCGCTAATTTGTATATTAGATGTACAATACTTCTATTTGCTGTCTGGTTTGCATTACTTTCTGGTGGGAGCTCTGTTTTTGTGAGTAGAATATGTATTATCGTCACTTAGATTTATTCGATCCTCTTCTCGCATGACTGTTTCTTGTTCTCTATATATTGGCACTAGTAGAAAACAGGGCATCTGTCCTGGTTCCAGAGGGCCTTTAGTCCCGGTTCTGGAACCGGGACAACAAAATCGGGACTAAAGGTCCAGACTTTTAGTCCCAGTTGGCTTACGTACCGGGACTAAAAGGGATCCACACGGCCGCTGTAGGGTGCCCAGGCAAGAGGACTTGTAGTCCCGGATGGTAACACCAACCGGGACAAAAGGGCATCCACGTGTCAGCCCCTGCAAAGCGATGGGGTCTAGGTTTTTTTTGAAAGGGCCGTGTTTCATTTTCTATTTTCCTTTTCTTTCATATTTATATTGTATTTCCATGCAGTTACACATATTAATATACAACATCATCAATACAAATTATGGAAAAAAATCCAACATCAGTACAAATTAAATTGATTCGCAACATCGTATTTTCCTCTAATTCAACTTGGTCTATTGCATCCATCTAATTTGTACTAGTATATGACATGTTACAACTCATGATCATCTTTATCAACTCTTCATAATTCTAGGTAAAATAACATAAAAAGGTGAACTCCTCATCATTCTGGTTGTTATCGTACTAGAAACTGATCTAGTCACCGCAAGTTAGAAACACTAACTAGTGCGCTCTCCTAGGTAAAATAGCATAAAAAAGGTGAACTCCTGCATCTTCCCATTGTAGAATGAAGATCAACCTATCTCCAACTTTTGGCTTGCATAATTTATAGTCTCCAAATTTTTGCCTGGATGCTGTTATTGCCTTGCTCCATCCTTTTATTTTCATGGTATTCTCACTTTGAGATACCGTGTATTTACCAGGGTAACTCATCGGCATTGGCCGTAAAGTAACCATATGCAAATCACCTTTGGTAAATATCCACTTAGGAACGGTCTCTGGAGGGAGTACCTATTGAAGAACATAAGTTATAATAACATAGTTAGCAAACTAGTTTTGCTTAAGAACAATGTATGAAAAGGATGGACTATTGACACAAGAGTAAAAAAATTCTTACAAAGTTGTCTCTAGTGATGTTATAAGGGGTTTAACTTGTGCACTAGTGGAAAATATCCATCATAAATTTTACTAATCATGTAATTTTCCTTATGAAGCTGCACAACATGAATAAATGAGATGAGATGATCTTTCTCCAACCAAGTAAGTTTGGAGTCATAACTGTAGTACGTCCGATCTATTATATGTCGGGTAGTTCTTGTAGCACGAAAGTAATCTGATTATTAAAATTTAAAAAATATTCGGGATGAGTCCCAAATACTTTTCAATAATCAATATAAAGTACCTAATAAATCTGTTGACAAACGCACCTGGAGGTAGCACCGAAATCAAGTCATCATCCGCATGCACCCAAATATCTATATTATTATCACGAACAACATCACTACCAAGATCGAAGGTAATGCTCATGTCCTCATCCAACCCATACGCGTGGCAAAACGCTCTCCAATTAGAACAACCAAAATATGTGCGATCTTTCGTTATTTTTCACCTTAACAACAAAAGTGTAATGCTCCGTTCTTAGGTGAGCTATCATAGGCTCTGTACTGTCCTTCCTTTGGAAACGGAACTTGTTCAAGGTAGCGGATCTTGCATGACAGGGAACGCACTAGTCGAATTGTACAAAAGAAAATTAAATGTTAATTAATGCAAAAAAAGCACACGTCAGACTTCATTAACAAAAAGTACACGTTGTCTATAGATGCCGTAATAATACTAAATTCTTCTGTTAGCTTGACGGTGAACGACCTATCATTTTCCATGTGAGGATAAATGTCGCATAGACCCCTATTGTCCTAGCAACAAGGGCATTGAGGGGTCCTATCATCGTCAGCCGACGTCGACATTTCCTGTGTTCATGATTCTAAGATTAAAAATCGACGACAATCATATAGTATCACTAATACATATAATAGCACCGGTGATCATCGACGACTCTTCATATAATATTTGGATAGGTCTTTGACTTTTGGCTAATGAATTTTCTTTTGTCTATCATAAGAAGTCATACAAGGGGTTTGAACTGTTTGCTCACAACAAATGGGGCATGCATGCTTTGCAAAGTACTGCGAAGATTCATGTAAAACAATACTACAAGATGTGTGAACACAAGGTCCTACAGAAGATGTGCTGATCTAAATGAAAAGATTTTCTACTTGCAAGAAAATAAAATATGAACTTTAACTTGCAGATTCGACATATGTTTCGCTCCATTGACTACATTCAAATCATGTATGTACAAAATAAACAAAATGCAACCCCACCAATGAGTAGTTCATGGCTGAATAGCCGAACTTATCAGAATAACATGTAGGTAGAGAGAAATTTCATCTAAGAATTAGAAATATGACTATGACATGTTAACAAGAAACAAATGACCATGTTAACAAGAATTAGAATTTTGCAGCACATGTGGATTTTATGGGCCGGTGGCGGTGCTGCGCGTGGTGGGCGGGGGCCGGCGAGCGGCGGAGGCACGCGGGGCCAACGGGGACAGAGAGGAGGGGGAGCCTTACTGGCGAGGAGCGACGACGGGAACGGCGACGAAGTGAGGACGAGGAGGCGTGCGGGGACAAGCTCGGGGTAGCGGCGACGGCAGGCTAGGGGGCGGGGCAACGGCGGCGATGACGAGAATGGGCGGCGGCGACGACGACGACGGAGTGAGGACAAGGAGGCACACAGGGACGGGCTCGGGGCGGCGGCGACAATGGTGATGACAAGAACGGGCCATTTCGACGGCAGTGACGATGAGAACGGGCGGCAGGGGCAGCGACGACGACGAGCAGCCTGGCGGTGTTGGGGAAGGGCTTCGGCGTCAGGGGCGAAATGGGAGAGTTTGGGGGAGAATTTGACAACTCCCGTCTTATATGCGAATACCTTTAGTACTAGTTCGTGGCTGCAACCGGGACTAATTCCCCCCTTTAGTCCCGGTTGGATCAACCAACTAGGACTAGGAGTTTAGTCCCACCTCGCCAAGTGAAGCGTGCTTGCAGTGGTTTATAAGGCCCACTGCGGCTTCCCTCTCGAGCTCCTCTCTTAAGCGGGCTTTGGGACTAAATTTCTTCCGTGCCTTGCCCTATTGGGCCTACTTGCCTTGCGAGCCTTCTTCCTGGCCCATGTGTAGTTGGGTTTCTAGTCGTATGCAGGCCATGGTTGCCTAGTTGGCGGGCTTTTTTTATGTTATTTTTTGCATATTAAAGTTTGATAATTTTAGTTAATATTATTTTGATTCTTTTTATTTCATTCTTTTTAGTTAATGGTTTAGTTGATTCTTTTTAGTTGATTCTTTTTAGTTAATATTTTAGTTGACTCTTTTTAGGTCATTCTTTGCTAAATGACCCTGAAATTGAAAAGCACTACAAATGAACTTTGAAAAGGTTGAAAGATGGCATGATATCATCATTCACCCACATAGCATGTGCTAAAAAGTTGAGAGGGTTACCGCAAAAGCTGGATGCACTTCGTGTAAAAAATGGACAATCTCTTTCGAAGTATCAGAGTTTCGGACGAAAAATCATGTGTTACAAAGGGATTTCATTTTTTAAAAGTTATTTTAACTCCAGACTTTTTGTGTGTTCAAAATGCACCATTCAACGCCACATCATCCCATTTAAACCCTTTTCTGACTTCATCTGCTATTTTTCATGCAATTCATGATTTATTTGGAGCTAAAATGACCCTGAATTGAGAAGCACTTCAAATGAACTCTGAAATGGTTGAAAGTTGGCATGGTATCATAATTTCACACACATAGCATGTGCTAAAAAGTTGAGAGGGTTACAGGAAAAACTGGATGCACTTCGTGTACAAACTAGACAATCTCCTTCGAAGTATCAGGGTTTCAGACGAAAACTCATCTATTACAAAGGGATTTCATTTTGATTCTTTTAGTTGATGTTTTAGTTGATTATTTTTAGTTCATTATTTTTAGTGAATATTTTAGTTGATTCTTTTTAGTTCATTCTTTTTAACAAATAAACACTTTGATAATTTTAGTTAATATTGTATTTAAGTGTAGTGATATTCTAGATCAAAGCCATCATCAGAATTGTTGTGGAGAGAAAGTCTTTACTTTGTCTTTGCGTGTGTCCCTTGCTTATAGTTCCGTAACCATGGACAATCTTCATCACATACATCACAATGCTTCAGAAATCTTGCTCACATCATACTAAATATTCTTACAAACAAACCGTACTTAAACAGGGGCATAATAGAAATAATAGTGTAGATATCCATTATAGAAAGTGTTGCATAATTGAAGATACCAATCCTACTCTTCTGGATTGCAAACCAACTCGTCTGAATCAGGATACCCCGAAGCACTACATAATAGAGATAAAAGTGTTCCGCATTGCAAACACTACTCGTCGCCCGGATCAGAATACACCCAAGAAGGAGACCAATGGGACACTGGTGGTGGTACTAGTGGTACGAGGTGACGCTGCCCATAATTGAAGATTCCAATACTGCGGTACAACTGTATGCAACATACCCATCTACTGCTGCATACTCAATGTTGATAGGGTCAAGTGGGGTCTTCTCCCAATGTTCACTAGTAGGAAACGGGTCTTTTGTCTCGATTCGTAAGAGCATTTAGTCCTGGTTCTAGAACCAGGACTAAAGGGTTGGGACTAAAGGACTCCACTTTTAGTCCCGGTTGGATTACGAACCGGGACTAAAGGGGCTCCACGTGGCAGCTTTCTAGAGCGGGACCTTTAGTCCCGGTTGGTGTTACCAACCGGTACTAAAGATATTTTTTTAAATAATTTTGTTATTTTATTTTTTCAATTTTTTGTTTTTTTTTCAATTTTTTTATGATTTTCAAATCTTTGAATTATTTGACAATTTAATTTCTAATCACCCCTCCTCACTGCTCGGGTATTATTTGATAATTTAATCTCTACTCACCCCTCATTCCAAATCGTCTAACTTCTCAATCGGTCACCCATCCTTTCACTGCTCCAATCCTAGCACGCTTAACTTTCGAGTTCTATGACCCCTAGTATCCAAGTCTGTACTTGTTGTTTTCGTGACAATAGTAAGCTATCAATCGTATTAACCCTTAGGTATTGATGTAACATAATTTAATTTTTTGAATTCCAAACAATTATTAAAATAAACAACAATGATTAACAAACAACAATGATTAATTTAAAAACTCCAATAAACTTCAAAAAGGCAAAAAAAATAAAAAAATCTCTAAAATTCTCAAAAAAGAAAATACGAAAAAACCAAAATAATAAAAACTTCAAAATAAAATAAGTAATAATAATTTTGAATTACAATGAAATTAAAATAATTAATAATATTATTTTATAAATGTTTTGCAATTTATTCACTTAATATGGCATAATTAATATCTTTAAATCTATAAAACGAAATTTAACAAATAATATATCCATTATTATCAGAAAAATGTGAGGAATCCAAATATGGCATCACTTATTTTAAAAAAAATCCATAACACTTTTTTTCGACATCGTATGCAATAGTTATAGCTGTTTAACTTTTTCATAACACGTTTTCTAATTTTGTTTCAACTCCAGACTTTTGTGCGTTCAACATGCACCATCCAAAGCCACATCATCAATTTTCTATGTTTTCCAACTTCATTCGCTATTTTTCATGCATTTATTAAATTTTTCTAGCTAAATGACCCTGAAATTGAAAAGCACTACAAATGAACTCTGAAAAGGTTGAAACTTGGCATGGTATCATCACTTCACCCACATAGCATGTGCTAAAAAGTTGAGAGGTTTACAGTAAAAACTAGATGCACTTCGTGTACAAACTGGACAATCCCTTTCAAATTATCAGAGTTTTGGACGAAAAATCATCTGTTACAAAGGCATTTCATTTTTTAAAACTTATTTAAACTCCAGAGTTTTTGTGCATTCAACATGCACCATCCAAAGCCACATCATCAATATTCAATCTTTTCCCACTTCATTCGCTATTTTTCATGCATTTATTATTTTTTCTAGCTAAATGACCCTGAAATTGAAAATCACTACAAATAAACTCTGAAAAGGTTGAAACTTGGCATGATATCATCATTTCACCCACATAGCATGTGCTAAAAAGTTGAGAGGTTTACGGTAAAAACTAGATGCACTTCGTGTACAAACTGGACAATCCCTTTCGAAGTATTAGAGCTTTGGACGAAAACTCATCTGTTACAAAGGCATTTCATTTTTTAAAACTTATTTAAACTATAGAGTTTTTGTTCGTTCAACATGCACCATTCAAAGCCACATCATCAGTTTTCTACCATTTCCCATTTCATTCGCTATTTTTCATGCATTTATTAATTTTTTTGAGCTAAATGACCCCGAAATTGAAAAGTACTACAAATGAACTCTTAAAAGGTTGAAACTTGGCATGGTATCATTATTTGACCCACATAGCATGTGCTAAAAAGTTGAGAGGGTTACGGTAAAAACTAGATGCACTTCGTGTACAAACTGGACAAACCCTTTCGAAGTATCAGAGTTTTGAACGAAAAATCATTTGTTACAAAGGCTTTTCATTTTTTTAAACTTATTTCAACTCCATACTTTTGTGCGTTCAACATGCACCATCTAACATGTGCCTAGGAGCGAAAAGAACTAAATTAAAAACTATTTTTAAACTCAAGTTATTCACAATTTAGGGTTTGAAGAAAATTTGAACAAATTCAAATTTAAATCATTCAAATTTGAAAACTAATTGCACAAACAGACAAAAATTTGAATCTAATGCAAAAATAATCACTCAAAAAAAAATCAAATATCCTAAAAGATATAAATAGTTTAAAACATAAACTAAAAAAAACAAATAGAAAATATAACAAAACTTTCAAAACCCTTTAGTCCCGGTTTGTATCTCCAACCAAGACTAAAGGCGACCTTTAGTCCCGGTTGGAGATACCAACCAAGACTGAAGCCCTAACCCCTTTAGTCCTGGTTCATGTCTCCATCCAGGACAAAAGGCTTCACCTTTATTCCCGGTTGGAGACACGAACTGGAACTCAAGGGTATCGGCCCCTTTAGTCCCGGTTGGTGTCTCCAACCGGGACTAATGCCCCATCTGAACCGGACTGATGCTCGACTGGCGCCCTAGACGCTCGAACTAGGACTAATGCTCACATTAGTCCCGGTTCATAATGCAATCGGGACTAATGTGTAGATCAAGCTACGACGAAAACCCTGTTTTCAACTAGTGGTTTGTGCCCTGACTTGGGGAATTTTGTCTTCATATCAGTGTAGTCCCCGTCGACCAGGACGGCTGCCATATCATTCATTGAAGTCTTGTCATGCTCAAGCCTGAACCTGCCCTGAGGATCAATGTGGCATTCAGCTGCTATCACAATACCCCAGGCACACCTCATCTTGATCTTGTCATTCGTTATATCAATGCTAGAAAAATATATGACGTTGCGAAGGAACTCCATGAGTGTTGGAAAGTGCTTGTCACTACTGCAACAACAAAATGGAACAAATGTGTTAAATACTACTGCAACAAGTATATTTTAAAACAAGTATAATAAGAATCATAACAAGTATAATTCGTCACAAGTATAAGAAGAATCACAAAAAGTATAATAAGAATCACAAAAAGTATAATAAGAATCATAGCAAGTTTCCTATTCCTATGCATTTCCACGATGGCCAAACTATGACATGTGCTCCCACGATGGCCAATATGCAACTACAAGGAAAATTCTTATGCAATTTTCCTATCCTATTCGTCCTATCCTCCTATTCCTATTCCTGTATGCAATTTTCCTAATTCTCCTATTCCTATGCAATTTTCCTATGAATCAAAGAAGAGCCCCAATTTTCCTATGAATCAAAGAAAAGCCCCAATTTTCCTATGCATTTTTAAATGAATCAAGGAAACTATGACATGTTCTCAACATTCACAATCCTCCTATTCCTATGCAGTTTTCCTATCTATGAATCGAAGAAAAGCCCCAATTAAAACTATGACAAGTTTCATATTACCTTGTGAGGGATTCCTGGATTAGGGGGTCCTCGGATAGCCGGCCTGTTGTTCATGGCCCAGACTGTGTGTGCCGCAAGGCATGCATCATATGATCGAAGACCGCATGTGCCAGATGGAAGCTTTGAGGAGTCATGATGTATTCTCCAAGTTATTAGCTGTAGTTAGGCATGTTATCTCTTCGGCATGTAACCGACCATGTACAAACCCTAGACATCCCCGCCATCTATATAAGCCGGAAGGTTTTAGGGGATAGATAGAACAACTCATCTAGGGTTAGACATACGATCTCAAGGTAGATCAACTCTGTAACCCCATACATCATCAATACAACCAAGCAGGACGTAGGGTATTAGATCCATTAGAGGGCCCGAACCTGGGTAAAGTCGTGTCCCTTTCGTCTCCTGTTACCGTCGATCCTAGTCTCATAGTTCGGGACCCTCTACCCGAGATCCGCCAGTTTTGACACCGACATTGGTGCTTTCATTGAGAGTTCCTCTGTGAGCGCCGAAGGAATCGATGGCGCACACCGTTGCAAGTAGAGAGATCTACATCAAGGGAATTCATGCCCCGATCAGAGTTTCATTGAGAACGGCATCTTTTCGCATGCCGGCCCGGTCGGCCGTCAAGGCCAGATCAGAAGGTTTACCCCCAATGAGAGTATCAAGTTTGGAACCCTAGTGTTCGTGGCTGATTCACGGGGGACACTCGAAGAAGAACCTATAAGTACGGATGCTTTAACGTCCAGGACATTAGGCCCCACGGTGGAACAGAACATGGACCTGCTTCTCGTGACTCTGGAACCATCACACTGCTTGGCGAATCCACTCGTATTAGCGACACGCATCCTTCCATTGCCTCATTCTTAAACGAGTTGTTCGATCGGATCGAACCTGTGCGTATATCGGATGACCAGATTATGAAGATTACGATCTATGATCGACTCGGTATCAGACCCGACGATAGGGAGATTCATGTCCCTCCGGTCACCCATCTTGTCGCTACCATCGAGTGTCCGGCCACGGATTCTACTCGACAACCAGAATTGAAAATCGTCTATACCCCAGTCCTCGACCTCCAAGACCCCATCGGTGAATCAGAGGCGGGGTACCGCTCTAAAACTAGACCATCATGGGTCCAGGATCCATCGCATGATTTGGGAACGGTAATTCCGAACACACGTTGCAACAGTGAACCAATTTTTTCCCACCCACCGCCCAAGAGGATCATCCAAGTACTGCGCCAAAGCCCATGTCTCCGGACTCTAGGGATATCAAGCAAATACAAGGAGAATCAGTCCATCACTTTTGGGCAATACTCTTACTCACTAGGAGCAGAGTAAAAGGTCTTAGTGACCACGATGTAATGACAATCTTCATCCGCAATTTCCATGATGAAGAGATTCTTAATGCCCCGGCCCACCGATGCATAAGCGACTTTTCGGTGTTATCCGAATTGGTACAAAAGTACCGTGCCTTGGAGAGTGTCTGGCAATCCGAACGATTGTTATCGGAACCAATATTCTCCGAACACCCTAGAGAAGATCAGAAAAAGAGAACAACTCCAAGGCGGCCAGCCAGGTATGAACCCATCGAATAAAGAAAACGTCCCTTTTTGGGACTGGCACCGTCCTCTATGGACTCTTGGATAAACCCCGCCCCATTCATTTTGTGTTGTTGAACACAAACCCTACTCATAGCCTTCGAGCTTGCTGGGTCGTTAGGAAAGTCGCAAAAAATGGCGAGGCCATCCTCGACACACCTCCATCGAATAGGCACTCTTCTTCGCCAACCAGATTTAATGATGAAGTCCTGACGGTTTATGAGATCTTCCCCTCGAGGAGCAGGCATAAAAGAGCTCTTAGGGAGCACGAGCAAGTGTACCACGTGGCAGCTACTAGCCCATGGGCAGACGTACCGATTACTTTCGGGGACACTAACTAGCCGCCCATCCTTCCCGATCATTCACCGGCCGCTCTAGTCTTGAATCCCATCATTGATGGATATAGGCTACATAAGGTGCTAATGGATGGCGGTAGTGGTCTTAACCTCATATACGAGGCCACTCTGGAGAAAATGCAGTTCGACCGATCCCGCATCGAACATAGCAGCACAACCTTCCGGGGAATTATCCTAGTGAAAGAGGCACATTGTTTCGGATGTGTCATCCTGGACGTTATGTTCGGTATACCTGAAAACTACCAACCCGAATAACTTATCTTCCACATCATTCCCTTCCCAAGTGGCTATCACGCCCTATTGGGACGCGACGCCTTTACATAGTTCCAGGCTATACCCCATTACGGGTACATTAAACTCAAAATGCCAGGACCAAATGGAGTGATCACGATCGCCAGCGGTCCGAATATAGCTCTTCAGGCCGAAAACAAAACGTCAGCACTCGCCCTTGAGGCATTAGCGGAAAATTTCACCACCGAAGAGTTGACCGCTTTACGGTCAACAATCAATAAGGACGATGTGATCCTTAGCAAGAGGCCGAAGTCCACATCCTTTAAACCCATAGACAACATCATCAAATTTCAGGTGCATCCAACGGATCCCAATAAAATAACGTCCATCAGAGCCCATATCGATCCCCTTACAGATGAAGCATTGTGGAATTTCCTCCATGACAATTGGGAAAGTTTTTCTTGGCATCCTTCCGATATGCCTGGAATACCATGATGGCTCGCAGAACATAGCTTAAACATTATTCCAGGCTTTAAGCCCGTGAAACAGACCCTACGCCACTTCTCCGAGTCTAAACGGCAAGCCATAGGTGAAGAATTAGCCAAATTGCTCGAGGCCGGATTTATTCAGGATATTAAACACCCCGTTTGGCTAGCAAACTTGGTGATGGTACCTAAGAAAGACAAGTCCTGGCGGCCGTGTGTCGATTTCAAAGACCTCAACAAAGCATGCCCCAAGGACCCTTTCCCCTTACCATGAATAGACCAGATCATTGATGCCACACCCAGACACGATTTACTGTGTTTCCTCGATGCTTACTCCGGATACCATCAAATTAAAATGAAGGAATCCGATCAGGCAACTACTACATTCATCACCCCGTACGGGCCATTTTGCTTCAACATGATGCCCTTCGGGCTAAAAAACGCCGGGGCCATATACCAGCGCATGATCCAAACCTGCCTCTCTACACAGGTCGGAAAGACTGTTGAGGCATATGTGGATGATGTGGTAATCAAAACCAAACACGTTGACCAGTTGATCGACGACTTACATCAAACTTTTGCTATTTTACACGGATATGATATATGGCTCAATCTAGAAAAATGTGTATTCGGATGTCCCTCTGGTAAGCTGCTTGGATTCATCGTCTCCCATAGAGGAATAGAGGCAAATCCAGCTAAAATATGTGCTCTATTAGAACTTGCTATCCCCATAGAGCTGAAGCATGTCCAGAGGCTAGCCGGGTGCATAGCGGCGTTAAGCCCCTTTATCTCTCGCCTCGGAGAAAAAGCTTTGCCACTCTATAAGCTGCTGAAACGGACTAATAATTTCGAATGGACGATGAAGCAGCGGCTGTGTTGGAAGAAATCAAGGCAATACTGGTAACCAACCCCATAGTCACGACAACACGCGCCGGTGAGCCCATGTTGTTATACCTATCGGCCACCAACCAGGTCGTCAGTGCGGTGCTCGTCGTTGAACGAGACGAGGAGGGACATAAGTTCTAGACTTAGAAGCCAGTATATTATGTGTCAGAGGTGCTAACGTAGTGCAAGTCCAGATACCCACATTATCGAAGAATAGCCTATACAGTTTTCATGGCATCGAGGAAAATCCGACACTACTTCCAGGAGTGTGCGGTCACGGTGGCATCAGAAGTCCCCTTGAATGATATAATCAACAATAGGGACGCCACTGGTCGCATAGCCAAATGAGCCATTGAGCTCCTTCCGTTTGAAATAATCTACAAGCCACGCCGCGCCATTTAATATTAGGTACTAGCGGACTTCTTGGCTGAATGGACAGAGGTCGAGCTCCCCAAGGAGTATAGCACATACTCCCATTGGATGATCTACTTTGATGGATCCAAGACCTTGGCCGGTCTGGCGGCTGGAGTTAACTTCACATCCCCCACAGGCAACGACGTACGATACGTGTTGCAAAACATGTATGCCAATTCCAACAATGCTGCCGAATACGAAGCTCTTCTTCATGGTCTTCGGATGGCTGTGTCGATGGGCATACGACGACTAGAGGTATGGGGATACTCAAATCTATCAATATCCCAAATTAGCGGCGAATTCGACACCAAAAATCTGAAAATGGCGGCATATAGAAACGCCATCCTCAAGATATCAGCTCGGTTCGAGGGGTTGGAATTCCACTATGTTGTTCGAGACAACAACCAAGCCGCCGATGTACTGGCCCGTATAGGAGCCAAGAGCGATCCCGTCCCGAGAAACACCTTCCTGGAGAAGCTTTTCAAGCCCTCCGTAGTGTGGCAGGACGACGATAATGGCGTCGGTCTGAATACAATGGACGAAGTTGTTACCCCTATAAACGTGTGAGATGATGGCATTATTGGTGGCTCCACGATGAATGAGACGTCCTCGGCCCATGACGTAATGGCAGTAATTGCGTCATGGACAGAGCCCTTCCTTGCTTGCCTTCATCACAAGGAACTCCCCGACAATCAAACTGAGGCATGATGCATAGTTCGGCGATCCAAGGCCTACAAAGTACCTGAGGGTGAGTTATAAAATAAAAGCACCACTGGAGTATTATAGAGGTGCATATCCTAGGAAGAAGGACGAGATCTCCTCACCGAAATCCATGCAGGCATGGGCGGGCATCATGCCATGGCAAGGTCACTTGTCGGCAAGGCCTTCCGAGTCGGCTTCTTTTGGCCTACAACTAGGATGGATGCCCGGTCACTTGTTCAACATTGCATTGCGTGTCAACTCTTCGCGAACCAATGTCACATGCCCCCTAAGAGGGGGGACCAAGAAAAATAAATACCGACTGGTCATGGTTGACATGTTCACCAAATGGATAGAAGTAAGGCCTGTTAAATCGTCTTAATCTGGACGAGAGATCGACTTTATATCTAGCATAGTACACCATTACAGCGTCCCGCATAGTATAATAACAGATAATGGATCCAATTTCACGACCCAAGAGGTCAAGGACTGGTGTGCAAAAATGGGCATGAAGCTTGATTACGCATCGGTCTATCATCCACAGACCAATGGACAGGTCGAGCGAGCAAACAACCTCATTATGAGCGGCATCAAGCGACGTTTGGTCCGATCTCTTCACGAGTCCGACTGTCATTGGGTGGAGGAACTCGACTCCGTTCTATGGGGCCTACGTACCACCCCGAATAGATCAACGGGTTACACACCATTTTTTATGGTCTATGGGGCAGAGGCAGTTCTCCCCTGCGACATTATCCATGACACACCAAGAGTGTGCATATACAAGGAAAAGGAGGCCGAGTTGGATCGATAGGATGACTTAACCGCCTTGGAGGGGGAGCGGGACATATCTCTGGCTCGATCCACTCTTTATCAACAACAAGCTTGGCGGTACCAAAGTAGGGAGGTCAGGGCAAAAGCATACAACGTAGGAGAACTCATCCTATGGCTTCCGGAGAAACAAACGCACAAACTCAACCCCAAATGGGAGGGTCCTTTCATCATCGACGAAGTGCTCGCCGGAGGGTCCTACCGTTTGTGGAGTCCATCCGACAACTGTCTTGAACCAAACCCATGGAACGCAGCTCATCTTCGGCGCTTCTACGGATAAACCGGTGTCGTCTATACTCCCCTACATTTTTTCCTTTTTGTTATTTTTTTGCCTCTTTTTCCTTTTCATTCCCACTTCGCTGTTCGATAGGGAAAGTTCCTATCTTACCTTATGTTCGGCTATACCAATCTTGTACTACAGATAATCGACGTGAACCATAAAGTGTTAAATCCGAACACAACACGTGGGGGCTTCTTTCAAGTAGCCAAATTTTTATTTGCTCGTACTTACCAGGTGTGCATGTTTCTTTTGTCATGTTCTAGCCATCATATGCATCAATTCGAACTAATACTTTGCCAAGCTGGGTTGCCTCGCTCTTGTGGTTACTCTCTACATTCCCGATTGTTCGGCTAGATATTAAGGGAGCACCTCTGCGATTGTTATGACCGGGTCATCCGGACACGTACCTTAGACGGGTGAAGCCAAAAGGTAGCTATCTTACGTAGACAATTGGTCGGCTATGATGGAAACACCATATACGGCTTTGGCGGCTATAACAGTTGTTTGGGTCTTTTCTTCCCAAAGAACAATTAGCCACATACTGCGAGTTTGCGGGTTTCTATCTACGTGCTTCGTAGAACCCCGACGAAAGGTATCGATAGAGGTACTATTTTTATCGGAAGATGTTTCTTACGCTACGTCGTAATATAACATATCTTTCGGTGTACTTTCTGTCTGTTCACACCACATGGTCGGATCGCCTGGTTCCCCGAATACAGTTCACTCTTTTGCAAGGGAATAATAAGGAGGAACAATCCCGAGCTCTTCGCACGGGAGGGAGAAGCCGATGGCCGGTTAAGAGAAAGTTTACAACACAAATTTCTTATACACATGTACATATAAATTACATGTGCGGCTGCTGATCGTGATCCTCGATTATTGTGTTGAGGGGGCAGTCTGCTTGCGAATGACGGGCGGCTGGCATCACCTGGTCATATACCAAGTGGAGTGGCACTTCTTTTCCATCCAATCCCACAGGACCAACCCACGCCATATGCTCGGGGTTATGTCCGGTGAAAGAGGTCTTGACCATTGCCCACGCCTCCCATGATCCCTCGCGGCAGGCTGAAGTCTTCCACAGCTCGAACCTATCCCGAGCCCCCCTAAATCGATCCACAAGTGCGGCTAGCCCTTCAGGTGGCTGTTTAGTGGGCCATAGTGCCTTCACCATCCCTTTCATCACTTTTGCACGCGCTTATGGAGAGAGGTTAGCTCCTTCAGCAGGTCCCCTTGGTACGATTCGATCTCCTCATAGGATGTCCGTACAGGAGACCTGCACATAAGCTAACTAGCGCGATTACTATCATTCCCTACATCAGAAATACTTACTAATAGCGCAATTGTACTTAACGAATACGCCCCTATGAAGCTTTCCATTCTCTTCTTGAGCTTGGGCCGATTGAGTCTTTAAACTCTTTATTTCCTAAGCCTGTTTTTGTATAAGAAGGCAGCCAGACTGATGCTGGGATTCCGCATACCTTTGAGAATCTCGGGCTTCTTCCAGCTGCCTTTCCATATGTCCTATTTATTCGGCTGCTACACAGAATCCATATGTCAAGCACGATGCTGTAAAAGATTAACAGTAAATGCCTACTCACCATGGGCCTCTCGCGTGAGTTCTTCACTTGTGCTAGTTCGGCCTTCACGGACTACACTTCGGGCGACTCTCCTTGAGGGCCTTGGCCAATTGCTTGGACAGTTGCTTTGAGGCCTACATCAACAGTCAAAAAGTGTGGAGATCCTTAATTCATTTTTCTAAATCAGATTAAGGCTCGGGGGCTACTAGGCTTACAGAAAGATGCGATTTCTATAAAATCTGATCTCTTACCTTAATGTTGCTTGTTATTAGCTTCATAGCTTCGCCGAATCCAGCTCGGGCGGCCCCGAGGTGTGCATCCGCCGAACGTAGGGTGCCAAACTCCTAGTCAGAGAAAATTGGGTGCTGCATGGCCTCCCATAGGTGCTGATGATACATGTCACTCTCCACCTCTGATTTGGTGAAGGATACTCCGTCACCAGATTCGGCGGGGTGCCGGACTGGTCATGGGGGCTTCCGTAGCGGAAGCTACATGGGTCATGGCCCGGGAGCTTCGGGCATCTCCCCACACCCGGGCAGCCACCTCGGTAGCAGAGGATTGGATGTTTCGCCTAGGTATAAAACGAGTGGCTATGAGATTCTGCTGACTACAACGATAAAACGGATATCCGAACAATGTACCTTCAGGATGAGCGGACGGGTGGATTCGTCCCCATGTCCGGCTCCTTCGCGGGGTCCTGGTTGGCCTCTGATTCGCCCGCAGCTTTGGCCACTGGTGCATTGCGTGTGGATCGGCGGCGCTTGGGAGTCGGGACCGACACGTCTGGGGTGCTCTTGGTAGCAGACCTCTTGCGGGAGGATCTTTTCTTCTTGCCCGCGGATGAATGGAAAATGACTCGGGGTAATCGATTATGATAGCCACGGGGTCTGGATGATGTTGTCCTGGAAATACACTCTGTTTTCGAAGTCAAGGAGAAGATCTGGGTCCTTGTTGAAGCCCGGATCGTTGTCGCGTGAATGGTTCTCGGATTGAGGAGGCAGACAGTTGACTGTCTCGACGAAGCTCCTCCATTCCAGCTCACGCCAATCCGCGGTCAAATAGAGTACGACATGAAACCTCGAACTTTTTCATGATTTAAAAAGAAAGGCTTACCTGTTCGATGGGATTGTTGGCCGAATACCCTTCCTTGGTTGACCGCCGAATGAAGTCTTCTTGCTCTCCTATGTACAGGTCGGCAAGTGCGGCAGCCAACGCTGTTAGATTGGCGGGACCTAGTTTTCGGGAGCATGTGGCGTCGCTTGTCCCGTTGTACCGCAATAAGGGGTGTACCCTATGTTGGAGGGGTTGCACACACTGGGAGATAGCGGCGGCCATGACATCAATCATGGTAATTTGGTTGTCGGCAAGCATCCGCACCTGTGCGGCCAGGCGTTGCACCTCGGCTCTTTCCCCCCGAGATGGCTTTCGGTGTGCTAGTTGTACCTCTTCTTCGGGAGGAGGTCGGTGTATTCAGGCAGACCTGTCCGAGTTGGCTCGAACTGCTGGGGAACGTTGCATGGGAAACAAAAATTTTCCTTCGCACACGCAGATCTATCCATGGTGATGAGCATCTATGAGAGGGAGAGTGGATCTACGTACCCTTGTACATCGCTCTGCGAGAAGCGTTAAAAACGCTGTTGGTGTAGTCGAACGTCTTCGCGATCCAAATCGCCGTGCGTCCCGTGATCCAATCACGATCCGTCCCTCGAACTTGATCACGATCCGTCCCACGAACTTCATCACGATCCTTCCGATCTAGCGCCGAACGGATGGCACCTCCGCATTCAGCACACGTGCAGCTTGATGACGATCTCCACCGTCTTGATATAGCAAGAGGAAGTGGAGAGGAGGAAGAGTTCACCGGCTGCGTGACGGCGCTCCGGCGATGGTGGTGGAGCAATTCCGGCAGGGCTTCGCCTAAGCACTGCGGAAATCCGATCTAGAGGAGCACCGGTGGAACGGGTAGCACGTGGCCATAAAATCTAATGCAAAACACCCAATACCACTAGTATATATAAGAGGGAGGGAGGAGGAGGGCTGGCTCACCAAGGATGCCCTTGCGCAAGGAGGAGAGGAGGAATCCTCCTCCAATCCTAGTAGGACTACGATTCCTCCTTTCCTACTTGGAATCTCTTTCCACCTTGCGTTTTTTCTTTCTCGTTCAACTCCAGACGCATGGGCCTCTTAGAGGACTTCCACCAGCCCACTAAGGGCTGGTTTCCACCCTCCAACAGCCCATGTAGCCTCTTGGGTCGAAAAACCTCTCCTGATGGTCCCCGGGTACACTACCGGCACTCCCGGTACACTACCGATGAGCCCGAAACTTTTCCGGCGACCAAAATAGGACTTCCTATATATGAATCTTTACCTCCGGACCATTCCGGAGCTCCTCGTGACATTCGGGATCTCATCCAGGACTCCGAACAACCTCGGTCACCACCATACATAACTCTATACTACCGAAACGTCACCAAACCATAAGTGTGCAGACCCTTCGGGTTCGAGAACTATGTAGACATGACCGAGACACCTCTACGTCCAATAACCAATAGCGGGACCTGGATGACCATATTGGTTCCTACATATTCTACGAAGATCTTTATCGGTCAAACCTCTATGTCAGGGAGTCAGTTAATCCCGTATAATGTTCCATTTGTTCTTCGGTATGTTACTTGCCCGAGATTCGATCGTCGGTATCTCCATACCTAGTTCAACCTCGTTACCGGAAAGTCTCTCTAATCATTCGGTAATACAAGATCCCGTTGCTAACACTTAGTCACATTGCTTGCAAGGCTTGTTGTGATGTTGCATTACCGAGTGGGCCCTGAGATACCTCTCCGTCACACGGAGTAACAAATCCTAGTCTTGATCCATGCCAACTCAATAGACACCCTCGGAGATACCTGTAGAGCACCTTTATAGTCACCCAGTTACGTTGCGACATTTGATACACACAAGGAACTCCTCCGATGTTCGTGAGTTGCATGCTCTCATGGTCATAGGGACACATACTTGATATGTAGAAAACAGTAGCAATAAACTGACACGATCATATGCTACGTTTGTAGTTTGGGTCTTGTCCATCACATCATTCTCCTAATGATGTGATCCCGTTATCAAATGACATCTCATGTCCATGGCTAGGAAACCTTAACCATATTTCGATCAAAGAGCTAGTTCACTAGAGGCATACTAGGGACATTGTGTTTGTCTATGTATCCACACATGTATCCATGTTTCCAATCAATACAATTCTAGCATGGATAATAAACAATTATCATGAACAAGGAAATATAATAATAAACACTTTATTTATTGCCTCTAGGGCATATTTCCAACAGTCTCCCACTTGCACTAGAGTCAATAATCTAGCTCACATCACTATGTGATTTACATTGTAATGAATAGAACACCCATGCAGTTCTGGTGTTGATCATGTTTAGCTCTTGGAAGAGGTTTAGTCAACGGGTGTGCAACATTCAGATCCTTGTGCACTTTGCAAATATTTATGTCCTTCTCCTCGATGTAATATCGGATGGAGTTGAAGCGTCGCTTTATATGTCTGGTCCTCTTGTGAATCCTTGGTTCCTTGGCCAGAGCAATGGCACCAGTGTTGTCACAGAACAGGTTCATTGGATTCAGTGCACTGGGCACTACTCCAAGATCTGCCATGAACTGCTTCATCCAGACACCTTCCTTCGCCGCCTCCGAGGCTGCGATGTATTCCGCTTCGCACATAGAATCAGCTACCACGCTTTCCTTGGAACTACACCAGCTTACCACTCCTCCGTTAAGAATAAATACGTATCCGGTTTGTGATTTAGAGTTGTCCGGATCAGTGTCAAAGCTTGCATCGATGTAACCCTTTACGACGAGCTCTTCATCACCTCCATAAACGACAAACATTTCCTTAGTCCTTTTCAGGTACTTAAGGATATTCTTGACCGCTAGCCAGTTCTCCATTCCAGGATCACTTTGAAACCTTTCGGCCATATTTATGGCAAGGCTGACATCAGGTCTTGTGCAGAACATTGCATACATGATAGAGCCTATGGCTGAAGCATAGGGGATGACACTCATCTTTTCTGTATCTTCTGTAGTCACTGTGCATTGAGTCTTACTCAACTTCACACCTTTCAACACATGCAAGAACCCCTTCTTGGACTGATCCATTTTGAACTTCTTCAAAACTTTATCAAGGTATGTGCTCTATGAAAGTGCTATTAAGCATTTCGATCTATCTCTATAGATCTTAATGCCTAATATGAAAGCAGCTTCTCCTGGGTCCTTCATTGAAAAACTCTTGTTCAAATATTCCTTCATGCTTTCCAGCATTTCTATACTGTTTCCAATCAGCAATATGTCATCCACATATAATATTAGAAACGCTATAGAGCTCCCACTCACTTTCTTGTAAATACAAGCTTCTCCATAAACTTGTATAAACCCAAACGCTTTGATCACCTCATCGAAGCGCTTATTCCAACTCCGAGATGCTTGCACCAGTCCATAAATGAATTGCTGGAGTTTGCAAACTTTTTCAGCATTCTCTGGATCGACAAAACCTTCTAGTTGCATCATATACAACTCTTCCTCAAGGAAACCGTTGAGGAACGCTGTTTTGACATCCATCTGCCAAATTTCGAGTCGAAATAAGCAGCTATTGGCAACATGATTCTGACAGACTTAAGCATCGCTACGGGTGAGAAAGTCTCATCGTAGTCAACTCCTTGAACTTGTGAAAAACCCTTTGCCACAAGTCGAGCTTTATAGACGGTGACATTACCGTCCCCGTCTGTCTTCTTCTTAAAGATCCATTTGTTCTGAATGGCCTTTCGCCCTTCAGGGAATACTTCCAAAGTCCATACTTTGTTTTCATACATGGATCCCATCTCGGATTTCATGGCCTCTAACCATTTCTCAGAATCCGAGCCCATCACTGCTCCTCCATAGCTCGTAGGTTCATTGTTGTCCAACAACATGACCTCCAAGACCGGGTTGCCATACCACTCAGGAGTAGTACGCGGCCTTGTCAACCTACGAGGTTCAATAGTAGTTTGATCCGAAGCTTCATGAGCATCATCATTAACTTCCTCTTCTACCGTCGTAGTTTCCATAGAAACATCTTTCTGTGCTGCGCTACTTTCTGGTTGAAGTAAAGGTTCAATAACCTCATCAAGCTCTATTTTCCTGCCACTCAATTCTTTCGAGAGAAACTCTTTCTCAAGAAATGTTCCATTCTTAGCGACAAACACTTTGCCTTCGGATATGAGATAGAAGGTATACCCGACTGTCTCTTTCGGGTATCCTATGAAGACGCATTTTTTCGCTTTGGGTCCCAGCTTTTCAGGTTGAAGGTTTTTGACATAAGCATCACATCCCCAAACTTTAAGAAACGACAACTTTGGGCTCTTGCCAAACCACAGTTCATATGGTGTCGTCTCAATGGATTTTGATGGTGCCCTATTTAAAGTGAATGCAACTGTCTCTAATGCAAAACCCCAAAACGATAGTGGCAAATCAGCAAGAGACATCATAGAACGCACCATATCTAATAAGGTTTGATTATGACGTTCGGACACACCATTATGCTGTGGTGTTTCAGGCGGTGTCAACTGTGAAACAATTCCACACTGTCTTAAGTGACTGCCAAACTCATAACTCAGATATTCACCTCCTCGATCAGATCGCAGGAATTTAATCTTCTTGTTATGATGATTCTCAACTTCACTCTGAAATTGCTTGAACTTTTCAAACGTTTCAGACTTGTGTTTCATTAAGCGAATATACCCATATCTACTTAAGTCATTAGTGAAGGTGAGAAAATAACGATATCCACCACGCACTGTAACATTCATTGGACCGCACACATCAGTATGTATGATTTCCAGTAAGTCACTCGCCCGTTCCATTGTTCCAGAGAACGACATTTTAGTCATCTTGCCCATGAGGCATGGTTCACATGTGTCAAGTGATTCAAAATCAAGTGACTCCAAAAGTCCATCAGCATGGAGCTTCCTCATGCATTTTACACCAATATGACCTAAACGATAGTGCCACAAGAAAGTGGTACTATCATTATCAACTCTACATCTTTTGGCATCAATGTTATGAACATGTGTGTCATCACTATCAAGATTCAGTATGAATAAACCCCTAACATTGGGTCAATGACCATAAAAGATATTACTCATATAAATAGAACAACCTTTATTCTCTGATTTAAATGAGTAACCGTCTCGCAATAAACAAGATCCAGATATAATGTTCATGCTTAACACAGGCACTAAATAAAAATTATTCAGGTACATCACTAATCCCGATGGTAATCGAAGAGAGAGCGTGCCGACGGTGATCACATCAACCTTGGAACCATTTCCCACGCGCGTCATCACTTCGTCCTTTGCCAGCCTTCATTTATTTCGTAGTTCCTTCTTTGAGTTGCAAATATGAGCAACCAAACCGGTATCAAATACCCAGGCACTACTACGAGAGATAGTAAGGTACACATCAATAAGATGTATATCATATATACCTTGTTTGTTGTTGGCCGCCTTCTTGTCAGCCAGGTACTTGGGGCAGTTACGCTTCCAGTGACCAGTTCCCTTGCAATGAAAGCACTCAGTTTCTGGCTTGGGTCCATGCTTGGGTTTCTTTACAGGAGTAGCAACTACTTTGCCATCCTTCTTGGTTTTACCCTTCTTGCCCTTGCCCTTGACCTTGCCATTTTTCTTGAAACTAGTGGTTTTATTGACCATCAACACTTGATGTTCTTTCTGGATTTCAGACTCAACGACTTTTAGCATCGCAAACAGCTCGGCGACTGACTTGTTCATCCCGTGCATGTTATAGTTCATCACAAAGCTCTTGTAACTAGGTGGCAGTGATTGAAGAACTCTGTCAGTGATCGCCTCTGGCGGAAGGGCAATTCCCAACTCTACTAGACGAGTTGAATACCCAGAAATTCTGAGTATATGTTCACTAATAGACCCGTTCTCCTCCATCTTGCAAGCATAGAACTTATCGGAGGTTTCATACCTCTCGATCCAGGCATTCTTCTGAAAGATAAACTTCAACTCCTGGAACATCTCATATGCTCCATGACGTTCAAAACATCTTTGAAGTCCCGGTTCTAAGCCATACAATATTGCACACTGAACTATTGAGTAATCTCCAGTATGTGCCTCCCAAGTGTTCTTAACGTCTTCGGAGGTCATATCTTCTGGTTGGTCACCAAGCGGTGCATCAAGGACATATGATTTCTGGGAAGCCGTGAGGATAATCCTAAGATTATGGGCCCAGTCAACAAAGTTACTTCCCTCATCTTTCAACTTAGCTTTCTCTAGGAACGCATTAAAATTCAGGGGTGCTACTGCGCGAGCCATTGATCTACAACATAAATATGCAAAGTTTACTTAGACTATTGTTCAAGATAATGAGTTTAGTTAATCAAACTACTAAAGCTCCCACTCAAATTGACATCCCTTAGGCCATCTGAGTGTCACATGATCCAAATCCACCAACTCAAGTCAGATCATCACGTGAGTTGAGGTGGCTTCAATGGTGAACATCATTATGCTGATCATATCTACTATATGACTCATGTTCGACCTTTCGGTCTCTTGTGTTCCGAGGCCATGTCTGTACATGCTAGGATCATCAAGTTTAACCTGAGTGTTTTGCGTGTGCAACACTGGCTTGCACCCGTTGAATGTGAACGTAGAGTCTATCACACCCGATCATCATGTGGTGTCTCGACACGACGAACTTTCGCAACGGTGCACACTCGGGGAGAACACAATTCATCTTGAAATTTAAGTGAGGGATCACCTTATAATGCTACCATCGTACTAAGCAAAACAAGGTACATAAAAGGATTAACATCACATGCAATTCATAAGTGACATGATATGGCCATGAACTTGTGCTTTTGATCTCCATCTTGAAAGCACCGGCATGATGTCCATCGTCACCGGCATGACACCATGATCTCCATCATCTTGATCTCCATCAACGTGTTGCCATCGGGGTTGTCATGCCCTGCATGCTTCTACTACTATTGCTACCGTTTAGCGATAAAGTAAAGCATTACATAGCGCTTAATGATTGACACGCAGGTCATACAATAATTAAAGACAACCCTATGGCTCTTGCCGGTTGCCGTACTCATCGACATGCAAGTCGTCAAATTATATACATCACATGATCATCTCATACATCACATATATCACATCATGTAATTGGCCATATCACATCACAACATACCCTGCAAAAACAAGTTAGACGTCCTCTAATTGTTGTTGCATGTTTTACGTGGCTGCTACGGGTTTATACCAAGAACGATTCTCACCTACACATAAACCAAAACGATGATACATAATTTGCTTTTCAACCTTCTCAAGGACCGCCTTTATCGAATCCGATCCAACTAAACTGAGAGAAACTGTCACCTGCAAGCCATCTAGGGAACAATTTGCATCGAGGGAACCGGTCTCTTGTAAGCGTACGAGTAATGTTGGTCCGGGCCGCTTCATCTCACAATACCGCTGAACCAAAATACGACCAAGGGAGGAAGCAATCTAAGAATCAACGCCCACAAACCTTTTGTGTTCTACTCGAGATCTCATCAACACATAGACCTAGCTCATGATGCCACTATTGGGGAACATTGCATGGGAAACAAAAATTTTCCTACGCACACGCAGATCTATCCATGGTGATGAGCATCTACGAGAGGGAGAGTGGATCTACGTACCCTTGTAGATCGCTAAGCGGGAAGCGTTAAGAAATGCGGTTGGTGTAGTCGAACGTCTTCGCGATCCAAATCGCCGTGCGTCCCGCGATCCAATCACGATCCGTCACGCAATCGAATCACGATCCATCCCTCGATCCAATCATGATCTGTCCCACGAACTTGATCACAATCCGTCCCACGAACTTGATCACGATCCTTCCGATCTAGCGCCGAACGGACGGCACCTCCGCGTTCAGCACACGTGCAGCTTGATGACGATCTCCACCGTCTTGAACCAGCAAGAGGAAGTGGAGAGGAGGAAGAGTTCACTAGCAGCATGACGGCGCTCCGGCGATGGTGGTGGAGCAATTCCGGCAGGGCTTCGCCTACGCACTGCGGAAATACGATCTAGAGGAGCACCTGTGGAACGTGTAGCACGTGGCCGTAAAATCTAGTGCAAAACACCCAATACCACCAGTATATATAAGAGGGAGGGAGGAGGATGGCTGGCTCACCAAGGATGCCCTTGCGCAAGGAGGAGAGGAGGAATCCTCCTCCAATCCTAGTAGGACTAGGATTCCTCCTTTCCTACTTCGAATCTCTTTCCACCTTCCGTTTTTTCTTTCTCTTTCAACTCCAGCCGCATGGGCCTCTTAGAGGACTTTCACCAGCCCACTAAGGGCTGGTTTCCACCCTCCCACAGCCCATGTAGCCTCTTGGGTCGAAATACCTCTCCCGACAGTCCCCCGGTACACTCCCGCCACTCCCGGTACACTACCGATGAGCCCGAAACTTTTTCGGCGACCAAAATAGGACTTCCTATATATGAATCTTAACCGCCGGACCATTCCGGAGCTCCTCGTGATGTCCGGGATCTCATCCAGGACTCCTAACAACCTTCGGTCACCAGCATACATAACTCTATACTACCTAAACGTCACCAAACCTTAAGTGTGCAGACCCTGCGGGTTCAAGAACTATGTAGACATGACCGAGACACCTCTACGGCCGATAAAAAATAGTGGGACCTGGATGACCTTATTCGTCCCTTCATATTCTATGAAGATCTTTATCGGTCGAACCTCTATGTCAGGGATTCAGTTAATCCCGTATAACGTTCCCTTTGTTTTCGGTATGATACTTGCCCGAGATTCGATCGTCGATATCTCCATACCTAGTTCAACCTCGTTACCGGCAAGTCTCTTTACTCGTTCCGTAATACAAGATCCTGTGGCTAACACTTAGTCACATTGCTTGCAATCTTGTTGTGATGTTGCATTATCGAGTGGCCCCTGAGATACCTCTCCATCACACGGAGTAACAAATCCCAGTCTTGATCCATGCCAACTCAATAGACACCCTCGGAGATACCTGTAGAGCACCTTTATAGTCACCCAGTTATGTTGCGATGTTTGATACACACAAGGCACTCCTCTGGTATCTGTGAGTTGCATGATCTCATGGTCATAGGAACATATATTTGACATGCAGAAAATAGTAGCAATAAACTGACACGATCATATGCTGCGTTTTTAGTTTGGGTCTTGTCCATCACATCATTCTCCTAATGATGTGATCCCTTTATCAAATGACATCACATGTCAATGGCTAGGAAACCTTTACCATCTTTGATCAACGAGCTAGTTCACTAGAGGCATACTAGGGACAAAGTGTTGTCTATTTACCCACACATGTAATGTGTTTCAATTAATACATTTATAGCAAGGACAATAAACGATTATCATGAACAAGGAAATATAATAATAAACACTTTATTTATTGCCTCTAGGGCATATTTCCAACACGAACAGGGGGACATCTTCAATATAAAACCAGTCCAAAGTCCATTCTTTCGATTTCATCGGTGTGCCAACCGGATACCCCATTCCTGCTATGCGGCAAACATAGGCCCCGCCGACCTCTAAGATTGTCTTGTCCCGAGTTCATGGGACGAGGCAGACGTATTTCCTCCACAAATCGAAATGAGCTTCGCACCCTAAGAACATCTCGCAGAGGGCGACAAAGCTCGAGATGTGCAGGATTGACCCTGGGTGAGATGGTGGAGTTGGTGTTGGAAATATGCCCTAGAGGCAATAATAAATTAGTTATTGCCATATTTCCTTGTTCATGATAATCGTTGATTATCCATGCTATAATTGTATTGATCAGAGACTTAGATGCATGTGTGGATACATAGACAAAACCATGTCCCTAGTATGCCTCTAATAGACTAGCTCGTTGATCAAAGATGATTAAGGTTTCCTAGCCATGGACATGAGATGTCATTTGATAACGGGATCACATCATTAGGAGAATGGTGTGATGGAAAAGACCCAAACTACAAACGTAGCATATGACCGTGTCAGTTTATTGCTACTGTTTTCTGCATGTCAAGTATTTGTTCCTATAACCATGAGATCATGCAGCTCACTGACACCGGAGGAGTGCCTTGTGTATCAAACGTTGCAACGTAACTGGGTGACTATAAGGGTACTCTACAGGTATCTCCGAGGGTGTCTGTTGAGTTGGCATGGATCAAGACTGGGATTTGTTACTCCGTGTGACGGAGAGGTATCTCAGGGCCCACTCGGTAATACAACATCACAATAAGCCTTGCAAGCAATGTGACTAAGTGTTAGTTGCGGGATCTTGTATTATGGAATGAGTAAAGAGACTTGCCGGTAACGAGTTTGAACTATGTATGGAGATACCGACGATCGAATCTCGGGCAAGTAACATACCGAAGAACAAAGGGAACATCATATGGGATTAACTGAATCCTTGACATAGAGGTTCGACCAATAAAGATCTTCGTAGAATATGTAGGAACTAATATGGGCATCCAGGTCCCGCTATTGGTTATTGACCATAGAGGTGTCTCGGTCATGTCTACATAGTTCTCGAACCACAGGGTCTGCACACTTAAGGTTCAGTGACGTTTCGGTAGTATAGAGTTATGTATGGTGGTGACCGAAGGTTGTTCGGAGTCCCAAATGAGATCCCGGATGTCACGAGGAGCTTTGGAATGGTCCGGAGGTAAAGATTGATATATAGTAAGTCCTATTTTGGTCGCCGGAAAAGTTTCGGGCTCATCGGTAGTGTACCGAGAGTGCCGGTAGTGTACCGGGAGACCATCGGGAGGGGTATTTCGACCAAGAGGCTACATGGGCTGTGGGAGGATGAATACCAGCCCTTAGTGGTCTGGTGGAAGTCCCACACAAGGCCCATGTGGCTGGGAAGAAAAGCCCAAAAGGAAAAAGGTGGAAAAAGGCAAAAAGGGCTAAATTAGGAAGGAGTCCTAATCCTACTAGGAGTGGAGGAGGAGGACTCCTCCCTCCTGGTTCGGCTGACCCAAGGGCTGCCTCCTTGGGAGGCAAGCCGCCTCCTCCTCTCCTCCTATATATACTAGAGGGTTTTAGGGTTTTGGCACAAGATTTTCAGCCACGTGCTACCCGTTCCTCTAGTGCATAGTTTCTCCTCTAGATCGGATTTCTGCAGTGCTTAGTCGAAGCCCTGCTGGAATAGCTCCACCACCATCGCCGGAGCACTGTCGCGCTGCCGGAGAACTCTTCTACCTCTCCGCTCCCTCTTACTGGATCAAGAAGGCGGAGATCGTCATCGAGCTGTACGTGTGCTGAACGTGGAGGTGCCGTCCGTTCGGTGCTAGATCGGAAGGACCGTGATCAAGATCGCGAGACGGATCGTGATGAGTTTGTTGGACGGATCATGATGAGTTCGCGGGACGGATCGTGATTGGATCGTGGGGCAGATCATGATGAGTTCGCGGGATGGATCGTGATTGGATCGTGGGACGGATCGTGATGGGATCGCGGGACGCTCGGTGATTTGGATCGCGAAGACGTTCGACTACACCAACCGCGTTTCTTAACGCTTCCCGCTTAGCAATCTACAAGGGTATGTAGATGCACTCTCCCTCTCGTAGATGCTTATCACCATGGATAGATCTTGCATGTGCGTAGGAATTTTTTTGTTTCCCATGCGACGTTCCCCAACAGTTGGATCCCATAGAACTCCAGTAACCCCCTCAGCAATGGGTGGATTGGAAACCCAAGACCCCGAAAGAGGAAGGGGACAAAGCAGATGTGCTCCCCCTTGTTTGGATTAGGTAAGCGCTCGTCGAAAACCTCATCACCATCAGCGAGCAGACCTGCACGGGTCACCGCCAGATCTAATGATGGAAGATATCGGTGGGTCTCTAGATTACGGAGCTGCAGGAGTGTGATGGAGCAGCTGGTCTAGTCCGCTGGGCGTAGGCTATAAGGGCGTGCCAAGGAGCTGGGACCTGTAGCCATGTTTTGCGTTGAGATTCCTCTAGGAGTTTTCGACGAGAGGAAAGAAGGAGATGTGGTTTGGACCATGATTTTTTTGGTTAAATGGGTTGGTTCCTCCGTTGCGAAGGGGTAAGATTGTAAAAATTGATGGCCGCTCGCCTCCCCATGACGCCCGACGGTCGAGGAACTCACGCATTTATTATTATAAGCTTGAAGCACATTTGTTCCCTTGGTGGTTTTGGAAATTAATAACAACATATAAGTCATTGAACTAATATCTTCACCAAGTATATTTTAGGAAAAGTTCAATGATGGCAATGGCAAAAGGATTGTGGAATTACCCCAAGATTCAAGGAAATAGGTTGGCCAATCTTCAAGCAAGAGGACTCTCCATTTTACATTTGTGAGAAATCACTTTGAGTCCATAGGAAAGCCAATACTATTAAAAGGGGTAATGTTTTGATGATGAACAATATGCTCAAACGTGCACAAGTGACAGTCACCAAAACATCCACAAACTCTCCTAGCAAAGTCCGTCCTAAGACACATATGCAAAATCGGTGCAACCAACATTCCTATCCCAGTACCACCAAGTTCCAAACCCTAGACAGACTCAGCCAAACCCTAACACTTCGATGCTGCCGACACTGCACTCGATGCCATCGAGTTGGGTTGTCAAGTTTCTGTTATGCAAGTTCTCATTTTTGGTCCGACCGAGAATGGTGAATCGGCGTCCCTGAGATTGGTAACTCTGACCATTGGTCACCTTGTCATATCAACCGAGAATTGTATACCGGTCCCTCTGAGATTCAAAAGTTGTCAATTTTTGTCACTTCGGTACCACCGAGTGTTCCACATCGGTGTCACCAAGTTTGACTTATTGTGTATAATGGTTGGATTTTTGGTGATGCCTATATATACCCCTTCACCACCACCCACTCGAAAGAGAAGCAATCAGAACTATTCCATACCTATCCTACTCAGTTTTCTGAGTGAGAACCACCTACTCTTGTGTTGAGGTCAAGATCTTCCACTCCAAACATATGGATCTTGATTTCTAGCCTTCCCAAGGTGCTTTCCACCAATCCCATCTCTTCTACCAAGCCAAATCTATGACAGAGTGATTGTGTGTCGAGGAGTCTATCATTTTGAAGCACAAGAGCAAGGAGTTCATCGTCATTACACAGCCTATTACCTTTTGGAGGGTGGTGCCTCCTAGATTGGTTAGGTGTCGCTTGGGAGCCTCCTACTTCGTGTTGTGGAGTGAACCAATAAGTTTGTAAGGGCAAGAAGATCGCCTACTTCATGAAGATCTACCCATAGCGAGCCTAGTTCTTCGTGGACGGAAGCCGCATGGAATAGTCAACGTTGCTTCTTTGTGGAACCCTCCGTGGGTAGAGCCCTCCGTGGACTCTTGCGACCGTTACCCTCCGCGGGTTGAAGACTCCATGAACGTGGACGTATAATAGCACCACCTATCGGAACAACGGGAAAAATCATCGTATCATCACTTGTGTTTGCATTCCTAACCCTCTCTTTATTTATGAAAGTGTGTTATATAAACTAGAGGGGGGGGGTGAATAGACGATTTTTACAAATTTATCACTTGAGGAATTTGAAATGTGATGAATAACTAGCAGCGGATTAAGTACTCAAGTGCATGAGAAACATAGCAACATCATAGTCATCATGATAAAATGGAACATGCACATATAACACGTAGCGTGATACAGGATAAGCAGGTGAGGAACAAGGTAACTTGAAGAATGTGAGGTGAGGAAATTGTGAAAGTCTTCAGTCAAATTCTTCAAACAGTAAAGATCAATTTCATCGACAAGTATAAGAGGAATAGAGGGGTTGAGGAAATAGAACCAGGTAGCTCGACGAAGACAATGGTTTGATGACCCAGTTCCAATTGCTGTGACAGTCATACGTCTGGTTTGGAGTGGCCTGGTATTTAAACCAGAGGACACACAATCCCAGGACACACAGTCCTTATCGTATTCTCCTTGAGCAAAGGTCACAAAGTCCTTGTCCAACACTCATGGTAAGTCTTCAGGGTAGACTTCCAAAATCCTCACAAACTGGTCACCCGGCAGTACACAATTGACTGATGGATGCTCTAGACCAAGGACACTCCATGATCCCCAATTGACAGCAGGATGTACTAGACCATGACGCCTAACCGTCTGGAGGATACACAGTCCTCAAAGGTAACAAGCATCAGTTCCACACATGAATTTCTTTAGTGATGCTCAATCACATTGGGTTTGGTGGTTTGGATTTGGGTGTTTCCTCACTGATGATTTTATCTCAAAGTCCTCAAAGGAAGGGTTGCTCTCAAATGACAAGAGTTAGTTCTCTCTTGGAGCAGCCAACCAACTAGTGGTTGTGGGGGGTGGCTATTTATAGCCAATGTGCAACCTGACATGATAAGACATAAATGCCCCCAATCATATGACCGTTATATGGATACGATGATTGGGGACAGCTGGTGCTAAGCACAATAACGGTCGGAATTTCAAACTATGAAAGTCCTCAGGCTTATCGTGTTCCTCACTTGTAGGCAATTCGCACTGACGAAATCCTAACTCCTCTGTCAGATCAATTTCATCAGAGACCAGAAGAACATCGTCTCTGTCACTGAAGAACTTGACTAAACTGCAAGAGATTTCCAAAGACTTCAATCGAAGGATTGGATAGGTTGAGGCTTTCGGAGTTGAGCATCAGTTGGAAATTTTCCTTAGTATTACCTCGGCCCCCTTTAATAGTACGGTGTTTCCTATGACTCAAATAAAGGAAATGAAACTATGAAAACAAAAGTCTTCACGCTTCATAGTCCTCATTTATATCTTCAAGGTCACACCAACTTCTTCATTTTCAAAGTCTTCAAGGAATACCAAAGTCTTCAGTTGAAGACATACATTTTTAGGGGTCAGTAATCTCCGAGTATATCAAACTTCTAATTGACTTATAGAGCCTATGCACACTCACAAACACATTATTTCCTTAACCTATAAGTCTTCAATACACCAAAATCACTAAGGGGCACTAGATGCACTGACAATGTCCCCCTTTTTGCTGATTGATGACAAATAGGTTAAGTTTTCAACAGGGATAATACTATGAAGTGTAAATACTGAGTTTGAGGAATTTGATTGCAAGATATAGAAGAACTCCCCCTGAAGATGTGCATATTTGAGGAATTTGTTTTGGACTGCAAATGCACATGGCAGGTTAAAAACATGGAAAACTCCCCCCTATATCTTGTAATTCATACACGCGTTTAACATATGATATGAAGAATTTGAAATGCATGATGAAAATGGTGTCTGACAAAATTTTGCATGCATGCATTAAGGTGCTTGAGGAAATAAGCATGCAGAAAGCAGTTCAAAAGAGTCAGACCACCATCGGACTTAAGTTTACAACTCAACCAAGAAAAGCTTAAGAAGAGCGAGAGTTGTAAATTAAACAAAAACACAACCTATATATAGAGACCCGCTTGAAGACTAACTCAATTTTTCTCCCCATTTGTCATCGAAGACCAGAAGGGACGAGAAAGTGAGGACTAACACCCCTTGAAGAATTTCATCTTGTTGGTGAGGAAGGAGCGCCAGCGGTGTCAGTGTCATTTGTCGATGCAGGGCCTGCCACAGTGTCAACATCCTCAGCTTCATCCATCTCATGCGATGAAGAATATGAACTTGTAACCATCTGAGGAACTTGAACCTTCTTGAATTTCTTCTGAGGAGGATGAGACCAGTCAAAGTTTTGCTGAAAGTCCATGTCTTTCAGTTCCTCAGGAGTCTTGAGGTGTGCGAGAATGGCCCATGCGCGGTCGAAGATTTTATGCACATAGTAGTGATTTTTCCTCATAGAGTTCTGCGTCACAGTCATGTTATGAACAATGGAAGCCAACTGACGCTTCACCCACTTGTGATTGCGATCAACCTTCTGATGAAGACTTATGATAAGCTCCCGACCAGTCATCACACGAGGGGCAGACTCTTGAGGCTTTTGCGCTGAGGCCTTTGCAGTAGAGTCCTGCGTAGTAGTTTCATCATTGGTGGAGTAAGATGCAGCTTTGCCAAACTAACCATCCAATGGACAAGTGCCTTCATCAATGAAAGCCTTGCCTTTTCCTTCAACTGAGGCAATTGTGCTCTTGAGGACTTCACTCGGGGACAAGAAGCCGAAATGATTCTGGAAGTCTGCCTTGAAGGGAACTAAAGACCTTGATGTGATGAACTTCATGATCCAGGGTGCATAAGTCTTCAGTTCAAATGGGGCTAGGGCTGCATTCGCCAATGTCCTCATGAGGAAATCATGGAAGCTGATGAGACTCCCATGAATAATGTTGAATAGCTTGTTTTCATGACTCCCTCCACTTCTTCTTCTTCTTCTTCTTCTTCTTCAGAGTTGTGGCCCTTCTGAGGAAATAGGGTGTTGGTGAGAATGAGGTAGACCGTCCTGGGCACATAGAGCAAATCCTTCACTACGAAGGTTGTTCATTGGGGTTTCCAGGAGCCAATGGCTTTATCGGCACTTGCATCACTTGGTGTGGTAGAGAAGGTTCATCAAACAGGCAACATGCTTCTTCTGAAGGAATTGGGACAGGGACTAACCAAAGCAATTCGGATGCTGGAGCAGTGAAGTGAGTAGATCCGATCATCCAGTCCAAGATCCAGGAGTTGATGTCAGAGGCATCACGTGTGATGTACAGTGTAGCATAGAATTGAAGAATTAGCTCTTCATTCTAATCGCAGATGTCCACACAAAAAGGAAGAATTCCAGCATCGTGAAGAACTGGGAGCACCGGCGTGGAGGATGGAATTGTTTCCATATCAGCATGATGAATTTGATGGTGCTCGAAGACTTTCTTCTTGTCAAATAGAACTGATGCATAGTAATTCATCTGGGTTGGAGTCCAGAATCTAGTGTGACCGGCCCTTGCTGAGTCATATGGATTAGGGCCAGTGAAGAAAATGTGCTCATTGAAGAAATTGGACTTGAGGAATTTGGGGTGCTTTGAGCCTTTGAATGGCATCCTCGGCTTCGGCTGAAGGTTTGGCTTGAAGCGGCCCTTAATCCCTTAGGCATAGGAGGAATTTCTTCGGACTGAGGAAATTGCGGAGCAATTTCTTCAGACCGAGGAATTTGTGGAGCAATTTCCTGAGTGGCAGTTGGAGCAGTAAAGCCATCAGCTGATGCAGCTGGAATTTCTTCAGTGGCTGGAGCAGCCATGTCATTAGATTCTTCATGAATTTCTTCAGTCTAAGCTGGGGACTGAGGAATCTGGGACAGAGGAGTGGTCATTGGGGAATTTGGGTGAGCAGCTTCGCAATATTCATCATTGATGACAGGTGTTGTGTTGCCAATGTCCACGTCCGCATCAATTTCTTCAACGCCGGCCTCTTCAACAGTAAGCAGAGGTAGGGGCGATGATACCTGTGGCGTTAAAGATTTTGCGTCCACTTCAATCTCTTCATCAATCTGCTCAGAGGTAGCAGCTGATTGATCCATCTCTTCTTGATCATCATTCGGGATGACGTAGTCAACACCGAATGACACTATTTCATAGGCTGGTGCTAAGGAAATTGGGGTAGCATCAACTCGTTCTTTTGAAGAACTTGACAGTGTCTTTAATTTCTTCGTAGCTAAGGAATATGAAGTTGATGCTTTCCTTTTTAGTGCCTTGTTCTCAGCAGCCTTGGTCTTCTTTGCTTCTGATGCAGAAGGAAGGTTGATTGTCTTCACCCTTGAAGATTTTTTGATTTAGAGGAGGGTGAAGGGGCAACAGTTTCCTCAGGTACGACTGATGCAGTCGTCCTTGTGGGTCAGTTTCATTAGGTGCAGCAGTGGAGGTTGCCCGGGCAGGTTCTTCAGTAGTCTGACTTTCTTCAGCTGCACTGTCAGTTTCCTCAGCTTGAGGAAGTTGTGGTTGCGATCGAGCTGCAACCCTGGTGTTATGGTCCTTAAAACAGCTTGGGCTGACCTAACGAATCTTACCTTGGTGCCCTTCCATTCGGCATCGTATTTTTCTTGTTCCTCAGAGAGGGAGCGAATTTCAGACTGAACTGTGATGAGTTGATTTGGAGTCAAATTCATCACGTTATTCAGAAATTATTCTTTTCGAGCCCTGTGCCTCTTAACTCTCTGAGCTTGATCTCTTTTCCATTTTTCCTCAGCAATAAAGTGGGTGAGGACATGGTCCACACAAAGAGGCAGGTTCAGTGAGGAAATTGGGGTGCTTGGATCCTCATGCACTATGTCAATGAAGTTGAGGATCATCTTGGGATCCATCATGAGAGGAACAAAGCTGCCTTTGGCTATTGCAGCCTTTTGCTGACTTTCTCTGATGATTTCTTCCAATTCTTCATCACCAGCTTCATCATCATCCCTAGATCCTGAGGGTACAGTTACCACAGCTTTGCTTGTGTGAGGACTTGGTCTATGACCTCGTCCAGCAGTTTTCTTCAGTTTCAACACTGTAGGACTTGTTGAAGACTTTGCTTAAGAAGAGGGGCATGCAGAGACCTTTGAAGCATTTGAGATTCCCTCTGTCCTCTAAAATGATGCAAGATGCATAGGAGTTGAGGACTTTGTAGTAGCAATAGAGGACTGAGCAGCTACTGAGCCAATGGCTGAGGCCTTTGAAGACTGAGCTTGAGGAAGCTGCTGTGATGATTTTGAAGTTGAAGATTTTGACTTCACAACAGTTTTCTTCATCATCGATTTTTTTGGAGCACTTGCAGAGGCTCCGGCAGTGGCAGCAGTAGCAGAGTCTTCATTGAATTTCTTCACAGCCTCTTTTGCTCTCTTCGCTAGCTTGGCTTGCTGTTTCTCCCATACATGAGGAAAGTCATTACCAGTCTTGAGACTAGTGGGATCAACTATTTGATTTGCAGCCAAGGGAGGCCTGCTGCAAGGGGTTTTTACAACAAATTTCATCATATATTTAGGAGTGACATAACAATATTCGTTCCACTCCTTTGCCCATATTCTCTCAATTTTCTGTAGACGAATCTACCTCTGCTTAGTTGTCTCTTTGCCATGAGTTGCTTCATCAGGTGTGCAATATTCCTCATACAAGTCCTCAGGTATTTCAAAGGCAGTCTGCACATCTGGTTTCTTTCCACCTTTCTGTGGCTTTTTTCCATTAGCCATTTTCTTTGGTTAAGGATTCTGAACTCTTGAAGATTCTGAAGAGGTGCACAACTTTTCCTCAAGAAACGCTACAAATGAGATGAGAACCTAGTGATTCATCAACGGACATGTTTGTACCTGTGAACAGAGTATAGGTGCGAGGAATTTGAAGAGGTCATATGCGTTCTCAGAAGTTTTTCAATAAAATCAAGAGTGAGGAATTTGACCATGGGTGTCTTGAGGATTTTCACTAAGTGTTCTTTGTCTTAGGTTCCAGAGTTGTGCAAATTTTCAGGATTCACACAATTTAGGAATCTTGAAGAAAATCATAACTTAAGGAAAAACATCAAGTGTACGAACATGTAAGGTGCTTTAGAATGAGATTCTTGAAGAATAAACACCTTTGTGAAGATTGAGGAAAACTTTGAAGATCAAACAAGGGTAGTAAAAATAGATTTTATTTACCCTGATGAAGAACACACGAACTATGAGATGAGATTGAGGAAGTTCGTCAGTCCAAATCTCCCACGCCCTACCTTGGTAGAGGGAGACAACTACAACGGCGGCGGGGTGAAGACTTCCACAGCTGATGCGAGTACGACGATGACGAGGTTGAGGTAGTGAAGCTCTTCCACACCGGCGGTGATGATTGTAGCAGCATCGCTAGGTCGGAGCTCAGGAGAGAATAGGAGTGAGGAGTAACCGAGCACAATGAATGGGAACAGGGTATTTATAGCGGAGGGGAATCCAATTTTTTCGAAGATTTTGGACAAGATTACCCCTGACCCTGGCTCTCCATGCAACATGTGTCACCCACGAACTGAGTTGTGGTGATAGTGGGGGATTGTGGGTTATCCAATCGTGGGAATCGGAACAGTTGAGCGGGAAACGCCAAAAAAATTGATAGTGAAAATTTTAAGGTTTCCGTTCGCAAATTCTTCAGCTGTCAAGGACACACTGAAGACTTTGAACAAGTTTCAAAGTAGAACGCATATGAAGAGTTTGTGAACAGACTGGGTTGAGTTTAGCATAGAGGGGAAAGAGTCTGATCACATTCACTTAGATGAAGATCAACTTGAAGAATTACCAATAAGTGAATGCTGTTGAGGACATGGAAAACTCATATATATATATTTATATATAGTCAATGAACAACATGAGTTACGTAGTTTGAAGAATTTGAAAATTTGATGAATTTGAAAACTTGAGGAATTTGCAAACTTGAGGAATTTGCAAACTTGAAGAATTTGAAAATTTGAAGAATTTGCAAAATGACGAAAAACTCAACTTTGAAGAATTTCAACTATTGTTGGTGGCGTGACCCACCGTATAAGAATGATGACTTCAGGCACCATGTACAATTGTCGTAGGGTTCTGAGAATCAAATTCTTCATTAATTTCTTCACACTTAGAGGGTTATTCTTCATTGATTGAAGAAAAACGTTACTTCGTGTGTTGCACATCTAAGTCATAAATTTTGCATAAGTGTTAGGATGTGTGTCCCTTTTTTTAAAGAACATTCTAAGATTCTAAGATAGTTTGCTCACACCGCAACTTGCAAAATCTCTTTTCATCCAAGGGCTTTGTGAATATATCGGCCAGTTGTTCTTCAGTAGGGATGTGGTCGATGGCGATGTTGCCCTTGAGTACATGATCTCGAAGAAAATGATGAGGAATCTGGATGTGCTTGGTCTTGGAATGCTGAACTGGGTTGTAAGCAATCTTAATGGCACTCTCATTGTCGCAGTAGAGAGGCACATTCTTCAACTTGATGCCATAGTCCTTGAGGGTTTGCTTCATCCACAGCAACTGAGCGTAACATGAACCAGCAACAATGTACTCAACTTCAACAGTAGATAGTGACACACACTTCTGCTTCTTCGAGGACCAACAGACTAAAGATCGTCCAAGGAAATGACATGTGCCTAAGGTTGACTTGGGATCCACAGAATCTCCAGGATAGTCAGCATCAGAGTATCCGAGGAAGTGAAGATTTGAGCCCTTGGGATACCATAATCCAAGCGTTGGTGTGTGAGCTAAGTATCGAAGAATATGTTTCACAGCCTTGTGGTGTGATTCCTTCGGTGCTGCTTGGAATCGGGCACACATGCAAACACTAAGCATAATATCAGGCCTAGATGCACATAGATACAATAATGAGCCAATCATGGAGCAATATACCTTCTGATCAAAATCTTTACCATTTTCATCGGTGCAGAGGTGGCCTTTTGAAGGCATTGGAGTTTTGACGCCTTTGCAATCTTGCATGTCGAATTTCCTCAGAACATCCTTGAGGTGTTTCTCTTGAGATATGAAGATGTCATTGTCTTGCTGACGAATTTGAAGACCTAAGAAGAATTTCAACTCTCCCATGATAGACAATTGATATTCTTCACTCATCATATAGGAAAATTCATAACCGTAACGTTTGTCAGTACAACCAAAGATAATATCGTCTACTTATATTTGACATATGAACAGTTCACTGTCATAGGATTTTGTGAAAAGAGTTGGGTCGAGTGAACTGGGTTTGAAGCCTTTCTTCATGAGGAATTCCTAGGGGCCTGCTTGAGGCCATAGAGGGCCTTGTTGAGTCTGAAGACTTTGTCAGGATGCTTAGGGTCTTCAAAACCTTGGGGTTGAGCAACATATACTTCTTCATCAAGCTTACCATTGAGGAATGCACTTTTCACATCCATTTGATATGAGATGATACCATGATGGTTAGCATAAGCAAGCAATATGCGAATAGCTTCAAGTCTAGCAACAGGTGCAAAAGTTTCATCAAAGTCAATTCCTTCAACCTGTTTGTAGCCTTGAGCTACAAGATGAGCCTTATTCCTCACCACAAGGCCATTTTCATCTTGCTTGTTGCGATAGATCCACTTGGTACCTATGATGTGATGCTTGCGAGGATCTGGCCGCTTGAAAAGTTCCCACACATTGTTGAGCTTGAATTGATGCAACTCCTCTTGCATAGCTTGAATCCACTCAGGCTCCTTGAATTCTTCATCAACTTTGGTGGGATCTATGATAGAGAAAAAAGCAAAGTGCCCACAAAAGTTAGTCAAATGTGAAGCTCTTGAGCGAGTGAGGGGACCTGGTGCATTGATGTCATCGATGATTTTGTCAATCTGCACTTCATTTGCAAATCTTGGGTGAGCAGGTTGACGTGGCTGAGGATTTTCATTAGCACCATTTTCTTCAGGTGTATTAGCATGAATGTTTTCATTCGTTGGAATGACTTCCTAAGTGGGTATGACGTCTTTAGTGGCCTTCAGCTTAATGGATTCCTTAGGAAACTATTCATCTAGCACAAAAGGCAGGTGCTCTCTTTGCGAGCCATCAGTTTCATCGAACCTCACATCTACAGTTTCGACAACCTTGTGGTGGTAGGTGTTGAAGACTCTATTGGTGTACGAGTCCTTTCTGTAACCAAGCATAAAACCTTCATGTGCTTTCGGTGGGAATTTAGAACTATGGTGAGGATCTCTAATCCAACATTTTGCACCGAAGACTTTGAGATAACTTACATTGTGTTTCTTGCCAGTCATAAGTTCATATGAAGTCTTCTTGAAGAATTTGTGAAGATATACCCTGTTGATGATGTGGCATGCAGTATCAATTGCCTCAGGCCAGAAGTGACGAGGAGTCTTGTATTCATCAAGCATGGTGAAAGCCATCTGAACAAGAGTCCTGTTCTTGCGCTCCATGACACCGTTCTGCTGAGGAGAATATGGGGCAGATAACTCATGAGTAATACCAAGTTCATCAAGATTGGCGTTCTTGAACTCAGTCCCATTATCACTCCTGATATGCTTGATCTTGACGCCGAAGTTCGTGCAGGCCCTTGAAGCAAATCGTTTGAAGACATCCGGCACTTCAGAATTGTACAGAATAATATGCACCCAAGTGTAACGAGAGTAATCATCAACAATGACAAAACCATACAAACTTGAAGAATTTGTTAGTGTGGAGTAATGAGTGGGGCCAAAGAGATCCATGTGAAGCAATTCAAAGGGTCGAGTTGTGGTCATGATTGTCTTCGAGGGATGCTTGGATCTGGTCATCTTTCCAGACACACATGCACCACAAAGGTGGTCCTTGAGGAATGTGACATCGTCAATGCCAATGGTGTGCTTTTTCTTCACGAGCGTGCGCAAGTTCCTCATACCAGCATGTCCAAGTCATCGATGCCCACAACCAGCCTTCTGAGGACTTTGCAAGTAGGCATGTGGTAGGCTGGGGACCTGTAGAAAAATCAACAATATACAAGTCAGTCCTAAAGCCTTCGAAGACTTTGGAATTGTCAGATTCCATGATGACAACGCAACGATATTTTCCAAATACGACAACCATATCAAGATCACAAAGCATTAAGACGGAGATAAGGTTGAACCCGAGGGATTCAACTAACATCACCTTATCCATGGTTCGGTCCTTTGAGATTGTAACCTTACCTAGGCCCAATACCTTGCTTTTTTCCTTTGTCTGCGTAGGTGATATGCTTCAGATCAGATGGCGCAAGTCACAAATTCATCAGTATATTCTTGTCACCAGTCATGTGGTTCATGCATCCACTATCGAGGACCCACCTAGTAGCTTTTGGAGGTTCATCCTGCAGATGAATTAGTACAACTTACAAACTCATATGCTTCAGAGTGAAGAATATGACATTAATTTCATCAAATAGAATTTCATCACACAAGATAGTAAGCAAGTAGTGTGAGGACGTGAGAAATGAGGAATTCATTTCTACATGGTTAGATTGCGTCCTTTCAAGCATTTTCTCAGGTCTCCAGCAAATTCATCACACGTTCAAGTTCATCTGGACACCTGACCCTGCATAAGAAATTAGTTCAATTTCTTCACCACCCACATCTGGAGGGGTGGCAAAGAGTTCATCATTCTGTGAGCACCATATGAGAAGGGAGGCATTGAAGCAAGTGGGCTTCGTTTCACAGGACAAGGGTTAGAGTACTCATATGAATAAGCAGAGAAATTCTTCGAGGACTTATGAACATAATGATTTGAAGAATAATGCACATATTCAGAGCTCTTAGATTTTCCCTGTGAAATAGAGGCATTAGCACGAGAATCATATTTTTGACCATTTGAGGAATTTGGTCCAAGTGAAGACTTCGATCCATATGAGGAATTTGATCTGGGGTTCCTATTCTTCATGAGTGGTGTCGTGAGGACATTCACTTGAAGATTTTTAGGTAGCTCTTGGGAACCTAGATTTTCTTCATAGGCGAACCGTTCCCGCAGTTAGTTCCAACAAATCTGGCAAATACTTCACCTTTCTGATTTTTGAAGATTTTTAGTTGGAGTCAAATGACCCATCAAAGGAATATGAAGTTTCACAAGTAAAGCCAGATAAAGTGGATGGATCTATAGGAGGTCCTTCAACCCTGCATTTTTGTCAGTGATACTTGTGGTATCCTCAGATGAGGAATTTGTGACCACTGGAATAGTTGACGAATTTGCAGCAATAGAAGCATTTGAACATTTAGGTGAAGAATTAGCAGTTTCACGTTCGCAGCATTTCAAACAAGGTGGAACAAATTCTTCCTGAGCAGTAATGATCTGTTGAGACAGTGAGGAATCATTTTCCCTTTGGAGATCCTCATGTGACACCCTTAGTTTCTCAAGATCTTTCTTTCTTTGAAGAAATTCATAAGAAAACTTCTGATGATCGGCTAAGAGAGCATTATGATGACTCTGTAGGTTATCATACTTTGTCTAAAGACAGAGTTTGAGTCTGATCCACTTCCTCCTTCAACAGATCATGGCTTTTATCTAGCATTTTCTGATATTTTTCAAGTGCACTTTGTGGCCTAGTAGCAACATTAGCAAGTTTGGCATAACTAGGTTTCACATATTTATCAAATTCACCATCACTTGATTCATAGGAGGAGTGATGCTGATGTACCTTGGAACCTTTAGCCATGAAGCAATAGGTGGGAGCGTAATCATCATTGCTGACGTCAGAGTCGTTGCGGTAGTCATTTTCTTCATCATTGAAGATGGACTTGCTAACGAAAGCAGTGGCAAGAGAATGGCTAGCGACACAAGATTCAGATTCCACCTCAGATTCTTCCTCTTCCCCATATTCTTCAGATTCTTCTTCTGAGTCCATTTGCTTGCCAATGAAAGCCCGAGCCTTTATGGAACCATTCTTCTTCTGCATTGAGGACTTTGCAGATGAGGACTTTGAAGATTTCTTCTTTTTCTTCGAATCATCAGAACTGTCGTCCTTGTACTTCTTCTTTTTCTTGTTTGATTCTTTTTCCCATAGTGGGCAGTCAGAGATGAAGTGACCAGGTTTCTTGCATTTGTGAAAGTTCTTTTCTTGTAGTCATATGAGGAATCTGATTTCCTCAAACCTCCTTTTGATGACTGTCCAAATCCACCTCTCCTTGAGAACTTCTGGAATTTCCTCACGGGCATTGCTAGCTCCTGACTTAGTTCTTCAGGATCACAAAGACAACTATCAGAATCTTCATCTTTGGATGAGGAAATTGCTTTTGCCTTCAGAGCACGAGATCTTCCATAGCTTGGCCCGTAGAGGTCTCTCTTCTCAGCTTGTTGAAATTCATGAGTATTGAGTCTCTCAAGAATATCAGCAGGATCAAGTGACTTGTAGTCTCCACATTCTTGTATCATCAAAGCTAAAGTATCAAATGAGGAATCAAGAGATCTTAGGAGTTTCTCCACCACTTCATGGTCGGTAATATCAGTGGCACCCAGTGTTGGAAGCTCATTGGAGATATCAATAAGACGATCAAAAGTGTGTTGAACATTTTCGTTGTCAAGTCTGTTGAAGCAGTTGAAGAGATTGCGAAGAACATCAACACGGGAGTCATGTTGAGTGGAAACACCTTCGTTGACTTTGGACAGCGTATCCCCGAGAAGCTTAGCATACTCCAAAGCACTCACTCTGCCCTACTGGCCTTTGCTCAGATGGCCAGAGATGATATTCTTCGCTTTAGAATCGAGTTGCTTGAATTTCTTCACATCAGCAGCATTGACCGTGGGAGTAATAGAGGGAACACCATTTTCCACAATGTACCATAGATCGTTGTCAATATCTTCAAGATGCATGCGCATCTTGTTCTTCTAGTAGGGGTAGTCCGTCCCATCAAAGGTAGGATATCCAGCGGAAACCTTGATCATGCCTGCAGTCGACATAACTAGAACTCCAGGTGGTTAAACCAAAATCACACAGAACAAGGGAGTACCTTGCTCTGATACCAATTGAAAGTGCGTTATATCGACTAGAGGGGGTGAATAGGCGATTTTTAAAAATTCATCACTTGAGGAATTTGAAATGTGATGAATAACTAGCAGCAGATTAAGTACTTAAGTGCATGAGAAACATAGCAACAACATAGTCATCATGATGAAATGAAACATGCACAGATTACAAGCAGCGTGATACAGGATAAGCAGGTGAAGAACAAGGTAACTTGAAGAATTTGAGGTGAGGAAATTGTGAAAGTCTTTAGTGAAATTCTTCAAACAGTAACGATCAATTTCATCAAAAAGTATAAGAGGAATAGAGGGGTTGAGGAAATAGATCCAGGTAGCTCGATGAAGGCAATGGTTTGATGACCCAAATCCAACTGCTGTGACAGTCGTACGTCTGGTTTGGAGCGGCCTAGTATTTAAACCAGAGGACACACAATCGTAGGACACACAACCCTTACCGTATTATCCTTGCGATAAGGTCACTGTCGTGGGAACAAGCCTGACAGTAGATTGTAGGGGTACGAAAGGAGAGGGCAGAGTCCTAGCAATGATGAGGATGTACACACGGATGTATGAGTGCAGGCCCCTTTCGTGGAGGTAATAGCCCTACGTCTCAATGCTCGGGAGCATATGTTGTGTGGAATAGAGAGATTACAATTGTTGTGAACCCTTGTGCAGGAGGGAAGGGGCGACTTATATAGAGTTCGCTGCCCCTCATAATTACCCAACATCTAAGGGTCCGATCGTGGGGTTAAATCTGCCGTTACTGGTAACATATGCAATAAAAGCTACTAATGGCAATTGAACCAACGTCTGCCCGTTGGGCTCTTGATGATGGCTCCTGGTCTTCTGGTGTCGAGTGAAAGTGAGGTCTTCCGAGTGACACGCGACTGCCGAGTGAAATAAGGAGTCTCCGAGTGGATATCTGTCGAGTGACTTTGAATGTCTCCAGGAATCCACTCGGAACTTCATGCTTGATCTTCAGGTCCTCCCATGTAGTGTCCTTAGGTAGGGTATGTAGGCCTTGCCTAGGACCCTACCCTAGGTACGTATCCTCGTCATTAGCCCCCGAATGGATCGGGGTTCGAGTGGTGAAATGAGGTATCAATGTCAACCTTGAGTTAGGGCATCAAATCCTGCGAATGATATTTGGGGTTTCAATGGAACTTGCGTCAACTGAACTCTGGGTATTAACGTCCATTCAAGATCGACACGCAAAATCTTCCGAATGATATTCGGGACTTCAACGAAACTTGCGTCGATTGAATTCTTCTCCGTTCACCCGGATCCATTCAGCCTTAAAAGTGCCCGAGTCGATGTTCAATGCCTATTTTGCTCCGAGTGAACTGGAAGTATCTTGGGAGGCGACGGGTCAGTCTGACAGACCCAGATTTTGCGGGATACGAAAATTTGGGAAAGCGCGCATGTGATGATGACGCCACGATCAGGGCAAGTGGAGGCACGATGCCATGATTCTCGCGCCACTCATATCCCAAGTATTGGGCCCCACAGTGGTTGGCGTGCGTGGTGATCTCGCGGGTCCACTGATCAGTGGGGCACTTAGCGGAGTATAAAGCCTCACGCGCCGCGAATGGCATAGTAATTCCGCTCATTCTTCCTCTCTTTTCCTCCACCTCATTTGCCCCCAACGCCACACTCCGTTCCTCCTCGACGAGAGCCACTGTGCCGTTGATGAAGAATGCGACAGAGAAGCTGGAGCGGGTTAAGAAGGGGGCAACGAAGCTCAAGGGCAAGAATCCCTCGACCGCTCGGTTCACCGTGCCGTTGGGATGGATGTAGGGGGATTTTCTCCCCTCTGTAGTCACTTGTGCGGACATGGAGGGCCTTGTTGCCGACGGGATAGTGGCGGACGACGCCTGGAGACTGCCGGGGGAAGAGTGCGAGCTGGAGCCACGCGAGGGGGAGCGGATTCTCCTTCTCTCCCACATTGAAAGAGGTTTCTCCATGCCACCCCACCCGTTCTTTAGGGGATTCCTGAATTTCTTCAGCGCCCAACTGCATCACCTCTCGTCGAATACCGTTGCATATTTGTTTGCCTTCGTCACTTTGTGCGAGTGTTTTCTGGGCTGCTCTCCCCATTGGGGGCTGTTCTAGCACCTCTTTACGGTCAAATCCCAGACCGTGAAGAAAGCTCTCCCCGCTAATGGCAAGACTCATGTGCTTCAGCTGTGTGGAGGGTTAGGAGTTCAGAAAAGAGCCCATAGTTCCTTCCCTGCCATGACCTTTCCTGAGTCTGTCAGAGGCTGGCAATCGACCTGGTTCTACTGCAAAGATGTAACATCAGCCAATATGTCGAATGGCCTTCCCCCTATACACCTGACCGGCCAGCTGTCCCCAAGTCTCTGAGGGTGACCGAAGAGGAGCATGTCCAAGTCGATATCTTAGTTGAAGTGGTGGTGCAGCTGATCCGGGGTGGAGTGACTGGTATGGATCTGTTGGAGACGTTTCTCGGTCGACGTATTCAGCTGCTCCAAGCCAGAGGACACACCATGTGGCACTACGCGGGCCCTGAGGACTCGACCAGGACGCATCCAGAAGAGGTTCCATAGAAAACTGTCGAGTAGTGGCTTCGTAGCATCACTAGAGCTTGTGACAATCCTTTGGGAGCCAAGAGTATCCGACCTTACTCGGCCGAAAACCCACCGAAGAATCTGGTGAGTTGTGTGGTGTCAACTGATGTGTTTGTACTATCGAGTGATACATTGACTTATAAACTAACTTCCTCACTTGAATCATGCAGGAGTGGATGAACATGCACTCGCCTGTTCCCAACGGGAACCACGCTGAGGATGGTGTGGTGAGCGAGGGCGGCAGCATGGACGGCGATGGTCCCTCTAACCCCGAAGACGAATACACGGACTCCGACGAAGAGGAAGAGTCGAGTCACCTCCCCGGCACGAAGGCCACACCAAGTCCCGTCAAGATCCGGCAGCTGTTGAGGACAGGGCTCCTGGCCCTAGCGAGAAAAACCCGAAGCGGAGTCAGCCTTCAACTGTTGAGTCGAGTGAGAGGCTGGCCAAGCAGCCCAAGCAAGTCACGACCAAACCTTGCAAGGATTTGCCTCGCATGAGGATAGCCGTACCTGTCGTCTCCACGTAAGTAATTATTTTCAAATTATTTCTGTCGACTATGGCCTTGAGTTGTAGCTGACCGAGTGCTGTTCAATCCGTTAGAGTTGCTATGTCCGTAACCTCGCCTCATCGAGATGGAGGGGAGGCAATGGACATTGACACTGCTGATGCTGCTAGTTCTCATAGAGGTTAGCAAGTTGTTGATTCGTCCGAATGGGACTCGACACGTGTAAATGTTAACATTGTCAGTTGTTCTTGCAGAGGTCATTCAGGTGGAGGACGACGAGGAGCACCTGGACACTTCGCGCACTCGGATCCGAAGAGCTTCATCAGTGCAAGCATCTCAGCGCTCGACTACAGAGTCCTCCCAGGGGATAGGCGACTCGGCACAACTCAGAGCTGAACCCGCAGCACCTCTGTCGCATGATCCTCCAGCTGTCTCGACCGTTGTGACGTCAACTCCAATCGGACCCACTCAGACTGCCTCAGCTACCCCAACAAGCATGCTGATCCCGCCTGTGATGGGCTTCTCTCTGCATCGCGTTCTGGAAGATCAGACCGGAGCTGCGAAGGAGGCCATGATCCAGGCGGAGCAGATCATGCTGAGAAACAAGGAGGCGTACGAGGCCAGCAAGATGGCTAATGACGTCAGTGCAGCCCTCCGCACCAATGTCCGAGTAAGTTCGATTGTAAGTACATTTCCGATTGAATTCCTATCTTTTCTTGGCTATTGTACACCCACTGGGTGATTATTGTAGAATGTTTGAAACTTCTCCACTTGAATAGATCGGATCGTAGTCGAGTAGGATTGGGATCGATTGTACGTGTGGTACTAGAGTCACTCGACATGTCGTTTTTTTTTCTGACGAGTTACTCGATGGATCGAGAGTTAACCGTCTCAGTGGGGGCACTCTTAGTGCACCCACTGGGTGTAGTCCCCGAGACCGCTGTCGAGTGCTTGCATCAGCAGGGGTCTTAGAGCTTGTCGTACCCACCACTCCATAGATACTCTGTAGGTTTCATGGATATTATCGACAAACCATGATATGATGCGGACTGCACTTCTCAGAGTGATGGACATTCCAATGATGGATGTTTCCGCCGCTTGACTGATCGAGAATCGGCAGATCCAGTGGGGGCACGCTAAGTGCACCCACTGGGTGTAGTCCCTAAGACCGCTGTTGAGTGCTTGCATCGGCGGGGGTCTTAGAGTTTATTGTATACAGGATACATTTTGCCTTGGATCACACAACTCCTTAGCTACCTTGCAGGTTTCATGGATATTATTGACAAACCATGATATAACGCTGCATAAGGATAGATTGAACTTCACAGAGCAGGGAGGCACGTCACTCGACGGGTCGAGTGTTCTGATAGGGCTGGCCTTGTAGAATGTTTTAATAACAAGTGGGGGCACGCTAAGTGCACCCACTGGGTGTAGTCCCCGAGGCTACTATTAATCGCAGACGATAAGTAGTAGGCTTGAAAACTTGTCATACGCGTGGTACTAGAGTCACTTGACATGTTGAGTGTTTTTTTCTGACGAGTTACTCGACGGATCGAGAGTTAACTGTCTCAGTGGGGGCACTCTTAGTGCACCCACTGGGTGTAGTCCCCGAGACCGCTATCGAGTGCTTGCACTGGCAGGGGTCTTAATAGAGACAACTTTGAATTTGTTTACGGTGCGCGGAGCGCCAGGGCCACTCGACATGTCGAGTGGACTTTTTGCTTGAATTCTTCTTAGGTTGTTCCAAGGTTGTAAGATAGTCATTGGCCGGTGTTCATAACTCAGTCGACTATCCCAGGCTCCACTTGCCGATTGAATTCCTGTCTTTTGTTTGTCCCAGAGGTCGTGCAAACTTGGGACGCAGTACAAGGATGTGGAGGATGAACGGAACCGTCTACGAGTGGATCTGGGGGTCTCCAACAACGCTCTAGAGCAAGCGCATGCCGAGATGAAGTCTTTGGGAGGTAATTACTGCCGACTCTCTGCATTCCCCTCTTCATTCTTCATGTTTTGAACTGAGTGCTCTCACTCGAACAGACTTATGCAATGAAAACTGTCGACTCCAAGCGCAACTCAAAAATGTTGTTTCTTTAGATTCCATGAAGAAGGCGCTGGAGGAGAAGGACAAGGCACTTGCAGACACCCAACGAGTGGTCAGGGACAAGACTGAAGCTGCAGATCGGAAGCTGGCGGCCGCCAAGAAGCTGGAGGAGGAGAACACCAAGTTGAAGGAGGAGCGTGCAGACCTCGTCAAAAGGAGCAATGGCCTGGAGAAGCATTTGGGCGAATTCTCAAGGAAGATGTATATTCTGCTCGACTGTGAGTGTTTCTTGTCGACTGAAGCTTGTAAAATTTTTGAGGGTCGTAGTTCATCGATTTTCCTCCCATTCTCCATTCTTCGAAAATTCTTCCAAGACTTTGAGAAGGAGACAGAAGAGGTTGAGCCCAATCTGGATCCCACCAAGTCACCAATTGCCGATGCAGTGGCCATGAACATGTTGAGACTCAACTTCCGGCTCCAAGGCGTCCAGGCATATATTGCCTGACTGAAATCTGCAATGGAGAGAATCGAAAATGAGCTATGGCCTGAGGACACTCTTCAGCTCGACCTCAACTCTATAATGGTTCGCCTAAATGAACTTCCCGGTCGAGTGCAAGCCTGGAAAAAATCTGCTGCTCGCTGCGGGCCCGACGTGGCGTTATCACTTGTCAGGGTCCATTGCAGGGACATGAGGGAGGAGAAGCTGAAGGAGCTCCAGGTGGCAAACACAAAGAAACTCTAGTTTGAGGACTTCATGGAAACCTTCATTGAGGCAGCCACCAGAATCGCCGACGGCATTGACTTGGACACTTTTGTCAATCCTTCCAGCCCGTCACCCGTTTAAAAAACTTGGTCTTTGGAAGAAACACTTATATTTGCCTCGGTATGCCAAGTGGAATTGTATCCCTTAAAACTTCATTCAGGCCTTAGGCCTGAGCACATTTGCTTCCGTACGAAACGTTTATCCGCGGTTTACCCTTTGGATTTTATTCGTATTTCGCTTTCAATCGTTTGTTCGACTGAGTTTGTTTTTAACTTAGGTGAAGCGTGTTCACAGCTAAGCCCCCGAGTATGAGGGTTGTTCATCACCCGGAATATTTTTCAACTTAAGCAAATGTCGATTCGCAGCTAAGTCACCAAGTGTGAGGGTGCTCACCACTCAGAGTTATGATTTTTTTGAACTTAAGCGAAGACGGATTCGCAAATAGGCCGTCGAGTGAATGGACTACTATCCACCCAACAGGGTTTTTAACTTAGGCAGAAGCATGTTCGCAGCTAAGCCCCCGAGGGTGAGGATTGCTCATCACTCGATGTATTTTCGAACTTAGGTGAATGTCGATTCGCAACTAAGTTGTCGAGTGAATGGATTACTATCCACCCGACAAGGTTGTCAACTTAGGCGAAACGTGTTTCGCAGCTAAGCCTCCGAGTGTGAGGATTGCTCATCACTCGGAGTATTTACGAACTTAGGCGAATGTCGATTCACAGCTAAGTTGTCGAGTGAATGGATTACTATCCACCCGACGAGGTTTTTAACTTAGGCGAAACGTGTTTCGTAGCTAAGCCCCCGAGTGTGAGGATTGCTCATCACTGCGAGTAGTTTTGAACCTAAGTGAAGATGGAATCGCAAATAGGCCGTCGAGTGAATGGACTGCTATCCACCCGATAGGGTTTCTAACTTAGGCGAAAGCATGTTCGCAGCTAAGCCCCCGAGGGTGAGGATTGCTCATCACGCGGAGTATTTTTGAACTTAGGCGAATGTCGATTCCCAGCTAAGTTGTCGAGTGAATGGATTACTATCCACCCGACGAGGTTTTTAACTTAGGCGAAACGTGTTTCGCAGCTAAGCCCCCGAGCGTGAGGATTGCTCATCACTCGGAGTATTTTTGAACCTAAGCGAAGACGGATTCGTAAATAGACCATCGAGGGAATGGACAACTATCCACCCGACAGGGTTTTTAACTTAGGCGAAACATGTTCACAGCTAAGCCCCCGGGTGTGAGGATTGCTCATCACTCGGAGTATTTTTGAACCTAAGCGAAGACAGATTCGCCAATAGGCCGTTGAGGGAATGGACAGCTATCCACCCGACAGGGTTTTGAACTGAGGCGAAACATGTTCCCAGCTAAGCCCCCAAGTGTGAGGATTGCTCATCACTCGGAGTATCCCCAAGAATGTGACTGTACGATTGGAGCTGACGATATATATTGCAGAAATGTGAATTGCATTGATGAAGTATTCTTATTACATCAGAAGATCCCTGTCTCAAGTATAAAAACGTCGGAGCAGATCTGCATTCCAGGCTCGTGGCTCGTCTATCAGCTTCGTGAGATTGTATAGGTGATGGGCTCCATTGTTTAGCCCCTTAGTGATGATGAAATGAACTTCCCAAGCAGGAGCAAGCTTGTGAGGTCGATGTTGATTCACTCGAAGCACCAGATCTCCCTCATGAAACGACAGACTCTTGACATTCTTCTCATGGAAGCACCGGAGGTCCTGCTGATAGGTAGTAGTCCGGATCAGAGCCATCACTCGTTCCTCCTCCAGAAGATCTACACCGTCCTGTCTAGCCTGTTCAGTTTCAGCCTCAGAATACAACTCCACTCGAGGAGAATTGTGGGCCAAGTCACTTGGCAATATGGCTTCAGCACCTTAGACAAGGAAGAAAGGAGTTTGTCCAGTCGACCGATTAGGCGTTGTCCTCAGACCCCACAAAACAGATGGCAACTCAGTTACCTAGGCTCCGGCGGCATGATCCAAATCGCGCATGAGACGAGGCTTCAAACCTTGCAGGATGAGACCATTAGCCCGCTCGACTTTCCCATTGGTTTGAGGATGCACAACAGATACATAATCCACTCGGGTGCCTTGGGAGTTACAGAAGTTCCTGAATTCTTCTGAGTCAAAATTAGTGCTGTTGTCCGTGATGATGCTGTGCGGAATGCCATATCAATAAATTATCTCTCTCATGAACGTGACCGCCGTACGGGAGGTCAGCTTCTTGATTGGCTTGGCTTCTATCCACTTGGTGAATTTGTCGACTGCTACCAACAAGTGAGGTAATCCTCCTTTTCAGGGTCGGAAGGGGCCAACCATGTCGAGTCCCCAAACCACAAATGGCCAGGCAAGAGGAATTGAGTTCAGAGCAAACGCCGGCTTGTGTGACGAGTTCGCATAGAACTGGCAACCATCGCAATGATTGACGATGTCTTTAGCCATCTCATTAGCTCGTGGCCAGTAAAAATCAGCTCGGTATGCCTTAGCAACAATCGTCCTTGAAGACGCATGGTGGCCGCCAGTTCCCGAGTGAATCTCGTCTAGAATCATTCGACCTTCCTCGGGGGAAATGCAGCACTGGGTGACACAAGTCGCACTCTCTCTGAACAGCTGATCTCCTATCACAATGAAAGCCTTGGACCTACGCACAATCTGCTGAGCCTCTGTTTCATCTTCAGGGAGCTCTTGTCTGAGGATATAGGCAATGTAAGACACTGTCCAATCGGGAATGATAACCAGAATTTCCATGACCAGGTCAACCATTGCAGGGACTTCGACTTCTGTCGAGTCAGTGGAACTCAAAGCCTGTGGGGGCTCTTCGGTGAAAGGATCTTCTTGAACCGAAGGAGTGTGTATATGCTCCAAGAACACATCGCTAGGGATAGGCCGTCGAGTGGAACCAATCTTGGATAGTTCATCGTCTGCCTGATTTTTTAGTCGGGGAACATGATGAAGTTCCAGGCCTTCAAACTGCTTCTCCAACTTTCGGACTGCATTGCAGTATCCAGTCATAGCGGGGTTTTGAACATCCCACTCTTTCATCACTTGATTCACCACCAGATCAGAGTCGCCATAAACCATCAGGCGCTTGACGCCGAGTGAGATAGCCATGCGCAACCCATACAACAGTACTTCATACTCTGCCTCATTGTTGGAGGAATCGAAGTGAATTTGCAAGACATAGCTGAGCTTGATGCCCCTAGGAGATATCAGGACAACCCAAGCACCAGACCCATTCAACATTTTGGAGCCATCAAAGAACATTGTCCAATGCACCGAGTGAACTTGGATAGGCTATTGCTGTTCGATCCACTCGACCATGAAATCCGCCAATGCTTGGGACTTGATTGCTTTTTTGACTTCGAATATGATGTCAAAGTGTCCAAGCTCGATTGCCCATTTAGCCACTCGACCCAGTGCGTCTCGATTATTGAAAATTTCGGACAAGGGAGCATCACTGATGACTGAAATCGAGTGGTCTTGAAAATAATGCGCCACCTTCTTTGCTGATAGGTAAATACCATAAACCAACTTCTGATAGTGTGGATATCTTTCCTTTGAGGGGGACAAAACTTCTGAGACATAATAAACTGGCTGCTGGACTTTATAAGCTTTACCCTCCTCTTCTCGCTCGACATTTAGTACTGTACTGACGACCTGATTTGTGGCCGCAATGTACAGGAGCAAGGGCTCTTTGCTGGCAGGAGCGGCAAGCACCGGCTGGGTGGAGAGCAGGGCTTTGAGGTCAACAAATGATGCTTCGGCTTCGGGAGTCCAGTTAAACGTGTCAAACTTCTTCATCAATTGATATAAATGAACCGACTCAATGCTGCCAAGCAACCTGTGAGCTTCTGAACATTGTGCACTCGCATGGGAGTCTTCATACGAGTAATGGCACTGATTTTCTCGGGGTTGACATCAATTCCTCGCTCAGAAACGAGAAAACCGAGTAACTTGCCACCAGGGATGCCGAAAGTACACTTGGTCAGATTCAGCTTTATGTCGAATCGCCTCAAATTGGCAAATGTCTCGGCCAAGACAGCCAGTAGGTCGAAACCTTTGCGGGACTTGACCACTATATTGTCCATGTACGCCTCGACATTCTGTGGGATCTGGTCGAGTAAACATTTTTGAATCATGTCCATAAAGTAGCGCTGGCATTCTTGAGACCAAAAGGCATGGTGATGTAACAAAAACACCCGAATGGGGTGATGAAGGATGTCTTTATTTCGTCTGGGCCATATAGACGGATCTGATGGTACCCAGAATAAGCATCCAAAAATGATAAACGCTCACACCCCGCTATCGAGTCAAAAATTTGATCTATGCGGGGGAGCGGAAATGATCTTTTGGGCACACCTTGTTGTGATATTTGAAGTCCATGCACGTGCGCAACGACTTATCTTTATTTGGCACCATCGCAACATTCGAGAGCCACTCGGAGTGGTAAATCTCCCAAATGAACTTGGCTTGCAAGAGACGGGCCACTTCTTCTCCGACTGCCTTGCACTTCTCCGCCGCTGAACGATGCAAATGCTCCCTGACGGGTTTGGCTGTCGGATCCACTCGCAGACGGTGCTCAACCAGCTCCTTGGGAATCCCCGGCATGTCAGCAGGCTTCCATGCAAAGATATCCCAGTTCTCACAGAGGAACTGGATGAGCTTGGCTTCCTATTTGCTGTTGAGTGTTGATGAGATATTCATCGGGGCATCAGTAGGATCCGTCAGACGAATGTGTACCTTATTGACATCCCCTACCGATTGAAATGCCAACTTGGAAGCTGGCTTCTTTGCACAGAGCAAGTCGGCAGGGTCGGCGGTTTTCTTGTACTCCTCCATCTCAACCATGGCCATTTGGTGATCGGAAATCTTGGAGCCTTGCTGGAGGCACTCTTCGGCCTGCTGTCGATTGCCAGTGACGGTGATCACGCCCTTAGGGACTGGCATTTTCAACTTGAGATACACATAACATGGTTGGGCCATGAAACGTGCATACGCGGGTCGACCCAGAATGGCGTGGTAAGCACTCTTGAAATCCACGAATTCAAATGACAACTTTTCTTCAGAAATTTTTGTCATTCCCGAATGCCACATCCAATGCTATCTGGCTGAGTGACTTGGCCTTCTTTCCCGGGATGACCCCATGAAACTGCATGCTGCTCTCACTCAGACGGCACATCGGAATGCCCATCCCTTTTAGGGTATCCGCATAGAGACTGTTCAGGCCGCTGCTGCCGTCCATGAGGACCTTTCTAAGTCGAGTCCCCCCCCGGATCAACTACTAGAGCCTGTCGACTGGGAGTGGCCACATGAGCAAGATGGTCCATCTGGTCGAATGTGATAGCATATTGGGACCATTTGAGTTAGGTGGGGGTGTCTAGTACAGCCATGTTGATTTCTCTATTGATGACTTTCAGATGGCTCTTGCTCTCGACATCAGCAATGATCACCAGTGTAGCAGTGAGATCCGGGAATGTTTCCTTTTTCTCATCTTCATCTCCCTTCTCAGGAGATTTATCACTCGGCTGGTCTCCCTTGAATTCCTTAATAAGGGTCCGACACAGCTGAGTGGTGTGCTTGGGCAAAATCAGATTGCCTTTCGCATCTTTCCTCATGTGTATTACACACGGCTAATCCATGATATCAGTTCCTGACTGATTTTTCCCTTTCTTGGGGGCATACCGTGCCTTAGCTTTGCCCTTGTTCTTCGACTGAGTCGCCAGTGCTGCTGCTTCTGCCTCAACTAGATCTTCGGCCTTTCGCTTATGTTTCTGATTGTTGCTGCCGCCAGCCTCATTGACGACCACCTTTACTTTGCCGCTACGGAGACGGTCTTCTTTCTCGCCATTGGCATACTGAGTGGCAATTTCCATCATATTGCCAAGTGAAATATCACCCATTCGCCCAAACTTCAGATAAAGTTCTCTGTATCTCACACCGGCCTTGAATGCACAAACAGCTTGATCTTCCAACACATTCTTCACTTTATGATGCAGAGTGGACCATCGCTGAATATAATCCCTTAAAGTTTCATCAGGCTTCTGGACACAGTGTTTTAAGTCGACCAGACATGCCGGACGCTTGCAAGTTCCCTCAAAGGTTCGGACAAACACTTGAACAAGATCCTCCCAACAATGTATACTGGAAGGTGCCAGGGGATTCAGCCAAGCGCGAGCTGAACCATCCAACATCAGGGACAGGTGCTTCATTGCCACATTGTCATTTCTGCCACCAATTTGCACAGCCACTCGGTAATCATCTAACCAAGTCTCCCGCTTTGATTCGCCAGAAAACTTCCCAATTCTCGCCGCCAACCTGAAGTTGGGGGGAATCTCCATAGAACGTATGGCTCTGCTGAAACATTCAGGACCAGAAACCACGACCGAGCTACCACTCGGAAAATCTCTATCGTATCCTCCCATATGGGCTCTGCCCCTGTCAATCCGCTTCTGAACAAGGAGGGCACGGGCGTCAAAGCCCGCATTCTGCTCATCACCGAAGGAGCGCCTGTCGTCCTGGTGCTGGGGCGCGTATGGACAACTCTGCGGAGGAGTGGGCACTCGACGATGGTCTTCGCGGTGAAACTGATCTCTGTCTTGCCCTTTAGGGAAACTGCCGCCCCGACGGCGCGAGGGCGATCCACGGGTGTGTGTCGACTGAACGATCTCTGCACTGGGTGAATTTTTGTGTATCCTGTTGCGAGACTGAGAAACTACTGAATTCTGACGCTGCGCTGCATCTAACAGTGCTCTGATCTGCATCAACCCTCTTCCAGCCTCTGACCAGGATGGCTAAATGGAATCTGCTATCCTAGCAGCAACAACAACATGTAACACAGGAGTTCGATATACCTCAACGTCGTCAGAAACAGTTGTCGCTGACGTCGACTGGGGCGTGGCCTGGAGTTCTTCCAGACGAATGCGTGCGACCTCCAAAGCTTGGGCCTCGGCAGTCGCGCCGACGATGGGAGTATGTAGAACCTCCTCCTCATGACGCGGCTGCTCTTTCGACGGACCTCTAGCCTCGCGCTTGCCACGGCCAAAGCCAGGCGGTGAACTCCGATGGAATCCCACCATCAAGACCTCCATTGTGGGATCACAGCTTTCGCACTCGGAAGGCACGTCAGACGGATCGGAATCTGACTCGAACATGCCGTGAAGGGACTCTACGGGCTCCAGTTCTGCAATCTGCGGAGAAGTTTGATGCGCCACTGCGTGTTTGACCCAACGCTGAAGTCGTGAGTGGTCGGACCACTTGTTATCGCGAACAGTGAGGGGAGTTGATGAATAAGGAGTCGAAGGCTGACGCAGCAACATGCCGCAGGAATTTGCGCGGAAGTGTGCAGCCCCGTGGACAGGGAGCGCCTCGACATCAAGAGGCGCTTCCTGGAGCCATGCCAAATCGTCAGCGATGAAGGTGAGTGCTTCGAAATGGATCTCGCGGCCCAGGACAAAAACACCGCCAGGAGACATGTCGAAGGATGAAAAATGCAACCTTGCCGGAGGTCGCTTAGACGCCTGCCCCATGGTGGGCGCCAACTGTCATGGGAACGAGCCTGACAATATATGGTAGGGGTATGAAAGGAGAGGGCAGCGTTGTACCTACGGCGAGGATGTACACACGAATGTATGAGTTCAGGCCCCTCTCGTGGAGGTAACAGCCCTACATCTCAGTGCTCGGGAGCTTATGTCGTGTGGATTATAGAGATTAAAATGGTTGCGAACCCTTGTGCGGGAGGGGAGGGGCGGCTTATATAGAGTTCGCTGCCCCTCATAATTACCCAGCATCGAAGGGTCCGATCATGGGGTTAAAGTCCGCCGTTACTGGTAACATACGCAATAAAAGCTACTAATGGCAATTGAACCAACGTCTGCCCGTTGGGCTCTTGATGATGGCTCCTGGTCTTCTGGCATTGAGTGAAAGTGAGGTCTTCCGAGTGACACACGACTGCCGAGTGAAAGAAGGAGTCTTCGAGTGGATATCTATCGAGTGGCTTTGAACGTCTCCAGGAATCCACTCACAACTTCATGCTTGATCTTTAAGTCCTCCCATGTAGTGTCCGTAGGTAGGGTACGTAGGCCTTGCCTAGGACCCTACCCTAGGTACATATCCTCGTTAGTCACAACGTCCTCGCCCAAGACTTGTGGTAATTCTTTAGGGTAGACTTCCAAAACCCTCACAAACTGGTCACCCGACGATCCACAATTGACTGTTGGATGCTCTAGACCAAGGTCACTCCATGATCCCCAAATCACTGCAGGATGCACTAGACCATGATGCCTAACCGTCTAGAGGATACATAGTCCTTAGAGGTAACAAGCGTCTGTTCCACACATGAATTTCTTCAGTGATGCTCAATCACTTTGGGTTTGGTGGCTTGGATTTGGATTTTTCCTCACTGATGATTTTCTCTCAAAGTCCTTGGAGGATGGGTTGCTCTCAAATGTCAAGTGTTAGTTCTCTCCCGGAGCAGCCAACCAACTAGTGGTTGTGGGGGGTAGCTATTTATAGCCAGGGTGCAACCTGTCATGATAAGACTTAAATGCCCCAATGATATGACCGTTATGTGGATAAGATGATTGGGGACAGCTGGCGCTAAGCACATCAACGGTTGGAATTTTGAACTATGAAAGTCCTCAAGCTTATCATGTTCCTCACTTGTAGGCAATTCGCACTGGCAAAATCCTAACTTCTTATTCAGATCAATTTCATCAGAGACCAGAAGAACATCATCTCTGTCACTAAAGAACTTGACTGAACTACCAGATATTTCCAAAGGCTTCACTCGAAATATTGGATAGGTTGAGGCTTTCGGAGTTGAGCATTAGTTGGAAATTTTCCTTAGTATTACCTCGGCCCCCTTTAATAGTATGGTGTTTCCTATGACTCAAAGAAAGGAAATGAAACTACGAAAACTAAAGTCTTCACGTTTCATAGTCCTCATTTATATCTTCAAGGTCACACAAACTTCTTCATTTTCAAAGTCCTCAGGGAATACCAAAGTCTTCAGCAAAGTCTTCACCAAAGTCTTCAGTTGAAGACTTACACTTTTAGGTGTCGGTAATCTTCGAATATATCAAACTCCTCATTGACTTATAGAGCATGTGTACAGTCACAAACACATTAGTTCCTTAACCTATAAGTCTTCAATACATAGAAATCACTAAGGGGCACTAGATGCACTAACAACTTACATGTACAATGCCTTTACTTTCCGCTGCCACACTCTTAGACATGAATGTGTAGGGTGTTACTTGATATGCTATGAATGCTAAAACTTGAAAAGAACTAAAATTGAGAAAAAGGCAAAACTTTTGTTTGGTCAAGCAGTCTAATCACCCCCCTATAGACCTACCTTCGATCCTACAAGTGGTATCAGAGCTTTGGTCTTCATTGCATTGGTTTTACAACCTAGGAGAAGTATGGCATCTAGTGCGGGAAATTATCACCATAGAGGTCCATACTTTGATGGCACTAATTTTGCTAGTTGGAAGCAGAAAATGAAAATGCATTTGCTTGGTCATAATCCTGCCGTTTGGGATGTTGTTCATGTTGGCTTGCAAGGTGAATTCTTTGTGAATGGAAGGAACTGGATGGTGAAGCGTCAACAGATGAATTGAAGATGTTGCAACTCAATGCTCAAGCATGTGACATTCCCTTCAACTTCCTATGTCCTGAAGAATTCAGCAAAATCAGCCGTCTTGAACACGCAAAAGAGATTTGGGATACTTTGGTTGATATGCACGAAGGAAGTGAGTCCGTGAGAGAATGCAAGTTAGATGTTCTTCAAGGTCAACTTGACAAGTTCAAGATGAAGGCTGGTGAAGGAGTCTCTGAAGTGTACTCTAGGCTAGCTCTCATCACCAATGAGATTGCCGGCTTAGGAAGCAAAGAAATGACTGACAAGTTCATCATCAAGAAGATATTTCGTGCTTTGGATGAGAGATATGACACTATGTGCATATTGATCTAAATGATGCCCAACTACAAAGATCTCAAACCAACGGAAGTGATTGGTAGAATTATTGCTCAAGAGATGACACTCAAAGACAAGGAAGACCTTCATGACAAGTCTAGCGGTGCTTACAAAGCCACAAGTGATGCTCCCGCTACCTCAAGTGACAACCTTGTCACAAATTAAGAGATAAGCCTCATGGTCAAGAAATTCAACAAGTTCTACAAGAATAGAAGCAAAGATTGCAGCTCCAACTCAAGATATGAAGAGAAGCGTTCGTCAAGTCGTGACCGAAACTGCTACAATTGTGGGAAGCCCAGACACTACTCCAATGAGTGCTCGGATCCCTACAAACGAAGAGAAGAGTCACAAAGAAGACGAAGCTCAAGAGACGAATCACCTCGTAGAGAGAGAAGGAGTAGAGATGATCGCTATGAACGAAGACCCTCAAGGAGAAGTAGGGACTCGGAGAAGAAGGACAAGCACACCAACAGCTACTCAAGAAGAAAGCATCAAGCTCAGGTTGGTGAATGGGTTTCCGGCTCTGACTCCGACAACCACTCCGAGAGAAGCTATAACTCCAACTCCGACAATAGTCAAGATGCTGGTGTTGCCGGAATTGCACTAGTGACAACCAACTCCTATGATCTATTTGACTCACCAAATAAAGGAGGTGGAAGTTGCTTCATGACTAAAGGCCCCAAGGTATCACACCCCGAATATCTTGATTTCGATAGTGATGAAGATGATTTGCTTTACAATGATGAATTGCTATGTGATAAAACTAGTGATGTTAATCATAATGAACTTGATATTTCTCATACTAGTCAAGATAAGTCAATTGTCAATGATATGATGAAAATAGAAGAACTAACTAAAGAACTCAACACTCTTAAGTTAGCTCATGAATCTACTCTTTAAGATCATAGAGAGCTTGTAAGAACTCATGAGAAGCTACGCTTCGAGAAACTCAATTTGGAGCAAGAACATGAAATTCTTAAAATCTATCAATGAAGATCTACAAAAGAAGACTTCATCTCATATTACCAAACGACTACTCTTGTCTACATTCATGCCACAAGTCAAATCTAAGCAAACTAGTAACAAAGGAAAGAAAGTTTCTTCATCTAGTAGCAACAATAAAAATGTTAAACCCAATGATGTTACTCCTAGTAGTTCCATTGATTCCACTAATGATGATTCTCTTAGCCAAGTTACACTTGAGCAAAAAAACGCTTTATTGAAAGGAATTATAGAGAAAGGTATCTACAAGAGTCTTGAACGGTACAAACAATTTGATGAGATGGTACGTAAGCATGGAGGATACCGGAAGAATCGCTGTGTTGGCTACTTCAATGCTAATGGAGTTGAATGGGAAGAAGGTCAATATCCCCATCCCAAGTTTGTTCCTCAAAAGGATAATTATGAAAATACTCTTCTCAAGGGGACAAACACTCAAGATGGACTTCCACCACAAGACACCAAGCTCAAGGGCAAGAACAAACTCCAGGAGGACTTCGACTCTTATGAAGATGAACCTCAAGCTTTGGTGAAATGGGTTCCCAACAAGCTCAACTCCTACAAGTGCTACTTCAACACCAGGGATCCCAATCAACTTGATGTGGATTCCCAAGAAGAAGAACTAGAGAGTTCTTGAGGGGTGACTCCGCCAATGAAATTCACTCATATTCATTATTGGCAAGGACTATTTGCAATCAACATCAACTCTATGCAATAGTTCAAGGAGTCACACATTCCCTAAAAGGTAAGCAAGGGACAAGGTAATCAACAAATCAATGGAAATAATTACACATGCTTTGCACTCCATGTCCATAGATATCCTTGTATTTATCTCTTGTTTGTTGGGACTAACCCATGTAGGTGAGAAGAGTAAGGAAACAACAAGGATGCTCCCAACTCTTCGTGATCTTCATCAACCTTTAGCATCCACCACTACCTCACGAACATGAAGGATGCTCCCAAGGTTAGTTTATCCCTATTCTGGGGGGATGTCACATCAAGGGGGAGCTTTACTCTAAGACTTGAGTAAAAGCATCTCTTAGTATGTGACAAACATTAAATGCTTTATGCAAAAGTGGTAACCCCACTTGTGCTTAAACGATGAGTATGACCTATGATCAAGTAATCTTACTTGGCTCCTAAGTCAAATACTCATATATAGATGACTTCGTCATCGACCAAGTGCTTGTTAGATGCTAGAGTATATGTGCATGTTTGCCATGATTTCATTTGACATCTTATTGTGTGAGCATGTTGGTCTGTATTTCTTTACTCATTTGAGGATATCCAATTGTTGCTATTTGGCTTTTCATTTATCTTTTCCCAACTGGATATACAAGAATGCCTAGGACCACTTCTTTAGATATCTATGCTTTCTCACCTCATACTCTATTCATGTTGCATCACAAAATTTGAACAAGTGATTTTCGATCCCTCTATGTGTGGAGCACCTGGAGTTCCGTATCGACAACGACTGACCATTAAAACCTCCCAAGTGCATCTTGGTGGAACCAACCACAAAATCTCGGTCTCACCGAATGCCTAGGGTTGATCTGGTTTTTAATCTCGGAGCCACCGATTCCATTTTCTCGGTTACACCGAGTGTCCCTATTAGCTGACAGTTGAGGCACTCGGTGACACCGAAATATTAGAATTTGTGTCACCGATAGTGGTGGGTATATAAGCTGTGGACCCTGATGCTTTGAATTTCAACCTCATTCGTCACGCCTTAGAACCCTAAGCTGCCGCCCACGAGACCCCTGGTCATCGCCCTTGTCTCCCTGCGCTCCTCCGCCGCTGGGAATTGCTGTCGTCGACGAAATCCTCTCCCTCATTGCTGTCGTAGAGGATCCATGCCAAACTAGGGTAAGGATTCGATCTCTATTGCGCTCCTCGTTCGATTCTTGTGCATTAGATCCTTGTTTATCATTGATACACCCTTTGCATGTGTTTCTATGCACTAAAAACTCCAAAATCTCATGAAAGATGAATTTTTCTAGGGTTTTGCCGTCCGCCCGATAAATCTCGGTGGAACCAAAACGTACATATCGGTCTCACCGATTTGGAATTTAGTGTTGCTGAGAACTGACTCGGTGGAACCGAGTTCCACTTTTCGGTCCGACCGAAAAGGATGCCAAGGTTCGGTTAGTGAGTCAGTCAGTCTCGGCCCCACTGAAAATTCTGTTTCGGTTGCACCGAATTTATTTGACAAAATGCAAAAATCTTGAAAATTCATTGTTCAAATTTCATAAACCAGCCTCATTTTGTGATGACTCATCTTCTTCTGCTCTCCTATACTCTATTCACAGGGTCAGTATATCAAATGCAGAGGACAACCAAAATTTCGCAAAGCAGGGAGTTGATATGAGCCGAGTTCTTTCTTAGATCCAGGCACCCCCAGCTCCCATGGGTTGCCCAAGGCTTCCACCAGGACCAGGAAGAAGCTAAATTCTGATGAAGAAGATTCTGACTTCATTCCTAAGGAGATTCTTGCCAAGAAGCAAGAAAAGGTTGCCAAGAATTCAGCAACTGAAGCTACTTCTTCCTGGAGAGTTGTCAGCAAAGTTTATGCACCTGCTAAAACTTTCAAGGCACATTAGACTTCTAGGGCAACTATGTCAGTTGAGGTCCCCCGGAAGGCTATGCCTAAGAAGGTAGGGGAGAAGAAGTCCATGAAGAGGATTGTCCATGTGATTGGCAGACCTATCGCTATGTATGAAGATCCAGAGGAGGCTGTTGGTGCTACTGCTGAGGAAGAGGAGGAAGAAGATGTTGAGAAGGACCCTCCCAAGAAGACAGCCAAGAAGCTTATCGCTAATGCTATGCCAAAGACTGGCACCTCCAAGAGCACCAAGCCTACATCCAAGAAAGCTGCTGCACAGAAGTCCAAGAGGACTACCAGAGACATTCTAGCTTCAGAGAAGAACAAAGGGACTACCTCCAGAACTGAAGATGATGATGACTTGACTACTTTGATGAAGCTCAGACCACATCTTCTAGTGCATGATGCCAGACACTTAGTTGCTTAGGACATGAATAAGAGGAAAGACTCAGGATTGAGAGCCTGGAGAGCCATAGATCCTTATGCTCAAAGGAGGAAAACAGCTGTTGACTATAGGTTTTACAGGAGAGAGCAACAAGATTTCTATGAGATAGTGCTGCTTGACAAGAGCCCAACTGTTAGAGATATGAGATATGTCGATTGGAAGTTCATTAAAGATAATGTGGACTACTTCCCAAGTGTCCAGGACAAGTTCATTGGTCTGGATAAGTTCACTGGCAGAGAGCTTACTACATGGAACGATGAGATGATCATGTAATTCTACCACACTTCACACTTCTACGGAGATGGTACAATTGTATGGATGACTGAAGGTGCTAGGTATGAATCGAATGTTGAGGAGTGGGCTGCACTTCTTGAAGTTCCAGAAGCTCAGGAAGGAGATCTGGATGTATACTATGAACCCAAGGCAAGTCACAATGCCATGAAATATATGTATACTCCTATCCCCGCAGACAAGGTGCAATCACACAAGCTAGGATCCATCTACTATCTGCAAGCAGACCTCCGGACTATGAACACTATTCTTAGGCATACTTTGATGCCCAAGTCAGGAGATGACAAGATGATCCGAGGCTACTCCATCAACATGCTGATCCACCTTGATAGGAACACCAGGATTAGAATCATGGATTTGATTGTTGAGACAATCAAGAGGGTTGCTGCTGATCAAAAGCGCTCCTGCTGTTATGCACCCTACATCCAGTTGCTTATCAACTCTTAGTTGGAGAAGCACATTTTTGCTCTAGATCGTCCACATCTGCCCCTATAGCCAGAGTTCGAGGATAATGTTGTGGTGATGGACCCAGATCATCCCACTTCTGCTACACCACATGCAGAGGCAGAAGCTGTTCGAGCCGCTAGTGCTGAAGCCCCCAGATCTAGGAACGAGCAAATGGATCTTTTGATCACAGCCATCGAGGGCATGCAAAAGGATATCAAGGGGATTTTGGAGAACCAAAACAGCCTAGTGAGGATCTTTGAGTCAAGGATCAAGGTGCTTGGTGATAAGGTGGACAAGGTCACAAAGACAGTGATAGAGCTCCAGAAGGAAGTTGACTCCGTTCACATCCCTTGGGTCTCTTCTACTTCTTCTTCTGATGATGATGATGAGGAGGAGGAGGATGAATCACCCCTTGGGCCAGGCACCCAGTTCACCACTCATGCTAGATCAGTCACAGTGCCTGCACTAGAATCAAGGCCCTCTTCATTAGCTCCTGCTACTGTCAACACATCTCCTACTCCATCAGCTCTTGTTCCATCAGTTTCTACTCCAGATCCATCCATGACATCTGCAGAGATCTTGTCCGACACCGTACTCTCGACTCCTTCATCAACAACTGGAGGAGATGAGCCCAAGAATGCTTAGATATATACCTTTGAACATTTTGGTAACTTGTTGCCAAAGGGGGAGAAGTGTATGTACATCATTAGGCTCCGAGAGAGAGAGAGTGTTTGGTATTTTGTTGCTTTTTCAAAAACAATTGCTTTTGGTTGCCGTGATACTCTTTTGTCTTGCTTGTGATACACGCTTGATGATGTTTGATCATACTCTTTAATGTGTGATGCTACTATTTCCTATCATCTTAAATGCTTATGTGATGATCATTCATCTTTGGTTGATTGTGTTGTGCTATGATATTCATTCTAATTATTCTCGCACACCACCAAGTGGTATGTGACATGTGAGAAGTGACCCATGTACCTAATCAATTGTGCATTTGCATTCAAACGCAAATTCAAAAATAGTGCACAAATTTAAAGACAGCTCTTGCTTATCACATACTTCTCAAAGCGACGATTATATTCCATGATTATATCTTTGTCGAAGCTTTGATCTATATGTTTTCATTAATTACGAAAAAGGGGAGGTTGAAAGCACATTTGCTACCTTGGTGGTTTTGGTAATTAATAACAACATATAAGTCATTGAACTAATATCTTCACCAAGTATATTTCAGGAAAAGTTCAATGATGGGAATGGCAAAAGGATTGTGGAATTGCCCCAAGATGCAAGGAATTAGGTTGGCCAAGCTTCAAGCAAGATGACTCTATATTTTCCATTTGTGAGAAATCACTTTGAGTCCATAGGAAAGCCAATACTACTCAAAAGGGGGTAAAGTTTTGATGGTGAACAATATGCTCAAACGTGCACAAGTGACAGTCACCAAAACATCCACAAACTCTCCCACCAAAGTCTGTCCTAAGCCACATATGCAAAATCGATGCAACCAACATTCCTATCGCGGTGCCACCAAGTTCCAAACCCTAGACAGACTCAGCCAAACCCCAACACTTCGGTGCAGCCGACACTGCACTCAGTGCCACCGAGTTGGGTTGCCAAGTTTCTGTTACACAAGCTCTCATTTTCGGTTTGAGCGAGAATAATGAACCGGCGTCACCGAGATTGGTAAATCTGACCGTTGGTCACCTTGTCGGTGCAACCGAGAATTGTATATCGGTCCTTCCGAGATTCAAAAGTTGCCACTTTTTGTCACTTCATTAGCACCGAGTTTTCCACATACGTGTCTTTGAGTCCGAATTATTGTGTGTAACGGTTGGATTTTTGGGGATGCCTATATATACCCCCTCACCACCACCCACTCGAAAGAGAAGCACTCAGAACTATTCCATACCTATCCTACTCAGTTTTATGAGAGAGAACCACCTACCCTTGTGTTGAGGTCAAGATCTTCCACTCCAACCATATGGATCTTGATTTCTAGCCTCCCTAAGTTGCTTTCCACCAATCCCATATCTTCTACCAAGCCAAATCTATGAGAGGGGGATTGTGTGTTGAGGAGTCTATCATCTTGAAGCACAAGAGCAAGGAGTTCATCGTCATTACAGAGCCTATTACCTTTTGGAGGGTGGTGCCTCCTAGATTGGTTAGGTGTCGCTTGCGAGCCTCCTACTTCGTGTTGTGGAGTGAACCAAGAAGTTTGTAAGGGAAAGGAGATCGCCTACTTCATGAAGATCTACCCATAGTTCTTCTTTGTGGAACCCTCCGTGGGTAGAGCCCTCCGTCGACTCTCGCTACCATTACCTTTCGTGGGTCGAAGACTCCATGAACGTGGACGTACGATAGCACCATCTATCGAAACCATGGGAAAAAACATCGTGTCGTCACTTGTGTTTGCATTCCTAACCCTCTCTTTACGTACATGTACAATGTCTTTACTTTCCGCTGCCACACTCTTAGACATGCATGTGTAGGGTGTTACTTGATATGCTATGAATGCTAAAACTTGCCAAGAACTAAAATCGAGAAGAAGGCAAGACTTTTATTTGGTCAAGTAGTCTAATCACCACCCCTATAGACCTACTTTCGATCCTACAACGCCAGCGATGCGTGGGATCTTACCGAAGACTAGTCGGTTGCCGAGTGAAGAAGAATCAGGAACTCACCTTGCAAGCCGAAGATGATGACACAAGGAGATCGACCGAATATATATCGGTGTTGAAGGCCAGTCAGGGGCTACTGAGGGAGTCCTGGATTAAGGGGGTCCTCGAATAGCCGGCTTGTTGTTCGTGGTCCGGACTGTGTGAGCCACAAGGCAGGCATCGGATGGTCGAAGACCGCCTGCGCCAGGTGGAAGCTTCGAGGAGTCATGATGTATTCTCCAAGTTATTAGTTATAGTTAGGCATGTTATCTCTTCATCATGTAACCGACCATGTACAAACTCTCGACATCCCCGACATCTATATAAGCCAGAAGGTTTTAGGGGATAGATAGAACAACTCATCTAGGGTTAGACATACGATCTCGAGGTAGATCAACTCTGTAACCCCATACATCATGAATACAACCAAGCAGGACGTAGGGTATTACCTCCATTGGAGGGCCCGAACCTGGGTAAACTCGTGTCCCCTTCGTCTCTTGTTACCGTCGATCCTAGTCTCCCAGTTCAGGACCCCCTGCCCAAGATCCGCCGGTTTTGACACCGACACCTTGCTCACTGGAAGACCATGACACGTTGCTTGAAACAAAGTTGGACGACATGAACATGATGACCATCGACCGTGTACTCGAGATTGAGGCTCATGAACTTGTGTTCCTCCTCTTGAAGCCATTCCTCGAACATGGAAAGACAAACCTTCATTTTGGCGCAGTCGTTCGTGTAGACGACATGGAGATTGGTCGTGCCATGTGCCAGCACTTTCCCATAGTGAGTGATTGGATTCATGGTAAAGGATGGGGAAGAAGAGAGGAGAGGGAGACGAATAGAAATGGAGGCGCTGGTCACATTTACTATAGTGTCGTGTGGCGTTTTATCTTACGCGAAAGAACTCCAAGGTACAGGAATCAAATGGTTTGGACCTTTAGTCCCAGTTTGATCCAGGAACCGGGACTCAAAGAGCTCATGCCAGGCGAATGGTTGCCACCACCCCTTTAGTCCCGGTGCGTGGCTCAAATCAGGACTAAAGCTCCCAGCTAAACCGGGACAGATGCCTGCAAAGGCTCAACCGGCATCCTAGCATCTTGAACCGGGAATGATGCTCCCATTAGTCCCGGTTCGTAGACAGACTGGGACAAATGCTCTGATCTTGCCAGGATCAAAGCCCTATTTTCTACTACTGTGGTAAAGTTTGGTTTGTTTTTAAGATATACGTTATTAGCATTTGTAGAGGCTTGTATGAGGTTTATTTTTAATGGGAGTAGGAAATCTTTAGCTAGGAATGTGTTTATTTGTTTGTCTAGATACTTATCTTTTTATTTTCCTGAGTTGGGTACTAGGTTTTCTACTAGGCCATCTTCATCATCCCGACGTTCTCCATGATGAGGAGGGAGTAGTTTACCCTCGGGGCTGAGGGTATGTACCATTAGCTATGTGTTTGATCTCTCTCTCTCTCTCTCTCTCTCGTGTTGTTGAGAAGTCATGATCTTGATGTACCACGAGCTTTATTGATATAGATTGAATCATATGGAGTTTCCCCCTCTCTATTTTCTTGTGATGAATTGAGTTTTTCCTTTGAAGTTTTCTTATCGGATTGAGTCTTTAAGGATTTCAGAACACTTGATGCATGTCTTGTGATGGGATATCCGTGGTGACAATGGGATGTTCTATTGGTCCACTTGATGTATGTTTTGATGATCAACTTGCGGGTTTGTGACATTGGGAATCTATGCATAGGGGTTGGCACACGTTCTTATCTTGATGTTCCGGTAGAAACTTTGGGGCACTCTTTGAAGTTCTTTGTTTTGGATTGAATATGATGAATCTGAAATTATGTGATGCATATCGTATAATCAAGCCCATGGGTACTTGTGGTAACATTAGAGTATCTAGGTGACATTAGGGTTTTGGTTTATGTGTATCTTCATGTGTTATTTTAGTACAAACTCTAGGGCTGTTCGTGACACTTATAGGGATAGCTCATAAGATTGATCGGAAAATATAACTGTGAGGTAGTTTCGTACCCTACAATAATTTGTTCATTTGTTCTCCTCTATTCGTGACTTTGGAGTGAACTTTTTGTCGCGCGTGAGTATTTACATATGATTTAACTAGTGAAGATATGAACCCAAGGCCTTGTTTCCAAGAATTGCAATACCATTTGTACTCACTTTTATCATTAGTTACCTTGCTGTGTTTATATTTTCAGATTACAAGAACCTTTGTCTACCATCCATATTGCACTAGTATCACCATCTCTTCGCCGAACTAGTGCACCTATACAATTTACCATTGTATGGGGTGTGTTGGGATCACATGAGACTCTTTGTTATTTTGTTGCAGGGTTGTTCGAGAGAGACCATATTCATCCTACACCTCCCACAGATTTATAAACCTTAGGTCATCCAGTTGAGGGAAAATTGTCGCTGTCCTACAAAACTCTGGGCTTGGAGGCCCAACACGAGTCTACAGGAAGAAGGTTGTGTAGTAGACATCAAGCTCTTTTCTGGCGCCGTTGCTGGGGAGGTGAGTGCTTGAAATTATATCTTTAGATCTTGCAATTAAATGTTTTAGTTTCTTGTTTTATCACTAGTTTGGTTTTATAAAAGAAAACTACAAAAAATGGAATTGAGGTTGCCTCATATGCTTCAACTTTTTAATGTCTTTCGTGAAAATGATGGAAAGGAAAATTGTGCTCAAGTGTTAGAAGAAGAAGTTATTAAAATGTTTGGCACTAAATCTTTGAGTGATGAGCATTATAGTGATATTGTTAGTATGAATTCTCTGAATATTCATGATGCTATTGATATGCAAAGTCACAAGCTTTGGGATGCTATGTTTGATGAAGATGATATTTTTAGCCCCCCATGTTTTGATGAGCAAAACTATTATGAATATGACATGCCTTCTATCTATGATGGTTATTGTGATGACATGTATGCTATAAATATAAATGGTAACCATGAAACTTGTCATAATGATTTTAATATTCAAAGTGGTTATGTCAATCAAGTATGTCATGATAGTTATTTTGTTGAGTTTGCTCCAACTATTTTGAATGAGAAGAAATTTTCTTATGTGGAGAGTGAAAAAAATTATATGCTTGTAGATCATGAAAAGAATGCTTTATGTTCTGGTTATATTGTTGAATTCCTTCAGGATGCAACTGAAAATTATTATGAGGGAGGAACATAGGCTTGTAGGAATTGCAATAATATCAAGTTTCCTCTCTATGCATTGAAAGTTTCAAAGTCATGCTTGTTTTGTCTTCCTATGCTAGTTGATTCTTGCTCCCATAAATTATTTTCCCAAAAAATCCCTATGCATTGGAACTGGGTTAGACTTAAATGTGCTTTTCATGAAATTCATGATGCTCTTTTGCATGTTATAATTATTATTCCTATGTGAGCATCATTGAAATCATCATGCCTAGCTAAAAGGCTTTAGAGAGAAGCGCTTGTTGGGCGACAACCCAACACTTTTACCTTATTTTGTTTGGTGTGTTCACATGATTAAGATACTGTAGTAATAATGTTTTGTGCCTTTTATTTCAATAAAGTGCAAAGTAAAGCCTTTGGCATAGTGTGGATGATAGTTGACTTGATTCTGTGCAAAAACAGAAACTTTTTCTCTCAGTCCAGGAATTTTGTAAATTCACTGGGATGTTATTTTGATCTGAATGTTTTACAAATTATTGATATACAAATTTCCCAGGTTGCACCAATTTTTCAGAATTTTTATAGAAATGGAAATATGGTTACACTACAGATCTTCAGAGACTGTTCTGTTTTTGATAGATTCTGTTTTGCATGCATAGTTTACTTGTTTTAGTGTTCGGATAGCTTATATTCAGTGGTATAAATTATGGTAATGGTAGAATAAAGTAGGTATCATTTGGTAACAATTATGAATCTTGCCTTGACAGTACCAAAGTGAATGATCTTTGTTTATTATACTAACCCATCTCATGAAGTTCCGTTAAGTTTTGTGGGATTGAAGTTGTCAAGTTTTGGGTGACACACCGACATGAGAATAATAAGGAGTGACAAGAACCTAAGCTTGGCGATGCCCAAGGCACCCCAAAGGTAATATCCAAGGAAGACTCGAGCGCCTAAGCTTGGGGATGCCCCGGAAGGCATCCCCTCTTTCGTCTTCAACACTATCGGTATATCTTACTTGGAGCTATATTTTTATTCGTCACACAATATGTGCTTCACTTGGATCGTCATTATATTTTGTTACTTTATGTTAGGTGTTATTTATAATCTCGTTTTTCAATAAAAACTTCCAAGAATTGCCTTTAGGATGCCCTCTTTCTTACCGGATTGAGTCTTTAAGGATTTGAGAACACTTGATGTATGTCTTGTGATGGGATATCCGTGGTGACAATGGGATGTTCTATTGATCCACTTGATGTATGTTTTGGTGATCAACTTGCGGGCTCTGTGACCTCGGGAATCTACGCATAGGGGTTGGCACACGTTCTTATCTTGACGTTCCGGTAGAAACTTTGGGGTACTCTTTTAAGTTCTTTGTGTTGGATTGAACATGACGAATCTGAAATTATGTGATGCATATTGTATAAACAAGCCCATGGGTACTTGTGGTGATATTGGAGTATCTAGTTGACCTTAGGGTTTTGGTTGATGTGTATCTTAAGGTGTTATTTTAGTGCGAATTCTAGGGCTGTTCGTGACACTTACAGGGATAGCTCATAAGGTTGATCGGAAATGATAACTTTGAGATGGTTTCGTACCCTAGAATAATTTGTTCGTTTGTTCTCCTCTATTTGTGACTTTGGAGTGAACTCTTTGTCGCGCGTGAGGGATTTACATGTGATTCAACTATGTTAGTATTGTTGAGAGAACTTGCACTAGTGAAAGTGTGAACCATAGGCCTTGTTTCCAAGCATTGCAATACCGTTTGTGCTCACTTTTATCATTAGTTACCTTGCTGTTTTTATATTTTCAGATTACAAAAACCGATATCTAGCATCCATATTGCACTTGTATCACCATCTCTTCGCCGAACTAGTGCACCTATACAATTTACCATTGTAAAGTGTGTGTTTGGGACACAAGAGACTCTTTGTTATTTGGTTGCAGGGTTTCGAGAGAGACCATCTTGATCCTACACCTCCCACGGATTGATAAACCTTAGGTCATCCACTTGAGGGAAAATTGCCGCTGTCCTACAAAACTCTGCGCATGGATGCCCAACACTAGTCTACATGAAGAAGGTTGTGCAGTAGACATCAAAGTGCCAGGCATTTGGATTCTTTGTTCTGAATTTGTATTGTTTTGTTATTTTGAAGAGCAAGGAATTTTTTTCTCAACTTTGTATTTGTTGTTTGCTGAATTTCTAGAACTTCAAAACGTTGGAATTGGCTTTCACCTATGTGGGTATGAGACTCTGAATTAATTTTTTGTAGATGTTCTAGTTAAGTCTATGTTGCGGCAATGTTTATAAAACGTGATTGGTGTTCTTGGTTGGTTTTGCTTCGTTTTCCTTAGTTTTTTGATTTGTTTATTAGGTTCTCTGTTATAGGCTTATATTAGGCATGGATTGGTCTCTTACGATTGTTCCTATTGAGGTGTCTCGACAGAATCAATTGACGAGCCGGATGTTGCGCTGGCCGCATTTGTTTGGTTAGATAGTTGTCTTTTCTATGCCTTTTGGCTTTGCTCTGGTGGTTATTTTAATTACTTATTTATATGTCCACTATATCGAGTTGTAGGTATGCTTTTGAGCAAAGTCACTCCCGAGGGGTTGATTTTCGATCTGAAGGTGGTGTGTTTTTGCTTTTTGTTGTTTGAATGGTTAGCTTTGTGGGTCTTCTAAATGAACTGCACCTCTTCACCCATGCGAATAAGTAGTGTTCATTTTCTAGTCAGTAGTGGTGTTAGGGAACCTGGGTGTGTCCTTGGTGTGCCGTACTGCTGGTGCGAGGAAAAAGGAGCCGAAGATGCGAAGATGGTGAGCGAGGCGCTCCGGTGGAGGAAGAGGAGAGAGTCTATGGTCAGTATCAATAATTTATGAAGTATTCATGCCATGTTTACAATAATTCTCTATGATTCTGGTATGATATTATTAGAACTAACACGGACTGACGTTGTTTTTAGCAGAACTACCATGGTGTCGTCTTTTTGTGCGGAAATAAAAGTTCTTGGAATGGGCTAAAATTTTTACAGAAAATATTTTTGTAAAATATAAAAAATACTGGAGCAAGAATCAGCCGGAGGGGGCCACCCATTGGCCACAAGCAAGGGGGCACGACCACCACCTAGGCGTGCCTAGTAGGCTTGTGGGCCCCTTGGGAGTCCCCTTGACGTGATTCCAACGCCAAGTGCACCTATAAATCAAGAAACCCCAAGCAAGATACGTAGATCGGGAGTTCTGCAGCCGCAAGCCTCTATAGCCACGAAAAACCAATCGGGAGCCTGTTCCGACACTCTACCAGAGGGGGAAACCATCACCAAAGGCCATCTTCATCATCCCGATGGTCTCCATGATGAGGAGGGATTAGTTCACCCTCGGGGCTGAGGGTATCTACCAGTAGCTATGTGTTGGATCTCTCTCTCTCTCTCTCTCTCTCTCTCTCGTGTTCTTGAGATGGCACGATCTTGATGTACCGCGAGCTTTATTGATATAGATGAATCATATGGAGTTTTCCACTCTCTATCTTCTTGTGATGAATTGAGTTTTCCCTTTGAGGTTTCTTTATCGGATTGTGTCTTTAGAGGATTTTAGAACACTTGATGTATGTCTTGTGATGGGATATCCATGGTGACAATGGGATGATCTATTGATCCACTTGATGTATGTTTTGGTGATCAACTTGCGGGTTCCGTGACCATGGGAATCTATGCATAGGGTAGGCACATGTTTTTGTCTTGACTTTCCGTTAGAAACTTTTGGGAACTCTTTGAAGTTCTTTGTGTTGGATTGAACATGATGAATATAAAACTGTGTGATGCATATCATATAATCAAGCCCATGGGTACTCGTGGTGACATTGGGGTATCTAGGTGACATTAGGGTTTTGGTTGATGTGTACCTTAAGGTGTTATTTTAGTACAAACTTTATGGATGTTCATGACACTTTTAGGGATAGCTCATTAGATTGATAGGAAAAGTTAACTTTGTTGGAAATATGCCCTAGAGGCAATAATAAAATGGTTATTATTGTATTTCCTTGTTCATGATAATTGTCTATTGTTCATGCTATAATTGTGTTAACCGGAAACCATAATACATGTGTGAATACATAGACCACAACATGTCCCTAGTAAGCCTCTAGTTGGCTAGCTCGTTGATCAATAGATGGTCACGGTTTCATGACCATGGACATTGGATGTCGTTGATAACGGGATCACATCATTAGGAGAATGATGTGATGGACAAGACCCAATGCTAAGCATAGCACAAGATCGTGTAGTTCGTATGCTAAAGCTTTTCAATGTCAAGTATCATTTCCTTAGACCATGAGATTGTGTAACTCCCGGATACCGTAGGAATGCTTTGGGTGTGCCAAACGTCACAACGTAACTGGGTGGCTATAAAGGTACGCTACGGGTATCTCCGAAAGTGTTTGTTGGGTTGACACGAATCAAGACTGGGATTTGTCACTCCGTGTGACGGAGAGGTATCTCTGGGCCCACTCGGTAAGACATCATCATAATGAGCTCAATGTGACTAAGGAGTTAGCCACGGGATGATGTGTTACGGAACGAGTAAAGAGACTTGCCGGTAACGAGATTGAACAAGGTATGGCGATACCGACGATCGAATCTCGGGCAAGTACCATACCGATAGACAAAGGGAATTGTATACGGGATTGATTGAATCCCTGACATCGTGGTTCATCCGATGAGATCATCGTGGAGTACGTGGGAGCCAACATGGGTATCCAGATCCCGCTGTTGGTTATTGACCGGAGAGGTGTCTCGGTCATGTCTAGGTGTCTCCCGAACCCGTAAGGTCTACACACTTAAGGTTCGATGACGCTAGGGTTATAGGGAAAAGGTATACGTGATTACCGAAGGTTGTTCGGAGTCCCGGATGAGATCCCGGACGTCACGAGGAGCTCCGGAATGGTCCGGAGGTAAAGATTGATATATAGGAAGTCCAGTTTTGGTCACCGGAAAGTTTTCGGGCTCATCGGTAGTGTACCGGGAGTGCCGGGAGGGTGCCGGATGACCCCCGGGAGGGGTGTGACGACCAAAGGACCACATGGGCTGTTAGATAAAGTGTTCCAGCCCTTATTGGGCTGGGCAAGACTTTTGCTAAAGGCCCATGCGGCTGGAGATAAGGAGATAAGGCAAAAAGGATTTAAAAGGAGGAGATCCACCTCCCTTGTGGGAGGTGGACTCTCCCTTTAAGTCGGCCGGCCATCTCCTCTTTGGAGTAGAGGCCAAGCCAGCCCTCCACGTCCCTCCTCCTATATATACTTGAGGTTTTGGATGTTTTGAGACAGGATTTGATCTCTCTCTCTCACGGCGAAGCCCTACCTCTCTTCTTCCTCCTCCGCAGCGCTTAGGCGAAGCCCTGTCGGAATACCTTGCTACTCCACCACCACCACGCCGTCGTGCTGCTGTTGGAGCCCTTCCCCAACCTCTCCTTCCTCCTTGCTGGATCAAGGTGTTGGAGACGTCACCGGGCTGCACGTGTGTTGAACGCGGAGGTGCCGTCCGTTCGGCACTTGATCGGATCTACCGCGATCTGAATCGCTGCGAGTACGACTCCATCAACCGCGTTCTTGTAACGCTTCCGCTTAGCGATCTTCAAAGGTATGAAGATGCAATCTCTCCCCTCTCATTGCTGGTTTCTCCATAGATAGATCTTGGTGAACATAGGAAAATTTTGATTTACTACTACGTCTCCCAACAAACTTTGAGGTGGTTTCGTACCCTACAATAATCTCTTCATTGGTTCTATGCTATTTGTGACTTTGGAGTGAACTCTTTTTCGCATGCGAGAGGTATTTACATATGATTCAACTATGTCAGTATTGTTGAGAGAAATTGCACTAGTGAAAGTATGAACCCTAGGCCTTCTTTCAAAGCATTGCAATACCGTTTTGCTCAATTTTATCATTAGTTACCTTGCTGCTTTTATATTTTCAGATAAAAAAACCTATATCTACCATCTGTATTACACTTGTATCACCATCTCTTCGCCGAACTAGTGCACCTATACAATTTACCATTGTATTGGGTGTGTTGGGATCACAAGAGATGCTTTGTTATTTGGTTGGAGGGTTGTTCGAGAGAGACCATATTCATCCTACACCTCCCACGGATTGATAAACCTTAGGTCATCCACTTGAGGGAAATTGTCACTGTCCTACAAAACTCTATGCTTGGAGGCCCAACACGAGTCTACAAGAAGAAGGTTGTGTAGTAGACATCAAGCACTTTTCTGACGCCGTTGCCAGGGAGGTGAGTGCTTGAAGGTATATCTTTAGATCCTGCAATCAAATCTTTTAGTTTATTGCTTTTAACTAGTTTCATTTTAGAAAAGAAAACTATAAAAAAATGGAATTGAGGTGGCCTCATATGCCTCATCTTTTTAATGTCTTTCGTGAAAATGATGGAAAGGAAAATTGTGCTCATGTGTCGAAGAAGAAGTTAATTAAATGTTTGGAACTAAATCTTTGAGTGATGAGCATGATTGCAATGTTGTTAGTATGAATTCTTCGAATATCCATGATTCTAATAATATGCAAATCCACAAGCTTGGGGATTCTATGTTTGATTAAGATGATATTCTTAGTCCCCCATGTTTTGATGAGAAAATTTATTATGATTATGGCATGAATCCTATATATGATGATTATGAGCATGACATGGATGATATAAAGATTGATAATAACCATGAAGCTTGTCCTCATGATTTTAATATTGAATGTGGTTATGTCAATCAAGTATCTCATGATAGTTATTTTGTTGAGTTTGCCCCCACTATTATGAATGAGAAGAAATTTCTTATATGGAGAGTGACAAATTTTCTATGCTTGTGGACCATGAAGATAATGCTTTATGTGATATTTATGTTGTGAAATTCCTTCATGATTCTACTAAAAATTATAATGAGGGAGCAATATATGCTTGTAGTAATTCCAATAATATCAAGTTTCCTCTCTATGTGTTGAAATTTCTGAAGTTATGCTTGCTTTGCCTTCCTATGCTAGATGATTCTTGTTCCCATAAATTGTTTGCTCACAAATAACTACTCATAGGAAGTGGGTTAGACTTAAATGTGCTTGTCATTAGATTCATGATGCTCTTTTGCATGTTTCAATTATTATTCCTATAAGAGCATCATTGAAATCATCATGCCTAGCTAAAAGGCATTAAAGAAAAGCGCTTTTTGGGAGACAACCCAACACTTTTACCTTATGTTTTTATGTTTTACCATTATTAAGCTACTTTAGTAAGCATGTTTTGTGTCTTTTATTTCAATAAATTTCCAAGCAAAGCCTTTGGGATAGTGAGGATTCTTGCTTGTTTGATTCTTCGCAAAGACAGAAAGTTTTGCATCGAGTATATGAATTATATATTTTACAGGACTTTCAAAAAATTCTGAATTTTTTACACAAAATTTCTATGCAAATTATGTGATATGTCCTAATTTTGAAGAAGTTTATAGTCAAGGAAATTTGGTGATCAATTATATCTTTAAAGACTATTCTATTTTTGACTGATTCTGTTTTGCATTCATAGTTTGCTTGTTTCAAGTGTTCCTATAGTTTATATTGAGTAATAAAAATTGTGGGAATGATGTAATACGGTAGGTACAATGTGGGAATAATTACGAATCTTTTATTGACAATACCTAAGTTAATGATTTATCTTTATTACACTAATCCTTCTCACAAAGTTCCGTTAACTTTTGTGTGATCGAAGTTTTGATGTTTTGGGTGAGACACCGAGATGAGGAGAATGAGGACTGACAATAACCTAAGATTGATTATTGCCAAGGCACACCCAAGGTAATATCCAAGGAATATTCAAGCGTCTAAGCTTGGGGATGCCCCGGAAGGCATCCCCTCTTTCGTCTTCAACAGTATCGGTATATCTCACTTGGAGATATATTTTTATTTGTAACATAATATGAGTTTTTCATGGATAATAATTTTTATTTTTTTTATATGTTAGGTATTATTGATAATCTTTTTTTTCAATAAAAAATCCAAGAATTGCCTTTAGGATGCTTGAATTACATGTTTGATATGTGCTGTGTGAAAACAGAAACTTTTACTTTAGTATTTGAATTTTCATATTTGAATGTAACGTGGAAAGTTTATGAAATTTGTACAAATTATTTGCATATAAATTAATTAGCATTTCCTAACCTTTCATAATTTTGTGAGTTACAGAAGTACACTGGTTTAATAAATTGCTACACACTGCTCTGTTTGGACTGATTATTGTCATAATTTTGTTATCTACTTATCCTATAGTTTACATAGCCTATATTGGTAGATGTAAATTGGGTAAATGATAATATACAGTACCTAATGTTCTAAAATTATTGTGCAACTTGTCTTGGCAGTACATGAAGTGTTTATTTGTTCTTATGTGTACTAACCTATCTCACGAGTTCTTTTTGAGTTTTGTGTGGATGAAGGTTCTGAGAATAGGTGAAACCGGGATATGAGAGGATTGAAAAAGATATGAAATCTCAAGCTTGGGTATTCCCAAGGCACCCCAAGTAAATAGTTCAAGAACTCTCAAGCATCTAAGCTTGAGGATGCTACGCGTCCCACTTCTCTTCGTCAACTATCAATTAGCCTATGTTGAGCCTAAATTTTAATTCGTTCACATGATGCGTGCTATTCTTGGAGTGCTATTTTTATTTTGCTTGATATTTAAATAAAATAGTCAGATCTAAAAATCTTTATTGACATAGAGAAATTCCTCACAATAGCTACTTAATTGTCTGACTACTCATTGATCTTCACTTATATGTTTTGGAGTAGTTTTGTCATTTACTCTCGTGCTTCACTTATATCCAATGAGTAAATGGTTGCCTGAATTGAATATTAGAAATCTGGAATTATATATGTTTTATATGCTTATCCCATGGGGAGTAGTGACTTCACATATAAGAAGTATAGGTTGTAAAATTTATTGAAAGTTAGAAAACACCGCATTGGTCACTTGAACCATTCATGAAAGAATATTGAAGCAAGAGAGATTCCACATATAAATATACTATCTTGGAAATATTCTCTAATTGTGAATACCCATTAATTATTTTCAAACTTGAGAAAATTAGTTGAAGTTGGACAAGGAAGACAACATAATGAGTTATGTTTGGGTATATTTGTATATAAGTTATATTGTTATGGATCCTCCAACATGTGGTCCTTGCTTCGACCTCATACTAGCACTAGTGCAGAACAGGCCTATAGTCCCGGGCCGGATGGACCTTTAGTACCGGTTCCCCAACCGGTACTAACGGGTCGGGACTAAAGGTCCAGACCTTTAGTACCGGTTGGACCACGGACCGGTACTAAAGGCCCTTCTGTTTTTTTTGTTTTAGCTTTTAATTAGGTTTTAATTTTCCACTCTATTTTTTGTGTTTTCCATTCATTTCGAATTTATTTTACGGTGCTACATACTGTAAACAGTACACAAGTTCATGCATATATATGTAATATAATATACAATATCTCATACACAGTATATATATATACACAAATGGAATTACACATCCATATAAATTGGGTAATTATAATTAACTTAAGGCCCAAAACCCGGCCGGGACTAGCTAGCTAGTGCTCCGGATGAAATCTCAGTTCTCTACTACTGATTTGCTGGCATTATTGAGGCGGCGGTAAGGAATAGTGCTCTCCGTTTACATCAATGACATCTTGAAGAAGAAATGCCGCAAATTCCTCTTGAAGTGCTATGAAGCATTTCTCGTGTGAGAGCTTCGACAACATCTGCCAAAGCTGGAGTTGTCTTTCACGTGCTTCTTTGCGATGTGTACGGCCTTCGGTCCGGATGTGAATGTTCTCGCAGAGGAAATATCCACATAAATTTGTCCCCTATGGCTGCTTCGTGCACTTTGCAAAAGAATAGAATTGAATAAGATAATTAATAATCGAGCATGATAGTGGTATTGAAAATAGAATTAATGAGATGCGCGGACCTAGTAGTACTACTTAATTACCTGCATCTTTTTCCACTTCAGCTTCGGTTTCCATTGACGGCCGTGATGGTTTTCTTCTATCATCTTTTTCCAAACACTACCCGGCAAAGAAAAAGAACGAAAGAGTTATTATAATTACTTTTGATATCAGGAAATAATGAAAGAAAGTGAGGTCGATAAAGATTGAAATTACCGTTCTATCATAAAATACAAGTCCACGTATGATTGTTGTGGTGTATCTAGTGAGTCGTACACTTGAACAAGTCCATCCGCGAGGATAATATATAGGAGGATATAGTGTCCTCTGCGCAGAAGTTTATATAATTAAGCAGGCATGCGCATATAACTCATCAACTACACTTGACAGCGAGCTAGTAAGCAAAAATAGAATTTGTAGTATACAAGAGAGTAAACACTCACCCCATGTTGTAAGGAAATATTATAGTAGATTTGGTATTCGGTAGTGCCTCTAGAAAATTTTCCAAGAGATCTTCTGTGTCCTTGGCATAATGTTTTACCACATGACCATTAACGGTACTTGGGTCGATGAACCCAATGTCATCGATTACCTCTTGTTTCAATTCCCACATCTTCAATCTGCATAACAGCGTAGAAAAGAAAATATATAGTGAGGATAAGCCAATGAATGATATCTTAGCTAGAGACTTAAATTACTAAAGATATAAATCACTTACAGACAATAGCAACTGATGAGAGTTTTGTTGATAGAGTCCATGTGGTATAACTGGAAAAGTTCCGAGAATTCAAGACATATGTCACATGCATTGACGTAATGCTCTTTCCTTACTTTGACCATGACCGTCGTCTCCCCTCGCTTTGCTTCACGCATGTACCAATCATGCAACCGTCGCATCGCAGTTGGTAGTTCCTTGTACTGCTCGGGTGTGACAAGTGGTTTTCCGACGGCATATTGCATTGCGTACTCAGTTGCATCGTACCCGCGGATTTCCTCTTTGCCAAGGATTTGGTCAAGAGTGAGACCTGTAGCCTTTAGTACTTCGAGGTCGATTGGGTTGCCTTGCATGTCGACTGGTTGGATTGGCTGCTTGCTTGGATTGGTACTCACCTTGAGCAGAGAGATTGATTGCTTGGATTGTCCTCTGAGCTGTGGAACTGTTTTCCCCCTAGTTGATGTCGTACTTCCCGACTTCTTCCTTGGGCTGGGCCGACTTCTCTGCTCACTTGCCTTCTGAATTTGTTGCTCATAGTCTGTCAGCATATGCTCGACATATGCTGGGGGTCGATCAATAAAGTGTTCCATACAGTGTTCTTGGAGTTCCTTGGGTATTACCTCCTTTGGTGGCACGGTCTTCTTCGCAAAAAAGGCTTTCACTTGGAGATCGCATTCAATTTTATTTTCCTCCGGTGTCATGTCATAAGGCAGCTTCCTTTTGGACGGAGGCTCAGTTTTCTTCTGTGCTTTCTTCCGAAGAGGACTGCTGATGGCCTTCCTCTTCTGGGAGCCCTGCTGGCGGGACTACTGCTGGGGTGGAGCCGGCTCACGCGGTGGAGATCGATATCTATGATGATATGGACTCGCGTCATGCTCCATCCCGAGGTTGGGAGGACTACTCATGGCGAGGTGGGGAGGACTGCTGGCGAGGTGGGACGCCTCTCGAGGTGGGGACGGCTGTGGGGGAGCTCGAGGTGGGAAGGACTGGTGGCGAGGTGACTGCTGCCGAGGTGACTACTGGCGAGGTGGGGAGGATTGCTGGCGAGGTGGGGAGGACTGCTGGCGCTGTGATGCCTCTGGCTGGGATCCCTTGCGCTGGACATCGATACTCGGAGGAGCGGGTGGCCTTAGCGCCGAGTGTTGAAAGACGATGCAGTCCTTACTCCATAGAATGAGACCACGGCCGGCTTCTGCCAATGTGGACTCCCCCTCACCTCCAGGGATGTCAAGCAATAGTTCATCATATCCTGCCTCTATTGCATCCACCGCGACACGAGCATACCCAGCTGGAACCGGATTGCAATGCCAGAGAACATCAGGTGTATTTGGTAAAGCATAGCCCGTCGCGACCTGCACGGGTATGTTCTTCATTTTCTGGATTAGCTCACAAGATGTCTTCTCGGTGATATCATCCACGGGGGTGTGACCCAGCGATGCCCCCGTGGAACCCACGCTGCTTTTTGGCATTGTAGATGGGACGGGTTCTTCCCCTGCCTCCTGCTGCAGAGTTTCCCTTTGCTGGGTCAGTACCTGTATCTGCAGTTGCTGCTGCTCGTACTTCTGTTCCAACTTCGAAAGTCGGTCTGCTTCCACCTTCTTTTTTCTCGAATGGCTTTTATAACTGTCCTGCCATCCCGCAAACCCCTCGTACCACGGAACAACGCACATGCCTCGTGTTCGTCCTCCGTGTTCGACATTCCCGAGGGCGCGTGTAAGCTCGTCGTTATCTCTATCGGGGTGAAACCGTCCTTCTTGGGCATCTCTTATTGCTTGAATGAACTCATCTGATGCATGCTTCAGACTGGCCAGTGCAATAATCTTTCCTGTGGCTGGGTCCAACTTTCCCCCATGCGCAAAAAAACAATTCCTGCACCTCTTGGGCCAGTTGAAGGTTACTGGAGTGATCCCTTCAGCAAGCATCTTATTCTCTAATGCATCCCACATAGGAACGGCTGACTTGTATCCACCTGTCCCTAGTTTATGGTGATACTTTTTTTCTCAGCATTTATCTTATTCTTTGCCGACTTCTCCATAGCAACTATTGATGTCCTGTACTCGATAAATGCGTCCCAGTGATCCCTTACCTTCTCGTATATTCCTTTGAATTCGGGCGCCTTCTTGCCTTTAGCGTTGTAGCCGGTCCATAATCTTTTCTTCCAAGTCTGGAATGTGTCGGCCATCTTATGGAGAGCAAACTCGTTGACTTTGTTCCTTTGACGCTCCGAGAGAGAATCTGGTAGGGTGAAATGCTCCATGAGCTCTTGCCAAAGGGCATCTTTAATTCTTGTATCGACATAATTCACTCCTGGTTTTGGTTCCTTTGGCTGAGTTCATTCATGCATTGTGATCGGGACTCCGTCCCTAAAAACCACTCCGCATTGACGCACAAATGTCTTGGCATTGGCTTCAGGGTGAGTCGGTTCGCCATTATGTTCGAAAGAATCAACATTGAGCTTTACGTTGCCGTCCAATATTTTGGCAGCGCCTCGTACATTTCTACTAGATTGGCTCGATCCGGAGGGCTGGTAATTAAAATAAGAAAGATTTTTTAATATATATATATATATATATATATACAAATCAATTAATACACATGTAATGATCACTAGAGGCTAATGGATGTGTATATACATCGCCGAACATTCTTGGTTGTTCCGGATTTTGGAACATAAGTTGTTCTTCCTCGGTCTCACATCCATCACCGTGATCGTTTAGATATTGCGAGCCATCATCATGATCATGTGATTCACCTCGAAGGTCCATTGGGTTTTCGGAGGAGCGTATCATGTCGAAGATGTCCTCTTCATGAGCTCTACCGGTATTGTCCATAGCTTAATAACTAGTCCATAATAATATAGATAAAACAAATTAGTATTTAAATTAGTATGCATTCAAGAAGCAAAAAAACTGATAGTTTATTAATAATGCATCATCGAATACATATATAGTATAGTTCTTAGAAAAGATCTCATCTGCATAATCTTGGATAATTTTCAATACATCGGCTAATCTCCATCGATCTAGCTAATATATCGATCTAGCTAGAACCCTAGCGCCCGGCGGATATCGGGGCAGGCGATGGACACCCAAAGAGAAGGAACCATCACAGGAACATAGCTTGAGTGAGATCCCTGAAGAATCTGCCAGGTATTGTCGGACCTGGCCTCCAGAGCTGCAATGTATCGTCGGACGTGCTCGTTCTCCTTGCTGACATGGTACTGTACCACCTCCGCGGGGGACTCAAGCCTCTCGATCGCCTGTGGCCCATGCGGCCGCCACCACACAACCTCCGGGTCGACGACGGGCTGGCTCCTAAACTAAACATAAACTAACACATATCCTAATAACCTGATAACCGAACTAACTAACTAACTAAATACGGGTGTTGTGTCATGGTTGGGGTCGGGTGTCGGGGGTGTCGTGTCGGGGAGTCGGGGTTCGACGTCGAGGGACCCTAGATACCCTAGCATCTACACACTAGTCCGGCGATCATCGGGATGATCGTCGGGGAGAGGGGTCGGCCAGGAGATCTCACCTAGCCTCCTGACCCGGAGGTGGCGTCGGCGACGGGCTCGGGGCTGCGACAACGGGATCGCGGAGCGGCAGCCGGAGTGAGCGGGCCGGTGGCGACGGGACCGGCGATGAGGGGCTGCATCCGGTTGGCGAGGGCAACCACGGCGAGGGAGACAGCGGCAAGGGCGACGGCGGCGGTGGTGAGGGCGACGGCGATGAGGGGCGGCGTCCGAGTAGGCGAGGGCGATCGCGGCGAGGGCGCCGGCGGCAAGGGGGATGGCGGCGAGGGCGATGGCGGCGGTGGTGAGGACGACGGCGGCGAGGGCGATGGCGGCGAGGGTGACGGCGGTCGTGGTGCGACGACGGCGGTGGTGAGGGCGACGGCAATGGCGCGGCGGTGGTGCGACGGCGGCGAGGGCGACGGCAATGGCGATATTGGCAGCCTGGCGGCGCAAGTTGAGCTCTCCCAGTGCGTTGCTCGGCTCGGGACGACGAAGTCCTCTATTTATACTAGGCACACCTTTAGTACCGGTGCGTGGCACGCACCGGTACTAAAGGGTCTTTTGTACCGGTGCTAGTCACGCACCGGTACTAAAGGTCCTGCCAAAAGAGTGCGGGGGTGGTGGACCTTTAGTACCGGTGCGTGGCTAGCACCGGTACTAAAAGTGTTTTTTAATTAAATATTATTTATTATTTTCAGAAAAACCTCGTACACTTTAGAAAATCATAGAAAAAAAACATAGGACTCCAATGGAAATAAATAATATATGAAAAAATATCAGAAAAATATAAAGAATCTGTTTATGGCATTTCCATGCATGTTTGAACAACTTCAACTTTTGTATAAGAAAATTTGATTAAATAAGGCATTTGAAATATTCATATCTCGAGTTTGAAAAGCAGTACAAATGAACTCCAAAAAGGTTGTAACTTGGCATGACATCATAATTTCACCCACATAACAACTTCTAGAGAGTTGAGAGGGTTACGGAAAAAACTGGATACACTTCGTGTACAAATTGGACAATCTCATAAGAAGTATGAGGGTTTCGGACGAAAACTCATCTATTACAAAGGGATTTCATTTTTAATAACTTATTTTAACTCCATACTTTTTGTGTGTTCAATATGCACCATCCAAAGGCACATCATCAATTTTCAACCCTTTCTGGCTTCATTTGATATTTTTCATGCATTTAATGATTTATTTTGAGCTAAATGACCCTGAATTTGAAAAGCAGTACAAATGAACTCTGAAAAGGTTGTAGCTTGGCATGACATCATAATTTCACCCACATAGCAACTTATAGAGAGTTGAGAGGGTTACGGCAAAAATTGGATGCACTTCGTGTACAAATTGGACAATCTCAAAAGAAGTATGAGGGTTTCGGACGAAAACTCATCTATTACAAAGGGATTTCATTTTTAATAACTTATTTTAACTCCATACTTTTTGTGGGTTCAATATGCACCATTCAAAGGCACATCATCAATTTTCAACCCTTTCTGACTTCATTTGATATTTTTCATGCATTTAATTATTTATTTTGAGCTAAATGACCCTGAATTTGAAAAGCAGTACAAATGAACTCTGAAAAGGTTGTAACTTGGCATGACATCATAATTTCACCCACATAGCAACTTCTAGAGAGTTTAGAGGGTTACGGCAAAAACTGGATGCACTTCATGTACACACTATTACAAAGATATACCATGCTAGCTAGGAAATGCATGCATGTCCTTCACATAAATATATAGAAAGTGATGACGGTGAAGCCGGTCACATCCCAGAGTGGGATCTCGCGGTGTAAGACTTTTTGGACGTGTTTGTCCCTTTCTTATGATTGCGCCGTAACCATGGATAATCTTCATCATTTAACAGGATGCTTGGGTCAGTCTTCACTCTGAAGGGAGGGATTTCATGAACCTTTTCATAATCTTCGGACATGTCTGTCTTGTCCTCCACTCCCACAATGTTTCTTTTACCTGAAAGAACTATGTGGCGCTTTGGCTCATCGTATGATGTATTCGCTTCCTTATCATTTTTTCTCCTCGGTTTGCTAGACATGTCCTTCACATAGAAAACCTGAGCCACATCATTGGCTAGGACGAATGAGTCGTCTGTGTATCCAAGATTGTTGAGATCCACTGTTGTCATTCCGTACTACGGGTCTACCTGTACCCCGCCTCTAGTATATTTGACCTATTTGCACCAAAACAAAGGGATCTTAAGATCAGGTCCATAGTCAAGTTCCCATATCTCCTCTATGTAACCATAATATGTGTCTTCAAAGTTGGTTGCATCATAGCAGACACCACTATTTTGGTTGGTGCTCTTCTTATCTTGGGCGATCGTGTAAAATGTATTCCCATTTATCTCGTACCCTTTGAAAGTTGTTATAGTCGAACTTGGTGTTTTGGCCAACCAGTACAGTTCATCTGGAACATCATTGTCATTGATGAGCTTTGTTTGCAACCAACTGGCAAAAGTCTCCATGTGTTTATGTTCAATCCAGGGGTCAGACTGCTCCGGGTTCTTGGACCGTACAATATCCTTGTGTTCCTCCATATATGGAGTCACCAAGGTGGAATTTTGTAGAACCGTGTAGTGTGCTTGAGTGAAAGAATGCACGTCCATATTTATTGCTTCTTTCTTTCCTAATGTTCCTTTTCCACCCAGTCTCCCCTCATGCCGTGATTCAGGAAGACCAATCGGCTTAATGTCAGGAAAAAAGTCAACACAAAACTCAATAACCTCCTCTGTTCCATATCCCTTGGCGATGCTTCCTTCTAGCCTAGCACGGTTATGAACATATTTCTTGAAGACTCCCATGAACCTCTCGAAGGGGAACATATTGTGTAGAAATACAGGACCCAGAATGTTAATCTCTTCGACTAGGTGCGCTACAACGTGCGGCATAATATTGCAGAAGGATGGAGGGAACACCAACTCGAAACTGACAAGACATTGGACAAGGTCATTCTGTAACCTTGGTAGGATTTCTGGATCGATTACCTTCTGAGAAATTGCATTGAGGAATGCGCATAGCTTCACAATGGCTAATCGAACATTTTCCGGTAGAAGCCCCCTAAGTGCAACCGGAAGTAATTGCACCATAATCACGTGGCAGTCATGAGACTTTAGATTTTGAAATTTTTCTCTGCCATATTTATTATTCCCTTTATATTCGACGAGAAGCCAGACGGGACATTGATACTCAGCAGGCATTCAAAAAAGATTTCCTTCAAGAGCGTAGCTGGCAGGACCTTGATACTGCTTTGGAGGCATGCCGTCTTTTTCATTAATTCTTTGCTTGTCCTCCCGTGCCTCATACACGCCCAGGAAGCCTAGCAGGTTCACACAAAGATTCTTCATCACATGCATCACGTCGATTGCATTGTGGACCTCTAGGGCTTTCCAATATTCAAGTTCCCAAAATATAGATTTCTTCTTCCACATGGGTGCGTGTCCGTTGGCCTCATTCGGAACAGATTGTCCGCCAGGACCCTTTCCAAAGATTACATGTAAATCCTTGACCATATCAAATATATATTCACCAGTACGGAGGCCAGGATTCTTCTGATTATCTGGCTCACCTTTGAAATGGTTGCCTGCCTTTCTTAAGATATGCTTGATCGGTAGAAATCGACGATGTCCCAAGTACACATTCTTCTTACATTTATCCAAATATATACTTTCAGTATCATCTAAGCAGTGCATGCATGCATTGTATCCCTTGTTTGTATGTCCTGAAAGGTTACTAAGAGTAGGCCAATCATTGATGGTTACAAACAGCAACGCTCGTAGGTCAATTTCCTTCTGTGTGTGCGCATCCCACACACGCACACCTGGTTTTTTCCACAACTGTAGAAGTTCATCAACTAGTGGCCTTAGGTAGACATCAATGTCGTTGCCGGATTGCTTAGGGCCTTGAATGAGCACTGGCATCATAATGAACTTCCGCTTCATGGACAACCAAGGAGGAAGGTTGTAGATACATAGAGTCACAGGCCAGGTGTTGTGATGGAGCTCTGCTCGCCAAATGGATTCATGCCGTATGTACTAAGACCAAACTATAAGTTCGTTGCGTCAGCTGCAAAGTCCTCGAACTCCCTCTCGATTTTTCTCCACTGCGACCCATCAGCGGGTGCTCTCAACATCCCGTCTTTCTTACGTTCTTCTTTGTGCCATCGCAACAACTTGGCATGCTCTTTGTTTTGGAACAAATGTTTCAACTGTGGTATTATAGGAGCATACCACATCACCTTGGCAGGAACCCTCTTCCTGTGGCGTTCGCCCTCCACATCACCAGATACCGGGCATGCATCCAAATTCTCGTACTCCTCACCGCGGTAGAGGATGCAGTTATTAGGGCATGCATGTATCTTCTCCACCTCTAATCCTAGAGGGCAGACAACCTTGTTTGCTTCGTACGTACTTTCAGGAAATTCGTTATCCTTTGGAAGCATCTTCTTTATCATTATCAGCAATTCTTGAAATCCCTTGTCAGTTACACCATTCTTCGCCTTCCATTGCAGCAATTCCAGCCTGGTACCCAGCTTTTTCTGGTCATCTTCACAATTTGGATACAATAATTTCTTGTGATCCTCTAACATGTGTTTCAACTTCAACCTCTCCTTATCATTTTCGCAGTTTCTCTTTGCATCAGCAATGACGTGACCCAAATCATCAGCGGGCTCATCTGATGCCTCTTCTTCAGCTTCCCCCATTGATGCCTCTTCTTCAGCTTCCCCCATTGTTGTATCAGCGAAAGGATAGTTGTCATCATCCTCTTCTTCTTCATTGTCTTCCATTATAACCCCTCTTTCTCCGTGCTTGGTCCAACAGCTATAGCCGCACATGAAACCAGACTTCAGCAGGTGGTAGTGAAGGGTTTTTGAGTTAGAGTAATTCCTATCATTCTTACAATCACGACATGGACAACACATGAAACCATTTTGCTTATTTGTCTCTGCCACACGAATAAAATCATGCAGACCATTAAGAAACCTTGGACTTAGTCGGTCATCATACATCCATTGCCGGCTCATGTTCACTACACAACATCGAAGTGACCAAATTAATAGAACTTCATCATCACATTACAACCAAAAGTAGAGCTAGCAGTGACCAAATGTTATTACTGTAAATAATTGATACTTATAGTTCATACATATACATCTCATAAAACAACACCAACTATCTAAAACATGTGAATACAACAACAAATGCGATCATAATCGCAACTAAAGTAACAATTGAGCCAACAGCATAATGATACCAAGCCTCTTTATCAATGGCATATTTTCTAATCTTTCTAAGCTTCAAGCACATTCCAACCATCTTGTTCTTGTGATCATCGATGATATCGGCAACATGCAACTCCAATCCCATCTTCTCATCTCCAGTTCTTTTCAATTTTTCTTTCAAATGATCAATTTCTTTTTTAGCTTGTGTTAATTTCTCGACCCGAATTGCATAGTCGGTTGGAATTTCTGGTTCAACTACTTCCTATAGATAAAAATATCTACGTCAATTTGGTGGCATAATTAATTGCCATAGACATTAGATGATGTGTGAAATAGTTATAAAAGATAATTAACGACATACCACATCTGAATCATAGACTGGACGAGGGCCGACATGGGCGGATACCATAACCATTACACTATAGAATAACTAATAATAATACAAGTAAGTAAATCGTACACGCAGCTATGTAAATCATACAAGTAATTTTTAAAAAATATATTTTAAGAAGAACAAGAGGCTCACCAAGTTGGCCGGTGCCACGACGAGACGGTGCGGACGATGGACGGTGGTTAGGACGGCCGGGGATGGGAAGGCACACCAAATAAACCACACCTACACATATGCAACCTAACAAGTTAATTTGAGCTCAAATTGGATATAAATCAAATAAACTCCCACAAATCACATATCACATATCTTTGAGCATACCACAAGCTAATCTAGCAAGAGATGAAGGAGCAAAGTTGCTAACCTTTATGAACACTTGGATAGATGGGGTGCCTTTAAATCTTGACAAATCCTTGGCAAAATGGAGGATGAGCTTCGAGCAAGAAGAAGAACATGGGAAGGCACACCAAATAAACCACACCTACACATATGCAACCTAACAAGTTAATTTGAGCTCAAATTGGATAAATAAACTCCAACAAATCACATGTCACATATCTTTGAGCATACCACAAGCTAATCTAGCAAGAGATGAAGGAGCAAAGTTGCTAACCTTTATGCACACTTGGATAGATCGGGTGCCTTTAAATCTTGACAAATCCTTGGCAAAATGGAGGATGAGCTTTGAGCAAGAAGAAGAACAGGGGAGAAAACAGAGCTCTTTCGATCGGCTATGGACGGATGTATATGTATGAAGTCTTTAGTACCGGCTGGTGACACCAGCCGGTACTAAAGGTGCAAGCGGGGCCCATGTCTGACCAAAACCCTGCCACGCCCTCTTCAGTGCCGGCTCGTGAGACGAACCGGTACTAAAGGTCCCTCACGAGCCGGTACTAAAGGTCGCCCTGCTCCTAGCCGTTGTAGCCGCCACGAATCAGGACTAATACCATCTTTAGTACCGGTTCGTGACCAGACCGGGACTAAAGCTCGGGTCGAAAGGTCTGTTTTCTACTAGTAGCCAAATCTTCCGCACCAAGTAGAAATACTACTTGTGCATCCCAACACCCTTAAACCCAAAGTTGTTCCATATGAGTCCACCATACCTACCTATATGTGGTATTTACCTGCCATTCCAAATAATTGTGCATGTGCCAAACTCTAAACCTTCAAATAACATTTTGTTTTGTATGCCCAAATCGCTCACATAGTGACTAGGGGCTGTCAGTATCTTCCCTGCTAGGTGGGTTATTCTCATGATATGTGTTGATTCACTATCATTCACGAGAAAGTTGCTGGTATTTGGGATGCCCAGTTCCATACTCAAAAATCAAATCAAAATATAATGAAACAAAACTCCCCCAGGATTGTTATTTGTATGGACGGTACCCGTGGATTCGGCTCGCTATGGAGTGTGCTTGATTGGTGGAGGGTGAGTAAAAAATTTACCATTCTGTTTGGGAACCGCCTGTATCTAGCATGGATGATACCAAGATCTCTCGATTGTTATGTTGACAATGAAAGCATACCACTCAAAATTATTATTCATCTCTGTTTTAAAAGCTCGAGCTCTAGCACCTTTGCAAATTAATGCTTCCCTCTACGAAAGGCCTATTTTTACTTTCTAGTACTTACCTTTATACAAGAGTCATGGTGATCTTCACCACTTCCTATATTTTGCCTTTTTCTCTTGGCAAGCATCATGTGGTGGGGAAAGATCCACGCATATATGGTCATTCAAATATATTTGATCATGAATTATTATTATTGACAATTATCTATATGATAAATAAGTTGGGAGGCGAAACTTTAAGCCCCTATCTTTCTGTGTGTTCGACTGATGACATTTGTTCTACAAATATGCTTTGAGAGTTAGAAATCATGGAAGACTATATGATAGTTCAGTATGTGGAATTTACTAAATCAAAGCTCTTACATAGACCCTTCCTGAAAATAAGATGAATTGGAATTGTTTGGGGACTGAGAGCATAGTTTGTTAGTTTTCAAGAAACTTTATGGTCTATACTTTAACATGTGAATAGCTTGTTACTTCATCATGAGAAGTTTTATGAGATGAGCTACTGTTTATGATATATAATGATGCTAGAACAAGTGTTTCGAACTATCATTGATCAAATTTATGCACTATGCTAGCATTCACACTTCATAAATTATTTCTTTTATCATTCACATACTCGAGGACGAGCAGGAATTAAGCTTGGGGATGCTGATATGTCTCCAAAGTATATATAACTTATGAAGTATTCATGCCATGTTTACAATAATTCTATATGATTTTGGTATGATTTTATTATAACTAACCCGGACTGACGTTGTTTTCAACAGAACTACCATGGTGTCGTTTTTTGTGCAGAAATAAAAGTTCTTGGAATGGGCTGAAAATTTACAGACAATATTTTGGAAAATATGAAAAATATTGGAGCAAGAATCAACTAGAGGGGGGCCACCCATTAGCCTCAAGCCAGGGGGCACGGCCACCCCCTGGCCACGCCTAGTAGGCTTGTGGGCCCCTCCGGAGTCCCCTTGACGTGATTCCAATGCCAAGTGCTCCTATAAATCAAGAAAACCCCCAAAAGAAACCTAGTTTGGGAGTTCCACCACCGCAAGCCTCTGTAGCCATGAAAAACCAATCGGGAGCCCTTTCCAGCACCCTGCTGGAGGGGGAAACCATCACCAGAGGCCATCTTCATCATCCCAACGGTCTCCATGACGAGGAGAGAGTATTTCACCCTCGAGGCTGAGGGTATGTACCAGTAGCTATGTGTTGGATCTCTCTCTCTCTCTCGTGTTCTTGAGATGGCACGATCTTGATGTACCGTGAGCTTTATTGATATAGATGAATCATATGGAATTTTCATCTATGTATCTTCTGGTGATGACTTGGGATTTCCCTTTGAGGTTTTCTTATCGGATTGAGTCTTTAAAGGATTTGAGAACACTTGATATATGTCGCGCGATGGGATATCCGTGGTGACAATGGGATGTTTTATTGATCCACTTGATGTATGTTTTGGTGATCAACTTGCGTGTTTCGTGACCTTGGGAATCTATGCATAGGGGTTGGAACACGTTTTTATCTTGACTTTCCGGTAGAAACTTTGGGGCACTCTTTGAAGTTCTTTTTGTTGGATTGAACATGATGAATCTGAAATTGTGTGATGCATATCATATAATCAATCCCATGGGTACTCGTGGAGACATTGGAGTATCTAGGTGACATTAGGGTTTGGGTTGATGTGTATCTTAAGGTGTTATTTTAGTATGAACTCTAGGTTGTATGTGACACTTATAGGGATAGCTCATAAGATTGATCGGAAAAGACAACTTTGAGGTGGTTTCTTATCCTAAAATAATTTCTTCATTGTTTCTCCGCTATTTTTTACTTTGGAGTGAACTCTTTGTCGCGTGCGAGAGGTATTTACATATGATTCAACTATGTCAGTATTGTTGAGAGAAATTGCACTAGTGAAAGTATGAACCCTAGGTCTTGTTTATAAGAATTGCAATACTGTTTGTGCTCACTTTTATCATTAGTTAACTTGCTGTTTTTATATTTTAAATTACAAAAACCTATATCTACCATCCATATTACACTTGTATCACCATCTCTTCATCGAACTAGTGCACCTATACAATTAGCTATTGTATTGGGGGTGTTGGGGACACAAGAGATTTCTTGTACTTGATTGCACGGTTGTTTGAGAGAGACCATCTTCATCCTACACCTCCCACGGATTGATAAACCGTAGGTCATCCACTTTAGGGAAAATTTCCATTGTCCTAAAAACTCTGCGCTTGGAGGCCCAACACAAGTCTACAAGAAGAAGGTTGCGTAGTAGACATCACGCGTCATCATTGATGCTTCTGCATGGGGGATGGATCCTTGCTCACGCCCCTTTGTGTTACTTAGCCTGCACCCTATAGCAAGCGAGTATTTCCCCTTTCCCTATAACTTCACCTTCTGATTTCCTTCGGTCCTAGTGTCTCCTATCATGATGCAAGCTGCTGCTGACCTGCTGTTGCAATCACTTCTCTGCCGGATGAAACCACCGGCCAAAGGAGCGCCCCACAAGTGTTTGATTATTTTCCCAAGTTGGATATTTCAAACTTGGGGGTGCTATTTGGTTACCATGATGATAACTGGTAAGAAACCAACTCCAGTTTAATTACTCTCATTTGCTAATGCCCAACATCTCTATTCTTGTGCCTTATAAATATTTTCTATAGTTTATTGTCTTTTAGTGATCAATTTATTAATCAGCTGGGTAAAAATACGAGTTTTGATTCTTTGTCACACTAGTACAAAACATGGAAATAGTCCCGGTTCCAGAGGGCCTTTAGTCCCGGTTCTACAACCGGGACAAAATGATCGGGACTAATGCCCGTCTCTTTTAGTCCCGGTTGACTTAAGAACCGGTACTAATGGAGCTCCAGGTGGGCGCCGTGGGGGGACCTTTAGTTCCGTTTGGTAACACCGACCGGGACGAAAAGGCATCCACGCGTCAGCAGCTGCCAGACGCTGTTTTTTTAAAGGAGGGGTTTAGGGGTTTTCATGTTCTGTTTGTCCATTTTATTTTTGTCTTTACCATTTTTATTTTTTGCTGTTCATTCAACTCGACGCTATCTACTACATATAGCAATGAAAGAATGCCATTACACAACATCATCATGATCAATATATAGAGAAAGAAGTGACCTCTCTTTCTCCGTGCTTAGTCAAACAATGCAACAAGTTTTTGTAAATCAATTCGACGCTATTACATATTATATATACAATATAACATCTCTTACGATCTTAATATCTAATTGCCAACATCGCATATCATGTCCCGATGGTATTCTCCATGTTTAGGTAAGAGATGATTAACAAAGAATCCCGACAATTCCTCTTAAATTGCTCGTATTGGATCAACTGGTAGAAGTTTGTCCTACTTCTCCCAGATCAAATTTAAAGAAGGGGGGCAATATATGAATGAAACTCAGCACAATTTATGGTAATAAAATAAAAATGTGAATATTGCTTACGTACATCAAATTGTGGTGAAGATATGCCCCGGCCCCGCTCAATGGTCAAGTGACGAATGAAGTCACAAACGTAGTATGCAACAAGCACTCCACGAGAATAGAGTTCAATAAAAATGATAACCAAGCATGATAATGGTACTGATACTAGAATCAATGAGAGATGCACGGTACTAGAGTAGTACTTACATTGGGCTGTACAAATTGCAACTCTGGTTTCCATTTGACACCCTTAACCTTTCTGGTGAACTTTTTCCGAACACTGCCTGGCAAAGAAAATGATTATTTGATATAAGAAAATGAACAAAAGTTGTCGATATGGTGCAAAATAATGATTGAACTTACTTTTGAAGCATTTGCCTCAGGTTTGTCCTCTCCTTATGGTCTTTACGTCTCGAGTCCAAGACATTTACTTTTCCCTCTTCAAGCTGAATATCTAGCAGAATAAAGTGGAAACTGCGCACGCATAACCCGTTAATTGCACTTAACCTCAAGTCAACGAAACAGAGTTGTAAGGAAATAGTATTTCCTTCCTGGTTTGTTGTCCAAGTAACACATTTAGCAAGTTTTTCTCTGCATTGGCGGATTTTTTTAACATGTGTTCACTTATGAAATTTGGGTCAATGAACCCAATGTTATAGATTTGTTGTTTTTTGCATTTGAGGATCTTCAATCTGCATAATATAGTGTGAGGATAATTAATACATGCAATGAACGAGCTGAGCTAGAGACTTAATCACAGCAAAAAATACTTACACACAATAGGAACTGATGATAGTTTTGTCGAAGGCAACTTGATTGAATAACTGAAATATTTATTCAATTTCAACAAACAAAACCTGTTCCCCATTGAAGAAGTGCTCATGTTTAATTCCCACGAAGAGATTGTTGGTCCCGTTCTTGTAGGCTTTCAAGTACTAGTCATGCAATTGTTGCATCATCATTGGTAGACGGACGAGCCCCTCACGTATGACGAGAGGCTTCCTGTTCGCGTATTTTAAGCTTTATACTACCTCAGCCATTTCAAAATGTACCGAGTTGGGTAAGTGATCATCTGTAGTGATAGCGAGACCATCGGCCGCTTTCTCTGGATCATTAGCGATATAGGTAACCAACTTGAGTGGAGGGCACAATTGGAGTTCTTGTTCGCTGAGCTGGGGAATTGTTTTCCCACTTCTTCCGCCACTGCTACGTAAGCTTCCCGACCGCCTCGCTTGATCTTGTGTCTTTTCAATACATCGGTCATAGTTTGATGGCAGCAAAGGCGGTGGTAGTCGCATAAGGGCCTCCAGAGTTTGCTTCGCTTTCACCGGATGTATTTTCTCCTCTATAGGCGGGTGTTTTGGTGCAAGCTGGTGTCTCACTTCTTCAGCCACGGTATTGTTGGTTTCCTCACTAGTCATATCGTAGGGTAACTTGGGAGGAACCTTAAGGCTTGGGCCTGATCGGAATCTCCTCTGTTTTGTACTGCTGCTAGCTCCGGAGCTGCGGTGGCTCTCTTCCGATGTTGCTGAGGCAACAGAGGAGGTAGAGTCCGATGACACGGTAGAGATAGCTGAGGCGAAGGAGGATTATGCTGAGGGTCTCTTCTGTCGGAGTCCGCTGAGGCGGCGAAGTCGGCTGACACGCCGGAGACGACTCGGGCAGCGGAGACGGCTGACGCGGCGGAGTCGACCAACGCACCAGAGACGACTCAAGCAGCAGAGACCGCTAACGCTGCGGAGTTGGCTGACGCACCGGAGATGATAACAAAGGCACCAGGGCCTCCTCCGCCTGAGTCTGATGAGGCGGCGTCCAGTATGGAAGCACGATCTGCTCCTTTCTCCGTAGACATGTAGTCCTTAAGGCATATTGAAGAAGAAGCTCCCCTTCATCTATAGGGTACTCAAACTTCAGCCACTCAAAATCGTCCATTATTTCATCCACCCAACAACGGCAAAGCCAGCTGGAACCGGAGTGCAATGGAAAGTTGCATCAGGTCGAGGAGGTAAGACATAGCCGACCACTGCCTTAAAGGTCAGGTTATGTCATTTTGCCATTAGCTCACAATGCTCCTTATGAGTGATACCATCCATGGGGTAGCGAGGAGCTGTGCTTTCAGGATTAACGAGCTCCATGTAAGCCATGCTGCTTCTCTACTGAGATGGTGGGGTAGCATCATGGGTAGTCTTCAGTAAAGGATCTTCGTGCTGCTGAGATGGTTGGCCGGTAGCTCGCAGGCTCTCAAGTTCCTCTAGTTTCCATAATCTTTCATTCAACTTATGCATTTCGCTTGCTTCCTCTTTCTTCTTTCACTGTCGGCTTCTGTAACCAGTGCGGTCGGGAAACCCAACCTTCCACGAAATGGAGTCTGATGGGCCTCGTGTTCGTCCAGGGTGTTCAGGATCCCCGAGGGCCTTTGACAGTTCGTCCTTCTCTCGGTCGGGAATGAACATCCCTTCCAGCGATTCCTTGTTTGCTTCCCCAAGCTTTGTGATGGGTATTGCAAGTTGAGCTTTCGTCCAGACACACTTCCCTGTTACTGGGTCCAATGTTCCGCCAACCCTGAAGAACCAAGTCCTTGCTCGGTCTGGCCAGTGCAATGTTACTGGTTGGACATCTTTAGCAAGCAGGTCTTGCTCAACTTTGTCCCACGCGGGCCTGGCTTTGCCGTAGCCACCTAACCCCATAACATGGTGATACTCCTTCCTTGCGACATTTTTCTTATTTGTAAGTGACCTGTTCTTACCCTTCTACGATTTCTTTTAGGCCACAAATGCGGGCCAGTGATCTTTCATCTTCACATATTGACCTTTGAATTCTGGCGTCTTGTCTTTCTTGACAAACTTCCTGTTCAATTCTTTCTTCTAGTTCTTGAATAGTTCTTCCATCTTCTTGAAAGCAAACGCCTTGACCTTTCATTTTATAAGTGGATTATTCGGATCCTTCTCTAGCGGTAGGCTGAAATTTCTCATCAGATTGGTCAAAAGATCATCTTTCAGTCTATCGGTGACATAAGAAACTTGAGGGTCCTTCTTCTTATTCCATTCTTGGCAATCAATCGGGACGATGCCCCTAACAGTAACTCCGCACTAATGTATAAATTTCTTCTTGGTCTGGTATGGAGAAATCGGTTGGCCTTTTGGAGAGACTTCTTCTATCGTGAACCTTTCTTCCGGGTCCAACCTTTTCATTGGGCCTCGTCTCCTTACCGAAGTGAAGCTCGATCTGGATGGCTAATTAAAAGAAGAAAGAATTGTTAATATATGTACATACAAAACAATTAATGCATCTAGTCAGCAGAGCATTAATTAATATATACCTCACCGGACTTTGAAGCAGTTATGGCTCCCTTCTCTATTTGATCACCGGAGGTGTCATGATATCCTTTGTCCTCAATTCGATCACCCGAGCCGTCATGATATCCTTCGTCCTCAATTCGATCACCGGAGCCGTCATGGTCTCCTTCTTCCTCACCGGAGCCACCATCCTCTCTTTCCTCACCATCGGTCTCGTTGAGAAATGACAAGCAATTCATATCGATATCACCGGACTCGCGGATTATATCCCCGAACAACTCTTCTTTTTCTAAGTCTCTTTACATAGTTTTTGCACATATTACAACATGGCAATATACAACCATGAGAGATAGAAATTTCACAACTATTACAACAAGGAATCATATGCATATGAGCAAAGGATTAGTTGGAAACATCATGCAAAGTACACGGGTTTTATAACAGCCAGTTCCAGATGATCATCGAGGACTCCCCCCTCATTTCTGATGAGTCATCCTATCTTTCAAGAGAGGATAATTGGCGGACCTCCTCCCCCCTCATCTCGATGTTATCAGGGATTCCCAAGAGAGTTAGGGGTGTTCTAACGGGGATAACATCCGGGAATGTTTTTCCTAAGTGCTACATTCTCGGACAGATGAAACGGAGGGGGCGGTTCCTAAGTGCTTGTGACAAACGAACGGAGGGCATATGTCGAGCATAGTAGATGATCTCCATTAATCTATAGCTAGTTCTAATGGAGATACTTCATATACCTGTTTTACTCTACGCATATGAACATATTCTATATACATTAATCCATCCATCGATACATACATATATACATCCATAAAACCTAAAGTTTGCCACAACATTGCCATCATATGAACAATTCCATCCATCTTGAGCAAAGTTGAGTACATGCCACAACATTCCTTAAGTTTGCCACAACTTTGCCATATAATAAAGGTCAAAAGCTCTAAATTTCATAACTTTGCCACAACAAAAAGTTCTCCAATGAACTCCAAATAAACTCTAAACAGGCATAAATAAACTCTAAACAGGCACAAAAACATAGCAAAGACAAAATGAACACTAATGCAAAAAAATACTTTTTGATTTGCAAAGAGGAGCCATATTGTCCCCAATTGTTTTGACACTACCCACGACATCGGGGTAATGGCGAGGCGACGACGTCGGGCGGGGCTCGGGGACGAACGACGCCGGGGGCGGCGACGAGGCGACGACGTGTGGGGCAACGGCAACGACGACGCCGGGGAAGGGCGAGCCGCTGCCCTTTCGAGCTCCTCTCTAATGCAGGCAGTACATGCCTATCTGACATCCTGTTGGAGCTTCTAGCGTTGCGGACATGCATCTTGGCTCATTTGTGGGTTTCCAGTCGTATGCAGGCCGTCGTGCCTACTAGGCGGGCCTTTTTTCATATATTATGATTTTTAATCTTATTTTATGCATATGTTATTTTTAGTTATATAATTTTAGTTGCATAAATTTTATATAATTTTTTTCCATAAGTATTATTTTTTATTGATTATTTTTAGTTGATTCCTTTTGCTATTCGAGTTTTATAAAAGCTTTTTCGTTTCTATTAAAGCTTGTAACAAAATATACTTTATGAAAATTCATTTTACATTAAAGTTTTCAACAAATAAGTACTTTCATAATTTTGATTAATATTATTTTTATTATTTTTCGCTAATGAAGAATATTATATTTAATTCATTCCTTTTAGTTCATTCTTTTTGCTATTTTTCATTTTCTAACAAAGGGATTTTATTTTTTAAACATATTTTAACTCAAGACTTTTTCTGTATTCAATATGCGTCATTCAAAGCCACATCATCACTTTTTAACCCTTTTCTGAGTTCATTTTCTATTTTTCATGCATTTCAGGATTTATTTTAAGCCAAGATGACCCTGAAATTCCAAAGCACTACAAATGAACTTTGAAATGGTTGAAAATTAGAATTGGTATCATAATGTCACCGACATAGCATGTGCTAAAAAGTTGTGAGGGTTACGGGAAAAACTAGATGCACTCTGTGTATATACTGGACAATCTCATTCAAAGTATCAGGGTTTCGGACGAAAACTCGTCTATTACAAAGGGATTTTACTTTTTAAAACATATTTTAAATCAATTTTTTTCTGCATTCAAAGCCACATCATCACTTTTTAACTCTTTTCTTATTGCATTTGCTTTTTTTCATGCATTTCATGATTTATTTTGAGCTAAGATGACCCTAAAATTCAAAAGCATTGCAAATGATCATAATTTCACCCACATAGCATGTGCTATAATGTTGATAGGGTTGCGAGAAAACCGAATGCACTTCGTATACAAAAAGGAAAATCTCCTTCGAACTATCAGGGTTTCAAACGAAAACTCGTCTATTACAAAGGGATTTCATTTTTTAAACATATTTTAACTCAAGACTTTTTCTGCATTAAATATGCACCATTCAAAGCCATATCATCACTTTTCAATGCTTTTCTGACTACATTTGCTATTTTCAAGCATTTCATAATTTATTTTGAGCTAAGATGACCCTGAAATTCAAAAGCACTGCACATGAACTTTGAAATGGTTGAAAATTAGGATTTTATCATAATTTCACCTACATAGAATGTGCTAAAAAGTTGTGAGAGTTATGGGAAAAACTAGGTGCACTTCGTGTACAAAGTAGATAATCTCCTTCGAAGTATCAGGGTTTGAGACGAAATCACGTCTATTACAAAGGGATTTCATTTTTTAAACATATTTTAACTCAAGAATTTTTATGCATTCAATATGCACCATTCAAAGCCACACCATCACTTTCAACCCTTTTCTGACTTCATTTGCTACTTTTCATGCAGTTCATGATTTATTTTGAGCTAAGATGACCCTGAAATTGAAAAGCACTCCAAATGAACTATGAAATGTTTGCAAATTAGCATGGTATCATAATTTCACCCACATAGCATGTGCTAAAAAGGTGAGAGGGTTACGGTGAAAACTGGATGCACTTCGTGTACAAACAGGACAATCTCCTTCGAAGTATCAGGGTTTTAGATGAAAACTCGTCTATTACAAAGGGATTTAATTTTTAAAAACATATTTTAACTCAAGACATTTTCTGCATTCAATATGCACCATTCAAAGCCACATCATCACTTTTCAACCCTTTTCTGACTTCATCATCACATTAAAACCAAAATACAGTAGTGATCAAAAGTTATAGAGGAAAAAATAAATACATAAAGTTCATACATAGTTCTCATAGAACAACATATTGCTCTCTAGAACATCTAATTAAAACATAAAGTTCATACACAGTTCATAGATAGTTCTCACAAATACATAAAGTTCAGACATAGTTCTCATAAATTGAAACTAACATACAACTATGTAAAACATTTAAATACAACAACAAATGCGATCATAATCGCAACTAAGGTACCAATTAATCCAACAGCATAATGATACCAAGCCTTATTATCAATGACATATTTTCTTATCTTTCTAATCTTCAAGCGTGCAACTCCAATTTTATCTTCTCCTCCTCAATTATTTTCATTTTTTCTTTCAAATCCTTGTTTTCTTTTCCAACTAAATTTAACCTCTCGACAAGGTTGGAATTTCATGTTCACTTACCTCCTAGATAAACACATCTATGTCACGTTGGTCGGTATAATTGTCATAAACACTAAATGGAACAAATAGTTATAAAAGATAATATACCACATCCGAATCATTGACCGGACGAGGGCCGACGTGGGCGGAAGCCATAACCATGGACCTATATAACTGCAAACAATAATAAAAGTAAAAATTTATACAAGTATCTATGTAAATCATACAAGTATGAACTATTTTATATTCAAAAGAAGATAAGAACAAGAGGCTCACCATGGTTGTGTCGGTGACGAGATCGACGCGGGTGATCAAAGAAGGTGAAGACGTGGATGGAACGTGACGGATCGCCAAACCTAGACAAATCTTGAGGAAAATGGAGCTTCGAGGTCGAGCTTGGAGAGGATAAAGCTTAAGGGGGGCTATGGCATTTCATCGAACACCTCGTGTGCATAGGTGGTAAGAGCAGAGCAGCACGCACCTCCACGCGCCGGTCAGCCAAAAAAAACAGAGTGAGCGGGCTGGGGCAACATATATATAGGTATCTCTTTAGTCGCAGTTCCATCCACAAACCGGGACTAAAGGGGCTGGGCCAGGAGCGAGGCCCTTTAGTCCCGGTTCGTGTGTGGAACCAGGACTAAAGGGGTCATACGGACCGGGACTGGTTCCTGCCGAGGCCCGGGCGGCGCCCTGGCCTCATGAACTGGGACTGATGCACCCATTAGTTCCGGTTCGTAACACGACCAGGACTAATGCATTATTCTGACCCGTTTCAAAACCTTGTTTTCTACTAGTGTCAAATGGGTATTTGGGTGTAATGTCTTGCCATATTTTACTTTGTTGTGGCCTGAAAGTATCTACTCTGTTGTGATCTATGACTATGTTCTTTGTGTTATCACTTATCACCAAGTTTATGGTGCTCCATGTTTGTTGATGCCAAAAAGTTATGTTTTAGTTGAGAAAAGGAGGAATACTTCCGGCCTCTGCATCAGAAAGATGAATGTGACCAAAAAGTCATGTAGAGGAAATTTTTACATAACATTATTTCTTTAAATATGGACTAATATTGGTACACCAAGGTTTATATAAATACTAATAAGCAAACGTTGCAAGTGGCTAAAGCTACAGTAAGATTCAAACCATATTGTCCATGGCTAAAATCTTAACATTCTGGGTTTCCAACCAACGGCTTTACAAAATCATGTCTTAAGGTTAAATGACTTCAATTCAAGAAACCTACTCATTGTTCTACCATATTTCAGATAAATTTGACAAACTTCTGTGATGGCGAGTATTACGATGAGTTTCGATTTTGCGCAATGATGAATCATTGAGGACATATTTTTATACCATAGGTGGGAAATGGATACACGTCAGAGTTCCTTTTACATATCAAGGAAGTGAAAAGTACTTCCGTTGGGAGTCCAAAAGCCAAATTCTAATTTGTGAGGCCAAGGAGACCCATAAGTATTTCCACACTAAAGTTTCACCTTAAAAGACAATCTCAAACATTTTAAATGGTGCTGATACCTATTTTTCTTTCATTTTGATTTACCCGAACATGAATAGTGGTATCTGTTATGAAATTATTTTGGATTGTGTTATTTTATCCTCAGAAATTTGGTGGTATATGTGAGATTCATGCTACAATAATTCTTTTTTGCTTATCTGGCTGTAGTGATTAAATGGTGTGGACTACGGGTGTAACCACCGATTTGGTGTACGGATCACTTGTTGAGATGCTTCATCAAACATTTCTGAATTCCTCACTTTGGCTCTATGTTTACTTGATAAACTTATCAAGCTTTGAGACTTCAGAACTTGTCTGTTTGAGCAGCTTGATTTTCTATATCTTGGCCAAAGTGACGCCCATAGAAAGTTGATCAATATGTACCTACTTTTGAAATTATTGTCTGGAGTGAACAGTTTCGTGTTTATCCTCTGTAAAACTAAAACGTTACACTTACATCTGGATTACTCTATGAGTGCAGTTATAGTCTTCTTAACTGTACCATTGCACTAGCATTTTCTCATCTGATTCTAGGCACTGGATGGCTTCTCACAATCCCATGAAAACTTTGCAGTTGCTACTTTAAGTTGTACATTGTGAAGATGAGGAATGGTGGGTTCCTTTCATCATATGGTGAGTTGCTTTATAGCACTAATGGGATATTGTCTGAACTATGCAGGTTTGGGAGATATTGTGTGAACTATGAAGGTATGTATTTATATTGGCTTATACTGTCAAAGATAGTTCCGTACAAGAACTCCTAAAATAAAACTATTTACATATAGTACTATTTTGATTGTGTTGCAAATTTGTATCAGTTATTATCATAAAGTAGATATATGTGGCCATTTTATCTTTAACATGAGAGCCTCTAGCTGATAGCCTTTTTTTCTTCTTTATAATAAAGGTGCAGCACCTGCAGATAGTCATTTTTTCTTCTGTAAAATAAATGGTGCAACACCTGATTATTCTTCAAGGAAGGAATCAAGTGACATAAACTTTTGACACTTGACAGTAAAATGCACTTTATTTCCATGTTAACTTGATACATTCAGTCTTATGTGGCTTGATCCAGATTATGCGGCATGGCTACAGACATTCTCCTATGTACATTCTCTAAGCCTGGACCGAACTACATCATATCTTCCAATTAAGCCCTCTTTAGGAGATCATGGTAGCCCTCCCAGTATATCTTAATTTTTTAGCTCACAATGTATACATAGTCTAACATAAGTTTAAGGGAGTGCCTCTAACTCAGACGATTGAAAAATACTTTGGTCTCAGTCACCTCTTACGTCAGCCCATGTGTGGGGCCCTTTTTCTTTTCCATGGTCGTATATGTGTCACGTTGTTGCGTTGTCCTTTTTGTGGGCTGAGCCCTTTGTTTTTTCATTGCTTGGTTGTTTTGTTATACGAGGGAACAGACAACCTGTGGTCGTTATTCTCAAAAAAAAAAACTGTGGTCGTTCGTGGGTTGGTTTTGGAAGGATTTTTCTTTGTTTCTTTTTCTTTGTTGGATAGCAACATTTTTCTAGAACGAGGACAACAACAACTAGGATGAGCCAGTGGCATCAGGCCATGATTGATGGTTTCATGCCACATATCATTATTTTTCAAATAATTTGTCTAGAAAAATATGTTAAACAATGAAAAACAATATGTGCTTGAAATGTACTGTGTACATCACGTCACAGTGCATTTTTTAATTAGAAAATTTCTAGCAGTGGCAGGCAGAGCATAATTTAGTGCATACTTTAGTAGTTAATGTCCATCACTACTAACCAGTTAGCAGTAGCGGGCATGTACCCACTACTAGTAGCCTTTTAACAGTGGCGGGAGGTCAGTTAGCCTGCCCCCTAGTCTGCCACTGATGGCTATTTTGCATCCGCCACTATTAGGCATTTTTGCAATAGTGCCTCCCCCATCCTCGGTTTGTCTTGTAGTTGCGGTTGGGTGTAATGGGTTGCAGTTACGGTCGGGTCGGAATGGTTGCAACTATATATGAAAGGAAAACCCAAAAAAGAAAGGAAGCCCTCCACCACCCCCAGTTGCGGTTGGGTGTGATAGGTTGTAGTTGCGGTCGGGTCGGGGCGGCTGCAACTACTACAAGAAAGGAAAACCTAAAAAGAGAAAGGAAGCCCTCCTCCACCCCCAGTTGCGGTTGCACTTTACATCTTGCAATTGTGGTTGGGTGTGATGGGTTACAGTTGCGGTCGGGTCGAGGCGGTTGCAACTACTATAAGAAAGGAAAACCTAAAAAAAATAAAAGAAGCCCTCCCCCACCCCCGATTGCGGTCGCACTTTACATCTTGCGGTTGAGCTTGGGGCGGTTGAGACTACTATAAGAAAGTAAAACCCAAAAAAGAAAGGAAGCCCTCCCCCACCCCCGGTTGGGGTCGCACTATACGTCTTTGAAGGTGCAATTGGGTGTGATGGGTTGCAGTTGTGGTCGGGCCGGTGTGGTTGCAACTAGGAAAACCTAAAAAAAAAGCACTTCCCCATCCCCGGTTGCGGTCGCACTATACATCTTGCAGTTTTGGTTGGGTGTGATGGGTTGCAATGGCAGCCAGGTTGGGGCGGTTGCAACTACTACAAGAAAGGAAAACCTAAAAAAGAAAGAAAGACCTACCCATCAACGGTTGCGGTCATACTATACGTCTTGCAGTTGCGGTTGGGGTGATGGGCTGGAGTTGTGGCCGGATCGGGACGGTTGCAACTACTACAATAAAAGGAAAACCTAAAAAGAAAGGAAGCCCTCCCGCACCCCCGGTTGCGGGCGTATTATATGTCTTGCAGTTGTGGTTAGGTGTGATGGGTTGTAGTTGCGGTCGTATAGGGATGGGTGCAACTACTACAAGAAAGGAAACCCTAAAAAAGGAAGCCCTTCCCCACCCACTGTTGGTCTTGCAGTTGCGGTTGGGTGTGATGGGTTTCCGTTGCGACTGGGTTGGAGTGGTTGCAACTACTACAAGAAAGGAAGCCCTAAAAAAATGAAAGGAAGCCCTCCCCCACACCCGGTTGCGGTCGCATTGTACCTTTTGCAGTTGTGGTTGGATGTGATAGGTTGCAGTTGCGTCCGGGTCAGGACGGTTGCAACAACTACAACAAAAGGAAACCTAAACAAGAAAGTCAGCGTTTAGACCACTAAACTGGAAGTCCGGAATGAACTTCATACATTCAACTATACACATCCACTACATACCTACGTCATGTGCTTTGAAATTCATGTAGCTTCTAGACAAGTGTTCAAACTCGTCCTTTGCAGAACACGGGATGATCTGATCAAACAAACAACGGAAGACAACAAAAACATCAACCAACACAGATGAACTAAAAATCACCAGAAAAATATACAAACAAAACAAGAGGACAAAAAGATACATCGCAAAACAGAGGAGAACAAAAAAACTACTGTTGTAGTTTGCGTTGGCATCACGAACAAAAGATTCCAAAAGCTACAATCATTGTCATTCTGGCAGTATGAATGGCAAACTGGCACACCATCCCTGCATGGGACAAAAAAATAGAGAGATACCAAAACACATATGGTATGAGGGATCATAGTAGTCAGACTAGACAAAACATAAAATTTATGTTAGATTTTCAACAAAAGTGAATTATTTTCTTCTAGATTTGCTTCTTTTTGGAGCAATAGCTGCTAAGGCCATATCAATGTGGAATACAATACTCATTCTGAAACCCTCCTGATATCATAAAACTGAATATATTTTGACTAATGAGCATTTATCATAATGGATCATAAAAATGAAAAATTCTAAAACTATATTGCGTGTCAAAACACTGGATTTTTAACCTTACATAGCAAAAAATGGACACTTCAAATAACACTTAATCTATCCCTGGAAACAGTTTGGCAACAACAAAAAAAGGGATGCTATATGCTCAGCTGGGTTTCAAAAAACAAACATGGATTGCAGACATGTTAGGGAACATGAATAAAGAATCTCAGGAAGCGCAATACAATAATACTATATTCATAGTCTAACAAAGCACCCAGCAAAAAGCAAAACACTACAATGTCATTTATTTTTACACAACACGATAGCACTGATTCGATTAGTGTGCATCAAAGAGTGGAGCGTAACTTGGAGAAGTGCATCCATGAACCCGAGTATATATGAACCCACTTTGAAAAACATATTTAAAAATGACAAAAAATTCTGAAAAAAATATGTGCTGATGTCTTCATATTCTATGTGTGTGCAGAAAGTTAGATAGAAAAACAACTTTTTTTGTGGCATGTGTAAAAAAGACAAAACATACTGTCGTGAAACGGTATTTAGAAGCACTAAAATTTGTTTTTTTTTGTAGAGACAAAACAAAAGAACTTATTTTCACAAAACTTTGTGCCGCGGACATATTTGTGCGAACATGTATGCACAAAATTTTGTTTCAATTTTTTGACATTACAAAATGTGTTTGAAGTATAATTTTGAAAAACATGTTTATGTGTACCCGTATTCAGGAAATCCACACTCGCGTAACTTGGTTCTATGTTGACTCAGTTTAGAACATTCACCAAACGAGATCCCTAATTAGTATATAAAGGAGTACATGTTAACTAATTAGTACTACAAGTTGCAGCAGATTCACTAATTAGTTGAGCAGAAAAAAGTCACAACACTTTTTTTAGAAGAAACATGCCTGGGCTGTGCATAAAAAACGGCTGTGACCGGGCTGCAATCCTCGTCGGCTAAAACGACTGCGACAAAAAAAAGGCGACGAGCTAAACAACAAATGGGCCTTATCGCTACGAGCTGGTCACCTCCGCAAAACACGAACCCCAAAGCAACGTACTCTGATGGCTGACAAAGTGAATGAGACCAATTTATTTCTCAGCTAAATGAGTTTTAGCAAAATCGTAACTTTAAATGCAGTATAAGCCCGAATGTAACACAGTTCCATTTCTGTACTGACTTCAGCTGGAAAATAAATTACCAAGCTCGGATCACTTAAGTACCAAATAGGAAAAGAAATGATATAACTGCTCACTAAGTGACAGAAACCATAAGTCCACGACACATAGTTTGTTGCAACTGCATCACACACTGTAGGGGGTGCAATAGATTGACTCGGTCATGCACAGACAAATAAGACACATGTCTTCAACATAACACCGTAATGGGGATGGTCAATGAAAAAACACTACAAAGGAAACGGTGCAGCAACGCGTGCGATTGCTTCTAGTAATAATATAACAGAGTATTAAAGCTACTAAGCAAGAGCCATTCACGTGCATTCTCAGTTCTGGCCGAGGCCTCTTACTAGGCCGACACGTGCAGGCTTAGTTCTCCTTGTTTCTTGAATTTTTTTACTGCTAGCAGGGATTTACCGCTGAAGGCCCAAGCACTCGAAATATCTGGACGCAAGGCGTATCCGCAGCTCAGCCTCCTTCTTCCTTCTTCACGCAAAGGAACAGGGGGCTAACGAGAGACAGAGAGAGGAGGGAGAGAAAAAGGGACCGCGCCGCACCGCCACGTCCACTCGCCGATCCCTCGCCGTCTCGCCACCGTCCGTCGCCGCCATCGACGCACCTTCCATGGCCATGGTTTGATCTGGTCGCTGGTCGCTCCATCCCCACCATAGCCTCTCCTCTCCTCTCCATCCCCATCTTGCCCTATCCTCTGTCATCCCTTTCATCCTCCTCTTAGACAGGGTAGATCGTCTTAATCTCCTCTACGGTCGCCCGAAGCAACTCCGGCACAAACTCTAGCCACCATTGTCTCCATTGTGATGGCGGATGCCGGAGTGCAGCACTGAAGGTCGTGGAACAAGGAGGCGCTACCGTTGGTGCTGGACCGAGGTTGATGACGCGCGGCACACGACCGCGGTGCAGGTTGAGCTAACACCCATCTGACAATGCGCCTCTACCCTTCAATTTTCACTAAATTCAAAAAATGCATGGCTAAATATAGTGTTATTGTGTATTGACAAAACCTAGGATTTTGCAATTGATCATGTTGTAGTCGAATAAAATAGTTTTTTATCATAACTGACAAAGTTATATGGTCTTGCATCTTCTTACTCTTTAAGACTAGATCCATTGAGAAGTGAAGAAAGAAAGGAACAAGATATGTGAAGCCTCTGCATCCCTTATCAGTATGCAAAAAGGTGAACAATGATTAATTGCTCAGTATTGGAGCAATCATGCTAATTGTGTGAGGTTTGGAAGGAAACACGCTGCAGCTACAAATATTGGTTTCACATAAAATTTGTTGGCTTAGCAGCATTGCAGCTTTCCATTGATTGGTACACATCCTCGCCATCTGTTTACTGCTCTCAATGACTTTACCCTGAAAAAGAAAAGCCTCATATATAATGTTGATATCGTATTTGTACCTCATTCCCTATTTTTATTGTTTGGCAAACATACATGTCAATTGTTAAGGATTACTTAATCATGTTGCTGCAATATGGGTAGAGGAGACATATTCCTGGTGGATATTGCATATTGGTTCTATTTTGTACATCTGAATTTAATGTACAGTCATATTGTTTATACCATAAAAGGTAATATTTTATTCTCTTCTACTGGTTTACACTTTCTTTGTATTATGTATTGCCAGTTTACATTCTTTGTGATTATTTACACAATCTTTTCATGCATTTGTTATCTTTTCAACAAGGGGATGTGAGGAGCTTTATGATTCGAAAATACTCATAGAGACCTTTGCCAGTTATCTGAATTAACTTGATTGAAGCAAATCAACCCAGTTGTTCCTTTCATTTTTTTGTTTGGATAAATAAATAAATGTACGATGTTGTTTTCCAAGATGTTTACTGTTGAGGTTCTTTACACTCCACTTAAAATGCTGCACATGGTGCTTATGGATTTCTTCCAGTTAGATCTGTTTGGTTGTGTCTCTATCACATTCCTTTCCCTGGAGGTTCTTTTCTATAATGAATTGTTGCTAGTTACAGTAGCATATATATCATCTCTTTGGTTGTATAGCACTAGAAAACTTGAAAGAGGCAATTGGTTTGGTATGTTTACCCACTAAACACATATTCCCTCTGTCAGAAAGGACTCTACTTATTTCACCTGTTATGCATCTTATACTTCTAATAATTTAATGACTGACACCTTATTCCTTCATGTGTGCTTTGATGACCAGTACTGCAGTGCTCTCCAGTTATTCAAAAAAATTCAAAGGTAAGCTCCTTATCACGCTTCTTGCTTTAATTTCTCCACTTGTGTGTCAGTTATGTTGATTAGGATTTGTTACTTCGAGTCTGAATCCAATCTTTTCATTATAAGATTAAGCCACATTTCTTGCTTAATGTCGTCCATATTATATTCAGGAAAATTAGGATCTATGTATGTATTACTTGGTAGTGGTTTGCTCTGCTTATCGAGGTTTTCTTTTGCTACCTACGTTTTTTATTTTGTGTGATGATGATCGACATTCGTCCTATAACTTAATTCTCTCTATTTAATTATGCTCATAGGTCACAGTTTCATTCCAGTAAACATTCATTCTTTAGCAGCTTGAGGCCACTAGCCTTGCTTGCTAAGGAGAAACATATCTCTGAACATTTTTTTACAATTGTCATGTTCTTCAAGATTATTTCGAAAACATTTTCCATGTCTTTCACCTTCCAGGTTGTTTCCAGTTTGTCTATTTGAGTTCTGGTTTGTTGCAAGGAAGAGCATGTAAAAAAAAAGCATCAAGTGGGAACTACACTAGTAGAAAACAGGTCTTTGGTCCAGCCTGAAAAGCCCTTTAATCCCGGTTCACTCACGAACCGGGACCCATGGGGGCATCGGTCCCAGTTCGTGAGGCTAGGTCGCCGGCCGGGCCTCGTGGTCCATTGATCCCGGTTCGTCTGACCCCTTTGGTCCCGGTTCCAGACACGAACCGGGACCAATGAGCCACGCTCCCGGTCCACAACCATTGGTCCCGGTTTATGGGTGGAACCAGGACCAAATGTTGTCCTTCAGTCCCGGCTCCAACCACAAACCGGGACCAATGGTTTGGCCTATATATACCCCCTGCCCGCGAGCAGAGCAGTGCACTGCTCGGTTTTTTTGGCCGGTCGTGGGAGAGCTTTGTGGTGCTCTAGCTCACCTCTATGCACATGAGGTGTTCGATGAAATGCCCGAGCCACACTTAAGCTTTCTCCTCTGAAAGCTCCATGTCCAAGCTCCATTTTCCTCAAGATTTGTCTAGGTTTGGCGATCCGTCCTGTCCCGTCCCCGTCCTCAACGCCGTCAATCGTCCGCGCCCATCTCGGCACCGGCACCACCCTTGTTAGCCTCTTCTTCTTAACTTCTTTCTAAAAGAAAAAAAAATCTTACTTGTATGATTTACATAGATACTTCTGTAATTTTATTACTTTGATTATTGTTTGTTATTATGTAGTGCGATAGTTTTGTTATCCGCCTTCGTAGGCCCTCGTCCTGTATATGATGCGGTATATATTATCTTTTATAACTATTTGTTTTATTTAGTGTTTATGACAATTATGCCGACCAACGTGACATTGATTTTTTTAATCTAGGAGGTATGTGAATCGGAAATTCCAACCCACATAGAAATTCTTGTCGAGAAGTTAAATTTGGTTGAAAAAGAAAACAATGACTTGAAAGAAAAAATACAAAGAGTTGAAGAGGAGAAGATGAAGTTGGAGTTGCATGTTGCCGATGTCGTCGACGATCACAAGATCAAGATGGATGCAATGCGCTTGAAGATTAGAAAGATTAGAAAATATGTCATTCATACTGAGGCTTGATGTCATTATGCCATTGAATCAATTAGTACCTTAGTAGCGGTTATGATCGCATTTGTTGTTGCATTTGATTTTTTTACATAGTTTCAATGTATGTTTTAATTAGATGCTCTAGAGAGCTATATGTTATTCATTAATAAGAACTATGTATGAACTGTATGTATTTATTTTCGTCACTATTGTAATTTGCTTTAATGTGATGATAAATTTCTATTAATTTGGTCACTTCACTATTCATGATATGTTGTAATGGTTTTTAATACATTTTATTATATAACTCACGCAGATGAACCGGTAATGGATGTACGGCGACCGACGCACCTCCGAGTATATTAAGGGCCTGCATTATTTTCTCGAAGCGGCTTAGGCAAACAAGCAGAATGGTTTTATGCATTGTCCATGTACTATCTGTGAGAATACGAAGGCAAACAAGCAGAATGGTTTTATGCCACACTATAATGTTTGGACCAAGCATGGAGAAAAAGGTGTTATGATGGAAGACAACGAAGAAGAAGAGGATGATGACAACTACCCGCCCCCTGAATATGGTGATGCTGCAATGGGGGAAGCTGAAGATAAAAAGAAACCAGACGATGTGCTTGGTGATGATCTTCGCCGGGTCATTGTTGATGCAGAGAGAGAATGCGAAAGTGAAAGGGAGAAGTTGAAGTTCGATCGCATGTTACAGGATCACAAAAAAGGGTTGTACCCAAATTGTAAAGATGAAAACAGAAAGCTCGGTACCACACTGGAAATGCTGCAATGGAAGGCAGACAATGGTGTATCTGAGAAGGGATTTAGTTCGCTACTGAAAATAATGAAGAAGAAGCTTCCAAAGGATAACGAATTGCACGACAGTATGTATGAAGCAAAGAAGGTTCTATGCCCTCTAGGATTGGAGGTGCAGAAGATACATGCATGCCCTAATGACTGCATCCTCTACCGCGGTGCGTACGAGGATTTGAACGCATGCGCGATATGCGGTGCATTGAGGTATAAGATCAGAAGAGATGCCCCTGGTGACGTTGAGGGCCAGCACACTGGGAAGAGGGTTCCTGCCAAGGTGATGTGGTATGCTCCTATAATTCCACGGTTGAAATGTCTGTTCAGAAACAAAAAGCATACCGAGTTGATGCAATGGCACATAAAAGACCGTAAGAAAGACGGGAAGTTGAGAGCACCCGCTGACGGGTCGTAGTGGAGAAAGATCAAGAGAAACTGGAGCGACTTTACAGGTGACCCAAGGAACGTATGGTTAGGTTTAAGTGCAGATGGCGTTAATCTTTTTGGGGAGCAGAGCAGCAAGCATAACACATGTCCTGTGACTCTATGCATGTATAACATTCTCCTTGGTTGTGCATGAAGCTGAAGTTCATTATGATGCCAGTGCTCATCAAAGGCCCTAAGCAACCCGTCAACGACATTGATGTGTACCTAAGGCCATTAGTTGATGAACTTTTACAGCTATGGAAAGGGAGAGGTGTACGTGTATGACATGCGAATGAACAAGAGGAATTGGACCTACATGCATTGCTGTTTGTAACCATTAATGATTGGCCTGCTCTCAATAACCTTTCAAGACAGACAAACAAGGGATACCACGCATGCACACACTATTTAGATGACACCGATAGTATAAATTTGGACAAATGCAGGAAGAATGTGTACCTGGGGCATCGTCGATTTCTTTCGACCAACCATCAATATTGAAAGAAAGGAAAGCATTTCAAAGTTGAGGCAGATCACCGGAAGAAGCCCGCCCTCCGTACTGGTGATCACATACTTAATACGGTTAATGATTTACAAGTAATCTTTCGAAAGGGTCCTGGCGGACTATATGTTCCGACTGACGATGCGGGACGCGCAGCCATGTGCAATCGACGTGATGCACGTGACGAAGAATCTTTGCCTGAACCTGCTAGGCTTCTTGGGAGTGTATGGGGAGACAAAAGATACATCAAAGGCACGCGAGGAACAATAATGTGTGCATGAAAAAGATGGCATGCATCCAGAGCAGTATGAAGGTCCGGCCAGCTACGCTCTTACAAAAGAAGAGAAAGAAATCTTCTTTGAATGCTTGCTCAGTATGAAGGTCCCGTCTGGCTTCTCGTCGAATATAAAGGGAATAATAAATATGGCAGAGAAAAAGATCCAGAACCTAAAGTCTCATCACTACCACATGATTATGACGCATCCGCTTCCGGTTGCATTGAGGGGGCTTCTACCGGAAAATGTTCGATTAGCCATTGTGAAGCTATGTGCATTCCTCAATGCAATCTCTCAGAAGGTGATCGATCCAGAAATCCTACCAATGTTATGGAGTGATTTGGTGCAATGTCTTGTTAGTTTTGAGTTGGTGTTCCCACTGTCCTTCTTGAATATCATTACGCACGTCCTAGTTCATCTAGTCGACGAGATTGTCGTTCTGGGCCTTGTATTTCTACACAATATGTTCGCCTTTGAGAGGTTCATGGGAGTCTTAAAGAAATATGTTCGTAACCGTGCTAGGCCAGAAGGAAGCATCTCCATGCCCCATCAAACAGAGGATGTCATTGGATTTTGTGTTGACTTCATTCCTGATCTTAAGAAGATTGGTCTCCCTCAATCGCGGTATGAGGGGAGACTGGCTGGAAAAGGCACGCTAGGAGCAAACTCAATAATATGTAGGGAGGGGCATTCTTGGTCTCAAGCACACTACAGAGTTCTACAAAATTCTACCTTGGTGACCCCGTATGTCGATGAACACAAGAATATTCTATGATCCAAACACCCGGAGCAGTGTGACGACTGGATTACATATGAACACATCAGGACTTTCGGCAGTTGGTTGCAAACACGTCTCATGGGTGACAACACTATTTCTGATGAGTTGTACTCGTTGGCCAGGGGTCATCTTCGACTATATTGACTTACAAAGGGTACGAGATAAATGGGAATACATTTTACATGATCGCCCAGGATCAAAAGAGCACCAACCAAAATAGTGGTGTCCACTTTGATGCAACAACCAGGAGGGGAAATGACACATATTATGGTTACATAGTGGACATATGGGAACTTGACTATGGACATGATTTCAAGGTCCCATTGTTTCAGTGCAAATGGGTCAATCAATAAGGAGGCGGGGTACTTGAAGATCCACAGTACGGAATGACAACAGTGGATCTGAACTATCTTGGGTACACAACCATTCGTCCTAGCCAATGATGTGGCGCAGGTTTTCTATGTGAAGGACTTGTCTACCAACCCGAGAAAAAGAAAAGATACGGATGCGAATACATCATACGATGAGCCAAAGCGCCACATAATTCTTTCAGGAAAAAGAGACATCGTGGGATTGGAGGGCAAGACAGACATGTCTGAAGATTATGAAAAGTTTCATGAAATTCCTCCCTTCAAAGTCAAGGCTGACCCAAGCACCCTGTTAAACGATGAAGATTATCCATGGTTACGGCGCAATAAGCAAAGAACACAAGAGAAGAAAAAGTGAGGACTTTCTCTCCACAACTATATCATTGCAGTTACATGTGAAGAAATGAAATGCCTTTTCTAACACATGAGTTTTCGTCCGAAACCCTGATACTTCGAAAGAGATTGTCTATTTCGTACACGAAGTGCATCCAGTTTTTGCCATAATCCTCTCAAATTTTTATACCATGCTATGTGGGTGAAATGATGATACCATGCCAACTTTCAACCTTTTCAGAGTTCATTTATAGTGCTTTTCAATTTCCGGGTCATTTAGCTCAAAAAATTAGTAAATGCATGAAAAATACCAAATGAAGTCAGAAAGGGTTGAAAATTGATGATGTGTCTTTGAATGGTTCATTTTGAACACACAAAAAGTCTGGAGCTCAAATAAGTTCAAAAAATGAAATCCCTTTTATAACAGATGAGTTTTCATCCAAAACCGTGATACTTCAATAGAGATTGTCCATTTTGTACATGAAGTGCATCCTATTTTTGCCATAAGCTTCACAAATTTTTCGCACATGCTATGTGGGTGAAATGATGATACCATAACAACTTTCAACCTTTTCAGAGTTCATTTCAAGTGTTTTCCAATTTCAGGGTCATTTAGTTCAAAGAATGAACTAATAGCAAACAGAATAAACTGAGAAGCTTTTACAAAACTATGCAAGTAAAATTGTCAAAGTATTTTTTTTCTTCAAAAAATCAATAGAAAAAAGAATATAATGATAAAACACACTGGAAAAAACAAAACAAAAATAAATAAAGAAAAAACAAAACAAAAATAATGGAAAAAGGTCTTTGGTCCCGGTTGGTGCCACCAACCGGGACCAAAGGTGGGCATTGGTCCCGGTTCATTCAACCAACTGGGACCAAAGGTCTCTGCTTCCTGCCCTTTGGGCTAATGAAAAGAGACCTTTGGTCCCGGTTCGTGCCATCAACTGGGACCAAAGGTCTCTACTTCCCGCCCTTTGGGCTGACGAAAAGAGATCTTTGGTCCCGGTTGGTTGCACCAACCGGGACTAAAGGTTGGCATTGGTCCCAGTTGGTGCCACCAACCGGGACCAATACTTATTGTATATAAGCAACACTTGTGAAATTTCGCAGTTTTCATCGCCACTTCGCCCGACACTGCCGAGCTCCTCGACACCGCCAGGCTGCCCTGACATCGTCCACCGCCCACGCCCGCGCCAGCGCCACGCCCCTGCCCTGTTGTCGCCGGCGCCAGCGCCCTTGCGGCCCCCGAGCGCACGGCCTTGCCCTGCCCCCGATCCCGTGCCCCTGTCCCGCCCCCAAGCGCGCCCGGCCGCGCCCCTGCCCCGGCCGGCCCCCGCCGACGCCGGTGCCACGCCCCTGCCCCGTCGTCGTCATGCCCTCCTCGTCCCCGCTATCGCCGGCACCGTCGCCACGCCCTCACCGCCCCCGCCGTTGTCGTCGCCTTCGCCGACCTTCTCGCTGTGAGCCGCCACCGCCCCGGCTCTGTGCAATTTTTTTATATATATGTTGATTTTTTTATATGATGAATGTTTTTGTTCATATATAATGCATATCTGTATGTGGCTATATGTATGTATGGATGGATGTATTTATGATGTTTTTTATTCATAGCATTTTTTTGTTCATATATGTGGCTATATGTATTTTTTTGTTCATATATGTATTTTTTTCATGTATGGATGTGGCTATGTATGTATGGATGGATAGCATTTTTTCCATGTATGTCGCGGTCGCCCTCGATCTCCTACCCCCTCCCACCCCTATCCGACAAACACTCGAGGCCACACAAACCCCTAGAAGAAAACTCCGGTAAATTCGACATGAGGGGGGGACATCGGACATATCGGGCGACCAACTCTCGAGGCCACGCAAACCCTAGAAAAAAAGCGTTGTCGATCTCCTACCCCATCCCGCCCCTACCTGACAAACTCCCGAGGCCACCCAAACCCCTAGAAGAAAACTCCGGTAAATTCAACATGAGGGGGGACGTTGGACATATCGGGCGACCAACTCTCGAGGCCACCCAAACCCTAGAACAAAGAGAGTTGTTGTTGATCTACCCCCTCCCCGATAACTTCGACATCAGGGAGGACGTCGGAGATGCATGAGAGAGAGGCAGTATGCTCGCCTGACCAACTATCGGGGCCACCCAAACCCTAGAAGAAAGAGCGTCGTTGTTGTCTGCCCCTCCCAGATAACTTCGACATGAGGGGAGACGTCGGACGCCAGACATGAGTGGTGAGCATCATTGTCGTATACCCCCCTCCCCGATAAATTCAAGGGGTGAGCGTCGTTGTCATATAGAAAACTCCGATAATATAGATTTATCAAGAATGCCCCTATTATGGATGTGCACAAGTTGATCCAATTTTTTTTCTGATCCCATCTATATATATATTCTTCTATACGTCATGTTGTGTGTCAAAGTATTCAAGAAATCCATGGCTTCATCATTAGCCGGAAGTAACCGGCGTATGATGCTACGAAGATCTTCAAAGTTGTTTTGGAACGGAGTTCTGGATAGAATAATTATCTTTTGGTACAAATTTTAGCAACGGCCTTCCAAATAGCGATATTCGGAAGGCTCTTTCTGAACTTCGTACCAAAAAGCTAATTATCCTATCTGGGACTCCGTTCCAAAACAATTTTGGAGAGCTTCTTACTATTATGCGTCTGTTACTTCTGGCTAATGATGAAGTCATGGTTTACTTGAATCTTTTGACACAAGACAACATGACATATAGAAGGGTAGATGAGATCAGGAAAAATATGGACCATTTTCTACACATCCAGAATGGCGTCATTTTGTTAAATCCCTAAAAGGTTAAGAGAATCCCCTCTCACCCGACAAAACCCTAGAAGCGTCGAGGGCCACCCCTAACCCTGGAAGTGTTGTCGAGGCCACCCCAAATCGTAGAGAAGTATATTAATTGCCATGGTTTAATATTTGCAGAAACTATGGATCAAAGAGACTTGGAACAAGAACAGTTCTTGGGGGACATAATCTGAGGCGGTCCTGATGCTGTCTTGTCGTTTCTCAACGACACCGATGGTCTTGAAGGAGAGGATTACTGCTCCAGTGATCGAACAATGGAGGAGGAAGGACATGATCATGATGGCTCTGGTCACCGAATGCCGGAGGAACAAGGAGACCATGGTGAGTGCTCTCGTGAACGAACGGAGGAGGGAGATGTTGCAAAGTCCGGCGAGGTATATATATTAATTAATCATGTGCTGACTAGCTAATTGATGCATTAATTGTTTTGGTATGTACATATATTAACTCTTATTTCTTCTTTTATATAGCCCTCCAGATCGAGCCAAACTTCGATAACGAGACAAGGCCCGAAGAGAAGGTTGGGCAAGGAAGAAAGGTTCACGATCACAACACTCGCGGACGATGGCCTATCGATTGAACCAAAGCGGACCAATGACGCATTTGCTACTCAGTGTGGAGCTATTGTTAGGGATAGCATCCCGGTGAAAATCAACCAATGGAATAAGCCTAAGGACAACAACCCTGAAATTTCTTATGTCACCGATAGACAGAAAGATCATCTTTGGTCCTCGCTAAAGGCAAATTTCACCCTTCCGCCAGAGGAGGATCCAAATAACCCAGTTATAGAGCTACTGGTCAACGCGTGTGCTCTTAAGAAGATGGCAGATCTATTCAGGAGGTGGAAGAACTAGTTGAAATTTAAGGTTTGTCAACAAAGGGACGACTCCAAAATTCAACGACCGATTTGAGAAGATAAGAGATTACTGGCCCGAATTTCTGACCTACAACACATCGAAGAAGAGTCAGAAAAGTTCTGATAGAAATGAGAACAATGCTGCAAAGAAGCAGTATCACCATCACACGGGGTCAGGTGGCGACCTGCAAGCCCGATCGTTGTGGGACAAAGCTGAGAATGACCTGCTTGCTAAAGCAGTCAAACCAGAGACATTGAACTGGCCAGACCGTTCAAGGACTTGGTTCTTCGGGGTTGGGGGAACTTTGGATCCTAAAACAGGGAAGTGCCGTTGGACGAATGAGCAACTTGTGATGCATGTCAAGAGGCTTCAGAAGTATATCACCGCAGTGCAGGAAAGGATTTTCATTCCTGACAGAGAGAAGGACGAGCTGACTGAGGCCCTCGGGAACCTTGAGCACCCTAGACGAACACGAGGCACACCAGGCTCTGTTCCGTGGAAGGTTGGGTTTGCCGAAGCAAGCGGTTACAGAACCCGGCAGAGAAAGAGGAAAGCAGAGCTGAGCGACATGCAGAAGCTTAATGCAAGACTAGAAAATCTAGAGGAACTTGAGAGCCAATGAGCTGCTGGCCAACCATCTCAGCGGCACGAAGCTACCCCAGAAGCTACCCTGCCATCTCAGCAAGGAAGCAGCATGGCTTCCACGGAGCTCGTTCAGCCTGACTTCACGGCTCCTAGCTACGCCGTGGATACTATCACGAAGGTTCAACATTGCGAGATTTGGACGAAATTCCGGAACCTCACTTTCAAGGCGTCTCTCGGCTCTGTTGCTCCTCCTCAACCCAACAGAACTTTTCAGTGCCTTCCGATTCCACATGTGTCATGGATTTATCACGGCAGATGTCTGGTGAACGGACTTGGATTCGAGGCCATCGCTAACGTGATTTACTCAAAGGGGTCGATTGGGATGAAGGACACGAGTTTACCCAGGTTCGGCTCCTCAAGTCGAGGTAATAGCCTACGTCCTGCTTGTTCTTGTATTGCTTGTTGTATCGATTACAAGGGAGCTAAAGCTTGACCTCGTTATTGATATCCTAATCTCTAAGTCGCCCCGGGTCTGCCTTTATATAGGAGGTCAGCACCACGAGTCTTTACAATTGTCTAACCGAGTCTCATTGTCTATCCGAGTCTTCCTCTATCTTCTTGTCCAAGTTGTCCCCGAGCGGCTTACACGCCCGGGTCTTCTCCGTCCGGGCCACCTTTGCGGCCCACTCCTTGAGCTACTTATCTTCCTGGGACGTAGACTTTACGTCTTACCCTTGGGCCAGCTCACGAGCCATCAATGTGACCCAAAACCTTAATGGCGGGTCATATTGCGGGGTTATATCCCCAACATTAGGCCCCAGGTTGAATTGAGCTTGCTCACTTCATCCCTTTCTTCTGCTCTTCGGCGAGTCACCCGGTGATGACCCGGCATGATGTCACATAGTCCCTGCGAGGGAGATCCGCTGACGTGCCACGAAATCTTTTATTAAATGGTCAGCCCGAGAATCGAGGCGTCCGCCTTGGTCAAATGGTTTCCGTCGCCTAGATTTTCGCACCTGTTTCATTCTCCCTTTAAATAAGACATGTTGTAGGTGAAAACCTTTCCTTCTCCCGCTCGCTCTTCGTCTTCTTCCTCTCATCGCCTTCGCTCCAGCGCACTTTCCTCCGGCGCCGTCTTCGCATCGTCGTCAACCTGGCCGCTGCATCAACCTATGTCATTCCAGTTTTTCTTCCGCGTCCGCCACTCCATCATCGGTAAGCCCAAGCTCCTCCTTAGATCCATCGCCACCGTAGTAGGTTTTGCGTAAGCTCCGCCGCCGCCGCTCGGGCTCCGTCCGCACCATCGTTTGTGTACTCCCGAAGCCGTTGATGCCTTTAACGCGCATCCTTGCCGCGCCGCTGCGTACGGGGTGGCTGTGCGCAATGCGCAGATCGTCGTGGCTCTGTTTTCTTTTTCTGCTTCGTCTCTTCTTTGCTAGGTCTAGAATAAGAACCTTTTTCCTGCTTTTGTAGATTCGTAATTGTAGCGGTAGTTTGCGAAACCTGTTTTCAGGACTTAGCCGATTTTTGCTCCTCCTTTCCGTGTTGATTCGCCAGGCCTCTTCGGGTCTCATACGCCGGACTATGGCATAGTATTTGTAGAGTCCTTAAAATTGTAAGCCGTCATAGATATCTTCTTGCTCTTAACTCGCCGCGTATTTAATTTTGCACAGTCTTTAAGCCGCCACTATGTCTCGCGCCTCCAACTCATGCAACTGGGTCGGGTCTTGCATCACGGAAGAGTATTTAACGGATATCATTGGCGCGAGCACTCTTCCTTCCAAGGAGGTCCTTCATTGGCGGGTTCCGGGTGAAGAAACACGACCCTCTCCCCAAAAAGGAGAGGTAGTAGTTTTCTCTGACCATATCGAGCGAGGATTCGTGCCACCCAGCTCGAAATTCTTCCTTGATGTTCTTCACCTATACAAGCTTCACCCTCAAGACTTGGCCCCCAACTCTGTTTCAAACATATGCAATTTCCAAGTGCTCTGCGAAGCCTACCTGCAAATCAAGCCGTCTGTGGGTTTGTTTTAAGAGTTCTTCTATGCCAACCACCAAAACGAAATGAAAGGCGGTCTGAGTCTCGAGCTTGGCGGTATTTCCATTCAACGACGCAGAGACATCATTTTGCCGGCTGCGCATATGCCGAGTCATCCGAAGGATTGGAACAAGACTTGGTTCTACTGCAAGGACACCTCTCGTGAGAATGATCGCCCATTGCCGGGTTATCGTCCCTCCCGGCTCAGGATAGATTCAGAATTTCCTGGTCGGCTCTCAGCTTTGGAGCGCGCCAGGTATGAGCCGGCTCATGCCAAGATCAAGGCACTCATGGCCAATGGTTTAACTTGATTGGATTTGATCCGCTGCTGGATTTCTTGGCGGATCATGCCCTTAAGCCGTACAAGCCGGCTTATGTGTTAATACGAAGGCAAGTATGACAGGTCCTTATGTTTTGGCCAATCAACCCTGACAGAGGATGACATTACCACTGTCACGGAGCCTTGTCCATGAAGCCACCGGCTCATGCAGTGCCATTGGCCTGGATCCTTTCAGCGTCAACAATCCGGCTCCAGATGTAAGTCAATTTCTTCCCATCCATCTCTTGAATTTTTGTTTGTACCTTGCTGATCTATTACTCTTCTGTGGGTTATTTTCGCAGGCCGACTCTGATTTCTAGAAGAAGGAGTACGCCCCTCCTCCGAACAAGCTCAAGAAGAAGGCCCTAGCCAAGAAGCCAAAGAAAGACGCCCCGCGAGGGGAATGGTTTGACCCGCCATAGTCATCCAGCTCAGAGGTAAAATTTTAGTTGTTTGCTTGATATTTTGCCTTCTTGTTTTACCAATGCTTGTTTTACTCACAGGATGATGTGGAGACCAGCCGCACCAATGCCCCTGAGGTAAACTATGTTTCTTCCGGTTCAGAGTATTTTGTCCCCCGAAAGCCGCGGCAAGTTACCAGAAAAGTTCCTCTTTCTCATCCTCTTGCTTACCTGGCTCCCGACTTTCTTTTGAAAAAGCAACAATAGGCTGAACGTCGCCAAACCCGGAGCGTCGGCTCCACTAAGTTTATGTCCGGCTTGTCGAACTCGTCGGCTCCGAAGAAACGCCCCGCAGAGGTATGTGTTCCTGTTTGATTCATTTCTCTTTATAACCTTGGTGTTGTCTCCTCTTTCTTAAATTTCATCTCAAAAATCGCCCTCTTCCAGTGACTCTTCGGCGACTGCTCTGCCGCCTCCCAAGATCAACCCGTTGTAAGTGTTTTTCCACTATAACATCTGGTTTTTTGTAGGGTAGTGATATCCTTTGGATTCTGATCTTTCTATCTTGCAGTGCTCAAGCCAAGTGTCAGAAGACCAACAAGCCCTCCCCCGGCCCTACTGCTTAGGAGCCGGAGCAAGAACAACCGCAGGAGCCACAACCAGATGTAGATCCGCCAATTGCCTCCACTGAGCCGGCTGCTGAAGATATCATCTCGGAGAGCCCTCTAAGGGGTCCTTCGAAACCGCCAAGTCCTGCCAAGACCACTGCAACTCCGGAAGTTGTGATCACCGGTTCTGCTCCTCAGTCTCCTCCGGCTCACATGCTGACCAGGCATAAAGAGTCGGCCGAGGCCTCCAAGAAGCTAGACTTCGACTCTTCTTTTGAGAAGATGACGGCCGAAGAACTCCACGCCAGGTATACGAACCGGCTTTCCACCAGCCGAGATCTAGAACTTCGGCTGGCCAACTTGATGAAGATAAAATATGAGGTACTCCTCCTCTTGTTATAACCGTACTTAGCCCCCAAGGGCCGGTTCAATTCTAGCGTAAGAGTTGAACCGGGTCTTTTCTGATCCTCTGTAGAAAATCCAAATCCATTGCCCCCAAGGGCCGACTCAAACTTGACAAAGTTGAGTCAGAGCTTTAATGTAGATAGCGTGAAAAACCACTTGTAGCCCCCAAGGGCCGACTCAAACTTGATATCGTTGAGTCGGAGCTTTTATTATAAGTCAATTTGAAGAGCCATATTGTAGCCCCCAAGTCCCGGATTAACTTGTATGAAGATAAGCTAGAACTGTATTGATTTCTCAAAGATCAAATATACATTAGCCCCCAAGTGTCAAACATATTGCTTGCAATCTGCTTGAGACTTGTATAAATTTGTCTTTAACCTTCATCATTTGATACGATTTCCATTCTGGCGCCTTATTCTGTATTTTGATATGTCACAGGAAGCCTTAAATGAAGCCGAGTCGCAGTTGATGGACCTGAAGACCAACCTGGCGGCTCAACAAGAAGCCCGCAGCGTCGCCGATGAAAAGTGTTGGCTTCTCTCTGAGGAGCTGGCCACAATCAAGGCCGATTTTGCTGCTCTTAAGGAGTTAGCTGAATCTGAGAAGACTGCTTTGACCCAACGAGCGGATGACGGCGACCAGTGGCTGATAGCTATGGCGGATGAACTCCAAGGCTTGAAGCGCCACATAAGCAAGATGTCAGCCACCCGCATTGGTAAGCTTCTGACAACTTTGTGTTTCAAATGGCTACATCTTTACTTAGACTGACGACTCATCTGAATTTTTCGGTTTATACAAGTCCTAGGAGCCGGCAGTTGGCTTCTAATAGCCTGCTGCCGTTGAAGGCCAGCTATACCTTAACTGAGCAGTTGTACTGTGGTGCAATCCGCACTATCAAGGCCGTGCAATATAAGGATAAAATTCCGGCGACTCTCAAGGGTGTCTTAGAGCTCTTCTCCACCATGCCAAAATAGATCGCTGAGCTCAAGAAGTCAGCCGCCCGCCAAGGGGACATTGCGGGCATCAGCCGAGCTTTGGCCTTTGCTCCGGGCCTAACAGCCGCCGAGATGATGGACAGCTTCCCTTCAAGAAAAGATGACGGATTGGAGTTTGCTGACGCTGACTATAGCCAGTGCATGAAGGAGTCCCGGGTGTTAGCTTCTGTCTTGGCGGAGGAGGTTGATCTGTCAACTTATCAAGCAGCTTATGACCTGGAGCAGAAGAGAGTCCGTGGTCCTCTCTACGAGTGCAAAGATTTGACGCCTGCTCGGAGTAAGGACCTCTTTGCTCTAGATCTTGACCCGTCACCTTATTTCGAAGGCTCTTTTGCGGCTCTAACAAACTGCAATTGGGATTTGGACAACCTCCAGATCAGGGCCACAGAAGAGCCGGCGCAGGATGACCCATCAGCTAATTAGCTTCTGCTTAAGAACTTGTATCAGCTTAACCCGCCGTGTGACGGTTGGAAAACTTCCCCAAAATTTTGATCTCCCCTAGGAGTGTAATAGCTAGATGAAACTTGTCTGAAACTTGTCATGATATTTTTATAAGATGATCCGGTTTTGGGCTGCCATTTGTCTTTGTATGCTTTGAATCACTTAGACTTGCCTTGTCATCATAGAAGACACCGGCAGCTAAGATTAGGTAAGCTACACCCGGAGGTGGTGACTCCCTGTTTAGTAATTACAGCTAATCTGGTCAGCCGGAGATGGTGTAAAGCCTAGACGATAAGGCATTGTAGAAGATACACCCGAAGGTAATAATATGGCGTAAACGTCGGCGGATAAGCATTAGAAGCTGTACCCGAAGGTAAGAAGCCGCCTTCGCCGCGGCTAATTTTCTTTAGCCGGATTTTTATAAGAACAGCTAATAGGCATTAGAAGCTGTACCCGAAGGTAAGAAGTCGCCGTTCACCGCAGCTAATTTACCTTTGCTGTTTTTACATCGCCTTACGCCAGTTAATAGGAATTAGAAGCTGTACCTGGAGGTAAGAAGCCGTTGTTCGCGGGTCATGAGATGTTAGCTACCCGTCGGTAAAAAACCTCTCATAACCGCGGCTAAACTTGTTAGCCAAAGATGGCATAAAGCCGGCTGATAGGGCGTTAGAAGCGGTACCCGTCAGTAAGAAGCCCCCCTCAGCAATACGGCGTGACCCGCCGGCGGATAGGCATTAGAAGCTGTACCCGGAGGTAAGAAGCCGCCCTCGCCACGACTCATTTTCCTGAGCCGGTTTTTTTGTTTTGTGGCATAAAGCCTGGTGTCGCGGCTCATTTTCCTGAGCCGGGATTTTGTGGCATAACGCCTGGTGTCGCGACTCATTTTCCTGAGCCGGGATTTTACTTTGGCAGTGACACTATTTGATATAACTGTGACATGTACAATGATAGTGTACGATGAGGGGTCTCTACACCCTTAAGTGAAATAAGGCCAGAGATGCGCGATGTTCCACGGTCGGCGGGTCTCCTGACCCGCCGTATCTGAGTCACCTTGGTTATCGATGAGGTAATATGACCCATTGTTGAGATTTCTGCTGACTACAAAAGGTCATTCCCATGGAGGAGAGAGCTTATGCATATTTGTCTGGTCCTGAATCAGCCGGAGCACTAAGTCGCCCTCCTGGAATGTCCGGGTCTTGACCCTGCGGCTGTGATAGCGACACAAGTCTTGTTTATAAATTGCTGACCGGGCCGCTGCTAACTCTCGCGCCTCTTCCAAAGCATCCAAGCCGTCTTGACTTGTCGTCTCATTGTCCGCCTCAACATAAGCCGCCACCCTTGGCGAGTCATGCCGGATGTCACTAGGCAAAACTGCCTTGGCCCCGTACACCATGAAGAAAGGCGTGAAACCCGTAGATCTTTTAGGGGTGGTCCTGATGCTCCATAAGACGGAGGTTAATTCTTCTATCCAATACCCGGGTGTTCGCTGCAAAAGAACCATAAGCCGCGGTTTGATCCGCTGCTGGATTTCTTGGCGGATCATGCCCTTAAGCCGTACAAGCCGGCTTATGTGTTAATACGAAGGCAAGTATGACAGGTCCTTATGTTTTGGCCAATCAACCCTGACAGAGGATGACATTACCACTGTCACGGAGCCTTGTCCATGAAGCCACCGGCTCATGCAGTGCCATTGGCCTGGATCCTTTCAGCGTCAACAATCCGGCTCCAGATGTAAGTCAATTTCTTCCCATCCATCTCTTGAATTTTTGTTTGTACCTTGCTGATCTATTACTCTTCTGTGGGTTATTTTCGCAGGCCGACTCTGATTTCTAGAAGAAGGAGTACGCCCCTCCTCCGAACAAGCTCAAGAAGAAGGCCCTAGCCAAGAAGCCAAAGAAAGACGCCCCGCGAGGGGAATGGTTTGACCCGCCATAGTCATCCAGCTCAGAGGTAAAATTTTAGTTGTTTGCTTGATATTTTGCCTTCTTGTTTTACCAATGCTTGTTTTACTCACAGGATGATGTGGAGACCAGCCGCACCAATGCCCCTGAGGTAAACTATGTTTCTTCCGGCTCAGAGTATTTTGTCCCCCGAAAGCCGCGGCAAGTTACCAGAAAAGTTCCTCTTTCTCATCCTCTTGCTTACCTGGCTCCCGACTTTCTTTTGAAAAAGCAACAATAGGCTGAAGGTCGCCAAACCCGGAGCGTCGGCTCCACTAAGTTTATGTCCGGCTTGTCGAACTCGTCGGCTCTGAAGAAACGCCCCGCAGAGGTATGTGTTCCTGTTTGATTCATTTCTCTTTATAACCTTGGTGTTGTCTCCTCTTTCTTAAATTTCATCTCAGAAATCGCCCTCTTCCAGTGACTCTTCGGCGACTGCTCTGCCGCCTCCCAAGATCAACCCGTTGTAAGTGTTTTTCCACTATAACATCTGGTTTTTTGTAGGGTAGTGATATCCTTTGGATTCTGATCTTTCTATCTTGCAGTGCTCAAGCCAAGTGTCAGAAGACCAACAAGCCCTCCCCCGGCCCTACTGCTTAGGAGCCGGAGCAAGAACAACCGCAGGAGCCACAACCAGATGTAGATCCGCCAATTGCCTCCACTGAGCCGGCTGCTGAAGATATCATCTCGGAGAGCCCTCTAAGGGGTCCTTCGAAACCGCCAAGTCCTGCCAAGACCACTGCAACTCCGGAAGTTGTGATCACCGGTTCTGCTCCTCAGTCTCCTCCGGCTCACATGCTGACCAGGCATAAAGAGTCGGCCGAGGCCTCCAAGAAGCTAGACTTCGACTCTTCTTTTGAGAAGATGACGGCCGAAGAACTCCACGCCAGGTATACGAACCGGCTTTCCACCAGCCGAGATCTAGAACTTCGGCTGGCCAACTTGATGAAGATAAAATATGAGGTACTCCTCCTCTTGTTATAACCGTACTTAGCCCCCAAGGGCCGGTTCAATTCTAGCGTAAGAGTTGAACCGGGTCTTTTCTGATCCTCTGTAGAAAATCCAAATCCATTGCCCCCAAGGGCCGACTCAAACTTGACAAAGTTGAGTCAGAGCTTTAATGTAGATAGCGTGAAAAACCACTTGTAGCCCCCAAGGGCCGACTCAAACTTGATATCGTTGAGTCGGAGCTTTTATTATAAGTCAATTTGAAGAGCCATATTGTAGCCCCCAAGTCCCGGATTAACTTGTATGAAGATAAGCTAGAACTGTATTGATTTCTCAAAGATCAAATATACATTAGCCCCCAAGTGTCAAACATATTGCTTGCAATCTGCTTGAGACTTGTATAAATTTGTCTTTAACCTTCATCATTTGATACGATTTCCATTCTGGCGCCTTATTCTGTATTTTGATATGTCACAGGAAGCCTTAAATGAAGCCGAGTCGCAGTTGATGGACCTGAAGACCAACCTGGCGGCTCAACAAGAAGCCCGCAGCGTCGCCGATGAAAAGTGTTGGCTTCTCTCTGAGGAGCTGGCCACAATCAAGGCCGATTTTGCTGCTCTTAAGGAGTTAGCTGAATCTGAGAAGACTGCTTTGACCCAACGAGCGGATGACGGCGACCAGTGGCTGATAGCTATGGCGGATGAACTCCAAGGCTTGAAGCGCCACATAAGCAAGATGTCAGCCACCCACATTGGTAAGCTTCTGACAACTTTGTGTTTCAAATGGCTACATCTTTACTTAGACTGACGACTCATCTGAATTTTTCGGTTTATACAAGTCCTAGGAGCCGGCAGTTGGCTTCTAATAGCCTGCTGCCGTTGAAGGCCAGCTATACCTTAACTGAGCAGTTGTACTGTGGTGCAATCCGCACTATCAAGGCCGTGCAATATAAGGATAAAATTCCGGCGACTCTCAAGGGTGTCTTAGAGCTCTTCTCCACCATGCCAAAATAGATCGCTGAGCTCAAGAAGTCAGCCGCCCGCCAAGGGGACATTGCGGGCATCAGCCGAGCTTTGGCCTTGCTCCGGGCCTAACAGCCGCCGAGATGATGGACAGCTTCCCTTCAAGAAAAGATGACGGATTGGAGTTTGCTGACGCTGACTATAGCCAGTGCATGAAGGAGTCCCGGGTGTTAGCTTCTGTCTTGGCGGAGGAGGTTGATCTGTCAACTTATCAAGCAGCTTATGACCTGGAGCAGAAGAGAGTCCGTGGTCCTCTCTACGAGTGCAAAGATTTGACGCCTGCTCGGAGTAAGGACCTCTTTGCTCTAGATCTTGACCCGTCACCTTATTTCGAAGGCTCTTTTGCGGCTCTAACAAACTGCAATTGGGATTTGGACAACCTCCAGATCAGGGCCACAGAAGAGCCGGCGCAGGATGACCCATCAGCTAATTAGCTTCTGCTTAAGAACTTGTATCAGCTTAACCCGCCGTGTGACGGTTGGAAAACTTTCCCAAAATTTTGATCTCCCCTAGGAGTGTAATAGCTAGATGAAACTTGTCTGAAACTTGTCATGATGTTTTTATAAGATGATCCGGTTTTTGGCTGCCATTTGTCTTTGTATGCTTTGAATCACTTAGACTTGCCTTGTCATCATAGAAGACATCGGCAGCTAAGATTAGGTAAGCTACACCCGGAGGTGGTGACTCCCTGTTTGGTAATTACAGCTAATCTGGTCAGCCGGAGATGGTGTAAAGCCTAGACGATAAGGCATTGTAGAAGATACACCCGAAGGTAATAATATGGCGTAAACGTCGGCGGATAAGCATTAGAAGCTGTACCCGAAGGTAAGAAGCCGCCTTCGCCGCGGCTAATTTTCTTTAGCCGGATTTTTATAAGAACAGCTAATAGGCATTAGAAGCTGTACCCGAAGGTAAGAAGTCGCCGTTCACCGCAGCTAATTTACCTTTGCTGTTTTTACATCGCCTTACGCCAGTTAATAGGAATTAGAAGCTGTACCTGGAGGTAAGAAGCCGTTGTTCGCGGGTCATGAGATGTTAGCTACCCGTCGGTAAAAAACCTCTCATAACCGCGGCTAAACTTGTTAGCCAAAGATGGCATAAAGCCGGCTGATAGGGCGTTAGAAGCGGTACCCGTCAGTAAGAAGCCCCCCTCAGCAATACGGCGTGACCCGCCGGCGGATAGGCATTAGAAGCTGTACCCGGAGGTAAGAAGCCGCCCTCGCCACGACTGATTTTCCTGAGCCGGTTTTTTTGTTTTGTGGCATAAAGCCTGGTGTCGCGGCTCATTTTCCTGAGCCGGGATTTTGTGGCATAACGCCTGGTGTCGCGACTCATTTTCCTGAGCCGGGATTTTACTTTGGCAGTGACACTATTTGATATAACTGTGACATGTACAATGATAGTGTACGATGAGGGGTCTCTACACCCTTAACTGAAATAAGGCCAGAGATGCGCGATGTTCCACGGTCGGCGGGTCTCCTGACCCGCCGTATCTGAGTGACCTTGGTTATCGATGAGGTAATATGACCCATTGTTGAGATTTCTGCTGACTACAAAAGGTCATTCCCATGGAGGAGAGAGCTTATGCATATTTGTCTGGTCCTGAATCAGCCGGAGCACTAAGTCGCCCTCCTGGAATGTCCGGGTCTTGACCCTGCGGCTGTGATAGCGACACAAGTCTTGTTTATAAATTGCTGACCGGGCCGCTGCTAACTCTCGCGCCTCTTCCAAAGCATCCAAGCCGTCTTGACTTGTCGTCTCATTGTCCGCCTCAACATAAGCCGCCACCCTTGGCGAGTCATGCCGGATGTCACTAGGCAAAACTGCCTTGGCCCCGTACACCATGAAGAAAGGCGTGAAACCCGTAGATCTTTTAGGGGTGGTCCTGATGCTCCATAAGACGGAGGTTAATTCTTCTATCCAATACCCGGGTGTTCGCTGCAAAAGAACCATAAGCCGCGGTTTGATCCCTCTTAAAATTTCTTGGTTGGCACGCTCTACTGACCGTTGGACTGTGGGTGCGCCACTGCTGAAACATCAAGCCAGATATGCTCTTCGTTATAGAATTTTTTCATAGCGCCTTGGTAAACTTGTCCACCGCCACTAGAAGGTGTGTTTTCTTGTCCTCGGATCTCTTGAAAGGTGCCACCATGTCAAGCCCCCAGACCACAAATGACGAAGTAATTGGTATCATCCTTAACTCCTGAGCCGGGACATGAGCACGTCGGCCAAATTTCTGACAGCCGTCGCACTTATAGACTAGGTCTTCTGCATCTTTGTGAGCCATCAACCAGAAAAATCCATGCCGGAAAGCCTTGGCTACCAAAGACTTCAAGCCAGCATGGTGTCCAAAATCGCCAGCATGAATCTCATTCAAGATCTGCCGGCCTACCTCTGGTGAAACACAATGTTTGAAAACTCCCATCACACTGCATTTATGTAACTCACCATTAACTATTGTCATAGACTTAGAATGCCGGATGATCTCCCTGGCCAGATCCTCATCCTCAGGTAACTCGCCCCGGGTTAAATAGGCCAGATAAGGAATAGTCCAATCTGGGATAACATGTAGATCCGCCACCAATTCTGCCTCCGGGTCCGGAACAACCAAATCTTCCTCTGAAGGTATCTTGACTGTCAGATGGTATAAGACGTCCAGAAAGACATTAGGCGGCACCGGCTTACGTTGGGAACCTAGCCGTGATAAAGCATCCGCCGCCTCGTTCTGGTGACGATCAATGTGATCTACCTGATACCCATTGAAGTGACCCGCAATAATATCAACCACCTGCCTATAAGCTGCCATCCGCGGATCCTTGGAGTCCCAAGTGCCAGAAACTTGTTGAGCCAGAAGATCTGTGTCGCCCAAAGATGTCCCGATTCTCACGGATGAATTCGATGAGCACGCTTTCCTATTTGGGATTCATATGAGCTCCAATGATGAACTGCTTAGATGAGTCGCCCAGATTGAAATATACTGCCTTGGTATCTTCTGCTAAAAACTTGAGGTGCGGCTCAACCTCCGTGGTTGGCTTTTTCAGGGGGGTCATATCCTCCGGATCAACATTCTCCTTATAAAACTTAAGCTCCTCCTGGGCACAACTGGACTCTGCTTAAGCCGCATCTCCTTCTTCACAATCAATAGCCGTGTTTCGGTTACCATGAACGGTGATGGTATCGTTTAAGCTGGGCATCTTGAGCTGTAAGTAAACATAGCAGGCTCGAGCCATGAACTTAGGATAAGCCGGCCGTCCAAACAAGGCATTATAAGGGCTCTTGATCTTAACCACCTCAAACCATAAGGAATCCACTCTGTAGTTGTATTCATTGCCAAAAGCCACTTCCAAAGAAATCCTACCCACCGGATGCACCGACTTACCCGGCACCACACCATGAAAAACAGTGGACGAAGGTTTTATGTCCTTGTCGAGCAACTTCATCCGCCGGAAGGTGTCATAATAAAGGATGTTTATGCTGCTGCCGCCATCCATGAGCACCTTGTTCAGCATGTATCCACCCACTTGGGGGGCTACAACCAAAGCCAGCCGCCCCGGGTCATCAGCGCGTGGCGGGTGATCTTCACGGCTCCATGTTATGTCATATTCAAACCACTTTAGACACTGTGGAAGAGCCGGCATAACCGCATTGACCGCCCGTTTTCGCAACTTCTGGTCCCGTCTATTGAGACTAGTCGTGAAGACGTGGTACTGCCCAGAGCTGAGCTGCTTCGGGCTACTCTGAAAACCGGACTGATTTCGCTGTTGCTGTTGTTGTTGATTATTATTACTAGAGTGCGGCTGCTGTCCCCCGTGATTATCCTGACCCGCATGACCGGATGCTAAACCGCTAGAACCAAATCCAGGTCCTGACCCGCCATGTCCTGGGTAGCCTGGCGGGCCGCCACCACGATGGTTAGGATGTGCGACATACCGCTTGAACTTCTGCACAAAAGAACAACTCTCCCATGTATGATTTGCCGGCCTATCAGGCAAACTATGATTTGGACAAGGTCGCTTAAGCAACTCTTCCATGTTCGAGGAAAAATTATCCCTGCCCGAGGGCGGTCCAAACCTCCTGTTGCCCTTGGGATGATTCTGCCAGGCATTTGTGTTGGCCACCAGCTCTGATCCTGCTTCTGGATTATTGCGCTTAGTCTGGCTACCATTGTTCACCGCACCCTTGCCTTGGTTGCCCTTCTTGCCTTGACTAGCCTTTTTCTCATCAGAATCCGAATCCTTCGTGTTGTCTGAGTCGGTATATTTTGTGAGATCCGTCATGAGCTCTCCCATGACCTGACACGTACGCTTGAGCCGGCCAAGTTTCTGCTTTAGAGGAATAAAGTGGTAGTTCTTCTATAAGCAACACCGCTTGAGCCGCTGTGATCTACTCTGATGAGTGAATAATTGTCGAGACCCGCCGTACCCAATGATGAGCCGACTCGCTCTCTTGTTGGACACAATGATCAAGATCCACAATATTCATAGGCTGCTTGCACGTCCCTTGAAAGTTTTTAATGAATCGAGCCATGAGCTTTGCCCATGAATTGATGGTATTAGGTGGTAACCCCTTTAGCCATGTACGAGCCAGGCCTTCAAGCATCATGACGAAATACTTGGCACAAACCGCCTCACTAACATCCAGCATCTCCATGGCCAGTTCATAGCTTTCCACCCAGGCCTCTGGGGTAAATCTGCGGTGTAATTTGGGACCTTGCGGGGACCTTTGAAGTCTTTCGGCAACCGCTCGCTCCGGAGAGCCGGCGATAGACATGGCAGCCCTCCCGTCCTGGGGGTTACTCCTGCCCCTACGGAAATGGAAGGCCCGGGCTCTTGCTAAGCCGGCCTAGCTGGCGCCTCTTGCGGGCTTCCCGCATGGTTTACACATGCCTGTGTATCTCTTCGCAGTCGGTGACCCGTTGGAATCTCTCTATGATGGTTGCTGCTAGAACCTGCTGGTCACACGTAGCACCGGTTAAAACTACGGCTAGGAAGAGGGGTTGAGTGGACACGGCTCCAGCTATGAGCGTATCTCTCCTGCTCGGCCATGGCCGTCTGCAAGTACCCGATGGTGTTCCGCACATCCTCTACAAAGGGTGCTTCATCCGGGATAGGGATCGTCTCAAGCCAGGTGGCAGCTGCTACCATATTCTCGGCCGGGTTAGAATAATGACCCGCCGGCATTGGAAAGCCCCCAGGTGAAGCTTGGTTACGTTGGGCCGGATGAGGCGCCGGCCGTTCCATTGGGCGGCTCTCGGGCGCGCCAGCGGCTCGCCCCGCGCTAGGGGTATTAAAGAGGTTCCTTGCTTCATCACGCTCTGGTAGACGGGACTGATGCCTCCTCCAATGTACCACCGCTGCTGACATTTGCTCCAGCCCTAGACGGAAAGCATCTGTCTTGATACGTTCTGCCTCTTCTTCCATCTGGACCTTCAGCTCAGCCATCCTTTGTCGTTCCTCTGCCATTCGGCCCTTGATCCTTGCAATCTCTAGATTCTGAGCTGCCTGATTATCTAGCATGACTTCAGTGGCCATGAGAGTCGCGAGTTCATCCATCAGCTCCACAAGAATTTGAGCCGGCGGCGGCGGGTTATCACCAAAAGTGGTGGCTCCCGCGTCTGCATTACTTGCGGCTGGGGCTGATCCCGCCATGAACACCGCCGCATGAACCGGAGGTTTCATAACATCCAACTCAGGGTATGCATCGTCGCAACCCCCAAGGCCACCGTTGCGGAGCTGATACACTGATTCTGTTTCTCCACTTGAAGATTCATCTTTTGAATAAACAAGGGTTTCCTGTGACCCGGATGCTTCCAGATCCATACCTTGAGTGAAGCCTACAAAGACATGCCTCTGACCCGGATTAGCGAGGGCAGGCCGCACGTTACTTGCAGATTGGAGATGCCAAGCCGACTCGACAATGTTGGTGCAGACGTCCAGCCCGAGTGTAGATCCATCAGCCCTTCCGATGAAAATGTGGATCCCGCCGAACGGAACCCGGAATCCATACTCCACGGACTCGGTGTCAAGCCCCCAGCCGGCATTGTTGATGTAGAACAGGCCGTGGCAACTCTTGCTCATCATTCCGACCATGTATCCCTTGAGCCCTGGGAGAGAGCCCTTTGAGAACTCAACACCACCAAGCGCAAGCCCCACGGTGGGCGCCAACTGTCATGGATTTATCATGGCAGATGTCTGGGTGAAAGGACTTGGATTCGAGGCCATCGCTAACATGATGGACTCAAAGGGGTCGATTGGGACGATGGACATGAGTTTACCCAGGTTCGTCCCCTCAAGTCGAGGTAATAGCCTACGTCGTGCTTGTTCTTGTATTGCCTGTTGTATCGATTACAAGGGAGCTAAAGCTTGACCTAGTTCTCGATAGCATGATCTCTAAGTCACTGCGGGTCTTCCTATATATAGGAGGTCAGGACCACGGGTCTTTACAATTGTCTAACCAAGTCTCACTGTCTATCCGAGTCTTCCTCTATCTTCTTGTACAAGCTGTCCCCGAGCGGCTTACACGCCCGGGTCTTCTCCGTCCGGGCCACCTTGCGGCCCACACCTTGAGGCGCTTATCTTCCTGGGCCGTAGACTTTACGGCTCAACCTTGGGCCGGCTCACGAGGCATCAATGTGACCCGGAACCTTAATGGCGGGTCATATTGCGGGGTTATATCCCCAACAACATGGCTATGCTATTGTGATGGTCAATGACGTAATGGAGGGATTTGATGAGCTCGAGCTTGACCACCATACAGGTGAAGGGGAGAAGAAGCTGGTTCATGCTCTGAGTAGTACATGTCTATGGCCGAAGGAGTACATCAAGCTTCCAAAATGGACGCCTTCGTCTCCTCCTTCTCCTCCAGCGCGTCAGGGCACTCCTCCTCCTCCGGCGAGTGATCAAGGCACTCCGCCTCCTTCTACGACTCATCCGGCGCGTGAGGGCACTCCGACTCCTCCTTCGCCTACTCCGGCGCGTCCGAGCAGTGTGTCTCTTCGATCGGGTGATGCCACTTCGCCTCCTCCTTCGCCTACTCCGGCGCGTCAGGCCACTGAGCCTCCTCCTCCTCCTCCTCCTCCACCGGCGCGTCAGGACACTACGCCTCCTCCGACGCGTCAGCCACGATGGAAGAGACATGCCGCCGCCGCTCCAGCGGCTAGCAGTACAATAGGCGAGAAAAATACAAATTTGGTCCAAGCCTCAAGCGTGTTACAAAGTTACCATACGAAAGGACTAACCAAGAAAGCACTGACATCAGTAAACACTACTAGGGAAAACCCTAGCAGTAGTGCTCGAAATATGCATAGTAGTAGCGCTGGGTCTAGCGCTACTGCTATCGCGCTACAGCTATGTTTTAGTAGTAGCGTTGGCCTGGCAAGCGCTACTACTATGTGATGTTAACAGTAGCGCTTGCCAGGCCAGTGCTACTCCTAACAATCTGTAGCACTTGGACAAACGAAGCGCTGTTGCTAACCCAGCGCTGCCATTAGATGATTTCCAGCACTACTGCTAGTAATACTGCTTTCAAAGAATTACACCCTCTACGTATTTGTGATGTATTTATAAAGGATCTATACAGTAGTTTCATCAGATCATACTAAACATACACTATTATCATCATATCATAGACATACAGTACTCTCGTCATACCATCATCATCACTCAACGCAAATATCATCACATCTCGAAAATAGCGATACACAAGAGTGATCATGCACTAGTGGAAAAAGGCCCATTTCTCCCGGTTCGTCAGGCCCATTTGTCCCGGTTCTGGAATTGGGACTAATGTGTCAGGACTAAAGCCCACGACCTTTAGTCCTGGTTCGCTTACGAACCGGGACAGATGGGGCTACACGTGGCTGCTCCGCCGAGCCCAGGCAGGAGGGCCTTTGGTCCCCGTTGGTAACACCAACGGGGACCAAAGAGCGTCCACGCGTTAGCAGCTGAGGAGCTGTTTTTTTAAAGAGTTTTTTTTGAGGGTTTGAGGGTTAATTTAAGGGTTTCATATATTTTGTTAGATAGCTAATAGAGAGAAGTGATCTCTCTTATCTCTGTCCCTGGTCACGATGCTACGTACCATACTTATAGATTGAACATATAACACAATTTAATCATCATTTTCGTCAATGAGACATCATATAACAAGTTGGTCACTAGTCATAATCACAACTCCTCCTCCTCCTCCTCATCATCATCAACTCTAACACATTGTAGCACATAATAACACATAGTACCTAGGACCTACGTACTCCTATCTTGTAGGACCTACTCTACCCTCTCTTAGGTACAATATCAGAAAACAAGATAGGCCCTGACTCTCTATATGGAGAACGGAGATCATCCTTTCTCCCATTCTTGGCCTACGCACAATGTTGCTTCCAAGTAGCTCTCTACGATTGAGCATACATTTTTTCCAATCTTTGATTGTCATGACTCCATCGGTTTTAGACATTCGGTATGGACAGGAGTGATGCGTAGGCTGACCTGGCCATGGTGGCCCTAAGCTCGTAACAACAACGCGACCTCTTCGAAATATCAGATGAGGCACACAATCCTCTAGGATTTTCTGTTGAAAAACATAGTAATAACTTTGTAGTTAGCAATGTAGTTTAGTTTTAGAAGAATTTATGCAAAAGATGCACGGTCATCATAATAGCAGAATTACCATCTTACCATGCAATTTTTCCATGGATGTTACCGTAGTTCACCACGTGCACTAGTGGCACGTATTGACCATAATGTGCAGGAGTTTGATAATAGCTATTGTAATTCTCAAGATGACTAAGAAATGCGGTAAAATGATCTTTCTCCTTATAAGTTAATTCTGCTTCATCACTGTAGTAGTAGGCTCTGTCTACCATCGTCCGTACAGTTTTTGAAGAATCAAAATAAGCTGTCAATGCAAATAAGTTGTCAACTATTTTTAAATAAACAATATAAATTACTTAACAAATATGGTTGAGAAACTCACATAATGGTAGAACTGGAGGCGTATGCACATCGACCCAGATGTCGATATTACCTTCAATTTCATCTTCCCGACGAATATCAAACGTGATAAGCATATTAGGGTCAAATGCATTAGCCTTGCATAGTGCTTGTCAACTTTTGCATTCAAAATAGCAATAGGTGTCCGCATGGTACAATTTTACCACAAAAGTAAAACCATGCTCGGTCCTCAAGTGAACTATCTTTACCTCCATATCTTTTTTAGTATTGAAACCAATCTTATCCAAGACAACAATTCTTGCATGGCAAGGGATATGCTAGTAGAACAGTAAAAAATTAAAATTAATTATAAGTTGAAGCAAAAGAGACAGAAGTCATGCTTAATTACGAAAAAAGACTTGTCATTGTGACTTACTGTATCCACTTCGAAGGTCTCATCTAGCATGATGGTGAAGCGCCTACCATCAACTAAGAAAGTCTTGTCACACAGGCCGCACTCGTCTTTGCAGTATTCGCACATACCGAATTCACTTTCGTCGTCAGACATTTCCTATGTTCATAGTAGAAACATTTAAAATCGATCAAAGGAAACTATGAGAAAACTGATCAACACACATATCACTATTACTCAATATGCAACTGGTTGACTTTAGGTCTGTCGAGTCTTTCCTTCCTAAACTCTTGTCTCACGTATATGATGGGCACTCCCTCTTATATTGCGACCGTCTGTGATGGTGGCTCCTCCATTCGTCCCAGAGTGCATTACACCAAAATGTGTAGCACACTGGAACGAAGGAGAAGCGACCCCCACGACAATAGTCAGGATTCTTCCTCTCTCATATATATATATATGGTGGACACTCTTCCTCACTGAAAGACACACAAGGAGCTGAAACAGACCTAAAGTCAACCCGTTTCATATATCGAGCAATGACATAGAAACAATTCCCTATGTTTTACCGGAATGACTTGCAAATCACAAATACATTTATATTGAACTTGAATATAATATCACTAATATATCATCCCGAATAAGCCAGTTTAAGAATTACGACACGCTTTGGATCCTAATGCATGTGTGACTTTTCGTCCGTCGAGGCTTTCCTTAAGTAACTCTCATATCTCATGGTGTGTTGGTGCGCTCCCGTTTCATATATCGAGCAATGACATAGAAAAAATTCCCTATGTTTTACCGGAATGACTTGCAAATCACAAATACATTTATATTGAACTTGAATATAATATCACTAATATATCATCCCGAATAAGCTAGTTTAAGAATTACGGCACGCTTTGGATCCTAATGCATGTGTGACTTTTGGTTCGTCGAGGCTTTCCTTAAGTAACTCTCATATCTCATGGTGTGTTGGTGCGCTCCCTCTCACACTGATATGGTGGTGTATATATGTTGGTGGGCACTCTCTCACAGTAATAGTTCGACCGCCGGTGATTGACGCCTCCCCTCTTCTCTTCTTGCGCAATATATCGACGAGTATATCGCAAAGAAGAGAAAAAAGAGGAGGCTCCCCCCACGACAACAATCGGGATTCCTCCATCAAGAACACACATGAAAGTCACACAAGGAGCAACGATAGAACGAAAGTCACACACGCATTATACCGAAAAAATATCACTAATACATTAATATTTATAATGACCTCGAATACAATATCACTAATACATCATCCCGAATAATCCAGTTCAAGAATTACGACACACTTTGGATCTTAATTAATGCGTGTGTGACTTTCGGTCCATCGATGCTTTCCTTAAAGAACTCTCATATCTCATGGTGTGTTGGTGCGCACTCTCTCACATTGATATGGTGGTGTATATATGTTGGTGGACACTCTCTCACAGTAATAGTTCGAGCGCTGATGATGGAGGCCTCCCCACTTCTCTTCTTGCGCAATATATCGACGAGTATATCGCAAAGAAGAGAAAAAAGAGAAGGCGCCCCCCACGACAACAGTCGGGATTCCTCCATTAAGAACACACATGAAAGTCACACAAGGAGCAACGACAGACCAAAAGTCACACACGCATTATACCGATATAATATCACTAATACATTAATATTTATAATGACCTCGAATATAATATCACTAATACATCATCCTGAATAATCCAGTTAAAGCATCATCAAATATTAACTAATACAGATCGAATATCCTAGAATCCAAAATGGAGGACGGTGAACTTGGTTCACTAGCGTCTTTGAGTCGCCGGCGGTGGACACCCAAAGATAAGGAACCATCACGGGATCATAACTCAAGTGAGATCCCTGAAGGATCTGCCAGGTATTGTCAAACCGGGCGTCCAACACCGGCATGTAGCGAGGGACGTGCTCGTCCTCCTCCCTGACACGACGACGTACCACCTCCGCGAATGACAGCTCCCTCCACACGGAAAGTGGCCTGCGTAACCGCCACCACAGAAGGTCTGGGTCGACGATGATACCTGCATTCCTCACCAACCTCCGAGCCCGAGAAGGTAGCACCTCCCAGTGCCTGCCCGGTGGAGCCCAGTCCCGGACATGGCGCCTATGAAGCAGGCTCTCGCAGCCTACTTGACGATGAGGATGCAGGCCGGGCATCGTCGACAAATTCCTATGAGAACGTTTTCTTATCGTTTAATCACTAATGTTTCATACAACCCAAAATCAACATACACATACTAATCTAACATAAACATACTAACCTACTTTAAAAAAAGCATAAACATACTAATCTAACATACACATACTAATCTAGATAACATAATCATACTAATCTAACATAAACATTCATCATATATTTAAAAAAACGCAACGAGCCGGGGCGGCGCGGCTCACAGCGGGGGCAGCGATGGGGGCGGGGCTGCAACGGGGGCGGGGCGGCGACGACGACGGGAGCAGGGCGGCAATGGGGCGGGGCGACGACAGGGGGCGGAGGGGAGGCGACGGGGGAGGGGCGGCGACGGGAGCAGGGCGGCGACGGGGGAGGCGACGAGGGCGGCGACGGGGACGGCGGGGGAGGTGACGAGGGCGGCTATGGGGACGGCAGGGGAGGCAACCGGCCGGGCGGTGGGGAAGGCGACGGGGGCGGCAGGGAAGGCAACGGGGAGGCGACGGGAGTGGCGGGGGAGGTGACGGGGTGGCGACAGGGACAGGAACGGCGATGGCGGGCTCGGGGCGGCAACGAGGGCGAAGTGGAATGAAAACTACGATTTTTCCTAAGTGCTTGTTATATAGAAGGAGCATTGGTCCCGGTTGGTGGCACCAACCGGGACTAACGAGGGGGCATTGGTCCCGGTTGGTGCCACCAACCGGGACCACTGGTCCCTTTTCGTCGGCCGACGCGGAAGCACCACATGTTTAGTCCCACCTCGCTAGTCAAGGGGAGACAACACCTATTTATAAGCCCTGATGCGCTTGACCTGTTAAGCTCCTCTCATAGTGAAAATAGATTCCCTTGTTGGAAATATGCCCTAGAGGCAATAATAAAATGGTTATTATTGTATTTTCTTGTTCATGATAATTGTCTATTGTTCATGCTATAATTGTGTTAACCGGAAACCGTAATACATGTGTGTATACATAGACCACAACATGTCCCTATTGAGCCTCTAGTTGACTAGCTCGTTGATCAATAGATGGTCACGGTTTCTTGACCATGGACATTGGATGTCATTGATAACGGGATCACATCATTAGGAGAATGATGTGATGGACAAGACCCAATCCTAAGCATAGCACAAGATCATGTAGTTCATTTGTTAAAGCTTTACAATGCCAAGTATCGTTTCCTTAGACCATGAGATTGTGCACCTCCTAGATACCATAGGAATGCTTTGGGTGTGCCAAACGTCACAACGTAACTGGGTGGCTATAAAGGTGCACTACGGGTATCTCCGAAAGTGTCTATTGGGTTGGCACGAATCAAGACTGAGATTTGTCACTCCGTGTGATAGAGAGGTATCTCTGGGCCCACTCGGTAAGACATCATCATAATGAGATCAATGTGACTAAGGAGTTAGTCATGGGATGATGTATTATGGAACGAGTAAAGAGACTTGCCGGTAACAAGATTGAACAAGATATAGAGATACCGACGATCGAATCTCGGGCATGTATCATACCAATAGAGAAAGGGAATTGTATACGGGATTGATCGAATCCCCGACATTGTGGTTCATCTGATGTGATCATCGTGGAGCACGTGGGAGCCAACATGGGTATCTAGATCCCGCTGTTGGTTATTGACTGGAGAGGTGTCTCGGTCATGTATACGTGTCTCCGGAACCCATAGGGTCTACACACTTAAGGTTCGATGACGCTAGGGTTATAGGGAAAAAGTGTACGTGGTTACCGAAGGTTGTTCGGAGTCCCGGATGAGATACCGGACGTCATGACGAGTCCCGGAATGGTCCGGAGACGAAGATTGATATAAAGGAAGTGAGGATTTGGATACCGGAAGTGTTTCGGGTGTCACCGGTAACGTATCAGGACCACTAGAAGGGTTCCGGGGGTCCATCAAGTGGGCCCACCGGCCCCAGAGGGCTTCATGGGCCATAGGTGGAGGGAACCAGCCCCTATGTGGTCTGGTGCGCCCCTCCCACCTGGCCAAGGCGCAGCAAGGGGAGATAGGGGGCAAACCCTAGGCCGAGATGGGCCTTAGGCACCCTAGGGCAGCTAGGGTAGCCGCACCTCCTCTTCTTCCTCTGGCCGCCGCACCAGATCAATCTGGTGGCTGCCGCACCACCCTAGGGTGGAAACCCTAGGGTGCAGCCATACCTCCTCCTCCTATATATATAGAGGTGCCCTTGGGGCTGTTTGAGACAGGGTTCTTTCTCCCTCTCAGGCGCAGTCCTACCTCATCTTCTCCTCGTTCTCCGGAGTGCTTGGCGAAGCCCTACCAGAGTCCACGCAGCTCCAACGTCATCACGCCGACGTGCTGCCGGATCTCTCCCTCAACCTCTCCTTCCTCCTTGCCGTATCAAGGCGTAGGAGACGTCATCGGGCTGCACGTGTGTTGAACGCGGAGGCGCCGTTGTTCGGCACTAAGATCGGAGTCCACCGCGATCTGAATCGCTGCGAGTACGACTCCACCAACCGCGTTCTTGTAACGCTTCCTATTAGTGATCTTCAAAGGTATGAAGATGCAATCTCTCCCCACTCGTTGTTGGTTTCTCCATGGATAGATCTTGGTGATCGTAGGATTTTTTTGATTTACTACTACATCTCCCAAAAGTGGCATCATGAGCTAGGTCTATGCGTAGAATCTATGCACGAGTAGAACACAAAGCAGTTGTGGGCGTCTATTTTGTTAATTTGCTTACCACGACTAGTCTTATCTTGATTCGGCAATATTGTGGGATGAAGCGGCCCGGACCGACTTTACATGTACGCTTACGTGAGACTGGTTCCACCGCCTGACATGCATTTGTTGCATAAGGTGGCTAGCGGGTGTCTGTCTCTCCAACCTTAGTCGAATTGGATTCGATGAGAAGGATCCTTATGAAGGGTAAATAGCAATTTGCATATCACGTTGTGGTTTTGACGTAGTTATGAAACGTTCTTGCTAGAAACCTATAGCAGCCAGGTAAAAACTTGCAACTACAAATTAGAGGACGTGTAACTTGTTTTTGCAGCATATGCCTTGTGATGTGATATGGCCAAAGGATGTGATGTGATGCATTGTGATGTATGAGATTGATCATGTTCTTGTAATAGGGTTCACGTCTTGCATGTCCATGAGTATGACAACCGGCAGGAGCCATAGGAGTTGTCTTATTTTATTGTATGACCTGCGTGTCAATCATAAACGCCATGTAATTACTTTACTTTATTGCTAAACGTTAGCCATAGTAGTAGAAGTAATAGTTCGTGAGACAATTTCATGAAGACACAATGATGGAGATCATGATGATGGAGATCATGGTGTCGTGCTGGTGAAAGTGATGATCATGGTGCCCTGAAGATGGAGATCAAAGGAGCAAGATGATATTGGCCATATCATGTCACTATATTGATTGCATGTGATGCTTATCAGGTTTACATCTTATTTTCTCAGAATGAGGGTAGTAAATAAGATGATCTCTCAATAAAATTTCAAGAGAAGTGTTCACCCTAACTGTGCACCGTTGCTAAGGATCGTTGTTCCGAAGCACCACGTGATGATCGGGTGTGATAGGCTCTAACGTTCGCATACAACGGGTGTAAGCCAGATTTACACATGTGATACACTTAGGTTGACTTGACGAGCCTAGCATGTATAGACATGGCCTCAGAAAACGGAAGACCGAAAGGTCGAACATGAGTCGTATAGAACATACAATCAACATGGAGATGTTCACCATGGATGACTAGTCCGTCTCACGTGATGATTGGACACGGGCTAGTTGACATGGATCATGTGTCACTTGGATGACTAGAGAGATGTCTATTTAAGTGGGAGTTCATTAAATACTTTGATTATGTGAACTTAATTATCATGAACTTAGTCTAAAATTATCTTTACAATCTATATTGTAGATCCAATGGCCAACGCGAATGTCACCCTAAACTTCAACGCATTCCTAGAGAAAACCAAGTTGAAAGATGATGGAAGCAACTATGCGGACTGGGTCCATGGCTTGAGGATCATCCTCATAGCTTCCAAGAAATTGTATGTCCTGGATGCACCACTAGGTGACCCACCCCTTCTCCAGCAGAGCAAGATGTTGCGAACGCTTGGCATTCTTCCTGCGATGATTACTCCCTTGTTCAATGCGACATGCTTTACAGTTTAGAACTGGGGCTCCAAAAGCTTTTTGAGCAATACGGAGCATATGAGATGTTCCAAGAGCTGAAACTGGTTTTCCATGCTCATGCCCGGGTCGAGAGATATGACCTCTCCAACAAGTTCTTCAGCTGTAAGATAGAGGAGAATAGTTCTGTCAGTGAGCACATCCTCAAGATGTCTGGGCTACACAACCGCTTGACTCAGCTGGGAGTTAATCTCCCGGATGACTCGGTCATTGACAGAATCCTCCAGTCGCTTCCACCTAGCTACAAGAGCTTTGTGATGAACTACAACATGCAAGGGATGGAGAAGTCCATTCCTGAGTTGTACTCGATGCTGAAATCAGCAAAGGTCGAGATAAAAAAGGAGCATCAAGTGCGGATGGTGAATAAGACCACTAGTTTCAAGAAAGACAAGGGTAAGAAGAACTTCAAGAGGGACGGCAAAGCTGTTGCCGCGCTCGGTAAGCAAGTTGCCGGGAAGAAGAACAAGAATGGACCCAAGCTTGAGACTGAGTGTTTTTATTGCAAGGGTACCGGTCACTAGAAATGGAACTGCCCCAAGTACTTAGCGGATAAGAAGGTCGGCAACATTAAAGGTATATGTGATATACTTGTTATTGATGTGTACCTAACCAGCGCTCGTAGTAGCTCCTAGGTATTTGATACCGGTGCAGTTGCTCACATTTGTAACTCCAAGCAGGAGCTGCGGAATAAGCGGAGGCTGGCAAAGGACGAGGTGACAATACGCGTTAAGAATGGTTCCAAGGTTGATGTGATCGCCGTCGGCACGCTACGTTTACATCTACCTTCGGGATTGGTGTTACACCTTAATAATTGTTATTTAGTACCAACTTTGAGCATGAACATTGTATCTGGATCTCGCTTGATGCGAGATGGCTACTCATTTAAATCTGAGAATAATGGTTGTTCTATTTATATGAGAGAGATGTTTTATGGTCATGCCCCGCTGGTCAATGGTTTATTTTTCATGAATCTCAAACATGATGTTACACATGTCCATAGTGTGAGGACCAAAAAGTGTAAGGTTGATAAGGATAGTCCCACTTACATGTGGCACTGCCACCTTGGTCATATTGGTGTCAAACGCATGAAGAAGGTCCATATTGATGGACTTTTGGAGTCTCTTGATTTCGAATCATTTGACACGTGCGAACCATGCCTCATGGGCAAGATGACCAAGACTCCGTTTTCCGGAACAATGGAGCGAGCCACTGACTTGTTGGAAATAATACATACCGATGTATGCGGTCCAATGAGTGTCGAGGCTCGTGGTGGCTACCGTTATGTTCTCACCCTCACTGATGGCTTAAGTAGATATGGGTATGTCTATTTAATGAAACATAAGTCCGGAACTTTTGAAAGGTTCAACGAATTTCAGAGTGAGGTAGAGAATCAACGTGACAGGAAAATAAAGTGCCTACGATCTGATCATGGCGGAAAAGCTTTAAGTCATGAGTTTGGCACGCACCTAAGGCAATGTGGAATTGTTTCACAACTCATGCCGCCTGGCACACCTTAGCGAAATGGTGTGTCTGAACATCATTATCGCACTCTATTAGATATGGTACGATCTATGATGTCTCTTACCAACTTACCGCTATCATTTTGGGGATATGCATTAGAGACTGTCGCATTCACTTTAAATAGGGCACCGTCAAAATCCGTTGAGACGACACCGTCTGAATTATGGTTTGGAAAGAAATCTAAGCTGTCTTTTCTAAAAGTTTGGGGATGCGATGCTCATGTGAATAAACTTCAACCTGAGATGCTCGAACCCAAAGCGGAAAAGTGCGTCTTCATAGGATATCCCAAAGAGACTATTGGGTATACCTTCTACCTACGATCCGAGGGCAAAGTCTTTGTTGCCAAGAATGGATCCTTTCCCGAGAAAGAGTTTCTCTCAAAAGAAGTAAGTGGGAGGAAAATAGAACTTGATGAGGTAATTGTACCTCCACTCGAACTAGAGAGTAGCGCAGCACAGGAAGTTGTTTCTGTGGAGCCTACACCGGCTGGAGAGGAAGTTAATGATGATGATCATGAAACTTTAGATCAAGTTACTATTGAACGTCGAAGGTCCACTAGGAAACGTTCCGCACCAGAGTGGTACAACAACCCTGTCCTCGAGATCATGTTGTTAGACAACGGTGAACCTTCGAACTATGAAGAAGCGATGGCGGGCCCGGATTCCAGCAAATGGCTTGAAGCCATGAAATCCGAGATAGGATCCATGTATGAGAACAAAGTATTGACTTTGGTGGACTTGCCTGATGATAAGTGAGCCATTGAAAATAAATGGATCTTTAAGAAGAAGACTGACGCGGACGGTAATGTGACCGTCTATAAGGCTTGGCTTGTCGCTAAGGGTTATCGACAAGTTCAAGGAGTTGACTACGATGCTAAAGTCTGTCTGAATCATGTTAGCAATTGCCACATTTTATATTTATGAGATCTGGAAAATGGACAACGGCATTCCTTAATGGTTTCCTTAAGGAAGAACTGTATATGATGCAGCCGGAAGGTTTTGTCGATCCTAAAGATTCTAACAAAGTATGCAAGCTCCAGCACTCCATCTATGGGCAGGTGCAAGCATCTCGGAGTTGGAACATTCGCTTTAATGAAGTGATTAAAGTGTTTGGGTTTGTACAGGTTTATGGAGAACCCTGTATTTACAAGAAAGTGAGTGGGAGCTCTGTAGCATTTCTCATATTATATGTGGATGACATACTGATCATGGGAAATGATATAGAACTCTTGGAAAGTATAAAGGCCTACTTGAATAAGTGTTTTTCAATGAAGGACCTTGGAGAAGCTGCTTACATATTAGGGATTAAGATCTATAGAGATAGATCGAGACGCCTCATAGGTCTTTCACAAAGCACATACCTTGAAAAGATATTGAAGAAGTTCAGTATGGATCAATCCAAGAAGGGGTTCTTGCCTGTGTTATAGGGTGTGAGATTGAGTATGACTCAATGCCCGACCACGGCAAAGGATAGAGAAGAGATGAGTGTCATCCCCTATGCTTCAGCCATAGGCTCTATTATGTATGCCATGCTGTGAACCAGACCTGATGTGAACCTTGCCATAAGTTTGGTAGGGAGGTACCAAAGTGATCTCGGAGCAGAACACGGGACAACGGTAAAGAATATCCTGAAGCACCTGAAAAGGACAAAGGACATGTTTCTCGTATATGGAGGTGCCGAAGAGCTCGTCGTAAAGGGTTATGTCGATGCTAGCTTCGACACATATCTGGACGTCTCCAAGTCGCAAACCGGATACGTGTATGTTTTGAACGGATGGGCAGTCAGCTGGTGCAGTAGCAAGCAAAGCGTCGTGGCAGCATCTACATGTGAAACAGAGTACATAGCTGCTTCGGAAGCAGCAAAGGAAGGAGTCTGGATGAAGGAGTTCATCACCGACCTAGGAGTAATTCCAAGTGCGTCGGGCCCGATGACTCTATTCTGTGACAACACTGGAGCCATTGCCCTTGCGAAGGAGCCAAGGTTTCACAAGAAGACAAGACACATCAAGCGCCGCTTCAACTCCATCCGTGATTACATTCAGGAGGGAGATATAGATATTTGTAAAGTACATATGGATCTGAATGTCATAGATCCATTGACTAAACCTCTCTCACGGGCAACACATGATCAACACCAGAATGCTATGGGTGTTCAATTCATCACAATGTAACTAGATAACTGATTCTAGTACAAGTGGGAGACTATTGGAAATATGCCCTAGAGGTAATAATAAAATGGTTATTATTGTATTTCCTTGTTCATGATAATTATATATTGTTCATGATATAATTGTGTTAACCGGAAACTGTAATACATGTGTGAATACATAGACCACAACATGTCCCTACTGAGGCTCTAGTTGACTAGCTCGTTGATCAATAGATGGTCACGGTTTGATGACCATGGACATTGGATGTCATTGATAACGGGATCACATCATTAGGAGAATCAGGTGATGGATAAGACCCAATCCTAAGCATAGCACAAGATCATGTAGTTCGTTTGCTAAAGCTTTTCAATGTCCAGTATCGTTTCCTTAGACCATGAGATTATGCAACTCCCAGATACCATAGGAATGCTTTGGGTGTGCCAAACGTCACAACATAACTGGGTGGCTATAAAGGTGCACTACGGGTATCTCCAAAAGTGTCTGTTGGGTTGGCACGAATCAAGACTGTGATTTGTCACTCCGTGTGACGGAGAGGTATCTCCGGGCCCACTCGGTAAGACATCATCATAATGAGCTCAATGTGACTAAGGAGTTAATCAAGGGATGATGTATTATGGAACGATTAAAGAGACTTGCCGGTAACGAGATTGAACAAGGTATACAGATACCGACGATCGAATCTCGGGCAAGTATCATACCGATAGACAAAGGGAATTGTATATGGGATTGATCGAATCCCCGACATCATGGTTCTTCCGATGAGATCATCGTGGAGCACGTGGGAGCCAACATGGGTATCCAGATCCTGCTATTGGTTATTGACCGGAGAGGTGTCTCGGTCATGTCTACGTGTCTCACGAACCCGTAGGGTCTACACACTTAAGGTTCGATGATGCTAGGGTTATAGGGAAAACGTGTACGTGGTTACAGAAGGTTGGTCGGAGTCCCGGATGAGATCCTGAACGTCACGAGGAGTCCCTAAATGGTCCGGAGACGAAGATTGATATATAGGAAGTGAGGATTTGATTACCGGAAGTGTTTCGGGTGTCACCGGAAACGTACCGGGACCACCGGAAGGGTTTCGGGGGTCCACCAAGTGCGCCCGCGGCCCCAGAGGGCTTCATGGGCCATAGGTGGAGGGAACCAGCCCCTAGGTGGTCTGGTGCACCCCTCCCACCTGGCCCAAGGTGAAGGAAGGGGAGAGAGGGGGCAAACCCTAGGCTCAGATGGGCCTTAGGCCCAGATGGGCCTTAGGCCCACCCTAGGGCAGCTAGGGCAGCCGCACCTCCTCTCCTCCCTCTGGCCGCCGCACCTGATCAATCTGGTGGCTGCCGCACCACCCTAGGGTGGAAACCCTAGGGTGCAGCCCTACGTCATCCTCCTCCTATATATAGAGGTGCCCTTGGGGCATTTTGAGACACGGTTCTTTCTCCCTCTTAGGCGCAGGCCTATCTCATCTTCTCCTCGTTCTCCAAAGTGCTTGGTGAAGCCCTCCCGGAGTCCATGAAGCTCCACCGTCACCATGCCGTCGTGCTTCCGGAGCTCTCCCTCAACATCTCCTTCCTCCTTGCTGGATCAAGGCGTAGGAGACGTCATCGGGCTGCACGTGTGTTGAACGCGGAGGCGCCGTTGTTCGGCTCTAAGATCGGAGTCCACCGCGATCTAAATCGCTGCGAGTACGACTCCACCAACCGCGTTCTTGTAATGCTTCCGCTTAGTGATCTTCAAAGGTATGAACATGTAATCTCTCCTCACTCGTTGTTGGTTTCTCCATGGATAGATCTTGGTTATCGTAGGAATTTTTTTGATTTTCTACTATGTCTCCCAACAGCCCTTATACATGAAATTTGACCTAAATTCAAAATGCTAGTTAGGTGCCTAACTAGCACTTTGAATTTAGGTTGAATTTCAGTGTAAGCGCATCTATTTTCACTTTTTCTATTTTTTATGTTATTTCTTTGCTATTTTCCTGCTATTTAATATTACTTTGTTTTTAACATTATATTCAATTTGGTAATTTTTAGGTTTCATATAAGTTTAGTTTAAAGAAAACTAGAGATTTATAATTTTAGTAATTGATTTTTTTGAGCTAAATGATCCTGAAATTGTAAAGCACTACAAATGAACTCTGAAAAGGTTGAAAGTTGGCATTGTATCATCATTTAACTCACGTAGCATGTGCTAAAAAGTTGAGAGGGTTACGGCAAAAGCAGGATGCACTTCGTGTACAAAACAGACAGTCTCTTTCGAAGTATCGGGGTTTCGGACGGAAACTCATCGGTTACAAAAGGCATTTCATTTTCTTTAACTTATTTGAACTCCGGGCTTTTTGTGTGTTGAAAATGCACCATTGAAAGCCACATCATCAATGTTCAACCCTTTCTGACTTCATTTGATATTTTTCATGCATTTACTGATTTTTTGAGCCAAATGACCCTGAAATTAAAAAGCACTTCAAATGAAGTCTGAAAAGGTTGAAAGTTGACATGGTATCATCACTTCACCCACAAAGCATGTGCTAAAAAGTTGAGAGGGTTACAGCAAAAGCAGGATGCACTACGTGTACAAAACGGACAGTCTCTTTCGAAGTATCGAGGTTTCGAACGGAAACTCGTCGGTTACAAAAGACACTTCATTTTCTTAAACTTATTTGAACTCTATGCTTTTTGTATGTTCAAAATGCACCATTCAAAGCCACATCATCATTTTTCAACCCTTTTTGATTTCATTTGATATTTTTCATGCATTTACTGATTATTTTTTGAGTTAAATGACCCTATAATTGAAAAGCACTTCAAATGAAGTCTGAAAAGGTTGAAAGTTGGCATGGTATCATCATTTCACCCACATAGCAGGTGCTAAAATGTTGAGAGGGATACGGCAAAAGCAAGATGCACTTCGCGTACAAAACGGATAGTCTCTTTCGAAGTATCGGGGTTTCGGACGGAAACTCATCGGTTACAAAAGGCATTTCATTTTCTTGAACTTATTTGAACTCTAGGCTTTTTGTCTGTTCAAAATGCACCATGGTAAGCCACATAATCAATTTTCAGCCCTTTCTGACTTCATTTGATATTTTTCATGCATTTACTGATTTTTTGAGCTAAATGACCCTGAAATTGAAAAGCACTTCAGATAAAGTCTGAAAAGGTTGAAAGTTGGCATGGTATCATCATTTCACCCACATAGCATGTGCTAAAAAGTCAAGAGGGTTACGGCAAAAGAAGGATGCACTTCGCGTACAAAACAGACAGTCTCTTTCGAAGTATTGCGGTTTCGGACGGAAACTCATCGGTTACACAAGGCATTTCATTTTCTTGAACTTATTTGAACTCTACGCTTTTTGTGTGTTCAAAATGCACCATTCAAAGCCACATCATCATTTTTAAACCCTTTCTAACTTCATTGGATATTTTTCATGCATTTACTGATTTTTTTGAGCTAAATGACCCTGTAATTGAAAAGCACTTCAAATGAAGTCTGAAAAGGTTGAAAGTTGGCATGGTATCATCATTTCACCCACATAGCAAGTGCTAAAATGTTGAGAGGGTTACGGCAAAAGCAGGATGCACTTCGCGTACAAAACGGACAGTCTTTTTTGAAGTATCGGGGTTTCGGACGGAAACTCATCAGTTACAAAAGGCATTTCATTTTTGTTGAAATGCTTTGAACTCTAGGCTTTCTGTGTGTTAAAAGTGCACCATGCAAAGCCACATAATCAATTTTCAACCCTTTCTGACTTCATTTGATATTTTTCATGCATTTACTGATTTTTTGAGCTAAATGACCCTGAAATTGAAAGCACTTCAAATGAAGTCTGAAAAGGTTGAAAGTTGGCATGGTATCATCATTTCAGCCACATAACATGTGCTAAAAAGTCGAGAGGGTTACGGCAAAAGAAGGATGCACTTCGCATACAAAACGGACAGTCTCTTTCGAAGTATTGGGGTTTCGGACGAAAACTCATCGGTTACACAAGGCATTTCATTTTCTTGAACTTATTTGAACTCCAAGCTTTTTCTGTGTTCAAAAAGCACCATTCAAAGCCACATCATCAATTTACAACCCTATCTCACTTCATTTGATATTTTTCATGGATTTACTGATTTTTTTGAGCTAAATGACCCTGAAATTGAAAAGAACTTCAAATGAAGTATGAAAAGGTTGAAAGTTGGCATGGTATGTGCATGTTTGTTGCCAACGATGACAACCCACTTTTTTCTTGCATATTGTTCTTGGCCACAATCGGAATTTAAGAAAAACCTGAATTGAAAAGCACTACAAACATATAATAGCTAGAGAGATATGTAATATATAATAGTTCAGATATCCATTACAGAAAGTACTCGTCCAAGCGAACACTACTAGCTAGTCTAAATAAGAAGAATATCCGCCCCATGGTGGTGGTGGTGCGAGGTGACGCTGCCCATAGTTCACGGTGTGAATCTTGCGGTACAACTCATATGCAACGTATCCATCTTTTGCTGCATACTCAATGTTGATAGGCTGAAGTGGGGTCCTCTCCCACTCTTTGTGCTGCACCGGGGGGAATTTGGTTTTAATATCTCCATAATAGTCGTCGATCAAGGCGACTGCCATAGAAGCCATCGAAGTCCTCTCATACTGGAGCCTGAATATGTCTTGGATATCAATAAGACAGCCAACTGGTATCTCAATACCGAAGCTGCGCCTCATCTTCATCTTGTCATTACTTACATCAACGCTAGCAAAATATATGCCGCTACATAGGAAGTCCATGAGTGTTGGGCAGTGCTTGTCACTACTGCAACATCAACAAGTTAAAATGGAACAAATGTTAAATACTGCTGCAACAAGTATAGTTTGGCAGAATTATAATATGCAACTATATAAAGGAAAATTATTTCGCTGCAACAAAAGAGGAAGACGCAGAGTTTTTGCTCCCCAGCTCATTTGAGCCCGGTAAACAGTAATATCATAAAAAAACAAAAATTATTTCACTACAACTTAAGAGAAATTGATCTTTGCCATAGGATTCAAAATAGAACATATATATTGCAATATCTTATATATATGCAATTTTCATATCCTATGAATTGATGAAGAAACCCTAAATTAACTATATGACATATATGTTCTCCCATGTTTTGCAACAAGGAAAATTGTTTCACTACAAACTTAAAATAAATATTGTTCTTTCCCATAGGATTCAAAATGGAACATATTTCTATCCTATGCAATTTTCGTAATAATCTATAAATTATTAATTGATTAAATAAAACCCTCAAAACTCACCTTGCCCATTGGAAGATCATGACATGTTTCTTGAAAGATAGCTGGATGACGGCAACATTTTCTTGCTTGGCCGTGTACTCGAGATCAAGCCCTATGAACTTGTCTTTCTCGTCTGCCACTTGAAGCCTTTTCTGAAAAAGGGAAAGAAAATGCGGCACCATGGCGCTGTCGTTCGTGTAGACGACATCGAGATTGGTCGTGCCATGTGCGAGCACCTCCCCGTAGCGAGTGATTGGATTCATGGTAGAGGATATGGGGAAGAAGTGAGGAGAATGGAGGAGAAGAAGAGAAATGGGAGAAGTTACTGTAACCCTCGTCGCGAAGCAGTTATCCTCCCTGTTTCTCGAAGCGCGAAACGTCGTGGGATGCGGAACGTTCGAACCTTTAGTCCCGGTTTGAGCCACCAACCAGGACTAAAGGGGCTCGCACCAGGCAAACGGTTGCCCCCTTTGGTCCCGGTTCCAGCCACGAACCATGACCAATTGTTGCGGGCCAGGAGTGAGGCACATTGGTCCCGGTTCGTGTCTAGAACCGAGACCAAAGGTTCCAGACGAACCGGGACCAATGCCCCACGTGGTCCGCCCGGCCTCCTGGCCTCATGAACCGGGACTGTTGCCCCCATTGGTCCTAGTTCGTGACTGAACCGGGACTAATGGGCTAGCCCGGCCTGAACCGATGCCCTATTTTATACTAGTGGAGGGGTATATATAGGCATCTCATTGGTCCCGGTTCATGGCTGGAAACAGGACTAAAGGACCCGCTTTGGTCCAGAATCCAGTCACGAACTGGGATCAATGGTTGCGGCCAAGGAGCGAGGCACATTGGTCCTGGTTCGTGTCTGGAACCGGGACCAAACGTTCTAGACGAACCGGTACCAATGCCCCACGTGGCCCGCCCGGCCCCCTGGCCTCACAAACCGGGACTGTTGCCCCCATTGGTCCCGGTTCGTGACTGAACCAGGACTAATGTGCTGGCCCGGCCCGAACCAATGCCCTGTTTTCTACTAGTGATGTCATGTCTCGAATAAGTGCAAATGCATGGTCATGGCACAAACACAAGTTTTCATCTTCTCAATCTAATCCATGATGTAGACGAGAAGAGCGATCAGCATGAGCAAGAGCACGACTATGTAGTACTCGAGGCACCGGCGGTCCCGCCCCGCTCATGCTGGAGTGTCCACCTCAAGTAACTACTTTCCTCTTTGGCTCTGCTGTCAAACCCTCTATGGCTAGCACCCGGGTACCTGTACACCTGGGCCTAAGTGTGTGGCCAGTTGTTGTAGACTGCTAGAACCCTCCCAACGAACACGACGTGCCAGTCCTTCGCCATCTCTAATCTATGTACCTGCATCGACAGTTGATCAATTGAACGATAATATGCAACATAATGTACTTAAGAAAACAAAGAGGCATAATTAGCAAAATACAGGCAACTTATAGTAAACATAAGTGACGAAGTTCCTCATATATACCCAAACTAATTAACTAGAAAGAGCGATCAGTCCTCCATGTCGGCGGTCCAATCTTCGTAGTCAGGGATGAAGCACCCGAGCTTCCTGAAAGGCTTAAGGTCCAGACGCTGAGCGAGTAGCAGTGCTCGGACATCATCCAACATCATTGTTGGCCCATGGTAGAACATCCCTGTTGGTTCGAGGACCTGCTTCATCATCACTTCGGCAAGTTCACACTGTACGTGATAAAACTCAGTTCGGAGTCGATGATCCGGTGTCTGTCCTATGCTTGTGGCCCAGCTAACAATCTCGGCATCTTCGGTACTAGGTGACCTGCGAAGGCGTTGATTATCCCTTCTGTAATCAATCAGCCTGACTGGTGTGCGGTTGCTGGATGCAGTAGAAGTCGGTCTTATGGCGGAAAATCAGCCTGTCCTTCATGTTCATTTTCACCTTTATATATCCACCAGACAGGCTGAAGGTAAACAAGGCACTATTGAGAACTCTCTTTACGTGCGTGTAATCCTTTTTCTTGATGTTCTTCCATGAGTCCAAGTATATAGAATGGGAGTATTCCGGGTACAGAATGATGAGCACGACACCGTCCCCGTTGCGCAAATGAAGTACACACCTCTAATTAGCCTCCTGATGAAGTAGTTGAGATACATCGCATACATGCGGATGAACTGGAAATCCAGCTTGGTCATGTGGAACATGTTGTAGATGTAGTCGAATCGCAGGGTGAACTCATTCGCGGGCCAGGTGTCAACGTACAACTTCCTACCCGACACCTGAGCCGCGTAAAGTGGGTATCCTGGTTTTTTCGCGATCTGAAGGCTTTTTTCTCTGGACAGCACATCTTCATGGAGTCTCCTTAGATCATTATTCAGTATGTTATCTAGCACTTTGGGGGGTAGGATCGGCTCGCTGGCGACATGGAAACGATTCTTACCTTCGACAGGTATTCTGTCTACCACCCAGGGCTTCAGAGGCAGCGGGCTGCTTGAAGCAGCTCTGGCGCCTTTAGGGCCTTTCTTTTCTGGTCTCCTCCTTGGCTTCTTGGTGGGTGGCAGCGGTAGCAATCCCACATACCTTCCCTGACCACCCCCCAAGTGTCATCTGGCCAAACATTGGATGGGCCTCAGGGGGTTGCTAGGTAGAGGCAGCATCTAGAGGCATCTCCTGCGACAATTGCTTGAAGAGAGACTTTTTGCATTCCGCCTTAGGATGTTCCGGCTCCGACAAATGAGGCAGCATCAAGTCATCATCTCCACGCTCATAGCCTGAGTCTTCGTCGTCCTGATCCACCAATCTTCCATCATTGTAGGCGGTATTGAAGTACTTGTGTGGGTCATCCTCCTCCTCCTCCATGTCATCAACATTTGCTTCTTCGACAATGGGGGCAACATGATCTGGCACTAATGGAGGCTCTCCCTCGCGTCGTCCTCTACGACCCGCTACGATGGGTGCTGGTAATATGGTAGAAGAGACTTTGGCCAAGGCAAGAACCAGCTCTTGCATGCACTAATCCTCGGGGGGGGGGGGTCTCGTCGTCATCGGCTGGTACTAGAGGTGGCAAATCCTCGAAGCCCACTAAGACACTGGCCATGTTAACCTTGAAGACGCCATCGGGCATCTCTCGATTGTGGAACATGCGGTCCTTCAGCTTCATGATCATTGCCTTTCCCACGGCCACCTTCTGGCCCTTGATGTTGTACAGTAGGGTGCATGGTGTATCGCCGGCCTACGAAGAAGACATGTCTGCGACGTCAAACATCCGAAAGGCAATTGAAACGGAAGACTATAGACATGCTGGTGAAAAGGGTATGACGTGTAATTGCTGTGAGGGCATCGAGCTCAGCCAGTGATGAAGGCCCGCTGAGCATGCAAGAGACGGAGGTCGGATTGCTATGAACAGGAGCGAGACCTTTTTGCGGTTGCTTGAGCAGGTGCCGGTGTTGTGGTGTTCGCCGAATTGCTCCCGACAAAGCTGGGAAGGGGAAAGTCCTCCGGCCGTGCATTTGGATAGTTCTTCGTGAAATCGAAAATTGCCGGAATCAAGCTGGCCACCGCGTAAGTGACCGCTGCATTGACGGCCCCGCACAACTCTTCTTTGGTCTCAGCTTTGGTCTTATTGACCGCAATCGCGATGTTCTCGTCGATGGTCTGCTGAGTGACGACTGATTGTCTCTTCCTTCTTTCCTCTGGCTCCTCGTTGTAGCACGTCTTCCATGAGGTGCCATCTCCGACGCCGTGCACACGTCCATAGAACGGCGGCTTGTCCACCGGGACCTTTTTTAGTATGTTCAGGGCCCGGTTGAATGGGGTGTCCCACTTGGGCCTTGCCGACGACTGTGATGACTCGTCTCTTTCGGCTGCCTTTTGGTGCTGCTTTTTCTGCAAAAGGGACATGGACTGTCTACTAATGTGACAAAACTTGTAGTTGAACTGATTGGAAGCTAATATGATAATGTGTTAATATAACAATTAGAAGAAGTCTCATGAACTTCCTCGTGTTTGGGTCCGTGTAAAAGATCTTGTTGACTTTGTCCCACTTGTACCGGGCCCTGGTCCAGTCATGCTCGAGCGGGTCGGTGAACTTCGCCAAGGGGTCTGGGATTCCATGACTTTCATGTTCGGCGTCCTCCTCGGCCCATACGTGCCTCTTCCCCTCGTAACCACGACTTTCGAGGCGGTGAGGAGGCGTGTTCCTTGCCTCGAGCGCGTTCATTTTCTCCGACCTTGCCTTGACTTCTTCTTTACCCCAATTCTCCTTGAATTCTCAGCATGAATCTTGGACCACGATTCATTCCTCACAATCGCTTTTTTCACCCAAACTTTCCAGGAGGACAAGTCATTGGTGAATGTCACCATCACCTTGGCGTTTATCTTTGTCACAGCGATGTTGTCCCACGGGTCTTTAAATGTGCTTTCATCTCGACCAGGGAACAGGAACCTATTGTGCAACTTCTTTAGGAGCATGTGCCCCATATGTGGTATCTTCTTCAACAGAACGTCATTGATGTTCGCGGTTTCCCTAAGGATGCATCCTAGATGATTGCCCCAGCACGACCGTGCTTCCTCCGGCGCCGTTGGCTGTACCTTATTGGGGTGCATCTCCATGACCACAATTTGTCCGATGCCGAGCTCGTTTGGTTTTCGTGACCTCGTCTTCTTAGGTGCTTTACCGGCTACGACAGCATCGGTCTCGGGTGTGTTGTCGGTGCCGGTGCCAGTGCTGGTGTCGGTGTCGGTGTCAGGGTTGGTGCCACTACCGCCACCATGCAACCCTATCTGGTGTTCGTCCAAGTAATCGAAATAGTGATCTGCTGCGTCGTGGGGGTCTACTACGAGGCAAGCAGAACCCCCGGCTTCGGCGTCGGTAGACATGTTTCCTATTCAACAATTGTAAATAAAAGATACAATGAAGAGAAAAAAGGGGCCTATATATATTTGGTCAGTATGTTGATTCATTCCCCTTCCGGCAAATCCCGGGTACTCCATATGTCCTAGTTTCTAGCAAAGTTGTGCCTGAAATTTTTGGCATGACCTTTGCTAAAAAGTGGGCATATGGAGCGCCTGAAATTTGCCGGAACGGAAATGAATAAAAATTCTGGTAAAACATAGGCCACTCAGATATTTTTTGACATTCAACCAACATTGCAAAACCATCATTGCAAAACCAACATATAACTGTTTTTTAGTTGCTCAAAAAATTGCTAACTTGCTAAAAAACAAAAAACAAAAAATTGTTAATTAGCTACTGCCCAAATTTGCTAACTTTGCTAAACAAATTGCTAAATTTCCTAACTTTGCTAACGAGGAGGAGGTGGGGGCAGCGGGGGCGGCAGTACCTGAGGAGGAGTCTGGAGCGGACGAGGAGGAGGACGAGACCGGAGCGGCGGCGGCACGGACGAGGAGGAGGTCGGAGCGGCGGTGGCACGCACGAGGAGGAGCTCGGAGCGGCGCGGACAAGGAGGAGGCCGCCTTCGAGGCCGAGGGCAGGCAGGGGCTCGGGCCGGCGTCGAGGTCCAGGACGAGGAGGAGGCTGGAGGAGGCCAGCGTCGAGGCTGACGGAGGCGCGGACGACGACAATGCAGAGAGAGGAGATCGGGAGTGGGGAAGAATGGGCGGAACTGGCGAAATTTTGAGCCCGCATGGAGGGTTAACCCCAAATAGCAGTAGCACTGGTTTAGGACCAGCACTATAGCTAAGGCAGCTATAGCACTTGTTCCTAAACCAGCGTTACTGCTATGGGGTAGCCCGCGTGGGGGATAACCCCAAATAGCAGTAGCGTTGGTTCCTAAGGTAGCTATAGCGCTTGTTCCTAAACCAGTGCTACTGCTAAATATTCCAATTCTAATCTTTTTAATTATTTTTCCTTTTCTAGTTTTTAGTTTTCTTTTCTTTTATTATTTTCCTTTTCTTTTTTGTTTACTTTACTTTTCTTTTGTATTGCTTTCTCCCTTTTTTTGTTTTTTTTTTGTTTTTCTCCCGACAATGGCGTCACCCTCTCGCACACTACGCGAATATTATCACCGGAACCATGCATGTGGTGGTAACATATCAGTTGACCGATAACGGTTACTTAAGTGCGTACACAAAGTAGATACATATATATAAATGATGGTTTCTAATCAGCTGCGTCGAAGACGTTTCACATTGAGCTTCTTCCCTTTCTTGATCGTTGCCGAGGAATTGAGCCCCTCCTTGTGACCTTTCCGGAGCCATGGAGTACGATCTTTCTTAGGTAATGTAGTATTTATTCTTCTTTTCACGTATGCTTCATCGTCATCGTCATCTTCCCTCATTGGGTTGCCGTATTGGCCGTAGTCTTCCTCATTGGCGACTCCATCCATTCCGATGATGCTCCTTTTGGATCTCCTCACAAGAACACGGCTGGGATTGGCCGGGTCGGCCATGAAGAAGCATTGTGTCACGTGCTTAGCGTGTACCCATGGATCATTTTTGGCAATAACGTTAACGTTCACGGGAGTGCTCTTCGCATTGGGTATAGACATGGTGGTGAAATACTTGTTTTCTCTTACGACGTCCTTGGCCCATCTGACACGGAACATCGTCGCATCGTCCATTCTAGCATAGTCAAGCTCCCAGATCTCTTCGACCCTTCCGTAGAATCTTTTAGTTCTACCGTTGGTGTTGGTCACGCATTGAATTGTGACCCCGGAGTTCTGGTAATCACTGTCCATGTCTTTGGCCTTCGTGTAGAACGTCTACCCATTGATATCATCGGACTGATAGGTTGCGAGCTTGGGCACGGGACCATGTGATAAGGCGTGTAGCAATCCGTTCGTACTGCCCTCTTCCGAGTGATTTTCAAGAACTTGCTCTTTGAACCAACGCAAGAAAGTGGCGTTGTGATCTACAGTAACTTCATCGTCCGTCTTGAGCATCCCCTTATCACGGTACTCCTTCGTGATGCTTTCTTTGTGTTGTGCCACATAATCATCTACCACATCTAGGTGTTGTAGCACTACTAAGTTAGCCATGTCAAAGCCGTTCCGTCGATCTGAGTAGTCCACGTGCAATTCCCTCCAGCCGTTGTTATGACCATCTCCTTCGAGCTTCCCATCGTGCTTCTAAACAGGCAAACCAACAACAGGGTCTCCGACGCCTATATAATTCTCGCAAAAGGAGACACACTCATGCATCAGATACCCCTGGACGATGCTCCCTTCGGGATGGGACATGTTACGAGCGAATCCTTTGATGACCCCATTCATCCTCTGGAACGGCATCATGTTGTGAAGGAATGTCGGCCCAAGGTCGATGATGTCGTCCATAATGTGAACATACAGATGCACCATGACGTCAAAGAACGCGGGCGGGAAGTACATCTCAAGCTCACATAATATGACAAGGATATCTTCCTGTAGCCTTCGGAGCTGCTTCACACTTATGGACATTCGGGAGATAACGTCGAAGAAGTTGCAGAGACCAGTAAGCGTGTCATGGACGTGCTTCTCCATTATCACTCTAATGGAAACCGAGAGTATCTACGTCATCATCACGCAACAGTCATGAGACTCCATCCCGCTGAACCTTTTCTTCTTGGGGTCTAGAAATCTGCTTATCTTCCCACAATAACCGAAACTGACTTTGATTCCCATAAGGCACCTGATGAATTGATTGATCTCCTTCGCACTTAAGGTGAAGCAAGAAGGGGGGCAATAATTCTCCTCCTTCTTGTGACTTTTCTGCCCCTTTCTCCCTCCTCCGTCTCTATCTCCGTCTCCTCCGTTGACTTTTTACGGTGGAGATCTTTCCTGATCTTCAAATCTTCCAAGTCTTTTTTTGCCTTCGGCCCATCCTTGGTCTTCTCCGGCATGTTCATCAGTGTGCCAAGCAAGCTCTCGAGGACATTCTTCGTGATATGCATTTGATCAAGGCAATGAGGCGTGTCGTGATTGGGCCAGTACTCCAAGTCCCAGAAAACTGATCTTGTTTTCCATTCCTTCAGCATCGGCTCCTGTTGGAAATATGCCCTAGAGGCAATAATAAATTAGTTATTATCATATTTACTTTTTCATGATAATCGTTTATTATGCATGCTATAATTGTATTGATCGGAGACTTAGATGCATGTGTGGATACATAGACAAAACCATGTCCCTAGTATGCCTCTAATAGACTAGCTCGTTGATCAAAGATGGTTAAGATTTCCTAGCCATGGACATGAGATATCATTTGATAAATGGGATCACATCATTAGGAGAATGGTGTGATGGACAAGACCCAAACTACAAACATAGCATATGATCGTGTCAGTTTATTCCTACTGTTTTCTGCATGCAAAGTATATGTCCCTATGACCATGAGATCATGCAACTCATGGATACCGGAGGAGTGCCTTGTGTGTATCAAACGTCGCAACGTAACTGGGTGACTATAAAGGTGCTCTACAGGTATCTCCGATGGTGTCTGTTGAGTTGGCATGGATCAAGACTGGGATTTGTTACTCCGTGTGACGGAGAGGTATCTCAGGGCCCACTTGGTAATACAACATCACAATAAGCCTTGCAAGCAATGTGACTAAGTGTTAGTCACGGGACCTTGTATTAAAGAACGAGTAAAGAGACTTGCCGGTAACGAGGTTGAACTAGGTATGGAGATACCGACGATCGAATCTCGGGCAAGTAACAATCCGAAGAACAAAGGGAACATCATACGGGATTAACTGAATCCTTAACATAGAGGTTCGACCGATAAAGATCTTCGTAGAATATGTAGGAACCAATATGGGCATCCAGGTCCCTCTATTGGTTATTGACCGTAGAGGTGTCTCGGTCATGTCTACATAGTTCTCGAACCCGCAGGGTCTGCACACTTAAGGTTCAGTGACGTTTCGGTAGTATAGAGTTATGTATGGTGGTGACCGAAGGTTGTTCAGAGTCACGGATGAGATCCCGGATGTGACGAGGAGCTCGGGAATGGTTCGTAGGTAAAGATTGATATATAGTAAGTCCCATTTTGGTTGCCGGAAAAGTTTCGGGCTAAGCGGTAATGTACTAGGAGTGCCGGTAGTGTACCGGGAGACCACCGGGAGGGGTATTTTGACCCAAGAGGCCTCATGGCCCGTGGGAGAGTGAATACCAGCCTTTTGTGGGCTGGTGTAAATCCCACACAAGGCCCATGCGGCTGGTATAAAAGCCCAAAGGGAAAAAGGTGGAAAAAGGCCAAAAAAAAGGAGGAATCCTAGTCCTACTAAGATTGGAGGAGGAGTCGTCCTCTCCTGCCCACTTTGGCCGACTCAAGGACTGGCTTTTTGACTCAAGGCCTGGATTTTAGGGTTTTGGCACAGAATTTTCAGCCACGTGCTACCCGTTCCTCTAGTGCATAGTTTCTCCTCTAGATCGGTTTTCTACAGTGCTTAGGCGAAGCCCTACCGGAATAGCTCCACCACCATCGCCATAGCACCGTCACGCTACCGGAGAACTCTTCTACCTCTCCGCTCCCTCTTGCTGGATCAAGAAGGTGGACATCGTCCTCAAGCCGTACGTGTGATGAATGCGGAGGTGCCATTCGTTCGGCGCTAAATCAGAAGGATCGTGATCAAGATTGCGAGATGGATCGTGACGAGATCGCGGGACGGATCGTGATGAGATCGCGGGACGGATCGTGATGAGATCGCGGGACGGATCGTGATGAGTTCACGGGACAGATCGTGATTGGATCGCGGGACGGATCGTGATGAGATCGCGGGACGCTTGGTGATTTGGATCGCGAAGACGTTCGACTACACCAACCGCGTTTCCTAACACTTCCCGCTTAGAGATCTACAAGGGTACGTAGATCCACTCTCCCTCTCGTAGATGCTGATCACCATGGATAGATCTGCGTGTGCGTAGGAAAAGTTTTGTTTCCTATGCAACGTTCCCCAACAGTGGCATCATGAGCAAGGTATATGTGTAGATGATATCTCGAGTAGAATACAAAAGGTTTGTGGGCGTTGATGCTTAGATTGCTTCCTCCCTTGGTCGGATTTTGGTTCAGCGGTATTGTGAGATGAAGCGGCCCGCACCAACACTACTCGTACGCTTACGAGAACCGGTTCCCTCGACCGCAACTTGTTGCATAGATGGCTTGCGGGTGCCAGTTTCTCTCACTTTAGTTGGATCGGATTTGACAAAGGCGGTCCTTGAGAAGGTTGAAAAGCAACTAGTGTATCACCATTGTGGTTTTTGCGTAGATGATAATTGTTCTTGCTAGATACCCATAGCAGCCACGTAAAACATGCAACAACAATTAGAGGACGTCTAACTTGTTTTTGCAGGGTATGTTGTGATGTGATATGGACAATTACATGATGTGATATATGTGATGTATGAGATGATCATGTGATGTATAGATTATCACGACTTGCATGTCGATGAGTACGGCAACCGGCAGGAGCCATAGGGTTGTCTTTAATTATTGTGTGACCTGCGTGTCAATCATTAAGCGCTATGTAATGCTTTACTTTATCCCTAAACGGTAGCAATAGTAGTCTAAGAATGTTGGGTGCGACAACCCCAATGGCGACACGTTGATGGAGATCAAGATGATGAAGATCATGGTGTCATGCCGGTGACGATGGAGATCATACCAGTGCTTTCTAGATGGAGATCAAAAGAACAAGTTCATGGCCATATCATGTCACTTATGATTTGCATGTGATGTTAATCCTTTTATGCACCTTGTTTTGCTTAGGACGACGGCAGTATTATAAGGTGATCCCTCACTTAATTTCAAGATAAATTGTGTTCTCCCCGAGTGTGCACCATTGCGAAAGTTCATCGTGTTGAGACACCACGTGATGATAGGGTGTGATAGACTCTACATTCACATACAACAGGTGCAAGCCAGTGTTGCACATGCAGAACACTCGGGTTAAACTTGACGAGCCTAGCATGTACAGACATGGCCTCGGAACACAAGAGATCGAAAGGTCGAACATGAGTCATATAGTAGATATGATCAACATGATGATGTTCACCATTGAAGCCACCTCAACTCACGTGATGATCGCTCTTGAGTTGGTGAATTTGGATCATGTATCACTCGGACTGGAGGGATGTCAATTTGAGTGGGAGTTCTTAAGTAATATGATTAATTGAACTCATTATCATGAACATAGTCAGTAGTGTCTTTGCAAACTGTGTTGTAGATTTCTAGCTCACGCTGTAGCTCCCTTGCATTTTATATGTTCCTAGAGAAATAGAGTTGAAAGATGATGGTAGCATTATTGCGGACTGGCTCCGTGATCTGAGGATTGTCCTCGTTGCTGCACATAGAAGGCTTATGTACTTAATGCACCACTCGATGCGCCAACCCCTCTAGCATTGTTTGTAGATGTTGTGAACATCTATGAGGCATGTTCTGATGACTACTTGATAGTTTAGTGCGTCATGCATTACAGCTTAGAATTGTGGCTCCGAAACATTTTGAACGTCACGGAACATATGAGATGTTCTAAGAGCTGAAATTAGGATCTCAGGCTCATGCCCGTGTTGCGAGATATGAGATCTCCAACAAGATTCTTTGCCTGCAAGATGAAGGAGAATAGCTCAATCGTTGAGCATGTGCTCAGATTGTCTGGGTGCTACAATCGATTGAATCGAAGTGGGAGTTGATCTTCCAGATAGGACAGTGATTGATATAGTTCTCCTAGTCACTGCCACTAAGCTACTTGAACTTGGTGATGAACTATAAAAAGCCAGGGATAGAAATAATGATCCCTGAGCTGTCGCGATGTTTGACCCCGCGAAGGTAGAAATCGAGAAGGAGCGTCAAGTGTTGATGGTTAGTCAAAACCACTAGTTTCGAGAAGGGCAAGAGCAAGGAGGGAAACTTCATGGATAGCAAGTTAGTTGCAGCTCCAGTGAAGCAACCCAAAGTCTAACCCAAACCCGAGACTAAGTGCTTCGATAATGAGGAGAACGGTCGCTGAAGCGGAACAACCCTAGATACTTGGTAGATAAAAAGGCTGGCAAAGTCGACAGAAGTATATTTGATATATGTGTTATTGCTGTGTACCTTGCTAGTACTCGTAGTAGCACCTGGGTATAGGATACCGGTTCGGTTGCTAAATGTTAGTAACTCAAAGTAAAAGCTACAGAATAAACAGATACTAGCTAAGGGTGAGGTGACGATGTGTGTTGGAAGTGTTTCCAAGGTTGATGTGATCGACATCGCACGCTCTCTCTACCTTCAGGATTAGTAACAAACCTAAATAAGTGTTATTCGGTGTTTTGCGTTGAGCATGAACGTGATTAGATCGTGTTTATTGCAACACAGTTATTCATTTATGTTTGAGAATAATGGTTATTCTGTTTACATGAATAATACCTTCAATGGTCATGCACCCAGTGAGAATGGTTTGTTGAATTTTGATCGTAGTAATACACATGTTCATAACATTGATGACAAAAAATGCAAAGTTAATAATGATAGTACCACATACTTGTGGCACTGCCGCTAAATGTCATATTTGTATAAAACGCATGAAGAAACTCCATGCTGGTGGATCTTTGGACTCTTTCGATTTCGAATCGGTTGAGACATGCGAACCATGCCTCTTGGTAAAAGATGACTAAGGACCCCGTTTTCTGGTTTGACGGAGCGGGCAAGTGATTTATTGTAAATGATACATGTTGATGTATGCAATCCAACGAGTCTTGTAGCGTGCGGTGGATATCGTTATTTTCTTACCTTCACTGATGATTTGGGTAGATATAGTGTATGTTTAATTAATGAAACACAAGTCTGAATCGTTTGAAAAGTTCAAGCAAATTTACAGTGAAGTTTAAGATCATCATGACAAGAAGATAAAAATATCTGCAATATGATCATGGAGGTGAATATCTGAGTTACGAGTTTGGCATACAACTTTAGACAATGTGAAAGTTGTTTCACAACACACGCGACCTGGAACACCATAGTGTGATGGTATGTCCGAACGTCATAGTCGTGGTCTATTGGATATGGTGCATGTTATGATGTCTCTTATTGTTTTGCTACTATAATTTTGGGGTTGTGCATTAGAGACAACTACATTCACTTTAAATAGGGCACCAGCTGAATCCATTGAGATGACACCGTGTGAATTATGGTTTGATAAAAAACTAAGTTGTCATTTCTTGATGTTTGGGGCTGCGACGCTTGTGTGGAAAATGTTTTCCCCTAACGAGCTCAAACCCAAAGCGGACAAATGCATCTTCGTAGAATACCCTAAGAGCAGTTGGGTGAACCTTCTATCTCAGATCCAAGCATAAAGTGTTTGTTGCTAAAACGGGTCCTTTCCCGAGAAAAAGTTTCTCTCGAAAGAATTGAGTGGGAGGAAGATAGAACTTGATGAGGTTGTTGAACCTTTGTTTCAACCAGAGAGTAGAGGTAGCGCAGAAAGATGTTTCTGTGGAACCTACGTCAGTTGAAGAGGAAGTAAATGATGATGATCATGAAGCTTCGGATCAAGTTACTATCAAACTTCGTAGGTCGATAAGGACGCGTACTGCTCCTGAGTGGTGCGACAAACCTGTCTTAGAGGTCATCTTGTTGGACAACGATGAACCTACGAACTATGGAGAAGCGATGAGGGGCCCAGAAATCAACAAATGGTTGGAGGCCATGAAATCTAAGAAAGGATCCATGTATGAAAACCAAGTATAGACTTTGGTATACTTGCTCGTTGGATGGCAGGTCGTTAAGTACAAATGGATCTTTGAAATGAAAACAGACGCTGATGGTAAATGTCACCATTTTTAAAGCTCGACTTGTTGCAAAGAAGTTTACGACAAGTTCAAGGAGTTGACTGTGATGAGACTTGCTCACTCGTAGCGATGCTAAAGTCTGTTGGAATTATGTTAGCACTTGCTGCATTTTTCAATTATGAAATCTGGCAAATGGATATCAAAACGTCGTTTCCTTAACAGGTTACTTCAAGAAAGGTTGTATGTGATACAACCAAAAGGTTTTGTTAGTCCTAATGATGCTAAAAGGTGTGCAAGCTTCAGTGATTCTTCTATGAACTGAAGCAAGAATCTCGGAGTTGGAATATACACTTTGATGAGGTGATCAAAGTTTTTAAATCTATACAAGTTTATGAGAAACTTGTATTTACGATAAAGTGAGTGGGAGCACTATAGAGTTTCTGATAAGCATATGTGGTTGACATATTGTTGATCGGAAATGATGTAGAATTTTTGGAAAGCATAAACAGTTGTTTGAAAAGAGTTTTTCAAAGGAAGACCTAGATAAAGCTACCTAATTGTTGAACATAAAGATCTATAGAGATAGATCAAGATGCTTGATGAGACTGTCAATGAGTACATACCTTGAGAAGATTTTGAAAGAGTTCAAAATGGATCAGTCGGAGAAAGAGTTCTCGCCTGATTTGTAAGGTGTGAAGTTGAGTGGGACCCAAAGCTCGACAACGACAGAAGAAAGAGAAAGGACGAACGTCGTCCCCTATGCCTTAGCCATAGGCTCTGTATAGTATGTCATGCTGTGTACCGCACCTGTGTGTTCCTTGCCATGATTCCGTCAAGGGGTACAAGAGTGATCCAGGAGTGGATCATTGGACAGTGGTCAAGATTATCCTTAGTAACTAAAAGACTAAGGAGATGTTTCTCAATTATGGAGGTAATAAAGAGTTCGTCGTAAAGAGTTATGTCGATGCAAGCTTTAACACCAATCCGGATGACTTGTGGTAGAAATCAGGATACGTATAGTGGAGCAACCATTTGGAATAGTACCAAGTGGAGTGTGGTAGCAGTGTTTACAGTTTGACATAGAGATTTGCAAAGTACACACGGATCTGAATGTCGCAGACCCGTTGACTATAAGACCTCTGTCACATGCAAAGCATGATCGATCCCCAGAACTCATTGGGTGTTAGATTCATAACAATGCGAATCACATAGTGATGTGAACTAGATTATTGACTCTAGTGCAAGTGGGAGACTGTTGGAAATATGCCCTAGAGGCAATAATAAATTAGTTATTATCATATTTCCTTGTTCATGATAATCGTTTCTTATACATTCTATAATTGTATTGATCAAAGACTTAGATGCATGTGCGGATACATAGACAAAACCATGTCCCTAGTATGCCTCTAATAGACTAGCTCGTTGATCAAAGATGGTTAAGGTTTGCTAGCAATGGATGGACATGAGATGTCATTTGATAAACGGGATCACTTCATTAGGAGAATGGTGTGATGGACAAGACCCAAACTACAAACGTAGCATATGATCATGTCAGTTTATTGCTGCTGTTTTCTGCATGCCAAGTATATGTTCCTATGACCATGAGATCATGCAACTCACGGATACCGGAGGAGTGCCTTGTGTGCATCAAACGTCGCAACGTAACTGGGTGACTATAAAGGTGCTCTACGGGTATCTCCGATGGTGTCTGTTGAGTTGGCATGGATCAAGACTAGGATTTGTTACTCCGTGTGACGGAGAGGTATCTTAGGGCCCACTTGGTAATACAACATCACAATAAGCCTTGCAAGCAATGTTACTAAGTGTTAGTCACGGGACCTTGTATTACAGAACGAGTAAAGAGACTTGCCGGTAACGAGGTTGAACTAGGTATGGAGATACCGACGATCGAATCTCGGGCAAGTAACATACCGAAGAACAAAGGGAACATCATACGGGATTAACTGAATCCTTAACATAGAGGTTCGACCGATAAAGATCTTCGTAGAATATGTAGGAACCAATATGGGCATCCAGGTCCCTCTATTGGTTATTGACCATAGAGGTGTCTCGGTCATATCTACATAGTTCTCGAACCCGCAGGGTCTGCACACTTAAGGTTCGGTGACGTTTCGGTACTATAGAGTTATGTATGGTGGTGATTGAAGGTTGTTCGGAGTCACGGATGAGATCCCTGACGTCACGAGGAGCTCTGGAATGTTCCGGAGGTAAAGGTTGATATATAGGAAGTCCCATTTCGGTCGCCGGTAAAGTTTCGGGCTAATCGGTAATGTACCGGGAGTGCTAGTAGTGTACCAGGAGACCATCGGGAGGGGTATTTCGACCGAAGAGGATTCATGGGCTGTGGGAGAGTAAATACCAGCCTTTTGTGGGCTGGTGGAAGTCCCACACAAGGCCCATGTGGCTGGGAGAAAAAGCCCAAAGGGAAAAAGGTGGAAAAAGGCCAAAAAAAGGGAGGAATCCTAGTCCTACTAGGATTGGAGGAGGAGTCCTCCTCTCCTCCCCACTTTGGCCGACCCAAGGGCTGGCTTTTTGGCAGCCAAGCCTCCTCCTATTGTCCTCCTATATATACTAGAGGATTTTAGGGTTTTGGCATAGAATTTTCAGCCACGTGCTACCCGTTCCTCGAGTGCATAGTTCCTCTCTAGATCGGTTTTCTGCAGTGCTTAGGCGAAGCCCTGCCGGAATAGCTCCACCACCATCGCCGCAGCGCCATCACGCAGCCGGAGAACTCTTCTACATGTCCGTTCCCTCTTGCTGAATCAAGAAGGTGGAGATCGTCATCAAGCTGTACGTGTGCTGAACGCGGAGATGTCGTCCGTTCGGCGTTAGACCGGAAGGACCGTGATCAAGATTGCGAGACGGATCATGACAAGATCGCGGGACGGATCTGATGAGATCGCGGGACGGATCGTGATGAGTTCGCGTGACGGATCGTGATGAGATCGCGGGACGGATCGTGATGAGTTCGCGGGACGGATCGTGATTGGATCGCGGGACGGATCGTGATGAGATCGCGGGACGCTCGGCGATTTGGATCGCGAAGACGTTCGACTACACCAACCGCGTTTCTTAACGCTTCCTGCTTAGCGATCTACAAGGGTACTTAGATCCACTCTCCTTCTCGTAGATGCTCATCACCATGGATAGATCTGTGTGTGTGTAGGAAATTTTTTGTTTCCCATGCAACGTTCCCAACAGCTCCGGCGCCTTTTTGATCTTTCCCGGCGCAGGGCATTGTTCCTAGTTTCTCAATAGCTTGTCGATTTCTTTGTCGCTCCTCTTACATGGAGGTACTCGAAGCTCATCCAACCCATTGAGTAGATCTCCATGCTTTCTCCACGGGTCATCCTTCTCCAGCCATCTATAATGCCTCATGTACACGATTTTCCTGGACCCGCCATCTTTCGTTGAAGTAAGCTCCTGAGACGTTGTATCATCCACGCACCTTGTGCATCCACAGTATCCATGGCACACCTGGCCTGAGGTGTACCCGTAACCGAGATAGTCGTGCACCGTCGTCATCAGTGCGAATCTCATATGGAAATACTCTCCTTTCCTGGCGTCCCATGTCCATGCCGGTGTTTTCTATAACGTGTCTGGCACCTCTTGCATAAGCCCCATATACAGGTTAATACTATTTCCCGGTTGTTTCGGCCCTTGAATCAGCATGCTCATGTGTATGTACTTTGTCTTCATGCACTTCCATGTAGTTTGTATTCATGCACTTCCATGGGGGGAGGTTGTGCATCCATACAAACTCGGGCCATGTGTTGTGGTCGGTGTTCTGGTTTCCAAACGGATTCATGCCATTGGTACTCGCACCAAGCACGATGTTCCTTGGATCTTCTGCATCAAATCCATATACGGCGTTGAATGCTCTCCACTGGCTACCATCTACGAGGTGTCTTAGCGTCGGATCATCTCCATCGTCGGTCTTCTTCCTCTCCACACGCCAACGCATGAGCTTTGCTTCCTTAGGATCTACGAAATACCGCTGTAGACGACGTGTGATCGGAAAGTACCATACAACTTCCTAAGGAGCTTTCTTTCCTGCCTTCTTGTATCAAGAAGCATTGCACACTGGACAGCTGGTTTTTTCCACGTGCTCCCCCCCCCCCCGATAAATGATGCAACCATTGATGCATGCGTGGTACCTAATGTGCGGCAAATCAAAAGGGCAAACGATTTTCTTGGCCTCCTCGACACTAGTAGGACACGGGTTCCCCGTGGGAAGAACTTTATTATGTAGATACTTCAAATGCTCATCAAGGCTTTTGTCTGTCCATTTATTTTTGGCCTTCGTCTTCAGAAGTTCGAGCGTGACTCAAGCGGGTCGCCTCGGGATCGTAACCGTCATACAATGGAGTCTTCGAGTCTACTTCAAGTTGCGCCAGCTTGGCCTCCTCTCTAGAAGCAACTCTCTCGCTAGTCGTACTCTTGCGAAGGAGGTCTCGAACATGAGGGTCCTGCACGACTGCACTTAGTAGCGTCGAAGACTGCCACGTGACCTCTTCTCCGCCATGTCCGGACTCTTCTTCGCCGTGTCCGGAATCTTCTACGATGCTGTCATTTCCAGACTCTTCCCTGACGCCATCATCATCAGCTTCTTCACTTATCCACTGAGTATATCCATCCATGAAACCATTCTTCAGCAGGTCCGCCTTCAAAGTGCTACGATCAAAAGGGTCCAAAAGGACTCCTTCCTTGCATCTTGCACACGGACATCTAATCCTAGTCCGATTATTTGCGTACATGTCCATCACTGCGGATTGCATGTACCGCTCCACCTTCCATCCACTCACCTTCATGACCGACTACACGGTATAACAAGCAAAAGGGTTATAAAATAAATAATGCATGCATGCTTCAAAGTCATATAAAATTTTGACATGACCTTGCCTAAAATAGGACATATTGAGTTTGCTCGAAATTCACCGAAATGGAAATAAATTGACATCTTGGCGAAACATAAGCAACTCAAGGGCATGTCACTCACACAAATCTCTCCATATATCCCAAACACACACATTCGCATTCACACATATTCCCATTCTTGAAATGAACAACTTTTTACTCACCTATATATCTCCCGAGAGCGATACCGATCGAGAGAGCATGCCGTTAATTAGATGATGAGAGAGACCAATCGAGACGTGTGGATGCCTAAATAGCTAGCTAGATCTAGTTCTTGGAGAAGAGAGGTGAATCTAGCTAGCTAACTAATGAAGAGGGAGTTATTTTGGAGGGGGACATTAATGGGGGGAGAGGAAGAGAGGTAGGAGAAAGAGAGATAATGTGAGAGAGGCCATTTATGGAGGAGAGTTATGGTGGAGGGGGGCATTAATGAGGAAAGAATTAGAGAGGTGGGAGGAAGAGAAAAGAAGAGCAACAATGGTGGAGAGTGGAGAGGGGAAAGGAGGGGACAGAGGGGAGAGAGGGGAGAGAGGGCAAAGTGGGGGAGAGAGGGAGGGGGTGAAAGGTGGCAGCAGCCGCAACTAGCAATAGCACTGCTTACAAAAATGTGCTACTACTATGTGTGGAACATTAGCAGTAGCGCTTGCATGTCATAAAGCGCTACTGGCAGTGGCCTTAGCAGTAGCGCTTCCTTCCACCCCGCGCTGTTACTATAAATAGTGTCAGCGGGGTCGGCGGGGCCACCTTATTAGTAGCGCTTTCTTAGCGCCCAGTGCTACTGCTAAGCCCTTAGTTATAGCGCTGTAGGAATACAGCGCTACTGGTAATTAGCAGCAGCTGTTTTATTTTTCCAGCGCTACTAGTAGGCTCCTATCTATAAGGTTTTCCCTAGTAGTGAAAGCCAAAGTGAAGGCCCATTTTGCACGGAAACAACCACCTACGAAGGAAACGGTAGATCCGGTGAAAGCGAAGCGCACTCTGGATGCCCTGAAGCGACCATCACTGCCTCCGCTGCCATCAAACTATGATCGCTGTATTATAAAGACATATAATGAAGCGGAGCGGTCGGGAAGTACTTCTACTGCTTCCCGAGTCTAATAATGAAGAAGTGGGAAAATAATTCCCCAGCTCGACAAACAGGAGCAGCAATCGTGCCCCCTGCTCAAGGTGTCTAGCGATATTGATCATCCGGTGCTACTGCCTGGTACCAAACTTGGTGATTACTTGGGGGATGATGTACATTTTGAAACGGCTGAGGTAACAAAAGAACAACATGAATACGAGCACGGGAAGCCTCTAGTTAAACCTGATCATCCTCCTCTAACAACGATGATGAACAATTTGCATGAGTGGTACGTGAAAACCTGCAGGGAGTCTGGTAGAGACACTATGTATGTGGTAGTGAAACCAGAGCACAAATTCATTGGACTGAGCGTGATGCCTATTAAATTTGTGGAGTTATTTCAGTTATTCCATCAAGGGGCCCTCGACAAACAACTCATGACTGCCTACTGTCTGTAAGTATTACTTCTATAGTTAAGTCTCTAACTCAGCTCGTTCATTGCATGTATATCTAATTATCATCACTATATTATGCAGATTGAAGATCGTCGAATGCAAAAAAAGGAATTTTTGACGTTGGGTGATGCCGTAATTGAATGGTCCATACGAAATGAAACCAAAGCTACCGAGAAGAACTTGCTAAAGTCGTTCTTTACACATCAAAACAAAAGGAAAATACTCTTTCCTTACAACTTCAAGTGAGTGTTCTTGTCTTCTCCGTATACTCGGTTTCGCTTACTTGAGGTTAAGTAATGTAATTGATGAGTTATATATGCGTGCACAGTTTCCACTATATTCTGCTATCCATTAAGCTTGATGGGACATTAGTAACTGTCTTAGACTCGAGACGTAAAGATCCCGAGAATTATGCGGACATGATTACAATGCTCAAGAAGTAAGTTCAGTCAATACCGGGACCATATCGGCATGCAACTTTTGTTAATTTCCTGATATCAAGTAATAATTTTCTTTGCCTGGTAGGGTTTGGAGGAAGTTCATCCGAAAGGTTCCCGGTCTAAACGAGGAGTTGCGATTTACGCACCCCAAAGTAAGTAGTACTAGCTAGTTCCATGCATCTCTAATTGATTCAAAATTTGTTCAATATATTATTACCATGCTTGCTTATCAGTTTGATTGAACTCTATTCTCATAAAGTGCTTGTACCAGGAAGAAGGGATTGTTTTATGTGGATACTACATATGCGAGTTGATTGACCACTCGACCTGTGAGCGGGGCTTATCTGACAAACAATTTGAAGTACATAAATAATATTCACAATTTTATTTTATATATTACGTTACCATCAATAGTGTTGAGTTTTATTCATATATATGCATGTATTGACCCCCTTCTTTAAATTAGATCTGGCATATGCGGGATGAACTCCTATCAGATGATCGCATACGAGCATTTCAAGAGGAATTGGCGGGATTCTTTCTTGACCACGTCATACCTAAAGACGGAGAATGCTATGTTGATTTGTGATTGGATCTTAGGGATTGTAAGAGATCTTATATTGTATATATGTTCGACCAATCTCTCGGAGAAAGAGAGGTCGATCACTTCTATCCGTATATGTTCATGACTATCTTCTGTACTTAATGGTTCCTTCATTTGCTTACTAGCTAGCGTGTCGAGTTCTCTCTATTGTAGCTAGCTAGCGTCGACCAAGCACGGAGAAAGAAAAGACACTTCTCTCTATTAGATGGCTAACACAATATGAAACCCCTAAATTAACCCTCCAAAACGCCCAACCACCCCCCCCTTTCCAAAAAAAAACCACCTCCTGCCAGATGCTGACGTGTGGACACCTTTTGGTCCCGGATGGTGTTACCAACCGGGACTAAAGGTCCTCCTGCCTAGTCCCCCGCAGAGGCCACGTGGAGCCCCTTCTGTCTCGTTGGTAAGCGAACCGGGACTAAAGCAATGGGGCTTTAGTCCCGATCTTTTAGTCCCGGTTCCAGAACCTGGGCTAATGGGCCCTTGGAACCGGGACAAATGGGCCGTTCTCTACTATTGCTAGCAATTTTGATGCACTCGCTACCCTCGGAAGGTGAGCTATTGCTCATGCAGTTTAAAGACAAAATTCAGTCAACTTTTTTGAACTTCTTATGATATGGTGAACCACCTTGTGCTCGACAAGTTAGTCAACACGATCCAGTTTCTGGCTATAGACATAGTCGACAAGGTCAGCTCCGGCCACCCCCATGCCGATGGGCCACCTCCTGTGTGACCATGTCATGATGTACTGCGGGAATTCTTACTGATTCAACTATGGCCGCTTCGTCCTCTTCGTGGATGAGTACATGTTCAACTTAATATAGGTAATACGTGAGAAGCTAAGTTTTGTAGTTCTGTTTCGACAACGAAAGGTCCTACACATTCTGTTTTGTGCTTAGTTTAATTTCATTCTATTGTGTTTACGTATATTGGTGATAGATGTTCCGTTGCCAACTCACACGATGCTAATTTTTTCCTTGTGTTCCGGACAGTTTGCGATAATGGAACTACCACTCTTAAAAGATGTTAACAAACATCATTACTGGTGGAAAATCATGGCTCGATTTGCAAGGGTTTGTGAGGTAAAGAATTTCAGTCACTGGAAACAGGTATTATTATTGCAATTTCTTATGCATTCCTATTCTAGAGTAATATCTTTTATGCAAAATTTGCTTTGTCTATGATGATTTCACAATGGTGCAATGGAAGTATCGAAAAAAGGTACATCACTTGAAAAATCTGTTTAGCGAAGGAAGCATGTGTACAATCAAAGACGACAATACATATGATGCAAGACTGAGGTACAGATCCATGGATTAACCCGCTTTTATTTAATTACGTATTCTTCAAGAAAATAGCAATATTTGTTAAAAGAAGGTCAGATCTTTTTAACACTTCCATCCGTACCTCCTATGAACCAAAACCCTGAGTATGCCTTCATCGACAGTGCAACAGGTCAAAGGTATCGATTCTCAGATTCTTGACTGCATGTATTTGTTAACTGTGAGCATAATGTTGCTGTCTACTTTATTTGGTTCTGAACTTACAAACTATTTGCCGCAGTTCTTCTTTGCTTCTGCATTTTCTTACATCTTTTCGCATACCCGTTGTTCCGCTTTCATGTCTACAGATAATTAGCTCATACCCACAGTGAGTATGCCTTCTTTTTTTCCACACAGTTCTAAAATTGTGAGTAACAATACACAATTTTTGGACCAGGTAAGAAAGATTGTACACGTATCGACAAGGCCCTTTCCTTTCCTTTTCTATTTCTTTCTTCTTTGTAGCAATATCACCAATGTCATCATTCTGGCTTAATTAAGCTATACTGTACTACTGAATATATAGACCCAAAAATGTTCTAAAAATGCTTTAAAAGGCTTTTTCATACATGTTCTGCATACTTTTACACCCTTTCAACATATGTGATATAGTTAGGCTTACGCATATACTAGGTGTCTTCTTTTTTTGCTTACATAATTCAGAAGCTCTCAACAAACATAAAAGCTCTTTCAACAAAAAAATAACAGGTCCTTCTCTCCTTTTGTTTCTGCAATTTATTTACATTCAAACTTCCTGTTACAGGCCTCCAGGTTTATAATGGAGCTCAATAATCATTACAAAAAGAACGTCTTCCTGGAAAAGCATACAAGACGTTATGCAGTGTGGCTGTACCCATTTCTCGTACAGCCACTTTCTCCAGTCTTCAAGCAAGCGCCTGGGGCACTAATCGCTGCCATAAATGGCAGATTTCGCACGAAGGTGCAATTACTCATACACAGAATGATCGAAGAAAGAGTGGTCCTCTCTTTCCCTGATCATTTGGAAGTTGTTCAACCATTCAAACTAGCAAATGAAAGAACACACTTTATGTCAATGGTATCCCATAATGTTTCAGTATCAATTTTCTGCAGACCTATCTTATGAGGATTCGAAGTGTTTCGAGAAGCACAATATACAAATGAAGGGCTTAACATGGACTCAATGTAGGACTTGACAAGTTTTCCTTGCATAGCTCGCACCCAACCCAGCATTCTTCTTCTAGCTGATATTATTCTGGAAGTGCGCAACAAGACTGACAATGCCTTCATATATTAACCATCTGAATCTGAAAAATGTTTACTGCTACATGTTGAGTGTTGGATCCAAATTTGGGCCTTGTTTTAAACTTTTCTGCCTAAACGGGTAAACTAATTTAGTTCAGTTATTACGGAAACAATTGCCTCTTCCAGAGTTTATACCTATTCAGTTTATGTTCAGAAAATAAGCAAGCTTGATTTTCTTTAGTCAGGTGCATTTTTATTTCAACAAATATAAGTAGATTTTTTTTTGCATTGCTACTCACTATCACGATTTTATGGAATAAATTGGAAAAAACCACCACAATTGGGGACCCTAATTCGAAAACCATCACGATTCGTTTTTTTTTTCCGAAAACCCACCATCATTGTGCTGGCAGTTTTCAAAAAACACTGATAGGTTACTAAACACAAGCTAACAACGTTTCTGACAGACCGGGCCCCCCTGTAAGTGATGACGTGGCATTGAAATCTCACGGTGTTTGGCTTGTACAGTAAGCTGCACAAGGGACCCACACGCCAACCTCTACCCTTCTTTCTTCTCCGCCAGGGCATTGGCCCGTACAAAAAAATAAAACACATGTCCGCATCTGACCGGCACACCACCGGATTTAGCCGCCGGCAACCTCGCGAGCCTCCGCTTCCATCATCTTTCTCCACCCCATCCATCTATGCTTGAGCATGCGAGCAGCAGCAACGACCATGGCCAGACATAGGGTGCGAGCAGCAGTGGCAGCCTCGGCCAGGCACGATGGCGCAAGCAGCAGCGGCAGCCTAGAACGGGAATGGGGGCACGAGCATCCACGCAAGAGCGCGAGATACTACAACAGCCATGGCCAGGCACAAGGGCGCGACCAGCAGCGCCAGCCTCGGCCAGGCACGGGAACGCGACCAGCAGCAGCAGCCTCAGCCAAGCACGGGGGCGCCAGCAGCTTAGCCAACAAACGGGCCGGCTTGCTCAGGCTTCCCATCGGGCGCGGCGTGTCGCCGCCCCTTCTGCCTGCTAATGATATCCAAGAGCAAGCAAGCAAGCAGCCCGGCCTCCATGAGGCATTTTTGGAGCAAGAGCAACCGTCGTGCATATCCCTGATCGTCAGTGGAGAAAGGCACCACGACAAAGTTAACCACTGGAGTTTCAAAAAAAGAAAGAGAATTCCCCACTGGGCGCTACAGGTATCGTGGGTCGAGCTGGAGCCGGATATGGTATCCGCCTCGGATCCACCAATATTAATAGCGTTGTTTTCTGACACTCCTAAGCCAACTCAAGAACACGTTTTTTGACGTTAAAGTAGGTTAATTACCCACTGTGGCGTAAGCTAATCCACGTGGGAAAGCATATATATACTTAAGCTAACTGACATGATCACGGTATACAATGGCTCGGCGGCCACATGCACTTCCATGACAAGATCCGCGACCTACGCCCGTACTTTGGCGCGATCTTCATACTAGAAGTGATGGAGAATCTAAGAGCATCTAATCTAGTACTCCTACAACCTTTATTAACTTCGTCTTTCACGGAATTAAACTCCACCTAATCTCAAAATAGGCTTACGCTCGAAAGTACGTTTCTACACCAGCAAATGCTCCTGGTATGAACAGTAAAAAAACAAAAAACATTCAAAAAATTCAGAATTTGTTTTGTGGCATACTTTCACAAATGTTTATTGTGCATGAAAATTTTCATCGTGAAATCACATTGGTGGAAGTCGTGCCCCAAAAAAAAACAAAATCATAGCTCCAAAATGCTTTTGTAAGTAACATTTTCAAATAGGCCTCACTCGAGGCCACTTGTAAACTGCACCATCTCAGAGGTAATCTGTGTATCGAGAGGGAACCTGTGGGGTTTGTGAAGGAAATGGGGTCCTGTTGCTCCATTGGCTTCAAAACTTCTTGTGCTCTGAAAGGAGGCCATCAAATGAGACGTGTCAGCCCCCGCATTTTTCTGACTTCCTTGCAATATTTGAGACATTTATTGCATTTCTAGGGTTTCAGCTCCAAAAATTACAGATTTGCAAGGCGACACATGAAATCATGCCCAGAAGCATCATGGAAAATCCTATGTGATGTACTTGCGACATGTGTATGCCTTGTGCAGACGAGGGAGGGGCAGACGCAACTACGGGTAAATTGAGGGCAGCAAAAATAAGACCCATGAAAATTATTTAGGAAAAGATGGGTGAAAGAAAAAATAATAAGTAAACAGTAAACATAAGTGCAATGAAAAATTATTTTAAACCAATTTTGCATAAATATAGGCCTAGTGCCATCATTTGGCACACGACTTATATACCCTATAAGACGAGTGTTCTCATTTGACACACGGCTTATATACCGTATAAGCCAAGTGTTCTTATTTGGCACACGGCTTATTAGTTGCTGCGTGACGGCACCGTCAACCATCTTCGTTATTGGCACATGGCATATATCTTTGCAGACGGCTAGCTGTAAGCCCAGTGCGTTTTCCACTAGATACCGTGTGCTGCCTTGTAGCCGAGGGCTATTTTATACCACTCGGCTTACTGGTTGCTATAAGCCGAGTGTTTTGTAATTGCCGGATGTTTTTCTGTCACTACTCGGCTTAGAAGAACATAAGCCGAGTACCCGAAAAATAGCTCTCGGCTTAGAGGCTTTTACACGGCGAACCGTGATTTTCCTGTAGTGCAGCATAGCGAATACACGAGTAAATCTCTACTCCTAATGTTTCAGTTGGTAGTCACGCATCACTGATTTATTTTCATTCGGATATTTTCGTCCCACCTCCCACCACCCCCTCTCACTGGTTTTTTATCCATCGGTTTATTTTTGTCTATAATCTTTTCTTTCAAATGAACGCCTTCCTAATGCAAAAAAGATCACGGATCTAACTTTCTAACTTATCTAAATCAACTCATCTCTCTCATTAATGTATTTTTTTTAGGAAACAAATAGTAGATTTTCAGGAAACAAATAACGGATTTTAAAGAGGGATTCCGTGATTGTGATGGTAGGGTGGTACGTCGTCTCGTTCGTCTCCCTCTTTCCTTTCACACATTAGATCTAGCGACTGAAATGAACATAAATAAATTACCCCGTGATAATGGAACTTACCTATCAACGTGGTCTTCTCTCCTTCCTTCCGGAGCCCCCTAATTACCTCCCTCCAATATATGCTCCTCCTCTTGACGCTTTCCTCCTCCACCTCCATGGCTCCGCCGTTATGGCACCACACGGGTCATTTGTTGGAAATATGCCCTAGAGGCAATAATAAAATGGTTATTATTGTATTTCCTTGTTCATGATAATTGTCTATTATTCATGCTATAATTGTGTTAACCGAAAACCATAATACATGTGTGAATACATAGACCACAACATCTCCCTAGTGAGCCTCTAGTTGGCTAGCTCGCTGATCAATAGATGGTCATGGTTTCATGACCATGGACATTGGATGTCGTTGATAACGGGATCACATCATTAGGAGAATGATGTGATGGACAAGACCCAATCCTAAGCATAGCACAAGATCGTGTAGTTCGTCTGCTAAAGCTTTTCCAATGTCAAGTATCATTTCCTTAGACCATGAGATTGTGCAACTCCCGGATACCGTAGGAATACTTTGGGTGTGCCAAACGTCACAACATAACTGGGTGGCCATAAAGGTACACTATAGGTATCTCCAAAAGTGTCTGTTGGGTTGGCATGAATCGAGACTGGGATTTGTCACTCCGTGTGACGGACAGGTATCTCTGGGCCCACTCGGTAAGACATCATCATAATGAGCTCAATGTGACTAAGGAGTTAGCCACGGGGTGATGTGTTGCGGAACGAGTAAAGAGACTTGCCGGTAACGAGATTGAACAAGGTATAAGGATACCGACGATCGAATCTCGGGCAAGTATCATACCGGTAGACAAAGGGAATTGTATACGGGATTGATTGAATCCCCGACATCGTTGTTCATCCGATGATATCATCGTAGAGCATGTGGGAACCAACATGGGTATCCAGATCCCGCTGTTGGTTATTGACCGGAGAGGTGTCTCTGTTATGTCTACGTGTCTCCCGAACCCGTAGGGTCTACACGCTTAAGGTTCGATGACGCTAGGGTTATAGGGAAATAGTGTACATGGTTACCGAAGGTTGTTCGGAGTCCCGGATGAGATCCCGTACATCACGAGGAGTTCTGGAATGGTCCGGAGGTAAAGATTCATATATAGGAAGTGAGATCCCGGATATCACGAGGAGTTCGGGAATTACCGGTAACGTATCGGGACCACCAGAAGGGTTCTGGGGGTCCACCAAGTGGGGCCACCAGCCCCAGAGGGCTGCATGGGCCGCAAGTGGGAGGGAACCAGCCCCTAGGTGGGCTGGTGTGCCCCCCCCACAAGGGCCCAAGGCGCAGCTAAAGTGGGAGGGGGGCAAACCATAGGGCAGATGGGCCCGAAGGCCCACCCTAGGGCAGATGGGCCCTAAGGCCCACCCTAGGGCAGATGCACCCCTCTCCCTCTTGGTCGCCGCCCAGATGGGATCTGGTGGCTGCTGCACCACCCTAGGGTGGAAACCCTAGGGCGCAGCCCTCCCTCCTCCTCCTCCTATATATAGTGGAGCCCTTGGGGCAGCCGGAGACACGCATCTCTCTCTCCCATGGCGCAACCCTACTCCTCCCTCTCCTCATCCTCCGTAGTGCTTAGCGAAGCTCTGCCAGAGTACCATGCAGCTACTCCTTCACCTCGCCGTCGTGCTACCGGAGCTCTCCCTCAACCTCCTTGCTGGATCAAGGCGTAGGAAACGTCACCGGGGTGCACGTGTGTTGAACACAGAGGCGCCGTTGTTCGGCGCTAAGATCGGAGTCCACCGCGATCTGAATCGCTATGAGTACGACTCCACCAACCGTGTTCTTGTAACGCTTCCGCTTAGCGATCTTCAACGGTATGAATATGCAATATCTTCATTCTCGTTGCTGGTTTTTGTTGGGGAACGTTGCATGGGAAACAAAAAATTTCCTACGCACACGCAGATCTATCTGTGGTGATGAGCATCCTTGAGAGGGAGAGTGGATCTACATACCCTTGTAGATCGCTAAGCGGGAAGCTTTAACAAACGCGGTCGGTGTAGTCGAACATCTTTGCGATCCAAATCACCGTCCGTCCCGAGATCCAATCACAATCCGTCCCGCGAACCGATCACGTTCCGTCCCACGAACTTGATCACGATCCGACCCACGAACTTGATCACGATCCTTTCGATCTAGCACCGAACGGACGGCACCTCCGCGTTCAGCACACGTACAGCTTGATGAGGAGTAACTCCGGCAGCCTGACGGCGCTCCGGCGATGGTGGTGGAGTAATTCCGGCAGGGCTTCGCCTAAGCACTGTGGAAATCCGATCTAGAGGAGAAACTATGCACTGGAGGAACGGGTAGCACGTGGCTGAAAATCTAGTGCAAAAACCCTAAAACCTCCAGTATATATAAGAGGATAGGAGGAGAAGCCTTTGCAGAAGGGCCAAGGCCTCCTTTCTTCGGCCGAAGGAGAGAGGGAGAGGTGGAGTCCACCTCCAATCCCAGTAGGACTAGGATTCACCCTATTTTGCCTTTTTTCACTTTTTCTCTTAGGCCTTTTTTCCTCCAGCCGCATGGGCCTCATGTGGATGTTCCACCAGCCCACTAAGGGCTGGTTTACACCCTCCTACAGCCCATGTAGCCTCTTGGGTCGAAATACCTCTCCCGATGGCCTCCCGGTACACTATCGGCACTCCCGGTACACTACCGATGAGCCCGAAACTTTTTCGGCGACCAAAACAGGACTTCCCATATATGAATCTTTACCTCCGGACCATTCCGGAGCTGCTCATGATGTACGGGATCTCATACGGGACTCCGAACAAACTTCGATTACCACCATACATAACTCTATACTATCGAAACGTCACCAAACCTTAAGTGTGCAGACCCTGCGGGTTCGAGAACTATCTAGACATGACCGAGACACCTCTACAGTCAATAACCAATGGCGGGACCTAGATGTCCACATTGGCTCCTACACATTCTACTAAGATTTTACCGGTCGAACCTCTATGTCAAGGATTCAGTTAATCCGGTATGATGTTCCCTTTGTTCTTCGGTATGTTACTTGCCCGAGATTCGATCGTCGGTATCTCCATACCTAGTTCAAACTCATTACTGGCAACTCTCTTTTACTCGTTCCGTAATACAAGATCCCGTCACTAACACTTAGTCACATTGCTTGCAAGGCTTATCGTGATGTTGTATTACCGAGTGGGCCCTGAGATACCTCTCCGTCACACGGAGTAACAAATCCCAGTCTTGATCCATGCCAACTCAAGAGACACCCTCGGAGACACCTTTAGATCACCTTTATAGTCACCCGGTTACGTTGCGACATTTGATACACACAAGGTACTCCTCCGATATCTGTGAGTTGCATGATCTCATGGTCATAGGAACATATACATGACATGCAGAAAACAGTAGCAATAAACCGCCACGATCATAAGCTACGTTTGTTGTTTGGGTCTTTTCCATCACATCATTCGCCTAATGATGTGATCCCGTTGTCAAATGACATCTCATGTCCATGGCTAGGAAACCCTAACCACCTTTCGATCAACGAGCTAGTTCACTAGAGGCATACTAGGGACATTGTGTTTGTCTATGTATCCACACATGTATCCATCTTTCCAATTAATACAATTATAGCATGGATAATAAACGATTATCATGAACAAGTAAATACAATAATAAACATTTTATTTATTGCCTCTAGGGCATATTTCCAACAGTCTCCCACTTGCACTAGAGTCAATAATCTAGTTCACATCACTATGTGATTTACATTGTAATGAATCGAACACCCATGCAGTTCTGGTGTTGATTATGTTTAGCCCTTGGAAGAGGTTTAGTCAACGGGTCTGCAACATTCAGATCCGTGTGCACTTTGCAAATATTTATGTCTGTCTCCATGATGTAATCGCGGATGGAGTTGAAGCGTCGCTTTATGTGTCTGGTCCTCTTGTGAAACCTTGGTTCCTTGGCCAGAGCAATGGCACCAGTGTAGTCATGGAACAGGTTCATTGGATTCAGTGCACTGGGAACTACTCCAAGATCTGTCATGAACTGCTTCATCTAGACACCTTCCTTTGCCGCCTCCAAGGCTGCGATGTATTTCGCTTCGCACGTAGAATCAGCTACCACGCTTTGCTTAGAACTACACCAGCTTACCGCTCCCCCGTTAAGAATGAATACGTATCTGGTTTGTGACTTAGAGTCGTCCGGATCAGTGTCAAAGCTTGCATCGATGTAACACTTTATGACAAGCTCTTCATCACCTCCATAAACGAGAAACATTTCCTTAGTCCTTTTCAGGTACTTAAGGATATTCTTGATCGCTTGCCAGTGCTCTATTCTAGGATCACTTTGAAATCTTCTGGCCATACTTATGGCAAGGCTGACAACGGGTCTTGTGCACAGCATTGCATACATGATAGATCCATTGGCTGAAGCATAGGGGATGGCACTCATCTTTTTTCTATCTTCTGCAGTTACTGGCATTGAGTTTTACTCAACTTTACACCCTGTAACAAAGGTAAGAACCCCTTCTTGGACTGTTCCATTTTGAACTTCTTCAAAACTTTATCAAGGTATGTGCTCTGTGAAAGTGCTATTAAGCATCTCGATCTATCTCTATAGATCTTAATGCCTAATATGAAAGCAGCTTCTCCTAGGTCCTTCATTGAAAAACTCTTGTTCAAATATACCTTCACGCTTTCCAGCATTTCTATATTGTTTCCAATCAGCAATATGTCATGAACATATAGTAATACAAACGCTATAGATCTCCCACTCACTTTCTTGTAAATACAAGCTTCTCTGTAAAGTTGTATAAACTCAAATGCTTTGATCACCTCATCAAAGCGCTTATTCCAACTCCGAGATGCTTGCACCAGTCCATAAATGGATCGCTGGAGTTTGCAAACTTTGCCAGCATTCTCTGGATTGACGAACCTTTGGGTTGCATCATATACAACTCTTCCTCAAGGAAACCGTTGAGGAACGCTGTTTTGACATCCATCTGCCAAATTTCATAGTCTAAATAAGCATCTATTGCTAACATGATTCTGACAGACTTAAGCATCGCTACGGGTGCGAAAGTCTCATCGTAGTCAACTCCTTGAACTAGTGAAAAACCCTTTGCCACAAGTCGAGGTTTATAGACGGTGACATTACCGTCCGCGCCTGTCTTCTTCTTAAAGATCCATTTGTTCTGAATCGCCTTTTGCCCTTCAGGTAATACTTCCAAAGTCCATACATTGTTTTCATACATGGATCCCATCTCGGATTTCATGGCCTCTAACCATTTCTCGAAATCCGGGCCCATCACTGCTCCTTCATAGCTCGTAGGTTCATTGTTGTCCAGCAACATAACCTCCAAGACAGGGTTGTCGTACCACTCAGGGGTAGTATGCGGCCTTGTCGACCTACAAGGTTCAATAGCAGCTTGATCCGAAGCTTCATGATCATCATCATTAACTTCCTCTTCTACCGTCGTAGGTTCTATAGAAACATCTTTCTGCGCTGCGCTACTTTCTGGTTGAAGTAAAGGTTCAATAACCTCATCAACCTCTATTTTCCTCCCACTCAATTCTTTCGAGAGAAACTCTTTCTCAAGAAATGTTCTGTTCTTAGCGACAAATACTTTGCCTTCGGATCTGAGATAGAAAGTATACTCGACTGTCTCTTTCGGGTATCCTATGAAGACGCATTTCTCCGCTTTGGGTTCCAGCTTTTCAGGCTGAAGCTTTATGACATAAGCATCACATCCCCAAACTTTAAGAAACGATAACTTTGGCTTCTTGCCAAACCATAGTTCATATGGCGCCGTCCCAACGGATTTTGATGGTGCCCTATTTAAAGTGAATGCAGCTGTCTCTAATGCATAACCCCAAAACGATAGTGGCAAATCAGCAAGAGACATCATAGAACGCACCACATCTAATAAGGTTTGATTACGACGTTTGGACACACCATTACGTTGTGGTGTTCCGGGCGGTGTCAACTGTGAAACAATTCCACACTGTCTTAAGTGACTGCCAAACTCATAACTTAGATATTCACCTCCTCGATCAGATCGCAGGAACTTAATCTTCTTGTTACGATGATTCTCAACTTCACTCTGAAATTGCTTGAACTTTTCAAACGTTTCAGACTTGTGTTTCATTAAGTAAATATACCCATATCTACTTAAGTCATCAGTGAAGGTGAGAAAATAACGATATCCACCACGCGCTGTAACATTCATTGGACCGCACAAATCAGTATGTATGATTTCCAATAAGTCACTCGCCCGTGCCATTGTTCCAGAGAACGGCGTTTTAGTCATCTTGCCCATGAGGCATGGTTCACATTTGTCAAGTGATTCAAAATCAAGTGACTCCAAAATTCCATCAGCATGGAGCTTCCTCATGCGTTTTACACCAATATGACCTAAACGGCAGTGCCACGAGAAAGTGGTACTATCATTATCAACTCTACATCTTTTTGCATCAATGTTATGAACATGTGTGTCATCACTATCAAGATTTAATATGAATAAAACCCTAACATTGGGTGCATGACCATAAAAGATATTACTCATATAAATAGAACAACCTTTATTCTATGATTTAAATGAGTAACCGTCTCGCAATAATCAAGATCCAGATATAATGTTCATGCTTAACGCAGACACTAAATAACAATTATTGAGGTTCATCACTAATCCCGATGGTAATCGAAGAGAGAGCGTGCCGTCGGCGATCACATCAACCTTGGAACCATTTCCCATGCGCATCATCACTTCGTCCTTTGCCAGCCTTCGTTTATTCCGTAGTTCATGCTTTGAGTTGCAAATGTGAGCAACCGAACCAGTATCAAATACCCAGGCACTACTACGAGAGCTAGTAAGGTACACATCAATAACATGTATATCATATATACCTTGTTTGTCATTGGCTGCCTTCTTGTCAGCCAGGTACTTGGGGCAGTTCCGCTTCCAGTGACCAGTTCCCTTGCAATGAAAACACTCAGTTTCTGGCTTGGTCCATGCTTCGGCTTCTTTACAGGAGTAGCAACTGCTTTGCCATCCTTCTTGGTTTTACCCTTCTTGCCCTTGCCCTTGACTTTGCCAATTTTCTTGAAACTAGTGGTTTTATTGACCATCAACACTTGATGTTCTTTCTGGATTTTAGACTCAGCGACTTTTAGCATCGCAAACAGCTCGGCGACTGACTTGTCCATCCCGTGCATGTTATAGTTCATCACAAAGCTCTTGTAACTAGTTGGCAGTGATTGAAGAACTCTTTCAGTGATCGCCTCTGGTGGAAGGGCAATTCCCAACTCCGCTAGACGAGTTGAATACCTAGACATTTTGAGTATATGTTCACTGATCGACCCATTCTCCTCCATTTTGCAAGCATAGAACTTATCAGAGGTTTCATACCTCTCGATCCGGGCGTTCTTCTGAAAGATAAACTTCAACTCCTGGAACATCTCATATGCTCCATGATGTTCAAAACGTCTTTGAAGTCCCGGTTTTAAGCCATACAATATTGTGCACTGAACTATTGAGTAATCTCCAGTACGTGCCTCCCAAGCGTTCTTAACGTCTTCGGAGGTCATGTCTTCTGGTTGGTCACCAAGCGGTGCATCAAGGGCATATGATTTATGGGAAGCCGTGAGGATAATCCTCAGATTACGGGCCCAGTCAATAAAGTTACTTCCATCATCTTTCAATTTAGCTTTCTCTAGGAACGCATTAAAATTCAGGGGTGCTACTGCGCGAGCCATTGATCTACAACATAAATATGCAAAGTTTACTTAGACTATTGTTCAACATAATGAGTTTAGTTAATCAAATTACTAAAGCTCCCACTCAAATTGACATCCCTCAGGTCATCTGAGTGTCACATGATCCAAATCCACCAACTCAAGTCCGATCATCACATGAGTTGAGGTGGCTTTAATGGTGAACATCATTATGTTGATCATATCTACTATATGACTCGTGTTCGACCTTTAGGTCTCTTGTGTTCCGAGTCCATGTCTATACATGCTAGGCTCCTCAAGTTCAACCAGAGTGTTCTGCGCGTGCAACACTGGCTTGCACCCGTTGTATGTGAACGTAGAGTCTATCACACCCGATCATCACGTGGTGTCTCAACACGACGAACTTTCGCAACGGTGCACACTCGGGGAGAACATAATTTTATCTTGACATTTAAGTGAGGGATCACCTTATAATGCTACCGTCGTACTAAGCAAAGCAAGGTGCATAAAAGGATTAACATCACATGCAATTCATAAGTGACATGATATGGCCATGAACTTGTGCTTTGGATCTCCATCTTGAAAGCACCAGCATGATCTCCATAGTCACCGGCACGACACCATGATCTCCATCATCTTGATCTCCATCAACGTGTCGCCATCGAGGTTGTCACGCCCTACATGCTTCTACTACTATTGCTACCGTTTAGCGATAAAGTAAAGCATTACATAGCGCTTAATGATTGACATGCAGGTCATACAATAATTAAAGACAACCCTATGGCTCCTGCCGGTTGCCGTACGCATCGACATGCAAGTCGTGAAATTCTATACATCACGTGATCATCTCATACATCACATATATCACATCATGTAATTGGCCATATCACATCACAACATACCGTGCAAAAAAGAGTTAGACATCCTCTAATTGTTGTTGCATGTTTTACGTGGCTGCTACGGGTTTCTAGCAAGAACGATTCTCACCTACGCATAAACCACAACGGTGATACATAATTTGCTTTTCAACCTTCTTAAGGACTGCCTTTCTCGAATCCGATCCAACTAAAGTTAGAGAAACTGCCACCCGCAAGCCATCTAGGCAACAAGTTGCATCAAGGGAACCGGTCTCTCGTAAGCGTATGAGTAATGTTAGTCCGGGCCGCTTCATCTCACAATACCGCTGAACCAAAATCCAACCAAGGGAGGAAGCAATCTAAGCATCAACGCCCACAAACCTTTTCTATTCTACTCGAGATCTCATCTACACATAGACCTAGCTCTGATACCACTGTTGGGGAACGTTGCATGGGAAACAAAAAAATTCCTACGCACACGCAGATCTATCCATGGTGATGAGCATCTATGCGGTTGGTGTAGTCGAACTTCTTCGCGATCCAAATCGCAGTGCGTCCCACGATCCAATCACGATCCGTCCCGCGATCCGATCACAATCCGTCCCATGAACTTGATCACGATCCGTCCCACGAACTTGATCACAATCCTTCCGATCTAGCACCGAATGGACGGCACCTCCGCGTTCAGCACACGTACAGCTTGATGATGATCTCCACCATCTTGATCTAGCAAGAAGGAGTGAAGACGAAGAAGAGTTTTCCGGCAGCCGGACAGCGCTCTGGTGATGGTGGTGGAGTAATTCCGGCAGGGCTTCGCCTAAGCACTGCGAAAATCCGATCTAGAGGAGAAACTATGCACTGGAGGAACGAGTAGCATGTGGCTGAAAATCTAGTGCAAAACCCCTTAAACCTCCAGTATATATAGGAGGATAGGAGGAGAGTCCTTGGCACAAGGGACAAGGCCTCCTTGCTTGGGCCGAAGGAGAGAGGGAGAGGTGGAGTCCACTTCCAATCCTAGTAGGACTAGGATTCACCCTATTTTGCTTTTTTTCACTTTTTGTCTTAGGCCTTTTTTCCTCCAGCCGCATGGGCCTCATGTAGATGTTCCACCAGCCCACTAAGGGCTGGTTTACACCCTCCTACAGCCCATGTAGCCTCTTCGATCGAAATACCCCTCCCGGTGGCCTCCCGGTACACTACCGGCACTCCCGGTACACTACTGATGAGCCCGAAACTTTTTCGGCGACCAAAACAGGACTTCCTATATATGAATCTTTACCTCCGGACCATTCCGGAGCTCCTCGTGATGTCCGGGATCTCATCCGGGACTTCAACAAACTTCGGTTACCACCATACATAACTCTATACTACCGAAATGTCACCAAACCTTAAGTGTGTAGACCTTGCGGGTTCGAGAACTATGTAGACATGATCGAGACACCTCTACGATCAATAACCAATGGAGGCACCTGGATGTACACATTGGTTCCTACATATTCTACGATGATCTTTATAGGTCGAACCTCTATGTCAAGGATTCAGTTAATCCCGTAGGATGTTCCATTTGTTCTTCGGTATGTTACTTGCCCGAGATTCGATCGTCGGTATCTCCATACCTAGCTCAACCTCATTACTGGCAAGTCTCTTTTACTCGTTCCGTAATACAAGATCCCGTAACTAATACTTAGTCACATTGCTTGCAAGGCTTATCGTGATGTTGTATTACCGAGTGGACCTTGAGATACCTCTCCGTCACACGGAGTAACAAATCCCAGTCTTGACCCATGCCAACTCAAAAGACACCCTCGGAGATACGTGTAGAGCACCTTTATAGTCACCCAGTTACGTTGTGACATTTGATACACACAAGGTACTCCTCCGATATCTGTGAGTTGCATGATCTCATGGTCATAGGAACATATACTTGACATGCAGAAAATAGTAGCAATAAACTGACACGATCATAAGCTACGTTTGTAGTTTGGGTCTTGTCCATCACATCATTCTCCTAATGATGTGATCCCGTTGTCAAATGACATCTCGTGTCCTTGGCTAGGAAACTTTAACGATCTTTCGATCAACGAGCTAGTTCACTAGAGGCATACTGGGGACATTGTGTTTGTCTATGTATCCACACATGTATCCATGTTTCCAATTAATACGATTATAGCAGGGATAATAAAAGATTATCATGAACAAGGAACTACATAATAAATACTTTATTTATTGCCTCTAGGGCATATTTCCAACAGTTTCACCATAGATAGATCTTGCTGAACGCAAAGAAAATTTTGATTTACTACTACGTCTCCTAACAGTGGCATCATGAGCTAGGTCTATGAGTAGAATCTATGCACGAGTAAAGCACAAAGCAGTTGTGGGCGTTGATCTTGTTAATTTTCTTACCACTACTAGTCTTATCTTGATTCGGTGGTATTGTGGGATGAAGCGTCCTGGACCAACTTTACACGTACGCTTACGTTAGACCGGTTACACCGCCTGACATGCACTTGTTGCATAAGGTGGCTAGCGGGTGTCTGTCTCTCCCACCTTAGTGGGATTGGATTCGATGAAAACAGTCGTTATGAAGTGTAAATAGCAATTGGCACATCACGTTGTGGTTTTAGCATAGGTAAGAAACGTTCTTGCTAGAAACCTATAGCATCCACGTAAAAACTTGCAACTACAAATTAGAGGACATAAAAACTTGTTTTTGCAGCATATGCCTTGTGATGTGATGTGGACAAAGGATGTGATGTGATGCATTGTGATGTATGAGATTGATCATGTTCTTGTAATAGGATTCACGACTTGCATGTCGATGAGTATGACAACCGGCAGGAGCCATAGGAGTTGTCTTATTTTATTGTATGACCTGCGTGTCAATCATAAATGCCATGTAATTATTTTACTTTATTGCTAAACGTTAGTAGTAGTATATGTTGGAAATATGCCCTAGAGGCAATAATAAATTAGTTATTATCATATTTCCTTGTTCATGATAATCGTTTATTATCAATGCTATAATTGTATTGATCAGAGACTTAAATGCATGTGTGGATACATAGACAAAACCATGTCCCTAGTATGCCTCTAATGGACTAGCTCATTGATCAAAGGATGGTTAAGGTTTCCTAGACATGGACATGAGATGTCATTTGATAATGGGATCACATCATTAGGAGAATGATGTGATGGATAAGACCCAAACTACAAGCATAGCATATGATCGTGTCAGTTTATTGCTACTGTTTTCTGCATGTCAAGTATATGTTCCTATGACCATGAGATCATGCAACTCACGGATATCGGAGGAGTGCCTTGTGTGTATCAAACGTCGCAACGTAACTGGGTGACTATAAAGGTGTTCTACAGGTATCTCCGTTGTCTGTTGAGTTGGCATGGATCGAGACTGGGATTTGTTACTCCGTGTAACGGAGAGGTATCTCGGGGCCCACTCGGTAATGCAACATCACAATAAGCCTTGCAAGAAATGTGACTAATTGTTAGTTGCGGTATCTTGTATTACGGAACGAGTAAAGAGACTTGCCGGTAACGAGGTTGAACTAGGTATGGAGATACCGACGATCGAATCTCGGGCAAGTAACATACCAAAGAATAAAGGGAATGATATACGGGATTAACTGAATCCTTGACATAGAGGTTCGACCGATAAAGATCTTCGTAGAATATGTAGGAACCAATGTGGACGTCCAGGTCCCGCCATTGGTTATTGACCGTAGAGGTGTCTCGGTCATGTCTACATAGTTCTCGAACCCGCAGGGTCTGCACACTTAAGGTTCGGTGACGTTTCGGTAGTGTAGAGTTATGTATGGTGGTGACCGAAGGTTGTTCGGAGTCCCAGATGAGATCCCAGATGTCACGAGGAGCTCCGGAATGGTCCGGAGGTAAAGATTCATATATAGGAAGTCCCAGTTTGGTTTCCGGAAAAGTTTCGGGCTCATCGGTAGTGTACCGGGAGTATCGGTATTGTACCGGGAGTGCCGGTAGTGTACCGGAGGACCTCCGGGAGGGGTATTTCGACCCCAAGAGGTCCATGGGCTGTGGGAGAATAATAACCAGCCCTTAGTGGGCTGGGTAAACAGCCACAAAGGCCCATGGCACAGGAGAGAAAGTCCTAAAGCAAAAAGTGGAAAATCAGCCAATAGGAGGCAATCCTACTCCAACTAGGATTGGAGGTGAAGTAGGATTGCTTCCACCTCCTATTTTGGCCGACCCAAAGGCCTTGGCTGCCTCTCCTATCCTCTCCTCCTATATATACGAGTGGATTGGGTGGCTTTTGGACAGAATTTCCGGCCACGTGCTACCCGTTTCACCGGTGCACAGTTTCTCCTCTAGATCGGTTTTCCGCAGCGCTTAGGCGAAGCCCTGCCGGAATCACTCCACCACCATCACCGGAGCGCCGTCACGCTGCCGATGAACTCTCTCTCCTCTCCACCTCCTCTTGCTGGATCAAGACGGTGGTGATCGTCATCAAGCTGCACGTGTGCTGAACGCGGAGGTGCCGTCCGTTCGGCGCTAGATCGGAAGGACCTTGATCGAGATCGCGAGACGGTTCATGATGAGATCACGGAACGGATCTTGCTGAGTTCACGGGACAGATCGTGATCAGGATCGTGAGACGGATCATGATGAGATCGCGGGACGGATCGTGATGAGTTCACGGGACGGATCGTGATTGGATCGCGGGACGGATCGTGATGAGATCGCGGGACGCTCGGCGATTTGGATCGCGAAGATGTTCGACTACACCAACCACGTTTCTTAACGCTTCCCGCTTAGCAATCTACAAGGGTACGTAGATCCACTCTCCCTCTCGTAGATGCTCATCACCATGGATAGGTTTGCGTGTGCGTAGGAAAATTTTTGTTTCCCATGCGACGTTCCCCAACTGTATAAGTAATAGTTGGTGAAACAACTTCATGAAGACACGATGATGGAGATCATGATGATGGAGATCATGGTGTCGTGCCAGTGACAGTGATGATCATGGTGCCCCGATGATGGAGATCAAAGGAGCAAGATGATATTGGCCATATCATGTCACTATATTGATTGCATGTGATATTTATCATGTTTACATCTTATTTGCTTAGAACGACGATAGTAAATAAGATGATCTCTCAATAAAATTTCAAGAAAGGTGTTCACCCTAACTGTGCACCATTGCTAAGGATCGCTGTTCCGAAGCACCATGTGATGATCGGGTGTGATAGGTTCTAACATTCGCAGGTGTAAGCTAGATTTACACATTTGACACACTTAGGTTGACTTGACGAGCCTAGCATGTACAGACATGGCCTCGGAACACGGAAGACCAAAAGGTCGAACATGAGTCATATAGAAGATACGCTCAACATGGGGATGTTCACCATGGATGACTACTCCGTCTCACGTGATGATCGGACACGGGCTAGTTCACATGGATCATGTGTCACTTGGATGACTAGAGAGACGTCTATCTAAGCAGGAGTTCATTAAATAATTTGATTATGTGAACTTAATTATCATGAACTTAGTCTAAAATTGTTTTTACAATCTATATTGTAGATCCAATGGCCAATGCTAATGTCACCCTCAACTTCAACGTGTTCCTAGAGAAAACTAAGCTGAAAGATGATGGAAGCAACTATGCGGACTGGGTCCGTAGCTTCAGGATCATCCTCATAGCTTCCAAGAGATTGTATGTCCTTAATGCACCGCTAGGTGACCCACCCATTTTCCCAGCATACCAATACATTATGAACGCTTGGCAGTCACGCTGTGATGATTACTCCCTGGATCAGTGCGACATGCTTTACAGTTTAGAACTGGGGCTCCGAAAGCGTTTTGAGCAACACGGAGCATATAAGATGTTCCAAGAGCTGAAACTGGTTTTCCAAGCTCATGCCCGGGTCGAGAGATATGCCGTATCCAACAAGTTCTTCAGCTGTAAGATGGAGGAGAATAGTTCTGTCAGTGAGCACATACTCAAAATGTCTGGTTGCACAACCGCTTGACTCAGCTGGGAGTTAATCTCCCGGATGACTCAGTCATTGACAGAATCCTCCAGTCGCTTCCACCTAGTTACAAGAGCTTTGTGATGAACTACAACATGCAGGGTATGGAGAAGTCCATTCCTGTGTTGTACTCGATGCTGAAATCAGCGGAGGTCGAGATCAAAAAGGAGCATCAAGTGTTGATGGTAAATAAGACCACTAGTTTCAAGAAAGGCAAGGGTAAGAAGAACTTCAAGCAGGACGGCAAAGCTGTTGCCGCGCCCGGTAAGCAAGTTGCCGGGAAGAAGAAAAAGAATGGACCCAAGCCTGAGACTGAGTGATTTTATTGCAAGGGTACCGGTCACTGGAAGCGGAACTACCCCAAGTACTTAGCGAATAAGAAGGCCGGCAACGTTAAAGGTATATGTGATATACTTGTTATTGATGTGTACCAAACCAGCGCTCGTAGTAGCCCCTGGGTATTTGATACCGATGTAGTTGCTCACATTTGTAACTCCAAGCAGGAGCTGCAGAATAAGCGGAGGCTGGCAAAGGACGAGGTGACGATGCGCATGAATGGTTTCAAGGTTGATGTGATCGCCGTCAGCATGCTACCTCTACATCTACCTTCGGGATTAGTTTTAAACCTTAATAATTATTATTTAGTACCAGCTTTGAGCATGAACATTGTATCTGGATCTCGCTTGATGCGAGATGACTACTCATTTAAATATGAGAATAATGGTTGTTCTATTTATATGAGAGAAATGTTTTATGGTCAAGCCCCCCTGGTCAATGGTTTATTTTTGATGAATCTCGAGATGTTACACATGTCTATAGTGTGAGTACCAAAAAGTGTAAGGTTGATAACGATAGTCCCACTTACATGTGGCACTATCGCCTTGGTCATATTGGTGTCAAACGCATGAAGAAGCTCCATGCTGATGGGCTTTTGGAGTCTCTTGATTTCGAATCATTTGACACATGCGAACCATGCCTCATGGGCAAGATGACCAAGACTCCGTTCTCTGGAACAATGGGGCGAGCAACTGACTTGTTGGAGATAATACATACCGATGTATGCGGTCCAATGAGCGTCGAGGCTCACGGTGGATACCGTTATGTTCTCACCCTCACTAGTGACTTGAGTAGATATGGGTATGTCTACTTAATGAAACACAAGTCTGAAACCTTTGAAAGGTTCAAGGAATTTCAGAGTGAGGTAAAGAATCAACGTGACAGGAAAATAAAGTGCCTACGATATGATCGTGGTGGAGAATATTGAAGTTACGAGTTTGGCACGCACCTAAGGAAATGTGGAACCGTTTCACAACTCACGTCGCCTGGCACACCTCAGCGAAATGGTGTGTCTGAACGTCGTAATCGCACTCTATTGGATATGGTATGATCTATGATGTCTATTACCGACTGACCGCTATCATTTTGGGGATATGCATTAGAGACTGCCGCATTTACTTTAAATAGGGCCCCGTCAAAGTCCGTTGAGACGACACTGTATGAATTATAGTTTGGAAAGAAACCTAAGCTATCGTTTCTAAAAGTTTGGGGATGCGATGCTTATGTGAAGAAACTTCAACCTGAGAAGCTCGAACCCAAAGTGGAAAAATGTGTCTTCATAGGATATCCCAAAGAGACTATTGGGTATACCTTCTACCTCAGATCCGAAGGCAAAATCTTTGTTGCCAAGAATGGATCCTTTCTCAAGAAAGAGTTTCTCTTGAAAGAAGTAAGTGGGAGGAAAATAAAACTTGATGAGGTAATTGTACCTCCACTCGAACCGGAGAGTAGCACAGCACAGGAAGTTGTTTCTGTGGAGCCTACACCGGCTCGAGAGGAAGTTAATGATGATGATCATGAAACATCAGATCAAGTTACTATTGAACGTCGAAGGTCCACTAGGACACATTCCGCACCAGAGTGATACGGCAACCCTATCCTAGAGATCATGTTGTTGGACAACGATGAACCTTCGAACTATGAAGAACCGATGGCGGGCCTGGATTCCAACAAATGGCTTGAAGCCATGAAATCCAAGATAGGATCCATGTATGAGAACAAAGTGTGGACTTTGGTGGACTTGCATGATAATAAGCGAGCCATTGAAAATAAATGGATCTTTAAGAAGAAGACTGACGCAAATGGTCTATAAGGCTTGGCTTGTCGCTAAGGGTTATTGACAAGTTCAAGGAGTTGACTATGATGAGACTTTCTCACCCGTAGTGATGCTGAAGTCTGTCCGAATCATGTTAGCAATTTCCGCATTTTATGATTATGAGATCTGGCAAATGGACGTCAAAATAGCATTCCTTAATGGCTTCCTTAAGAAAGAACTGTATATGATGCAGCCAGAAGGTTTTGTCGTTCCTAAAGATGCTAACAAGGTATGCAAGCTCCAGCGCTCCATCTATGGGCTGGTGCAAGCATCTCGGAGTTGGAACATTCGCTTTAATGAGGTGATTAAGGCGTTTGGGGTTGTACATGTTTATCGAGAACCCTGTATTTACAAGAAAGTGAGTGGGAGCTCTGTAGCATTTCTCATATTATATGTGGATGACATACTCATAATGGGAAATGATATAGAACTTTTGGAATGTGTAAAGTCCTACTTGAATAAATGTTTTTCAATGAAGGACCTTGGAGAAGCTGCTTACATATTAAGTATTAAGATCTATAGAGATAGACCGAAACGCCTCATAGGTCTTTCACAAAGCACATACCTTGAAAAGATATTGAAGAAGTTCAATATGGATCACTCCAAGAAGGGGTTCATGCCTGTGTTACAGGGTGTGAGATTGAGTACGACTCAATGCCCGACCATGGCAAAAGATAGAGAAGAGATGAGTGTCATCCCCTATGCTTTAGCCATAGGCTCTATTATGTATGCCATGCTGTGTACCAGACCTGATGTGAACCTTGCCATAAGTTTGGTAGGGAGGTACCAAAGTGATCCCGGAGCAAAACACTGGACAGCGGTCAACAATATCCTGAGTTATCTGAAAAGGACAAAGGACATGTTTCTCGTATATGAAGGTGCCGAAGAGCTCGTCGTAAAGGGTTACGTCGATGCTAGCTTCGGCATAGATCCGGACGACTCCAAGTCACAAACCGGATACGTGTATATTCTAAATGGAGGGGTAGTCAGCTGGTGGAGCAACAAGCAAAGCGTCGTGGCGGCATGTGCATGTGACGCGGAGTACATAGCTGCTTCAGAAGCAGCAAAGGAAGGAGTCTGGATGAAGGAGTTCATCACCGACCTAGGAGTCATTCCCAATGTGTCGGGCCCGATGACTCTATTGTGTGATAACACTTGAGCTATTGCCCTGGCCAAGGAGCCCAGGTTTCACAAGAAGACAAGACACATCAAGCGCCGCTTCAACTCCATCCGTGATTACATTCAAGAGGGAGATATATATATTTGTAAAGTACATACGGATCTGAATGTCGCAGATCCGTTGACTAAACCTCTCTCACGAGCAAAACAAGATCAACACCAGAATGCTATGGGTGTTCGATTCATCACCATGTAACTAGATGATTGACTCTAGTGCAAGTGGGAGACTGTTGGAAATATGCCCTAGAGGCAATAATAAAATGGTTATTGTTGTATTTCCTTGTTCATGATAATTGTCTGTTGTTCATTCTATAATTGTGTTAACCGGAAACCGTAATACATGTGTCACTACTACAAAAATGGCTATAGCTAATATGGACATTAATGGCGCACCATGCATGTGGTGCGCCACTGCTATATAGCAGTGGCGCACCAGGTATGGGTGCGCCATTAATGGCCATATTACTAATGGCACACCTAGTGCGTGGTGCGCCACTACTAAGTTTGTCGTGGCCCCACACCCCTTCCCAGACTTAGCAGTGGCGCACCAGGGGAAAGTGCGCCATTACTAGTTAGAACTAGTAATGGCGCACCAGCAAGAGGTGCGCCATTGCTATGGAACACATTAACCTACCTGTTCCCCAACCCCTTGCGAGTCCTCTCCCTCTCCTTCGTCCTACTGCCGCCACCACCGACGGCCTCCCCCACATCCGCCGCCACCACCAGCGCCCTTCCCCACAGCCGCCGCCCCCACCCCTTCTCTTCTCCCCTCTCCTACTCCCGTCCATCGGAAACCTCCTCGACCCCCAAATCGAGCAGCAGGCTTGGATCCACGACCACGGCGGCGCGAGCGCCACGATGCAGGTTGAGGCTGCATGATGAGGGAGCTCGTCCTGGCTCTAGCCCTGGTGCCGACGCCATGGACAAGGTGCCCTATCCATCTCTTCTCTCTCTTTGTGTGCGTCCATGCGTGCGTGCGTGTGTCCATGAATCTCCCTCTCTTTTCTACTGCATGATGGCATATGTCATTACGCAAAATTCAATTAGTTATTTCTGGATACATGTGGAGTAGATATATAGGCTATGTTTTTCTTGATGCTCTGGAAGACATGCTGTGTTAGCGAATCTGAATCTGTATGCCGCGGTGCTGTCCTTGATCTACAAGCAAATAAGTCCATGTGTCCCATATATTATATGGGGAGGGGTTCGTCAATATGAAGGCCATGTCTGACTCTTCTTGGATTCAGATTGTCCTGGTATTGGAGTCAGATTGTTTTCAGTACATTAATTGGCCTAGTTTTGGATTCAGATCGTTCTGAGTGCAGTAAAATTGACCTGCTGTTGGATTCAGATTGTTTTGAGTGCACTAATTGGACTGACAATGGATTCAGATTGTTTTGAGTGCTCTAAGTGGACTGGTATCGATTCATATCTTTTTGGTACACATTAATTGGCCTGGTAGTTAGATTCAAATTTCATCATGTATATGTGTTGAGTAACAACACTACTGATCCAAGGGTTAACTGAACGAACAACCCCTGCTCTGTATGCATGTCAATTCTGACCTATGCCATCATTAGTAATGCTCCCCATGTGTTATACGGAGTATATGTTGTATCTCTGTTCATGAAGCAGCCCCAACCCTAGCCTTTCCTTGACATGGCGACCGAGTAGGTAGGAGGTACCTATCACTCCTGTCCTTCCCTTGTATGGTTTTCTTCATCCGCTTATCTCATGTTGTGTGTGCCATCTGCTTGTGTGCATATCACCTGGAGAGGAGAAGTTGCTCTGTTCCTATCTGCTAAAGGAGGAACCGCATCATCCGATGTGCTCAACATCACCAACATTAGTTGCCTGCCAAGGTGACTTCTCTCTCATGCTACCATGCTCTGCTTGTCCATGGAATCGATCTGCGGTTAATTTTTCTGTGTGTGCTGGTCATCGAGCCCTGGCGATTTGCAGGGTTCTAGCTTTGTCATGCCACATCTGTTAGTGTTGGAGAGTTGTAGGGTTTATCTACTGTGATGCCACATCTGTTATTGTCATGAATAGAAACTTCAATGGATGGATACTACAATATTGTAAGGGGAAAAGAGTTCCATAATTTATTTTTGAAGCCTAAAAAGTGGGTGCTGTTTTATGCTAACGATCGTTCCTTCTGGTTTGTTGGTTGCTGATTCAGTGTTGTGGTGCAACCATTGTTTTCCTTGTGTATTAACCATGTGAGTACAATGCCGAGCTAATCTCATATATGTCGTGTCCTCTGTTCTTCTATGTAGTTGGTTTCATTTGATGATATTTCGTTGATTTCTTCAAATGAGAAGGTGGAGAACTGATTATACACATGTACGTTGTTAAGAAAATGTTGGAGGTGGAAGGTCCTAAAATAATTTTTCCAGGTGGAAATTGACACATGCTGAGGTATTGTCATAGATAGGAATGGTTTCCCATTGTCAAATGCAATTGCCCTTCGGTAGTCATTCACTACTGCAAAGTTCATTTATATGACTGATTATTAAAGTGCCAACCATAGGTTGTGTGCAGCCTTTCATCATTTGCCTTTGGTAATAGTGGTTCCCTCTTACTATGGTCTATGGTAGAGTTCAATGCATCTGTACTTTAGTTTCTCTGCAGCCTTTCCCCAAACAATTGTCGTTATTAGTGTGTCCAAGGCTGTCCAATTCAAGCAAAATTTATAAGGCTTCATTTGACTCATGCATTTCTTTGCACCATGCAGGTTCGGCCTAAAGGTAGCTTCTCCTTTATAGTTATCACAAGTTAGGCTTGCTTCTTCAGCTTCCTATCTAGATCTTGCTTTGTGGAGTATGACTACTACTTGTAATGTTGCCAGATGTGCGTGATCTTGGTTGTATATGTGTTCAGTGCTGTTGTCTACTGCAGCTGCTACTGGTTGTTTACAAAACTGAAATCTATTTGTTACAAGTTAGGCCTGCTTCTATTTTTATGGTTCTTGATTCCTTGTAGACATCCTTTTGTTGATCGAGAATATGACAAGGAGGATCTGCAACCTCGCGAGGGTGACACCATTTCTTCACTGAGATATGGGAGATTGAGTGATTATGGGTAATACTCCATCCATTGTCTCTCCTTGGTTCTTTCTGTGTAAAGTCTTAATTTCCAGAATACAAATTAGAATGTCTTAATTTCCTTGGTTCTTTCTGTACGAAGTCTTAATTGCTACTAATGTTTTGTTTGGCTAGTGCATAGAGATGCTGTCGTATGTCGTGTACAAGGGTAAGGTTCCCGGAGCCTATGACGATTGGGAGGAGTGTCAGACACAGGTTCACTGTTTCAGCGGTAACAGTTACAAAGGGTACACCACTAGGGTGGAGGCGGAAGCTAAATACGTGCGCTATCTAGCGGGAGAGAGGAGGGAGCGTTGGAGGAATCAGATGAAGACCAGTTTCATCGCGATGATGCTCATCATGATGACCGCAGCTCTCTTCTATGTGATGGTAGTTTAGATGATCGATATCGACTTGTAATGTGAAGACAAACTCGCTAGTCGCGGTCTCGAGACTTGTAATGTTCTAACTTTCTTCGGTATTTTAAATTCGGAGACTAATATGATGAATTGTATTCGGAGACTAATCTTCTATTGTATTCGATAAATCTGCTGTTTCTATGTTGTGTTGTCTATATTCTGTGCAGTAATATGTTTTGTAACCTATGCAAATATCAGAAAATAAAAAACAAATAATCCCTAATATTCATACTAGTGGCGCACCACTCTGCACTTTAGTGGCGCACTACAGTAAGCACACTAGTGGCGCATCATCTACAAGTGCGCCATTAGTAAGCCAGAGCACAAGGTAAATATGACCCCCTGGGAGGCATACTAATGGCACACCGTGTAATATACTAATGGCGCACTCCCTGGTGTGCCATTAGTATCTAGTATACTAATGGCGCACCAGGGATGCGCCATTAGTATTAATTACTAGTGGCGTGATGCTAGTGGCGCACCTGTAGTGCGCCATTAGTGGCCAAAACATGTCCCTAGTGAGCCTCTAGTTGGCTAGCTCGTTGATCAATAGATGGTCACGGTTTCATGACCATGGACATGGGATGTCGTTGATAACGGGCTCACATCATTAGGAGAATGATTTGATGGACTAGACTCAATCCTAACCATAGCACAATATCGTGTAGTTCGTCTGCTAAACTATTCCAATGTCAAGTATCATTTCCTTAGACAATGAGATTGTGCAACTCCCGGATACCGTAGGAATACTTTGGGTCTGCCAAACGTCACAACGTAACTGGGTGGCCATAAAGGTACACTATAGGGATCTCCAAAAGTGTCTGTTGGGTTGGCACGAATCAAGACTGGGATTTGTCATTCCGTGTGACGGAGAGGTATCTCTAGGCCCACTCGGTAAGACATCCTCATAATGAGCTCAATGTGACTAAGGAGTTAGCCACGCAATGATGTGTTGCAGAATGAGTAAAGAGACTTGCCGTTAATGAGATTGAACAAGGTATAGGGATACCGACGATCAAATCTTGGGCAAGTATCATACCGGTAGACAAAGGGAATTGTATATGGGATTGATTGAATCCCCGACATCATGGTTCATCCGATGAGATCATCGTGGAGCATGTGGGAGCCAACATGGGTATCCAGATCCCGCTATTGGTTATTGAACGGAGAGGTGTCTCGGTCATGTCTACGTGTCTCCCGAACTCGTACGGTCTACACACTTACGGTTCGATGATGCTAGGGTTATAGGGAAATAGTGTATGTGGTTACCGAAGGTTGTTCGTAGTCCCGGATGAGATCCTGGATGTCGCGAGGAGTTCTGGAATGGTCCAGAGGTAAAGATTAATATATAGGAAGTGAGGTTTTGGTCACCGGAAATGTTTTGGGAATTACGGGTAACGTATCGGGACCACCGGAAGGGTTCACCAGCCCTAGAGGGATGCATGGGCCGCAAGTGGGAGGGAACTAGCCCCTAGGTGGGTTGGTGCGCCCCCACAAGGGCCCAAGGCGCAGCTGAAGTTGGAGGGGGCAAACCCTAGGGCAGATGGGCCCTAAGGCCCACCCTATGGCAGCCACACCCCTCTCCCTCTTGGCCGCTGGCCAGATGGGATCTGGTGGCTGCCGCACCACCCTAGGGTGGAAACCTTAGGGTGCAACCCTCCCTCCTCCTCCACCTATATATAGTGGAGCCCTCGGGGCAGCCGGAGACACACATCTCTCTCTCCCACGGCGCAGCCCTACTCCTCCCTTTCCTCATCCTCCGTAGTGCTTAGCGAAGCTCTGCCGGAGTACCACGGAGCTACACTGTCACCACACCGTCGTGCTGCCGGAGCTCTCCCTCAACCTCTCCTTCCTCCTCTTTAGATCAAGGCATAGGAGACATCACCGGGCTGCACGTGTGTTGAACACGGAGGCATAGTTGTTCGGCGCTAAGATCGGAGTCCACCGCGATCTGAATTGCTATGAGTATGACTCCACCAACCGCATTCTTGTAACGCTTCTGCTTAGCGATCTTCAAAGATATGAAGATGCAATCTCTTCCTTCTTGTTGTTGGTTTCTCCATAGATAGGTCTTGGTGAACGCATAGAAAATTTTGATTTACTACTACATCTGCCAATATCATTACCACCTGCCGCTGATTCCACCTGCTACTCCCTCCACTCCCATGTTGCTTCGGGCCTCTTTTCCTCCACCACGGGAGGAGCGGCGACTTGAGAAATGGAGCAACGGCGACACTATATGTAGGATGGTTGTAAATTGAGAACATAAGCACCATAGCCATGGCAAAGCGGGCTCTCGGCGATGCCCTCATTGCATTATTCTTCTTCCCTCTGTTCGCCACTTGCTCCTATGTCTCTTCCCGCAGTTGATGCCCTAACAAGGACAATCAATATGTGCTCCTCCCATTATCTTTCTTTTGCCCTGTTCTTCCCATTGGGTGCTCCTAATGTCGCTGAATATGATGTTGTTTCATGTGTGGGCATCGTCCGCATCAACCCTAAGGCAAGTAATCACTCGCCTACTAATTCATGCTTCTCTATCATGTCTTCTTTAGTGATGTGAAGATTCTCACATACGCCTCTCCACCGTCTGGCCACATTCCACATCTTGATCCACCAATTGGGAGGATCGAAAGGAGGAGGAGGATCCCCTAGCAATGTTTGGGCAGCACCCAATTGCTCCATCATGGAGCATCCAAGCATCAGCCCCGCAACCTTGAGATCTAGTGCAAAGCGCTAACACCAGATGACCATCTCCGTCATTTCCGCATGCAACTTTTTGATGCAGAGGACAGAGGTATTCCCCCTTTTCTAAAATAAATCATCCCCACACCGGATGACCATCACCGTCATCTCCTCTTGTATTGATATCATGCCTCCCCTCTATAGCCCTTTGTAAGTTTTTTACAATAGAAAGTAGTGGTAAAAGTAAGTTCAGATTGTGTGAACATTAATGGCTTTTCCTCCCATTCAGCCAGAAGATTAATACTTTCTACACATACATTGGTAACATGGCTGCATGCATCATCATGATGCCGAGGCCAGGGGCCATCCTCTTTAAAAAAATATACGTTGGGAACAAAAATGAGATCAGACCATACTCCTATTCATGGCTCTTCTAAATCTTGTAACTATACAATATTAGGTCCCATGTTATTTAAATATATTTGTTGGGCTCACTTCTCCATTTTTTGAGCAAGCAATTTTGTAGCTTTTTGGGAACAATAATCTCATAATGGGGTCCTGCCATGTAGAACATGATTAAAAGATTGATATAAATACCATCTTTGCTAATAAAACATTATTAGGCCGCCATGTTATTGTTGAAGTGATTACTCATTTTTCACCCCAAATAGAAAGGCATGTAGGCATGGCGACGCAAGCGATGCGGCAAGGCATGTTGCTCTGGTTGTTAGAGAAATAGCAGATGATGAAGGGCATGCAGATGTTGTTATTCATTGGGACATCACTATTGTTGGGGAACGTTGCACAGGAAATAAAAAAATTCCTACACAGACGCAAGATCTATCCATGGTGATGAGCATCTACAAGAGGGAGAGTGGATCTACATACCCTTGTAGATCGCTAAGCGGGAAGCGTTAAGAAACACGGTTGATGTAGTTGAACGTCTTCACGATCCAATCACGATACATCCTGCGATCTCATCACGAGCCGTCCCGCGATCCCATCGTGGTCCTTCTGATCTAGTGCCGAATGGACGGCACCTTCGCGTTCAGCACACGTACAGCTCGATGACGATCTCCACCTCCTTGATCTAGCAAGCGAGGGTGGAGAGGTAGATGAGTTCTCTGTCAGCACAACGGCGTGGTGGCGGTGGTGATGGAGCTATACCGGCAGGGCTTCACCAAGCACAACCGAGACGATCTAGTGGAGAACAGATCTAGAGGATGAGAGAGGGCAGCTCGTTGCAATTATTAGGTGTGGCTGCCCTCCCTCTCCTCATCTATATATAGGGGGAAGGGAGGACGGGTGGTGCCCCCTAAATCCAATCTAGGGGGTGGCGGCCAGGGCAGATGGGGGTGCCCCTAGGGAAACCCTAGGGTGACTTGGGCCCCAAGCTAGGTGGAGGGAACCCTAGATGGGGTGCCCCACCTCTCCTGGTTATGCGGGAAAGGGTGAGGTGGGTGCCCAGCCCCTTAGTGGGCTGGTTTGCCCCTTCCCTTGGACCATGAGGCCCCCCAACACTTGTCCACTACTAGGGAAAACCCTAGTAGTAGCGCTCGAAATATGCATATTAGTAGCGCTGGGTCTAGCTACTGCTATCGCGCTACAGCTAAGTTATAGCAGTAGCGCTGGCCTGGGAAGCGCTACTACTATGTGTTGTGAACAGTAGCGCTTGCCAGGCCAGCGCTACTGCTAACTATCTATAGCGCTTGGCCAAACGAAGCGCTGCTGGTAAACTAGCGCTGCTATTAGATGATTTCCGGCGCTACTGCTGGTATTCCTGCTTTCACAGATTTACACCCTCTACGTATTTGTGATGTATTTATATAGGATCTATATAGTAGTTTCATCAGTTCATACTAAACATACACTATTATCATCATATCATACACATACAGTACTCTCATCATACTGTCATGATCATTCAACACAAATATCATCACATCTCGAAAATAGCGATACACATGAGTGATCATGTCATGTTTCGAATAAGTGCAAATGCATGGTCATGGCACAAACACAAGTTTTCATCATATCTATCTAAGCCATGATGTAGAGGAGAGGAGCGATCAGCATGAGCAAGAGCACGACTATGTAGTACTTGAGGCACCGGCGGTCCCGCCCTCGCCCATGCTGGAGTGTCCACCTCAAGTAACTACTTTCCGCTTCGGATTTGCTGTCAAACCCTCTGTGGCTAGCACCTAGGTACCTGGGCATCTGGGCCTGAGCGTGTGGCCAGTTGTCGTAGACTCCAGGAACCCTCCCAACGAACACGACATGCTAGTCCTTCGCCATCTTTGATCTATGTACCTGCATCGACAGTTGATAAACTGAACGATAATATGCAACATAATGTACTTAAGAAAACAAAGTGGCATAATTAGCAACATACAAGCAACTTATAGTAAACATAAGTGACAAAGTTCCTCATATATACCCAAACTAATTAACTAGCAAGAGCGATCAGTCGTCAATGTCGGCGGTCCAATCTTCATAGTCAGGGATGAAGCACCCTAGCTTCATGAAAGGCTTAAGGTCCAGACGCTGAGCGAGTTGCAGTGCTCGGACATCATCCAGCATCATTGTTGGCCCATGGTAGAACATCCCTGTTGGTTCGAGGACCTGCTTCATCATCACATCAGCAAGTTCACACTGTACGTGATAAAACTCAGCTCGCAGTCGATGATCCGGTGTTTGTCCTATGCTTGTGGCCCAACTGACAATCTCGGCATCTTCGGTACTAGGTGACATGCGAAGGCGTTGATTATCCCTTCTGTACTCGAGCAAGTGATGCATGAGGTAGTATCCATCAGCCTCACTGGTGTGCGGTTGCTAGATGCAGCAGAAGTTGGTCTTATGGCGGAAAACCAGCCCGTCCTTCCTATTCCTTTTCACCTTTATATATCCACCGGACATGCTGAAGGTAAACAGGGCACTGTTGAGAACACTATTTACGTGTGTGTAATCCTTTTTATTGATGTTCTTCGATGAGTCCAAGTATATAGCATGGGAGTATTCCGGGTACAGAACGATGAGCACAGCACCGCCCCCGCTGCGCAAATGAAGTACACACCTCTAATTAGCCTCCATGCTTGCAAAGGAATGATTAACGACACTTACGAAAGTATATGCGTGGATGACTTACGTGGGATGATAAGGCAGGAGAATCGCTTCCTTGTCCTTATTAGCGATCATGAATCTGCCGAGGTACTTGCTCGCATAGTCACGGTGCTCTTTGCAAACTGCCAAGTAGCTCTCGTGCATATAGAACGGGTCCGCAACGTAGATATATCGTATGTTCTCGATCCTGATGAAGTAGTTGAAATACATCGCATACATGCGGATGAACTAGAAATCCAGCTTGGTCATGTGGAACATGTCGTAGATGTAGTCGAATCGCAGGATGAACTGATTCGCGGGCCAGGTGTCGACGTACAACTTCCCACCCGACACCTGAGCCAAGTAAAGCAGGTATCCTGTTTTTTCCGCGATTAGAAGGCTTTTTTCTCTGGCCAGCACATCTTCATGGAGTCTCCTTGGATCATTGTTTAGTATGTTATCTAGCGCTTTGGGGGGTAGGATTGGCTCCCGGAGACATGGAAATGATTCTTACCTTCGACAGGTATTCTGTCTACCACCCGGGGCTTCAAAGGCAATTGGCTACTTGAAGCAGCTCTGGTGCCTTTAGGACCTTTCTTTTCCGGTCTCCTCCTTGGATTCTTGTTGGGTCGCAGTGGTAGTGAGCCCAACATACCTTCCCTAACCACCCCCAAGTGTCATCGGGCTAAACATTGGACGGGCCTCGGGGGGTTGCTGGGTAGAGGCGGCATCTGGGGGCGTCTCCTGCGAGGGTATATATGAGGAATTGATCGCTCTTGCTAGTTAATTAGTTTGGATATATATGAGGAACTTTGTCACTTATGTTTACTATAAGTTGCCTGTATTTTGCTAATTATGCCTCTTTGTTTTCTTAAGTACATTATGTTGCATATTATCGTTCAGTTGATCAACTATCGATGCAGGTACATAGATCAGATATGGTGAAGGACTGGCATGTTGTGTTCATTGGGAGGGTTCCAGGAGTCTACGACAACTGGCCACACACTCAGGCCTAGATGTACAGGTACCCGGGTGCTAGCCACAGAGGGTTTGATAGCAGAGCTGAAGCAGAAAGTAGTTACTTGAGGTGGACACTCCAGCATGAGCGAGGACGGGACCGCTGATGCCTCAAGTACTACATAGTTGCGCTCTTGCTCATGTTGATCGCTCCTCTCCTCTACATCATGGTTTAGATAGAGATGATGAAAACTTGTGTTTGTGCCATAACCATGCATTTGCACTTATTCGAAACATGACATCATCACTCATGTGTATCGCTATTTTCGAGATGTGATGATATTTGTGTTGACTGATGATGATGGTATGACGAGAGTACTATATGTCTATGATATGATGATAATAGTGTATGTGTTAGTATGATCTGATGAAACTACTGTATAGATCTAGTATAAATACATCACAAATACGTAGAGGGTGTAAATCTGTGAAAGCAGGAATACTAACAGTAGCACTTGAAAACATCTAATAGCACCGCTGGTTTAGCAGTAGCGCTTTTGCCCAAGCGCTACAGATAGTTAGCAGTAGCGCTGCCCTGGCAAGTGCTACTGTTAACATCACATAGTAGTAGCGCTTGCCAGGCCAGCGCTACTGCTAAAACTTAGCTGTAGCGTGATAGCAGTAGCGCTAGACCCAACGCTACTAATATGCATATTTCGAGCGCTACTACTAGGGTTTTCCCTAGTAGTGGTAGCACTACTAAGTTAGCCATGTCATAGTCGTTCCGTCGATCCGAGTACTCCACGTGCAATTCCCTCCGGCCATTGTTATGACCATCTTCTTCGACCTTCCCATCGTGCTTCTAAACGGGCAAACCAACAACAGGGTCTCCGACGCCTATATAATTCTCGCAAAAGGAGACACACTCATGCGTCAGATACCCCTAGACGATGCTCCCTTCGGGACGGGACATGTTACGAACAAATCCTTTGATGACCCCATTTATCCTCTCGAACGGCATCATGCTATGAAGGAATGTCGGCCCGAGGTCGATGATGTCATCCACAATGTGGACACACAGATGCACCATGATGTCAAAGAACGCGGGCGGGAAGTACATCTCAAGATCACATAGTATGACAACGATCTCTTCATGTAGCCTTCGGAGCCGCTTCACACTTATGGAATTTCAGGACATAATGTCAAAGAAGTTGCAGAGACCAGTAAGCGTGGCATGGACGTCTTCTCCATTATCCCTCTAATGGCAACCGGGAGTATCTGCGTCATCATCACGTGACAGTCATGAGACTTCATCCCGCTGAACCTTTTTTTTCTTGGGGTCTAGAAATCTTCTTATCTTCCCATAGTAACCGGAATTGAATTTGATTCCCACAAGGCACTTGATGAATTGATCAATCTCCTTCGCACTTAAGGTGAAGCAAGAAGGGGGGCAATAATTCGCCTTCTTCTTGTTGACTTTTTTGCCCCTTTCCCCCTCCTCCGTCTCTGTCTCCGTCTCCTCCATTGACTTTTTACGGTGAAGATCTTTCCTGATCTTCAAATCTTCCAAGTCTTTCCTTGCCTTCGGCCCATCCTTGGTCTTCTCCGGCATGTTCATCAGTGTGCCAAGCAAGCTTTCGAGGACATTGTTCGTGATATGCATTTGATCAAGGCAATGAGGTGTGTTGTGATTGGTCAAGTACTCCAAGTACTAGAAAACAGACCTCGTTTTGCATACCTTCAGCAGCGGCTCCGACGCCTTTTTGATCTTTCCCGGCACGGTGCATTGTTCCTAGTTTCTCAACAGCTTGTCAATTTCTGTGCTGCTCCTCTTACATGGAGGTATTCGAAGCTCATCCAACCCATTGAATAGATCTCCATGCTTTCTCCACGGGTCATCCTTCTCGAGCCATCTACGATGGCCCATGGAAACGATTTTCCCGGACCCGCCATCTTTCGTTGACGTAAGCTGTTGAGACATTGTATCATCCATGCACCTCGTGCATCCGAAGTATCCATGGCACACCTGGCTTGAGGTGTACCCGTAACCGAGATAGTCGTGCACCATCGTCATCAGCACGACTCTCATATGGAAATACTCTCCTTTGTTGGCGTCCCATGTCCATGCTGGTGTTTTCCATAACGTGTCTAGCTCCTCTTGCAGAAGCCCCATATATAGGTTAATACTATTTCCCGGTTGTTTTGGCCCTTGAATCAGCATGCTCATGTGTACGTACTTTGTCTTCGTGCACTTCCATGGGGGGAGGTTGTACATCCATACAAACACGGTCCATGTGCTGTGGTTGGTGTTCTGGTTTCCAAACGGATTCATGCCATCGGTACTCGCATCAAGCATGATGTTCCTTGGATCTTCTGCAGCAAATCCATATATGGCGTTGAATGCTCTCCACTGGCTACCATCCACAAGGTGCCTCAGCTTCAGATCATCTCCATCGTCGGGCTTCTTCCTCTCCGTGTGCCAGTACATGAGCTTTGGTTCCTTAGGATCTACAAAATACCGCTGTAGACGGGGAGTGATCGGAAAGTACCATACAACTTTCTGAGGAGCTTTCTTTCCCGCCTTCTTGTATCGAGAAGCATTGCACACTGGACAGCTGGCTTTTTCTGCGTGCTCCCCTCGATAAATGATGCAATTGTTGATGCATGTGTGGTACCTAATGTGCAGCAAATCAAAAGGGAAAACGATTTTCTTGGCCTCTTCGACACTAGTAGGACACAGGTTCCCCACGGGAAGAACTTTATTATGTAGATACTTCAGATGCTCATCGAGGCTTTTGTCTATCCATTTGTTTTTGGGCTTCGTCTTCAGAAGTTCGAGCATGAAACTCAAGCGGGTCACCTCGGGATCGCAACCGTCATACAATGGAGTCTTCGAGTCTACTTCAAGTTGGGCCAGCTTGGCCTCCTCTCTAGAAGCACCTCTCTCGCTAGTCGTAATGTTGTGAAGGAGGTCTCAAACATGAGGGTCCTGCACAACTGCACATAGTAGCATCTAAGACTCTTCTCCGTGTTGTCTTCTCCGCCATGTCCGGACTCTTATTCGCCATATCCGGAATCTTCTCCTATGCTTTCATTTCCAGACTCTTCGCCGGCGCCATTGTCGTGTCGATCGGTCATCTCTTCGTCGAGCCCCATGTTGTTATTCCCTACCATGTGGACGTCCTCATCATCATCAACTTCTTCACTTATCCACTAAGTATAGCCATGCATGAAACCATTCTTCAGCAGGTGCGCCTTCAAAGTGCCACGATCAAAAGGGTCCAAAAGGACTCCTTCCTTGCATCTTGCATGCGGACATCTAATCCTAGTCCGATTATTTGCGTACATGTCCATCACCGCGGATTGCATGTACCGCTCCACCTTCCATCCACTCACCTTCATGACCGACTGCATGGTATAACAAGCAAAAGGGTTATAAAATAAATAATGCATGCATGCTTCAAAGTCATATAAAATTTTGGCATGACCTTGCCTAAAAATAGGACATATTGCTCGAAATTCACCGAAATAGAAATAAATCGACATAGCAGCGAAACATAAGCAACTCGAGGGCATGTCACTCACACAAATCTCTCCATATATCCCAAACACATAGATGCGCATTCACACACATATTCCCATTCTTGGAATGAACAACTTTTTACTCACCTATATATCTCTCGAGAGCGATACCGATCGAGAGAGCATGTCGTTAATTAGATTATGAGAGAGACCATCGAGACGTGTGGATGCCTAAATAGCAATCTAGATCTAGTTCTTGGGGAGGAGAGGTGAATCTAGCTAACTAACTAATGGAGAGGGAGTTATGTTGGAGGGGGACATTAATGGGGGGAGAGGAAGAGAGGTAGGAGAAAGAGAGATAATGTGAGAGAGACCATTTATGGAGGAGAGTTATGGTGGAGGGGACATTAATGAGGAGAGAATTAGACAGGTGGGAGGAAGAGAGACGAAGAGAAACAATAGTGGAGAGTGGAGAGGGGAAAGGAGGGGAGAGAGGGCAAAGTGGGGGAGAGAGGGAGGGGGTGAAAAGGTGGCAGCAGCCGCAACTAGCAGTAGCGCTGCTTACAAAAAAGCGCTGCTACTATGTGTGGCACATTAGCAGTAGCGCTTGCATGTCATAAAGCGCTACTGGTAGTAGCCTTAGCAGTAGCGCTTCCTTCCACCCAGTGTTGTTACTATGAATAGTGTTGGCGGGTTCGTTGGGGCCACCTTATCAGTAGCGCTTTCTTAGCTCCCAGGGCTACTGCTAAGCCCTTAGTTGTAGCGCTGCAATAACATAGCGCTACTGGTAATTAGCAGCAGCGGTTTTATTTTTCCAGAGCTACTAGTAGGCACCTGTCCATAAGGTTTTCCCTAGTAGTATGTTGGGGCCCCCGAAACCCCTTTCGGTACTCCTGGTCAGAAACATGTACTCCCGGAACGCTTTCGGACTCCGATTCCATTCGTCCTATATATCGATCTTCACCTCTAGAACATTCTGGAGTTTCTCGTCACGTACAGGATCTCATATGGGACTCCGAACAACCTGCAGTTACCAACATACATTACTCAACTATACCGAAACATTACCGAACCTTAAGTGTGCAGACCCTGCGGGTTCGAGAACTATGTAGACATGACCGAGACACCTCCACAGTCAATAACCAATAGCGGGACCTAGATGCCCATATTGCTTCCTACATATTGTACGAAGATCTTTATCGGTTGAACCTCTATATCAAGGATTCAGTTAATCCCGTGTGATGTTCCCTTTGTTCTTCGGTATGTTACTTGCCCAAGATTCGATCGTTGGTATCTCTATACCTAGTTCGATCTCGTTGCCGGCAAGTCTCTTTACTCGTTCTGTAATATAAGATCCCGTGGCTATAACTTTAGTCACATTACTTCCAAGGCTTACTGTGATGCTATATTACCGAGTGCGCCCTGAGATACCTCTCCGTCACACGGAGTAACAAATCCCAGTCTTGATCCATGCCAACCCAACAGACACCCTCGAACATACTTGTAGAGCATCTTTATAGTCACCCAGTTACGTTGCGACGTTTGATACACACAAGGTACTCCTCCGGATTCAGTGAATTGCATGATCTCATGGTCATAGGAACAGATACTTGACATGCAAAAAACTGTAGCAAAAAACTGACACGATCATATGCTATGTTTACAGTTTGGGTCTTGTCCATCACATCATTCTCCTAATGATGTGATCCCATTATCAAACGACATCTCATGTCCATGGCTAGGAAACCTTGACCATCTTTGATCAATGAGCTAGTCTATTAGAGGCATACTAGGGACATGGTGTTGTCTATGTATCCACACATGTATCTGAGTTTTTGATCAATACAATTATAGCATGGATAATAAACGATTATCATGAACAAGGAAATATGATAATACCCAATTTATTATTGCCTCTAGGGCATATTTCCAACAGTCTCCCACTTGCACTACAGTCAATAATCTAGTTCATATCACCATGTGATTCACATTTTTATGAAACTAACACCCAATGAGTTCTGGGGCTAAATCATGCTTTGCATGTGAGAGACGTCTTTTAGTCAATGGGTCTACGACATTCAAATTTGTGTGTACTTTGCAAATATCTATGTCATACTGTAGCCACTGCTACCACACTCCACTAGGAGCTATTCCAAATGGCTACTCCACTATACGTATCCAGATTGCTACTAAGAGTCATCTAGATTGGTGTTAAATCCTGCATCGACGTACGTAACCCTTTACGACAAACTCTTTATCACCTCCATAATCAAGAAATAGTTCCTTAGTCCTCTAGTTACTAAGGATAATTTTGACCGTTGTCTAGTGATCCACTCCTGGATCACTCTTGTACCCCTTGACAAACTCATGGCAAGGCACACACAGGTGCGGTACATAGCATGGCATACTATAGAGAGCCTATGGATAAGGCATAGGGGACGACCTTCGTCCTTTCTCTTTCTTCTGCCGTGGTCTAGCTTTCAGTCTCATTCAACTTCACACCACACAAATCAGGCAAGAACTCCTTTGACTGATCCATTTTGAACTCTTTCAAAATCTTGACTAGGTATGTACTCATTGAAAGTCTCATCAAGAATCTTGATCTATCTCTATAGATCCTGATGCCCAACAATTAGGTAGCTTTATCCAGGTCTTTCTTTGAAAAACTCTTTTCAAACAACCCTTTATGCTTTCCAGAAATTCTACATCATTTCAGATCAACAATATGTCATCCACATATGCTTATCAGAAACTTTATAGTGCTCCCACTCACTTTATTGTAAATACAAGTTTGTCTTAAACTTTGTATAGTCTCAAAAACTTTGGTCACCTCATCAAAGCATATATTCCAACTCCAAGATGATTGCTTCAGTCCATAGAAGGATCACTGAAGCTTGCACACCTTTTAGCATCCTTAGGACTGACAAAACCTTCTGGTTGTATCTCATACAACCTTTCCTCAAGGAAGGATATGATGTTTTGACATCCATCTGTCGGATTTCATAATTGAAAAATGCAGCAACTGCTAACATAATTCCAACAGACTTTAGCATCGCTACGAGTGAGAAAGTCTCATCGTAGTCAACTCCTTAAACTTGGTGGAAACTTCTTTGTGACAAATCGAGCTTTATAAATGGTGACATTCACCATCAGCGTCTATCTTCATCTTAAAGGTCCATTTGTACTCAACGACCTACCGTCCAACGAGCAAGTCTACCAAATTCTATGCTTGGTTTTCATACATGGATCCTTTCTCAGATTTCGTGGCCTCTAACCATTTGTTGGAATCTGGGCCCATCATCGCTTCTTCGTAGTTCGTAGGTTCATCGTTGTCCAACAACATGACCTCCAAGACAGGGTTGCCATCCCACTCAGGAGCAGTATGCGTCCTTGTCGACCTACGAGGTTTGATAGTAACTTGATCCAAAGCTTCATGATCATCATCATTAACTTCCTCTTCAACTGACGTAGGCTGCACAGAAACATCTTTCTATGCTGCGCTACTCTATGGCTGAAACAAAGGTTCAACAAACTCATCAAGTTATATCTTCCCCTCACTCAATTCTTTCGAGAGAAACTCTTTCTCGAGAAAAGACCTAGTTTTAGCAACAAACACTTTGTACTCGGATCTGAGATAGAAGGTATACCAAACTGATCTTAGGGTATTCTACGGAGATGCATATTTCCGCTTTGGGTTCGAACTTATCAAACATAAGTGTCGCATTCCCAAACTCTAAGAAATGACAACTTATGTTTCTGCCAAACCATATGCTGTCATCTCAACGAATTTAGATGGTGCCCTATTTAAGGTTAATGTAGTTGTCTCTAGTGCATAACCCCAAAATGATAGTGGCAAAACGATAAGAGAAATCATAGTATGCACCATATCCAATAGTGCATGACTATGATGTACAGACACAACCATCACACTATGGTGTTCCAGGTGGCGTGAGTTGTGAAACAACTTTTCACTTTGTCTTAAGTTGTATACCAAACTCGTAACTTAGATATTCACCTACACGATCATATCGTAGACATTTTATCTTCTCATCGCGATGATCTCAAACTTCACTCTAATTCTGCTTGAACTTTTCAAACAATTCAGACTTGTGTTTCATTAAGTAAGTATAAACTATATCTACTCAAATCATCAGTGAATCTAAGAAAATAACGATATCCACCACACGCTACAACACTCATTGGACCATATACATCAACATATATTATTTCTAATAAGTCACTTGCCCGTTCCATCAAGTCGGAAAATGGGGTTTTAGTCATCTTGCCCAAGAGGCATGGTCCGCATGTCTCAACCGATTCAAAATCGAATGAGTCCAAAGATCCATCAGCATGGAGTTTCTTCATGTGCTTTATACCAATATGATATTTAGCGGTAATGCCATAAGTATGTGGTACTATCATTATTAACTTTGTATCTTTTGGCATCTATGTTATGAACATGTGCACTACGATCAAGATTCAACAAACCATTCATTGGGTGCATGACCATTGAAGGTATTATTCATGTAAGAGGAATAACCAATATTCTCAGACTTAAATGAATAACTGTATTGCAATAAACACGATCTAATCATGTTCATGCTCAACACGAACACCAAATAACATTTATTTAGGTTCGTCACTAATCCTGAAGGTAGAGAGAATGTGCGATGTTGATCACATCAACCTTGGAGACATTTCCAATACACATCGTCACCTCACCCTTAGCTAGTCTCCTTTTACCTGTAGCTTTTATTTCGAGTTACTAACATTTAGCAATCGAACCGGTATCCAATACCCAGGTGCTACTAGGAGTACTAGCAAGGTACACATCAACAACACGTATATCAAATATACTTATGTTGACGTTGCCAGCCTTCTTAACTACCGGGTATCTAGGGTTGTTCCGCTTCAGCGACCGCTCTCCTCATAATAGAAGCACTTAGTCTCGGGTTTGGGTTGAACTTTGGGTTGCTTCACTGGAGCAGCAACTAACTTGCCATCCATGAAGTTTCCCTCCTTACCCTTTCCCTTTTCGAAACTAGTGGCTTTACTAACCATCAACACTTGATGCTCCTTCTTGATATCTACCTTCGCGGTGTCAAACATCGCGAATAGCTTAGGGATCATCATTTTCATCCCTGGCATAATCATAGTTCATCACGAAGTTCTAGTAGCTTAGTGATAGTGACTTGGAGAACTATATCAATCACTATCTTATCTGGAAGATTAACGCCCACTCGATTCAAGCGATTGTTAGCACCCAGACAATCTGAGCACATGCTCAATGATTGAGCTATTCTCCTTCGTCGTGCACGCAAATAATCTTGTTGGATATCTCATATCTCACAACACGAGCATGAGCCTGAGATCCCAATTTCTCCTCTTAGAACATCTCATATGTTCTTTGACGTTCAAAACGTTTTTGGAGCTTCAATTCTAAGGCGTAATGAATGACGCACTAAACTATCAAGCAGTCATCGGAACGTTCCTGTCAGATGTTCAAAACATCTACAGACGACGCTAGAGGGGGTGGCACAGGGAGCGGTGCATTAAGGACAGAAGCCTTCTGTGCAGCAATGAGGACAATCCTCAGATCACAGACCTAGTACACAATATTGCTACCATCATCTTTCAACTCTATTTCTCTAGGAACACATAAAAATTCTAGGGAGCTACATCATGAGCTAGTAATCTACAACATAATTTGCAAAGACACTACTGACTGTGTTCATGATAATGAGTTCAATTAATCATATTACTTAAGAACTCACACTCAAATAGACATCCCTCCAGTCATTCGATTGATACATGATCCAAATTCACCCACTCAAGTCCGATCATCATGTGAGTTGAGGTGGTTTCAATGGTGAACATCATTATGTTGATCATATGTACTATATGACTCATGTTCGACCTTTCGGTCTCTTCTGTTCCGAGGCCATGTCTGTACATGCTAGGCTCCTCAAGTTTAAGTCAAGTGTTCTGGACATGCAACACTGGCTTGCACCTGTTGTATTTGAACATAGAGTTTATCACACCCGATCATCACGTGGTGTCTTGACACAACGAACTTTCGCAACGGTGCACACTCAGGGAGAATACAAATGACCTTGAAATTTTAGTGAGGGATCACCTTATAATTCTACCGTCGTCCGAAACAAAACAAGGTGCATAAAAGTGACATGATATGGCCAAGAACTTGTGCTTTTGATCTCCAACCTTAAAGCACCGGCATGATCTCCATCGTCACCTACATGACACCATGATCTCCATCAACGTGTCGCCATCGGGGTTGTCGCTCCCACCAAGCTTCTACTACTATTGCTATCGCTTAGCGATAAAGTAAAGCATTACATAGCACTTAATGATTGACAAGTAGTTTATACAAGAATTAAAGACAACCATATGGCTCCTGCCGGTTGCCGTACTCATCGACATGCAAGTCGTGATATTATATACAATACATGATCATCTCATACATCACATATATCTCACCAGGTAATTGGCCATATCACATCACAACATACCCTGCAAAAACAAGTTAGACGTCCTCTAATTGTTGTTGTGTGTTTTACGTGGCTGCTACGGGTATCTAGCAAGAACAATTCTCACCTACGGAAAAACCACAACTATGATACATAAGTTGGTTATCAACCTTCTCAAGGACCGCTTTTGTTGAATCCGATCCAAGTAAAGTAGGAGAAACAGAGACACCCGCCTGTCATCTTTGTGAAACGAAGTTACACGTCAGTCGATGGAACCGGTCTCTCGTAAGCGTACGAGTAAGGTTGGTCTGGGCCGCTTCATCCCATAATACCGCTGAATCAAAACACGACCAAGGGAGGAAGCAATCTAAGCATCAACGCCCACAAACTCCTTTGTGTTCTACTCGAGATCTAATCTATACATAGAACTAGCTCTAATATCATTGTTGGGGAATGTTGCACGGGAAACAAAAAAAATTCCTACGCACACGCAAGATCTATCCATGATGATGAGCATCTACGAGAGGGAGAGTGGATCGACGTACCCTTGCAGATCGCTAAGCGGGAAGCGTTAAGAAACGCGGTTGATGTAGTCGAACATCTTCACGATCCAATTACGGTCCGTCTCGCGATCTCATCACGAGTCGTCCCGTGATCCCATCGTGGTCCTTCCGATCTAGTGCCGAACGGACGTACAGCTCGATGACGATCTCCACCCCCTTGATCCAGCAAGCAAGAGTGGCGGGGTAGATGACTTCTCCGGTAGCACAACGGCATGGTGGCGGTGGAGCTGTCCTGGCAGGGCTTCGCCAAGCACAACCGAGACGATCTAGTGGAGATACTAGTGCAAAATCGGCCTATAGTCGCGGGTCGTAAGGGCCTTTAGTGCTAGTTCTCGAAGCGGCACTAATGGGTGGGGACTAAAGCCTCTCCCCCTTTAGTCCTGGTTCAACACGACGCGGCAACAAAGGCTCACCATGTGGGATCCGCCGGCGCCGTAGGCTGGGGACCTTTAGTCCCAGTTGGTAACACCAACCGGGACTAAAAGTATTTGGTTTTTTGAATTTTGTTTTGTTTTTCCTTTTAATTCTTTAGTTGTTTATGAATTAATTATGGTTTAATTTTCCTTTTAATTTTGTGTTTTACATTTAATTAATTTTCATTTTAAACATATATTACGATACTACATACTGTACACACGTTGTGCATTCGCATATATACAAATATAAATAGAATTTCTCATAGAACCGATCATATATAAATATATATATATATATATATATATACACAATTTCTCCTACAATTTAAGGATCATTACATATATATACAGGCATTAGTACTGCTTGTTCTTGATCTCGTAATAATATTCTCCTTTGGGATCTATGACCTGGTCGACCAAAAATCCAGCTAATTCCTTTTGAATTGCTCGTACCCGAGCCTCTGGTATGAGCTGGCCCCGCATCTCCATCAGCTAGAAGATGAAGATAAAGATGAATATATTAGTTGTGTGTATATATATTAGCTAGATCATGATAAAAAATTATGGATAATGTTCTGGCAAATGTACCCAAAGATTTCTTTCATCTCTGCTCCTTTCAGACGCGATCATGCGAATGTTCTCGCAAATGTAGTATGCGCATAAACTAGTCCCCTGCTCCTGCCTCATGCACTTTACGAGAATCAAATTCAATCAGGTAATAATTAAGCAAGCATGATAATGGTATTGAAACTAGAATTAAAGAGATGCACGAACGTAGCTAGCTAGCTAGTAGTATTTAATTACTTTGGGTCGCACCCATTTCAGTTGTTGTGCCCAGTCGCCTGGGACCTATTTGATGAACTTGGCTGAAGTCCTGCCTGCCGACAAAGAAAATGAATAAATGAGTTATTAACTAGTTGATATCAGGAAATGAAGTAATTAAAGAGGCCGACATAGTGCGATAATGATTGAAATTACCTGTCAAGCAGCCCCCTCACGATTACGTATTCGGGGATCCTTAAATAGTGAGTCGAGTACTTCAACTTTTCCCTTGTCAACTTCAATGATTACCAAGATCCATTGGTAAATGCATAACTCATCAACAACACTTATTAACATCTAGTAAGAAAAAAATAGAATTTGTAGTACAAGATATATATAGTAACACTCACCCGAAGTTATAAGGAAGTAGTATTTCTGGTTGGGTGTTTAGATGCTTCAAAAAAACTAGCATGGCTTTTTCTGTGTATTTTCTCGAATATGCCGTTTCCCATGTCTTTTGATTAATCGTATTTGGGTCAATGAACCCAATTGCATAGCATCCAACTTGTTTCATTCCATACATCTTCATTCTGCATAATACCACAGAAACGAATATAGTGAGGATAATTGCAGGTAATGAACGAGAGCATGGCTAGCTAGAGACTTAAATTATAGAAAGAAATCACTTACAGACAATAGCAACTGACTAAAGATTTGTCGAGTGCGTCTTGATTGAATAACTGAAACAACTCTGAATAATGAATCCACGGATCTTTTTTATGGAAGTAATGCCTCCCTTTGACTCTCACCATGAGGAACTCTTGATTGGTATTTGCTGTTATTTGCATGTACCACGTATGCAAATTGTACAATCTCATTGGTAGAAGCTTGACATCTAGGGCTTGACCAGAGTTTTGCCGCGAGCATATTGATATTTTACTTCTGACTCATTAAGCCCGGGGATTTCCTCAAGGCCTAGGAGTTGTTCAAAGGTGTCTGTACAATGAGCGGGGGGGGGGGGTGTCGATTGCACTGCCTGTTCTCCTAGCCGGGGGATAGTTTTCCCGCTTTTTTGCCAACTCCTTGGCTCGAGGTCAAGCTTGACTCCTTTTTTCCTACAAGATATGACTTCTTGATAGACCACACATAGTCGTTGTCCTTCTGATTGACAGCCGGTCGAGCCATATCAATGAAGTGTTGTGAGACATGCTCAGGTACGTTCTCCTTTGTCGTCTCAGGCGGTTTCGGTACAAAATGGGCCTTCACTTTGGCATCCACTACACTCTCGATTTCCTCCTCGGTCAGGTGGTAAGGCAACTTCGGAAGAGGCTTGAGGCTTGGACCATATTTGAATTTCTTGCCAGTTGTACCGCTAGTCGTCATAGCTGCGGCCTCTCTCTTCTGTTGTTGCTTAGGCGACAGAGCACGCTCATGCCGTGCCGGAATTTGAGGAGGAGTCGGCTGACGCGGTGCCAGACTTGGAGGAGGAGGAGTTGGCTGACGCCATGCCGGACCTGGAGGAAGAGTCGGCTGACGCGGTGCCGGACTTGGAGGAGGAGAAGTCGACTGACGCGGCGGTGGACTTGGAGGAGGAGGAGTCGATGGTCTTGGAAAGACGATGCAATCCTTTTTCCATAGAATGATACAATGTATGGCCTCTCCCAGTGTTCTCTCCTCGTCACCTCCAAGAATGTCAAGTTGTAGCTCGTGATATCCTGACATCACTTCATCAACCCTGACACGAGCATAGCCAGCAGGAATGGGATTGCAATGGAAGGTTGCTTCTGGGGGATTTGCTAAAGCATAGTCGTCTGCCACCTTCATGGATAAGTTCTTCACTTTCATGTGTAGCTCACAGTTAGTCCTGTCTTTGATATCATCCAAAGGGTAGCTAGCTAGCAGTGCATCGTCATCGATATCGGCCAGGGCGGTACCCATGCTGCTTCTCGGCATAGATGGGACGGTCGTATCCAATGCTAGATCGATCTGCTCATGTTGCCGCTGAGACGCCCTTTCCTGGCTGAGTGAGTCGATCTGCTCCTGCTGCCGCCTGACTTTGGATTCCAACTCCAGATGCTTTGATTCTAGTCCTTCAAGGCAAAGTGCTTCCTCCTTCTTCTTCCACTCCTCCTGCATCTACTTTCTTGCACGGCTTCTGTAGTCGTCATTCCAACCAGCAAAACCCCTTAAACCATGGAACAATGCCTTTCCCTCGTCTTCTTCCCGGGTGTTCAGGATTCTTCAGGGCGCGCGCAAGCTCATCGTCCTCTCTGTTGGGTGTAAACACCCCCGTTCGAGATTCTTCTAGTTTCATCAAAATTTCGTCTGTCACTTTTTTAAGACTTGCCGTCACCATAATAGCCCCTGTCTTTGGGTCCAACCTCCCCCCATGCGCATAAAACCATGTCCTGCACCTCGGGGGCCAGGTCATTGTAACTGGAGTGACCCCTGCACTAATCATATCTTGTTCGGATTGATCCCACTTAGGCATGGCCGTCTGGTAGCCACCTGGCCCCAGAGTATGGTGCCACTGCTTTTTCGCAGCATTAATCTTGTTCTTTCTCGACCGTTCCTTAGCTAGGTCCAATTCCTTGAACTTCACAAAATTGTCCCAGTGATCTTTTGACTTCACCAGTGCTCCCTCAAATTTTGGAGTTGTCTTGTTTTCTTTGACGTACGCAGCCCATGCATTTTTCTTGAAGGTGTTGAATGTGATCGCCATCTTTTTAAGAGCATAGTTTCTGACTTTCTTCAGATCTGCATCTGTCAAGTTATCTGGTAGTGTGAAATGTGACATCAGCTCAGACCAAAGCACATCTTTTGCTCTTTCATCGACAAAAGTAACTCCTTCTCGATCTCTCTTAGATGGCTTTTTCCATTCTTGTGTGGAGATCTGAATTTGGTCCCTGACAATAACTCCGCATTGATTCTTGAACTTGGTCGCATTTTTCTTACGTTCAAGCGGTTCGCCAATTGATGTATTGATGGAATCGATGTTGAACTTTACGCCAGGGTCCAACTTTTTGGCCGGGCCTCAAACTACCCTGTCGCTTGTAGAAGATTTTCTTGATCCGGAGGCCTAAAAGAAGAAAGATCGATTCGTTAATACATATGCAACTCAATTAAGACATGTAATGATCACCGAATGGCCTATATAATAAATATACCTCGCCGGACTTTGTTATTTGAAGAACATTTTGTTCGTCAACATCGTTGTCAAATTCATCTATTCTTTCGTCTTCATCAAACATACAACCCTCACCGGAATTGTTCAGATATTGCGAGCTGTCATCATCTTCATGTTCATGCTCTGGGCTCGTGGAACGTATGCTGTTGAACAGAGCCTCTTCTCCTTCTCTGTCGGTATTGTCCATAGCTTTTATTTAACTAACCTAGAAGAAACATAAAACAATTCTGTATTCAAATTAGAATGCATGCAATCAATAAGGAAAACAGAATCATAGTACATAATATGCATCATTGAATATAATCTCGAATAAATCGTCTCGAATATTATCGAATATAATCTCGAATACATCTTGAATATTATTACTAATACATCTCGAATATTATTGATTATATAATAGCACTACTACAGATCCAGTTGACGTCTCGCGCGGTAGGCGGTGGACACCCAAAGAGAAGGAACTATGACAGGATCATAGCTCGGGTGAGATCCCTAGAGAACCTGCCAGGTATTGGAGAACCTAACGTCCAACGCATCCTTGTAGTGACGGACCTGCTCGTCCTCCTCCCTGACACGGTGATGCACCAACTCCGGTGGGGCCGACTGCCTCTGCACCGGAAGTGGCCCACGTGAACGCCACCAAAGAAGCTCCAGGTCGACGACGGGACCCGGGTTCCTCACCAAGTTGCGCCCCCCCCCCCCCCCTGAAGGTAGCATCTCCCAGTGCCAGCCCGGCAGAGCCTAGTCCCGTACATGGGGCCTCTGACGCAGGACGTCATCGCGAACGAGTCGACGACGAGGATGGGGGTCGGGCATCCTTGACTCCGAGAAGAAATTCTATGCAAATTAAATATTTTTTAAAATGCTTGATTGTGATTTCTTATATACGAGGAACCTTTAGAATCCTAACGGAATCTCTTAACCTTATGACCCGTGACTTTTGCAAATACATAACAAATACTAATTGCAAATTAATACATTACAATCTTTTGCAAATACAACATTAAAATATGCAACTTTTGCAAATACTAATTGCTATACATTGGATCAAATGCCAAAATTCATCAACTTTTTTCTATACATTGTATTCATACATATATATATACTAATTTCTATACATATATTGGATCAAAATGTAAAAATTCCTCAAATGTCAAAATTCTTTCACTTTTTTGTATACATCTAATTAATCAGCTAGTGAAAAAAATGTCAAAATTCGTCAAATGTCAAAATTTCTTAACTTTTTTCTATACATCAAAATTCTTGCATCTAATCATCTATACATCTAACTAATCATCTAATTATCAAAATTGTGTATGTGTGTGTGTGTTCATCAAAATTGGGGGTGTTCGGGGAGGGGCCGGCGACTGCCATGGCGGCACAGGGGGCGAGGGAGGGGGGAGGGGGAGCTCACAGTGGGGCGACGGGGTAACAGGGAGGCGAGGCGAGTTGGGGGCGTCGACGGTGAGGAGCTCAGGCCCGGAGGAGCAAGCACGGACGACGTCCTGGCAGCGTCAGGCTGGGCTCAGGGAGGAACGGGCACGGGCAGCATCGGAGACAGGCGCAAGGAGGCGCGGGCGGCGGGCGGCGGTGGGCGGCGACGAGCTCTAGCGTCGGGGAGGCGAGACGGCGACGGCGCGGTGCTGTCGCGAAGAGGTCGAAGAATGCAGAGTAACCCAATATTTTTGAAGTGTTGTATATATAAGGCGGCCTTTAATCTCGGTTGGTGGCTCCAACCGCGACTGAAGACCCCCTTTAGTCGGGGTTGGAGCCACCAACCGTGACTAAAGGTGAATTTCACCAGCCGAAACGGCGGGAAGCGAAAACCTTTAGTCGCGGTTGGTGGCTCCAACCGCAACTAAAGGGGGCTCTTTAGTCGCGGTTGGAGCCACCAACCGCAACTAAAGGGTGCTGTGCCAGGCGAGTGGCGGGGTGGATGTTTAGTCCCACCTCACTATACGAGAGGAGCACGCACCGGTTTATAAGCCCCGCTGCGACTACCGTATCGAGCTCCTGTCTTAAGCAGGCCTTCTGGGCCTACCGCACCTATGCCACCATGTGGGGCCTACTAGGTCGTACGGGCCTGCGTCCTTGCCCAACAAGAAGTTGGGTTTCTAGTCGTATGCAGGCCATGGCGGCCTAGTAGGCGTGCTTTTTTCATATATATTTTTGTTTTTTTGTTTTATGCTTTATTTATTTTGTTTTGTTTCTGAGCTGTTTTTTGCTTTATTTAGAGTTTCTTTGTGAATAGTTTTTCTTTAGGTAAAAAAACTCAGAAACTTTCTGTTAGTGCTAGTAGTTTTCAAATTCAGGAACATTAACCATCTCTGTATTATTAACCATTAACTTGTGACGAATGTATCTCATAGCATAACATCAATTCGGGTCGATTCAACACAAATGTTCTTCTAACATTGTGCCCTCAAAGTTGCTGGTATAGACATGCCCATGATCAGGAAAATAGAACCATCATGCAACACTTGAGCTAGTCTTAGAGGCCAGACTAGGAATACATTTTACCGTTTATTAGTCCACACATGCATATGAGTCTTCCTCCGAGCCTCGTGGTTATTGTAGACTCGAGAACCATAGCAGTTATAGCATGGAACATAAACCTAATTATGAACAGGGAGATAATGAATAACATTTATTATTGCCTCTAGGGCATATCTCCTACAGACTCCCACTTGCACTAGAGTCAATAATCTAGTCAATGCTAATGCACTTTACACCTATGGCATACTAGTGTAAAATATGCTTTGCTTGTGGTATAGCCTGATGTCCAACGGATCTGACGACTTCAGCTCCATGTGTAACTTTGCATATCCTTGCATTTTCACGCTTTCACAAAATTCATATTTTTTTTGGACTTGGCTTTGCATATGTGTGAATCATTGGTTGAAACGTGATTCCTCAGACTAAGCTATGGAGCAACTATCTGTAATAGTGTCCCATATACCAAAGCCATCTTGGAACCATACTAAGTTCATGAATGAACTATATGATTCAACAACTCTTTTGTCGCTTCTAAAGCGTCAACACATTTAGCCTTTGTTATAGAATTCACCATAGTATCTTGTTTGGGACATATTCCAACTACCGTGCCACCATATTATGTACTACACAAAACCCTTAACTTAAATCGAAAATCGCATGGAGCATTGATGAAGACTATATCGATGTAATTACTTACAATGACCACTTCATAATCTTTGCTTGCGAGAAAACATGTCATCAGTACTACTCTAGTACTCAATGACATTTTTCATGGTTGTCCTATGATCAGTACTTTGATCACATTAGTATCCATACTCGCAACAACTTTGGAGTATCGGACATATCTGGTTGTTTTACATACCATGGAATACATTATTAATCCAAACACAAGAGTGTGTGGAATCTCCATCATGTATTTCACTCATCAGTGTTTTAGGATACTCAGTCTTGCAAAAACTCTTTCCATGTGACTTCGGCAAGAATCACTCCTTGGCGTTTTAAATGCTAAAAGGTTTTAGCATCTTGTCAATATGTATCTTTGCTCAGCCCCATTAGGTAAATATATCTCCATAGATCATCATGACTAATATTAAGTCTATTTAGCCCAAGCACTTCATCGAAAAAACTATTTTCAAATGAAGTCCTAATTCGTGTCAAGAAATTTACTTCCAATTAACAATGTGTCAAGTGCACAAGGTTTTTAGAAATATTATTATGCTCCACTTACTTTCTTGAATCACAAGCATCTTTGTTACCCATTGATGAAGTCAAAACCCTTTTGACTATTTCATCAAAACACAAATATTCCAACTCCATTTTGCTCTCTTCTGTCCATCGCTGGAACTCTGAAGTTTGCATACTTACTAGCATCCTTTGGACTGACAAAATACTTTGGACTGTAACACATGCAAGTCATTGGTTACGTTTCCATAAAATGGAAATCCTTTCGTCATCCATGTTTCATATCTCATGATTGATATATGTATTAATTGCTAGTTCAACCCAAACCGACTTTAAGCATCGCTACGGAGAAACCACCTCATCGTAGTCAACTCCTTGAACTTGTTATTTCAAAAAGTCAAGCTTTATGGATAAAACATTTTATCCACATCAGTTTATAGTTTCATAAATATTTTTTAGAATCCAAGTCTTTCGGAAGGTGTATCAAGGTTTTAATCCTGAATCACTTATATGGAAACTATCTTGGATTGTATTGGCATTTAGCCAATACCGGAGTCAGGGCCCATCAATGCTTCCTTGGGTATCGTAGGTATACTGTTGTCTAACAACCATATCTCGTATGCGCACGTGAGAGGTTTGCACGAGTTTTTCCTACTTGGTTCAGCTGCAAGTTTGACCGAAGTCCATACATTTTATTGTAGAGACTTCCGTATCAGTCGCAGTAGGAAACTACGGAATCACTTCCAAGGTTCCTTACCTTTGACCTGATGACGAAGATACTGGTTATCTCGTCGAGTTGGATTGTCCTTCCACTCACCTTTTGTAAGAACTATTCTCTTTAAAAGCATACCATTTTTTGGCAAAATCCTTTGCCTCAGTATAGTGGTGGGGGAATACCCAATGACTTGGGATAACCTACAAAGCAGCACTTGGCTGATTTAGAATAAGTTCGTAACCTTTTACACAAGCCCTATATTCCAAATGTTAAGAAAAGATATAACATGGTTGGGCGTACCATACCATGGCATCATTTCAACAGACCCGATGGAGCTCTTTTCAATGTAAAAGCCGTAGTCTCTAAAGCATCACTTTAAAAGGGATAATAGCAAATTTATTTATGTCATCTTTGATCTTACCATGTCATAAATGGTTTGATTACATCTTCATGGACTTTTCACTTGGAGTGGTATTCCGGGAGATGCAAGTTATGAAACTCTTTTCACAACTCATCAGACATTCGCTAAACTTGTAACTCAAATATTCCTTTTGCAATCAAATTGAAGAAACATAATTTTCTTGTTACAATAATTTCTACTTCATTTTTGAAAACCTTTCGAATGATTTCAAAAGATCCATACTTACGTCTCATCAAGTAAATATCCATATATCTACTTGAGTCATTTTTGAAGGTAGACAAATCCACTGTTTGCAACAACATTTATCGGACTACATACATCAAAACGTATGATCACCAATAAGTTCTTTGCTCATTCCTTATGGCCTGTGAACGGTATTTTAGTCACTTCACCTTTTGGAGGAAAGCTGCAAGTGTCAGATGATTCAAAATCAAATGACTTCAAAATCCATCATAATGGAATTTTCCATCCGTGTTTGTCCAATATGACCAAATTCAGTGCCACCACTAGTAGAATGTCGATCAGTAGTCCGGTCGGGATGTTCCTTTAGTATCGGTTCCCCAACCGGTACTAACGGGTCGGTCCATGGACCGGTACTAAAGGCCCACCACGTGGCTGCCTGCGTGGGCTGGTGGTGGAGGACCTTTAGTACCAGTTGGTGATACCAACCGGTACTAAAGGCCCACCACGTGGCTGCCTGTGTGGGCTGGTGGTGGAGGTTGATCCCAACCAGTACTAAGTGTTACCAACCGGTTTTTAAAATAATTTTTTTTCGATTTTTTTAATTTTTTCTGATTTTCAAATCTGTGAATTATCTGACAATTTAATCTCTAATCACTCCTATTCACTGCTTTTGAATTATTTCACAATTTAATCTCTAATCACCCTCACTCCAAATCATCTAAATTCCCAGCCAGTCACCCATCCTCTCACTGCTCTAACCCGAGCATGCTTAACTTTTGAGTTCTATCACCCTTTGTTTCCAAGTCAGCAATTGTTGTTTTCTTGACAATAATAAGCTATCAATCCTATTAACCCTTAGGTCTTGATGTCACATTATTTATTTTTTTGAATTCTAAAAATTTATTAAAATAAAAAATATTGAATTTCTATGAAAATAAAATAAGTAATATTATTCTTTTATTCATTTGTTTGCCATATACTCAATTCATATGGCATAATTCATATCTTTAAATCTGTAAATCGAAATTCAACAAATAATACATCCATTATTATCAGAAAAATGTGAGGAATGCAAGTATGACATCATTTATTTATTTTTAAATAAAATTATTTTTATTTCTTTTTTGATTTTGTAGGAAAAAATCATCTTTTTGAAATAACTTTTTACTTTTAGGATTTCGAGAATCTGAGAAAACTTCACCGGGTAAACCCCGGTGAAATCGAGTCCCAATTTTTCTCTAGTTTTTCTAATATATTAAAGTAACCCTGGTGATCCTCTAACATGCGTTTCAACTTCAACCTCTCCTTATCATTTTCGCAGTTTCTCTTTGCATCAGCAATGACCCGACCCAAATCATCAGCGGGCTCATCCGATGCCTCTTCTTCAGCTTCCCCCATTGATGCCTCTTCTTCAGCTTCCCCCATTGTTGTATCGGCGAAAGGATAGTTGTCATCATCCTCTTCTTCTACATTGTCTTCCATTATAACCCTCTTTCTCCGTGCTTGGTCCAACAGCTATAGCCGGACATGAAACCGGACTTCAGCAGGTGGTAGTGCAGGGTTTTTGAGGTAGAGTAATTCCTATCATTCTTACAGTCACGACATGGACAACACATGAAACCATTCTGCTTGTTTGCCTCAGCCACACGAATAAAATCAAGCATGCCATTAAGAAACCCTGGACTTAGTCAGAAAGGGTTGAAAATTGATGATGTGGCTTTGAATGGTGCATTTTGAACACACAAAAAGCCTGGAGTTGAAATAAGTTCAAGAAAATGAAATGCATTTTGCAACAAATGAGTTTATGTTCGAAACCCTGATACTTCGAAAGAGACTGTCCATTTTGTACACGAAGTGCATCCAGCTTTTGCTGTAACCCTCTCAACATTTTAGCACATACTATGTGGGTGAAATGATGATACCATGCCAACTTTCAACCTTTTTAGAGTTCATTTGTAGTGCTTTTCAATTTCAGGGTCATTTAGCTCAAAAAATCAATAACTACGTGAAAAATAACAAATGAAGTCAGAAGGGGTTCAAAATTGACTATGTGGCTTGGAATGCTGCATTTTGAACACACAAAAAACCTGGAATTCAAATAAATTCAAGAAAATGAAATGTCTTTTGTAACTGATGAGTTTCCGTCCGAAACCGTGATACTTCGAAAGAGACTGACCGTTTTGTACACGAAGTGCATCCAACTTTTGCCGTAAGCCTCTCAACTTTTTAGCACATGCTATGTGGGTGAAATGATGATACCATGACAACTTTCAACCTTTTCAGAGTTCATTTGTAGTGATTTTCAATTTCAAGGTCATTTAGCTCAAAAAAATTAGTAAGTGCCTGAAAAATACCAAATGAAGTCAGAAAGGGTTGAAAATTGATGATGTGGCTTTGAATGGTGCATTTTGAACACACAAAAAGCTTGGAGTTCAAATAAGTTCAAGAAAATGAAATGCCTTTTGTAACAGATGAGTTTATGTGCTGAAACCCTGGTACTTCAAAAGAGACTGTCCGTTTTGTACACGAAGTGCATCCAGCTTTTGTCGTAACCCTCTCAACTCTTTAGCACATGCTATGTGGGTGAAATGATGATACCAAGCCAATTTTCAACATTTTCAGAGTTCATTTGTAGTGCTTTTCAATTTCAGGGTCATTTAGCTCAAAGAAATCAATAACTACATGAAAAATTACAAATGAAGTCAGAAAGGGTTGAAAATTGATGATGTTGCTTTGAATGGTGCATTTTGAACACACAAAAAGCCTGGAGTTCAGATAAGTTCAAGAAAATGAAATGCCTTTTTGTAACAGATGAGTTTATGTCCGAAACCCTGATACTTTGAAAGAGAATGTCCGTTTTGTACACGAAGGACGTCCAGCTTTTGCCGTAACCCTCTCAACTTTTTAGCACATGCTATGTGGGTAAAATGATGATACCATGCCAACTTTCAAACTTTTCAGAGTTCGTTTGTAGTGCTTTTCAATTCTAGGTTCCGTTAGCTCACAAGAAACAGTAACTGCATGAAAAATAACAAATGAAGTCAGAAGGGGTTGAAAATTGATGATGTGGCTTTGAATGGTACATTTTGAACACACAAAAAACCTGGAGTTCAAATAAATTCAAGAAAATGAAATGTCTTTTGTAACCGATGAGTTTATGTGCCGAAACCCTGATACTTCGAAAGAGACTGTCTGTTTTGTACACAAAGTGCATCCAGCTTTTGCCCTAACCCTCTCAAATCTTTAGCACATGCTATGTGGGTGAAATGATGATACCATGCCAACTTTCAACCTTTTCAGAGTTCATTTGTAGTGATTTCCAATTTCAGGGTCATTTAGCTCAAAAAAATCAATAACTCCATGAAAAATAACAAATGAAGTCAGAAGGGGTTGAAAATTGATGATGAGGCTTTGAATGGTGCATTTTGAACACACACAAAACCTGGAGTTCAAATAAATTCAAGAAAATGAAATGTCGTTTGTAATCGATGAGTTTCCGTCCGAAACCCTGATACTTCAAAAGAGACTGTCCGTTTTGTACACGAAGTGCATCTAGCTTTGGCCATAACCCTCTCAACTTTTTAGCACATGCTATGTGGGTGAAATGATGATACGATGCCAACTTTCAACCTTTTCAGAGCTAATTTGTAGGGCTTTTCAATTTTAGGGTCATTTAGCTCAAAAAAATTAATAACTGCATGAAAAATAACAAATGAAGTCAGAAAGGGTTGAAAATTGATGATGTGGCTTTTAATGGTGCATTTTGAACACACAAAATTCCTGGAGTTCAAATAAGTTCAAGAAAAGGAAATGCCTTTTGTAACAGATGAGTTTCCGTCCGAAACCCTGATACTTCGAAAGAGACTGTCCATTTTGTACGTGAGGTGCATCTAGCGAAAAGAATGAACTAAAAATAATCAATTTAATATTATTTTATGAACTATAATATTCTTCAATAGCAAAAAGAATCAACTAAAAAGCTTTTATAAAACTCTAATAGCAAAAAGAAACTCTAAAAGCTTTTATAAGCCTCTAGTATTTTTGAAACTAAACTTTTATAAAACCTAAAAATTACCGTATATGTAGGAAGTCTTTAGTACCGGTTGGTGACACCAGCCGGTACTAAAGGTGCACGTGGGGCCCAAGTCTGACCAAAAGCCTGCCACGCCCCTTTAGTACCGGATCGTGACACGAACCGGTACTAAATATTGCTCACGAGATGGTACTAAAGGTTGCCCTGCTCCTAGCCATTGGATCCGGCATGAACCGGGACTAATACCGTCTTTAGTACCGTCTCGTAACCAGACCGGGACTAATGCTTGGGACGAAAGGTCTGTTTTCTACTAGTGCACACATATGTGGAATTCTTTTAGTCTTGCGATATTTAGCTTCAGTGTTATGGATGTATCATATTTCCATTAATATTCATAACATACATCCCATCTAGGTGGAAGCATGGTCCTTCAGGTTATTCATAATACTAAACAACAATTGTTGTTTTTATGAACAACTCTTTTGCAACAAACATTGTGCAATGGGCTAGAGTGTATGAAACTCTAAAATGAATTATGAAAGTAAACCCAGAGGTAATGTATTATTATCAACATTCATAACATACATCCCATTCATAATGAAAGTATGGCCCTTATGTTATTCATAAAACCGAACATCAAAAGTTCTCTTATGAACAACCTTCTTGCAAGATACCTTATGCAATGGGCTAGAGTGTGTAAAACTCTAAATAAATTATGAAAATAAATACAGACGGTAATACACTGATGGAAGGTATAGTAACTTTTACTATGTTCCCTATGTATACCTAAACCTCATTCCTGTCTAGTCTTTTAGGCCATAGTAGTTCTTACATCGAGTTGCAACAAAATGCAATCAAGCGGGTATCTTTGTGATTAACTCACAATACCCAAGAATTAGTGATTAAAATGTTTAACCATAATTCCCAAGAACTATATCATTTGACCATCCTTCTATACATCAAAAACTTGTATGACATTCATACATGAGCTGGATATTCCAGTCTTCTTTCTTTGTGCCACTATACTTCTAACAGTATAAATTTTAGTATTTCTCCTACTCTCAGAAGAAGCATCCAACTTAAAGGTGGCATTAGCCCCGGACTTCCCAGGCGTGAAAGTCTTACTAACACCCTTCGGACACTTCCTCTCTCTTTAAGTTGTTGTTTTATTCACCTTTCATCATATGACATGCGTTCTCCTGGATCCCTCTCTTATCAGTCTAATGCATAGTAAACTCCTTTACTAATAGTTTGCAAACAAACATTGCTTTGGCTATCTCATATCTTTTAGCCTTTGTCTGTCTCTGAAAATGATTTTCAGATTCAATGAATATGACATATCTATCCAAACTTTCGAAGTTCGGTTCTCATGGAAGCAAACATATTGCACTTGACTGAAACGGAATTCTAGCTTTTGGATCGAAGGACGAGAGTCACATGATCCATAGCATTAGCGGGAGAATACCGAAAGCATGCGATAGGACAAGCCCTTATCGTCACTCTTGAGGACAATCCTCACATTATGTTACCAACCATAAAGTTTTAACCAGATATTTAACAGCTATTCAATTTTAATAGGGAAGGTGGAAACGCAAGCCATTATTCCACAACTATTATGCAAACCACACTTAGACAACGTTCAAAATTAATTGCACTGAAAATTAAACAAGTTAATTTTAAAGTGCGCTCCCACTAAAATCAATATCTCTCACAATTGATTGTGAGTGATACAAGATCCACATTTCAATTCAATGCCATTCATGTGGACATCACAGATGACAAGAATTTCAATTGGTGGGAAAACATGCCGATCACATCTCTATGTGACTTATGTTCATCTTTCGATGGGCGTGTTTCGTGGTGAGGACGATCAAGCTAGAACATCAAGACAACCAAGTGATCTCGCTGCGAGGTCTGACCTCACCCGCCTCACACTTCTCTAATTGTTCGTACAGATGTGGACATGGCGCACCCCAAAAAGTTAGATGCCATGACGGTGCTACACTTGGGAGAACACTAACTACTTGATATTTTTGTGAGAGATCACCCTAATAAAAAGCGAGTACCGCGCAATCAAGAAGGGTGCATCATAAGGGATAAACATCTTAGGCAATTCATAATAGCATGATATGGTATAGCCTTTTCTGACGGAGAAGTCTTTTATTTCTTTGTCTTAGGCATTCGCGTCGGTGTTCACCTTCTTGAAGATTGCCACCACCTTGTCGATGCACCAGATAATATTTCCATCTTTATAGCTAATAAAATAAGTGCGTTACTTAAGGTTTACACGAAGGTCATTAAAGTGACAATCATATGGCTCTAGCCATCATGTTGCATCATGACATGCAGGTCATGTTAATATTACATCATATAGTCATCTCATACATAATCAAATTAATATGAGCACTGCTATACCACATCATATGCACATGCAAACCATCCTGCAAAATCAAGTTAGACGCCTCTAGTCGGTTCATGCAAAAAACTTGTTTTACGTCGCTTCTAAGGTTTCGAAACAAACCGAAGCTACCAACGTCCATCATCAAGGATGATAATCCAAGTCGCTAGTTTAACATTGTGGGGTGTATGAAACACGAGATAATAAAATCTCGAGCCCCATACTAAACTTCGTCATATGCATGACCCCCATGCAGACCATATTTGCATTGCCCTTTCGTCTGCGAAACATCCATCTTTCTTTAACTATGGTCGAACCCAAAGAAATGTTAGCACTTTGTTGATCTGTCAATCAGCATACTCAGGAGCAGCATGAAAGGATCGCGGATTGCCAGAACTTTGTGAGATTCCACCATGCCATCAAGATCAGGACTACACAAATTCTGGGGAAGCAACAGGAACATCGGGTAATAGATTTCATCGTCTACCCACATAAATAATTTTCAGCAATATATCTCATCTACTCCAAAATTATTATGCAATACCCATACATCTCCATGTATTCTAGATCGTAACCCGCATCTATGCATAACCTGGATCTTGATGCCACTGTTGGGGAACACAGTAGAAAACAAAAAAATTCCGACCTACGCACCAGCCCATGACCACTATGGAGACTGCATACAAGGTTTGATCTTTTTCGTTGCCGACTCGTAGCGCAGTGGAAGTAGAGTCGATGACGATCGACGGTGCAAATCCCCGCAGCTAGGATTTATAAACACCCAACCGCGAGAATGTATACCCTCATCCGCCCCTTGGACAGCCCTTCGAGAGGCAAACGGACAGTCCCCCGGACGGTGTCGCGGACAGCCCTTCGGGAGGACCTTCGAAACTCTAACAGTCAATCGGACAGCCCTTCGGGAGGACCTTCGAAACTCGGACAGTCACACGGACAGCCCTTCGGGAGGCACTCACAAACTAAACCGAAACTACGATCTCTCTACAGAGTTGCACACATAAAGTGTCATCTATCCGGCAGGGCTTCGCCGTCCAGAACTAGTTCCTACCGGAACCTAGACAGCCTTTCGGCTCTACAAAACTGTTTCGTGGGAGGGAGAAAGAATGCCAGATCATGCATGGCTTGTGTGAGAGAGTTGGAGTGAGGATGGAGAGCTCCTATCCACCTCCTTATATAGTGGTGGAAGGGCTGAGGGGGGGCTGAAATTCAGCCCACAAAACATGCACCAACCAAACAAGGAAAACATGTTCCCACCAATCATGGAGAAAACATGTTCCCTTGTCCATGGTGTTCCCCCATGGGGCCCCACCTTTCTCCCAACACTCCCCACCTGTTTTGGGGGCTGCTCCCCACAATGCCCCCCCAACACTTTGTCCAGCCATAAGGGGGCTGCCCCCTAAAGGGGGCGCCCCAAAAAACAGCCCCAAAACAGCCCCACGTAACGTGGGATCTTGTCCCCTCACGCTGGGACAAGATGTTTTCCACGACTATTACTCCTGAAAAATTCCTGATGGTCCCAAAACATTTCCGGCACCCTCTAAAATTATCTGGATGTGCTCCAGAACATTTCCGGTATGGTGCTTTAATTTAAAACCAGCTTCGTTTACCCGGTAAACAATTCCGGCAGCTCCAAAAACATTTTTCCGGTTTTTTCTGCGAAAAAAATTCAGAAATTACCAGACCAATCTGGCAACCGCCAAAACATTCCTGGTGTTATCTAAAACCTTTTATGATCAATGGTTTTATCCGAAACAACCTTCCGGTTTTACCGAAACTTTTTCGGTGTTCTCTCCGGAACTTTCCCGTTGTCTCTGAAACTTTTCCGGTGACTTTCTCTCGGACTCCTTGTCCAATATTTAGAAGATAGATGAACCTTAAGCGTGTGACCCTATAGGTTCGGTGAAGTATAGACATGACTGGAACACTATCGGATCAAGGATCAACATCGGAGCCATGGACACCCATGTTGACCCCTATACCCACACGAATGAATATTCGAGTGAACCTCCAGTTGCCGTGAGTTATTCCTGTTGATCCGCGATATGTTACAGACACCAGAGGTGAGATTTTCTGCATCCCCATGGATCAACGACTTGTCCACTATGCAAGTTACCTCGTTACCAGTTTTTTTCTATTTTCTCGTTTTCGTGTTCTGGCATCCCTGTGATCAAATCACACTATCTGGCCAGACGATGATGGATACTATAACACTGAGAGGTCCCGAGAATATCTCTTAATCGTCGGAGGAGCAAATCCCAATCTTGAGCTATCAAGTTACTTGACATACTTTTCCATGAACTCGTAAGATGCCGTAATAGCCACCCATTTACAGATGACATTTAACAAACCCCAAAGTTCATGAAGCAAGCATGAAGAAACTCAACACTCTCATGGTCTAAGGAATCATGCAAACATTAGTCATGGTTGGAGCCACCAACCGCGACTAAAGGGTGTTGTACCAGGCGAGTGGCGGGGTGGATGTTTAGTCCCACCTCACTATTTGAGAGGAGCACGCACTGGTTTATAAGCCCCGCTGCGACTACCGTGTCGAGCTCCTCTCTTAAGCAGGCCTTCTGGGCCTACCGCACCTATGCCACTAGGTGTGGCCTACTAGGCCGTATGGGCCTGCTTCCTGGCCCAACAAGAAGTTGGGTTTCTAGTCGTATGCAGGCCATGGCGACCCAGTAGGCGGGCTTTTTTAATATATGTTTTTGTTTTTTTGTTTTCTGCTTTATTTATTTTCTTTCGTTTCTGAGGTTTTTTTCTTTATTTAGAGTTTCTTTGTGAATAGTTTTTATTTAGGTAAAAAATTTAGAAACTTTTTGTTAGTGCTAGTAGTTTTCAAATTCAGAAACATTAACCATCTCTGTGTTATTAACCATTAACTTCTAACGAATGTATCTCATAGCATAACATCAATTCGGGTTGATTCAACACAAATGTCCTTCCAACATTGTGAACTCAAAGTTGCTGGCATAGACATGCCCATGATCAGGAAAACAGAACCATCATCCAACACTTGAGCTAGTCTTAGAGGCTAGACTAGGAATACATTTTACCATTTATTATTTCACACGTGACTAAAGGTGGCTCCAACCGCAACTAAAGGGGCTATTTAGTCATGGTTGGAGCCACCAACCGCGACTAAAGGGTGTTGTACCAGGCGAGTGGCGGGGTGGATGTTTAGTCCCACCTCACTATTTGAGAGGAGCACGCACTGGTTTATAAGCCCCGCTGCGACTACCGTGTCGAGCTCCTCTCTTAAGCAGGCCTTCTGGGCCTACCGCACCTATGCCACTAGGTGTGGCCTACTAGGCCGTATGGGCCTGCTTCCTGGCCCAACAAGAAGTTGGGTTTCTAGTCGTATGCAGGCCATGGCGACCCAGTAGGCGGGCTTTTTTAATATATGTTTTTGTTTTTTTGTTTTCTGCTTTATTTATTTTCTTTCGTTTCTGAGGTTTTTTTCTTTATTTAGAGTTTCTTTGTGAATAGTTTTTATTTAGGTAAAAAATTTAGAAACTTTTTGTTAGTGCTAGTAGTTTTCAAATTCAGAAACATTAACCATCTCTGTGTTATTAACCATTAACTTCTAACGAATGTATCTCATAGAATAACATCAATTCGGGTCGATTCAACACAAATGTTCTTCTAACATTGTGCCCTCAAAGTTGCTGGCATAGACATGCCCATGATTAGGAAAACAGAACCATCATGCAACACTTGAGCTAGTCTTAGAGGCCAGACTAGGAATACATTTTACCATTTATTATTCCACATGTGCATATGAGTCTTCCTCCGAGCCTCGTGGTTATTGTAGAGTCAAGAACCATAGCAATTATAGCATGGAACATAAACCTAATTATGAACAGGGAAATAATCAATAACATTTATTATTGCCTCTAGGGCATATCTCCTACAGCTATGTGGGTACCATGCCAACTTTCAACCTTTTCAGAGTTCATTTGTAGTGCTTATCAATGTCAGGGTCATTTAGCTCGAAAAAATCACTAAATGCATGAAAAATAGCAAATCAAGTTAGAAAAGGTTGAAAATTCATGGCCTGCCTTTGAATGGTGCATACTAAACGCACAAAAATTCTAGAGTTGAAATAAGTTAAAAAACTGAAATAACTTTGTAACAGGCGAGTTTTCGTCCAAAACCCTCATACTTCGAAAGGGAATGCCCATTTTGTACACGAAGTGCATCCAGTTTTTGCCATAACCCTCAGAACTTTTTAGGACATGCTATGTGGGTGAAATGATGATACCATGCCAACTTTCAACCTTTTTAGAGTCCATTTGTAGTGCTTATCAATTTCAGGGTCATTTAGCTCGACAAATCAGAAATGCATGAAAAATAGCAAATGAAGTCAGAAATGGTTGAAAATTGATGACCTAGCTTCAAATGGTGCATAATGAATGCACAAAAAGTCTGGAGTTGAAATAAGTTAAAAAATGAAATGCATTTGTAACAGGCGAGTTTTCGTCTGAAACCCTGATACATCGAAAGAGAGTGTCCATTTTGTACACGAAGTGCATCCAGTTTTTGCCGTAACCCTCTCAACTGTTTAGCACATGCTATGTGGGTGAAATTATGATAACATGCCAACTTTCAAGCTTTTCAGAGTTCATTTGTAGTGCTTATCAATTGCAGGGTCATTTAGCTAAAAAATCAGTAAATGCATGAAAAATAGCAAATGAAGTCGGAAAGGGTTGAAAATTTATGGCCTGCCTTTGTATGGTGCATACTGAATGCACAAAACACATAAGTACACTACTATTACAAAGATTCCCTTAGGTTTGTCCGAAGTGGGACTTTCTAGATATATAAGTCTAGAAACTAACTAGAGAAGTCGGTCACATCCCAGAGTGGGATATTTGGGTGTAAAACTTTTTCTTTGCGTGTGTCCCTTCATGTCGTAACCACGGACAATCTTCATCGTTTAACTTGATGCTCAGGTCAACATTCACTGTGAAGGGAGCAATTTCATGAAACTTTTCATAATCTTCTGACATGTCTGTCTTGTCCTCCACTACCGCGATGTTTCTTTTGACTTAAAGGGTTGGGGAACGTTGCACGGGAAACAAAAAATTTCCTACACACACGCAGATCTATCCATGGTGATGAGCATCTACAAGAGGGAGAGTGAATCTACATACCCTTGTAGATCGCTAAGCGGGAAGAGTTAAGAAACGCGGTTGGTGTAGTCAAACGTCTTCGCGATCCAAATCGCTGAGCGTCCCGCGATCACATCACGATCCGTCCCGCAATCCAATCATGATCCGTCCCGCGAACTCATCACGAACCATCTCGTGATCTTGATCACGGTCCTTCCGATCTAGCACCGAACGGACGGCACCTCCGCGTTCAGCACACGTGCAGCTTGATGGCGATATCCACCGTCTTGATCTAGCAAGAGGAAGTGGAGAGGAAGAAGAGTTCACCAGCAGCGTGACGGCGCTCCGACGATGGTGGTGGAGACGGCAGGGCTTCGCCTAAGCACTGCGGAAATCCGATCTAGAGGAGCACCGGTGGAATGGGCAGCACGTGGCCGTAAAATCTAGTGCAAAACACCCAATACCACCAGTATATATAGGAGGGAGGGAGGAGGAGGGCTGGCGCAAGGACAAGGCCCCATAGGAGTCACCCGAATCCACTAGGATTGGAGGACTCTCCTCCAAACCTAGTAGGACTAGGATTCGTCCTTTTTTTCCTTTTTCCACCTTTTCCTATTGGGTTTTCTTCTCCATCCACATGGGCCTTCTGTGGGAGTTTCCACCAGCCCATTAAGGGCTGATATTCACTCTCCCACAGCCAATGAAGCCTCTTGGGTCGAAATACCTCTCCCGATGGTCCCTCGGTACACTACCGGCACTCCCGGTACACTACCGATGAGCCCAAAACTTTTCCGGCGACCAAAATAGGACTTCCTATATATGAATCTTTACCTCTGGACCATACATAACTCTTTACTACCGAAACGTCACCAAACCTTAAGTGTGCAGACCCTGCGAGTTCGAGAACTATGTAGACATGACCGAGACACCTCTGCGGTCAATAACCAATAGCAGGCCCTGGATGACCATATTGGTTCCTACATATTCTACGAAGATCTTTATCGGTCGAACTTCTATGTCAAGGATTCAGTCAATCCCGTATAACATTCCCTTTGTTCTTTGGTATGTTACTTGCCCGAGATTCGATCGTCGGTATCTCCATACCTAGTTCAACCTTGCTACTGGCAAGTCTCTTTACTCGTTCTGTAATACAAGATCCCGTGGCTAACACTTAGTCACATTTCTTGCAAGGCTTGTTGTGATGTTGTATTACCAAGTGGGCCCTAAGATACCTCTCCATCACATTGAGTAACAAATCCCAGTCTTGATCCATGCCAACTCAACAGACACCCTCGGAGATACCTGTAGAACACCTTTATAGTCAACCAGTTACGTTGCGACGTTTGATACACACAAGGTACTCCTCCGATGTCAGTGAGTTGCATGATCTCATGGTCATAGGAACACATACTTTGACATGCAGGAAACAGTAGCAATAAACTGACATGATCATATGCTATGTTTGTAGTTTGGGTCTTGTCCATCACATCATTCTCCTAATGATGTGATCCCGTTATCAAATGACATCACATGTCAATGGCTAGGAAACCTTAACCATCTTTGATCAACGAGTTAGTTCACTAGAGGCATACTAGGGACAGAGTGTTGTCTATTTACCCACACATGTAATGTGTTTCCATTCAATACAATTATAGCATGGATAATAAACGATTTATCATGAACAAGGAAATATGATAATAACTAATTTATTATTGCCTCTAGGGCATATTTCTAACAGTCTCCCACTTGCACTAGAGTCAATAATCTAGTTCACATCACCATGTGATACGCATTGTAATGAATCTAACACCCAATGAGTTATGGGGCTCGATCATGCTTTGCATGTGAGAGGTCTTATAGTCAACGGGTCTGCGACATTCAGATCCGTGTGTACTTTGCAAATCTCTATGCCAAACTATAAACACTGCTACCACACTCCACTTGCTACTATTGTTGGGGAACGTTGCATGGGAAACAAAAAATTTCCTACGCACACGAAGATCTATCCATGGTGCTAAGCATCTACGAGAGGAAGAGTGGATCTACATACCCTTGCAGATTGCTAAGCGGGAAGCATTAAGAAACGCGGTTGGCGTAGTCGAACATCTTCGCGATCCAAATCGCCGAGTGTCCCGCGATCTCATCACCAACCGTCCCGCGATCCAATCACGATCCATACCGTGAACTCATCACGATGCGTCCCGCGATCTCGTCACGATCCGTCCCGTGATCCAATCAAGATCGTCTCGTGGCCTTGATCACGATCCTTCCGATCTAGTACGGAACGGACGGCACCTCCGCGCTCAGCACACGTGCAGCTTGATGACGATCTCCACCGTCTTGATCCAGAAAGAGGAAGTGGAGAGGAGGAAGAGTTCTCCGATGGCCTAACACGCTCCGGCGATGGTGGTGGAGCAATTCCGGCAGGGCTTCACCTAAGCACTGCAGAAAACAGATCTAGAGGAGAAACTATGCACTAGAGATTAGGGTTTGCACGTGGCTGAAAATTCTGTGCCAAAACCCTAAAATCCTCTAGTATATATAGGAGGAGAGGAGGAGGAGGCTTGGCTGCCAAAAAGCCAGCCCTTGGGTCAACCAAAGTGGGAGGTGGCGGAGGACTCTCCTCCTCCACTCCTGGTAGGACTAGGACTCTTCCTTTTTGCCTTTTTTTCCACCTTTTACCTTTGGGTTTCTTTCTTCCAGCCACATGGGCTTTATGTGGAGGTTCCACCAGCCCAATAAGGGCTGGTTAATACTTTTCCACAGCCCATGAAGCCTCTTGGGTCGAAATACCCCTCCCGGAGGTCTCCCGGTACACTACCGGCACTCCCGGTACACTACTGATGAGCCCGAAACTTTTCCGGCGAACAAAATGGGACTTCCTATATATGAATCTTTACCTCCGGACCATTCCAGAGCTCCTCGTGATGTCCGGGATCTCATCCGGGACTCCGAAAAACCTTCGGTCACCACCATACACAACTCTATACTACCGAAACGTCACCAAACCTTACGTGTGCAGACCCTGCAGGTTCGAGAACTATGTAGACATGACCGAGACACCTCTACGGTCAATAATCAATGGCGGGACCTGGATGTCCACATTGGTTCCTACATATTCTATGAAGATCTTTATCGGTCGAACCTCTATGTCAAGGATTCAGTTAATCCCGTATAACGTTCCCTTTGTTCTTCGGTATGTTACTTGCCCGAGATTCGATCGTCGGTATCTCCATACCTAGTTCAACCTCGTTACCGGCAAGTCTCTTTACTCGTTCTGTAATACAAGATCCCATGACTAACACTTAGGCACATTTATTTTAAGGCTTATTGTGATGTTGTATTACCGAGTGGGCCCTGAGATACCTCTCCGTCACACGGAGTAACAAATTCTAGTCTTGATCCATGCCAACTCAACAGACACCCTCGGAGATACCTGTAGAGCACCTTTAGTGTCACCCAGTTACGTTGCGACGTTTGATACACACAAGGCACTCCTCCGATGTCCGTGAGTTGCATGATCTCATGGTCATAGGAACATATACTTGACATGAAGAAAACAGTAGCAATAAACTGACACGATCATATGCTACGTTTGTAGTTTGGGTCTTGTCCATCACATCATTCTCCTAATGATGTGATCCCGTTATCAAATGACATCTCATGTCCATGGCTAGGAAACCTTAACCATCTTTGATCAACGAGCTAGTCCATTAGAGGCATACTAGGGACATGGTTTTGTCTATGTATCCACACATGCATCTAAGTCTCCGATCAATACAATTTATAGCATGGATAATAAATGACTATCATGAACAAGGAAATATGATAATAACTAATTTATTATTGCCTCTAGGGCATATTTCCAACAGTCTCCCACTTGCTCTAGAGTCAATAATCTAGTTCACATCACCATGTGATTCGCATTGTTATGAATGTAACACCCAATGTGTTTTGGGGCTCGATCATGCTTTGCATGTGAGAGAGGTCTTATAGTCAACAGGTCTGCGACATTCAGATCCGTGTGTACTTTGCAAAATTCTATGTCAAACCGTAAACACTGCTACCACACTCCACTTGGTACTATTCCAAATGGCTGCTCCACTATACGTATCCAGATTGCTACTTCGAGTCATCCGGATTGGTGTTAAAGCTTGCATCGACGTAACTCTTTACGACGAACTCTTTATCACCTCCATAATCGAGAAACATCTCCCAAGTCTTTTAGTTACTAAGGATAATCTTGAGCGCTGTCCAATGCTCTATTCCAGGATCATTTTGAAACCTTCTGGCCATAATTATGGCAAGGTTGACAGCGGGTCATGTGCACAGCATGGCATACATGATAGAGCCTATGGCTGAAGCATAGGGGATGACACTCATCTTTTCTCTATCTTCTGCAGTCACTGGGCATTGAGTCTTACTTAACTTTATACCTTACAAATCAGGCGAGAACTCTTTCTCTGACTGATCCATTTTGAACTCTTTCCAAATCTTTTCAAGGTATGTACTCATTGAAAGTCTCATCAAGTATCTTGATCTATCTCTATAGATCTTGATGCTCAACAATTAGGTAGCTTTATCCAGGTCTTCGTTTGAAAAACTCTTTTCAAACAACCGTTTATGCTCTCCAGAAATTCTACATCATTTCCGAATAGCAATATGTCATCCACATGTACTTATCAGAAACTCTATAATGCTCCCACTCACTTTATTGCAAATACAAGTTTCTCGTAAACTTTGTATAGACTCAACTCCAAGATGGTTGCTTCAGTTCATAGAAGAATCACTGAAGCTCGCACATCTTTTAGCATCCTTATGACTGACAAAACCTTCTGGTTGTATCTCATACAACCTTTCCTTAAGGAAGGAAACGATGTTTTGGCATCCATCTGCCAGATTTCATAATTGAAAAATGCAGCAACTGCTAACATAATTCCAACAGACTTTAGCATCGCTACGACTGAGAAAGTCTCATCGCAGTCAACTCCTTGAACTTGTCGTAAACTACTTTGCAACAAGTCGAGCTTTACAAATGGTAACCCTTACCATCAGCGTGTATCTTCATTTTAAAGATCCATTTGTACTTAACGACCTGCCGTCCAACGAGCAAGTCCACCAAAGTCTATACTTGCTTTTCAGACATGGATCCTTTCTCGTATTTCATGGCCTCTAACCATTTGTTGGTTTCCGGGCCCATCATCGCTTCTCCATAGTTCGTAGGTTCATCGTTGTCCAACAACATGACCTCCAAGACAGGGTTTGCGTTCCGCTCAGGAGTAGTATACATCCTTGTCGCCCTACGAGGTTTGATAGTGACTTGATCCGAAGCTTCGTGATCATCATCATTAACTTCCTCTTCAACTAACGTAGGCTTCACAGAAACAACTTCCTACGCTGTGCTACTCTCTGGTTGAAGTAAAGGTTCAATAACCTCATCAAGCTCTAATTTCCTCGTAGGTCGATAGTAACTTGATCCGAAGCTTTCATGATCATCATCATTAACTTCCTCTTCAACTGACGTAGGCTTCATAGAAACATCTTTCTATGTTGCGCTACTTTCTGGTTGAAGTAGAGGTTTCAACAACCTCATCAAGTTCTATCCTCCTCCCACTCAACTCTTTCAAGAGAAACCCTTTCTCGAGAAAGGACCCAGTTTTAGCAACAAAAGATTTATGCTTGGATCTGAGATAGAAGGTTCACCCAACTGTTCTTAGGGTATTCTATGAAGATGCATTTGTCCGCTTTGGGTTCTAGCTCATTAGGCGAAAACATTTGCACACAAGCGTCGCAGCCCCAAACATTAACAAATGACAGCTTAGGTTTCTATCAAACCATAGTTCACACGGTGTCATCTCAACGGATTTCGATGGTGCCCAATTTAAAGTGAATGTTGTTGTCTGTAATGCATAACCCCAAAATTATAGTAACAAAATGATAATAGACATCATACCACGCACCATATCCAATGGAGCACGACTATGACGTTTGGACACACCATGACACTATGGTGTTCCAGGTGGCGTGAGTTGTGAAACAACTTTCACATTGTCTAAAGTCGTATGCCAAACTCGTAACTTAGATATTCACCTCCACGATCATATCGCAAACATATTTATCTTCTTGTCACGATGATCTTAAACTTCACTCTGAATTTGCTTGAACCTTTCAAACGATTCAGACTTGTGTTTCATTAAGTAAATATACGCTATATCTACTCAAATCATCAGTGAAGGTAAGAAAATAACGATATCCACTGCACGCTACAAGACTCATTGGATTGCATACATCAACATGTATCATTTCCAATAAATCACTTGCCCGCTTCATCAAAATAGAAAACGGGGTCCTTAGTCATCTTGACCAAGAGGCATGGTTCGCATGTCTCAACCGATTCGAAATTGAATGAGTCCAAAGATCCATCAGCATGGAGTTTCTTCATGCGTTTTATACCAATATGACATTTAACGGCAGTGCCACAAGTATGTGGTACTATTATTATTAACTTTGTATCTTTTTGGCATCAATGTTATGAACATGTGTATTACTACGATCAAGTTTCAACAAACCATTCTTACTGGGTGCATGACCATTGAAGGTATTATTCATGTAAATAGAATAACCATTATTCTCCAACTTAAATGAATAACCGTGTTGCAATGAAAATGATCTAATCACGTTCATGCTCAACGCAAAAAAACACCAAATAACATTTATTTTAGGTTTGTCACTAATCTCGAAGGTAGAGAGAGCGTGCAATGTTGATCACATCAACCTTGGAAACATTTCCAACACACATACACACCTCACACTTAGCTAGTTCTCCGTTTATTTCGCAGCTTTTATTTCGAGTTACTAACATTTAGCAACCGAACCGGTATCCAATACCCAGGTGCTACTAGGAGTACTAGCAAGGTACACATCAATAACACGTATATCAAATATACTTCTGTTGACGTTTGCCAGCCTTCTTATCTACCAAGTATCTAGGGTTGTTCCGCTTCAGTGACCGCTCTCCTCATAATCGAAGCACTTAGTCTCGGGTTTGAGTTCAACTTTGGGTTGCTTCACTACAGCAGCAACTGACTTGCTATCCATGAAGTTTCCCTCCTTGCTCTTGCCCTTCTCGAAACTAGTGGTTTTAACTAACCATCAACACTTTGACACTCCTTCTCGATTTCTACCTTCGCGGTGTCAAACATCGCGAATAGCTCAGGGATCATTATTTCTATCCCTGGCGTTTTATAGTTCATCACCAAGTTCTAGTAGCTTTAGTGACAGTGACTTGGAGAACTATATCAATCACTATCTTATCTGGAAGATCAACTCCCACTCGATTCAAGCGATTGTAGCACCCAGACAATCTGAGCACATGCTCAATGATTGAGCTATTCTCTTTCATCTTACAGGCAAAGAATCTTGTTGGAGATCTCATATCTCGCAACACGGGCACAAGCCTGAGATCCTAATTTCAGCTCTTAGAACATCTCATATGTTCCATGACGTTCAAAACGTTTCGGAGCCTCAATTCTAAGCTGTAATGCATGACGCACTAAACTATCAATTAGTTATCAAAAACATGCCTGTCAGATGTTCACAACATCTACAAACAACGCTAGAGGGGTTGGTGCACCGAGCGGTGCATTAAGGACATAAGCCTTCTGTGCAGCAATGAGGACAATCCTCAGATCACGGAGCCAGTCCGCAATATTGCTACCATCATCTTTCAACTCTATTTCTCTAGGAACATATAAAATTCAAGGGAGCTACAGTGTGAGCTAGTAATCTACAACATAATTTTGCAAAGACACCACTGACTATGTTCATGATAATGAGTTCAATTAATCATATTACTTAAGAACTCCCACTCAAATTGACATCGCTCCGGTCATCCGAGTGATACATGATCCAAATTCACCAACTCAAGTCCGATCATCACGTGAGTTGAGGTGGTTACAAAGGTGAGCATCATCATGTTGATCATATCTACTACATGACTCATGTTCGACCTTTCGGTCTCTTGTGTTCTGAGGCCATGTCTGTACATGCTAGGCTCGTCAAGTTTAACCCGAGTATTCTGCATGTGCAACACTGGCTTGCACCCGTTGTATGTGAACGTAGAGTCTATCACACCCGATCATCACGTGGTGTCTCAACACGACGAACTTTCGCAACGGTGCACACTCGGGGAGAACACAATTCATCTTGAAATTTAAGTGAGGGATCACCTTATAATGCTACCGTCATCCTAAGCAAAACAAGGTGCATAAAAGGATTAACATCACATGCAAATCATAAGTGACATGATATGGCCATGAACTTGTGCTTTTGATCTCCATCTTGAAAGCACCGGCATGATCTCCATCGTCACCGGCATGACACCATGATCTCCATCATCTTGATCTCCATCAATGTGTCGCCATCGGGGTTGTTGCGCCCAACATGCTTCTACTACTATTGCTACCGTAGCGATAAAGTAAAGCATTACATAGCGCTTAATGATTGACACGCAGGTCATACAATAATTTAAAGACAACCCTATGGTTCCTGCCAGTTGCCGTACTCATCGACATGCAAGTCGTGATAATCTATACATCACATGATCATCTCTGTTGGAAATATGCCCTAGAGGCAATAATAAATTGGTTATTATTGTATTTCATGGTTCATGATAATTGTCTATTGTTCATGCTATAATTGTGTTAACCGGAAACCGTAATACATGTGTGAATACATAGACCACAACATGTCCCTAGTGAGCCTCTAGTTGACTAGCTCGTTGATCAATAGATGGTCACGGTTTCATGGCCATGGATATTGGATGTCGTTGATAACGGGATCACATCATTAGGAGAATGATGTGATGGACAAGACCCAATCCTAAGCATAGCACTAGATCGTGTAGTTCATTTGCTAAAGCTTTTCAATGTCAAGTATCATTTCCTTAGACCATGAGATTGTGCAACTCCCGGATACCGTAGGAATGCTTTGGGTGTGCCAAACGTCACAACGTAACTGGGTGGCTATAAAGGTGCACTACGGGTATCTCTGAAAGTATCTGTTGGGTTGGCACGAATCGAGACTGGGATTTGTCACTCCGTGTGATGGAGAGGTATCTCTGGGCCCACTCGGTAAGACATCATCATAATGAGCTCAATGTGACTAAGGAGTTAGCCACGGGATGATGTATTACGGAACGAGTAAAGAGACTTGCCAGTAACGAGATTGAACAAGGTATAGGGATACCGACGATCGAATCTCGGGCAAGTACCATACCGATAGACAAAGGGAATTGTATACGGGATTAATTGAATCCCCGACATCGTGGTTCATCCGATGAGATCATCGTGGAGTACGTGGGAGCCAACATGGGTATCCAGATCCCGCTGTTGGTTATTGGCCGGAGAAGTGTCTCGGTCATGTCTACGTGTCTCCCGAACCCGTAGGGTCTACACACTTAAGGTTCGATGACGCTAGGGTTATAGGGAAATGGTATACGTGATTACCGAAGGTTGTTCGGAGTCCCGGATGAGATCCTGGACGTCACGAGGAGCTCCGGAATGGTCCGGAGGTAAAGATTGATATATAGGAAGTCCAGTTTTGGTCACCGGAAAGTTTTCGGGCTCATCGGTAGTGTACCGGGAGTGCCGGGAGGGTGCCGGAGGACCCCCGAGAGGGGTGTGACGACCAAAGGACCTCATGGGCCCTTAGAGGAGGTGTGCCAGCCCATATTGGGTCGGCCAAGACCATCTATGTGGGCCCATGTGGCTGGAGATAAGGAGATAAGGCAAAAGGGATTTAAAAGGAGGAGATCCACCTCCCTTGTGGGAGGTGGACTCTCCCTTTAATTCGGCCGGCCCTCTCCTCTTTGGAGTAGAGTCCAAGCCAGCCCTCCACGTCCCTCCTCCTATATATACTTGAGGTTTTGGATGTTTTGAGATAGGATTTGATCTCTCTCTCTCACGGCGAAGCCCTACCTCTCTTCTTCCTCCTCCGCAGCGCTTAGGCGAAGCCCTGTCGGAATACCTTGCTACTCCACCACCACCACGCCGTCGTGCTGCTGTTGGAGCCCTTCCCCAACCTATCCTTCCTCCTTGCTGGATCAAGGTGTTGGAGACGTCACCGGGCTGCACGTGTGTTGAACGCGGAGGTGCCGTCCGTTCGGCACTTGATCGGATCTACCGCGATCTGAATCGCTGCGAGTACGACTCCATCAACCGCGTTCTTGTAACGCTTCCGCTTAGCGATCTTCAAAGGTATGAAGATCCACTCTCCCCTTGCTCGTTGCTGGTTTCTCCATAGATGGATCTTAGTGAACGCGTAGGAAAATTTTTGATTTACTACTACGTCTCCCAACAGTGGCATCATGAGCTAGGTCTATGCGTAGAATCTATGCACGAGTAGAACACAAAGCAGTTGTGGGCGTCGATTTTGTTAATATGCTTGCCGTTACTAGTCTTATCTTGATTCGACGGTATTGTGGGATGAAGCGGCCCGGACCAACCTTACACGTACGCTTACGTGAGACCGGTTCCACCGCCTGACATGCACTAGTTGCATAAGGTGGCTAGCGGGTGTCTGTCTCTCCCACCTTAGTTGGATTGGATTCGATGAAAAGGGTCCTTATGAAGGGTAAATAGCAATTGGCATATCACGTTGTGGTTTTGACGTAGGTAAGAAACGTTCTTGCTAGAAACCTATAGCAACCACGTAAAAACTTGCAACTACAAATTAGAGGACGTCTAACTTGTTTTTGCAGCATATGCCGTGTGATGTGATATGGCCAAAAGGATGTGATGTGATGCATTGTGATGTATGAGATTGATCATGTTCTTGTAATAGGGTTCACGACTTGCATGTCGATGACTATGACAACCGGCAGGAGCCATAGGAGTTGTCTTATATTATTGTATGACCTGCGTGTCAATCATAAACGCCATGTAATTACTTTACTTTATTGCTAAACGTTAGCTGTAGTAGTAGAAGTAATAGTTGGCGAGACAACTTCATGAAGACACAATGATGGAGATCATGATGATGGAGATCATGGTGTCGTGCCGGTGACAGTGATGATCATGGTGCCCCGAAGATGGAGATCAAAGGAGCAAGATGATATTGGCCATATCATGTCACTATATTGATTGCATGTGATGTTTATCATGTTTACATCTTATTTGCATAGAACGACGGTAGTAAATAAGATGATCTCTCAATAAAATTTCAAGAAAGGTGTTCACCCTAACTATGCACCGTTGCTAAGGATCGTCGTTCCGAAGCACCACGTGATGATCGGGTGTGATAGGTTCTAACGTTCGCATACAACGGGTGTAAGCCAGATTTACACATGCGAAACACTTAGGTTGACTTGACGAGCCTAGCATGTACAGACATGGCCTCGGAACACGGAGGACCGAAAGGTCGAACATGAGTCGTATAGAAGATACGATCAACATAGAGATGTTCACCATGGATGACTAGTCCGTCTCACGTGATGATCGGACACGGGCTAGTTGACATGGATCATGTATCACTTGGAAGACTAGAGAGATGTCTATCTAAGTGGGAGTTCATTAATAATTTGATTAAATGAACTCAATTATCATGAACTTAGTCTAAAAATGTCCTTGCAAATTATGTCGTAGATAGCTCGCGCTGTAGCTCGACAGTTTTATTGATACAATCCTAGAGAAAAGTAAGTTGAAAGTTCATGGTAGCAATAATGCGGACTGGGTCCGTGATCTGAGGATTGTCCTCATTGCTACACAGAAAGCTTATGTTTTTGATGTACCGCTAACTGCATCACTCCCTCAAGCGTTGTCTGTAGATGTTGTGAACATATGACAGGCACTTTTTGGTGACTACGTGATAGTTCAATGCGTCATGCATTACGGCTTAGAATTGAGGCTCCAAAACGTTTTGAACGTCGCGGAACATATGAGATGTTCTAGGAGCTGAGATTGTGATCTCAGGCTCGTGCCTATGTTGAGAGGTATGAGACCTCCAACAAGATTCTTTGTCTGCAAGATAAAGGAGAATAGCTTAATCGGTGAGCGTGAGCTCAGATTGTCTGGGTGCTACAATCACTTGAATCAAGTGGGAGTTAATCTTCCAGATGAGATAGTGATTAATGCAGTTCTCCAAGTCACTGCCACCAAGCTACTAGAGCTTCGTGATGAACTATAACATGCCAGGGATGGATAAGATGATCCTTGAGTTGTTCGTGATGTTTGACACCACGAAGGTAGAAATCAAGAAGGAGCATCAAGTGTTGATGGTTAAGTGAAACCACTAGTTTCAAAAGGGGCAAGGGCAAGAAGGGAAAACTTCAGGAATGGCAAGCCAGTTGTTGCTCTAGTGAAGAAACCCAAGGTTGAGCCCGAACCCGAGACTAAGTGCTTCTGTTATGAGGAGAATGTTCGCTGAAGCGGAAAAACCCTAGATGCTTGGTAGATAAGAAGGCTAGTAATGTCAATGGAATTATATTTGATATACGTGTTAGTGATGTGTACCTTGCTGGTACTCCTAGTAGCACCTGGGTATTGGATACCGGTTCGGTTGCTAAGTGTTAGCAACTCGAAATAAAAGCTACAGAATAAATGGAGACTAGCTAGGTGAAAGGTGACGATGTGTGTTGGAAGTATTTCCAAGATTGATGTGATCACCATCGCACGCTCTCTCTACCTTCAGGATTTGTGATAAACCTAAATAAATGTTATTTGGTGTTTGCATTGAGCATGAACGTGATTAGATCATGATTAGTGCAATACGGTTATTCATATAAGTTAGAGAATAATGGTTATTCTGTTTACATGGATAATGCCTTAAATGGTCATGCACCCACTCGAAATGGTTTATCGAATCATGATCGTAGTAGTACACATATTCATAACATTGGTACGAAAAGATACAAAGTTAATAATGATAGTACCACATGCTTGTGGCACTGCCACGTAATGTCATATTGGTATAAATCGCATGAAAGAAACTCCATGCTGATGGATTTTTGACTCACTCGATTTTGAATCGGTTGAGACATGCGAGCCATGCCTCTTGGGCAAGATGACTGAGACCCCGTCATCCAATATGATGGAGCGGGCAAGTGGCTTATTGGAATTAATACATGTTGATGTATGTGGTTCAATGAGTGTTGAAACACACAGTGGATATCGTTGTTTTACCTTCACTGATGATTTGAGTAAATATGGGGATATTTACTTAATGAAACACGAATCTGAAATGTTTGAAAGGTTCAAGGAGTTTCAGAGTGAAGTTAAAGATCATCGTGACAAGAAGATAAATGTCTATGATATGATCATGGAGGTGATATCTAAGTTACGAGTTTGGTATGCAATTTTAGACAATGTGGAAATTGTTTCACAGCTCACGCCTCCTGGAACACCATAGTGTGATGGTGTGTTCGAACGTCATAGTCGTGCTCTATTGGATATAGTGAGTACTATGATGTCTCTTATCGTTTTACCACTATCATTATGGGGTTATGCATTAAAGACAAATCCATTCACTTTGATAGGGCACCATCTAAGTCTGTTGAGATGACACCGTGTGAATTATTGTTTGATAGAAGCCTAAGCTGTCATTTCTTAGTATTTGGGGCTGCGACGCTTATGTGAAAATGGGTTTTTCACATAGTGAGCTCGAACCCAAAGCAGACAAATGCATCTTCATAGAATACCCTAATGAGACATTGGGTATACATTCTATCTCAAATCCAAGCGCAAAAGGTGTTTGTTGCTAAGAACGGGTCCTTTCTTGAGAAAGAGTTTCTCTCGAAAGAATTGAGTGGGAGGAAGATAGAACTTGATAAGGTTGTTGAACCTTTGTTTCAACCAGAGAATAGCGCAACACAGAAAGATGTTTCTGTAGAGCCTACTCAGTTGAAAAGGAAGTTAATGATGATGATCATGAAGCTTCGGATCAAGTCACTATCGAACCTCGTAGGTCGACAAGGACGCGTACTGCTCCTGAGTAGTACGACAACCCTGTCTTGGAAATCATGTTGTTGGACAACGATGAACCTACGAACTATGGAGAAGCGATGGTGGGCCCGGATTCCAACAAATGGCTAGGAGCCATGAAATCCGAGAAAGGATCCATGTATGAAAACCAAGTATGGACTTTGGTAGACTTGCCTGTTGAATGGCGGGTCATTGAGTACAAATGGACCTTTGAGATAAACATAGACGCTAATGGTGAAATGTCACCGTTTATAAAGCTCGACTTGTCGCAAAGAAGTTTCCGCCAAGTTCAAGGAGTTGACTGCAATGAGATTGTCTCATCTGTAGCGATGCTAAAAGTCTATTAAAATTTTGTTAGCAGTTGCTGCATTTTTCGATTATGAAATCTGGCAGATGGATGACAAAACAAGGTTTCCGTAATGGTTTCTGTGAGGAAGAGTTGTATGTGATGCAACCAGAAGGTTTTGTCAATCCTAAGGATGCTAATAATATGCAAACTCCAGCGATCCTTCTATGGACTGGAGCAAGCATCTCGGAGTTGGAATATATGCTTTGATGAGGTGATCAAAGTGTTTAAGTTTATACAAAGTTTATGAGAAACTTGTATTTGCAAGAAAGTGAGTGGGAGCACTATGGAATTTCTTATAAGAATATGTAGTTGACATATTATTGATCGGAAATGATGTAGAATTTCTGGAAGAGCATGAAGGGTTGTTTGAAAAGAGTTTTTTCAAAGGAAGACCCAGATAAAGCTACTATTTTATTGAGCATCAAGATCTATAGGGATAGATCAATTCGCTTGATAAGTTTTTTCGACGAAGACATACCTTGACAAGTTTTTGAAGGAGTTCAAAATAGATGGGTCAAAGAAGGAGTTCTTGACTGTATTGTAAGGTGTGAAATTGAGTAAGACTCAATACCCGACCACGGCAGAAGATAAAGAAAAGATGAGTGTCATCTCCTATGCTTTAGCCATAGGCTCTATATAGTATGCCATGCTGTGTACCGCACCTGTGTGTGCCTTGCCATGAGTCTGTCAAGGGGTACAAGAGTAATCCAAGAGTGGATCACTGGACAACGGTCAAAGTTATCCTTAGTAACTTGAGAACTAAGGAAATATTTCTCGATTATGGAGGTGATAAAGAGTTCATCGTAAAGGGTTACGATGATGCAAGCTTTAACTCCAATCCGGATGACTCTTAGTAGAAATCTGGCTACGTATAGTGGAGCAGCCATTTGGAATAGCTCCAAGTGGAGCGTGGGAGCAGTATCTACAAATATGAAATGGAAAGTTTGTAAGGTACACACGGATCTGAATGTCGCAGACCCGTTGACTAAAACCTCTTTCACGAGCAGGACATGAACAAACCCCAGAACTTATTGGGTGTTAATCACATGATGATATGATCGCATGGTGATGTAAGTGTTAATCACATGGTGATGTGAACTAGATTATTGACTCTAGTGCAAGTGGGAGACTGTTGGAAATATGCCCTAGAGGCAATAATAAATTGGTTATTATTGTATTTCATGGTTCATGATAATTGTCTATTGTTCATGCTATAATTGTGTTAACCGGAAACCGTAATACATGTGTGAATACATAGACCACAACATGTCCCTAGTGAGCCTCTAGTTGACTAGCTCGTTGATCAATAGATGGTCACGGTTTCATGGCCATGGACATTGGATGTCGTTGATAACGGGATCACATCATTAGGAGAATGATGTGATGGACAAGACCCAATCCTAAGCATAGCACTAGATCGTGTAGTTCATTTGCTAAAGCTTTTCAATGTCAAGTATCGTTTCCTTAGACCATGAGATTGTGCAACTCCCGGATACCGTAGGAATGCTTTGGGTGTGCAAACGTCACAACGTAACTGGGTGGCTATAAAGGTGCACTACGGGTATCTCTGAAAGTATCTGTTGGGTTGGCACGAATCGAGACTGGGATTTGTCACTCCGTGTGATGGAGAGGTATCTCTGGGCCCACTCGGTAAGACATCATCATAATGAGCTCAATGTGACTAAGGAGTTAGCCACGGGATGATGTATTACGGAACGAGTAAAGAGACTTGCCAGTAACGAGATTGAACAAGGTATAGGGATACCGACGATCGAATCTCGGGCAAGTACCATACCGATAGACAAAGGGAATTGTATACGGGATTAATTGAATCCCCGACATCGTGGTTCATCCGATGAGATCATCGTGGAGTACGTGGGAGCCAACATGGGTATCCAGATCCCGCTGTTGGTTATTGGCCGGAGAAGTGTCTCGGTCATGTCTACGTGTCTCCCGAACCCGTAGGGTCTACACACTTAAGGTTCGATGACGCTAGGGTTATAGGGAAATGGTATACGTGATTACCGAAGGTTGTTCGGAGTCCCGGATGAGATCCCGGACGTCACGAGGAGCTCTGGAATGGTCCGGAGGTAAAGATTGATATATAGGAAGTCCAGTTTTGGTCGCCGGAAAGTTTTCGGGCTCATCGGTAGTGTACCGGGAGTGCCGGGAGGGTGCCGGAGGACCCCCGAGAGGGGTGTGACGACCAAAGGACCTCATGGGCCCTTAGAGGAGGTGTGCCAGCCCATATTGGGTCGGCCAAGACCATCTATGTGGGCCCATGTGGCTGGAGATAAGGAGATAAGGCAAAAGGGATTTAAAAGGAGGAGATCCACCTCCCTTGTGGGAGGTGGACTCTCCCTTTAATTCGGCCGGCCCTCTCCTCTTTGGAGTAGAGTCCAAGCCATCCCTCCACGTACCTCCTCCTATATATACTTGAGGTTTTGGATGTTTTGAGATAGGATTTGATCTCTCTCTCTCACGGCGAAGCCCTACCTCTCTTCTTCCTCCTCCGCAGCGCTTAGGCGAAGCCCTGTCGGAATACCTTGCTACTCCACCACCACCACGCCGTCGTGCTGCTGTTGGAGCCCTTCCCCAACCTCTCCTTCCTCCTTGCTGGATCAAGGTGTTGGAGACGTCACCGGGCTGCACGTGTGTTGAACGCGGAGGTGCCGTCCGTTCGGCACTTGATCGGATCTACCGCGATCTGAATCGCTGCGAGTACGACTCCATCAACCGTGTTCTTGTAACGCTTCCGCTTAGCGATCTTCAAAGGTATGAAGATCCACTCTCCCCTTGCTCGTTGCTGGTTTCTCCATAGATGGATCTTGGTGAACGCGTAGGAAAATTTTTGATTTACTACTACGTCTCCCAACAATCTCATACATCACATATATCACATCATGTAATTGGCCATATCACATCACAACATACCCTGCAAAAACAAGTTAGACGTCCTCTAATTGTTGTTGCATGTTTTACGTGGCTGCTACGGGTTTCTAGCAAGAACGATACTCACCTACGCATAAACCACAACGGTGATACATAATTTGCTTTTCAACCTTCTCAAGGACCGCCTTTGTCGAATCCGATCCAACTAAAGTGAGAGAAACTGCCACCCGCAAGCCATCTAGGCAACAAGTTGCAGTGCAGGGAACCGGTCTCTTGTAAGCGTACGAGTAATGTTGGTCCAGGCCGCTTCATCTCACAATACCTCTGAACCAAAATCCGACCAAGGGAGGAAGCAATCTAAGCATCAACGCCCACAAACCTTTTGTGTTCTACTCGAGATCTCATCTACACATAGACCTAGCTCATGATGCCAGTGTTGGGGAACGTTGCATGGGAAACAAAAAAATTCCTACGCACACGAAGATCTATCAATGGTGATGAGCATCTACGAGAGGGAGAGTGGATCTACATACCCTTGTAGATCGCTATGCGGGAAGCGTTAAGAAACGCGGTTGGTGTAGTCGAACATCTTCGCGATCCAAATCGCCGAGTGTCCCGCGATCTCATCACGATCCGTCCCGCGATCCAATCATGATCCGTCCCATGAACTCATCACGATCCATCCCACGATCTCATCACGATCCGTCCCGCGATCCAATCACGATCGTCTTGTGGCCTTGATCACGATCCTTCTGATCTAGTACCGAACGGACGGCACCTCCGCGTTCAGCACACGTGCAGCTTGATGACGATCTCCACCGTCTTGATCCATCAAGAGGAAGTGGAGAGGAGGAAGAGTTCTCCGGCGGCCTAATGGCGCTCCGGCAATGGTGCTGAAGCAATTTCGGCAGGGCTTCGCCTAAGCACTGCAGAAAACCGATCTAGAGGAGCAACTATTCACTAGAGATTAGGGTTTGCACGTGGCTGAAAATTCTGTGCCAAAACCCTAAAATCCTCTAGTATATATAGGAGGAGAGGAGGAGGTGGCTTGTTTGCCAAAAAGCCAGCCCTTGGGTCGATCAAAGTGGGAGGTGGAGGAGGACTCTCCTCCTCCACTCCTAGTAGGACTAGGACTCTTCCTTTTTGCCTTTTTTTCCACCTTTTTCCTTTGGGTTTCTTTCTTCCAGCCACATGGGCTTTATGTGGAGGTTCCACCAGCCCACTAAGGGATGGTTAATACTTTTCCACAGCCCATGAAGCCTCTTTGGTCGAAATACCCCTCCCGGAGGTCTCCCGGTACACTACCGGCACTCCCGGTACACTACCGATGAGCCCGAAACTTTTCCGGCGACCAAAACAGGACTTCGCATATATTAATCTTTACCTCCAGAGCATTCCGGAGCTCCTCGTGATGTCCAGATTCTCATCCGGGACTCCAAAGAAACTTCAGTTACCACCATACATAACTCTATACTACCGAAATGTCACCAAACCTTAAGTGTGTAGACCCTGCGGGTTCGAGAACTATGTAGACATGACCGAGACACCTCTACAATCAATAACCAATGGCGGGACCTGGATGTCCACATTGGTTCCTACATATTCTATGAAGATCTTTATCTGTCGAACCTCTATGTCAAGGATTCGGTCAATCCCGTATAACGTTCCTTTGTTCTTTGGTATGTTACTTGCCCGACATTCGATCGTCGGTATCTCCATACCTAGTTCAACCTTGCTACCGGCAAGTCTCTTTACTCGTTCTGTAATACAAGATCCCGTGGCTAACACTTAGTCACATTGCTTGCAAGGCTTATTGTGATGTTGTATTACCGAGTGGGCCCTGAGATACTTCTCCATCACACGGAGTAACAAATCCCAGTCTTGATCCATGCCAACTCAACAGACACCCTCGGAGATACCTGCAGAGCACCTTTATTGTCACCCAGTTACATTGCGACGTTTGATACACACAAGGCACTCCTCCGATGTCCGTGAGTTGCATGGTCTCATGGTCATAGGAACATATACTTGACATGCAGAAAACAGTAGCAATAAACTGACACGATCATATGCTACGTTTGTAGTTTGGGTCTTGTCCATCACATCCTCCTCCTAATGATGTGATCCTGTTATCAAATGACATCGCATGTCCATGTCTAGGAAACCTTAACCATCTTTGATCAACGAGCTAGTCCATAGAGGCATACTAGGGACATGGTTTTGTCTATGTATCCACACATGCATCTAAGTCTCCGATCAATACAATTTAGAGCATGGATAATAAACGATTATCATGAACAAGGAAATATGATAATAAATAATTTATTATTGCCTCTAGGGCATATTTCCAACAACTATTCCAAATGGTTGCTCCTACTATACGTATCCAGATTACTACTACTTGTTATCCGGATTGGTGTTTAAAGCTTGCATCGACGTAACTCTTTACGACGAACTCTTTATCACCTCCATAATCGAGAAACATCACCTTAGTCCTTTAGTTACTAAGGATATTCTTGACCGCTGTCCAGTGATTCACTCTTGGATAACTCTTGTACCCCTTGACGGACTGATGGCAAGGCACACACAGGTGCGGTACACAGCATGGCATACTATACAGAGCCTATGGCTAAGGCATAGGGGACGACATTCGTCCTTTCTCTTTCTTCTGCCGTGGTCGAGCTTTGAGTCTCACTCAACTTCACACCTTACAAAGCAGACGAGAACGCTTCTGTCTGACTAATACATTTTGAACTCTTTCAAAAATCTTGTCAAGGTATGTGTTGGGGATATGACCCGCCCCGGAGGCTCCGGGTGATGTTGTTGGCTCGTGAGCGAGCCCTAAGATGAGCTGTAAGACTAGTGGCCCAAGAAGATAGGCGGCTCACGGTGTGGGCCGTACGACGGCCCGGACGCAGAAGACCCGGGCAAGTAAGCTGACTCACAGACAGCTTGGAAAAGAAGATAGAGAGAGACTCGGTTAGCAATTGTAACGACCCGGATGTCCTGACCTCTTATATAAGAGCAGACCCGGGGCAACTTAGGGGGCAGGTAATCAAGAACTAGGTCAAGCTTCTAGCTCCTTGTAATCGATACACAAGCAATACAAACACAAGCAGGACGTAGGCTATTACCTCGATTTGAGGGGCCGAACCTGGGTAAATCCGTGTCTTTCGCCCCGACTAACCCCTTTGGGTCCACCCCGTTAGCGATGGCCTCGAACCTAAGTCCTTTCACCTGGACATCTGCCATGATAAAAACCCGACTGTTGGCGCCCACCGTGGGGCTAGCGCTTGGTGGTGTTGAGTTCTCAAAGGGCTCTCTCCCAGGGCTCGAAGGATACGTGGTTGGAAAGATGAGCAAGAGTCGCCGCGGCCGGCTCTACATCAACGAAGCCGGCTAGGGGCTTGATGCTGGATCTGTGGAATATGGATTCCAGGTTCCGTTCGGCGGGATCCAGGTTCTCATCGGAAAGGTTGATGGATCTACACCCGGGCCGGACGTTTGCACCGACATCGTCGAACCGGCTCGGCGTCTCCAATCTACGCGTGTTGTGCAGCCCGCCCGTGCCCGTCCGGGTCAAAGGCACGTTCTCGTGGGCTTCACTCAAAGCATGGACCTGGAAGCATCCGGGTCACAGGGAACTCTCGTTTGCTTGGAAGATGAGTTCTCTAGTGGGGAGACAGAATCCGTGTATCGGCTCAGCAATGGTGGCCTTGGGGGCCACCACGACAACTATTCTGAGGTAGAGGGTGTTGAGGCAGATGCTCGGAGCCCCCCGGTTCATGCGGCGGTGTTCATGGCAGGATCGGCTTCAGCCGCCGGAGACACAACTGCGGGAGCCACCGCAGCGGGTGATAGCCCGCTGCTGCCGGCTCAGGTTCTAGTGGAATTGATGGACGAACTCACACCTCTCATGGCCACAGAGGTAACACCGGATAATCAAGCAGCCAGGAATCTAGAGGTGGCACGGATCAAGGGTCGGATGGCAGAGGAACGGTAATGGATGGCCGAGCTGAAGACCCAGATGGAGGAAGAAGCATAGCATATCAAGGCTGACGCTTTCCGTCTGGAGTTGGAGCAGAGGTCAGCGGTCGCGTTGCACCGGAGGAGGCATCAATCCCGTCTACCAGAACGTTACGAAGCTAGGAACCTTTTTAGCACCCCTGGTACGGGGCGGGTTACGGGTGCACCGGAGAACCGCCTGATGGAGTGCCCGGCGACTCATCCACCCCAGCATAACCAAATCTCACCTGGGGCTTTTCCAACACCGGCGGTTCATTATTCTAATCCGGCCGAGAACATGGTGGCAGCGGCCGCCCGGCTTGAGACGATTCCCATCCCAGATGAGGCACCCTTTGCGGAGGATGTGCGAAACGCCATTGGATATTTACAGATGGCCATGGCCCAGCAAGAGACGTATGCACACAGCCGGAGCCGGGTTCACTCCACCCCCTCCCTAGTCGAAGTTTCAGCCGGCGCTACGAGTCGCCGGAGTGTTCCAGCAGTCACCCACGTCGCGGACCACCGGAGGACGAGCGGGCGGCTCTAGATGCACAAGCCCTCATGGATCAGGCAAGAGACAGACGAGTGGCGGATATAGCAGCAACCCGTCCAGAACTGGCGCTTTCTATCTTAATGGGAGTGGTTAGTACCAGAGCCATAGGGGTGCCATGTTTAACTCCGGCTTTGAGAAGTGAACAACTGCTAAAAGATTTCATGGGGCCTCAAAAGGTTCCGAATTACACAACTGATCTACCCCCTGAGGCGTGGGTTGAAAGTTATGAACTGGCCATGGAGATGCTGGATGTCAGTGAGGCGGTATGTGCAAAATATGTCATCATGATGCTTGAGGGTCCGGCTCGTACGTGGTTAAAAGGTCTGCCGCCTAACACGATAAACTCATGGGCGGAGCTGAGAGCGAAGTTTATTAAGAATTTCTAGGGGACCTGTAAGTAGCCAATGACTATTGTCGACTTGGACCACTGTGTGCAACAGGAGAATGAGTCGGCCCATCATTGGGTCCGGCGGGTGTCGACCATTATTCACTCTTCAGAGCAGATCATAGCGGCTCAAGCGGTGCTTATTTTAGAGAAGAACTGTCATTTTGTTCCATTGAAGCAGAAGCTCGGCCGGCTCAAGCGCACGTGTCAGGATATGGGAGAGGTCATGACGGCCTTGACGAAGTATGCCGACTCAGATAACACAAAGGATCCTGGCTCGGATGATGAGAAAGCCAATCAAGGGAAGAAAACAATCAAGGAAAAGTTTTTGTGAACAATGGGAATCAGGATAAGCGGAAGAGCTCTGATAGCGGATCCGAGCTAGTGGCAAATACCAACACGGGACAGAACCATCCCAAGGGGGTTGGAAAGTTCAGGCCAAGCAACAGAGGCCCTTGTAATTTAGAGGAGGCGCTTAGGAAGCCTTGTCCGGAGCACAACACGCCTGAGAAGCCGGCGTTGCATGCGTGGGTGACTGCTTTATCATCCAGAGATTCAAAAACCAGCATTCCCAACCGCGTAATAACCAGGGCAGTGGCCCGCCCGGCGGCTCAGCCCATGGCGGGTCAGGGGCTGGATTCGGCGCTGGCGGTTCAGGAAACGGGCATCCGGGTCAGAATAACCAAGGGGGCACCAACAACATCCTGGCAACAACGGCGATAACAAAAATCAGCAGCAGCGCAACTGGTCCGGGTTTCAGAGTAACTCGAAGCAGCTCAGTTCTGGATAGTATCACGTATTCACGACCGGTCACGATAAACGAGACGAGAAGTTGCGGAGGCGACCGTTTAATGCAGTTGCTCCGGCTCTCCCGCGATATTTGCCGTGGCCGGAATATGACATAATGTGGAGCCGGGAGGATCACCCGCCGCGGGTAGATGACCCGGGCCGGCTGGCTCTAGTTGTGGCCCCTCAGGTGAATGGCTATATGGTGAATAAAGTGCTTATGGACGGAGGTAGCAGCATCAACATCCTTTACTATCACACTTTCCGGCGGATAAAGTTGCTTGACAACGATCTTAAACCTTCCTCCACCATCTTTCATGGTGTGGTCCTGGGTAAATCAGCATACCCAGTGGGCCAGATTTCATTGGAAGTAGCTTTTGGCGATGAGCATAATTACAGGGTGGAGTCCTTATGGTTCGAAGTGGTCAAAATCAAAAGTCCCTATAATGCGCTATTTGGGAGGCCGGCTTATGCCAAATTTGTGGCTAGGCCTTGCTATGTTTATTTGTAACTCAAAATGCCCGGCTTAAATGGCACAATTACCGTTCACGGTAACAGAAAAACAGCTCTTGAGTGTGAGGAAGGAGATGCGGCATATGCAGAGTCTAGTTGTGCTTAGGAGGAGCTGAAATTTTACAAGGAGAACGTTGACCCGGAGGATATGACCCCGCTGAAGAAGCCTACAACAGAAGTTGAGCCGCCACTTAAGTTTCAGCGGATGATACCAAGGCAGTAGATTTCGATCCGGGCAACTCATCCAAACAGTTCATCATTGGGGCTCACATGGATCCCAAAATAGGAAGGCACGCTCATCGAATTCATCCGTGAGAATCGGGACATCTTCGCATGGAAACCTTCTAACATGCCGGGTGTATCGAGAGAATTCACTGAGCACAATCTTAATGTGGATCCAAAGTTTAAACCGATCAAACAGTTTCTGCGACGGTTCAATGAAGAGAGACATAAAGCTATTGGGGAGGAAGTTGCCCGGCTCTTGGCCGTAGGCTTTATAGTGGAAGTTTTTCACCCGAAGTGGTTGGCTAACCTGATGCTAGTGCTGAAAAAGAATGGCACATGGCGTATGTGTATAGATTACACAGACCTTAACAAGGCTTGCCCGGCTGACCCTTTTGCAGTCCCTCGTATTGATCAAATCATTGATGCAACAGCCAGATGTGAAAGTTTATGCTTCCTGGATGCATACTCAGGATATCATCAGATTAAGATGGCAACGAAATATCAGGAGAAGACGGCATTTAATACACCTTTTAGGGCGTTCTGCTACGTCTCCATGCCTTTCAGGCTCAAGATTTCCCAGGCGACTTACCAGCGATGTGTGCAGGATTGCCTCCACAGTTAGATTGGCCGAAATGTTCATGCTTACGTAGACGACATCATGGTTAAATCTAGAAAGAAGAAAACTCTTCTAGAGGATTTGAAAGAAACCTTTGACAATCTCCGGGTCTACAAGATGATGCTTAACCCGACGACGTGCGTCTTTGGTGTTCCAGCAGGAAAGCTGTTGGGTTTCTTGGTCTCTGAGCGGGGCATCGAGGCCAACCCGGATAATATTAAGGCCATTACTTCTTTGGGGGAGCCAACGTGCATTAATGACGTTCAGCGCCTTGCAGGACGGATTGCTGCGTTGAGCCGCTTCATAAGCCGGCTCGGGGAGAAAGCCATTCCCTTATACCAGATGATGAAGAAGACAGACAGGTTTAAGTGGAGCGCGGCAGCGGCCGAAGCACTTGAAACTCTTAAAAAGCAATTGACTAAGCCGCCAGTGTTAGCTGATCCGGTTGAGAAAGAGCCATTACTCCTTTATGTGGCGGCTAACAACAGAGCGGTCAGTGTAGCCATTGTGGTTGAGCGCAAGGAGGCAGGGAAGGAGTATCCTGTGCAAAGGCCGGTTTATCACATTAGTGAAGTTTTGGCAGAGTCTAAGCAGAGGTATCCGCATTGGCAGAAGTTAGTATACGGAGTCTTCATGGCCAACTGCAAGTTAAAACCTTATTTTTTGGGGCACCAAATAACAGTGGTCAGTTCTGCCCGTTGGGAGGTATCATTCAAAATAGAGAAGCTACAGGGAGGATTGCCAAGTGGGCCTTAGAGTTGGGTCCTCTTAACATCAAGTATTTTCCTCGTACAACAATTAAATCTCAAGCTCTGGTGGATTTCATAAATGATTGGACTGAATGTCAAGCCCCGAAGAGAAGCAGGATAACACGTATTGGACTATACACTTTGATGGATCCAAGCAGCTAGAGGGGTCCGATGCAGGAGTTGTTCTCACCTCCCCCAAGGGTGAAATTTTTTTGTTGTGTGCTCCGGTTAACGTTCCCTTGTACTAATAATGCAGCTGAGTATGAGGCACTGATCCATGGTCTCAGAGTTGCTAAAGAAATGAATTTAAGCCGAGTCAGGTGATTGGGCGACTCAGATCTGGTGGCTCAGCAAGTTTCAGGTACTTGGGACTCCAAGGATCCGCGGATGGCGGCTTATCGACAAGCGGTTGATATCATTACAGGTCACTTTAAGGGGTACTAGGTGGATCACATTGATCATCACAGGAACGAGGCGACTGATGCTTTGTCACTCTTAGGCTCTCAACGAAAGCCGGTACCACCTAATGTTTTCCTGGATGTATTGCATCATCCGACTGTCAAGATACCCTCGGAGGAGGATCTGGCTATTCCTGACCCGGAAGCGGCATTGGTGGCGGCTTTGCATGCTACCCCGGACTGGACTATTCCTTATTTGGTGTATCTGACGCGCGGTGAGTTACCTCAAGAGGAGGATCTGGCCAGGAAGATCACCCGGCATTCTAAGTCTATGACGGCTATCAATGGTGAGTTGTATAAGTGTAGTGTGACGGGTGTCTTTCAACGCTCCGTTTCACCGGAGGAGGGTCGGCAAATCTTGAGTGAAATTCATGCTGGCGACTGTGGACATCACGCCGGGTCAAAATCTTTAGTGGCCAAGGCTTTTCGACATGGGTTTTTCTGGTTGATGGCTCACAAGGACGCAGAAGACTTAGTCTGTAAGTGTGACGGCTGTCAGAAGTTTGGCCGGAGTGCTCACGTTCCGGCTCAAGAGTTGAGGATGATACCAATTACTTGGCTGTTTGCGGTCTGGGGGCTTGATATGGTAGGGCCCTTCAAGAGATCCAAGGATAAGAAAACACACCTTCTGGTGGCAATTGATAAATTTACTAAGTGGGTAGAGGCAAAGCCGGTCAGTAAATCTGACGCGGCTACAGCAGTTCAATTTGTTAAGAAGCTGATTTATCGCTTTGGTTACCCACACAGTATCATTACAGACAATGGGACAAATTTATCCAAAGGAGCTATGAAAATGTTCTGTGAGAAGGAGCATATCCGGCTTGATGTTTCAGTCGTGGCCAATCCACAGTCTAATGGTCAGGCAGAGCGAGCCAATCAGGAAATTTTAAGAGGTGTCAAACCACGGATCATGGTTCCTTTGAAACGGACACCCGGATGTTGGGTTGAGGAGTTGCCTTCCGTCTTATGGAGCATCAGAACTACACCCAACAGATCTACAGGTTTCACACCTTTCTTCATGGTGCACGCTGCTGAGGCAGTTCTACCCAGTGACATCCGGCACGACTCACCAAGGGTGGTGGCTTATGTTGAGACGGGCAATGAGGTAGTGCGCCAAGATGCGTTGGACGCCTTGGATGAAGCACGAGAGTTAGCAGCAGCCAGGTCGACAATTTATCAACAAGACCTGCGACGCTATCATAGCCGTAGGGTAAAGACCCGGACGTTCCAGGAAGGTGACCTGGTGCTCCGGTTGATTCAAGACCAGTCTGGAATGCATAAGTTATCTCCACCATGGGAGGGGCCTTTTGTGATCAGCAGGGACCTTAAAAACGGGTCATATTACCTCATTGATGTCAGAGATGAGTCGGAAACCACGGGTCAAGAGACATTGCGGCCATGGAATATCACACATCTGCGACCATACTTTACTTAGAAGGCATTGAAAGCCGCTATCGTTGTGTATATCATGTTCACAGGAGTAAAAGCTAGCATCCCCGCACAAGACTGGGGCCTCTTCTCTTATGTATACCTTTGTACATTCAAGATGAATTATTTTCCGGCTCAAGAACTGGAAGTAAAGTGGTTTACTCGCCGTCAAAACGGCTGATCTGGCTTTATGCCTTGTCAAGCGTTATAGCAGGGAGGCTTCTTACCTTTGGGTATAGCTTACATCTCCCCTACGCAATCGGCTTTTATGCTGGTGCAAGGAGGCTTCTTGCCTTCGGGTATAGCTCACTTCTCCCTTGCACAGCCGGCGATATGCCCAATTAAGCACTGTTGCAAAGAGGCTTCTTGCCTTCGGCTATAGCTTACTTCTCCTTTGCACAGCCAGTTGTTATTAAACTGTTGCAAGGAGGCTTCTTGCCTCCGGGTATAGCTTTCTTCTCCCTTGCACAGTTGGCTTTATGCCTAGTTTGTTTACATTAAGCACTGTTGTTGATGGAAGCTCCTTACCTTTAGTATAGCTTACAGGACCCTAAGACAACAACGTGTACACCAAATTCCAGTTGCTTATCAACTGCGGCCATCGAAGGGGGCTTCTTACCGACGGGTATTGCTTATCTCACCCTAATGGCCGGCTTTATGCCACTTCCGGTTACTTATTAACCGCGGTTGTCGAAGGGGGCTTCTTACCGACGGGTTTTCTTATCTCACCCTAACAACCGGCGTTTACGCCAAAATTCAGTTGCTTGTCAACTGTAGCTGTTGAAAGAGGCTTCTTGCCTTCGGGTATAGCTTACTTCTCCTTTCAAACAGCCGACTTTATGCCGTCTCCGGCTAATTATTAGCCGCGGCTATCGATGGAGGCTTCTTGCCTTAGGTTATAGCTTACATCTCCCATCGTCAGCTGGCGTCCACTGTACTCTTACCAGTCAATCTTGCCTAGAGAACCTGGGCCGGTTCAAGAAATTGATGGCCAATATCCCTAAGAGACCCTGAGCCGGTTCAAATAATTGACGGCCAATCTCGACAGAGACCCTGAACTGGTATAAGTTTAACCATTCAAATCCACGCAAAAGAGCCGTCATATGAGTTTTTTGAGGAAGGAAAGATCATAATCACGTATTGTATCATGCCGGCTTACCAAGCCGGGTCAGAGCAAAGCAATTATAAGTCCCAGGTTGCTGCAGACAGAACTACCCGGCACTTGGGGGCTACACAGCCGCAATTCTCCTCAAAAAGTTCCGGCTCATCAGTAGCCGCAGTTGTCGATAGAGGCTTCTTACCGTCAGGTATAGCTTACATTATCCTACACACAACCGGCTCCCTAACAACTTCGTCTGACAAGAGCCGGAGCCATGTTGCTCCGGTCGACAAAATTCAAGGTTTCAAAGAGATTATCTGGCTCTAATGTTCTGGAGAAAGGAATGGCGTCTTCAAAGACAGACACCTCTCATCAGAAAAACTCAAGGTATATCCATGAAGAGCCGGCAACACATGAAATTGAAACATAGAGAGAGGGAAAAATGCATACAGAGAGGTGAAAAATGTATACAGCCGCCAAACGGCAGAGTCATGCTTTAGAAAAACTACTCTCAAAAAATGCATTGCCAAAGTTTCAACCGCTCACGGCGGGTCATTACATGAGTCGATACATGAGTCGGTGCTCAAGAAGATTAAAAGGTCAAACTTTCAGCTACTGGCCGGCTCATCCCGCTCCGGTTCTTCCACTGGCCTTATCTGGAGATTGCCCAAGTCCCAGTTACAGTCAGCCAGAGCAGCGAAAGACCCCTCAGGGAACAGAGACGTGTCAGGCTGACAAGGAAAGAGATCCTTACTGCGGGCGGGTGTCAGATCTTTCCAATCGTAGAGAGGCCCGTGGATTCTCTTCTCCTCTGCGTCATAAGTCGCCTGATAGATCCTCAAGTCAGCTTCATCCGCCAAGACAAAGGCCAGATAGCGCGAGGACACACCGGATGTAATCTTCTTTGGTGAATTCTGAGCTGTCGTCTCTTTTAGATGGGTAACCATCCATCATGCCAGCCGGCGTTAGCTCGGGGGCGAAGGCCAGAGCCCGGCTCAATCCAGCAACGGCTCCTTGGCGGAAGGCGGACTTCTTTAGCTCTTCTATTTGCTTGGGCATTGTAGAGAAGAGTTCCGAGACCCCTTTCAGAGTAGTGGGGATCTTCTCCTTATATTGCACGCTCTTGATCGTGAAGATGGCGCCACAGTATAACTGTTCCGCAAAAGTATAAATGGTCTTCAGTGGCAGAAGGCTATCAGAAGCCAACAGCCGGCTCCTGGGACCTGGATAAGTCGAATAAAGTTAATGAGTCGCCAGTTTTTCACTAGCAATGTTAAACGGTACAAAGTAAAAAAAAACTTACCAAATAGAGCGGCTGACATCTTTGCGATGTGCTGTTTCAGGCCTTGAAGTTCCTCCTCCACAGCTGTAAGCCACTGCTTAGCGTCGTCCGCCCGTTTGGTTAGAGCGGCCTTTTCAGATTCAGACGTCTCTTTTAAAGATGTAAGATCAGCGGTGACATTGGCCAGCTCCTCAGAGAGAAGCCAGCACTTTTCGTCAGCAATGCTTCGGGCTTCCTGCTGAGCCACCAGGTTGGCCTTCAGATCCGTCAGCTGAGACCCGGCTTCATTCAAAGCTTCCTATAATACATCAAAGTACAGGATAAGCCACCAGAATACAGGACGAGTATTGAAAGCAAATACAAGTCTCAAACAGATTGCAAGCAATATATTTGACACTTGGGAGCTAATGTATATGTGATCTTTCAGTATGCAATACAATTCCAGTTCATCTCCTTCGAAGCTCATTCGGAACTTGGGGGCTACACTATGGCTCTTCAATATACTAATAATGGAAGCACCGACTCAACTTGATCAAGTTTGAGCCGGTTCTTGGGGGCTACGATTAGGTCTTCAAGATTTCTACATTAAAGACCCAGCTCAAATATAATTTGAGCCGGCCCTCGGGGGCTACAATTGGCAGTTCATTTTAGTACAAAGCTAAAGCAATTTTAAGGGAATTTGACATGACAATATCTACAGACGTCACAGGAAGACCCGGCTCAACGATTCAGTACGTTAAGCCGGTTCTTGGGGGCTAAGTAAGGATATGGTAAGAAGGGAAGGTACCTCATATTTTGTCTTCATTGAAGAGATCAACCGAAGTTCCAGATCCCGGCTGGTGGTAACCCGGTTTATATACCCGGTGTGGAGCTCTTCGGATGTCATCTTCTCATACGAAGAGTCAAAATTCAGCTTCTTCGAGGTTTCAGTCAGCTCTATATGTTTGGTCAATACATGAGTCGGAGGCATTTGATGACCAGACCCGGTGATAACAACATCCGGAGTGTCAGGGGTCTTGGCAGGAGTCGCCGGCTTTGAAGGAGCCCTTGAAGGGCTCTCCAGGATGACATCTTCAGCGGCCGGCTCTGTGGAGGCAGCCGGCGGGTGTTCTTCTGGTTGAGTCTCCTCCGGTTGTTCGAGCTCCGGCTCTTCGATAACTGGGCCGGAGGAAGGCTTGTTGGTTTTGCGATGTTTAGCTTGAGCACTGCAAAATAGAAGGATCGGCAGTTGAATATATTGCTATCCTATTAACAGCCGGATATCCAGATATCATAGTAAGAAATGCTTACAATGGATTAATCTTGGGCGGTGGTAGAATTGACTCCGAAGAGTCGCCGGAGGAAGGAGATTTCTACAAAGAATAAAACAGAAAGGTTAAGAGAATATCAAGTTTACAAAAGAAAGTCAAAGGAAAAGAAGAGACTTAAACCTCGGCGGGACGTTTCTTTGGAGCCGGAGAGTTTGGTAGCCCGGACATTAGCTCAGTAAAGTCGGTGCTTCGAGTCTGTCGATGCTCAATTTGCTGTTGCTTTTTTAAGAGAAAATCGGGAGCCAGATAAGCAAGAGGGTGAGAAAGAGGAACTTTTCTGATAACCCGACACGGCTTTCGGGGGACGAAACATTCTGAGCCAGAGGAAAAGTAATTTACCTTATGAGCATTGGCACGGCTGGGTTCCACTTCATCCTGTGAGTAAAGTAAGTGTTAATAAAAAAGGAAGGTAAAAGATCAAGCAAGGCAGTTGAAACTTTACCTCTGAGCTGGATGATGATGGCGGGTCAAGCAAATTGTCTTGCAGGGCATATTTTTTAGCCTTCTTAGTTGGGACCTTCTTCCTGGATTTCTTCGGAGGGGCAACATATTCCCTTTTCCAGAAGTCTGAGTCGGCCTATAAGAATGACCCGGAGAGTGAATACCAAATCAACAAAGTGCAAACAATGTCTAAGAGACGGACAGGAAGAAGACGAAGAAAAAGAGGCACGAGCGGGAGAATGGGAAACTCCGACCCGCACGGGTCATATTTAAAAGGGGGTTAAGGAAGGCGCGAAAATCCAGGCGAGGACACCGTTTGACCGAGGCGGACGCCTTGATTCTCGGGATGACAGTTAAATGAAAGATTCGGTGACACGTCAGCAAATCTCATGACATCACGCTGGGTCATTCCCGGGCGACTCGGCAAAAGTTGAAGAGAAGGATGAAGTGAGCAAGCTCAATTCAACCTGGGGCCTAATGTTGGGGATATGACCTGCCCCGGAGGCTCCGGGTCATGTTGTTGGCTCGTGAGACGACCCTAAGGTGAGCCGTAAGACTAGTGGCCCAAGAAGATAGGCGGCTCATGGTGTGGGCCGTACGACGGCCCGGACGGAGAAGATCCGGGCGGGCATGCCGACTCACAGACAACATGGACAAGAAGATAGAGAGAGACTCGGTTAGCAATTGTAACGACCCGGATGTCCTGACCTCTTATATAAGGGCAGACCCGGGGCAACTTAGGGGGTAGGTAATCGAGAACTAGGTCAAGCTTCTAGGTCCTTGTAATCGATACACAAGCAATACAAACACAAGCAGGACGTAGGCTATTACCTCGATTTGAGGAGCCGAACCTGGGTAAATCCGTGTCTTTCTCCACGACTAACCCCTTTGGGTCCACCACATTAGCGATGGCCTCGAACCTAAGTCCGTTCACCCGGACATCTGCCGTGATAAAACCCTCACAGTATGTACTCATTGAAAGTCTTATCAAACATCTTGATCTATCATTATAGATCTTGATGCTCAACAATTAGGTAGCTTTTATCCAGGTCTTCCTTTGAAAAACTCTTTTCAAACAACCGTTTATGCTCTCCAGAAATTCTACATCATTTCCAAACAGCAATATGTCATCCACATATACTTATCAGAAACTCTATAGTGCTCCCACTCACTTTATTGTAAATACAAGTTTCTCGTAAACTTTATATAGACTTAAAAACCTTGATCACCTCATCAAAGTGCATATTCCAACTCTGAGATGCTTGCTTCAGTTCATAGAATAATCACTGAAGCTTGCATCCTTAGGACTGACAAAACCTTCTGGTTGTATCACATACAACCTTTCCTCAAGTAAACCGTTAAGGAAACGATGTTTTGATATCCATCTGCCAGATTTCATCATTGAAAAATGCAGCAACTGCTAACATAATTCCAACAGACTTTAGCATCGCTACGAGTGAGAAAGTCTCATCGCAGTCAACTCCTTGAACTTGTCATAAACTTCTTTGCTACAAGTCGAGCTTTACAAATGCTGACATTTACCATGAGTGTGTGTCTTCATTTTAAACATCCATTTTGTACTCAACGACCTACCATCCAATGAGCAAGTCTACCAAAGTCTACACTTGGTTTTCATACACGGATCCTTTCTCGGATTTCATGGACTCTAACCATTTGTCGGAATCCAGGCCCATCATCACATCTCCACAGCTCGTAGGTTCATCGTTGTCTAACAACATGACCTCCAAGACAGGGTTGTCATACCACTCAGGAGCAGTACACATCCTTGTCGCCCTACGAGGTTTGATAGTAACTTGATCCGAAGCTTCATGATCATCATCATTAACTTCCTCTTCAACTAACGTAGGCTTCACAGAAACAACTTCCTGCGCTGCTCTCCCAGTGTTTTATCTTCCAGTGGATTCAATTCAAGTGGATTCAATTCAATTCAAGTGGATTCAATTCAAGTTCTTGGTGTTCATCATATCATTTTCAGTCTCTATCTGCTCTCCCATGTTGGAATTCTTCATCAATCCTCTCTTGTTATTCATCCTCTCTATTCTATCTGGAGTGTTGAAGATATCTCAAAAGGCATTCATTTTCATTCTGTCCTCTTGAATTATTTCAAGGGTCTCATATCATCAAGTTCTTAATTTGTACCGGTGCAATCTCTCTATTAATCAATCGTTCAACGGTGGTTTCTTTTCCGTGGGCCCATAACCCACAGGTCTTTCCCAGGATCATACCTGACTCTTCTATCTTTCTAGAGATGTCCTCAAGTTCTTTTCAAATATGATGTAACAATGATTTTCGTCAGTCATATTCCTCTTCCAAGATCGCTTCTGAATCATTTTCATTGTTGGCTCAATCTTTTCTTTATTCATTATTCCAGAGTGTCTCAGTAAGTCATGGTGTTGTTTCTCATCATCAGTCTCAGCTTTGAAGACCAAAGGAGAGTTTTCTCGTAAATCTTTGTTCGTTCTTTTCAAGATTCATAGTTTCAGCTTGTTGTCATCATCTCAAATTGTTTTTTCTCATGAGAGATTCTACCATATCTATCTGGTGCTTTCAGAGTTGTTTTCATTTCTTGACCCTTCCGAAGGCCATCATTTCAGAAGATTTCTTCGTTCTCAGCTCTCAGGTTTCGTTCTCAAATTCTTCTCAATTGTTGTTCCTTCGTTCGTATCTCTATTGTTCCGGTGCCTTTTTCAGTTTCTATTAGGTAAATCTTGATCTCTTCTTTATCATGTGTCCTCTTTAGTTTCTAATTCTTTCCGGTGCCTTGTGAAGTTTTCTATTAGGTGGATCATGCTCTCTTCGTTCTCATGTTATCATTCATTTGCTTCCCTGTTTCATTTTGAATTCTTTCCGGTGCTCTCGTGCAAGACTTCTTCAAGTCTCTGATCTATCTTCTCTCTTCATTCGTTTTCAAGAAGAACAAGTGATGTGTGAAATCCTTTGCTTGTCATCAATTTAACTTGATGAAGGATAGTCATATCATGATTCTTATTCTTGTTCATTCAAGTGATCTCAATTCTTCTTCCGGAGTTGTTCATGATATCAATTCCTTCCCAGGTGCTCATCCGTCTTGTCTGGTGTTCCTAGTTTTGTTCAAGTATCTTGTCCCAAAGCTTCATCTTGATCATTGGAAGGACTCAATCTTGTTCTGTTGCATCCTTTAATTCTTTTCTATCATCATCTCTTTTCCGGAGGTTCTTCATGGTGGTTCATCAAGATTTCCTTCATTTTCAAGTGTTCATCGAGATTTTGATTGGAGGTGCCCAAGTGTTCCTTATCTTGGTTGGCTAAGTTCAAGTTCTTCTTCATTGTCTTTTGAGATGCTGTTATTAAATTCTTGATTATAAGGAGTCTCGAAGGAAGATTGTCAAGAAAAGATAAGTAAACCCATCTTGTTTTCTCGGAGTTATCTTGGGTTGGATTTCACCTACAACATTTCCTAAGAATTGTTGTTTTCATGGTGTCATAGATGATTCAAGTTTTCTCCTTCTCCTCTTGGTGGAAGAAGCTTTGCATATCTTGTTGCTCTGAAGCAAGTCATTGTTTTGTTGTGGCAGGTTGTCACCTCATAATTGTGAGATGTTGTTTATAAGCCCACAATAAGCTTGTTTTTTGTCGTTGTTGGTGTTCCGACAACTCCGTTCATCCATGCTTCTCAAATTCTTTGGTGCTAGAAGTTGTCTTTTCTTCTCAGTTCTCTTCTTCCTTTGATCTAGCTTCTATTCTTTTGTTCCGGAGGCCTTGTGATGTTCCTCTCTTCAATATATCATCTTGTTTGTCAAGATCATGTTCTTTCTTTGCTTGTTCATTTTGATTGGAGTGCTGTGAAATCTTTTCATGTTCCTTCCATATTTTGAAGTTTGATTCTATTCCAACCGAAGTGTGGGTGCCTTTCTTTCAATTTCTTTCCATCATATCAAATGTTTTTGCCCCTCTTTCCTGCCGAAGTGCTGCCGAAATTTCCTGTGAATTCTGTTGTTCTTCATTTTTCATCTCTTTGCATCCTTCAAGATCATTGGTTTCACTTGTTTGTCAAGAAGCAACTAAGTTTTACCTTTTGCTCTTTCTCTTCCCCGTTTTCATTCTAGATCTCGGGACGAGATCCTCGTGTAGTGGAGGAGAGTTGTGACAGCCCGAGACCGACGTTCCAGAAGATTCCAGAAGTTTCCCCTTTAGTTTCCGTTCTCGGCATGTGTTCATCTGGTTGTCGCATTCATCATCACATCATTCGCATCATCTGCATTGCATCATCGCTGTTTTTCGAAAACTTGCATCCGTTCGTAGTCGCCGGTCCTCGTCGTTCTTGCCGTTACCCGTTTCGAGACCAGCCACACACGCACGCGCCCGCGGCATCTTTTAAATAAAACCCTTTTTAAGCACGCACAAAAATATTCTCGGATCGAGTTGAAACTTGTCGTGCGGTCTCGTTATATTGTAGGTAGACTGCCCGTCGAATTTCGTCGCGATCTGAGGTCGTTAGGTACCCCGTCGGTCAGTTGCAGCAGAGAGGTTATCGGTAGTTATCGGGTTTCCGTCGGACGTTCTCGGCATTTTAAATCTCCGTGTCCGGGTCGTAGACTCTGTCTTCTCTTCCCCTCTTTGCCCGTCTACACAGTCACCGTAGCCCGTCCCTCCGCTTCCGGACCGTCGGACCGACACCCGACAGTCCGAAAACGGACAGTGCCAGCTAACCCCAGCCCTAGCCTATTTAAACCCCCTCGTTCCGCATACCCCCAAACCCCAGCCCCTTCTCCCACCTCTAGCCAGCCAGCCCGAGCCCATCTGGGCCCGTTCGGGCCGATCTGGGCCCGAATCGGCGTTCCGCAGCCGTTTCCGGAGCTCTCGGAGCTTCTCCCGAGCTCCCGTGCCCGTGCCCATGGCCTCCTCGCCGGAGCGTGCTCGCCGGTGCCGCCGCCAGCGCAGCCCCTACCGGCCGGAGCTCTCTTCCTCTTCCTCTCTCCCTTTCCTCCTCTCCCGACGGCTCGCCTCGCCCCTCTCCAAGCTCGCAGGTGCGGCCGCCGCCAGCCGCCATGGCCGCCACCGCTAGCAGCTCCACCCCGTCGCCCCAAGTCGTCCCCGCCCTGACCGGCCATGGATCCGGCCTCCCCGCCCCCGGATCCGGCCATTCCCGGCCGCCCCGGCCCTCTAGCCGCCGCGTTGCCCCGCCGCCGGCCAGCCATCACCGCCGCCGCCTCCCTACAGCAAGCTGAGGTCGGGGACGAGGCTGCTGCCCGTGGCTGGGCCGGCCATCGCCCCAGCCCACCGACCTGGGCCAGGCCCAGAAGTGAGCAGCCCCTTTTTATTTATTTATTTTGTGTTTTGTTTATTAATTAAACCAGTGCATATTTGATAAATTCATATCTAATTAACCGTGCGTCGGTTTTAAATAATTTAAACATGTAAAGTGCTTAGATTTAAACGTAGATTGTTAATATGTCATTTTCATCCCTGTTAAAAATTATTAACATGTCATTTTCATGCCATATTGCATTTTTGCATTAATTGCATTTTCATAAATAAATAATCATGCATCAGAATTAATATTATCTTAAATTAAAAATGTCCATCTCGTTTGCACCATATTTGCATGCATGAGTAAAATTGTCGGTATGATGTTGCATTTAATTTGCATTGATGATTTTCTTTTCCATGAATAGGCCTAATGCCCGTTTATTTAACTGTGATTAAATTCCTACATGAACCTGATCATATTATATATGTTTTCGGGGTAGAAAAACCCATTGGAATTATCTATGCATTTAGTTTTGTCATTTGAGCATGTTTGAGTGGATGTCAATTATGCATGATGCCCTCTTGCCTTTTTCATTGAATTAATCCGGACATGATATGAAAATATTTTCAACATGAAACTTGCTCGTTGACGTGTGTCCTAGCCCACGGTCATTTTGCTTGTAATAGAAATGCATGTTTAGGTGTTGTTCTGCTGTTGTCAACTTGCTATAAAAATCTGTTATTTTCGAGGGTCCAAAATATTTCTAAGTCTGAATCTGTTATATTTTGTTGCTGTCTTGCCATGTGATTTGCTAGTGATCTAGACCTCTTTTGTGGTTGATGCAATGGAGTTATTTGTTGCTGGTATTGCCCTCTAGTATGCTGTTAAGTTTCATGCCATTTCATGACCTGTAGCTTATGTTTCCACTGCTGTCAAAATGCCTTCATGATAAAAATTGCTCTGTCTAAAACTGCTATTTTCACTAAGTCTGAAACTGTTATTGAGTAGCCTTCTTGTGAGCTTCCTACTAAGTGTTCCATGCATGTTTTGTATATGTTTTGTGAAGATGAAATGAAGTGTGATATTTATTTTGATGTTTAACAAACATAAAATATGTTTCGATCAGATCTGGATCAAATTCATAATTACCATATGGGGTCATTTCGGAAATTTTAAGTTGTTTCTGGCCTCATTTAAAATGTCTAGATAGTTAGTTTACTTATGCTTCACCTCTTGCCATGGTTAATAACATTTAATATTGTCGTGTACCTAACGAGAGCGAACTAAATATTTCGAATATGGAGTTTCGTCAATATGTAACTCGTTGCATATTGAGCTTCACTTTAATGTGTAGAATTGGATTGTTGTGAATTGTCGTGCATGGCATAATAAACCGGACATGCATCATATTGTTGTGCATCGTGTCTTGCATATGTTGTGGTGTCTCTGGTGTTGATTGTTTGTTTCGGATTGCTTCTTCTCGATAGAGTTCCGAAAGCATTCGGATTGTGAGGATTCGTTCGACTACGTTGGCTCGTCTTCTTCATGGACTCGATCTTCTTCCGAGCAGGATCTCAGGCAAGATGACACATTTCCCTGGATACCATTACTATCATTGCCTTGCTAGATGTCTCGTCTTTTATCATTATGTCTCGCTACCTACCACTTGTTTGATAAGCCTCCCAACATTGCCATGAAAAGCCTCTAACCCTTCCACATCCCAGCAAAACATTGTTTGGCTATGTTACCGCTTGCTCAGCCCTTCTTATAGCGTTGCAAGTTGTAGGTGCAAATGCTTCCATGTGCCAACATGGACCTTCTTTTGTTATATCACAATACCGCTGCTATTTAATTTAATGCACGTATATACCTAGTAAAGGGTGGAAGGCTTGGCCTTTTGCTTGGTGTTTCGTTTCACTCTTGCCACCCCTAGTTACTTGTGAACCGGTGTTATGTTCCAGAAATGAGCACTCCTAACATGCTCGGGGTTGTTATGGTGACCCCTTTGATTTTTGGGTTAGAATAAAACTTGTCTGGCAAGGCCCAACATTGGTACTACATTTGCCTAATAATTAATGAACTTGCATAGGGGATATTTTTCCAGACCCCGTGGATAATTAATCAACCCCCGGGCCAGTGCTCCTCATGAGTGTTGGTCCAAGCAAGAGCCACTTGCGGGGCCACCCGGGGCAACTCGGGGATTTCTATCCGGCCACCGTACGTACTGCTCATCCGGTTGTGCCCTGAGAACGAGATACGCGGCTCCTATCGGGATTGTCGGCACGTCGGGTGGCCTTGTTGGATTTGTTTTACCTTTCTCGAACGTCTTGAGTGAGGAACTCTAATTTCTTCGGGCTATCTCGAGGTGTTGGATTTCCTTTGGAATTGCCTAGGAAGATCACGAGCTCCGTGGTTGAGGTTATTCCCGCTGAGTGTGGTTAATTTGTGATGGACGAGTTGGAGCACCCCTGCAGGGTTAAATCTTTTCGAGAAGTCGTGCCTGTGGTTATGTGGCAAAATATGGATAATTTTTTTAACACCCAGTCATAGCAAACTTGAAGTAAACTCTAATAAAATACACCAACCGTGTGCGTAACCGTGACTGTCTCTTCTCGTGAGTCCTTATCCGAAAGAGAACACGTTGGGGTTATGATTGACGTAAGTAGGTGTTCAGGATCAGTTAGTGATCATTAATAGTGCACGTCCGTTATGCGTAGACCACCATACTTTACTTTCTGTACTCGTAAGTTAGCCACTCAAATAAATGCTTAGTCGCTTGCTGCAGCCTCACCACTTAACCATACCTTACCCATTAAGCTTTAATAGTCTTGATACCCTTGGAAATGAGATTGCTGAGTCCCTGTGGCTCACAGATTACGACAACAATAGTTGCAGGTACAGGTAATGTGATGATTTGACGTGAGCGCGTTGCTTGATTTGACTTGGAGTTCTTCTTCTTCTTCTTCTTCAATCTTGGATGGGTTCTAGGCGGCAGCCTGGGATAGCAAGGGTGGATGTCATTTTATCGTTTGATTTCATCCGTAGTTGGACCTTGCTCTTATGTATGATGTTTGAGATGTGATTGTATTGCTGTGACTCTGATGTAGCTTGTGGCGAGTGTAAGCCAATTTCATATACTCATATCTTCTGTACATGTAGTTGTAATGATATCCATTCTTGCGAACGCATCGAGATGCGCTTCTATCCCTGTCGAGGCCCTCGTGCCCAAATAAGGATAGGGTCGCATCTTGGGCGTGACATTAAAATAAGTTATTAAAAATGAAATCCCTTTGTGATAGATGAGTTTTCGTCCGAAACCCTCATACTTCAAAAGAGATAGTCCAATTTGTACACGAAGTGCATCCAGTATTTTTTTAACCCTCTCAACTATTTGGAAGTTGCTATGTGGATGAAACTGTGATGTTATGCCAAGTGACAACCTTTTCAGAGTTCATTTGTACTGCTTTTCAAATTCAGGGTCATTTAGCTCAAAATAAATCATTAAATGCATGAAAAATATCAAATGAAGTCAGAAAGGGTTGAAAATTAATGATGTGCCTTTGAATGGTTCATATTGAACACACGAAAAGAATAAAGTTAAAATAAGTTATTAAAAATGAAATCCCTTTGTAATAGATGAGTTTTTGTCCAAAATCCTCATACTTCGAAAGAGATTGTCCAATTTGTACGCGAAGTGCATCCAGTTTTTGCCATAACCCTCTCAACTCTTCAGAAGTTGCTATGTGGGTGAAATTATGATGTCATGCCAAGTTACAACCTTTTCAGAGTTCATTTGTACTGCTTTTCAAATTCCGGGTCATTTAGCTCAAAATAAATCATTTTATGCATGAAAAATATCAAATGAAGTCAGAAAGGGTTGAAAATTAATGATGTGCCTTTTAATGGTGCATATTGAACACACAAAAAGTATGAAGTTAAAATACGTTATTAAAAATGAAATCCCTTTGTAATAGATGAGTTTTCGTTCGACACCCTCATAGTTCGAAAGAGATTGTCCAATTTGTACACGAAGTGCATCCAGTATTTGCCGTAACCCTCTCAACTCTTTAGAAGTTGCAATGTGGGTGAAATTATGATGTCATGCCAAGTTACAACTTTTTCAGAGTTCATTTGTACTGCTTTTCAAACTCGAGATATGACATTTCAAATGCCATTTAATCAAATTGTCTTAGACAGCAGTTTAAGTTGTTCAAACATGCATGGAAATGCCATAAGCAGATTCTTTATATTTTTTGATATTTTTTTATATATTACTTATTTCCATTGGAGTCATAGATTTTTTCTATGATTTTCTAAAGTTTAGGGGGTTTTCTAAAAATAATAATTAATAACGAATTAAAAAACCTTTAGTACCGGTGCGAGCCATGCACCGGTACTAAAGGTCCACCGTTTCGCGCATTTTTTGGGGTGGACCTTTAGAACCGGTGCATGGCTCGCACCGGTACTAGATGGTCTTTAGTACCGGTGCGAGCCATGCACCGGTACTAAAGGTCCTCCATGTATAAATAGTGGAGGCCTCGTCCCGGGCCGAGCCAGGCACCAGGAGAAGCTTATTTGCGCCGCCAGGCTGCCGGAATCTGTTGTCCTCGCCGCCCACCGCCCCGACGCCGCGCGCTGCCCCGAGCCTGCCGCCCCGACGCCGCGCGCCGCCCCGACAGCCCCACCCAACTCCGGCTCCGGTGAGTGCCTGGCCGCCCCCACCTTTTTCCTATTTTTAGTCAGTTAATTAGTTAGGTTCTTAGGTTAGTTTAGGTTAGTTTATTAGGTTAGTTTAGGTTAGTTTATTAGGTTTGTACGTTAGTTTAGGTTAATTAGTTAGGTCCTTAGATTAGTTTAGGTTAGTTTAGGTTAATTAGTTAGGTTCTTAGGTTAGTTTAGGTTAGTTTATTAGGTTAGTTTAGGTTAGTTTATTAGGTTAGGTTAGGTTAACTTATTAGGTTCTTAGGTTTGTTTAGGTTAGTTTAGGTTAATTAGTTAGGTTAGTTAATTAGTTAATTAATTAGGTTAGTTTAGTTAGTTAGTTAGTTAGGTTCTTAGGTTATTTTAGTTAGTTACGTTAGTTTAGATAGTTAGTTAGTTAGTTGGTTGGTTAGGTTATCAGGTTAGTTTAGTTAGTTTAGTTAGTTAGGTTAGTTTAGTTAGTTAGTTAGTTAGGTTCTTAGGTTATTAGGGTATGTGTTAATTTTGTTAGATGCTAAATGTTATTTAATTTGTTAAGTGTTATTTAATTTGTTAGATGCTAAGTGTTAATTTTGCTAAGTTTTATTTAATTTGTTTTCATAATTAAGTGTTTCTTCTCTACGTCGATGATGTCGATCCCGCATCCTCGTCGTCGAGTCGGCGGAGGAGGTCACTTGCTTGAGCCGAGGGGCCCTGTCCGGGATTGGGCTCCGCCGAGCTGGTACTGGGAGGTGCTGCCTTCCGGGCGACGCTGCTTGGTGAGGAGCCAGCCCGTCGTCGACCCGGAGGTTCTGTGGTGGCGGTAGCATGGGCCACGGACGATTCAGAGGCTTGAGTCCCCCGCGGAGGTGGTACAGTACCATGTCAACAAGGAGAACGAGCACATCCGTCGCTACATGGCAGCTTTGGAGGCCAGGTCCGACAATACCAGGCAGATTCTTCAGGGATCTCACTTGAGCTATGTTCCTGCGATGGTTCCTTCCCTTTGGGTGTCCACCACCCACCCTGATATCCGTCCGGCGCTAGGGTTCTAGCTAGCTCGATATATTAGCTACTATATATGTATTATTATGATGTATTAGCTAGATCGATGGATTATTAGCCAATGTATTAACAATTATCAGAGATTATGAGATGAGATCTTTTCTAAGAACTACTATATATGTATTCGATGATGCATTATTATTTAACTATCAGTTATTTTGCTTCTTGAATGCATGCTAATTTGAATACTAATTTGTTTTATCAATATTATTATGGATTAGTCATTAAGCTATGGACAATACCGGTAGAGCTCATTAAGAGGACATCTTCGACATGATGCACTCCTCCGAAAACCTAGCGGACCTTCTGGGTGAATCACATGATGACGACGGCTCACAGTATCTGAACGATTACGGTGATGGATGTGAGGCCGAGGAAGAACAACTTATGTTCCAAAATCCGGAACAACTAACAATGTCCGGCGAGGTATATACACATATTAGCCTCTGGTGATCATTACATGTGTATTAATTGATTTATATATATATATTAACAAATCTTTCTTCTTTTAATTATCAGCCCTCCGGATCGAGCCAATCTAATATAAAGGTACGAGGCGGTGCCAAAATATTGGAAGGCAATGTAAAGCTCAATCTTGATGCTTTCAAACATGATGGCGCACCGACTCACCCTGAAGCCAATGCCAAGACATTTGTGCGTCAATGCGGAGTGGTTGTTAGGGATGGAGTCCCGATCACAATGCAAGAATGGATTCAGCCAAACAACCCAAAACCAGGAGTGAATTATGTCGATAAAATAATTAAATATGCCCTTTGGCGAGATCGCATGGAGCATTTCATCCTACCAGATTCTCTCTCGAAGCGCCAAAGGGACGAAGTCAAGGAGTTTGCTCTCCATAAGATGGCCGATGCGTTCCAGACTTGGAAGAAAAGATTATGGACCAAGTACAACACTAGAGGCAAGAAGGCGCCCGAATTCATAGGAATATACGAGAAGGTAAGGAATCACTAGGACGCATTTATCGAGTACAAGACATTGGAAGCTGCTATGGATAAGTCGGTAAAGAATAAGATAAATGCGGAGAAAAAAAGTATCACCATAAACTAGGGACATGTGGATACAAGTCATCCATTCCTAAGTGGGATGCATTAGAGAATGATGCATGCTGAAGGGATCACTCTAGTAACCTACAACTGGCCCGGGAGGTGCAGGAATTGGTTTTTTGCGCATGGGGGAAAGTTGGACCCAGCAACAGGGAAGATTATTGCACTGGCTAGTCCGAAGCATGCATTAGATGAGTTGATTGAAGCAATAAAAGCTGCCCAAGAAGGACGGTTTCACCTCGATAGAGAGAACAACGAGCTTACACGCGCCCTCGGGAATCCCGAACACGAAGGACGAACACGAGGCATGGGCATTGTTCCGTGGTACGAGGGGTTTGCGGGATGGAAGGACAGTTATAAAAGCCGTTCGAGAAAAAAGAAGGTGGAAGCAGACCGACTTTCAAAGTTGGAACAAAAGTACAAGAAACAGCTGCTGAAGATATAGGTACTGACCCAGCAAAGGGCAACTCCGCGGCAAGAGGCATCGAAACCCGTCCCATCTACGCTGCCGAAAAGCAGCGTGGGTTCCACGGGGGCACCGCTGGGTCATACCCCTGTGGATGATATCACCGAGAAGACATCTTGTGAGCTAATCCAAAAAATGAAGAACATACCCTTGCGGGTCGCGATGGGCTATGCTTTACCAAATACACCTGATGTTCTCTAGCATTTCAATCCGGTTCCGGTTGGGTATGCTTGTGTCGCGGTGGACGCAATAGAGCCAGGATATGACGAACTACAGCTTGGCATCCCTAGAGGTGAGGGGGAGTCCACACTGGCAGAAGCGAGCCGTGGTCTCATTCTATGGATTAAGGACTGCATCATCTTTCCACACTCGGCGCTAAGTCCACTGGCTCCTCCGAGTATCGATGTCCAGCGTGAGGTATCCCAGCCAGAGGCATCGCAGCGCCAGCAGTCCTCCCCACCTCGCCAGTAGTCCTCCCCACCTCGAGAGGCGTCCCACTTCGATATGGATTGTTGGGAGACGTAGTAGTAAATCAAAATTTTCCTACGTTCACCAAGATCTATCTATGGAGAAACCAGCAACGAGAGGGGACAGATTGCATCTTCATACCTTTGAAGATCGCTAAGCGGAAGCGTTACAAGAACGCGGTTGATGGAGTCGTACTCGCAGCGATTCAGATCGCGGTAGATCCGATCAAGTGCCGAACGGACGGCACCTCCGCGTTCAACACACGTGCAGCCCGGTGACGTCTCCAACACCTTGATCCAGCAAGGAGGAAGGAGAGGTTGGGGAAGGGCTCCAACAGCAGCACGACGGCGTGGTGGTGGTGGAGTAGCAAGGTATTCCGACAGGGCTTCGCCTAAGCGCTGCGGAGGAGGAAGAAGAGAGGTAGGGCTTCGCCGTGAGAGAGAGAGATCAAATCCTGTCTCAAAACATCCAAAACCTCAAGTATATATAGGAGGAGGGACGTGGAGGGCTGGCTTGGCCTCTACTCCAAAGAGGAGATGGCCGGCTGAATTAAAGGGAGAGTCCACCTCCCACAAGGGAGGTGGATCTCCTCCTTTTAAATCCTTTTTGCCTTATCTCCTTATCTCCAGCCGCATGGGCCTTTAGCAAAAGTCTTGCCCAGCCCAATAAGGGCTGGCACACTTTATCTAACAGCCCATGTGGTCCTTTGGTCGTCACACCCCTCCCGGGGGTCCTCCGGCACCCTCCCGGCACTCCCGGTACATTACCGATGAGCCCGAAAACTTTCCGGTGACCAAAACTGGACTTCCTATATATCAATCTTTACCTCCGGACCATTCCGGAGCTCCTCGTGACGTCCGGGATCTCATCCGGGACTCCGAACAACCTTCGGTAATCACGTATACCTTTTCCCTATAACCCTAGCGTCATCGAACCTTAAGTGTGTAGACCCTACGGGTTCGGGAGACACGTAGACATGACCGAGACACCTCTCCGGCCAATAACCAACAGCGGGATCTGGATACCCATGTTGGCTCCCACGTACTCCACGATGATCTCATCGGATGAACCACGATGTCAGGGATTCAATCAATCCCGTATACAATTCCCTTTGTCTATCGGTATGGTACTTGCCCGAGATTCGATCGTCGGTATCGCCATACCTTGTTCAATCTCGTTACCGGCAAGTCTCTTTACTCGTTCCGTAACACATCATCCCGTGGCTAACTCCTTAGTCACATTGAGCTCATTATGATGATGTCTTACCGAGTGGGCCCAGAGATACCTCTCCGTCACACGGAGTGACAAATCCCAGTCTTGATTCGTGTCAACCCAACAGACACTTTCGGAGATACCCGTAGCGTACCTTTATAGCCACCCAGTTACGTTGTGACGTTTGGCACACCCAAAGCATTCCTACGGTATCCGGGAGTTACACAATCTCATGGTCTAAGGAAATGATACTTGACATTGAAAAGCTTTAGCATACGAACTACACGATCTTGTGCTATGCTTAGGATTGGGTCTTGTCCATCACATCATTCTCCTAATGATGTGATCCCGTTATCAACGACATCCAATGTCCATGGTCATGAAACCGTGACCATCTATTGATCAACGAGCTAGCCAACTAGAGGCTCACTAGGGACATGCGATGGTCTATGTATTCACACATGTATTACGGTTTCTGTTTAACACAATTGTAGCATGAATAATAGACAATTATCATGAACTAGGAAATACAATAATAACCATTTTATTATTGCCTCTAGGGCATATTTCCAACATGGATCCCAGCGCGAGTCCACCCAACCTCAGGACGGAGCACGACACGAGTCCATATCGTATCTCCGCCACGTGAGACAACTCCACCCCGACAGCGGTCCCGCCAGTAGGGCTCCCAAAAGAGGAAGGCCATCAGCAGTCCTCTTTGGAAGAAAGCAAAGAAGAAACCCGAGCCTCCGGCGAAAAGGAAGCTGCCTTACGACATGACACCAGAGGAAACCAAAATTGAATGCGATCGCCAAGTGAAAGCCTTTTTTGCGAAGAAGACCCTGCCGCCAAAGGAGGTAATACCCAAGGAATTCCAAGAGCACTTTATGGAACACTTTATTGATCGACCCCCGGCATATGTGGAGTGTATGCCGACAGACTATGAGCGACAGATTTAGAAGGCAAGTGAGCAGAGATGTCGGCCCAGCCCAAGGAAGAAGTCAGGAAGTACGGCATCAACGACAGGTGGTACTTCTAGCGGGAAAATAGTTCCCCAGCTCGGAGAACAATCCAAGCAATCGATCTCTCCGCTCAAGGTGAGTACCAATCCAAGCAAGCAACCGATCCAAGTAGTCGACGTGCAAGTCAACCCAATCAACCTCGAAGAAGTAGAGGCTGCAGGTCTCACTCTTGGCCAAATCCTTGGCACCGAGAAAATCCGTGGGTACGGTGCAGATGAGTACGCAATGCAATATGCCATCGGAAAACCACTTGTCACACCCGAGCAGTACAAGGAACTACCAACTGCGATGCGACGGTTGCATGATTGGTACCTGCGTGAAGCAAAGCGAGGGGAGACGACGATCATGGTCAAAGTAAGGAAAGAGTATTACGTCAATGGATGTGACATATGTCTTGAATTCTCAGAGCTTTTCCAGTTATACCACATGGACTCTATCGACAAAACTCTCATCAGTAGCTATTGTCTGTAAGTGATTTATATCTTTAATAATATAAGTCTCTAGCTAAGATATCGTTTATTGGCTTATCCTCACTATATATGTTCTTTTCTATGCTATTATGCAGATTGAAGATGTGGAAATTGAAACAAGAGGGAATCAATGACATTGGGTTCATCGACCCAAATACCGTTCATGGTCATGTTGTAAAACATTATGCCTAGGACATAAAAGATATCTTGCAAAATTTTCTAGAGGCACTAATGAATACCAAATCTACTATAATATTTCCTTACAACATTGGGTGAGTGTTTACTCTCTTATATACTACAAATTCTATTTTTGCTTACTAGCTCGCTGTCAAGTGTAGTTGATGAGCTATATGCATGCCTGCTTAATTATATAACCTTGTATGCAGAGACCACTATATCCTCCTAAATATTATCCTCGCGGATAGACTTGTTCAAGTGTACGACTCACTAGATACACTAGAACAATCATACGTGGACTTGTATTTTATGATAGAACGGTAATTTCAATCTTTATCGACCTTGCTTTCTTTCATTATTTCCTGATATCCAAAGTAATTATAATAACTCTTTCGTTCTTTTTGTTTTCCATGTAGTGTTTGGAAAAAGATGATAGAAAAACCGTCACGGTCGTCAATGGAAACCGAAGCTGAAGTGGAAAAAGATGCAGGTAATTAAGTAGTACTACTAGGTCCGCGCATGACTTTAATTCTAGTTTCAATACCATTATCATGCTTGATTATTAATTATCTTATTGAATTCTATTGTTTTGCAAAGTGCGCGAAGCAGCCACAGGGGACAAATTTATGTGGATACTTCCTTCGCGAGAGCATTCGCATCCAGACCGAAGGCCGTATACGTTGCAGAGGAGCACGTGAAAGAAAACTCCAGGTTTGGCAGATGATGTCGAAGCTCTCACCCGAGAAACGCTTTGTAGCACCTCAAGAGGAATTTGCGGCATTTCTTCTTCGACATGTCATTGATGTAAAACGGAGAGCACTATTACTTACCGCCGCCTCAATAATTCCACTAAATCAGTAGTAGAAAACTAAGATTTCATCCAGAGCACTAGCTAGCTAGTCCTAGCCGGGTTTTGGGCCTTAATTTATAAGTTAAGAATATATATATGGATGTGTAATTCCATTTGTATATATACTCTGTATGAGATATTGTATATTATATTACATATATATATGCATCAACTTGTGTAATGTTTACAGTATGTAGCACCGTAAAAAAAATTGAAATGAATGGAAAACACAATAAATAGAAAGGAAAACTAAAACCTAATTAAAATCTAAAACAAAAAAAATAGAACACTTAGTGCCGGTTGGTATCACCAACCGGTACTAAAGGTCCCCCACCACCAGCCCACGCAGGCAGCCATGTGGTGGGTCTTCAGTACCGGTTCGTGGGCCAACCGGTACTAAAGGTCTGGAACTTTAGTCCTGACCCTTTAGTACCGGTTAGGGAACCGGTACTAAAGGCCCATCCCGACCGGACTACGGATCGACATTCTACTACTGCTAGTGGTCGAGCGGCTGGAGGAGGGCATGTCCCTGCCTGTCCAGCGACCCGTATACAGAAGATGTGCTACGGTCCAGCGACCCTCGTCCAAGGAGAACTACCCCCACTACCAGAAGATGTGCTACGGCATATACTTTGCCGCCAAGAAGGTCAAGCAGTACTTCCAAGAACACGCCATCATCGTGGTGAGCACGGCCCCGCTCGGTGAAATAATGAGCGGCCAGGACTCCACCGGCCGGATCGCCAAATGGGCCATCGCCCTTGCCGACCATGAGATCCGGTACAAGCCAAGAACCGCCATCAAGTCACAAGCGTTGGCTGACTTCCTCGTCGACTGGGCGGAGACGGAGTTCGTGTCGCCTCCCCTAGATTCCATGCATTGGCGCATGCATTTCGACGACTCGAAAATGACGACCGGCCTGGGTGCCAGCATAGTCCTCTCCTCCCCGAAGTGCAACCAGCTCAAATACGCTCTCCAGATCCACATCATCGCCTCCAACAATGTGGCTGAGTACGAGGCCATCGTCCATGGCCTCCGGCTCGCCAAGGAGATCGGCATCAGGTGCATCCTCTGCTTTGGCGACTCCGGCCTCGTGGTGTAGCAAGTTTCTAGCGAATGGGACGCCAGAGATGGCAACATGGCCAGCTACCGCTTCCTCGTAAAACAGATCACAAGCTCCTTTGAGGGTTGTGAGTTTCATCACGTCCCACGGGCGGACAACGAGGCTGCGGATGCGATGGCGAAGATCGGCTCCACCCGGCAAGCCATCCCAGCCGGCATCTCCCTCGAACGGCTGCTCAAGCCGTCGATCAAGCCCTCCCCGAAATTAGAGTCAATCTTTGTGCCGGCGGGCCTCGCCGGCCGATCGACGGCCCCGGACGCCTCTCCAGCACCTTCACCATCGGCTCCCGAACCGTCGGCCGCCCAGCCGGCTCCGATCAAGCTGGCGGCGTCCGAGGCGAACGGCACGAACAACGCGATCGTCATGATGACCATCCACCAGCCGGCCCCGGGGGCTGGCAAAGTGGTCCCGGGGACTGATCTGTTGGGGAACTTCGCATGGGAAACAAAAAATTTCCTACGCACATGCAAGCCTATCCATGGTGATGAGCATCTACGAGAGGGAGAGTGGATCTACGTACCCTTGTGAATCACCAAGCAGGAAGCGTTAAGAAACGTGGTTGGTGTAGTCGAACGTCTTCGCGATCCAAATCGCCGAGCATCCCACGATCTAATCACGAACAGTCCCGCGATCTCGTCACGATCCGTCCCGCGATCCAATCACGAACGTCCCGTGGCCTTGATCACGATCCTTCCGATCTAGTACCGAACAGACGGCACCTCCGCGTTCAGCACACGTGCAGCTTGATGACGATCTCCACCGTCTTGATCCAGCAAGAGGAGGTGGAGAGGAGGAAGAGTTCACCGGCAGCATGACGGCGCTCCGGTGATGGTGGTGGAGTGACTCCGGCAGGGCTTCGCCTAAGCACTGCGGAGAACCGATCTAGAGGAGCACCGGTGGAACGGGTAGCACGTGGCCGTAAATTTGGTGCAAAACCCTTCTATTCCACCAGTATATATAGGAGGAGAGGAGGAGGAGGGCTAGCGCAGGGCTAAGCCCCTCTTGGAGTCGGCCGAAGCCAAGGGGGAGGAGTCCTACTCCTCCTCCACTCCTAGTAGGAGTAGGACTCTCCCTTTTTGCCTTTTTTCCACTCTTTTTCCTTTGGGACTCTTCCTCCAGCCGCATGGGCCTGTTGTGGCTATTACACCAGCCCACTAAGGGCTGGTTAATAATCTCCCACAGCCCATGAAGCCTCTTGGGTCTAAATACCCCTCCCGGAGGTCTCCCGGTACACCACCGGCACTCCCGGTACACTATCGATGAGCCCGAAACTTTTCTGGCGACCAAACTGGGACTTCCTATATATAAATATTTACCTCTGGACCATTCCGGAGCTCCTCATGACATCCGGGATCTCATCCGGGACACCGAACAAAACTTCGGTCACCACCATACATAACTCTACACTACCGAAACGTCACCAAACCTTAAGTGTGCAGACCCTGCGGGTTCGAGATCTATGTAGACACGACCGAGACACCTCTACGGTCAATAACCAATGGCGGGACCTGGATGTTCACATTGGTTCCTACTTATTCTACGAAGATCTTTATCGGTCGAACCTCTATGTCAAGGATTCAGTTAATCCCGTATGATGTTCCCTTTGTTCTTCGGTATGTTACTTGCCCGAGATTCAATTGTCGGTATCTCCATACCTAGTTCAATCTCGTTACTGGCAAGTCTCTTTACTCATTCCGTAATACAGGATCCCGCAACTAACAATTAGTCACATTTCTTGCAAGGCTCATAGTGATGTTGTATTACCGAGTGGGCCCTGAGATACCTCTCTGTCACACGGAGTAACAAATCTCAGTCTTGATCCATCCCAACTCAACAGACACCCTCGGAGACTCCTGTAGAGCACCTTTATAGTCACCCAGTTACGTTGCGACGTTTGATACACACAAGGTACTCCTCCGATATCTGTGAGTTGCATGATCTCATGGTCATAGGAACATATACTTGACATGCAGAAAACAGTAGCAATAAACTGACATGATCATAAGCTACATTTGTAGTTTGGGTCTTGTCCATCACATCATTCTCCTAATGATGTGATCTCATTATCAAATGACATATCATGTCCATGGCTAGGAAACTTTAACCATCTTTCAATCAACGAGCTAGTTCACTAGAGGCATACTAGGGACATTGTGTTTTGTCTATGTATCCACACATGTATCCATGTTTCCAATTAATACAATTATAGCATGGATAATAAACAATTATCATGAACAAGGAAATACAATAATAAACATTTTATTTATTGCCTCTAGGGCATATTTCCAAATGTCTCCCACTTGCACTAGAGTCAATAATCTAGTTCACATCACTATGTGATTTACATTGTAATGAATCAAACACCCATGTTGTTCTGGTGTTGATCATGTTTAGCCCTTGGAAGAGGTTTAGTCAACGGGTCTGCAACATTCAGATCCATGTGCACGTTGCAAATATTTATGTCTTTCTCCAAGATGTAATCGCTGATGGAGTTGAAGCATCGCTTTATGTGTCTGGTCCTCTTGTGAAACCTTGGTTCCTTGGCCAGAGCAATGGCACCAGTGTTGTCATAGAACAGGTTCATTGGATTCAGTGCACTGGGCACTACTCCAAGATCTGTCATGAACTACTTCATCCAGACACCTTCCTTCGTTGCCTCCGAGGCTGCGATGTATTCCGCTTCGCACGTAGAATCAGCTACCACGCTTTGCTTGGAACTGCACCAGCTTACCGCTCCCCCGTTAAGAATAAATACGTATCCGGTTTGTGACTTAGAGTCGTCCGGATCAGTGTCAAAGCTTGCATCGACGTAACCCTTTACGACGAGCTCATCATCACCTCCATAAACGAGAAACATTTCCTTAGTCCTTTTCAGGTACTTAAGGATATTCTTGACCACTTGCCAGTTCTCCATTCTAGGATCACTTTGAAACCTTCCAGCCATACTTATGGCAAGGCTGACATCGGGTCTTGTGCACAGCATTGCATACATGATAGAGCCTATGGCTGAAGCATAGGGGATGACATTCATCTTTTCTCTATCTTCTGCAGTTACTGGGCATTGAGTCTTACTCAACTTCACACCTTGTAATACAGGCAAGAACCCCTTCTTGGACTGTTCCATTTTGAACTTCTTCAAAACTTTATCAAGGTATCTGCTCTGTGAAAGTGCTATTGAGCGTCTCGATCTATCTCTATAGATCTTAATGCCTAATATGAAAGCAGCTTATCCTAGGTCCTTCATTGAAAAACTCTTGTTCAAATATTCCTTCACGCTTTCCAGCATTTCTATATTGTTTCCAATCAGCAATATGTCATCCACATATAATACTAGAAACGCTATAGAGCTCCCACTCACTTTCTTGTAAATACAAGCTTCTCCGTAAACTTGTATAAACTCAAACGCTTTGATCACCTTATCAAAGCGCTTATTCCAACTCCGAGATGCTTGCACCAGTCCATAAATGGATCGCTGGAGTTTGCGAACTTTGTCAGCATTCTCTAGATCGACAAAACCTTCGGGTTGCATCATATACAACTCTTCCTCAAGGAAACCGTTGAGGAACGCTGTTTTTACATCCATCTGCCAAATTTCATAGTCGAAATAGGCAGCTATTGCTAACATGATTCTGACAGACTTAAGCATCACTACGGGTGAGAAAGTCTCATCGTAGTCAACTCCTTGAACTTGTGAAAAACCCTTTGCCACAATTCGAGCTTTATAGACGATGACATTACCGTCCGCGTCTGTTTTATTCTTAAAGATCCATTTGTTCTGAATGGCCTTTCGCCCTTCAGGTAATACTTCCAAAGTCCATACTTTGTTTTCATACATGGATCCCGTCTCGGATTTCATGGCCTCTAACCATTTCTCGGAATCCGGGCCCATCACTGCTCCTCCATAGCTCGTAGGTTCATTGTTGTCCAACAACATAACCTCCAAGACAGGGTTGTCGTACCACTCAGGGGTAGTACGCGGCCTTGTCGACCTACGAGGTTCAATAGCTGCTTGATCTGAAGCTTCATGATCATCATCATTAACTTCCTCTTCTACCGTTGTAGGTTCCACAGAAACATATTTCTCGCTACGCTACTTTCTGGTTGAAGTAAAGGTTCAATAACCTCATCAAGCTCTATTTTCCTCCCACTCAATTCTTTCGAGACAAACTCTTTCTCAAGAAATGTTCCGTCTTTAGCGACAAACACTTTGCCTTCGGATCTGAGATAGAAGGTATACCCGACTGTCTCTTTCGGGTATCCTATGAAGACGCATTTCTCCGCTTTGGGTCCCAGCTTTTCAGGCTGAAGCTTTTTGACATAAGCATCACATCCCCAAACTTTAAGAAACGACAACTTTGGCTTCTTGCCAAACCACAGTTCATATGGCATCGTCTCAACAGATTTTGATGGTGCCCTATTTAAAGTGAATGCAGCTGTCTCTAATGCATAACCCCAAAATGATAGTGGCAAATCAGCAAGAGACACCATAGAACGCACCATATCTAATAAGGTTCGATTACGACGTTCGGACACACCATTACGCTGTGGTGTTCCGGGCGGTGTCAACTATGAAACAATTCCACACTGTCTTAAGTGACCACCAAACTCATAACTCAGATATTCACCTCCTCGATCAGATCGCAGGAACTTAATCTTCTTGTTACGATGATGCTCAACTTCACTCTGAAATTGCTTGAACTTTTCAAATGTTTCAGACTTGTGTTTCATTAAGTAAATATACCCATATCTACTTAAGTCATCAGTGAAGGTGAGAAAATAACGATATCCACCATGCGCTGTAACATTCATTGGACCGCACACATCAGTGTGTATGATTTCCAATAAGTCACTCGCCCGTTCCATTGTTCCAGAGAACGGCGTTTTAGTCATCTTGCCCATGAGGCATGGTTCACATGTGTCAAGTGATTCAAAATCAAGTGACTCCAAAAGTCCATCGGCATGGAGCTTCTTCATGCGTTAACACCAATATGACCTAAATGGCAGTGCCACAAGAAAGTGGTACTATCATTATCAATTCTACATCTTTTGGCATCAATGTTATGAACATGTGTGTCATCACTATCAAGATTCAATATGAGTAAACCCCTAACATTGGGTGCATGACCATAAGAGATATTACTCATATAAATTGAACAACCTTTATTCTCTTATTTAAATGAGTAACCGTCTCGCAATAAACAAGATCCAGATATAATGTTCATGCTTAACGCAGGCACTAAATAACAATTATTCAGGTTCATCACTAATCCCGATGGTAATCGAAGAGAGAGCGTGCCGACGGCGATCACATCAACCATGGAACCATTTCCCACGCGCATCGTCACTTCGTCCTTTGCCAGCCTTCGTTTATTCCGTAGTTCCTGCTTTGAGTTGCAAATGTGAGCAACCGAACCGGTATCAAATACCCAGGCACTACTACGAGAGCTAGTAAGGTACACATCAATAACATGTATATCATATATACCTTGTTTGTTGTTGGCCGCCTTCTTGTCAGCCAGGTACTTGGGGCAGTTCTGCTTCCAGTGACCAGTTCCATTGCAATGAAAGCACTCAGTTTCTAGCTTGGGTCCATGCTAGGGCTTCTTTGCAGGAGTAGCAACTGCTTTGCCATCCTTCTTGGTTTTACCCTTCTTGCCCTTGCCCTTGACTTTGCCATTTTTCTTGAAACTAGTGGTTTTATTGACCATCAACACTTGATGTTCTTTCTGGATTTCAGACTCAGCAACTTTTAGCATCACAAACAGCTTGGCGACTGACTTGTTCATCCCGTGCATGTTATAGTTCATCACAAAGCTCTTGTAACTAGGTGGCAGTGATTGAAGACCTCTGTCAGTGATCACCTCTGGCGGAAAGGCAATTCCCAACTCTGCTAGATGAGTTGAATACTCAGACATTCTGAGTATATGTTCACTGATAGACCCGTTCTCCTCCATCTTGCAAGCATAGAACTTATCGAAGGTTTCATACCTCTTGATTCGGGCGTTGTTATGAAAGATAAACTTCAACTCCTGGAACATCTCATAGGCTCCATGACATTCAAAACGTCTCTGAAGTCCCGGTTCTAAGCCATACAATATTGCACACTGAACTATTGAGTATTCTCCAGTACGTGCCTCCCAAGCGTTCTTAACGTCTTCAGAGGTCATGTCTTCTGGTTGGTCACCAAGCGGTGCATCAAGGACATATGATTTTTGGGAAGCCATGAGGATAATCCTCAGATTGCGGGCCCAGTCAACAAAGTTACTTCCATCATCTTTCAGTTTAGCTTTCTCTAGGAACGCATTAATATTCAGGAGTGCTACTGCGCGAGCCATTGATCTACAACATAAATATGCAAAGTTCACTTAGACTATTGTTCAAGATAATGAGTTTAGTTAATCAAATTAGTAAAGCTCCCACTCAAATTGACATCCCTTAGGTCATCTGAGTGTCACATGATCCAAATCCACCAACTCAAGTCCGATCATCACGTGAGTTGAAGTGGCTTCAATGGTGAACATCATTATGTTGATCATATCTACTATATGATTCATGTTCGACCTTTCGGTCTCTTGTGTTCCGAGCCCATGTATGTATATGCTAGGCTCGCCAAGTTTCACCCAAGTGTTCTGCGCGTGCAACACTGGCTTGCACCCGTTGTATGTGAACGTAGAGTCTATCACACCCGATCATCACGTGGTGCCTCAACACGACAAACTTTCGCAACGGTGCACACTCGGGGAGAACACAATTTTATCTTGAAATTTAAGTGAGGGGTCACCTTATAATGCTACCGTCGTACTAAGCATAACAAGGTGCATAAAAGGATTAACATCACATGCAATTCATAAGTGACATGATATGGACATGAACTTGTGCTTTAGATCTCCATCTTGAAAGCACCGGCATGATCTTCATCGTCACCGGCACGACACCATGATCTCCATCAACGTGTCGCCATCGAGGTTGTCACGCCCTGCATGCTTCTACTACTATTGCTACTGTTTAGTGATAAAGTAAAGCATTACATAGCGCTTAATGATTGACACGCAGGTCATACAATAATTAAAGACAACCCTATGGCTCCTGCCGGTTGCCGTACTCATTGACATGCAAGTCGTGAAATTCTATACATGACATGATCATCTCATACATCACATATATCACATCATGTAATTGGCCATATCACATCACAACATACCCTACAAAAACAAGTTAGACGTCCTCTAATTGTTGTTTCATGTTTTACGTGGCTGCTACGGGTTTCTAGCAAGAACAATTCTCACCTACGCATAAACCACAACGGTGATACATAATTTTCTTTTCAACCTTCTCAAGGACCGCCTTTGTCGAATCCAATCCAACTAAAGTGAGAGAAACTGCCACCTGCAAGCCATCTAGGCAACAAGTTGCATCGAGGGAACCGGTCTCTCGTAAGCGTACGAGTAATGTTGGTCCGGGCCGTTTCATCTCACAATACCGCTAAACCAAAATCCGACTAAGGGAGGAAGCAATCTCAGCATCAACGCCCACAAACCTTTTGTGTTCTACTCGAGATTTCATCGAACCATCAACCTAGCTCATGATGCCACTATTGGGGAACGTCGCATGGGAAACCAAAATTTTCCTACGCACACGCAAACCTATCCATGGTGATGAGCATCTACGAGAAGGAGAGTGGATCTACGTACCCTTGTAGATCGCTAAGTGGGAAGCGTTAAGAAACGAGGTTGGTGTAGTCGAACGTCTTCGCGATCCAAATCGCCGAGCGTCCCATGATCTAATCACGAACAGTCCCGCGATCTCGTCACGATCCGTCCCGTGATCCAATCACGAACGTCCCGTGGCCTTGATCACGATCCGTCCGATCTAGTATCGAACGGACGGCACCTCCGCGTTCAGCACACGTGTAGCTTGATGACGATCTCCACCGTCTTGATCCAGCAAGAGGAGGTGGAGAGGAGGAAGAGATCACCAGTAGCATGACGGCGCTCCGGCTATGGTGGTGGAGTGACTCCGGCAGGGCTTCGCCTAAGCACTACGGAAAACCGGTCTAGAGGAGCACCGGTGGAACGGGTAGCACGTGGCCGTAAATTTTGTGCAAAACCCTTCTATTCCACCAGTATATATAGGAGGAGAGGGGGAGGAGGGCTGGCGCAGGGCTGAGCCCCTCTTGGAGTCGGCCGAAGCCAAGGGGGAGGAGTCCTACTCCTCCTCCACTCCTAGTAGGAGTAGGACTCTCCCTTTTTGCCTTTTTTCCACTCTTTTTCCTTTGGGATTCTTCCTCCAGCCGCATGGGCCTGTTATGGCAATTCCACCAGCCCACTAAGGGCTGGTTAATACTCTCCCACAGCCCATGAAGCCTCTTGGGTCGAAATAAACCTCCTGGAGGTCTCCCGGTACACTACCGGCACTCCCGGTACACTACCCATGAGCCCGAAACTTTTCCGGCAACCAAACTGGGACTTCCTATATATGAATCTTTACCTCCGGACCATTCAGGAGCTCCTCATGATGTCCGGGGTCTCATCCGGGACACCGAACAAACTTCGGTCACCACCATACGTAACTCTACACTACCGAAACGTCACCAAACCTTAAGTGTGCAGACCCTGCGGGTTCGAGAACTATGTAGACATGACCGAGACACCTCTACGGTCAATAACCAATGGCGGGACCTAGATGTCCACATTGGTCCCTACATATTCTACGAAGATCTTTATCGGTCGAACCTCTATGTCAAGGATTCACTTAATCCCGTATGATGTTCCCTTTGTTCTTCGGTATATTACTTGCCCGAGATTCGATCGTCGGTATCTCCATACCTAGTTCAATCTCGTTACCGGCAAGTCTCTTTACTCGTTCCATAATACAAGATCCCGCAACTAACAATTAGTCACATTGCTTGCAAGGCTCATTGTGATGTTGTATTACCGAGTGGGCCCTGAGATACCTCTCCGTCACACGGAGTAACAAATCCCAGTCTTGATCCATGCCAACTCAACAGACACCCTCGAAGACACCTGTAGAGCACCTTTATAGTCACCCAGTTACGTTGCGACGTTTGAATCACACAAGGTACTCCTCCGATATCTGTGAGTTGCATGATCTCATGGTCATAGGAACATATACTTGACATGCAGAAAACAGTAGCAATAAACTGACACGATCATAAGCTACGTTTGTAGTTTGGGTCTTGTCCATCACATCATTCTCCTAATGATGTGATCTCGTTATCAAATGACATATCATGTCCATGGCTAGGAAACCTTAACCATCTTTCAATCAACGAGCTAGTTCACTAGAGGCATACTAGGGACATTGTGTTTTGTCTATGTATCCACACATGTATCCATGTTTCCAGTTAATACAATTATAGCATGGATAATAAACGATTATCATGAACAAGGAAATACAATAATAAACACTTTATTTATTGCCTCTAGGGCATATTTCCAACATGATCAGCCGGTCACAGGGGCTCCCGAGCCAGTCTCAGGGGCTGGCGTGCTGGTCCCGGGGGTTGGTCATCCGGCCCCGGGGGCTCCCAAGCTGGCCCCCGTCACGGCCCCCGCATGGGCCCAACCCATCCTGGCATTTCTTCTACGGGGCGAGCTTCCCCCGGACGAGCCTTTGGCAAGGCAAATCCAATGCCGGGCCATGGCCTATGGCATCATCAAGATGGAGCTCGTCCACCGCAACACCACCGGCGTCTTCCAGCGATGCGTCAAGCCGAAAAAGGGTTTGGAGATCCTCCTCGACATCCACCAGGGTGAGTGCAGGCACCACGCCGCCTCCAGGACCCTGTGGCCAAGGCTTTCCGCCAAGGTTTCTTCTGGCCGACTGCTCTCGAGGCAGCCAAGAAATTGGTCGACGAATGCGAGGGCTGCCAACGCTTTAGCACGTAGAGCCACCTGCCGGCAAAAACCCTCCAAACCATCCCCCTCTCGTGGCCCTTCGCCATTTGAGGGTTGGACATGGTGGGCCCATTCAAGAACGCTTGAGGCGGCATGACGCACTTGCTAGTGGCTGTCGACAAATTAACCAAGTGGATCGAGGCGCGGCCAATCAAGAAGCTGGACGGCCCCACGGCCGTCCGGTTCATTGACGACATCACGGTGCGCTACAGCATCCCCCATAGCATCATCATCGACAATGGCACGAACTTCACCAAGGGCGCACTCGCGTGTTTCTGCTCCTAGCAAGGAATTCGGCTCGACCTGGCCTCCGTCGCTCATCCGCAGTCGAATGGCCAGGTCAAGAGGGCGAACGGCCTCATCTTGTCTGGCATCAAGCCTCGGCTTGTGACGCCGCTGGTGAGGTCGGACGGCTGCTGGATCAACGAGCTGCTGACCGTCCTTTGGAGTCTCAGGACCACCCCGAACCGTTCAACCGGCAACACTCCTTTCTTCCTTGTGTATGGGTCTGAGGCGGTCATCCCCACCGACATCGAGTTCGATTCGCCTTGGGTCACCCTATACACGGAGAAGGACGCAAAGGAGGCAAGAGAAGACGACGTCGACCTACTCGAGGAAGCTCGTGAAATGGCCTTGAGCCGGATGGCAATCTACTAGCAGAAGCTTCGGCACTACCACAACAAGCGAATCCGGCCACTCTCCTTTCGCGAAGGGGACCTGGTCCTCAGGCGGATCCAGCGAACAGCCGGACAACACAAGTTGTCCTCCCCATGGGAGGGCCCATTCATCGTTAGCAAGGCACTGCACAACAATGCGTACTACATCATAGACGCCTAAAAGCCAAAGAAGTGCAAGAGAGACGCCTCCGGTGAGGAGACGGAGCGCTCGTGGAATGCGGCACTCCTACGCCTATTTTACTGCTGAGAAAAACCAATGTATGTATGTATCCCCACCCTTTTGGGCTTATGAATACAATGGGCGCCCCAGGCCGGCTCTTGGAGCACGCCCCGTTTTGTTTCCCTCAAAAGTTCCCTCACTCACAGGGCCCTCGACCCGGCTCCCGGGCCCGGGGGCTAGCCGGCTGGACCTGGAACGCTTCTCCAGAAATTGGCTAAGTAATGTGAGCCGGCCAAACCTCCCCACCCTTACCAGCTACAGAACCAGCCCCCGGCTGTTCGGCTGATGGGGCCTCTGGGCGGCAAGGTTTGGCTCACATGAAAGGTCAAATGAAGGGAGACCCCGGCTAGGCCCAGCCGGGCCATCACCGCATCTCTACCACTCTACTTATCCCGAAAAGCCCTCGCGATTCCTAAGTTTCGAACCGGCTCCCTTGAGCCGGATGCCCCGACCCAGCTACAGACCGGTTCCCGACTGTCGGGCTAGCGGGGCCGAAACCAAAGGCGAAAAGGAGAAGGACCGAAGAAGGTCAAGCAGGCAAGAAAGGATAAGAACGAGTCGACATGAGCAACAAGGGAAAACACGCCAAATATTCATAGCATAAATGTTAAGACAAAAGCGGCTCACGACCAGCGTAGTTCATTACATCAAACACCCCAAGTGCGTGGATTCGAGCCTAATTTGTAGGGAGAAAAAAGATAAAGATAAAAAACGCCCAGGGGCTCGGGCCACCGGTGCGTTGCCAGCCGGTGAGCCCCCAGCTGACGCGTCGCTGGGCGGCTCGGCAGTGGCCGCGTCCTTGGGATCGGCCTCCTTGGCCTTCGAGGCGGGCTCCTCAGTTTCGGCCGTCTCGCCGCTCGAGTCGGTGCTCTCGTTGGCAACCTCGTCATCTGACGGGCCTTGGGGGATGCCGAAGGAGTCCTCGGGTAACGGCTTGCCGTACTCGCCAAGGGCCACAGGAACTCGTCCACGTCGACATATTATGCGAGCTCGTTGGGACAGTGGACAAGGGTCGGCTCGCGAGCCTCCTGCTCTGCGGCCGGCACGTCCCGCATGGTCGCCAGCCGGCCCAGATCCACGCCGCGATACCACGACGTGACGAACCGGAGCGCCATCTGCGCCCCGGCTCAGGCGGCCGACGCCTTCCAAGCTTCAAGGCGGGGGACGGCCTGCTACAGCCACTAGGACACGCGGTTCGTCGGAGCTCCTCCGTGACCCAGCCATAGCACGGAAATAACCTCTTTGCTGGCTATCTTCAGCCGGTCCACGCACTGCTCAAGATGGGTCATCTGCATCTCGATGGCGAGCCCAATCTCGTCCACGTCCCACGGGGCCTCCTGCTCGATGGAGCGACCCTATTCCCGAAGGTACTTCCGATGCTCCTCAATGGCGTGCGTGGCGCGACGCTGAGTTTCTGGGAAGCGCCCTAAGGGAACGAAGAATAAGAAGGAAGAAAGGCGAATCAAAACACAAGAATTAGCAAAGGGAAAGGCGACCAGCTGGAGAAGAGAGGAAAAAGCACTTACCCTCAATGGCGTCATCCACCCCAAGGGCGAAGTTGAGCGCCATCATCCGCTTCGCCTCCATAGCTGCCCTTGACGCAGCAAGGGAGCCTCGAACCTCCTCAAGCGTCCTCTCGAGGTGGGTCACTTCATCTTGGAGGGCAGCGGTCCTCCGGGCGGCGTCAGCAGCCTCCTTGATGGCTGTCTACCGGGCCGCCACCTCCTTCGTTGCCTCGGCTTTGAGCTGGTTCCGGACCGCCTCCCCGTCCACCGACAACACGGTGAGCCAGTCCTTCTCCTGCATGGCCGCTTGAACATCTTGCGCCAGCCGGTCCCGCTTGGAGACGAGCCCGGCCTTCTCCTCCCGAAGGGCGGCCAGGTCACCTGCAAGTCACGGTAGGCGTCAGCCGGCTCTCGGGGGCTATGTGTCACTCCTGCGAAGTTCAACTGACCTTGCACGCACGCCAACTCCTCCTCCAGGCGGTAGAAGCTGTATTTGTCGCGGTCGTGGATGGAGATCGCCTCCTCGAATAGCTTCTACCATAGGGAGGTTCCCTCCTATCGAAAGGAGGCAAAAGATCAACACGTGCTCAAAAGAGATCAGGCCCGGCTGCCCGTCAGCCGGCCAGCTGGCCCGCATCTCGGGGGATACGCCTAGTGGGTGCGCTCGCGCGCCGCCACTGAAAACTCTAAGACAAAGCTAACGGGCTTACCTTCGCATGCTGTAGCGCAGCGTCTGCCGCCTCCACGAACCAGGCCAGCTCCTGTCGGCACCGGTCCAAGACGCTCCCTAAGTCCCCGAAGGAGGGAACCGGGCCACCTGCCTGGGGAGCCGGCAGGGCTGGCGCATGCGCCAAAGCCTCCTAGTCTCGGAGCGCCTCCTGCATCGACCGCAGGGTCCTCCGGGCCCGGCCACCACTATCACTCGGGCTCGTCGCGGCTCCAGCCACCGGGGGTGGGTTGATGACGGCAAGGCACCAGGAGTCGCTTCCTGCCGGGCCCCCGCCCAGCGCCGTCGCTGCCTCCTCTTCCTGCCTCTCCAGCACGTCGATTGCGACAAAGGGCACCTCCACCTCCATGGCCGCCACCTCTGGCGTCGGCTCTGGGGCCACCGGGGGCGCCGACACCGCAACCCGGCCCGGCTCGGCCGCAGGCGGGGCCACCTCGGCACCTCGGGCCAGGCGGCCTCGGGAACCGGCTCCGTCGTTGTCGCCCCCACTTGGGTCGCCTCCTGCGTGTAAGGGGGCGCCAACGGATCCGTGGCCGCTCCTCGTGGCTCCCTCGACGGAGGCCTCGACATACGGGTCGAATCCGCTGCCGAGTCCGACACTCGCGGGGGATCCACTGACCTCCTCCACCTTCAGCTCCTCGAGGTCCCGGAGTGTGAGGCCCCTCCTCGCGTCCCAGACTTGGAGGCTCGCAGCTCCATGAGCCTCCTCTTCTGCTCCTGCTGGGTGTCCGCGTGCTCGCGGGCTAGCCGGCTGGCGGCATCCATCGGCTCCCCCTTCGGCTCCTCCTCATGGAGCTCAATGGGGACACTTCAGCGCCCAAGGATTGGTTACTCACCAGCTGGCAACCCGGAAGAAAAATCACATAAGGAAAAAACCTTACCCGATGACAAGGGGCAAGGCCCGCTTGGCGCGTGGCAGCGGCTTCCACGCGGCCACCTTCACCCGCTCCTGAGCCGGCCTCTTCCCCCGGTCGGCCGCTACGGCCGCCGGGGCTTGAGCCGGCCGCTCCTTGCTCCTCCGACCCTGGTGCGCTGAGGGAGGAGGCTCGTTTAGAATCATTAATTCATCATCATCATCATCATCTTCGTCCGTCCAGTCCCTGATCGTGGGGGCAAGAGGGAACTCATCCGCTCCGCTGGGCTCCCCGAGCGTGCTGAACCCTCCAGCTCCGCTAGGAGCGCTGGTTCACAGGTCTGCCGGCTTGCCGACTCCTCCCGAGGAGTCCACCCCCTCCTTCGGGGGGCCTCCCGTCTGGTAGTCTTCGGAGTCGGAGTTTTCACGCTCTGCCTCGAAGATTTGAGGATGCGGGCCGTCCGGCATATTCCGTCGTACCAGCAGCTGCGGTCAGCACATCAAAGTAAGCTCTCCAGCCGGCTATTGGCTGGGAAGTATCAAACGAAGAAGAAACCGCCTCGACAAAAAACTTACCAGGGGAGGCCGGTTGATGCGGTCATACGGCTCCATGCCGAAGGACCACGAGGCGGGCTTCAGCTTGAACGTCGTAAGGGCGTTCACCCGCTTCGCCACCTGAGCTAGCGTCAGCTCGACGGTGGACAACTGGCAGGGGTCGCGCCGGCCGGACATGTCGCAGATCCGGTGCGGCCTCAGCTGGAGGAGCAGCACCCAGCGCGAGATAAAGGCCGCCACCAGGTCGGCGGAGGCCAGCCCCTCGGAGCTCTTCAACTGCGTGATCCGGCCAAGCTCCTCCAGGGCTACGCCACGTGGGACAGTCCCCGGGCAGTTCAACTGGGTGGACTGCCTGTTGTTAGACGGTGGCAGCCGGATGTAGTCCGTCCTCGGGTCAGTGTTCTTCACATAGAAGAACGTTCGGTGCCACCCCTTGACGGAGTCAATGAGAGAGAGGGGGAAAGCAAGCGACGCCATGACAGCACACCACCGTGCCCCCGCAGGCGTCGCTTTTCAAAAGCTTGAGGTAGAAAAGAGCGTTAAAGAGTTCGATGAAGGGAAGAATGCCGAGGTACCCCTCGCACAACGTCACGAAGGCGGAGCGATATAGAATCGAGTTCGGGCCGAGGTTATGTGGCTGGAGGTCGAAAGTATCAAGGAGAAAGCAGATGAAGAGACTCACCAGGAGCCCGAGGCCTCGGGAGAAGTGCCAAAGGAACACGACGTACTCCCCTAGATGTGGTGCCGGCGTCGTCTCGTCGCCCGGTGCGCGTGCGACCACTCGCTCCTCCGGCGATAGCATGCACGCGCGGCGGAGCTCAGCGATGTCCGCCTCAACCACAATGGAGCCAGCCCAGCTCCCGCCGCGTCCATCAGCCATCGCGGCGGCGGTGCGACGTGCGAGCTCGGTTGCGCGTTCAGGCGCGGTGTCGAGTGGGGAAGGCGAGGAAGCAACAAGGACGAGCAGCAAGGGGGCGAGTGAGATGCGGGTATCTCCGCCCCTGCCCTTCCTCTCCTTTTATAGGGGAGGCCACAACCGGGGGACGTGGGATTAACTGCACCCACTCCCTCGGAAACTCCGCCGCGCGTGGGTGGCCCCGGGTCGTAACGGTCGCTTTGGGGCGCAGAGGATCCCGGCCTGCGCCCGGAGGCCTACTAGGCTATGCCTGGGGTCCTAGCAGGCTAGGCCCAGGCGACGTCCCGTCTCCCCGCGTGTGTGGGACGCGCGGCATCATCACTCTCCGCGTGGCGCGCTGCGTGCCGGTGCGGGTCCCAGGGCGGTGCGTCAGTACCTGAGGCTTCGGGTCCAACGGCCGACCCGGCTGCCCTTTCAGCTTTGAGCCAGAAGCGGGCTTAGCTAGGGAACCCGTCGGCTCCCCTCCATCTACCGGACGCGGGCCCCCGCTAGCTTTGGGGACTACCAACGGGGTTATTACCCCTGGGTATGCCAGAGCAGCGGGGTCTTCCCCCTTTATGCTTTGAAGAAAAACTACACGGTCAGTTGGATGAGGCCGACTGGAGGACGTCTAGCTAGAGCTAGGGCCGGCTGGCGCCCTGGACGGCCGGTCAGGGGGCCGGCCTGACCCTCGGTCGACTGGGCGCAGCCGGCTGCTCCTGGGCCGCCTCTTCTGTTGACCTTGGGACGGACAGGTGACATCTCGTCCCTCAATGCGTGGGTACGGTGACACGACGCAACCGGCATGACGGGCAGCCCTGTGGCTATAGTGGCCGCTGACGCACTGCAGAGCGTGGCTACAGTCTGGCCGTCCAGGCCGCTGACCTCGACGAGCGCAACCGGGCAAGTGAATAGTGTCGGCATGCCCTCGCCCACTTGATTACCTGTCCCGGCGTGGCTATAGTGCAGACGGCTGTACCGGTGACTTCGGCCGGCTGGCGCTAGGCAACGCCAACTCGGCGGCCAGTGCCGCAGCAGGTGGGCTAGGGCCAATCATTAGGCCGGCTGGCGGGCCCTAGTAGGAGATGGGACCGCTCAACCGGTGGCCCCTACAAGTGACAAGACGACGCGAATGGCAGGACCCCCTGGCCAGCCGGAGAGGCTGCCAGTCGGGTCGCCCCACCCTTGTACTTAGAATATATTATAAGAGTCCGGGTTGGCCTATAAAACCCCTCGAGCCCCCCCATGCAACGGGGACGAAGGATCGCCCCACCCTCACACACGCAGAGATTTCACACCCCCTCCAACAGTGGAGGAAGACGAGCCGAATGCTCCTTCTTCCTCCTCCAAACACAGCTCCAGGAGCACCCTTGTATACATACTCATCCCTCCAACTAAACCAAGCAAGACTAGGGGTATTACCTCCCTCGGAGGGTGCTGAACCTGGATACATCGCATGTCCTCACTGCTTGTGCCCAATATCGCACCCAGAGCCCGTCGGTGTCCTTCGGCCCCAACACCCACGATAAGCCACCCTACGGCGTCTGTCGTGAGAAAACGACGACACCTAGAAGGTTCACGCAAAGATTCTTCATCACATGCATCACATCAATTGCAGAGCGGACTTCGAGGTCTTTCCGATACGGTAGGTCCCAAAATATAGATTTCTTCTTCCACGTGGGTGCGTGTTTGTCAGCGTCATTCAGAACAGACTGTGCACCGCGACCCTTGCCAAAGATTGCTTTCAAATCCATGACCATATCAAGTATGTCATCACCCGTATGGTGGTGAGGCTTCTTCCGGTGATTTGCCTCACCTGTGAAATGCTTGCCTTTCTTTCTTATAGGATGCCTGCTCTGAAGAAATCGATGATGCCCCAGATACACATTCTTCTTACATTTATCCAAATATATACTGTCGGTATCATCTAAATAGTGCGTGCATGTGTGGTATCCCTTGTTTGTCTGTCCTGAAAGGTTACTGAGAGAAGGCCAATCATTGATGGTTACAAATAGCAACACATGTACGTCAAATTCATCCTGATCTTTCGCATCCCACGCACGTACACATTTTCCATTCCACAGTTGTAAAAGTTGTTCAACCAATGGCCTTAGGTACACATCAATGTCGTTGCCGGGTTGCTTGGGGCCTTGTATGAGCACTGACATCATAATGAACTTCCGCTTCATGCACAACCAAGGAGGAAGGTTATAGATACATAGAGTCATAGGCCATGTGTTATGATTGTTGTTTTGCTCCCCAAAAGGATTAATGTCATCTACACTTAAACCAAACCATACGTTCATTGCATCCTTTGCAAAGTCCTTCCACTTTCTCTCAATTTTTCTCCACTACGACCCGTCAGCGGGCACTCTCAACTTCCCGTCTTTCTTACGGTCTTCGTTGTGCCATCGCATCAACTTGGCATGCTCTTTGTTTTGGAACAAACGTTTCAACCGTGGTATTATAGGAGCATACCACATCACCTTGGCAGAAATCTTCTTCCTGGGGTGCTCGCCCTCAACATCACCAGGGTCATCGTGGCCGATCTTATAGCGCAATGCACAGCATACCGGGCATGCATTCAAATCCTCGTAGTCAACGCGGTACAGGATGCAGTCATTAAGGCATGCATGTATCTTCTTGACCTCTAATCCTAGAGGGCAGACAACGTCTTTGCTTCGTAGGTACTCTCTGGCAATTCATTGTCCTTTGGTAGCTTCTTCTTTAACATTATCAGCAACTTTTGAAATGCCTTGTCAGATACATTGTTCTCTGCCTTCCATTGCACAAATTCCAGTGTGGTACCTAGCTTTTTATTGTCATCTTCGCAATTTGGGTACCACCCTTTTTTTTGATCCTCTAACATGCGCTGCAACTTCACCTTCTCCTTTTCACTTGAGTAGTTTCTCTTTGCATCGGCAATGGCCCGACCAGGATCATTAGCGGGCTCATCTGATGCCTCTTCTTCAGCTCCTTCTCGCATTGTTGACTCAGCTTCTTCCCCCACTGTTTTACCATCATATTCATGGAACCCATGGCCAGGATAGTTGTCGTCGTCCTCTTCTTCTTCTTCATTCTCTTCCATTAGGACCCTCATTCTCCATGCTTGGTCCAACAGTTATAGCCGGACATGAAACCGAACTCAAACAGGTGGACATGAATGGTTATTGAGTTAGAGAAATTTTGATCATTCTTATAGCCAGAACATGGACCATACATAAAACCATACGGCCACTTGTTTGCCTCAGCCGCAACCAGAAAAGTATGCACGCCATTAATGAACTAGGGAGAGTATCGATCGTCGTACATCCATTGTCGGCTCATCTTCATTACGCAATACCAAAAAGATCAAATTAAAACATGTTCGTAGATAAAGTTCATACACACTTGTTCTCATAAAACAACATATAAACTCTCTAGCTAAAGTATTTAAATGCAACAAAAATGTGATCAACATCGCAACTAAGGTAACAATTGATCCAACATCATAGTGATACCAAGCCTCACTCTCAATGGCATATATTTCAAAAAATCTTCAAGCGCATTGCACCCATCTTGATCTTGTCATCATCGACGACATCAGCAACATACAACTCCAGTTTCATCTTCTCTTCTTCAACTCTTTTCAATTTTTCTTTCAAATATTCGTTTTATTTTTCAACTAAATCTAACTTCTTGGCAAGATTATCCTGTTGGTTGGAATCTCAGGTTCACATACCTCCTATATAAAAATATCTATGTCAACTTGATTGGCATAATTGTCATAAACACGGAATGCAACAAAGAGTTATAAAAGAGAGTATATACCACATCCACATCATAAACCAGACGAGGGCTGACAGGGACGGATTTCAAAACCATGCCACTATGTATAGCAAACAACCATATAGGTAAGAAAACTATACAAGTAACTAACTAAATATTACAAACATGTTTTTTAATAAAAAGGGTAAGAACCGGGACTAATGAGGCGGACGAAAAGTCTGCTTTCGCTAGTAGAAAACAGACCTTTCGTCCGCCTCATTAGTCGCGTTTGGCTTTTGAACCGGCACTAATGTGATCATTAGCGCCGGTTCGTGACGGGGATCATTAGTGCCGGTTTGTTACGGATCTTTAGTCCCGGTTCGTGCCACGAAGTGGCACTAAACGTGCGGTGGTAGGCCGGTGTCAGCCTGGGCCCCCACGGGAACCTTTAGTCCCGATTGGTGGCTCCAACCGCGAATATAGGCTAACCTTTAGTCGCGATTGGAGCCACCAACCGGGACTAAAGGTCCCCCTATATTGAAACCCTTTGGGGCCAGCCCGAGCAGAGTCCTCTGTTCTTCCCCTTTCCTCTCACCTCTGTTCTTCCTCTCTTCCTCGAGCTCATCCTCCATTTTTGCCAAAATTTGTCCAGATTTGGAGGCATACCATCCTTCCAAGTGTTCACAAAGATTAGCAACTTTGACCTTTCATCTCTCATTGCTAGATTAGCTCTTGTAATGCTCTATAAGTATAGTAATTTGTGGGTTTTAGTTTGTATGTGGTAGTTTATTTGATTTATGCAATTTGAGCTCAAATTAACTTCTTACTTTGCATTTGTAGGTGTGGTTTACTTAGTGCCTTCCCGTCCCATCCTAACCACTGTAGATCGCCCGCACTGTCCCGTTGCCAGCACCACCTTGGTTAGCTTCTTGTTCTTATCCTTTTTATTAAAAAAACATGTTTGTAAGATTTAGTTAGTTACTTGTATAGTTTTCTTCCCTATATGGTTGTTTATACATAGTGGCATGGTTTTGAAATCCGTCCCCGTCGTCCCTCGTCCAGTTTATGATGCGGATGTGGTATATACTATCTTTTATAACTCTTTATTGCATTTCATGTTTATGACAATTATGCCAATTAAGTTGACATAGATATTTTTATCTAGGAGGTATATGAACCGGAGATTCCAACCAACATAGATATTCTTGTCAAGAAGTTAAATTTAGTTGAAAAAGAAAATGAGTATTTGAAAGAAAAATTGAAAAGAGTTGGAGAAGAGAAGATGAAACTGGAGTTGTATGTTGCCGATGTCGTCGATGATCACAAGATCAAGATGGGTGCAATGCGCTTGAAGATTAGAAAATTTAAAAGATATGCCATTGATAGTGAGGCTTGGTATCGCTATGTTGTTGGATCAATTGTTACCTTAGTTGCAATGTTGATCGCATTTGTTGTTGCATTTAAATGCTTTAGCTAGAGAGTTTGTATGTTGTTTTATGAGAACAAGTGTGTATGAAGTTTATGTACGAACTTGTATTAATTTGGTCTTTTCGGTGTTGTGTAATGAAGATGAGTCGGCAATGGATGTACGAGGACCGATGCTCTCCCCAGTTCATTAATGGCATGCATACTTTTCTAGTTGCGGCTGAGGCAAACAAGCGGCTAGATGGTTTTATGTATTGTCCATGTGTTGGCTGTAAGAATGATCGAAATTACTCTAACTCAAGAACCATTCACGTCCACCTGTTTGAGTCCGGTTTCATGTCCGGCTATAACTATTGGACCAAGCACAGAGAAAGAGGAGTCCTAATGGAAGAGAATGAAGAAGAAGAGGATGACGACAGCTATCATGGCCATGGGTTCCATGAATACGATGGTAGAACAATGGGGGAAGAAGTTGAGCCGACAATGCAGGAAGGAGCTGAAGAAGAGGCATCAGATGATCCCGCTGATGATCTTGGTCGGGCCATTGCCGATGCAAAGAGAAGTTGCGCAAGTGAAAAGGAGAAGCTGAGGTTGCAGCGCATGTTAGACGATCACAAAAAAGGGTTGTACCCAAATTGCGAAGATGACAATAGAAAGATGGGTACCACACTCGAATTGCTGCAATGGAAGGCGGAGAATGGTGTATCTAACAAGGCATTTCAAAAGTTGTTGATAATTATAAAGAAGAAGCTACCAAAGGACAACGAATTGCCAGAGAGTACATACGAAGCAAAGAAGGTTGTCTGCCCTCTAGGATTAGAGGTCAAGAAGATACATGCATGCCCTAATGACTGCATCCTCTACCGCGGTGAGTACGAGGATTTGAATGCATGCCCGGTATGTTGTGCATTGTGCTATAAGATCGGCCACGATGACCGTGGTGATGTTGAGGGTGAGCGCCCCAAGAAGAAGATTCCTGCCAAGGTGATGTGGTATGCTCCTATAATACCACGGTTGAAACGTTTGTTCCAAAACAAGGAGCATGCCAAGTTGATGCGATGGCTAACACTAGTGCAGAACAGGCCTAGAGTCCCGGGCCAGATGGACCTTTAGTACCAGTTCCCCAACCGGTACTAATGGGTCGGGACTAAAGGTCCAGACCTTTAGTACCGGTTGGACCACGGACCGGTACTAAAGGCCCTCCACGTGGCTGCCTGCATGGACTGGTGGTGGAAGACCTTTAGTACCGGTTGGTGATACCAACCGGTACTAAGTCTTCTATTTTTTTTGTTTTAGCTTTTAATAAGGTTTTAATTTTCCTCTCTATTTTTTGTGTTTTCCATTCATTTCAAATTTATTTTACGGTGCTACATACTATAAACAGTACACAAGTTCATGCATATATATATGTAATATAATATACAATATCTCATACACAGTATATATATATACAAATGGAATTACACATCCATATAAATTCGGGACTTATAATTAACTTCAGGCCCAAAACCTGGCCGGGACTACCTAGCTAGTGCTCCGGATGAAATCTCAGTTCTCTACTACTGATTTGCTGGCATTATTGAGGCGGCGGTAAGGAATAGTGCTCTCCGTTTACATCAATGACATGTTGAAGAAGAAATGCCGCAAATTCCTCTTGAAGTGCTACAAAGCGTTTCTTGGGTGAGAGCTTCGACATCATCTGCCAAACCTGGAGTTGTCTTTCACGTGCTCCTCTGCGACGTATACGACTTTCGGTCTGGATGCGAATGTTCTCGCAGAGGAAATATCCACATAAATTTGTCCCCTGTGGCTGCTTCGCGCACTTTGCAAAAGAATAGAATTGAATAAGATAATTAATAATCAAGCATGATAATGGTATTCAAAATAGAATTAATGAGATACGCGGACCTAGTAGTACTACTTAATTACCTGCATCTTTTTCCACTTCAGCTTCGGTTTCCATTGACGACCGTGATGGTTTTTTCTATCATCTTTTTCCAAACACTACCCGGCAAAGAAAAAGAATGAAAGAGTTATTATAATTACTTTTGATATCAGGAAATAATGAAAGAAAGCGAGGTCGATAAAGATTGAATTACCGTTCTATCATAAAATACAAGTCCACGTATGATTGTTCTGGTGTATCTAGTGAGTCATACACATGAACAAGTCCATCCACGAGGATAATATATAGGAGGATATAGTAGTCTCTGTGCAGAAGTTTATATAATTAAGCAGGCATGCGCATATAACTCATGAACTACACTTGACAGCGAGCTAGTAAGCAAAAATAGAATTTGTAGTATACAAGAGAGTAAACACTCACCCCATGTTGTAAGGAAATATTATAGTAGATTTGGTATTCATTAGTGCCTCTAGAAAATTTTCCAAGAGATCTTCTGTGTCCTTGGCATAATGTTTTACCACATGACCATTAACGGTACTTGGGTCGATGAACCCAATGTCATCGATTCCCTCTTGTTTCAATTCCCACATCTTCAATCTGCATAATAGCGTAGAAAAGAACATATATAGTGAGGATAAGCCAATGAATGATATCTTAGCTAGAGACTTAATTTACTAAAGATATAAATCACTTACAGAAAATGCAAATGATGAGAGTTTTGTCGATAGAGTCCATGTGGTATAATTGGAAAACTTGTGAGAATTCAAGACATATGTCACATGCATTGACATAATGCTATTTCCTTACTTTGACCATGACCGCCGTCTCCCCTCGCTTTGCTTCACGCATGTACCAATCATGCGACCGCCGCATCGCAGTTGGTAGTTCCTTGTACTGCTCGGGTGTGACAAGTGGTTTTCCGACTGCATATTGCATTGTGTACTCAGTTGCATCGTACCCGCGGATTTCCTCGGTGCCAAGGATTTGGTCAAGAGTGAGACCTGCAGCCTTTAGTACTTCGAGGTTGATTGGGTTGCCTTGCACATCGACTGGTTGGATCGGTTGCTTGCTTGGATTGGTACTCACCTTGAGCGGAGAGATCGATTGCTTGGATTGTTCTCCGAGCTGGGGAACTGTTTTCCCGCTAGTTGATGTCGTACTTCCTGACTTCTTCCTTGGGCTGGGCCGACTTCTCTGCTCACTTGCCTTCTGAATTTGTCGCTCATAGTCTGTCGGCATACGCTCGACATATGTCGGGGGTCGATCAATAAAGTGTTCCATAAAGTGCTCTTGGACTTCCTTGGGTATTACCTCCTTTGGCGGCACGGTCTTCTTCGCAAAAAAGGCTTTCACTTGGAGATCGCATTCAATTTTATTTTCCTCCGGTGTCATGTCATAAGGCAGCTTCCTTTTGGCCGGAGGCTTGGGTTTCTTCTTTGCTTTCTTCCGAAGAGGACTGCTGGTGGCCTTCCTCTTTTGGGAGCCCTGCTGGCGGAACCGCTGCTGGGGTGGAGTTGGCTCACGCGGCAGAGATCGATACCGATGATGATATGGACTCGCGTCGTGCTCCGTCCTGAGGTTGGGAGGACTGCTCATGGCGAGGTGGGGAGGACTGTTAGCGAGGTGGGACGCCTCTCGAGGTGGGGACGACTGTGGGGGAGCTCGAGGTGGGGAGGACTGCTGGCGAGGTGACTGCTGCCGAGGTGACTGCTGGCGAGGTGGGAAGGACTGCTGGCGAGGTGGGGAGGACTGCTGGCGCTGCGATGCCTCTGGCTGGGATCCCTCGCGCTGGACATCGATACTCGGAGGAGCCGGTGGCCTTAGCGCCGAGTGTGGAAAGAGGATGCAGTCCTTACTCCATAGAATGAGACCATGGCCAGCTTCTGCCAATGTGAACTCCCCCTCGCCTCCAAGGATGTCAAGCAATAGTTCATCATATCCCGGCTCTATTGCGTCCACCGCGACACGAGCATACCCAGCTGGAACCGGAATGCAATGCCAGAGAACATCAGGTGTATTTGGTAAAGCATATCCCGTCGCGACCCGCACGAGTATGTTCTTCATTTTCTGGATTAGCTCACAAGATGTCTTCTCGGTGATATCATCCACGGGCGTGTGACCCAGTGGTGCCCCCATGGAACCCATGCTGCTTTTCGGCATTATAGATGGGATGGGTTCTTCCCCTGCCTCCCGCTGCGGAGTTTCCCTTTGGTGGGTCAGTACCTGTATCTGAAGCTACTGCTGCTCGTACTACTGTTCCAACTTCGAAAGTCGGTTTGCTTCCACCTTCTTTTTTCTCGAATGGCTTTTATAACTGTCCTGCCATCCCGCAAACCCCTCGTACCACAGAACAACACCCATGCCTCGTGTTCGTCCTCCATTTTCAGCATTCCCGAGGGTGCGAGTAAGCTCGCCGTTCTCTCTATCGGGGTGAAACCGTTCTTCTTGGGCATCTTTTATTGCTTGAATCAACTCATCTGATGCATGCTTGAGACTGGCCATTGCAATAATCTTTCCTGTGGCTGGGTCCAACTTTCCCCCATGCGCAAAAAACCAATTCCTGCACCTCTTGGGACAGTTGAAGGTTACTGGAGTGATCCCTTCAGCAAGCATCTTATTCTCTAATGCATCCCACTTAGGAACGGCTTACTTGTATCCACCTGTCCCTAGTTTATGGTGATACTTTTTTCTCAGCATTTATATTATTCTTTGCCGACTTCTCCATAGCAACTATCGATGTCCTGTACTCGATAAATGTGTCTCAGTGATCCCTTACCTTCTCGTATATTCCTTTGAATTCGGGCGCCTTCTTGCCTTTAGCAGTGTAGTCGGTCCATAATCTTTTCTTCCAAGTCTGGAACGCGCCGGCCATCTTATGGAGAGCAAACTCCTTGACTGTGTTCCTTTGACGCTCCGAGAGAGAATCTGGTAGGGTGAAATGCTCCATGAGCTCTCGCCAAAGGGCATCTTTAATTCTTGTATCGACATAATTCACTCCTGGTTTTGGTTCCTTTGGCTGAATCCATTCATGCATTGTGATCTGGACTCCATCCCTAACAACCACTCCGCATTGACGGACAAATGTCTTGGCATTGGCTTCAGGGTGAGTCGGTTCGCCATTATGTTTGAAAGCATCAATATTAAGCTTTACGTTGCCGTCCAATATTTTGGCAGCGCCTCGTACATTTCTACTAGATTGGATCGATCCGGAGGGCTGATAATTAAAATAAGAAAGATTTGTTAATATATATACATATAAATCAATTAATACACATGTAATGATCACCAGAGGCTAATGGATGTGTATATACCTCGCCGAACATTCTTGGTTGTTCCGGATTTTGGAAGATAAGTTATTCTTCCTCGGTCTCACATCCATCACCGTGATCGTTCATATATTGTGAGCCATCATCATGATCATGTGATTCACCTCGAAGGTCCGCTGGGTTTTCGGAGGAGTGTATCATGTCGAAGATGTCCTCTTCATGAGCTCTACCGGTATTGTCCATAGCTTAATAACTAGTCCATAATAATATAGATAAAACAAATTCGTATTTAAATTAGCATGCATTCAAGAAGCAAAATAACTGATAGTTAATTAATAATGCATCATCGAATACATATATAGTATAGTTCTTAGAAAAGATCTCATCTGCATAATCTTGGATAATTTTCAATACATCGGCTAATATCCATCGATCTAGCTAATACATCATAATAGTAGCTAGCTAATATATCGATCTAGCTAGAACCCTAGCGCCCGACGGATATCGAGGCAGGCGGTGGACACCCAAAGAGAAGGAACCATCACAAGAACATAGCTTTAGTGAGATCCCTGAAGAATCTGCCAGGTATTGTCGGACCTGGCCTCCAAAGCTGCCATGTAGCGTCGGGCATGCTCGTTCTCCTTGCTAACATGGTATTGTACCACCTCCGCGGGGGACTCAAGCCTCTCTCGATCGTCTGTGGCCCATGCGGCCGCCACCACAGAACCTCCGAGTCGACGACGGGCTGGCTCCTAAACTAAACATAAACTAACACATATCCTAATAACCTGATAACCTAACTAACTAACTAACTAAATAGGGGTGTTGTGTCATGGTCGGGGTCGGGTGTCGGGGGTGTCGTGTCGGGGTATCGGGGTTCAACGTCGAGGGACCCTAGATACCCTAGCATCTACACAGTAGTCCGGCGATTATCAGGGCGATCGTCAGGGAGAGGGGTCGGCCAGGAGATCTCACCTAGCCTCCTGACCCGGAGGTGGCATCGGCGACGGGCTTGGGGCGGCGGCAATGGGATCACGGAGCGGCGGCTGGAGTGATCAGGCCGGTGGCGACGGGACCGACGACGAGGGGCGGCGGCCGGGTAGGCGAGGACGACCGCGGTGAGGGCGACGACGGCGGTGGTGACGGCGACGGCGGTGAGGGGCGGCGTCCGGGTAGGCGAGGGTGACCGCGGCAAGGGCGACGGTGGCGAGGGCGATCGCGGTGGTGGTGAGGGCGACGGCGGTGCGACCGACGACGGCAAGGACGACGGCGGTGGTGGTGTGACGGCGGCGGTGGTGAGGGCGACGGCAATGGCACGGTGGTGGTGCGACGGCGGCGAGGGCGACGGCAGCAAGAGCGAGGCGACGGCGGCGAGGACGACGGCGGCGAGGGTGACGGCAATGGCGATTTCGGTAGCCTGGCGGCGCAAGTTGAGCCCTCCCGGTGCGTTGCTCGGCCCGGGGCGATGAAGTCCTCTATTTATACCAGGCACACCTTTAGTACCGGTGCGTGCACGCATCGGTACTAAAGGTCCTACCAAAAGAGCGCAGGGCGGTGGACCTTTAGTACCAGTGCGTGGCTAGCACCGGTACTAAAAGTGTTTTTAATTAAATATTAGTTATTATTTTCAAAAAAAACTTAAACTTTAGAAAATCATAGAAAAAACGTAGGACTCCAATGGAAATAAATAATATATGAAAAAATATCAGAAAAATATAAAGAATCTGTTTATGGCATTTCCATGCATGTTTGAACAACTTCAACTTTTGTATAAGATAATTTGATTAAATATGGCATTTGAAATATTCATATCTCGAGTTTGAAAAGTAGTACAAATGAACTCTGAAAAGGTTGTAACTTGGCATGACATCATAATTTCACCCACATAGCAACTTGTAAATAGTTGAGAGGGTTACAACAAATACTGGATGCACTTCGTGTACAAATTGGACTATCTCTTTCGAACTATGAGGGTTTCGGACGAAAACTCATCTATCACAATGGGATTTCATTTTTAATAACTTATTTTAACTCCATACTTTTTGTGTGTTCAATATACACCATTCAAAGGCATATCATCATTTTCAACCATTTATGACTTCATTTGATATTTTTCATGCATTTAATGATTTATTTTGAGCTAAATGATCCTGAATTTGAAAAGCAGTACAAATGAACTCTGAAAAGGTTGTAACTTCGCATGACATCATAATTTAACCCACATAGCAACTTCTAAAGAGTTGAGAGGGTTACGCCAAAAACTGGATGCACTTCATGTACAAATTGGACTATCTCTTTCGAAGTATGAGGGTTTCGGACGAAAACTCATCTATTACAAAGGCATTTAATTTTTAATAACTTATTTTAACTCCATACTTTTTGTGTGTTCAATATGCACCATTCAAAGGTACATCATCAATTTCCAACCCTTTCTGACTTTGATATTTTTCATGCATTTAATGATTTATTTTGAGCTAAATGACCCTAAATTTGAAAAGCAGTACAAATGAACTCCGAAAAGGTTGTAACTTGGCATGACATCATAATTTCACCCAAATAGCAACTTCTAGAGAGTTGAGAGGGTTACGGCAAAAACTGGATGCACTTCGTGTACAAATTGGACAATCTCATAAGAAGTATGAGGGTTTCGGACGAAAACTCATCTATTACAAAGGGATTACATTTTTAATAACTTATTTTAACTCCATACTTTTTGTGTGTTCAATACGCACCATTCAAAGGCACTCATCAATTTTCAACCCTTTCTGACTTTATTTGATATTTTTAATGCATTTAATGATTTATTTTGAGCTAAATGACCCTGAATTTGAAAAGCAGTACAAATGAACTCTGAAAAGGTTGTAACTTGGCTTGACATCATAATTTCACCCACATAGCAACTTCTCGAGAGTTGAGAGGGTTAAGGCAAAAACTCGATGCACTTCGTGTACAAACTGTTACAAAGATATACCATGCTAGCTAGGAAGTGCATGCATGTCCTTCACATAAATATATAGAAAGTGATGACGGTGAAGCCGGTCACATCCCAGTGTGGGATCTCGCGGTGTAAGACTTTTTCTGCGTGTTTTTCCCTTTCTTATGATTGCGCCGTAACCATGGATAATCTTCATCACTTAACAGGATGCTTGGGTCAGTCTTCACTCTGAAGGGAGGGATTTCATGAAACTTTTCATAATCTTCGGACATGTCTGTCTTGTCCTCCACTCCCACAATGTTTCTTTTCCCTGAAAGAACTATGTGGCGCTTTGGCTCATCGTATGATGTATTCGCTTCCTTATCTTTTTTCTCCTCGGTTTGCTAGACATGTCCTTCACATAGAAAACCTGAGCCACATAATTGGCTAGGATGAATGAGTCGTCTGTGTATCCAAGATTGTTGAGATCCACTGTTGTCATTCCGTACTCCGGGTCTACCTGTACCCCGCCTCTAGTATATTTGACCCATTTGCACCGAAACAAAGGGACCTTAAGATCAGGTCCATAGTCAAGTTCCCATATCTCCTCTATGTAACCATAATATGTGTCTTCAAAGTTGGTTGCATCATAGCGGACACCACTGTTTTGGTTGGTGCTCTTCTTATCTTGGGTGATCGTGTAAAATGTATTCCCATTTATCTCATACCCTTTGATAGTCGTTACAGTCGAACTTGGTGTCTTGGCCAACCAGTACAGTTCATCTAGAACATCGTTGTCATTGATGAGCTTTGTTTGCAACCAACTGGCAAAAGTCTCCATGTGTTTACGTTCAATCCAGGGGTCAGACTGCTCCGGGTTCTTGGATCGTACAATATCCTTGTGTTCCTCCATACATGGAGTCACCAAGGTGGAATTTTGTAGAACCGTGTAGTGTGCTTGAGTGAAAGAATGCCCGTCCATATTTATTGCTTCTTTCTTTCCTAATGTGCCTTATCGACCCAGTCTCCCCTCATGCCGCGATTCAGGAAGACCAGTCGGCTTAATGTCAGGAAAAAAGTCAACACAAAACTCAATAACCTCCTCTGTTCCATATCCCTTAATGATGCTTCCTTCTGGCCTAGCATGGTTATGAACATATTTCTGTAAGACTCCCATGAACCTCTCGAAGGGGAACATATTGTGTAGAAATACAGGACCCAGAATGTTAATCTCTTCGACTAGGTGCACTCGAACGTGCGTCATAATATTGAAGAAGGATGGAGGGAACACCAACTCAAAACTGACAAGACATTGGACCAGGTCATTCTGTAACCTTGGTAGGATTTCTGGATCGATTACCTTCTGAGAAATTGCATTGAGGAATGCGCATAGCTTCACAATGGCTAATCGAACATTTTCTGGTAGAAGCCCCCTAAGTGCAACCGGAAGTAATTGCGTCATAATCACGTGGCAGTCATGAGACTTTAGATTTTGAAATTTTTTCTCTGCCATATTTATTATTCCCTTTATATTCGACGAGAAGCCAGACGGGACCTTGATACTGAGCAGGCATTCAAAAAAGATTTCCTTCTCTTCTTTCGTAAGAGCGTAGCTGGCAGGACCTTGATACGGCTTTGGAGGCATGCCGTCTTTTTCATTAATTCTTTGCTTGTCCTCCCGTGCCTCCGGTGTATCTTTTGTCTTTCCATACACGCCCAAGAAGCCTAGCAGGTTCACACAAAGATTCTTCGTCACATGCATCACGTCGATTGCATTGCGTACCTCTAGGGCTTTCCAATATTCAAGTTCCCAAAATATAGATTTCTTCTTCCACATGGGTGCGTGTCCGTTGGCGTCATTCGGAACAGATTGTCCGCCAGGACCCTTTCCAAAGATTACATGTAAATCCTTGACCATATCAAATATATATTCACCAGTACGGAGGCCAGGCTTCTTCCGGTTATCTGGCTCACCTTTGAAATGGTTGCCCGCCTTTCTTAAGATATGCTTGATCAGTAGAAATCGACGATGTCCCAGGTACACATTCTTCTTACATTTATCCAAATACATACTTTCAATATCATCTAAACAGTGCGTGAATGCATTGTATCCCTTGTTTGTATGTCCAGAAAGATTACTAAGAGCAGGCCAATCATTGATGGTTACAAACAGCAATGCTCGTAGGTCAATTTCCTTCTGTGTGTGCGCATCCCACACACGCACACCTGGTTTTTTCCACAACTGTAGAAGTTCATCAACTAGTGGCCTTAGGTAGACATCAATGTCGTTGCCGGGTTGCTTAGGGCCTTGAATGAGCACTGGCATCATAATGAACTTCTGCTTCATGCACAACCAAGGAGGAAGGTTGTAGATACATAGAGTCACGAGCCAGGTGTTGTGACTGGAGCTCTACTCGCCAAAAGGATTCATGCCGTCTGTACTAAGACCAAACCATAAGTTTGTTGCGTCAGCTGCAAAGTCCTCGAACTCCCTCTTGATTTTTCTCCACTGCGACCCATCAGCGGGTGCTCTCAACATCCCGTCTTTCTTACGTTCTTATTTGTGCCATCGCAACAACTTGGCATGCTCTTTGTTTTGGAACAAACGTTTCAACCGAGGTATTATAGGAGCATACCACATCACCTCGGTAGGAACCCTCTTCCTGTGGCGTTCGCCCTCCACATCACCAGGGTCATCGCGGGGGATCTTATAGCGCAGTGCACCGCATACCGGGCATGCATCCAAATTCTCGTACTCCTCACCGCGGTAGAGGATGCAGTCATTAGGGCATGCATGTATCTTCTACACCTCTAATCCTAGAGGGCAGACAACCTTCTTTGCTTCGTACGTACTTTCAGGCAATTCGTTATCCTTTGGAAGCATCTTCTTTATCATTATCAGCAATTCTTGAAATCCCTTGTCAGTTACACCATTCTTCGCCTTCCATTGCAGCAATTCCAGCGTGGTCCCCAGCTTTTTCTGGTCATCTTCACAATTTGGATACAATAATTTCTTGTGATCCTCTAACATGCGTTTCAACTTCAACCTCTCCTTATCATTTTCACAGTTTCTCTTTGCATTAGCAATGACCTGACCCAAATCATCAGCGGGCTCATCTGATGCCTCTTCTTCAGCTTCCCCCATTGATGCCTCTTCTTCAGCTTCCCCCATTGTTGTATCAGCGAAAGGATAGTTGTCATCATCCTCTTCTTCTTCATTGTCTTCCATTATAACCCCTCTTTCTCCGTGCTTGGTCCAACAGCTATAGCCGGACATGAAACCGGACTTCAGTAGGTGGTAGTGAAGGGTTTTTGAGTTAGAGTAATTCCTATCATTCTTACAGTCACGACATGGACAACACATGAAACCATTCTGCTTATTTGTCTCAGCCACACGAATAAAATCATGCAGGCCATTAAGAAACCCTGGACTTAGTCGGTCATCGTACATCCATTGCCGGCTCATGTTCACTACACAACATCGAAGTGACCAAATTAATACAACTTCATCATCACATTACAACCGAAAGTAGAGCTAGCAGTGACCAAATGTTATTACTACAAATAATGGATACTTATAGTTCATACATATACATCTCATAAAACAACACCAACTATCTAAAACATGTGAATACAACAACAAATGCGATCATAATCGCAACTAAAGTAACAATTGAGCCCACAGCATAATGATACCAAGCCTCTTTATCAATGGCATATTTTCTAATCTTTCAAAGCTTCAAGCGCATTCCAACCATCTTGTTCTTGTGATCATCGACGATATCGGCAACATGCAACTCCAATCCCATCTTCTCATCTTCAGTTCTTTTCAATTTTTCTTTCAAATGATCAATTTGTTTTTCAGCTTGTGTTAATTTCTCGAGCAGAATTGCATAGTCGGTTGGAATTTCTGGTTCAACTACTTCCTATAGATAAAAATATCTACGTCAATTTGGTGGCATAATTAATTGTTATGGACATTATATGATGTGTGAAATAGTTATAAAAGATAATTAACGACATACCACATCTGAATCATAGACTGGACGAGGGCCGACGTGGGCGGATACCATAACCATTACACTATAGAATAACTAACAATAATACAAGTAAGTAAATCGTATACGCAGCTATCTAAATCATACAAGTAATTTTTTTAAAAGATTTTAAGAAGAACAAGAGGCTCACCAAGGTAGCCGGTGCCGCGACGAGATGGTGCGGACGATGGACGGTGGTTAGGACGGCCGGGGATGGGAAGGCACACCAAATAAACCACACCTACACATATGCAACCTAACAAGTTAATTTGAGCTCCAATTGGATATAAATCAAATAAACTCCCACAAATCACATATCACATATCTCTGAGCATACCACAAGCTAATCTAGTAAGAGATGAAGGAGCAAAGTTGCTAACCTTTATGAACACTTGGATAGATGGGGTGCCTTTAAATCTTGACAAATCCTTGGGAAAATGGAGGATGAGCTTTGAGCAAGAAGAAGAACAGGGGAGAAAACAAATCTCTTTCGATCGGCTGCGAACGGATGTATATGTAGGAAGTCTTTAGTACCGGCTGGTGTCACCAGCCGGTACTAAAGGTTTCCCTTTAGTACCGGCTGGTGACACCAGCCGGTACTAAAGGTTTCCCTTTAGTACCGGCTGGTGACACCAGCCGGTACTAAAGGTGCAAGTGGGGCCCATGTCTGACCAAAACCCTGCCACGCCCCCTTTAGTACCGGCTCGTGAGATGAACTGGTACTAAAGGTCCCTCACGAGCCGGTACTAAACGTCACCCTGCTCCTAGCCGTTGTAGCCGACACGAACCGGGACTAATACCATCTTTAGTACCGGTTCGTGACCAGACCAGGACTAAAGCTCGGGACGAAACGTCTGTTTTCTACTAGTGACAACGAAGACCGTAAGAAAGACGGGAAGTTGAGAGTGCCCACTGACGGGTCATAGTGGAGAAAAATTGAGAGAAAGTGGAAGGACTTTGCAAAGGATGCCAGGAACGTATGGTTTGGTTTAAGTGCAGATGTCATTAATATTTTTGGGGAGCAGAACAGCAATCATAGGACATGGCCTATGACTTTATGTATCTATAACCTTCCTCCTTGGTTGTGCATGAAGCGGAAGTTCATTATGATGCCAGTGCTCATACAAGGCCCCAAGCAACCCGACAACGACATTGATGTGTACCTACGGCCATTGGTTGAAGAACTTTTACAGTTGTGGAATGGAAAAGGTGTACCTGCGTGGGATGCGAAAGATCAGGAGGAATTTGACCTACATGCATTGCTCTTTGTAACCATCAATGATTGGCCTGCTCTCAGTAACCTTTCAGGACAAACAAACAAGGGATACCACGCATGCACGCACTGTTTAGATGATACCGACAGTATATATTTGGATAAATGTAAGAAGAATGTGTATCTGGGGCATCGTCGATTTCTTCAGAGCAGGCATCCCGTAAGAAAGGAAGGCAAGCTTTTCAAAGCTGAGGCAGATCACCGAAACAAGCCTCGCCACCGTACGGGTGATGAAATACTTGATATGGTCAAGGATTTAAAAGTAACCTTTGGCAAGGGTCCTGGTGCACAATCTGTTCCGAATGACGCTGACAAATGCGCACCCATGTGGAAGAAGAAATCTATATTTTGGGACCTACCGTATTGGAAAGACCTCGAGGTTCGCTCTGCAATTGATATGATGCACATGACGAAGAATCTTTGCGTGAACCTACTAGGCTTCTTGGGCGTGTATGGGAAGACAAAAGATACGCCGGAGGCATGGGAAGACCAGCAACGTATGCACAGAAAAGACAGCATGGATCCAAAGCAGTTTCAGGGTCATGCCAGCTATGCTCTTACCAAAGAAGAGAAGGAAATCTTCTTTGAATGCCTGCTCAGTATGAAGGTCCCGTATGGCTTCTCGTCGAATATAAAGGGAATAATAAATATGGCAGAGAAAAGTTCCAGAACCTAAAGTCTCATGACTACCACGTGATTATGACGCAACTACTTCCGGTTACATTGAGGGGGCTTCTACCGGAAAACGTTCGATTAGCCATTGTGAAGCTATGTGCATTCCTGAATGCAATCTCTCAGAAGGTAATCGATCCATAAATCCTACCAAGGTTAGAGAAAGATTTCGTGCAATGTCTTGTCAGTTTCGAGTTGGTGTTCCCACCATCCTTCTTCAATATCATGACGCATGTCCTAGTTCATCTAGTCGAGGAGATTGCCATTCTAGGTCTTGTATTTCTATACAATATGTTCCCCTTTTAGAGGTTCATGGGAGACTTACAGAAATATGCTCATAATCGTGCTAGGCCGGAAGGAAGCATCTCCAAGGGCCATGAAATAGAGGAGGTCATTGAATTTTGTGTTGACTTTATTCCTGACATTAAGCCGATAGATGTTCCTAAATCGCGGCATGAGAGCAGACTGGGTGGAAAAGGCACGCTAGGAAAGAATTCACTAATTTGCCAGGACGGGCATTCTTTGGCGCAAAAACACTACACAGTTCTACAAAGTTCCGCCTTGGTGGCTCCATATATCGAGCAACACAAGAATATTCTATGCTCCAAACACCCGGAGAAGTCTGACGACTGGATTACATATGAACAAACGGTGAATTTCACCGGTTGGCTACAAACACGTCTCATGCATGACGACACTGTTGAAGATGACCTGTACTTGCTGTCCAAGTTACCATCTTCGACTATATTGACTTTCAAAGGGTACGAGATAAATGGGAATACATTTTACACAATCGCCCAAGATAAAAAAGAGCGCCAACCAAAATAGTGGTGTCCGCTTTGATGCACCAAACAACAATGGGCCAAAGGACACATACTATGGTTACATAGAGGAGATATGGGAACTTGAATATGGACTTCATTTGAAGGTCCCTTTGTTTAGGTGCAAATGGGTCAATCTGACAGGAGGCGGGGTAATGGAAGACCCGCGGTACGGAATGACAACAGTGGATCTCAACAATCTTGGGTACGCATACGAACCATTCATCCTAGCCAATGATGTGGCGCAGGTTTTCTATGTGAAGGACATGTCTACCAAGCCGAGAAAAGGAAAAGATAAGGAAGCAAATACATCATGCGATGAGCCAAAGTGCCACATAGTTCTTTCAGGGAAAAGAAACATCATGGGAGTGGAGGACAAGACATACATGCCAAAAGATTATGAAAAGTTTCATGAAATTGCTCCCTTCACAGTGAATGTTGACCCGAGCATCAAGTTAAATGATAAAGATTGTCCATGGTTAAGACGCAAAGGGACACGCGCGAAGAAAAAGTTTTACACCCATAGATCCCATTCTCAGATGTGACCGGCTTCTCTAGTTAGTTTCCGGACTTATATATCTACAAAGTCCCACTTCGGACAAACCGAAGGGAATCTTTGTAATAGTAGTGTACTTATGTGTTTTGTGTGTTCAATATGCACCATTCAAAGGGAGGCCATCAATTTTCAACCCTTTCCGACTTCATTTGCTATTTTTCAGACATTTAATGATTTTTTTAGCTAAAAGACCCTGAAATTGATAAGCACTTCAAATGAACTCTCAAAAAGTTGAAACTTGGCATGGTATCATAGTTTCATCCACATAGCATGTGCTAAAAAGTTTAGAGGGTTACAGCAAAAACTGGATGCACTTCATGTACAAAATGGACAATCTCTTTTAAAGTATCAGGGTTTCAGACGAAAACTCGCCTGTTACAAAGGCATTTCATCTTTTCAACTTATTTCAACTCCATACTTTTTGTGCGTTCAGTATGCACCATTCGAAGGGAGGCCATCAACTTTCAACCCTTTCCGACTTCATTTGCTATGTTTCATGCATTTACTAATTTTTTTTGTTTAGGTAAATGACCCTAAAATTGATAAGCACTACAAATGAACTCCGAAAAGGTTGAAAGTTGTCATGGTATCATCATTTCACCCACATAGCATGTGCTAAAAAGTTGAGAGGCTTACGGCAAAAACTGGATGCACTTCGTGTACAAAATGGACAATCTCTTTCGAAGTATGAGGGTTTCAAACGAAAACTCGCCTGTTACAAAGGCATTTCATTTTTATTAACTTATTTCAACTCCTGACTTTTTGTGCATTCAGTATGCACCATTCACAGGGAGGCCATCAATTTTCAACCCTTTCTGACTTCATTTGCTATTTTTCATGCATTTACTGATTTTTTTTTTGAGGTAAATGACCCTGAAATTGATAAGCACTACAAATGAAGTGTGAAAAGGTTCAAAGTTGGCATGGTATCGTCATTTCACTCACATAGCATGTGCTAAAAAGTTGAGAGGATTACGGCAAAAACTGGATGGACTTCGTGTACAAAATGGACAATCTCTTTCGAAGTATTAGGGTTTTAAACAAAAACTCGCCTGTTACAAAGGCATTTCATTTTTTAACTTATTTCAACTCCAGGCTTTTTGTGCATTCAGTATGCACATTTGATGGGAGGCCATGAATTTTCAACCATTTCCGACTTCATTTGCGATTTGTCATGCACTTATTGATTTTTTTGAGCTAAATGATCCTAAAATTGATAAGCACTTCAAATGAACTCTAAAAAGGTTGAAATTTGGCATGGTACTTCAATTCACCCAAATAGCATGTGCTAAAAAGTTGAGAGGGTTACGGCAAAAACTGGATACACTTCGTGTACGAAATAGACAATCTCTTTCGAAGTATCAGGGTTTCACACGAAAACTCGCCAGTTACATAGGCATTTCTTTTTTTAACTTATTTCAACTCCAGATTTTTTGCGCATTCAGTATGCACCATTTGAAGGGAGGATATCAATTTTCAACGCTTTCTGACTTCATTTGCTATTTTTCATGAATTTACTAAATTTTTTTAGCTAAATGACCCTGAAATTTATAAGCAATTCAAATGAAATCTGAAAAGGTTGAAAGTTGGCATGGTATCATCATTTCACCCACATAGCATGTTCTGAAAAGCTGAGAGGGTTACGGCAAAAACTGTATGCAGTTCGTGTACAAAATGGACAATCTCTTTCGAAGTATTAGGGTTTCAGACGAAAACTCGCCTGTTACAAAGACGTTTCATTTTTTAATTTATTTTAACTCCAGACTTTTTGTGCGTTCAATATGCACCATTCGAAGGGAGGCCATCAATTTTCAACCCTTTCCGACTTCATTTGCTATGTTTCATGCATTTACTGATTGTTTTTAGCTAAATGATCCTGAAATTGATAAGCACTTCAAATGAACTCTGAAAAGCTTGAAATTTGGCATGGTATCATTATTTCACCCACATAGCATGTGCTAAAAAGTAGAGAGGGTTACGGCAAAAACTGGGTGCACTTCGTGTACAAAATGGACAATCTATTTCGAAGTATCAGGCTTTCAGACGAAAACTCGCCTGTTACAAAGGCATTTCATTTTTTAACTTATTTCAACTCCATCTTTATGTGCATTCAGTATGCACCATTCGAAGGGAGGCCATCAATTTTCAACCCTTTCCGACTTCATTTTGCTATCTTTCATGGATTTACTGATTTTTTTGACCTAAATGACCCTTAAATTGATAAGCACTTCAAATGAACTCTGAAAAGGTTGAAAGTTCGCATGGTATCATCATTTCACCCACATAGCATGTGCTAAAAAGTTGCAGGGTTATGGCAAAACTGGCTGACCTTCGTATACAAAATGTACAATCTCTTTCAAAGTTTTAGGGTTTAGACCAAAACTCGCTTGTTACAAAGATATTTCATTTTTTTAACTTATTTCAACTCCAGACTTTTTGTGCGTTCAGTATGCACCATTCAAAGGGAGGCCATCAATTTTCAACCCTTTCCGACTTCATTTACTATTTTTCCTGCATTTACTCTTTTTTTTTGAGCTAATTGACCCTGAAATTGATAAGCACTTCAAATGAACGCTGAAAAGGTTGAAAGTTGGAATGGTATCATCATTTCACCCACATAGTATGCGCTAAAAAGTTGAGAGGGTTATTAGGAAAACTGGATGCACTTCGTGTACAAAATGAACAATCTCTTTCAAAGTATGAGGGTTTCAGACGAAAACTCGCCCGTTACAAAATACATTTCATTTTTTTAACTTATTTCAACTCCAGACTTTTTGTGCGTTCAGTATGCACCATTCGAAGGGAGGCCAACAATTTTCAACCCTTTCCGACTTCATTTGCTATTTTTCATGCATTTACTGATATTTTTAGGTAAATGACACAGAAATTGATAATCACTACAAATGAACTCTGAAAAGGTTGAAACTTGGCATGGTATCGTCATTTCACCCACATAGCATGTGCTAAAAAGTTGAGAGGGTTACCGCAAAAACTGGATACACTTCGTGTACAAAATGGACAATCTCTTTCGAAGTATTAGGGTTTCAAACGAAAACTCGCCTGTTACAAAGGCATTTCATTTTTTTAACTTATTTCAACTCCAGACTTTTTGTGCATTCAGTATGCACCATTCGAAGAGAGGCCATCAATTTTCAACCCTTTCCGACTTCATTTTGCTATCTTTGATTCATTTACTTATTTTTTTGAGCTAAATGACCCTTAAATTGATAAGCACTTCAAATGAACTCTGAATAGGTTGAAAGTTCGCATGGTATCATCATTTCACCCACATAGCATGTGCTAAAAAGTTGACAGGGTTATGGCAAAAACTGGTTGAACTTCGTATACAAAATGTACAATCTCTTTCGAAGTTTTAGGGTTTCACAAGAAAACTCGCTTGTTACAAGGACATTTCATTTTTTTAACTTATTTCAACTCCAGACTTTTTGTGCGTTCAGTATGCACCATTCAAAGGGAGGCCATCAATTTTCAACCCTTTCTGACTTCATTTGCTATCTTTCATGCATTTACTGATTTTTTTGAGGTAAAATACCCTGAAATTGATAAGCACTACAAATGAACAGTGAAAAGGTTCAAAGTTGGCATGGTCTCGTCATTTCACTCACATAGCACGTGCTAAAAAGTTGAGAGGGTTACGGCAAAAACTAGATGGACTTCGTGTACAAAATGGACAATCTCTTTCGAAGTATTAGGGTTTCAAACGAGAACTCGCCTGTTACAAAGGCATTTCATTTTTTTAACTTATCTCAACTCCAGACTTTTTGTGCATTCAGTATGCACCATTTGATGGGAGGCCATGAATTTTCAACCATTTCCTACTTCATTTGCTATTTGTCATGCACTTATTGATTTTTTTGAGCTAAATGATCCTGAAATTGATAAGAACTTCAAAAGAACTCTAAAAAGGTTGAAATTTGGCATGGTACTTCATTTCACCCACATAGCATGTGCTAAAAATTTAAGAGGGTTACGGCAAAAACTGGAAGCACTTCGTGTACAAAATAGATAATCTCTTTCGAAGTATTAGGGTTTCACACAAAAATTCGCCAGTTACAAAGGCATTTCTTTTTTTAACTTATTTCAACTCCAGATTTTTTGTGCGTTCAGTATGCACCATTTGATGGGAGGCCATCAATTTTCAACCCTTTCCGACTTCATTTGCTATTTTTCATGCATTTACTAATTTTTTTGGGCCAAATGACCCTGAAATTTATAAGCATATCAAATGAACCCTGAAAAGGTTGAAAGTTGGCATGGTATCATCATTTAACCCACATAGCATGTGCTAAAAAGTTGAGAGTGTTACGGCAAAAACTGTATGCACTTTGTGTACAAAATGGACAATCTCTTTCGAAGTATTATGGTCAGACGAAAACTCGCCTGTTACAAAGACGTTTCATTTTTTAATTTATTTCATCTCTAGACTTTTTGTGCGTTCAGTATGCACCATTCGAAGGGAGCCATCAATTTTCAACCCTTTCCGACTTCATTTACTATGTTTCATGCATTTACTGATTTTTTTTTGAGGTAAATGACCCTGAAATTGATAATCACTACAAATGAACTCTGAAAAGGTTAAAAGTTGGCATGATATCATCATTTCACCCACATAGCATGTGCAAAAAAGTTGAGAGGGTTACGGCAAAAACTGGATGCACTTCGGGTACAGAATGGACAATCTCTTTCGAAGTATCGCGGTTTCAAACGAAAACTCGCCTGTTACAAAGGCATTTCATTTTTTTAATTTATTTCAACTCTAGACTTTTTGTGTGTTGAGTATGCACCATTCGAAGGGATACCATTAATTTTCAATGCTTTTGGACTTCATTAGCTATTTTTAATGCAATTACTCATTTTTTTGAGCTAAATGACCCTGAAATTGATAAGCACTTCAAATGAACTCTGAATAGGTTGAAAGTTGGCATGGTATCATCATTTCACCCACATAGCATCTGCCAAAAAGTTGAGAGGGTTATGGCAAAAACTAGATGCACTGCGTGTACAAAGTGTACAATCTCTTTCGAAGTATCACGGTTTCAAACAAAAACTCGCCAGTTACAAAGGCATTTCATTTTTTAACTTATTGCAACTCTAGACTTTTTGTGCGTTCAGTATGCACCATTCGAAGGGAGGCCATCAATTTTCATCCCTTTCCGACTTCATTTGCTATTTTTGATGCATTTACTGATTTTTTTTGAGCTAATTGACCCTGAAATTGATAAGCACTTCAAATGAACGCTGAAAAGGATGAAATTTGGAATGGTATCATCATTTCACCCACATAGTATGCGCTAAAAAGTTCAGAGGGTTATTAGGAAAACTGGATGCACTTCGTGTACAAAATGGACAATCTCCTTCAAAGTATGAGGGTTTCAGACGAAAACTCGCCTGTTACAAAGACATTTCATTTTTTAACTTATTTCAACTCCAGACTTTTTGTGCGTTCAGTATGCACCATTCGAAGGGAGGTCATAAATTTTCAACCCCTTCCGACTTCATTTGCTATTTTTCATGCATTTACTGATATTTTTAGGTAAATGACCGAGAAATTGATAATCACTACAAATGAACTGTGAAAAGGTTGAAAGTTGGCATGGTATCGTCAGTTCACCCATATAGCATGTGCTAAAAAGTTGAGAGGGTTACGGCAAAAACTAGAAGCACATCGTGTACAAAATGGACAATCTCTTTCGAAGTATTGGGGTTTCAAACGAAAACTCGCCTGTTACAAAGGCATTTCATTTTTTTAACTTATTTCAACTCCAGACTTTTCGTGCATTCAGTATGCACCATTTGATGGGAGACCATGAATTTTCAACCATTTCCGACTTCATTTGCTATTTGTTTTGCACTTATTGATTTTTTTGACCTAAATGATCTTGAAATTGATAAGCACTTCAAATGAACTCTAAAAAGGTTGAAATTTTGCGTGGTACTTTATTTCTCCCACATATCATGTGCTAAAAAGTTGAGAGCATTACGGCAAAAACTGGATGCACTTCATGTACAAAATGTACAATCACTTTCGAAGTATCAGGGTTTCACACGAAAACTCGCTTGTTACAAGGACATTTCATTTTTTTAACTTATTTGAACTCCAGATTTTTTGTGCGTTCAGTATGCACCATTTGATGATAGGCCATCAATTTTCAACCCTTTCCGACTTCATTTGCTATTTTTCATGCATTTACTGGGTTTTTTTAGCTAAATGACCCTAAAATTTATAAGTACTTCGAATGAACTCTCAAAAGGTTGAAAGTTGGCATGGTATCATCATTTCACCCACATACATGTGCTTAAAAGTTGAGAGGGTTACGGCAAAAACTGTATGTACTTCGTGTACAAAATGGACAATCTCATTCGAAGTATTAGGGTTTCACACGAAAACTCGCATGTTAAAAAGACTTTTCATTTTTTAATTTATTTCAACTCTAGACTTTTTGTGCATTTAGTATGCATCATTCGAAGGGAGGCCATCAATTTTCAACCCTTTCCGACTTCATTTGCTATGTTTCATGCATTTACTGATTTTTTTAGGTAAATCACCCTGAAATTGATAATCACTACAAATGAACTCTGAAAAGGTTGTCATGACTTTTCAGTATGCACCATTTGATGGGAGGTCATGACTTTTCAACCATTTCCGACTTCATTTGCTATTTGTCATGCACTTTTTGATTTTTTTTGAGCTAAATGATCCTGAAATTGATAAGCACTTCAAAAGAACTCTAAAAAGGTTGAAATTTGGCATGGTACTTCATTTCACCCACGTAGCATGTGCTAAAAAGTTGAGAGGGTTACGGCAAAAACTGGAAGCACTTCGTGTACAAAATGGACAATCTCTTTCGAAGTATTAGGGTTTCAGACGAAAACTCGCCTGTTACAAAGACGTTTCATTTTTAGTTTATTTCAACTCTAGACTTTTTGTGCGTTCAGTATGCACCATTCGAAAGGAGGCCATGAATTTTCATCCCTTTCCGACTTCATTTGCTATGTTTCATGCATTTACTGATTTGTTTTGAGGTAAATGACCCTCAAATCGATAATCACTACAAATGAACTCTGAAAAGGTTGAAAGTTGGCATGATATCATCATTTCACCCACATAGCATGTGCAAAAAAGTTGAGAGGGTTACGGCAAAAACTGGATGCACTTCGGGTACAAAATGGACAATCTCTTTCGAAGTATCACGGTTTCAAACGAAAACTCGCCTGTTACAAAGTCATTTCATTTTTTTAATTTATTTCAACTCTAGACTTTTTGTGCGTTGAGTATGCACCATTCCAAGGGAGACCATTAATTTTCAACGCTTTTCGACTTCATTTGCTATTTTTAATGCAATTGTTGATTTTTTTTTGAGCTAAATGACCCTGAAATTGATAAGCACTTCAAATGAACTTTGAAACTGATGAAAGTTGGCATGGTATCATCATTTCACCCACATAGCATCTGCTAAAAAGTTGAGAGGGTTATGGCAAAAACTAGATGTACTGCGTGTACAAAGTGGACAATATCTTTCGAAGTATCATGGTTTCAAACAAAAACTCGTCAGTTACAAAGGCATTTCATTTTTTTAACTTATTTCAACTCTAGACTTTTCGTGCGTTCAGTATGCACCATTCGAAGGGAGGCCATCAATTTTCAACCCTTTCCGACTTCATTTGCTATTTTTCACGCATTTACTGATTTTTTTGAGCTAATTGACCCTGAAATTGATAAGCTCTTCAAATGAACGCTGAAAAGGTTTAAAGTTGGAATGGTATCATCATTTCACCCACATAGTATGCGCTAAAAAGTCAAGAGGGTTATTAGGAAAATTGGATGCACTTCGTGTACAAAATGGACAATCTCTTTCAAAGTATGAGGGTTTTAGACGAAAACTCGCCTGTTACAAAGACGTTTCATTTTTCTAATTTATTTCAACTCCAAACTTTTTGTGCGTTCAGTATGCACCATTCGAAGGGATGCCATCAATTTTCAACCCTTTCCGACTTCATTTGCTATTTTTCATGCACTTAATGATATTTTTAGGTAAATGACCCAAAAATTTATAAGCACTTCAAATAAACTCTGAAAAGGTTGAAAGTTGGCATGGTATCGTCATTTCACCCACATAGCATGTGCTAAAAACTTGAGAGGGTTACGGCAAAAACTGGATGCACTTTGTGTACAAAATGGACAATCTCTTTCGAAGTATTAGGGTTTCAATCGAAAACTCGCCTATTACAAAGGCATTTCATTTCAACTCCAGACTTTTTGTGCGTTCAGTATGCACCATTCAAAGGGAGACCATTAATTTTCAACGCTTTTGTACTTCATTTGCTATTTTTAATGCAATTACTGATTTTTTTTTTGAGCTAAATGACCCTGAAATTGATAAGCACTTCAAATGAACTTTGAAAAGGATGAAAGTTGGCATGGTATCATCATTTCACCCACATAGCATCTACTAAAAAGTTGAGAGGGTTATGGCAAAAACTAGATGCACTTTGTGCACAAAGTGGACAATCTCTTTCGAAGTATCATGGTTTCAAACAAAAAGTCGCCAGTTACAAAGCCATTTCGATTTTTTAACTTATTTTAACTCTAGACTTTTTGTGCATTCAGTATGCACCATCCGAAGGGAGGCCATCAATTTTCAACCCTTTCCGACTTCATTTGCTATTTTTCATGCGTTTACTAATTTTTTTTTGAGCTAACTGACCCTGAAATTGATAAGCACTTCAAATGAACGCTGAAAAGGTTGAAAGTTGGAATGATATCATCATTTCACCCACATAGCATGTGCTAAAAAGTTGAGTGGGTTACGGCAAAAACTGGATGCACTTCGTGTACAAAATGGACAATCTCTTTCGAAGTATCACGGTTTCAAACGAAAACTCGCCTGTTACAAAGGCATTTCATTTTTTTAATTTATTTCAACTCTAGACTTTTTGTGCGTTGAGTATGCACCATTCGAAGGGAGACCATTCATTTTTAACGCTTTCCGACTTCATTTGCTATTTTTAATGCAATTACTGGAAAAAAAATTAGCTAAATGACCCTGAAATTGATAAGCACTTCAAATGAACTTTGAAAAGGATGAAAGTTGGCATGGTATCATCATTTCACCGACATAGCATCTGCTAAAAAGTTGAGAGGGTTATGGCAAAAACTAGATGCACTGCGTGTACAAAAGTGGACAATCTCTTTCGAAGTATCATGGTTTCAAACAAAAACTCGCCAGTTAGAAAGTCATTTCATTTTTTAACTTATTTCAACTCTAGACTTTTTGTGCATTCAGTATGCACCATTCGAAGGGAGGCCATCAATTTTCAACCCTTTCCGACTTTATTTGCTATTTTTCATGCATCTACTGATTTTTTTTTGAGCTAATTGACCCTGAATTGATAAGCACTTCAAATGAACGCTGAAAAGGTTGAAAGTTGGAATGGTATCATCATTTCACCCACATAGCATGCGCTAAAAAGTTCAGAGGGTTATTAGGAAAACTGGATGCACTTCGTGTACAAAATCGACAATCTCTTTAAAAGTATGAGTGTTTCAGACGAAAACTCGCCTGTTACAAAGAAATTTCATTTTTTTAACTTATTTCAACTCTAGACTTTTTGTGCGTTCAGTATGCACCATTGGAAGGGAGGTCATAAATTTTCAACCCTTTCCGACTTCATTTGCTATTTTTCATGAATTTACTGATATTTTTAGGTAAATGACCCAGAAATTGATAATCACTACAAATGAACTCTGAAAAGGTTGAAAATTGGATGCACTTCGTGTACAAAATGGACAATCTCTTTCGAAGTATCATGGTTTCAAACGAAAACTCGCCTGTTACAAAGGCATTTCATTTTTTTAATTTCTTTCAACTCTAAACTTTTTGTGCATTGAGTATGCACCATTCGTAGGGAGACCATTAATTTTCAACGCTTTTCGACTTCATTTGCTATTTGTAATGAAATTACTGATTTTTTTTAGCTAAATGACCCTGAAATTGACAAGCACTTCAAATGAACTTTGAAAAGGATGAAAGTTAGCATGGTATCATCATTTCACCCACATAGCATGTGCTAAAAAGTTGAGAGGGTTATGGCAAAAACTAGATGCACTTCATGTACAAAATGGACAATCTCTTTCGAAGTATCATGGTTTCAAACAAAAACTCGCCTGTTACAAAGGCATTTCATTTTTTTAACTTATTTTAACTCTAGACTTTTTGTGCGTTCAGTATGCATCATTCAAAGGGAAGCCTTCAATTTTCAACCCTTTCCGACTTCATTTGCTTTTTTTCATGCATTTACTGATTTTTTGAGCTAATTGACCCTGAAATTGATAAGCACTTCAAATGAACGCTGAAAAGGTTGAAAGTTGGAATGGTATCATCATTTCACCCACATAGTATGCGCTAAAAAGTTGAGAGGGTTATTAGGAAAACTAGAAGCACTTCATGTACAAAATGGACAATCTCTTTCAAAGTATGAGGGTTTCAGACGAAAACTCGCCTGTTACAAAGACATTTCATTTTTTTTAACTTATTTCAACTCCAGACTTTTTGTGCATTCAGTATGCACCATTCGAAGGGAGGCCATCAATTTTCAACCCTTTCCGACTTCATTTGCTGTTTTTCATGCATTTACTGATATTTTTAGGTAAATGACCCAGAAATTGATAAGCACTACAAATGAACTCTGAAAAAGTTGAAAGTTGGCATGGTATCATCATTTCACCCACATAGCATGTGCTAAAAGGTTGAGAGGGTTAGGCAAAAACTAGATGCACTTCGTGTACAAAATGGACAATCTCTTTCGATGTATTAGGGTTTCAAACGAAAACTCGCCTGTTACAAAGACATTTCATTTTTTTAACTTATTTCCACTCGCCACTTTTTGTGTGTTCAATATGCACCATTCGAAGGGAGGCCATCAATTTGCAACCCTTTCTGACTTCATTTGCTATTTTTCATGCATTTACTAATATTTTTAGGTAACTGACCCAGAAATTGATAAGCACTACAAATGAACTCTGAAAAGGTTGAATGTTGGCATGGTATCGTCATTTCACCCACATAGCATGTGCTAAAAAGTTGATAGGGTTACGGCAAAAACTGGATGCACTTCGTGTACAAAATGGACAATCTCTTTCGAAGTATTAGGGTTTCAAACGAAAACTCGCCTGTTACAAAGGCATTTCATTTTTTAACTTATTTCAACTCCAGACTTTCTGCGCGCTCAGTCTGCACCATTCGATGGGAGGCCATCAATTTTCAACCATTTCCAACTTCATTTGCTATTTTTCATGCATTTACTGACTTTTTTTGAGCTAAATGACCCTGAAATTGATAAGCACTTCAAATAAACTCTGAAAAGGTTGAAAGTTGCCATGGTATCTTAATTTGACCCACATAGCATGTTCTAAAATGTTGAGAGGGTTATGGCAAAAATTGGATGCACTTCGTGTACAAATGGACAATCTCTTTCAAAGTATGAGGGTTTGAGACGAAAACTCGCCTATTACAAAGGCATTTCATTTTTTAACTTATTTCAACTCCAGACTTTTTGTGCGTTCAGTATGCACCATTCAAAGCCAGACCATCAGTTTTCAATCCTTTCTGACTTTCATTTGCTATTTTTCATGCATTTACTGATTTGTTTTGAGCTAAATGACCATGAAATTGATAAGCACTTCAAATGAACTTTGAAAAGGATGAAAGTTGGCATGTTATCATCATTTCACCCACATAGCATGTGCTAAAAAGTTGAGAGGGTTATGGCAAAAAACTAGATGCACTTCGTGTACAAAGTGGACAAACTCTTTCGAAGTATCATGGTTTCAAACAAAAACTCGCCAAATACAATGGTATTTCATTTTTTTAACTTATTTTAACTCTGGACTTTTTGTGCGTTCAATATGCACCATTCGAAGGGAGGCCATCAATTTTCAACCCTTTCCGACTTCATTTGCTATTTTTCATGCATTTACTGATTTTTTTTGAGCTAATTGACCTTGAAATTATAAGCACATCACATGAATGCTCAAAAGGTTGAAAGTTGGAATGGTATCATCATTTTACCCACATAGTATGCGCTAAAAAGTTGAGAGGGTTATTAGGAAAACTAGATGCACTTCGTGTACAAAATGGACAATCTCTTTCAAAGTATGAGGGTTTCAGACGAAAACTCGCGTGTTACAAAGACATTTCATTTTTTAACTTATTTCAACTCCTGACTTTTTGTGCGTTCAGTATGCACCATTCGAAGGGAGGCCATCAATTTTCAACCCTTTCCGACTTCATTTGCTATTTTTCATGCATTTACTGATATTTTTAGGTAAATTACCCAAAAATTGATAAGCACTACAAATGAACTCTAAAAAGGTTCAAAGTTGGCATGGTATCGTCATTTCACTCACATAGCATGTGCTAAAAAGTTGAGAGGGTTACGGCAAAAACTGGATGGACTTCGTGTACAAAATGGACAATCTCTTTCGAAGTATTAGGGTTTCAAATGAAAACTCGCCTGTTACAAAGGCATTTCATTTTTTTAACTTATTTCAACTCCAGACTTTTTGTGCATTTAGTATGCACCATTTGATGGGAGGTCATGAATTTTCAACCATTTCCGACCTCATTTGTTATTTGTCATGCACTTATTGATTTTTTTTTGAGCTAAATGATCCTGAAATTGATAAGCACTTCAAAAAACTCTAAAAATGTTGAAATTTGGCATGGTACTTCATTTCACCCACATAGCATGTGCTAAAAAGTTGAGAGGGTTACAGCAAAAACTGGAAGCACTTCATGTACAAAATGGACAATCTCTTTCGAAGTATTAGGGTTTCAGACGAAAACTCGCCTGTTACAAAGACGTTTCATTTTTGGTTTATTTCAACTCCAGAATTTTTGTGCGTTCAGTATGCACCATTCGAAAGGAGGCCACGAATTTTCATCCCTTTCCGACTTCATTTGCTATGTTTCATGCATTTACTGATTTGTTTTGAGGTAAATGACCCTGAAATTGATAATCACTACAAATGAACTCTGAAAAGGTTGAAAGTTGGCGTGATATCATCATTTCACCCACATAGCATGTGCAACAAAGTTGATAGGGTTACGGGAAAAACTGGATGCACTTCGGGTACAAAATGGACAATCTCTTTCGAAGTATCACGGTTTCAAACGAAAACTCGCCTGTTACAAAGTCATTTCATTTCTTGAATTTATTTCAACTCTAGACTTTTTGTGCGTTGAGTATGCACCATTCGAAGGGAGACCATTAATTTTCAACGCTTTTCGACTTCATTTGATATTTTTAATACAATTGTTGAATTTTTTTTGAGCTAAATGACCCTGAAATTGATAAGCACTTCAAATGAACTTTGAAAAGGATGAAAGTTGGCATGGTATCATCATTTCACCCACATAGCATCTGCTAAAAAGTTGAGAGGTTTTGGCAAAAACTAGATGTACTGCGTGTACAAAGTGGACAATCTCTTTCGAAGTATCATGGTTTCAAACAAAAACTCGTCACTAACAAAGGCATTTCATTTTTTTAACTTATTTCAACTCTAGACTTTTCGTGCGTTCAGTATGCACCATTCGAAGGGAGGCCATCAATTTTCAACCCTTTCCGACTTCATTTGCTATTTTTCATGCATTTACTAATTTTTTTGAGCTAATTGACCCTGAAATTGATAAGCTCTTCAAATGAACGCTGAAAAGGTTTCAAGTTGAAATGGTATCATCATTTCACCCACATAGTATGCGCTAAAAAGTTGAGAGGGTTATTAGGAAAATTGGATGCACTTCGTGTACAAAATGGAGAATCTCTTTCAAAGTATGAGGGTTTTAGACAAAAACTCGCCTGTTACAAAGACGTTTCATTTTTCTAATTTATTTCAACTCCAGACTTTTTGTGCGTTCAGTATGCACCATTCGAAGGGATGCCATCAATTTTCAACCCTTTCCGACTTCATTTGCTATTTTTCATGCATTTACTGATATTTTTAGGTAAATGACCCAGAAACTTATAAGCACTTCAAATAAACTCTGAAAAGGTTGAAATTGGCATGGTATCGTCATTTCACCCACATAGCATGTGCTAAAAACTTGAGAGGGTTACGGCAAAAACTGGATGCACTTCGTGTACAAAATGGACAATCTCTTTCGAATTATTTGGGTTTCAATCGAAAACTAGCCTATTACAAAGGCATTTCATTTCAACTCCAGAATTTTTGTGCGTTCAGTATGCACCATTCAAAGGGAGACCATTAATTTTCAACGCTTTTGGACTTCATTTGCTATTTTTAATGCAATTACTGATTTGTTTTGAGCTAAATGACCCTGAAATTGATAAGCACTTCAAATGAACTTTGAAAAGGATGAAAGTTGGCATGGTATCATCATTTCACCCACATAGCATCTGCTAAAAAGTTGAGAGGGTTATGGCAAAAACTAGATGCACTTCGTGCACAAAGTGGAAAATCTCTTTCGAAGTATCATGGTTTCAAACAAAAAGTCGTCAGTTACAAAGCCATTTCGATTTTTTAACTTATTTTAACTCTAGACTTTTTGTGCGTTCAGTATGCACCATCCGAAGGGAGGCCATCAATTTTCAACCCTTTCCGACTTCATTTGCTATTTTTCATGCATTTACTAATTTTTTTGAGCTAACTGACCCTAAAATAGATAAGCACTTCAAATGAACGCTAAAAAGGTTGAAAGTTGGAATGATCTCATCATTTCACCCACATAGCATGTGCTAAATAGTTGAGAGGGTTACGGCAAAAACTGGAAGCACTTCGTGTACAAAATGGACAATCTCTTTCGAAGTATTAGGGTTTCAGACGAAAACTCGCCTGTTACAAAGATGTTTCTTTTTTAGTTTATTTCAACTCCAGACTTTTTGTGCGTTTGGTATGCACCATTAGAAACGAGGCCATGAATTTTCATCCCTTTCCGACTTCATTTGCTATGTTTCATGCATTTACTGATTTGTTTTGAGGTAAATGACCCTGAAATTGATAATCACTACAAATGAGCTCTCAAAAGGTTGAAACTTGGCATGATATCATCATTTCACCCACATAGCATGTGCAAAAAAGTTGAGAGGGTTACGACAAAAACTGGATGCACTTCGGGTACAAAATGGACAATCTCTTTTGAAGTATCACGGTTTCAAACGAAAACTCGCTTGTTACAAAGGCATTTCATTTTTTTTAATTTATTTCAACTCTAGACTTTTTGTGCGTTGAGTATGCACCATTCGAAGGGAGACCATTAATTTTCAACGCTTTTCGACTTCATTTGCTATTTAAAATGCAATTATTGATTTTTTTTTAGCTAAATGACCCTGAAATTGATAAGCACTTCATATGAACTGTGAAAAGGATGAAAGTTGGCATGGTATCATCATTTCACCCACATAGCATCTGCTAAAAAGTTGAGAGGCTTATGGCAAAAACTAGATGTACTGCGTGTACAAAGTGGACAATCTCTTTCGAAGTATCATGGTTTCAAACAAAAACTCGCCAGTTACAAAGGCATTTCTTTTTTTAACTTATTTCAACTCCAGATTTTTTGTGCATTCAGTATGCACCATTTGATGGGAGGCCTTCAATTTTCAACCCTTTCCGACTTCATTTGCTATTTTTAATGCATTTACTGATTTTTTTTCCAGCTAAATGACCCTGAAATTTATAAGCACTTCAAATGAACTTGGAAAAGGTTAAAAGTTGGCATGGTATCATCATTTCACCCACATAGCATGTGCTAAAAAGTTGAGAGGGTTACGGCAAAAACTGTATCCACTTCGTGTACAAAATAGACAATCTCTTTCGAAGTATTAGGGTTTCAAACGAAAACTCGCTTGTTACAAAGATGTTTCATTTTTTAATTTATTTCAATTCCAGACTTTTTGTGCATTCAGTAAGCATCATTCGAAGGGAGGCCATCAATTTTCAACCCTTTCCGACTTCATTTGCTATGTTTCATGCATTTACTGATTTTTTTTTAGGTAAATGACCCTGAAATTGATAATCACTACAAATGAACTGCGAAAAGGTTGAAAGTTGGCATGATATCATCATTTCACCCACATAGCATGTGCAAAAAAGTTGAGAGGGTTACGGCAAAAACTGGATGCACTTCGGGTACAAAGTGGACAATCTCTTTCGAAGTATCACGGTCTCAAAAGTAAACTCGCCTGTTACACAGTCATTTCATTTTTTTTTAATTTATTTCAACTCTAGACTTTTTGTGCGTTGAATATGCACCATTCGAAGGGAGACCATTAATTTTCAACGCTTTTCGACTTCATTTGCTATTTTTAATGCAATTGTTGATTTTTTTGAGCTAAATGACCCTGAAATTGATAAGCACTTCAAATGAACTTTGAAACTGATGAAAGTTGGCATGGTATCATCATTTCACCCACATAGCATCTGCTAAAAAGTTGAGAGGGTTATGGCAAAAACTAGATGTACTGCGTGTACAAAGTGGACAATCTCTTTCGAAGTATCATGTTTCAAACAAAAACTCGTCAGTTACAAAGGCATTTCATTTTTTTAACTTATTTCAACTCTAGACTTTTCGTGCGTTCAGTATGCACCATTCGAAGGGAGGCCATCAATTTTCAACCCTTTCCGACTTCATTTGCTATTTTTCATGCATTTACTAATTTTTTTGAGCTAATTGACCCTGAAATTGATAAGCTCTTCAAATGAACGCTGAAAAGGTTCAAAGTTGGCATGGTATCATCATTTCACCCACATAGTATGCGCTAAAAAGTCGAGAGGGTTATTAGGAAAACTGGATGCACTTCGTGTACAAAATGGACAATCTCTTTCAAAGTATGAGGGTTTTAGACGAAAACTCGCCTGTTACAAAGACGTTTCATTTTTCTAATTTATTTCAACTCCAGACGTTTTGTGCGTTCAGTATGCACCATTCGAAGTGATGCCATCAATTTTCAACCTTTCCGACTTCATTTGATATTTTTCATGCGTTTTCTGATATTTTTAGGTAAATGACCCAGAAATTTATAAGCACTTCAAATAAACTCTGAAAAGGTTGAAAGTTGGCATGGTATCGTCATTTCACCCACATAGCATGTGCTAAAAAGTTGAGAGGGTTACGGCGAAAACTGGATGCACTTCGGGTACAAAATGGACAATCTCTTTCGAAGTATCACGGTTTCAAACGAAAACTCGCCTGTTACAAAGGCATTTCATTTTTTTAATTTATTTCAACTCTATACTTTTTGTGCGTTGAGTATGCACCATTCGAAGGGAGACCATTAATTTTCAACGCTTTTCGACTTCATTTGCTATTTTTAATGCAATTATTGATTTTTATTTAGCTAAATGACCCTGAAATTGATAAGCACTTCAAATGAACTTTGAAAAGGATGAAAGTGGGCATGGTATCATCATTTCACCCACATAGCATCTGCTAAAAAGTTGAGAGGGTTATGTCAAAAACTAGATGTACTGCGTGTACAAAGTGGACAATCTCTTTCGAAGTATCATGTTTCAAACAAAAACTCGTCAGTTACAAAGGCATTTCATTTTTTTTAACTTATTTCAACTCTAGACTTTTCGTGCGTTCAGTATGCACCATTCGAAGGGAGGCCATCAATTTTCAACCCTTTCCGACTTCATTTGCTATTTTTCATGCATTTACTAATTTTTTTGAGCTAATTGACCCTAAAATTGATAAGCTCTTCAAATGAACGCTGAAAAGGTTCAAAGTTGGCATGGTATCATCATTTCACCCACATAGTATGCGCTAAAAAGTCGAGAGGGTTATTAGGAAAACTGGATGCACTTCGTGTACAAAATGGACAATCTCTTTCAAAGTATGAGGGTTTTAGACGAAAACTCGCCTGTTACAAAGACGTTTCATTTTTCTAATTTATTTCAACTCCAGACGTTTTGTGCGTTCAGTATGCACCATTCGAAGTGATGCCATCAATTTTCAACCTTTCCGACTTCATTTGATATTTTTCATGCGTTTTCTGATATTTTTAGGTAAATGACCCAGAAATTTATAAGCACTTCAAATAAACTCTGAAAAGGTTGAAAGTTGGCATGGTATCGTCATTTCACCCACATAGCATGTGCTAAAAAGTTGAGAGGGTTACGGCGAAAACTGGATGCACTTCGGGTACAAAATGGACAATCTCTTTCGAAGTATCACGGTTTCAAACGAAAACTCGCCTGTTACAAAGGCATTTCATTTTTTTAATTTATTTCAACTCTATACTTTTTGTGCGTTGAGTATGCACCATTCGAAGGGAGACCATTAATTTTCAACGCTTTTCGACTTCATTTGCTATTTTTAATGCAATTATTGATTTTTATTTAGCTAAATGACCCTGAAATTGATAAGCACTTCAAATGAACTTTGAAAAGGATGAAAGTGGGCATGGTATCATCATTTCACCCACATAGCATCTGCTAAAAAGTTGAGAGGGTTATGGCAAAAACTAGATGTACTGCGTGTACAAAGTGGACAATCTCTTTCGAAGTATCATGGTTTCAAACAAAAACTCGCCAGTTACAAAGGCATTTCTTTTTTTAACTTATTTCAACTCCAGATTTTTTGTGCGTTCAGTATGCACCATTTGATGGGAGGCCTTCAATTTTCAACCCTTTCCGACTTCATTTGCTATTTTTAATGCATTTACTGATTTTTTTTGAGCTAAATGACCCTGAAATTTATAAGCACTTCAAATGAACTTTGAAAAGGTTAAAAGTTGGCATGGTATCATCATTTCACCCACATAGCGTGTGCTAAAAAGTTGACAGGGTTACGGCAAAAACTGTATGCACTTCGTGTATAAAATAGACAATCTCTTTCGAAGTATTAGGGTTTCAGACGAAAACTCGCTTGTTACAAAGACGTTTCATTTTTTAATTTATTTCAACTCCAGACCTTTTGTGCATTCAGTATGCATCATTCGTAGGGAGGCCATCAATTTTCAACCCTTTCCGACTTCATTTGCTATGTTTCATGCATTTACTGATTTTTTTTTTTTGAGGTAAATGACCCTGAAATTGATAATCACTACAAATGAACTGTGAAAAGGTTGAAAGTTGGCATGATATCATCATTTCACCCACATAGCATGTGCAAAAAAGTTGAGAGGGGTACGGCAAAAACTGGATGCACTTCGTGTACAAAATGGACAATCTCTTTCGAAGTATCACGGTTGCAAACGAAAACTCGCCTGTTACACAGGCATTTCATTTTTTAATTTATTTCAACTCTAGACTTTTTGTGCGTTGATTATGCACCATTCGAAGGGAGACCATTAATTTTCAACGCTTTTCGACTTCATTTGCTATTTAAAATGCAATTATTGATTTTTTTTTAGCTAAATGACCCTGAAATTGATAAGCACTTCATATGAACTGTGAAAAGGATGAAAGTTGGCATGGTATCATCATTTCACCCACATAGCATCTGCTAAAAAGTTGAGAGGCTTATGGCAAAAACTAGATGTACTGCGTGTACAAAGTGGACAATCTCTTTCGAAGTATCATGGTTTCAAACAAAAACTCGCCAGTTACAAAGGCATTTCTTTTTTTAACTTATTTCAACTCCAGATTTTTTGTGCATTCAGTATGCACCATTTGATGGGAGGCCTTCAATTTTCAACCCTTTCCGACTTCATTTGCTATTTTTAATGCATTTACTGATTTTTTTTTCCAGCTAAATGACCCTGAAATTTATAAGCACTTCAAATGAACTTGGAAAAGGTTAAAAGTTGGCATGGTATCATCATTTCACCCACATAGCATGTGCTAAAAAGTTGAGAGGGTTACGGCAAAAACTGTATCCACTTCGTGTACAAAATAGACAATCTCTTTCGAAGTATTAGGGTTTCAAACGAAAACTCGCTTGTTACAAAGACGTTTCATTTTTTAATTTATTTCAATTCCAGACTTTTTGTGCATTCAGTAAGCATCATTCGAAGGGAGGCCATCAATTTTCAACCCTTTCCGACTTCATTTGCTATGTTTCATGCATTTACTGATTTTTTTTTAGGTAAATGACCCTGAAATTGATAATCACTACAAATGAACTGCGAAAAGGTTGAAAGTTGGCATGATATCATCATTTCACCCACATAGCATGTGCAAAAAAGTTGAGAGGGTTACGGCAAAAACTGGATGCACTTCGGGTACAAAGTGGACAATCTCTTTCGAAGTATCACGGTCTCAAAAGTAAACTCGCCTGTTACACAGTCATTTCATTTTTTTTTAATTTATTTCAACTCTAGACTTTTTGTGCGTTGAATATGCACCATTCGAAGGGAGACCATTAATTTTCAACGCTTTTCGACTTCATTTGCTATTTTTAATGCAATTGTTGATTTTTTTGAGCTAAATGACCCTGAAATTGATAAGCACTTCAAATGAACTTTGAAACTGATGAAAGTTGGCATGGTATCATCATTTCACCCACATAGCATCTGCTAAAAAGTTGAGAGGGTTATGGCAAAAACTAGATGTACTGCGTGTACAAAGTGGACAATCTCTTTCGAAGTATCATGTTTCAAACAAAAACTCGTCAGTTACAAAGGCATTTCATTTTTTTTAACTTATTTCAACTCTAGACTTTTCGTGCGTTCAGTATGCACCATTCGAAGGGAGGCCATCAATTTTCAACCCTTTCCGACTTCATTTGCTATTTTTCATGCATTTACTAATTTTTTTGAGCTAATTGACCCTGAAATTGATAAGCTCTTCAAATGAACGCTGAAAAGGTTCAAAGTTGGCATGGTATCATCATTTCACCCACATAGTATGCGCTAAAAAGTCGAGAGGGTTATTAGGAAAACTGGATGCACTTCGTGTACAAAATGGACAATCTCTTTGAAAGTATGAGGGTTTTAGACGAAAACTCGCCTGTTACAAAGACGTTTCATTTTTCTAATTTATTTCAACTCCAGACGTTTTGTGCGTTCAGTATGCACCATTCGAAGTGATGCCATCAATTTTCAACCTTTCCGACTTCATTTGATATTTTTCATGCGTTTTCTGATATTTTTAGGTAAATGACCCAGAAATTTATAAGCACTTCAAATAAACTCTGAAAAGGTTGAAAGTTGGCATGGTATCGTCATTTCACCCACATAGCATGTGCTAAAAAGTTGAGAGGGTTACGGCGAAAACTGGATGCACTTCGGGTACAAAATGGACAATCTCTTTCGAAGTATCACGGTTTCAAACGAAAACTCGCCTGTTACAAAGGCATTTCATTTTTTTAATTTATTTCAACTCTATACTTTTTGTGCGTTGAGTATGCACCATTCGAAGGGAGACCATTAATTTTCAACGCTTTTCGACTTCATTTGCTATTTTTAATGCAATTATTGATTTTTATTTAGCTAAATGACCCTGAAATTGATAAGCACTTCAAATGAACTTTGAAAAGGATGAAAGTGGGCATGGTATCATCATTTCACCCACATAGCATCTGCTAAAAAGTTGAGAGGGTTATGTCAAAAACTAGATGTACTGCGTGTACAAAGTGGACAATCTCTTTCGAAGTATCATGTTTCAAACAAAAACTCGTCAGTTACAAAGGCATTTCATTTTTTTTAACTTATTTCAACTCTAGACTTTTCGTGCGTTCAGTATGCACCATTCGAAGGGAGGCCATCAATTTTCAACCCTTTCCGACTTCATTTGCTATTTTTCATGCATTTACTAATTTTTTTGAGCTAATTGACCCTAAAATTGATAAGCTCTTCAAATGAACGCTGAAAAGGTTCAAAGTTGGCATGGTATCATCATTTCACCCACATAGTATGCGCTAAAAAGTCGAGAGGGTTATTAGGAAAACTGGATGCACTTCGTGTACAAAATGGACAATCTCTTTCAAAGTATGAGGGTTTTAGACGAAAACTCGCCTGTTACAAAGACGTTTCATTTTTCTAATTTATTTCAACTCCAGACGTTTTGTGCGTTCAGTATGCACCATTCGAAGTGATGCCATCAATTTTCAACCTTTCCGACTTCATTTGATATTTTTCATGCGTTTTCTGATATTTTTAGGTAAATGACCCAGAAATTTATAAGCACTTCAAATAAACTCTGAAAAGGTTGAAAGTTGGCATGGTATCGTCATTTCACCCACATAGCATGTGCTAAAAAGTTGAGAGGGTTACGGCGAAAACTGGATGCACTTCGGGTACAAAATGGACAATCTCTTTCGAAGTATCACGGTTTCAAACGAAAACTCGCCTGTTACAAAGGCATTTCATTTTTTTAATTTATTTCAACTCTATACTTTTTGTGCGTTGAGTATGCACCATTCGAAGGGAGACCATTAATTTTCAACGCTTTTCGACTTCATTTGCTATTTTTAATGCAATTATTGATTTTTATTTAGCTAAATGACCCTGAAATTGATAAGCACTTCAAATGAACTTTGAAAAGGATGAAAGTGGGCATGGTATCATCATTTCACCCACATAGCATCTGCTAAAAAGTTGAGAGGGTTATGGCAAAAACTAGATGTACTGCGTGTACAAAGTGGACAATCTCTTTCGAAGTATCATGGTTTCAAACAAAAACTCGCCAGTTACAAAGGCATTTCTTTTTTTAACTTATTTCAACTCCAGATTTTTTGTGCGTTCAGTATGCACCATTTGATGGGAGGCCTTCAATTTTCAACCCTTTCCGACTTCATTTGCTATTTTTAATGCATTTACTGATTTTTTTTGAGCTAAATGACCCTGAAATTTATAAGCACTTCAAATGAACTTTGAAAAGGTTAAAAGTTGGCATGGTATCATCATTTCACCCACATAGCGTGTGCTAAAAAGTTGACAGGGTTACGGCAAAAACTGTATGCACTTCGTGTATAAAATAGACAATCTCTTTCGAAGTATTAGGGTTTCAGACGAAAACTCGCTTGTTACAAAGACGTTTCATTTTTTAATTTATTTCAACTCCAGACCTTTTGTGCATTCAGTATGCATCATTCGTAGGGAGGCCATCAATTTTCAACCCTTTCCGACTTCATTTGCTATGTTTCATGCATTTACTGATTTTTTTTTTTTGAGGTAAATGACCCTGAAATTGATAATCACTACAAATGAACTGTGAAAAGGTTGAAAGTTGGCATGATATCATCATTTCACCCACATAGCATGTGCAAAAAAGTTGAGAGGGGTACGGCAAAAACTGGATGCACTTCGTGTACAAAATGGACAATCTCTTTCGAAGTATCACGGTTGCAAACGAAAACTCGCCTGTTACACAGGCATTTCATTTTTTAATTTATTTCAACTCTAGACTTTTTGTGCGTTGATTATGCACCATTCGAAGGGAGACCATTAATTTTCAACGCTTTTCGACTTCATTTGCTATTTAAAATGCAATTACTGATTTTTTTTTAGCTAAATGACCCTGAAATTGATAAGCACTTCATATGAACTGTGAAAAGGATGAAAGTTGGCATGGTATCATCATTTCACCCACATAGCATCTGCTAAAAAGTTGAGAGGCTTATGGCAAAAACTAGATGTACTGCGTGTACAAAGTGGACAATCTCTTTCGAAGTATCATGGTTTCAAACAAAAACTCGCCAGTTACAAAGGCATTTCTTTTTTTAACTTATTTCAACTCCAGATTTTTTGTGCATTCAGTATGCACCATTTGATGGGAGGCCTTCAATTTTCAACCCTTTCCGACTTCATTTGCTATTTTTAATGCATTTACTGATTTTTTTTCCAGCTAAATGACCCTGAAATTTATAAGCACTTCAAATGAACTTGGAAAAGGTTAAAAGTTGGCATGGTATCATCATTTCACCCACATAGCATGTGCTAAAAAGTTGAGAGGGTTACGGCAAAAACTGTATCCACTTCGTGTACAAAATAGACAATCTCTTTCGAAGTATTAGGGTTTCAAACGAAAACTCGCTTGTTACAAAGACGTTTCATTTTTTAATTTATTTCAATTCCAGACTTTTTGTGCATTCAGTAAGCATCATTCGAAGGGAGGCCATCAATTTTCAACCCTTTCCGACTTCATTTGCTATGTTTCATGCATTTACTGATTTTTTTTTAGGTAAATGACCCTGAAATTGATAATCACTACAAATGAACTGCGAAAAGGTTGAAAGTTGGCATGATATCATCATTTCACCCACATAGCATGTGCAAAAAAGTTGAGAGGGTTACGGCAAAAACTGGATGCACTTCGGGTACAAAGTGGACAATCTCTTTCGAAGTATCACGGTCTCAAAAGTAAACTCGCCTGTTACACAGTCATTTCATTTTTTTTTAATTTATTTCAACTCTAGACTTTTTGTGCGTTGAATATGCACCATTCGAAGGGAGACCATTAATTTTCAACGCTTTTCGACTTCATTTGCTATTTTTAATGCAATTGTTGATTTTTTTGAGCTAAATGACCCTGAAATTGATAAGCACTTCAAATGAACTTTGAAACTGATGAAAGTTGGCATGGTATCATCATTTCACCCACATAGCATCTGCTAAAAAGTTGAGAGGGTTATGGCAAAAACTAGATGTACTGCGTGTACAAAGTGGACAATCTCTTTCGAAGTATCATGTTTCAAACAAAAACTCGTCAGTTACAAAGGCATTTCATTTTTTTTAACTTATTTCAACTCTAGACTTTTCGTGCGTTCAGTATGCACCATTCGAAGGGAGGCCATCAATTTTCAACCCTTTCCGACTTCATTTGCTATTTTTCATGCATTTACTAATTTTTTTGAGCTAATTGACCCTGAAATTGATAAGCTCTTCAAATGAACGCTGAAAAGGTTCAAAGTTGGCATGGTATCATCATTTCACCCACATAGTATGCGCTAAAAAGTCGAGAGGGTTATTAGGAAAACTGGATGCACTTCGTGTACAAAATGGACAATCTCTTTGAAAGTATGAGGGTTTTAGACGAAAACTCGCCTGTTACAAAGACGTTTCATTTTTCTAATTTATTTCAACTCCAGACGTTTTGTGCGTTCAGTATGCACCATTCGAAGTGATGCCATCAATTTTCAACCTTTCCGACTTCATTTGATATTTTTCATGCGTTTTCTGATATTTTTAGGTAAATGACCCAGAAATTTATAAGCACTTCAAATAAACTCTGAAAAGGTTGAAAGTTGGCATGGTATCGTCATTTCACCCACATAGCATGTGCTAAAAAGTTGAGAGGGTTACGGCGAAAACTGGATGCACTTCGGGTACAAAATGGACAATCTCTTTCGAAGTATCACGGTTTCAAACGAAAACTCGCCTGTTACAAAGGCATTTCATTTTTTTAATTTATTTCAACTCTATACTTTTTGTGCGTTGAGTATGCACCATTCGAAGGGAGACCATTAATTTTCAACGCTTTTCGACTTCATTTGCTATTTTTAATGCAATTATTGATTTTTATTTAGCTAAATGACCCTGAAATTGATAAGCACTTCAAATGAACTTTGAAAAGGATGAAAGTGGGCATGGTATCATCATTTCACCCACATAGCATCTGCTAAAAAGTTGAGAGGGTTATGTCAAAAACTAGATGTACTGCGTGTACAAAGTGGACAATCTCTTTCGAAGTATCATGTTTCAAACAAAAACTCGTCAGTTACAAAGGCATTTCATTTTTTTTAACTTATTTCAACTCTAGACTTTTCGTGCGTTCAGTATGCACCATTCGAAGGGAGGCCATCAATTTTCAACCCTTTCCGACTTCATTTGCTATTTTTCATGCATTTACTAATTTTTTTGAGCTAATTGACCCTAAAATTGATAAGCTCTTCAAATGAACGCTGAAAAGGTTCAAAGTTGGCATGGTATCATCATTTCACCCACATAGTATGCGCTAAAAAGTCGAGAGGGTTATTAGGAAAACTGGATGCACTTCGTGTACAAAATGGACAATCTCTTTCAAAGTATGAGGGTTTTAGACGAAAACTCGCCTGTTACAAAGACGTTTCATTTTTCTAATTTATTTCAACTCCAGACGTTTTGTGCGTTCAGTATGCACCATTCGAAGTGATGCCATCAATTTTCAACCTTTCCGACTTCATTTGATATTTTTCATGCGTTTTCTGATATTTTTAGGTAAATGACCCAGAAATTTATAAGCACTTCAAATAAACTCTGAAAAGGTTGAAAGTTGGCATGGTATCGTCATTTCACCCACATAGCATGTGCTAAAAAGTTGAGAGGGTTACGGCGAAAACTGGATGCACTTCGGGTACAAAATGGACAATCTCTTTCGAAGTATCACGGTTTCAAACGAAAACTCGCCTGTTACAAAGGCATTTCATTTTTTTAATTTATTTCAACTCTATACTTTTTGTGCGTTGAGTATGCACCATTCGAAGGGAGACCATTAATTTTCAACGCTTTTCGACTTCATTTGCTATTTTTAATGCAATTATTGATTTTTATTTAGCTAAATGACCCTGAAATTGATAAGCACTTCAAATGAACTTTGAAAAGGATGAAAGTGGGCATGGTATCATCATTTCACCCACATAGCATCTGCTAAAAAGTTGAGAGGGTTATGGCAAAAACTAGATGTACTGCGTGTACAAAGTGGACAATCTCTTTCGAAGTATCATGGTTTCAAACAAAAACTCGCCAGTTACAAAGGCATTTCTTTTTTTAACTTATTTCAACTCCAGATTTTTTGTGCGTTCAGTATGCACCATTTGATGGGAGGCCTTCAATTTTCAACCCTTTCCGACTTCATTTGCTATTTTTAATGCATTTACTGATTTTTTTTGAGCTAAATGACCCTGAAATTTATAAGCACTTCAAATGAACTTTGAAAAGGTTAAAAGTTGGCATGGTATCATCATTTCACCCACATAGCGTGTGCTAAAAAGTTGACAGGGTTACGGCAAAAACTGTATGCACTTCGTGTATAAAATAGACAATCTCTTTCGAAGTATTAGGGTTTCAGACGAAAACTCGCTTGTTACAAAGACGTTTCATTTTTTAATTTATTTCAACTCCAGACCTTTTGTGCATTCAGTATGCATCATTCGTAGGGAGGCCATCAATTTTCAACCCTTTCCGACTTCATTTGCTATGTTTCATGCATTTACTGATTTTTTTTTTTGAGGTAAATGACCCTGAAATTGATAATCACTACAAATGAACTGTGAAAAGGTTGAAAGTTGGCATGATATCATCATTTCACCCACATAGCATGTGCAAAAAAGTTGAGAGGGGTACGGCAAAAACTGGATGCACTTCGTGTACAAAATGGACAATCTCTTTCGAAGTATCACGGTTGCAAACGAAAACTCGCCTGTTACACAGGCATTTCATTTTTTAATTTATTTCAACTCTAGACTTTTTGTGCGTTGATTATGCACCATTCGAAGGGAGACCATTAATTTTCAACGCTTTTCGACTTCATTTGCTATTTTTAATGCAATTACTGATTTTTTTTAGCTAAATGACCCTGAAATTGATAAGCACTTCAAATGAACTTTGAAAAGGATGAAAGTTGGCATGGTATCATCATTTGACCCACATAGCTTGTGCTAAAAAGTTGAGAGGGTTTTGGCAAAAACTAGATGCACTTCATGTACAAAATGCACAATCTCTTTCGAGGTATCATGGTTTCAAACAAAAACTCGCCTGTTACAAAGGCATTTCATCTTTTTTACTTATTTTAAATCTGGACTTTTTGTGCATTCAGTATGCACCATTCGAAGGGAAGTCATCAATTTTCAACCCTTTCCAACTTCATTTGCTATTTTTCATGCATTTACTGATTTTTTTTGAGCTAATTGACCCTGAAATTGATAAGCGCTTCAAATGAACTCTGAAAAGGGTTAAAGTTGGAATGGTATCATCATTTCACCCACATAGCATGTGCTAAAAAGTTGTGAGGGTTACGGCAAAAACTGGATGCACTTCGTGTACAAAATGGACAATCTCCTTCGAAGTATTATGGTTTCAAACGCAAACTCGCCTGTTATAAAGGCATTTCATTTTTTTTAACTTATTTCAACTCCGGACTTTTTGTGCATTCAGTATGCATCATTCAATGGGAGCCATGAATTTTCAACCATTTCCGACTTCGTTTGCTATTTGGCATGCACTTATTGATTTTTTTGAGCTAAATGATCCTGAAATTAATAAGCACTTCAAAAGAACTCTAAAAAGGTTGAAATTTGGCATGGTACTTCATTTCACCCACATAGCATGTGCTAAAAAGTTGAGAGGGTTACAGCAAAAACTGGATGCACTTCGTGTACAAAATGGACAATCTCTTTCGAAGTATCAGGGTTTCAGACGAAAACTCGCTTGTTACAAAGGCATTTCTTTTTTTAACTTATTTCAACTCCAGATTTTTTGTGCATTCAGTATGCACCATTTGATGGGAGGCCATCAATTTTCAACCCTTTCCGACTTCATTTGCTATTTTTAATGCATTTACTGATTTTTTTTAGCTAAATGACCCTGAAATTTATAAGCACTTCAAATGAACTTTGAAAAGGTTGAAAGTTGGCATGGTATCATCATTTCACCCACATAGCATGTGCTAAAAAGTTGAGAGGGTTTCGGCAAAAACTATATGCACATCGTGTACAAAATAGACAATCTCTTTCGAAGTATTAGGGTTTCAGATGAAAACTCGCCTGTTACAAAGACGTTTCATTTTTTAATTTATTTCAACTCTAGACTTTTTGTGCATTCAGTATGCATCATTCGTAGGGAGGCCATCAAGTTTCAACCCTTTCCGACTTCATTTGCTATGTTTCATGCATTTAATGAATTTTTTGCGGTAAATGACCCTGAAATTGATAATCACTACAAATGAACTGTGAAAAGGTTGAAAGTTTGCATGGTATCGTCATTTCACCCACATAGCATGTGCTAAAAAGTTGAGAGGGTTACGACAAAAACTAGATGCACTTCATGTACAAAATGGACAATCTCCTTCGAATTATTAGGGTTTCAAACGCAAACTCGCCTGTTATAAAGGCATTTCATTTTTTTAACTTATTTCAACTCCGTACTTTTTGTGCATTCAGTATGCACCATTTGATGGGAGGCCATGAATTTTCAACCATTTCCGACTTCATTTGCTATTTGTCATGCACTTATTGATTTTTTTGAGCTAAATGATCCTAAAATTGATAAGCACTTCAAATGAACTCTAAAAAGGTTAAATTTGGCATGGTACTTCAATTCACCCACATAGCATGTGCTAGAAAGTTGAGAGGGTTATGGCAAAAACTGGATGCACTTCGTGTACAAAATGGACAATCTCTTTCGAAGTATCATGGTTTCAAACAAAAACTCGCCTGTTACAAAGGCATTTCATTTTTTTAACTTATTTAACTCTAGACTTTTTGTGCATTCAGTATGCACCATTCGAAGGGAAGCCATCAATTTTCAACCCTTTCCGACTTCATTTGTATTTTTCATGCATTTACTGATTTTTTTTAGCTAATTGACCCTGAAATTGATAAGCACTTCAAATGAACGCTGAAAAGGTTGAAAGTTGGAATGGTATCATCATTTCACCCACATAGTATGCGCTAAAAAGTTGAGAGGGTTATTAGGAAAACTAGATGCACTTCGTGTACAAAATGGACAATCTCTTTCAAAGTATGAGGGTTTCAGACGAAAACTCGCCTGTTACAAAGACATTTCATTTTTTTTAACTTATTTCAACTCCAGACTTTTTGTGCATTCAGTATGCACCATTCGAAGGGAGGCCATCAATTTTCAACCCTTTCCGACTTCATTTGCTGTTTTTCATGCATTTACTGATATTTTTAGGTAAATGACCCAGAAATTGATAAGCAATACAAATGAACTCTGAAAAAGTTGAAAGTTGGCATGGTATCATCATTTCACCCACATAGCATGTGCTAAAAGGTTGAGAGGGTTAGGCAAAAACTAGATGCACTTCGTGTACAAAATGGACAATCTCTTTCGATGTATTAGGGTTTCAAACGAAAACTCGCCTGTTACAAAGGCATTTCATTTTTTGTAACTTATTTCAACTCCAGACTTTCTGTAAGTTCAGTCTGCACCATTCGATGGGAGGCCATCAATTTTGAACTATTTCCAACTTCATTTTCTATTTTTCATGCATTTACTGACTTTTTTTGAGCTAAATGACCCTGAAATTGATAAGCACTTCAAATAAACTCTGAAAAGGTTGAAAGTTGGCATGGTATCTTCATTTCACCCACATAGCATGTGCTAAAAAGTTGAGAGGGTTATGGCAAAAACTGGATGCACTTCGTGTACAAATGGACAATCTCTTTCGAAGTATGAGGGTTTGAGACGAAATCTCGCCTGTTACAAAGGCATTTCATTTTTTTAACTTATTTCAACTCCAAACTTTTTGTGCATTCGGTATGCACCATTCAAAGGGAGGCCATCAGTTTTCAATCCTTTCTGACTTTCATTTGCTATTTTTCATGCATTTACTAATTTGTTTTGAGCTAAATGACCCTGAAATTGACAAGCGCTTCAAATGAACTCTCAAAAGGTTGAAAGTTGGCATGGTATCATTATTTCACCCACATAGCATTTGCTAAAAAGTTAAGAGGGTCACGGCAAAAAACTGGATGCACTTCATGTATAAAATGGACAATCTCTTTCGAAGTATTAGGGTTTTTAGACGAAAACTCGCGTGTTGCAAAGACATTTCATTTTTGTTAACTTATTTCAACTCCATACTTTTTGTGCGTTCAGTATGCATCATTCGAAGGGAGGACATCAATTTTCAATCCTTTCCGACTTCATTTGCTATTTTTCATGCATTTACTGATTTTTTTTGAGCTAAATGACCCTAAAATTGATAAGCACTTCAAATGAACTCTGAAAAGGTTGAAAGTTGGCATGGTATCATCATTTCACCCACATAGCATGTGCTAAAAAGTTGAGAGGGTTACGGCAAAAACTATATGCACATCGTGTACAAAATAGATAATCTCTTTCGAAGTATTAGGGTTTCAGATGAAAACTTGCCTGTTACAAAGACGTTTCATTTTTTAAATAACCTAAGAATTACTAAATTGGATATAATGATAAAATACGATAATATGAAACAGTAGAAAAACAATCACTAGAAAATCTATTTTTAAGTAAAGTTATTCACAAACTAGTGATTCATAAATTTCAAAAAAAATCAAATTTAACCTATTCAAATTTGAAAACTACTGCCGCTAACAGAAAGTTTATAATATTATGACCTAACGCAAAAAGATTCACTCATTAACTCTCAATAAAGCACAAAAAACTCAGAAACAAAAGAAAATAAATAAAGCAAAAAACAAAAAAAATGAAAAATAATTAAAAAATAGGCCGCCTACTGGGCCGCCACGGCCTCCATACGACTAGAAACCCAACCTGGGCCAGGATGCAGGCTCGCAAGGCCTAGTAGGCCCAACAAGGCCGCACAGGTAAATAGGCCCACATAGGCCTGCTTAGAGAGGAGCTCGAGGGAGCAGCCGTAGCGAGGCTTATAAACCAGTGCGGCTGCCCCTCGCTTGGCGAGGTGGGACTAAACTTCCACCACAATGTGCCGTGCTAGGAACAGGTCTTGAGTCGCAGGTGGTGGCTCCAACCGCGACTAAAGACCCCCCCTCCCTCCTTTAGTCGCGGTTGGAGCCACCAACCGCGACTAAAGGTGAATTTCATGGTTGGTGGCTCCAACCGCGACTAAAGGGGGGTCTTTAGTCGCGGTTGGAGCCACCAACCGCGACTAAAGGTCCTCCTATATAATCAGGAGTTGAATTTTTTTTCATTTTCCCTCTTCTTCTTCATCTCTTCGACCACTGAACAGATATAGCCGCCGCCGCGCCCGACGCACCACCTGCCCCGACGCCGTCGCCGCCCCTAACGCGCCACCCACGCCGTCGCCGCCCCCGATGCGCTGCCCCCCGTACGTCGCCGCCCCCGATGCGTCCCCCCCTCCTCGAGCTCACGCTCCGTCGTTGTCGCCGCCGACGACGACTCACCTCGCCTCGCCGCTCGTCGCCCCGTTGTGAGCACCTGCCGCCATGGCCGCCCTCCCATCGATCAAGCCCGCACACTCACACACATATGCATGAACACACACACACATTTTCTTTTTTTTTAGTTTTTTATAATTTTAGTTATAGAAATGTTAGATGAATTAGATATATAAATTTTTAGATGAATGTTGTTTTATTTTTTATACTTTTAGTTTTACAAATGTTAAATGAATTTTAGATATATAAATGTTAATTAGATGAATTTTGAATTTTTTTTATATAATGTTTTTTATAATTAGTGTTTAATTAATATATATGTTTAATTAGTATATATGCTTAATTAGATTTTTTTGCTTAATTGTAAGTATATAATGTCCCTAACCTATTAAAATATTGCTTATAAGTATATAATGTTGATTAATTAGATTTTTTATTGAGAATGAAATATTATTAGGGTAGTTATAACCTAGGAATTTTTACATTTTGATCCAATATATGTATAGAAAAAAGTTAATGAATTTTGACATTTGATCCAATGTATTGCAATTAGTATTTGCAAAAGTTTCATATTTTAATGTTGTATTTTTCTATGTCAATGCTCGATATATGGAACGAGTTGACTTTACGTCTATTTCGACTCCTTGTGTGTCTTTCAGTGAGGGAGAGTGCCCACCATATATATATATATATATATATATATATATATATGAGAGAGGAAGAATCCCGACTGTTGTCGTGAGGGTCGCTTCTCCTTCGTTCCAATATGCTAGACATTTTGGTGTAATGCACTCTGGGACAAATGGAAGAGCCACCATCACCGACGGTCGCAATATCAGAAGGAGTGCCCACCATATACGTGAGATGAGAGTTTAGGAAGGAAAGACTCGACAGACCTAAAGTCAACCTGTTGCATATTGAGTAATAGTGATCTGCGTGTTGATCGGTTTTCTCCTAGTTTCCTTCAATCGATTTTAAATGTTTCAACTATGAACATAGGAAATGTCTGACGACGAAAGGGAATTCGCTATGTGCGAATATTGCGAAAACGAGCGCGGCCTGTGTGACAAGCCTTTCCTAGTTAATGGTAGGTGCTTCAGCATCATGCTGGATGAGACCTTCGAAGTGGATACAGTAAGTCACAACGACAATTCTTTTTTCTTAATTAAGCATGACTTCTGCTTCTTTTGCTTCAACTTATAATTTTAATTTTGTACTATTCTACTAGCGTATCCCCTGCCATGCAAGAATTTATGTCTTCGATAAGATTGGTTTCATACTAAAAAAAGTATGGAGGTAAAGAGAGTTCACTTGAGGACCGAGCATGGTTATGTTTGCCGTAAAATTGTACAATGCAGACACCTACTGCTATTTTGAATGCAAAAGTTGGAGAGCACTACGCAAGGCTTATGCATTTGAGCCTAATATGCTTATCATCTTTGATATTCGTCCGGAAGATGAAATTGAAGGTAATATCGACATTTGGGTCGATGTGCAAACGCCTCCAGTTCTACCATTATGTGAGTTTCTCAACCATATTTATTAAGTGATTTATATTGTTTATTTAAAAATAGTTGACAACTTATTTCCATTGATAGCTTATTTTCATTCTTCAAAAAATGTACGGAAGATGGTAGACAGAACCTACTTCTACAATGATGAAGCAGAATTAACTTATAAGGAGAAAGATCATCTTACCGCATTTCTTAATCATCTTGAGAATTACAATAGCTATTATCAAACTCCTCCACATTATGGTCAATACGTGGCACTAGTGCACGTGGTGAACTACGATAACATCCATGAAGATTGCATGGTAAGATTTTCTACTATTACGACATCCGTGCATCTTTTGCATAAATTAAACAGAAAATCCTGAAGGATTGTCTGCCCCATCTGATGTTTCCGAGAGGTCGCGTTATTGTTATAGTAGATTTCTCAAACCGATGAAGACATGACAATCAAAGATTGGAAAAAATGTATGATCAATCATAAATAGCTACTTGGAAGCAACATTGTGCGTAGGCCAAGGATTGGAGACAGGATGATCTTCATTCTCCATAATGGAGAGTCAAGGCCTATATTGTTTTATGATATTGTACCTAAGAGAGGGTAAAATAGGTCCTATGAGAGAGGACTAGGTCCTAGGTACAATGTGTTATTATGTGCTACAATGTGTTAGAGTTGATGATGATGAGGAGGAGGAGTTGTGATTATGACTAGTGACCAACTTGTTATATGATGTCTCATTGACAAAAATGATGATTAAATAGTGTTTGTGGTAATGACTATGATGATTATTAGCTATAGTGTTGTTGGTGATGATATGATGCAAGAGTTTTTATATTAATATGATGATGATGTCGATCATGATTATCATGATGATTTGTTATATCATTGGGGGAAGGAAAGCGGATTAGATTCATGTGGATGGATCAAAAGTGACCAAAAGTTGAATTAGTAGGATCGTCGTCCTACTAATTCAACATTTGATCACTTTTTATTCATTTGGATGAATAAAATCCATGTTTCTTCCTCACAATGATATAATAATTCATCATGAACATAATGATATAACAACCTCTTAATTGGTATTGTATCAAAATTTGTATAACGGCATTTAAACCATAATTAATTCATAAACACCTAAAGAATTAAAAGGAAAAATAAAACAAAACTAAAAAAACTCAATACTTTTAGTCCCGGTTGGTGTTACCAACCGAGACTAAAGGTCCCCCAGCCCACGGTGTCGTCGGATGCCACGTGGAGGGCCTTTGGTGTCAGGCCGTGTTGAACCGGCAGTAAAGGAGGGTAGGCTTTAGTCCTCATCCTTTAGTGCCGGTTCTAGAACCAGCACTAAAGGCCCTTACGAACAGCGACTATAGGCCGGTTCTGCACTAGTGTTTCTACTAGTGAGAACAGATCTAGAGGAAGAGAGAGGGCAGCATGTGGCAATTCTTAGGTGCGGCTTCCCTCCCTATCCTCATCTATATATAGGGGGAAGGGAGGAGGGGTGGCGCCCCTAGATCCAATCTAGGGGGTGGCGGCCAGGGCAGATGGGGCGCCCCCTAGGGAAACCCTAGGGTGACTTGGCCCCCAAGCCAGGTGGAGGGAACCCTAGATGGGCCCCCACCTCTCCTGGTTACGTGGGAAAGGGTGAGGGGGGAGCCCAGCCCCTTAGTGGGCTGGTTTGCCCCTTCCCCTTGGCCCATGAGCCCCCCAACACTTGTCGGGACCCCCCGAGACCCCTTTCAGTACTCCTGGTCACAACCTTGTACTCCCGAAACGCTTCCGGACTCCGATTCCATTCATCCTATATATCGAACTTCACCTCCGGACTATTCCGGAGCTCCTCATCATGTTCAGGATCTCATCCGGGACTCCAAACAACCTTCGGTCACCAACATACATTACTCAACTATATTGAAGCGTCACCGAACCTTAAGTGTGCAGATCCTGCGGGTTCGAGAACTATGTAGACATGACCGAGACACCTCCACAGTCAATAACCAATAGCGGGACCTGGATGCCCACATTGGTTCCTACATGTTCTACGAAGATCTTTATCGGTTGAACCTCTATGTCAAGGATTCAGTTAATCCCGTATGATGTTCCCTTTGTTCTTGGGTATGTTGCTTGCCCGAGATTTGATCGTCGATATCTCTATACCTAGTTCAATCTTGTTACCAGTAAGTCTCTTTACTCGTTTCATAATACAAGATCCCATGGCTAACACTTTACTCGCATTGCTTGCAAGGCTTATTGTGATGTTGTATTACCGAGTGGGCCCTAAGATACCTCTCCGTCACACGGACTAACAAATCCTAGTATTGATCCATGCCAACCCAACACACACCCTCGGATATACCTATAGAGCATCTTTATAGTCACCCAGTTATGTTGCGATGTTTGATACACACAAGGTACTCCTCCGGTGTCAGTGAGTTGCATGATCTCATGGTCATAGGAACAAATACTTGACATGTAGAAAACTATAGCAATAAACTGACATGATCATATGTTACGTTAACAGTTTGGGTCTTGTGTATCACATCATTCTCCTAATGATGTGATCCCGTTATCAAATGACATCTCATGTCCATGGTTAGGAAACCTTGACCATCTTTGATCAACGATCTAGTCTATTAGAGGCATACTAGGGACATGGTGTTGTCTATGTATCCACACATGTATCTGAGTTTCCGATCAATACAATTATAGCATGGATAATAAACGATTATCATGAACAAGGAAATATGATAATAACCAATTTATTATTGCCTCTAGGGCATATTTCCAACAACTATGGTAGTGGAGGATCGAGGCCATGCACCGGCAGAAGCAGTGCAATATGGTGGGGTTATGCTCCTAGGGAACACATGCAACACAATGTGGTGGCGATGTGCTCTCACGAAACGTGGGCGGTGCCATGGTGTCCTCACGGGCCTGCGGCTTGCTAACTTGGAAACCATTTTCGTGATCGATTTACTGGGCTAAAATTTAGAATTATTAGAATCAATAAAAATGTGGACCATTTTATTATTTTCTTGATGGGAATCATGAAATTTCTATAGGTGCGAATGAATTGCATATGACTGAGTTATTGGGCTGCCATTTTTACTATATATAAACATGACAAAGGTAATAGCCTTTTTCACAATGCCCATTGTTAATACCATGCAATCTTTTTTGTAATATATATTAGTTCTGAGCATGTGAGGTGCGTACGAGACTATTCATCCGACATGTTATCATCTTTGGAATGAAGTACAAAGAGTGTTTGACTTGAAAAATTTGTATTTTTCTACCTTTTATCACTTCTCTTCCTATTATATATGCAAACTAGGAGGATTATGTATGGCAACTTAGGTCAACAAGCAACTGAAGGTGGTCGAAGAGGAGTGATACATACTATTTAAAGGTAATCAATGGTATGGATGATTAATTTTTTCATGCATTTCCATGAAATAATAAATATTTTGTTGAGAAACAACAGTTTGAAAGTAACAAGATTTGTATGTAGTTGTCGTTCTTTTACAAAAGCAACAGACCCGAGTCCTACAAAAGAAACAAATTCACTAAAGCCTCCAAAACATTTGGATGCTATTTTTTTAGGTTCTCATATTTAGCTCACGCCTCCAACTTTTATTGAAGGGGAGCTCAAGGTTCCAACTTGATATGTCCTCTCTTTCATTTGGTTTATTGGAGAATAGAATTAATAAACCAGGTGACCTAAAAGCAGTTTTGGGTGTAGGAGATAGAAAGTGAGGGGGACCTCTTATTTCTCCCTTCTATAAACGATACATAAATTTGTATCATGAATTAGGCATGTGTGCACAAGGGAGGATAGAGGAAAGATACATTGATATATTTCATGCTTTGGATAAACATTTCTATTCACAACTTTTCTTTTTCGTGACAATGCATGAGCTTGGCACCATCGTGGTAGAGTCTGAGATGAAGGGTGGGTCCAGTATAGAACCAAGAGGTACCAGCACTAAGATAGTAAGGTTGTTGCCGCCTTGTCCTTTGGTGTTGGCCTTCCATGGCGGTAGCGATCAACGTCTCACTTAGTCACGAGTTAGAGAATTTTGTGATAACAGTGAGGGTTGAGAGTAAGCAGGATGGGGTTGGGTTGGTCTGTTTAGCTACAAGAGTCTAAGCGGAATAATTTCCTAATTTTAAAAGTATTGCAAATTGCATTTAATTAGAGATGGCTTTGCAAAATTGCAAGATACGAGTGGTTCATATTTCTTTTCATTAAGTCGTGCAAGTTTTTGGATAGGACATACGAGTAAACATATTGGTTGGTTGGTTCAAGGATCAATAACGGACGCATTGGCGTATCAATTGCATGCCCAACAACGGATATCATATTTTTATTTTGTGCTATTCCATGGCATTCTACTATATGTTACAACGTGGCAATGGATCAAGAGACATCGGGTCTGCCTTCTTGGCTTAAGGGGTGTCACAGGCAGTGCACGCCTTGTCCCCCTTGATAGCGGCGGTGGATCGGCATGAACACATCATGAACACTCCTTCTTGGAGGTTCGTGCGAAAGTATGGTGTGAAGCATGGGAAAGATGAAGTGGGGGTTATTTGATTTTAATGGAGAGGTCTCCAGCAAAAAATATCCCGCTATGGTGAGAAACTGAGCGAGATGGGGGGTTCTGGCAGCAAAAGAGAAGGCTACTTGTGGGGTGGGATTTTTATGTCAGGACTGCGTGTTGGAGATAAAATGATGGATAATTAAGACAACCACATTTCCCCCCTACATATGGGCTATATTGGGGGTGTCCAAAGTGTCGGGCGATTAGATTTTTGGGAGCCCGTGGGCGTTTGTTTGATGTTCGAAAACAACCGGATGTATGAGGAAATATATGCTTCGATCAACCTTAATAATTTTTATTATTTGTTGGTATCATTGTAGAGCATTGTACTAGTTAAACACAAAGAAATGGTACAAACATATTTTTGCCGAAAAACGACAGACAATTAACATACAATTTCTTGAAGCGGTCTAAGAAAAACACGATCATGCACCCACCCTAATTTTGTGAGTGCTCTACAAGAGTATGCTAATATTCGCTCCAATGATTCTTCAAGGATAATTGTCAGTTCAGTTGGTTTTTAGGCATACACGCTATAGTCTGTTCTTGTACTGTTTCGACTTTTGTAAAATCTTGGCCGTTGGATCTGCTTTGAAGGGCAGAGATGAGAGGCTAGGTTGGCCTTGTGTTAGCAGAGCTAGTGACCAAATCTCAGCGCACATCCCGTGGAGGACAGGAGCGAGACGGCCCGCCGCCGGCGGAACCGAACGCGGCGGCGCTCCCCCCGCCCTCCCCTTAGCCAGTCGGCGCGTGCCCCGCCGAGCTCCGCCACCCCGCGCCGCGAGGTCGACCACTCAATCGCTGATGACCTGATCAGACCAGGTTCGATCTGATCTACCCTATTCCCCTCCCTTCCTCCTCACCCTCCAGTCCCCTGATCTAGTTTGCTCCGCGTACATGAATCTAGGCGTCAGCGTTAGATGCTTTCAGATAACCCATGAATCTAGGCGTACAGTAGGAGCACCAGATCTTGTTCTAGTATCACTGGCGCATTGGTTGAGTTGGTGAGGCGAGCGGCGGCTCGATTCCTCTGCTCTCTCATGCCTTGCTTCAGTATTAATGGACTAGACCAAGACTATCTTTCTACTTGTGACAAACGGGAATTCATTATCGTGTACTACTACCTGTAACTCCAAAATGATTGCAAACATGTTTGGATTCCTTTGTTCTTTGATGCAACTTCTGTTGTGCGTTTATATCTACACATCGGTTCTCTGTATGCTCCCATTTAGGTGCTCTTGTGTCGAATGAATTTGTGTCTCTGTGCTCACTCCTTTGAAACTGTATGGTGATTACAGTACCTGCTCTGTTCTAACTATAGCTGCCATTTTCCCTCTTGCAGATAGATAAAATTATAGGGACCCTAGATACTCCTGGCTGCAAGTAAGGGCTCAGTCTCGATGGTGACGCCTGGATCCTGCCCATCGACGGCAGCCCCATCAGCTAGCCACCCTCCCATCTGCCTCGCCGATGCTTCAGGTGGTTTGCTGCATTCCTCTTCCACCCTCATCCCGCAAACTCCTGCCAATTCCAGTCCCTCTCACATAGCTTTCCCGCTTTTGGCTTTGGCAGGAGGAGTGGGATCCCAGGACATGCTTCGGCCACGCCTGGTGCTCTTCGGCGACTCCATTACCGAGCAGTCCTTCCGCCCCGGCGGTTGGGGAGCGGCCCTCGCCGACACCTACTCCCGCAAGGTCGAACCAGATCCCATTGATTCTCAAATTCCTTGCATTTGCTGGTGGTGCCGGTATCCAGTGATTTTTGCTGTATCAGGCCGATGTTGTTGTCAGAGGCTATGGTGGGTACAACACAAGATGGGCTCTGTTCTTGATCCAGCGCATCTTTCCCCTGGTACGTCCGGCTGCGTCCAGCTCCGGTGTTAAATTTATGGGATCATAACACTGATCTGTGATAAATGGATACCAACTATGCAGGTTGGTGTACCACCCATTGCGACGACTATATTATTCGGTGCTAATGATGCAGCGCTGCTAGGACGAACAAGCGAGCGGCAACATGTTCCAGTTGAGGAGTACAGACAGAATCTCAAAACAATTGTTAATCATCTGAAGGTGAATTTGAAACAAAATGATGATAATATTCCTAACTAGTTTGAAGTGTAGAAAAAGGGAAACTTATATGTGCTTTTGGAACTCTGACCTGAAGCAGTGTCAGACTAGCTTTAACTCTGCCTGCCTAGAGGTATATATCTGTGGAGCTGTGGATTGGATTGCTTAGGATCACAGGTTGCCGGAGTGCCTATTTTGATCAACAGGGCTAGGAAAATTAAGAAGCAGTATTCACACCATGCTTGCTATCTGTCATACAAAAGTTATGGAACCTCCATTTCAGAGTTAATGGCCAGTCGTTTTAACTCGCTGGTTTCTCGAAGTTTCTTTACCTAATAATTAGCACTGTTGGAAACTTGGAATAGAGAACATCTTTTGATATATTACAGCAGCATCAACTTCAGGGTCTCCCGGTCTGTCATATAGTTAAATGTGTTGCATTGTTAAAAAAATTATCTATGTTATGTCCTAGTTTTTTTTTGCGGGAATATGTTATATCCTAGTTAAAGTAGGCATACTTAGGTAAACTTTAGAATTTACAATTGCAGTGCTATGTTTTTTAGTAGTTTTCTTGGGCCAATATGAAGTATCAGCCCTTCATGTTATTTATAATCTGACATTTCATCTCAATACAGGATTGTTCCAAGTCCATGGTGATTTTGCTTATTACCCCACCTCCTATTGATGAAGATGGAAGAGAAAGATATGCACGGTTGGCATTGCTTCTCCTCTTGAACTGTTCATGTTTCCTCTTGAAACTTTAGTAACTGACTGGCATGGAAAGAAAGAAATGAGATCCAAGAAAGCCAATACCTTTTGTGTCAGTTCTACTCAGGCCCAGTTTGTGGTTTCCTAACATTTGTTGCGTTGTGCTTTTTTTTATAATATGCTGTTGAACAAGCACTAAAATAGGAAAAAGTGGGTCAAACAAGCACTAAGATAGGCAAAAGCGGGTGGGACAAACAAGATTATGATAAATCCACGGCAATGCAAAACACAGCCTTAATCTCTGTAGTATTTTTGAGCTACTAAATACTGGAGTTCTTTATTGTGTGGGAACGCTCGAGTGACGGGATATTTTTAATTCATTTGTTTTTTTGTCATTCATGTTATCTGCAGTGACTGACACGTTTCGTTTTCCACAAGCTGTATACATCACATGAACTTTGTTAGTTGTTCACTGTTTGCATTTTGTCCTCAAGATCGCTATATGGAGAAGATGCGAGAAAGCTCCCTGAAAGGACAAATGAAATGGCTGGTGTCTATGCAGGTCAATGCATAGAACTAGCCAAAGAAATGGATGTACACTGCGTTGATATTTGGTCAAAGATGCAAGCGGCTGAAGGTTGGCAGAAACTTTACTTAAGGTAATGCTTTCCCATATTTATTTACCGTCTTTGAATGGAGATTCTTGGGAATTGGGAAAACAACCACAAGTTCTTCCGAGAAAATGATCAAATCAGCTTAGTTATGGGAGACCTCACCTCACAGAAGTGGCTGCTTGCACCTTGTATATATGAACATAAGCTTCTTGAGAAACATCAGTTACTGCATGCATTCATTTTGACAGCTTATGAAATAACTGTTTTCGTATCTCCTAGTGATGGACTGCATCTGACGCCGGAAGGAAACGCTCTGGTCCACAAGGAGGTCGTCCAGGCCTTGAGAGGAGCTGGTCTGAAACCTGAAGATATGCCGCACGACTTCCCTCATCATTCCAAAATCGACGGGATTCACCCAGAAAAAGCCTTCCAGTGAGGTGATTTTAGGCTGTGTGATGTTTACGCTTGAACCGCTTGATTCTCGTGTCTGGAGGTTTTGCTTCCCTCACGTTATACCTTTTCTTTTCTTGTTGTGACTTCTGAATTGTGAAATTTTTGTTTAAGATAATAGTTTTTTTTGCTTTCCTCGTGTTTTACTGTTTTCTTTTGTCACGAAATTTCATGCCCATTTTTACCCCATCAAAACAGGCGGCTGGGCATGTTGTTGTAGCCTCAGGCAGGTCGGTTGCTGGTTTGCTTTGGCATCGGATTCCGCAGCGCCGATTCTACAGGCTGAAGAACTGTAGAGTACCTTAAGCATGTTTGCTCTAGACCGATTCTACAGGCTGAAGAACTGTAGAGTACCTTAAGCATGTTTGCTCTAGACCTTTTGCTCCTTTGAATGACGAAAAAAAATATATATCTCCTTTGCATGAACATGATGTGTCTACTTCCACTTTATGGTCGTCGCCGCGTCGGAATATCTGCCTTGCAAAAAAAGGATTCTCTTGTTTTAGACCCTTCTTCTAACTCTAGACTGATGGCCGACCTCTCAGTGTACAGCTATCATGTACTTTTGCCATCTCATGGTTCATCCAGAGGTCTCCCTCCTGTTTCCACAGTGATGCTCATTGTCATCTTTGTCACTTGTTCAAAGGTTTTCCGCCTATTTTTTGGGTCTGAAGAATAGGTTAATTTTTGTCAGATCAACTTTTGCATCATTTGTGATTTGCGGGGAAACGGTGTGCTGTCGACGAATGAGCTTCAGGTGCGGCTTCTATTGGGCTGGAATATGTCCCAAGACTTTAGTCGCAAAACACGTGTCGGCCTGTGGTTACATGTGAAGGTTGCATGGGGCTAGTTGGTACTCCCCACATTCTAAGTATAGTGTATGTACATGTCTTTCAAAAGTCAAAATTTGCAAATTTAGATCAAGTTTATGGAGAAAAATGAAGAATAGCGAATACTTGCTATGTTCACTTTTACAAGAAATTGTAGACATTTCAGACGGTGGCCGAAACAATTCAATTTAAGTTGTCTGAAATGTCTTATATAAAAAGAACGGAGGAGTACATATCATTAGGTACATCGTCGTGTCATTTTCATAGATATAGATATTTTCCTCTTTGAATTTGGTTAATTCCAAAGTTGAATGTCTAACTATTTTACGTGCTGTGCGACGAAAACAAAAGGAAAATGTCTCGACTTTTTAATACAAGTTTATATGTCTGAAATTTGACTTAAATATAAGAGTCAATTACACCGATGATGTTACAACTTGGCTCAAACGGTCACTTTGATGTTAGAAGTTGTGGCGTACATTAAAATGATGCAAAGACTTGGCTCGATCATGCAAATACAGTGCTTATTCCGTTTGTATACGGAATCTGCGCTGACTAGGCGCGTGGACCCTGCTGTCAGCCAATGGACCAAGGAGAAGGGGCGCATGGCCTGATTTTTCTAAAAAAAATGGAGATATTGTTTTTGTACAAAAAAACCTCAGTGACCGGCGGGTCCTGCCTATCAACATATAACAGCAAAACGGTGGCGTGACCAGGTTTCAATACAGTGTTTATCCCGTTTGTGTGCTGACATGGTGTGTGGACCCTGCTGTCAGTCACTGGACCAAGGAGAAGGGACGTGTGGCAAATCCACGAGATTCTGGCTTGATCACTGGTTTGGTTCGAAGCCGCTCTAGCGCAGCCATCCCTCCGTTTACCAACTAGTTACAGATACTGAAATCCTTGTGGCTGACGCGCTCAGATCCTCCCTTCCCGCTATCTCCTTCAAACGGTCTCTCTTAGAACTGGAACGAGCCTGTTGGGAGGGGCTTTGCAATTCTCTTGTCGGCGCTGTGTTGCGACCCGAACCTGACAAGGTGTCTTGGTCCCTCACGAGCTCCGGAAAGTTTTCTGTTAAGTCACTCTACTCTAAGTTAGCGGAGGATCCGATGCTAGAGATAGCTAAGGGGCTATGGAAAGTGTCTATCCCTCTCAAAATCAAAATCTTCCTTTGGCAAATGTTCCGTGACCGCCTCCCATCTTCTAACAATATTGCCAAGCGCAACGAGCCGTCCGACGGCAGCTGCGCGATCTTGGCGCTCCTAAGGATGCGAACAACATATTTTTCAACTGCCATTTAGCTCGGTTTGCCTGGAGTGCGGTCCGGGAAGCTTTCGACCAGAATTGGAACCCTCACTCGGGCAGTGAGCTCCGAGTTATCCTTAGGGCCCAAAGGGGCGGATTTGCTCGAGTATTATGGCGATGCGTAGGGGCGCTATTATGGTCCCTTTGAACGACTAGAAACAAAATTACTATAGAGCACAAATTCCCTTCTCATCCTGCTGACATTATTTTCAAATGCCATATGTTCCTTCAGACCTGGATGCCATTGGAGAAACGGCGGGACACTGAGCGGATGCGGGAGGCCATGGAGCGGATTCGCCTGATCCAGATCGTTGCTCGTCACTAGATTCTCGTGGTGTGCTCCTCTTCCGGTCGGCGGTCCTAGTGCTTAGACTGATTCTATCTTATTTCAGGCTGAGGCCGGCATGTACCTATCTTGGGCTTCGGTCGTTTTATGTCTTTTGTTCTCGTTTGTTCCGTACTTTGGATGTTGCCTGTTATGTGAGCTTTATTAATTTAAAGTCGAACGCTTCTTGCGTCTCTGTTCTAAAAAAATAAATATTGTACAAACAAACAATGCTTAGTAGATCAAAATGTTAAAACATACATCTGTGTATTATATAAAAAATTAGCTAATACAGATATTTGTGTGTTATAAATTTCAATAATTCAACCATTTTGATAATTATAAAATTAACATGATTAATTATAAAAATGCATGTAATATTTTAAGTAATATAAATATTTTATAAAATACTACTAAAAATATTATTCAGTTATACAAATAGTTCGATAATCATATGCAGATTTGTATAGTTCATTTTTTATATTTAAAGATATTCATATTCTAAGATTTAAAATGTTGATATGAATGAACATTCAATCGATTTTATTATTCCAATGGTTTAAATTAACTCAGATAGTACATTTATAATTCATCATGTTAATTATATATTTATTAAAATGTTTGTACTGTTAAAATTTTATACCACAAAAATATCATATTAATTAAATGTTTTATTATAATACACGTGTGTATAATTTAATATTTTTATTTACTAATCATTGTTTGTTTGTATAAAATTTATAACACACAAATATTTAAACATAAATTGTATTACTTACGTTTTACAAACATCTTTCTTTTTTGAGCAAAGTTTACGAATGTCTTTTGAAAAACAACTCCTGCAAGTGGTCTCGCGTTTGAAACCAGTCGCCACCATTTCGCGTGTTATATTTGGCAGGCGGGACCAGGCGGTCATCGAGTTGAAGAATGCCACGTCCACGTGGACCCTTTTGTAAAAAACATCCAAGGGCATTTAAAAAAAATCAGGCCACATGCCCCTTGTCCTTGGTTCAGTGGCTGACAGTGGGCCGAACACTTCTAGTCAACGTGATAAGCATTGTATTTGCAGGTGTGGATCAAGTTTTTACATCACTTCGATGCCTCATAACTTCGAGCCTTTAAGTGACTGTTTGCATCAAGTAGTAGCATCAGTATTAAAAATAATAATGTTAAAGGGAAAAAGAAGCGAAGAAAATATAAAATCTCAGTTAACCCGAAAACTTTAGCTGCAGATTTGTTAAAACATGGCTGGGAGAGCAGTGTCTAAGTGATGCTGCTTCGATGCCTTAATGTTAAAGGGAAAAGGAAGCGGAGAAAATATAAAATCTCAGTTAACCTGAAAACTTTAGCTGGAGATTTGTCAAAACATGGCTGGGAGAGCAGTGTCTAACTGACGCTGCTTCGATGCCTTAACTATACATGCGATTAGGTCAGTGACATATGAACCAGCCGGCTGTTAAACCCACATGTCAATAGCAACTATACATGCGATTATGTCAGTGATATATGAATCAGCCGGCTGTTGAACCCACATGTCAATAACAACTATACATGCGATTAGGTCAGTGACATATGAACCAGCCGACTGTTGAACCCACATGACAATAACAACTATACATTCAATTAGGTCAATGACATATGAACCAGCAGTGGCGGAGCTACGTGGAGACCAACAGGGGCCATGACCCCCCCTTTAATTTTTGCATCCACCAAAGCATGTGCTATATTTTAAGCCTACTTAAGGTATAAACTAGAGAATAGCCCCTCCTTTCCTATTAATTTGCTCCTCTTCAAGTAATGGCCCCCTCTTGAATTTTGGTCAAGCTCCGCCACTGTGAACCAGGCGGCTGTTGAACCCACGTGTCAATGCCCGGAAGGCACCCGCAGTCCAGCGCTTCCTAGCATATATGCCGGAGTTTTTTTTTTTTTTTGATCAAGCATATATGCCGGAGTTGTGTGAAGCAATCGCGTGTCTACTTCGGGGGAAAAGGGCGGTTGCACGCAGCGGCAGCAGCGTGCGTGTCTCCGCTGGTTTTCCTCCACCGCATCGCCGACCCTCTGCTCTCGTCAATGGCGCCGCTCCGCGTGTCGCCACGCCATTCCTCCCACTCTCTTCCCGCCGCTCGTCCCGCACCGGCATTGTTGCCTCGGGGGCTGTAAATTATAAAGCCACCGCCCATCGAGGTGCAGGGGAAAGAAGAGAGAACCCGATCTCAAGTCTCAGCTCCCCGCGGATAAGCTCGTGCTCTGCTCTCACTCCCAGACACACGTACTACACACTACACACTCTCTGCTTCACGAGTCACGATCTTCTGCACTGAGCTCGCGAGGAGGAAAGCCGCTGCCGCATCTGATCTATTCCCGACCATGGCTACGCGAGCGCTGATCGCCGCCGGCCGCCGGGTGGCCGGCCGGACCGGGACGACGCCTCTTCTCGCCTCGTGCAGGTAATTAACCAGCTGTATCCTACTACTACTTGCTGTCCATTGCCTAGCTTTAGTTAGAACTAGTATCATTCATTCATGGCGGCATCGTCCTGTGTCTGTGTGTGTGTTCGCAGGAACGGGGCCAACATGAACCACTCCTCGGCCACTGCCAGCGCGCGGCGTGAGGAGGAGGAGGAGCAGTACAAGGACGTCCGTGCCGCCGCGGCAGCCATGACGGGGGCGCAGGTGGAGGCGGCGCTGAACCGCAAGAACGTGGAGGTGCTCCTGGGCGAGGAGGAGCACGTGGCCACGGTGCTGCCGGACGAGGCCATCGGCGAGGGCGCGCTGGACGGCGGCGGGGAGGACGCGTCGTGGGTGCCCGACCAGGACACGGGCGTCTTCGGCCCCGCCCACGTCGACACCCACGGCGATGGACCGCATCCCGCACCACCGCACCTGTTCGGAGGCGCTACGGCCACGACGGACACCCTGTACGGAGGCGTGGGCGGGTCGGCGTCGGTGCTGGACCAGGCGGTGTTCGTCAGGGAGGAGGAGATGGAGGACGTGGAGAGGCCCGCCGCCGCCGACATGGCCAATGCCAACGCAGACATCAACGGCAGCATCAAGAACTTCTAGTGCAACTTAGCTCCATGGATCAGTCGGTCCTCTGTAGTTTCAGACTTTCAGTTTCAGTAAGCTAGTTAGTATCAGCGCCCCTGCTATGCTCTCTAGTGGTGTAGAAGAGAATAAACCCCATCCATCTCTATAGGGCATTGTTTCACCAGTGCAGTTAATCAGTAATGTTCACTCTCTTGCCTACTGATCTACTAGTGATAATAAGTTGGCGATCAATAAAGAAGTTAGCCTCATGTTGCTGTTAAACTTGAGCAGAAGCGAGCTGGGCTGAAAAGCTGTATGCAGTCTCAGGGGATTTTCTAACCGACCCCAATAAACGGTTTGAGGAGGTTTTTACTTCTCCAACAGGCACCTAGCCAATCCCCAATCGACGATAGTGGACGATAAACTATCCTCCACCGCGCAGCGCCTTCTTATATTTACTCTGCTGCATCGTGCCGAGTAAAAAAAAAAAAAACTCCTCTTCCTCTTCCTCTCCGCCTCCTTTGCCTCTTCTCCTCCTCATCCCGCGGGCCGTCAGTGCCTTCCCTCGCCCTTCCATGCCGTCCCCTTCCCTCCCAATGGCCGGACGCGGTGCCCGGAGGTCCCCGCCGGCGATCTGTAGCGCGGAACCACACCGCCATGCTCGTGATTCATCGTCAAGCGGTGCATCCTCAAGCCATCGCTGATCGGCCCGCGCCCGCTTCGATAACTTCCCGGACCGCCCTTCGCCGCGGCAGCCGTAGAGGACATACACATCGGCGTCCGCCATCGAGCATGGAGGAGATGGGTGGCGGAGATTACCGACCTGGAGACCCACATGAGGAAGTGGTTCGGGTCGTTCCACACTGCAGATCTCGCCGCCCTCAAACACGATCGGTTGCAAGTTCGGTTCCATAACTAGGCGGTGAGGCTCAACTTGCCGGTCCACCTCGCCCCGGTGGTGCTGGTGTGGTGGATGCGGCGACGGCTCGGGAGGCGAGGGAGCGCCTTGCGGCGGAGGAGGCCGACGAGGCGTACATGATGGAGCTCCACCGACAGTACCCCAAGCTCGCAGAAGACGAGGAAGCTGATTATTGGATACAAATCCACAATCTAAAGCACAAATCATAAACAGATCGGCCTCTCTGGAGGCCAATTTTGCTCGAGGCCGATCATGAAAACTAAAACTGATGCAACATCCAAAATCAACACTGAAGTGTAGCTAGCTAAAATCATAATAGCTGCATGTAAGTTAACTAAATTTGCAGTTTACATAAATCGTAGAAACTAGTCTATGTTACAACCTCGAAGTGCCATCAAAGTGGTAGTCTAAAACACGACCACAAAACATTGAACCGTTTAATTTACATCCCCCAACTTTCAAAACTGAACAAAAAGAAACTTGGATGGATTTTGACTGGTTTTGACAAATCAACAACCTAGTTAGCGACAAGTCATGCGACATATGGTCGATCAATCCAGTAGTGTGCTCCATTGTTGCTCACTTTGTTATGTTATTTTTTTCTTTTTCTTTCTATTTTAGTTGCCTTTATATTTCAAAATGGTAAAAAATTCAAACATTAGGTTAATTCAATTTTAGAAAAATGGCCACCGTAAAAAGTTTGTGACATTTAAAAAAAAATCTTCACATGTTTAAAAAAATTTCACGACCCTTTATTTTAAAAATATGAAAAATAACATAGTTTATAAAAGGTTCATACCATTTAAAAAATTGGTCATGACATTTTTAGAATGTTTACGTACTTTAATATATGTGTTGTGACATTTTACAAAATAATCATGGAAATGTAAAAAATACAATCTGTTTTTAATGTTAACTGTCTATTTAAAAATGCTTAATATATAGTATGTATTTAAACAATGTTCAAAATATATACGATAAATGTTTAACATATACTCCCTCCATTCCTAAATATAAATCTTTTAAGAGGTTTCACTAAGAGACTACATATAGATGTATGTAGACATATTTTAAAGTATAGATTTATTCATTTTGCTTCGTATGTAGCCCCCTATTGAAATCTCTAAAAAGACTTATATTTAGGAACAGAGGGAGTATTAAACAAAGAAACCTGTGTTTTGAATAATAGAAAAAAAAACAGAAAAACAAAAATAAAAAAACCAATAAATAAAACCAGAGAAAGGAAAAGCAAACACATGGAACCTTTCCATAACTGGATGGAACGTTCCAGGAACTGGTCCTAGGCATCTTTCCAAAACTGCTCGTACCACACTCAATGGGAGGGCTCATTTCGTCGATCGTTTGAAGCGGTGCTAGCTACAACTTCAAAACCCTACAAAAACTATAGTAAGCGAGACCTATCATTTGCACTGTAGTAATGCTTGACATCTTGGAATTTTTTTTGTTAGATATGTTATTTCTGACATTAACTTTTCGTATCATTGTACTTTTTTTACGTACGCATGTAACGATTTGAAGTCATTTACATTTTGGGCCTGCATTATCAACTAAAATATCTAAATGTCCCTACTATCTCCTAGGAGCAACTAATCACGCGGGGGTGGGGATGCTACACCTACGAATAACTTATGTTGTGTTTTACATAATGAGCCAGTTGGCAATTAATGATTGGGAATAAGGGGGGAGAAGGGGCCCACCCTTGAAATTCAGGGGGGAGAGAATAGTGAGAGAAAGTCATGTAGAACTTTCATAACTGTTAGTGGGTGTAGGATCAGGGGTGCCCCCCTCCCCTTGGCACTTTACCTGGGCCATAAGAGATGCGAGTGTTTTAAGTGATATTCAACATATTAAAAGAATTTCAGCCGAGAAAACTACATTTTTGATCCCTTAAACATATCAAAAGTCGGCATCTGGTCCCTTAATTTTATTTAGGCCACATTTCGACGCTTATGCCTAAAAGCTAGAATATTTTCGTCCAAAACAAGACTAGAAGGAAAAACCAGCTACGTGTCATCGGTTTTCTCTCTTAGTTGTATGCCCTTGAAGTTAATGTTAGGATTTCTCTATAAATCGAATGTTAACTATTTTAGCATGGCCAATCGAATGTTTTTTAGGAAAATTATGTTGTCTAGAGGATAGCAATTTCTTTTAAAAAGAAATGACCAATCTTTGCCATGTTCAGCTTTTTGCCAGGATTTATCTTGCTTTCTAAAGGAAAATGTCATCCTTTTGATACTTCAACGCAATTTATCATAAAAAACTTTGGATTCACCATGGTTAAAAACCTGATCAGATTTTGAACATTATCATAATGTTATTGACTTGGAACAAAAACTTTGAAATTAATTGGTTGCCCGAACGACTGAGCATAATAACATGTATACCTGGCCATGGCAGCCCGAATGGACTGCTTGACCCGACCCAGCCCGAAAATGCCGAGCCGGGCCAAGCCGAGCCCAGTCGTCCCATCGGGCTAGGCTCGGGCTAGGCTGGGCCAGGCTTAAGAAAAACTAAATTTTAGATGCAATTGGGCCGAGCCATATCAGAATTGTTTGGGTTTGGGCCAGATTTATTAGGCCCGACGATCAGGTTGGGCTCGCCCTGGGTGCTCAATAGTTTTTTTCGCCCGACCTGATCCGGCATATGCCTAGGTATAATAACATGTGAGGGCTCCTTTGATTCAAAGGAATTCTATAGAGGTTTTGGAGGATTGAGATCCTCGGTTTTTCTTCTACATTGGTCGTTTGATTTATAGGATTGGATCTAATATGATTTTTTTTCTATGGAACCTTTTATATTACATTTCATAGGAAATCTAACATCCACTCCAACCTCCTTTTACAATTCCTTTGTTTTTCGTATGCCATCAAAACTTCTTGATAATCCTATAGGGTTCAAATGGACATGTCACTCTAAACCTCTACTTTTTCTATTCCCGCGTTTTTAAAATCTTACGAATCAAAAAAGCCCAAGTGGCCACCGGCTCGCTCATGTGGCTTGCTCCAGACCAGCCAGCGATTAATGTCACAGCTTTCGGAATCAGCGAGGGGAGCAAGTACTCAAGATACCGAACCGTGACAAGGATACCGTCGCCATGCACGCCGTCCTTCCCTGCAATGCAATGTGGACTGCCGGTGGATTGTCCGTCACTCTCCTTCACCTACTCCCCTGGCTCAAAGTGCACACCGCACTACTCAACCAATGCAATGCCATCATTCTCACAGTCAACACTGCCCGACGCCCCACACACCACCAAATCCACAACCGGAATGCCATGCCAAAAGCTTCAGATGATGGAGCTCATCACCTTGCTAGCTACAGCCAGTAGTGCGGTCTAAAACCTGCTGCCATTGATCGGAGTCCCCGGCCGGCTTCATCTCACTTTGCATTGCACAGCTGCAGCGCGCGCCGCCGCCATGCAGCTCGCCGCTCTGTGCACCGACCCCTTCGTGCTCTCCTGCACCTTCCTCTGCCTCCTGCTCCACCTGGCGCTCCGCCACTCCCTGAACCACCGCAGCTCCCGGCTCCCGCCGGGACCTCCTGGTCTCCCCATCCTCGGCGCGCTGCCGTTCGTCGGCCCGGCCCCGCACGCCGGTCTCGCGGCGTTGGCGCGCAAGCACGGCCCCGTCATGTACCTGCGGATGGGCACCAGCGGCGTGGTGGTGGCCTCGTCCCCCTCGGCCGCGCGCACGTTCCTCAAGGCGCTGGACGCGCGGTTCGCGAACCGGCCGGCGGTGGCCAGCGCCGCGGACATCACCTACGGGCGCCAGAACATGGTGTTCGCCGACTACGGGCCCAAGTGGAAGCTGATGCGCAAGCTGGCGAGCGTGCACCTGCTTGGGGCGCGCGCGGTCGCGGACTGGGCGCGCGTGCGCCGCGACGAGGCGGGGCGCGCCGTGCGCGGCATGGCGGAGGCCGCGGAGGCCGGGCGGGCCGTGGTGGTGCCGGAGGTGCTGGTGTGCGCGCTGGCCAACATCGTGGGGCAGGTCACGGTGAGCAAGCGGGTGTTCGACGGGCAGGGCGACGAGTCCAGCAGCTACAAGGAGATGATCGTGTCGCTGCTGACCGGCACGGGGCTGTTCAACATCAGCGACTTCGTGCCGGCGCTGTCGTGGCTGGACCTGCAGGGGGTGCAGGCCAGGCTGCGCCGGGTACACCGTCAGTTCGACGGGCTCATCACCAAGCTGCTGGCGGAGCACGCGGCGACGGCCGAGGAGCGCGCCCGGGAGGGCCGCCTCGACTTCGTGGACAGGCTCCGCGCCAGCAGCAAGGACGGTGACGGCGACCCCGAGGACGGCGGCGAGACCATCACCGAGGTCAACATCAAGGGCCTCATCTTCGTAAGCTCGCTACCTCCCCACACTCCACATCATGTTTATTTCCTCAGTTGTTTCTCATTATACTTACCAGTAATAATTACGGCATCATCTAATGAAGGAACGGCCATTAGTTGGAACATTTTGGTGTCGGTCAACTTGTACTGATCGATCGATGCGCACCATCGTCTATACGTGTGCACGATCGACATGGGAACCACCAAATGCAATGCAATCGAGTGAAGCAGCTGTCGTACGTGGTGGTGCAATATATATAGTTGTGGGGTTGGAGCTTAGGTAGTGGGGTGGTTGGAAAGGGATGGAGACGAATGTTGATGGCTACAGTCCAGCAAAAAATGATGCACCATGATGAGTGGTAGTGGTTCCGTTACCACGATGAGTGGTATAGACGTATAGTACGGATTGTAGTACGTTCAAAACTATGTAGTGTGAGTGTCCACATCTAGTGTGAGTGTCCGTAGTCGTACCACTATGATGCAAACTCTTGCTCTTGTTGCATAGTACGCATGCAATAATTTCAGTACACCCATGCTATGACATGATTCGTTAAACCTTCACCTCACACAATGAAAATGTTTTATTGAACCATGATTCAGCCAAACCTATGCTCGACACCATTGATTTCTGGATACTGTTCATGTGAATCGATGCATGGTTCATTAAAAAATGCATGGCAGGAGATGTTTGCATGCCTCACATAAATCAAGGCAACCATGCATTTATCAATTTCAAGCCTAGCTAGTTAGGTGACATAAGCAAGCTATAAGGACTAAAATATTATATTCTTGCTTAGTTGAAGAAAAGAAAAAGGCGAGAGAAGAGAAGCGGACTCTTGATGAGTAGCCAGCTGCAGCACGAGACCTAAAACGCTTTGTGAGGTTGTAAGATGGACCAACAACTAATAAAGTAGTACACACTTAAAACTTACTATTGTATATGCCAGCTATTAGGTTGGCTCTATATAACATGACAACTCCTTATAGCTGGTTGTTGACTGTATTATTGACCTTGCTCTTAGCTGGTGTTGGAAAACTTCAGTCACGCATCTTTGTTGTTGCCTTGTTGGTGGAATGCGACGACAAGTATATAGTTAAGCTATCGTAGAAATGACTTAAGCAACCTAACCAAAACACTGCAATATATTAATCGATGATGCATATGCACTAGCTAATTTCTTTTCTTAAGAAGTTGGTATTAGCTGACACACACACACCCCCACACACACACTAAAGCGGGAGGCTTTCTATTTTCCTGTTTTTTTTGATTTTTTTATCTTCTAATGTCCAATTATGTGGGCAACTTTGAATAGTAGTGTTTCCGATTTATTTTCTTTAGCTTCTACTGTTTAGTTACGTGGGTAGCCGTGAATAGTAATAACAAGCAGTAATGTTAGTTTGCATCAGTCTCAAGTCCACACTTAATCGATTGATAGCAATTACTCAAGCTTTTCATTTCATCTAAACAAAACTGATTTTAGTCCCTTGGGTTGGGAATAGAAGAGTGAAGGTGACACCGATTTCTCTTGTACTTGGTTGGTGAACCATAGCTTCGCCTTCGCTTTGATTCCCCTTGAAACAATATGGGCAGTTGGGCACAACCATATGCTTGATTATGGTGTACTTAACACCACACATGCACGTCAAGGAGACAAGCGTCATTCTTAACAAATGAGTTAATTGCATAAAAAACCCAATGGTAATAGTATGACCACAATATAATACAATGGGGTGGCTAGTGGGGGGCATACAATGAGCATGATCGTGTATTCGTGTTCTCAAGCATTGTGCAACTTATACGTATTACAATAGCCATCTCCCACAAGGCATGGAAAGAGGAGGTTATACATAGAACAGAAAGAGAAAATGATTTGCATCTATTTTGAGGCACGAATCCCAGCAATTGAATGAAAGGTGGATGCATATATAGAATTTTTTTTCTTTGCAAAAGCATACATATTGGATATGATTATATATAAGCATCCACACAGCTAAAAATGCAGCAAAAAATACATTAACACTTGTAATTTTAAACCGGTGTATATATCCATGCATGCAGGACATGTTCACGGCGGGCACGGACACGTCGTCGATCATCGTGGAGTGGGCAATGGCGGAGATGATCAACAACCCGTCTATCATGGCGCGCGCACAGGAGGAGATGGACCGTGTCGTCGGCCGCGACCGCCGGCTCGAGGAATCCGACATTGCCAACCTCCCCTACCTGCAAGCCATATGCAAGGAGGCCATGCGCCTCCACCCCTCTACGCCGCTCAGCCTGCCGCACTTCTCCTTCGAGGAGTGCGAGGTGGACGGCCACCACGTCCCCGCCAACACGCGGCTCCTCATCAACATCTGGGCCATCGGCCGCGACCCGGCGGCGTGGGAGGAACCCCTGGAGTTCCGGCCGGAGCGGTTCCTGTCCGGGCCGGCGGCCAAGATCGACCCGATGGGGAACAACTTCGAGCTCATCCCGTTCGGCGCCGGCAGGAGGATATGCGCCGGGAAGCTGGCCGGAATGTTGTTTGTGCAGTACTTCCTGGGGACGCTGGTGCACGCGTTCGAGTGGCGGCTGCCGGACGGCGAGGACAAGGTGGACATGGCCGAGACCTTCGGGCTGGCACTGCCCAAGGCCGTCCCGCTCAAGGCCGTCGTCACGCCGCGGCTCGTGCCGGCCGCCTACGCGTGATTGTTAGTGTGTCTTGTGTTCGGGAGATCATGTTTGGTGTGACCCAAGCTTTGTGTGCTGCATGCTTCGTACATTTCCCTACGAGACAGAAAGAAATTACCTGCTTTATAAGCTGGCAAAAAGTACAATTGCCTCTTTATAGCATTGTTTCGTGACAACTTCCGGGAGAATATTAGTTTCCGAAAATGCTGTTGATTTACTTTCCTTTTGCTGTCACAGACAATTCGGATCGATCTCCACTCTTCGAGAGGGAAACCTCCTTTACTTGCGAGTACATGAAGTTAGAGCAACTTTAATGGAGCGATCCATTTTATCCACCAACGTTCGTTTGGGTCGGCGTGGACAAAAGTGAAGGCCCAACGTGGCGACCCAAACCCAAAACGCGTCCGCTTCGCGTCCGTGTCGACGCATTTCTGGCCCAAATTTGTGGCCGATTTGCGTCGGCGCGACCGCGAAGCGGACGCCGTGCACGCCTTCTCGGTGTCCGCTACCTAGCGGCCAGTTTGGTCACCTTAATTTATGACTACCGCCCATCTCGGACTCACGCGTCAGCGACGATGGCCGTCCTTTTTAAGCCGACCGTGCGACGGGTCCGTCCTCATCCGCTTCCAGAAGAGCTCCCGTCCCCATCTCGTCCCCTGTCGGCGGCAAACCCTAGCCACCCCAGACAACTCCAATGGGGCTCTTCTCCGGCAGAGTCAAGGGCAAGGTCCCTGCCACCCCTTTTCCCCCCTGAGCTCCCTCCTCAGGCGCCAGCTCGCCGGCAGTGGTAGCGCGTCAACGTGCTAGTGCATCTGGCGGAGTGGCGCTGGCAAAACTCGATGCCTCTCCCGTACCCGACGCCACCCTACCGCACAACTGGCATCTTGATCTGGAGAGGATCCCAGTGCCGATGGCGCCGCGGTCAGCTAGGGCGCACGTGGAGGAGGCGCGGCGCCGGCGGACACAACTGATGCCGGAGCAGGGCAGTGACGCCGCGTACGCCTTTGACTTGCCCAACTGGGCTTGATGGTTTGCCTTCGAGCACGAGGAGGCCAGGTGACGCGGCGTCCGCGAAGTCGGACGTAGGTCGCCGCCGATCCCCCTCGCCGTCCGCGATGAGGACTAGGAGGCGGAGGCGGCCGTCCTCCGGGAGAGCGAGGAGGAGGAGCGTCGCAGGGAGGAAGAGGAGGAGGCGGCGTACCAAATGGCCATGGCCCTCTCCACGGCGGGCGACTGCGTCGTGCCGCCGGTGACCCCGCCTTCCCCCATCAAGGCTGAGCCGGAGCCGACCCCCATCAAGGGCTACAAATGGACCAGCGTCGTGCGCGAGTGGGTTAGCGCTCTGTCGGTCTGGATGGGGGGCGACGGCGGAGGAGGAGGCAGAGCACCTTGAGGAATGGTGCTAGCGATGGCTCGATGACAAGCATTGCCACGACGAATACCTAGTGAAGCTCGAGAGCGACGCTGAGGAGGAGCAGCGCGAGGCCAAGGTGCGCCGGGCCAGGAAGCGGCGGCACAGGTAGCAGCGGCAACGACATAGCCCGCGCCAACATCATCGCCCTCTGAAACACGGCGTTCCCCTGGTCCGGACCTGCGCCGACGCTCGTCGACCTCACCGGCCCCGACGACGAGGACGAGGACGAGGACGCTTAGGACCCTCGTAGATATGTTTTTTATAATGTTTATGGGGACGCGTGGACTATCGCCGGCCTTCATGGACGGATTTAATGTTTAATTTATTGTTTTTTATTTTTGGAATGTATGCCTTTTATTTTTTCGTCCGCCGTCAAAATGGGTCGGACCAGCATTGGACGCACGCGCCGACCCAAATGTGAAAGCGGACCTTGATGTCCGCCGGGCCGATCCAAACGGACAAAAAACGGACAAATCCGTCATCCGTTTGGCTCGGCCCGTTACAGTTGCTCTTAAAATAAATTCATATTTTGGGTTGATGTTTGTGGTACACATTGATGAATTTAGGTCGATGTATAAACTCAACACTTTAATCGAATTGGTGTGGTGCGTCTTCCCATGAGACGTACATCTCACTTTCAGCACGAATTGGAGTAGTTTTCCAAGTGTGGGTGAGGTGGTGGTATGGTGAAAGGACATAGATGTCTCTAAGTGATTTTGTGTGTAAATGTTGCTTAGGGGACTGACCATGAATGCCAAGTATATGACCAGGTTAGAGCAACTCTAGCAGATACTGTAAAAGTTCATGAACTGTAAAATTCCGGTGAGCATACGGGTTTGGACCGTTTTTTCGGTCAGATCAGATCTCGTATACTTGGCCCGTCCCGTAAATATTTTATTGTGGCCCGCAAACGCCCCCCCTCCCCCCGATCGGTATATGTACGGGTCCACAAGTCGATACGAGTGGGAACCTATCCCTCGACCGCAGCGAAATCCCCTTTTCTCGCCACATTTCTTGCCGTCGGCATCTCAAATCCGTCGCCCCCATAGATCCACGAGATGTGGAACTCCGGCCATCAAAGCGACGACGAGCACGAGTGAAGGCGTTGCCTCAGAGCCGACATGAGGCGGAAGCGCTCCACCCTGCGGTGCACTCGCCACGGGCTAACGCCGTCGCCGTCGCTCCTCCACCGCGAGGATGAGGAGTATGACCACGTGTGTGGCCGACTCTTCTCCGGTGTAGGCAGCTCCTCCGCGGATTCCAGCTCGCGCTCCTCTCTCACCCCGGTGAAAATGCAGCCGGAGGAGCTCCCCTCCCGGTCCGCGTGGTCAAGAGGGAACCGGAGGCCAAGGCAGAGCGGGAACAACGACCCAGTGGTGTCATCGGGCTGGAGGACTTCCTCCCCCCGACAGAGGCAGACGTGATTTTGGACACGATGCTCGCGCGCAGTGCACGGGAGGGGGAAGAGGAGCGGAAACGCCACCGGAGGGAGGAGGGGATCGATGCCATGCTCTACGAGGAGGGCCTCACATAGGCCCTCGTGTTCGACGAGAAGGACGAGGAGTTGCGCCGCGAGGCCACTGAGTAGGAGAGGATCTTCGTCGACCTCACCTCTGACTCCGACTATGACTCCAATTGAGCGCCACCGCTTGGCTCTGGTGAGCTGCAGGTCAGCTACCACATCATATGAGCTCTGGCGAGCTCGATTTTGGCTAATTCTATGATAGGATAGCTCCGGCCTATATCTTTGTTCTAGACGAACAATTTGCCCCTATGTATGAACAATCTGCCCGTTTTTGCATTAATTTGTCGTGTGAAACCTGTTTTTTCAAATTTTACAATTATAGTTACGGTTTTTATTTTGCGACGGCGATTTTGAGCCCAAATAGACCCTGCTGCGCGAACTGTAAACCGCGTTTACAGTTCCGCGGAATATGGGGTCTGCGAGAGTTACTCCTACTCCCTCCATCCTTTAAAGAGTGTATTTTCAACTTTGTTGGAGGGCCAAACTATCTCAAAGTTTAACCGAGTTTATGCAAAAATATATCATTGTTTGTGAAACTAAAATAATACATTTTATCAATGAATCTAATGCTACTAATTTGACGGAATACATGTTGATGTATTATATTTTATAAAAATGATCAAACATGAAAAAGTTTGACTTTTTAACAAAGTTAGGAATACACTTCTTAATGGACCGAGGGAGTAGTCCATAAGGTTAAAGACAATCCACAAGAGCAGCCCAAGGGCATATAATAGTTGAGGCCGCACCATCCAACAACACCACCCGTAGAGCGACATTAGCCGAGACTACACCGGGAATGCACAAAAGGAGTGCCTAGAAATCTAGACCGGACAACAACACCAATGATGGCAAGTTGTCGGTAAGAGCATGGTTAATAATACATCCAGCTGCTGACTATATTACGTTGACACGTCATTTATAACCAAACTTATAGCCGACAAGTATAATAGGTAGATGTAAATAAGTACTATTTTATTAATACAAGGCCCATCATCCTCTCTTATAAAATGTCTAGGAACACGTGTTACAGCCGGCTGTGAGTTTGTAGCCCGCTTCCCCTCTTTCCCCTCTTTTCTCTCTTCTTACTCACCACAAATATATTATTTGAAGTCTTGCAGCCCACCAACGTCATCTTATTGTACTTGCTCTAAGGATTCTTGGTATTGATTCAGTTGTTAATTTAATTGACTCAAAGGCATTTACATTGTGACAAGCGAAGAAAGTCTACAAGCACTAGGGCCTACGTGGATTCAAATTTCCGAGAATCTAGTACTAATTGCTTGTTTGCTTGCCTGTCCGGTCCAAACTCACAATATCGTTACAGAGTTATTTTTCATAGTTCAAAACAATTTACCAAAATAATTAGAGAGAAAAATTAGGACCGTGTGTAGCTGCCACCACAGGTAGCACATTATTTCTGTAAATGCTATTAACCAACTCTAGGGTGGGCCGAATAACGTCCCTACTTGTTCGTCTTCTAGCGGAAGGTGGGGTTGTGAAATATCTATGCCGTAGCTAATGTTCCTCTTTTCCTCATTCTATGATATTCCTCACAATAGCGAAACCGAGTTTATGTTGCGTCGTCGATTAACTACACAACTTGTGGCCAAAACAACATATATAAGAAAAACAATTATGCAAGAAATGTCACAAATTTTATAAAAACACATTTAGTTGACTCCACGACATTAAATTGACTACAAGTGAAAAGAGGTCTTGGCGCCACCAATGATTGTCAGAATAACGCAAAACGCAATGCTACCTCGTCTGACTCATGTAGCGTTTTTTTGGTTTTCCACTTTCAGGCGGTGTTTCTATAACTATTTCCCTTTCTTTTAATTTTTTGTTTATTTTCCTTTCTTGGTACAAAAATATGTGAAAGAAATTGAGAAAAGTGTATGAATATTTTCTAGACATACCTTGTTTTCTTCCAAAACATGGCCATTTTTTGTAAGAAACAAGTTCCTTTTCAAAAGATAAGTTTGTTGAAATTATTAAATCCTACATGATGCATGCTTATTATCAATAATATTGCACTAAATAAATTGTGTTTACTCATCAGGTACCAAGTAGTAGAAAAGTTGTGAAGTAGCCTATTATTCACTCTCAACTAAGGGCCTCTTTGACATCTGCTTTGATTTACAGGAAATTTGTAGGAATTCTAAAGGATAGGAACTTTGTAGGAAAATTTTCTTTGAGGCTCATCGGTTTGTAGCAATATAATCATATTCATGTATAGGATAGGAACCAATCTTTTGTATTTCAAAGGAAAAACACATTAGCCGAGAACCAATGGAAAAATTCTATCCTATGAACCAAATGACATATTTTATCCCTATATGATACATATGCATGTCATTGCACTTTCTATTGCTTTCCTCTTCCCATGAGATTCATATGATATGATCCAAGGGAAGCACGATTCACATGATTATAAAAAAACTCGGTAATAGGAAAAACACGACATTGGAATGTTACCCATCAAAATCCTATAGGATTCGAGTTTATTTAGTTGCATTGCGGGAAAACAAATGATTTTATTTCTAACGAGGTTGGAGTAGATGGTAGATTTCCTTTGGAACATAGAACACATGATTCTGTAGAAATAATTCCCATAGGATTCAATCCTACAATCAAACAACCAACATAGAAAAAATCCTATGTATTATAGTCCTCGAAAATTCCTTTGAATCAAAGATGACTTTAACTTATCAACGCACTAATGTGACAACATAATTTTTTTAAAGTCCACTACATACGATGGTCAACTCGAACATATCCAATACCAATTGTGACAATACAAGCCTGGCAACCCTGGTGTAGTAGTGAAGCGTGCCTAGTACGACAGGCGTCGCCATGTGAACTTTACAGAAAAATGTACAAGTCATCGTTATCCTTTCCCTCAAGGCAGGACGTCGGCACAGCGATCCAATATTATGCGCGAAAATCAGCGTTGGTAACCAAAGTTTCAACTGTACAACATTGTCTGTCCCAGGCCGGCGTTACTTGACACACGAAACAACCAACATAGTAGTAAGGCACTGTTGTTGGCGGGTAAAAATTCACCTGAGCAAGTTTTAACCGGGGGGAGGGGGGGGGGGGGTACAAAATGCTAACCGGCTCCACCATCGTCATATAAATCCATGACTCGAACTCTTCGGCAACGCTGGGTAGACTGCAATTGGATCTACCAGCGTGATCAACAACACTGGAGGAGCATAGTATCTTGACCACGTGCCGTTGTTGGTGTTCACTGGTGGGTATACTGTGAGTTGTTCTAGTGGCCCTCAGTGGATCACCGGGTACATTCCGGAGGACGACACAATCGACTGAGGCGGCCATGGCAGGATTATAATCCTAAGCACCCAATGAATTTCAACCATACCTTTCCGATGTTTCATATGGATTTTGCAATTTCCTTATATTAAGGGTTACTTATAGTATACCATTTTCTCTTAATCGTATAGTTTCGGAACATATTCTGTAAGGCCTGGACCGAACAAATCAAACAATAGTGACAGTTGTAGATTTCATGTCACATTACCTAACAAGGGAACTGCATGGTATTCCATAGACTTCATGCACACCAGGAAGAACTTACTACTATTTATTGTACATGAGGTGTGTGAGTTAGTAGTATATCTTTCTGTTTCTCCTCCATGTTTTATGATTTTATTTTTTGCATTTGTAATCAATAGGCACGGTACATATAGTACCTTTGTATGACTGAAAGTTGTAGTATCATGTACTCTAATATCTTTCATATTGAATTCATGACATATATCAATTCTTTGTAAATATGATTTCATATAGTGTGTCTTTTACTCGTACAATGTGTCGAGCGACTATAGGCAATTTCCTATAGTTCCAAAACAGTGTGTTCATGTTAATATAAGCAAACCTTTGAAATGTTGATCTCAACCATAACTATTGAGTTAGAATGTACAATTAATCTATTTCCAGGCAACTGGAAGCATTTATTGATTCTATCAATTGTATTACATCTTCATGATAAAAAAGATATGCAAACTACTGACCAGACTAGCTGCAAGAATGTTGCTTCCCATGATGCTTGCAACACAAAGATTGATTTGTTCTACTATATTACAATGATATAAAAAAATTCTTTGCAAAAATCAAGGATGAGGCGTTTTAGTTTCTCCAAAAGCACTAATTCCCAGCTAAATGCCACATTCAGTGATGACCAGTACAAGTTTCTCTATGTAGACGTATGCGCGCCTAGCCGACCCATGTGTCAGACGTAAACTATGCAGTCAGACGTGAACCAAAAACGAATGAACTCCACACACACCGTTGTGTTTCCACATCTTGATGTACTCGACCACATCGAGCTACAGTAGACATCATCGATGAATGGACGAATGCCGAAATGCGTGCAAGTATGGTTGAGTTCCCAAGGGCGCCACGTAGCACAACTCTTTTTCCCGAAGTCTCCCATTCCAGAACTCATCACACAACCATTATATCCCCTATCCCACCTCTTTTTCAGCTGTCCTCAGTCGTGAGCAATGTTATACCAGCAATATAAGTTTGTGACAACTGGTACGTCGTCAAATTTGCTGCAGGTTCAACATTATATATGCCGCGAGATTATTGATATTAGCTTGGTGAACCATGGTCGATGGGGATGGGTGTGTACCATTTTGCATTTATTTCATATCGATAACTAGTACAACATGTGAGTGCCTTTATACGCGTACTGAACGGAATGCGAATCATGAAATTTAGTAGACAATTACTACCTCCATTCCTAAATATTTATATTTTAAAGATTTAACTATAGACTACATACAAAGTAAAATGAATAAATCTACCCTTCAAACTATGTCTATATACATCTGTATGTAGTCCATAGTGAAATCTCTAAAAAGACAAATATTTAGGAACAGAGAAAGTATTTTGTATCTCTCGTGCATAGAAAGTATTTTGTATCTCTCGTGCATTTGGTTCAGACATGTACAATATGTAGTCAGTGACTTGTTCTCGAGATGTTTATACTTCGGCACAACTAATAGCATTTGCGCATGCTGAAATCGTGAATGATCCATCATGATTAAGGCACAAGTAAATTAAATATATAGTATATGCATACTTTCGTCTAAAAATGACAAAAGGTTAATTTACAATTTCTAGAAGCGGTTAAAAAAAACAAATAGGATCTATTCGCACACCCTTATTTTTGAAGTGTTCTTCGAAATTACGCTAATTTTTATTCCAATAATGTTTCAACGATAAATGAAAGTTGTATTTTAGACAGAAACCCAACTCTTCATTAGTTCATGGAAAGGAAATCTTCTTTCATTATCGGGATTCAGACGCAACAAGAGACAACTGCAAGAGTATAAACATTCTCCTGCAGGGCACATATAGTGTACGGATCTCCATACGAGGGATGGCACGTATCTGTAATGCAAGAACAACTTTAACATTTAAAAGAATATATACATTTTGTGAGGTACCACAAGAATATGTACATTTCAGAGTATTGGAAATGTAGACTGTAAATGGCGTGACCATTTTAATGGCTGGATTACAGGTGGTCTCGATCGAGTGGAAATTAAGCCTAGACAAGTTTGGTTCAAAATATCAACTTCTCTATCCAAGTTAGCTAGGCTAAAGGTATCCATCTCCAAGACAGAAGCTAAAACTGCCTGTATCCATTCAGACCGCATGGTTCAAATGTGTTTTGTCATCCAACGCGATCCCATATCTGTCCGCGGACCGGTCCAGACGCCCTTTTGCCGCAAACCGAAAGCAAACCAGGGGGACTTTGCGGGTGTGTAAATCACTGCTAGACACGCATATGGCACCTCGGAACCAACTAGAACCCTCACCTCCCTCTCACACATTTTGTCTCTAAATAACGCGTTGCTTCCCGCTCTACATTCATACCGGCCTAGTGCGGCCGACATTTGCATTGATTCCGTGTGATGTGACTGGACGGGAGGGTGACACCGCTTCAATGCGGACGCGTCATCTCGACACTACTGTGAAAATGCTTATAGGTGAACTCAATTAGTGGCGAGCGCGGTCTAGTGCCTGCCAATGATAATCTGAAAAAATTACCAGTGATAGCGGCAAAAATCCGCTCACCATTACTATAGGCTTACTAGTGGCGGACATCAGTTTGCGTCTGTCATCCAAATATACCAACGGGGAGCATCAATACATGCCAGCCAATGGTAATTCCTTTTCTGTCCACCACTGCTAACATTTTGCTACTTGTAACATGAGTATATTTTGTGGCCGTCACTCGCATTTTTTCCTGCCCTCCTGCGACTCGTATTTTTTTCCTGCCCTTTTCTGTAATGCAAGACTTGTGGCGTTTTAGCTTTAGTCTTACGGGCCAGGCTTTTTTCAACATTAAAGTTTCACCATTTAAAGTTTTATATAAGAGTTTGGTCATTTTTAATGTTAATTAGCTTTTTATGGCGTTACATAGATTTGTAGGTATTTAGTGTAGGTAAATCTACTTAAAGGCTTAAATATAGCAGAGACCCGAAACATGCCAAATTTTGTCATGTCAGTTGTAATGGTGTATGTTGAGGGTGAAAAAAGTCTGAATACTAACCGAGAAAGAAGCAGTTGCTTCGCATGCAAACTAGTCTGTTTCAAATGTCTAGAAATGCATTGAGTTGCTTAAATGTAGCAAATAGATCTAGGAAAATGCAAACTTTTGACATGATACATGTAATGGTTTGTATCGAGTGTGCAAGAGTTTTAACATCAACCAACAAAGTAGCGCTAGATTCACATGCAAACTTGACATGTTCCCTTTGGAAATCTATTTTCTTTCTTGAAAATGGTCCGATTTGTAAGCAGTCTGCGTGATAACTTTCGCGACACATTCCCAATTTTTTTGCCAATACCTCTACTGGGTGATATCATGACACTATGCCATATTTCATAATTTTCGGGCATCATTTGAATTATTCAAATTATAATGCCAATAATGTCCACTTAGCACAAAACACAAGTCGCGGAGTGAGAAAGTGGTGGTCGTGGAAATGTTGCAGAGTAAGTATTATATTGTGTTACACAATAAATAAGCAAAAACAGGCAAACCGACGTGATCCGGCGTGAGACAAAATGCTTCCTTTTTATTGGTCAAAACGACCCTCCCACAAATTGATGACGCGCCCACATCCATCTGTGTTTCTTTTAAATTATGGAGAGGAGAGCAGCCACACACAGGTCACCGTCCACTTCCACACTCTCTCTCTCTCTCTCTCTCTCTCTCTCTCTCTCTCTCTCTCTCTTAAAGCTCCGATCCCCTTTTCGCTTCCATATTCCCCGGTTGATCTCGTCCGGTTCCGGCCATCTCTCCTGGCGCCAAACACACCCCAACACTGCGTCTCGCTCCGCTAGACCAAATCATCGATTATCTCCTTCCCACACTGCATCGGCCAACCCTACCCACATGTGTTTGTGTAGATGCGATGGTGCTCATGTCGATGTATGTGAGCTCAACGGTGGGTGCCGACCCATCAGGGAGATGATGATGCTCGGATGGCAGTGTCGAGGTCACGTGAAACCTTCTTGGACTCTTGACCGCTACGGCAGGAGCGGCACAATGCGGCCCGACGAACCGCGTTCACCAAGTTGGATGAGGCGCCGGCCTGGATCCGCAACGACCTGGGCTCTTGACCGGTACCTTATCACTGCGGAGACGGCCTGGGCTCTTGACTGGTACGTTACCACTGCGGAGACGGCCGCACACCGTCTGCCGCCGCCCCAAGGGAGCTCGCTTAGATTGACGAGGAATGGTAACTAAGTGACACCTCCGCCGATGCTGGCTGGGGCTAGGCTGCCGCCAGAGCACCGCGGCGGCCTTTGGCAAGGCGTAGGAGCAAGCGGACCGGCTCCTCTACGAGCGTCAGGCGGTGGGCGGGCAAGGCCCCGCGGCCTTCCGCAACTAGAGGGATGACGACGATGGCGGTGCGACTGGCCTCGTCATCGCACGCTCGCCAGCTTCCGCATCAGCTTGCACGTGGGCCCGTAGTCGGCGAACATCAAGTTCTGGCGCCCGTACGTGATGTCCGCGGCGCTGGCCACCGCCGGCCGGTTCGCGAACCGCGCGTCCCGCCTTGAGGGACGTCTGCACTGTTTGAGGAGGAAGGAAGAATGAGAATCAACGCACGTCCATTAGCTCATCGGCTGGGGTTAATATACAAGTTATAGAGGGCCTCAGCCAAGGGGATCATGCGCCACTACACACAGATCGTGTGCCACGATCACACGCACTCACACGTACAACGGTTAACCAAATACATGCGCTGTACGGTATATACACAGTGTACTCTAACACTCCCGCAGTCGTGACGTCGGCTGGGGCGATGCAAAGACTGGACCTGAACTGAAGAAAAATGTCCGAGGCTAGTCCTTTGGTCATGATGTCAGCCAACTGCTGCGTGGTGGGGATGTGAAGCACACGAAACTCACCTAGCGCGACCCGTTCCCGTACAAAGTGGATGTCGAGCTCCACATGCTTGGTGCGTCGATGATGAACTAGGTTCGCTGACAGGTACACTACGGAGACGTTGTCGTAGTAGTGAACGTCGCCGAACGTAGAGGAAGAAGAAGTTCACCAAGTAGTTGACTTGAGCCGAACACACTCAGCAACGGCATTGGCCACCCCACCCCTCTGTACTTGGCCTCAGCGCTCGAACGGCAGCGCACCAAGATTGGGGACGCCAGGAGATCCCGGCGGGAGCCGGGAGCTGCGGTTCAGGGAGTGGCGGAGCACTAGGTGGAGCAAGAGGCACAGCAAGGTGCAGGACATCACGAAGGGGTCGGTGCACAGAACGGCGAGCTGCATGGCTGGGCGGCAAGAGCTGTGTACACTACTCGATCAACAGCAGGCAGGTTTAGACCGCATGCAGTACGTAGTAACAAGGTGGTAAGCTCCATCTAAAAGACTGTTGGTATGGCGTTGTGGTTTTGGTAGACAACGATGCGTTGTGGTTGTGGTTGCGGTGTGTGGGGCGAGCAGTGTTGACTGTCCAGAATGATAGCATCACCTTGCGTTGCAATGGTAGTGCGGTGTGCACTTTGAGCCAGGCCAGGGGAGTAGGTGAAGGAGAGTGATGGACAGTCCTCCAGCAGATCTGTATGATGCATGCATGGCGACGGTGTCCTTGTCACGGTGGTATCGCCCAGCGCGAAAGCTGTGACACTGTTGGGTCTAGAGCTGGCCCGGTCCGATCTTACTATTCGCGCGCGACGGATCATCCACCATCCGACTCGGACAAGCATATACATGAGCCAGTGGTCGTTCACATGTCTCATCGTGCAAGTTTTTTCTAAGAAAAACCGTCATAACTAGCTTTATTGAAAGGAAGTAAGGGAGTGTTTGGTTATCCGGCAAGTGCTTGCTTAGCCTGGCCCAGCAAGGAAGCCACGGGTTTGGTTCGTGAGCTAGCTTGCATCGTTGCCAGCGTTTTTCAGCTTTTTCCGCTGTTGAGCGAGCGAGCCAAATCGGCTAGCCTCCATCGGCAAGGCTAGCTTTACTTAGCTAGGTAATCTGGCGAGGGAACCAAACACTCCATAAATATCTCTCTGTGGGTAAGCCCTAACGAAATTTTCGTACGCTGCTGGGCTAAACCCGAATAATGCTACGCCTACAAAGAACTACAAAGACTTACTGAACCTTTCAAACTAATTTCCCCTCTCCCCTCCCCCCTCTATTTTAAGTGGGGTGGCCCCCCTCGCCCCTATTACCAATCACAATTTTCCATATCAGTTTGCGCGTAAATTCTATAAACAAACCTTTGTAGATGTAGCATTACTCGGTAAACCCTCCCAGTGGACGTTTCTGGTTCATTCTTTTTACCATAGGCATTTCAGAACTCCAGGCCCAATCCCTAATGGCACCAAACTATAAATGACAACAAGATTTGTGCATAGTTTAATCCGTGCGAGTAATAGATCATTTGAAAAAAAAATCACAGATTAGACATGGACAATGCCATAGACCAATACACAATGCAATTTGACAGTGCCAAAAAATTGTAAACTAACAAAAGTCTAGAATGATTAACAGAAAGAAAAATGGACCTTATCTGATTAAATGAACAGCCATATTATAAAGAACAAAAATGATATACCACAAAAAATAATACTGTTACGCTCTGGATAATAAAAATGCCATTATCTAATTATTAAAAAAAGTCATGATCCAAAAACAAACTGCAATGCTACCTAAATTGGATATGCAATGGTATACTTAAACTAAAAATGCCACGGTATCTGAATATTTACCATAGTCTAACTAATAATATTGCGATGCTCTAAAAATATAAACGCCATGATACCTAAATTTAAAGTGCCAGGGTTTGCATAATAGAAATGCCATTGTCTAATACTATTTTTTTTTACATTCTAAAGAAATAAGATGCCATGCTGCCAAAATCTAATTAATAATATTGCAAAGAGTATATATTCCATGCTACCTGAAATTGAAACTGCCAAGGTGTTTTAATAAAATTGTCAGTAATAACTAAAACATGTGATTTCTAAAGAAATAAAATGCTATGCTACCTAAATTTAATATGATATCGTATACTTAAACTAAAAAATGACATATTAGCTATTTGTTTTACCATAGTCTAATTAATAATATTGTCATGCTCTAAAGAATATAAAGGCCATGGTACCTAAAATTAAAACTGCCATGATCTACTTAACGAAAATGCCATGACATACTTAACAAAGATACCAGGGTATATTTTCTAAAATTGCCGTGGTTTATATTAAAAATAAAAATATCAGGAAAAATGTTTGACTAGCCGGTCTCATTGGAAAAATGCAATGGCGAAACTTAAGAACATCATAAAGAAAATATGATAAGGGCCATGGCAGTTTCTCTTTTTGATTAGGCCATAGGTAGTTTCAATATAGGTGTCATTAGCAAGGTAGTTTCTTTAGTTTGGAATTTAAAAATAAAGTATCGACTTTCAAGAATTATTAGGATGTTACAAACTGTTTACACATTTCAAAAACTATTTATATTTTGTCCAAAAATATTAGGAATTGATGATCTTTTCTCCACAATCTTGAACTGTTTTCCAAATTATTGAAGTTTCGAATTCGTGAACTTGTTTTAAAATTCTCGTCTCAGTTTAAATTTACGAAAGTTTCCAAACTCGTGAACAAAAATTAAAAATAATGAACATATTTTGAAAATTCGAATATTTTTTTGTACATGGAAAATATAAGGTAAAAATTGTAATACATGATGAACATTTTGAAAATATATATTTAATTTTATATAATATACGAAGATTTTTTATAATATACCTTCCTATATTGAACATTTTAACAATTTATGGCGAATGACGATTTTTTTAAAAATAAATGGTGAATATTTAAATTTACATATTGTACAATTTTATAATACATGATGACCATTTTCATGATACATGATGAACATTTTTTTACAAGATAAAACATATTCTAAGAAAAACTAAAATAAAATAAATGAATATTATTATAAATTGTGTGAAATAAAAATAAGATTTTTTTTTTAAAATTTGAAAATTTGAAATTGACAAAGTAAAAGAAAAAAAATAGCAAAATGGAAAAGTGGCCCATCCCACAGAGAGGAACCTTTAGTAAAATCACGTCTATTTTCTGCACACGGGGAATAGGATTCACGACAAACCCAATCAGTTCAAAAACAAATTGACCAGGGTATTCATCTTCAATGGTCTTCTCTTTATTTAATCTTTACTTTTGTGCACCTTCTGACGAAATTGATTGAAAAAATATTTTTATTGTAATTAAAAAAAAAACTCAAATCCACTATCTGCTTATCAAAAGAACCTTTTCCTGTAAAGAAAAAGTTACGACCCAATAATGCAACAACGGATCAAGGAACTCTAGTAGTGCATATCACAAACAATATGTTATGTCTGTCATGGGAATGAGTCTTGCAATAGAAGATAGGGGTACGAAAGGAGAGGACAGAGTCCTAGCTACGGCGAGGGTGTACACACGTATGTATGAGTTCACGTCCCTCTCGTGGAGGTAACAGCCCAACGTCTCAGTGCTCGGAGCTTTTGTTGTGTGGAGAGTATGAGTTATAGAGGTTGCAAACCCTTGTGCCAGAGGGGAGGGGTGACTTATATAGAGTACGCTGCCCCTCATAAGTGCGATGCATCCAAGGGTCCGATCGTGTGTATAAAGACGAGCGTTACTGGTAACGTACATCATAATTGCTACTAATGACGACTAGCCTAACGCCTGCCCGTTGGCCTCTCAGGAATGGCTTCTGGTCTTCTGACGTCGACTGAAAGCGGGGTCTTCCGAGTGACACGCGACTGTCGAGTGGAAGGAGAAGATGCCGAGTGGACTAATTGTCGAGTGACTTAGCACCATGAAGAATCCAGTCGGAATCTCTTGTAATCTTTAAGTCCTCCAATATAGTGCCCTTAGGTAGGGTATGTACGTCAGGTCCAGGACCCTAACCTAGGTACATTTCCTCATCATTAGCCACCGAATGGATCAGGGTTCGAGTGGTAAAAGGGGGATCGATGCCAATTCTGAAAAAGACACCAAACTTCCGAATGAACTTCGGGGCTTCAACGAAATTTGCGTCGTGTCATTCGCCCGGATCGATTCTGCCTTGAAAGTGTCCAAATGAATTCTCAATGTCAATTCTATTCCGAGTGGCCTAAAGGTATCTTTAGACGTGACGGGTCGCTCTGCCAAGCCTGGATTTTGCGGGATTTGAAAATTTGGGAAGCACGCTCATTCGCGATGATGACGCCACGACCGGGGCAAGTGGGGGCATGACGCCTCGATTCACGTGCCGCTCATTTCGCCACGTACTGTGCCGCGTCTGCGGCCGAGATATGAGGGGATCCCGCGGACCCACGATTCAGCGAGACACTCGACGAAGTATAAATCCCGTTGCGCTGCCCTATGAACAATATTCTCCCCCAAAATCTTCTCTCTTCCTTCGCTTCTAGCGCACAGCTCTGCTTCGCCCCGACGAAAACCGCCGCCGCGATGACGAAGGGGAAGACGGAGAAGTCGGAGCGCGCCAAGAAGGGGGCTGCGAAGGGCAAGTCCAAGAAGCCGTCGACCGCGCGGTTCACCAAGCCGCCGGGGTGGATCCAGGGGGATTTTCTCCCGTCGACGGTCACCACCGCGGATGTCGAGAATCTCATTGTCGATGGGCTCATGGCGGAAGGTTCATGGAGGTTGTCATAGGGGGAGCTCGAGCCGGAGCCACGCGAGAGGGAGCGGATCCTCCTCCTCACCTATGTCGAGAGAGGTTTCTCCTGTTGGGAGACGTAGTAGTAAATCAAAAATTTCTACGCATTCACCAAGATCTATCTATGGAAAAACCAACAACGAGAAGGAAGATATTGCATCTTCATACCTTTGAAGATCGCTAAGCGGAAGCGTTACAAGAACGCGGTTGGTGGAGTCATACTCGTAGCAGTTCAGATCACGGTGGACTCCGATCTTAGCGCCGAACAACGGCGCCTCCTTGTTCAACACACGTGCAGCCCGGTGACATCTCCTACGCCTTGATCCAGCAAGGAGGAAGGAGAGGTTGGGGGAGAGCTCCGGCAGCATGACGGCGTGGTGAAGGTGGAGCTGCGTGGTACTCCGACAGGGCTTCACCAAGCACTACGGAGAACGAGGAGAAGGAGAAGTAGGGCTGCGCCGAGAGGGAGAGAGAGTCGTGTCTCAAACAGCCCCAAGGGCACCACTATATATAGGAGGAGGAGGAGGTAGGGCTGCGCCCAAGGGTGGTGCGGCAGCCACCAGATCTAATCTGGTGCGGCGGCCAGAGGGAGGGAGAGGTGGTGCGGCAGCCACCAGATCTAATCTGGTGCGGCGGCCAGAGGGAGGGAGAGGTGGTGTGGTAGCCCTAGCAGCCCTAGGGTGGGCCTAAGGCCCATCTGGGCCTAGGGTTTGCCCCCCTCTCTCCTTTCCGTGCCTTGGGCCGGGTGGGAGGGGCGCACCAGCCCACCTAGGGGCGGGTTGTTGGGGAACGTCGCACGGGAAACAAAAATTTTCCTACGCACACGCAAGATCTATCCATGGTGATGAGCATCTATGAGAGGGAGAGTGGATCTACGTACCCTTGTAGATCGCTAAGCGGGAAGCGTTAAGAAACGCGGTTGGTGTAGTCGAACATCTTCGATTTCCAAATCGCCGAGCGTCCCGCAATCACATGACGATCCGTCCCGCGATCCAATCACGATCCGTCCCGCGAACTCATCACGATCCATCCCGCGATCCCATCACGATCCGTCCCGCGATCTCATCACGATCCGTCCCGTGAAGTCATCACGATCCGTCCCGCGAACTCATCACGAACCGTCTCGCGATCTTGATCACGGTCCTTCCGATCTAGCGCCGAACGGACGGCACCTCCGCGTTCAGCACACGTGCAGCTTGATGACGATCTCCACCGTCCTGATACAGCAAGAGGAAGTGGAGAGGAACAAGAGTTCACCGACAGCGTGACGGCGCTCCGGCGATGGTGGTGGAGCAATTTCGGCAGGGCTTCGCCTAAGCACTGCGGAAATCCGATCTAGAGGAGCACCGGTGGAACGAGTAGCACGTGGCCGTAAAATCTAGTGCAAAACACCCAATACCACCAGTATATATAAGACGGAGGGAGGAGGAGGGCTGGCACACAAGGCAGCCCTTGCGCAAGGAGGAGAGGAGGAATCCTCCTCCAATCCTATCAGGACTAGGATTCCTCCTTTCCTACTTGGAATCTCTTTCCACCTTGGCTTTATTCTCTCTTTCTCAAGTCCAGCCGCATGGGCCTCTTAGAGGACTTCCACCAGCCCACTAAGGGCTTGTTTCCACCCTCCCACAGCCCATGTAGCCTCTTGGGTCGAAATACCTCTCCCGATGGTCCCCCGGTACACTCCCGGCACTCCCGGTACACTACCGATGAGCCCGAAACTTTTCCGGCGACCAAAATAGGACTTCCTATATATGAATCTTTACCTCCGGACCATTTCAGAGCTCCTCGTGACGTCCGGGATCTCATCCAGGACTCCGAACAACCTTTGGTGACTACCATACATAACTCTATACTACCGAAACGTCACCAAACCTTAAGTGTGCAGACCCTGCGGGTTTGAGAACTATGTAGACATGACCGAGACACCTCTACGGTCAATAACCAATGGCGGGACCTGTATGTCCACATTGGTTCCTACATATTCTACGAAGATCTTTATCGGTCGAACCTCTATGTCAAGGATCCAGTTAATCCCCTATGATGTTCCCTTTGTTCTTCGGTATGTTACTTGCCCGAGATTCGATCGTCGGTATCTCCATACCTAGTTCAACCTCGTTACCGGAAAGTCTCTTTACTCGTTCCGTAATACAAGATCCCGTGACTAACACTTAGTCACATTGCTTGCAAGGCTTGTTGTGATGTTGTATTATCGAGTGGGCCCTGAGACACTTCTCCGTCACACGGAGTAACAAATCCCAGTCTTGATCCATGCCAACTCAACAGACACCCTCGGAGATACCTATAGAGCACCTTTATAGTCACCCAGTTAGGTTGTGACGTTTGATATACACAAGGTACTCATCCGATGTCTGTGAGTTGCATGAACTCATGGTCATAGGAACACATACTTTGACATGCAGAAAACAGTAGCAATAAACTGACACGATCATATGCTACGTTTGTAGTTTGGGTCTTGTCCATCACATCATTCTCCTAATGATGTGATCCCGTTATCAAATGACATCTCATGTCAATGGCTAGGAAACCTTAACCATCTTTGATCAACGAGCTAGTCTATTAGAGGCATACTAGGGACATGGTTTTGTCTATGTATCCACACATGCATCTAAGTCTCCAATCAATACAATTATAGCATGGATAATAAACGATTATCATGAACAAGGAAATATGATAACAACTAATTTATTATTGCCTCTAGGGCATATTTCCAACACTCGTTCCCTCCACCTTCGGCCCATGCAGCTCTCCGAGGCTGGTAGCCCCACTTGGTGGACCCTCGGAACCCTTCCGGTGGTCTCGGTACGTTACCGGTAATTCCCGAAACACTTCCGGTGGCCAAATCCTCACTTCCTATATATCAATCTTTGTCTCCGGACCATTCCAGAACTTCTCGTGACGTCCGGGATCTCATCCAGGACTCCGAACAACCTTCAGTAACCATGTACACTATTTCCCTATAACCCTAGCATCATCGAACCTTAAGTGTGTAGACCCTACGGGTTCGGGAGACACGTAGACATGAACGAGACAACTCTCCGGTCAATAACAAACAGCAGGATAAGGATACCCATGTTGGCTCCCACATGCTCCACAATGATCTGATCGGATTAACTACGATGTCGGGGATTCAATCAATCCCGTATACAATTCCCTTTGTCTAACGGTATGATACCTGCCCGAGATTCAATCGTCGGTATCCCTATACCTTGTTCAATCTCGTTACCGGCAAGTCTCTTTACTCGTTCCATAATAAATCATCCGTGGGTAACTCCTTAGTCACATTGAGCTCATTTTGATGATGTCTTACCGAGTGGGCCCAGAGATACCTCTCCGTCATATAGAGTGACAAATCCCAGTCTCGATTCGTGCCAACCCAACAGACACTTTCGGAGATACCCGTAGTGCACCTTTATAGCCACCCAATTTCGTTGTGACGTTTGGCACACCCAAAGCATTCCTACGATATCCGGGAGTTGCACAATCTCATGGTCTAAGGAAACGATACTTGACATTGGAAAAGCTTTAGCAGACGAACTACACGATCTTGTGCTATGCTTAGGATTGGGTCTTGTCCATCACATCATTCTCCTAATGATGTGATCCCGTTATCAATGACATCCAATGTCCATGGTCATGAAACCGTGACCATCTATTGATCAACGAGCTAGCCAACTAGAGGCTCACTAGGGACATGTTGTGGTCTATGTATTCACACATGCATTACGGTTTCCTGTTAACACAATTATAGCATGAACAATAGACAATTATCATGAACAAGGAAATAAAATAATAACCATTTTATTATTGCCTCTAGGGCATATGTCCAACAGTCTCCCACTTGCAATAGAGTCAATAATCTAGTTACATTGTGATGAAACGAACACCCATAGCATTCTGGTGTTGATCATGTTTTGCTCGTGAGAGAGGTTTAGTCAACGGATCTGCGACATTCAGATCCGTATGTACTTTACAAATATCTATATCTCGCTCCTGAATGTAATCACGGATGGAGTTGAAGCGACGCTTGATGTGTCTTGTCTTCTTGTGAAACCTGGGCTCCTTTGCAAGGGCAATAGCTCCAGTGTTGTCACAGAATAGAGTCATCGGGCCCGATGCATTGGAAATCACTCCTAGGTCGGTGATGAACTCCTTCATCCAGACTCCTTCCTTTGCTGCTTCTGAAGCAGCTATGTACTCCGCTTCACATGTAGATGCTGCCACGATGCTTTGCTTGCTGCTGCACCAGCTGACTGCCCCTCTGTTCAAAATATATACGTATCCGGTTTGCGACTTGGAGTCGTCCGGATCTGTGTCGAAGCCAGCATCGACGTAACCCTTTACGACGAGCTCTTCGGCACCTCCATATACGAGAAACATGTCCTTTGGCCTTTTCAGGTACTTCAGGATATTCTTGACCGCTGTCCAGTGTTCCGCTCCAGGATCACTTTGGTACCTCCCTACCAAACTTATGGCAAGGTTCACATCAGGTTTGGTACATAGCATGGCATACAGAATAGATCCTATGGCTGAAGCATAGGGGATGACACTCATCTCTTCTCTATCCTTTGCCGTGGTCTGGCATTGAGTCGTACTCAATCTCACACCCTATAACACAGGCAAGAACCCCTTCGTGGACTGATCCATATTGAACTTCTTCAATATCTTTTCAAGGTATGTGCTTTGTGAAAGACCTATGAGGCGTCTTGATCTATCTCTATAGATCTTAATACCTAATATGTAAGCAGCTTCTCCAAGGTCCTTCATTGAAAAACACTTATTCAAGTAGGCCTTTATACTTTCCAAGAGTTCTATATCATTTCCCATTATCAGTATGTCATCCACATATAATATAAGAAATGCTACAGAGCTCCCACTCACTTTCTTGTAAATACAGGGTTCTCCATAAACCTGCACAAACCCAAACACTTTAATCACCTCATTAAAGCGAATGTTCCAACTCAGAGATGCTTGCACCAGCCCATAGATGGAGCGCTGGAGCTTGCATACTTTGTTAGTATCTTTAGGATCGACAAAACCTTCCGGCTGCATCATATATAGTTCTTTCTTGAGGAAGCCATTAAGGAATGCCGTTTTGACGTCCATTTGCCAGATCTCATAATCATAAAATGCGGCAATTTCTAACATGATTCGGACAGACTTCAGGATCACTACGGGTGAGAAAGTCTCATCGTAGTCAACTCCTTGAACTTGTCGATAACCCTTAGCGAGAAGCCAAGCCTTATAGACGGCCACATTACCATCTGCGTCAGTCTTCTTCTTAAAGATCCATTTATTTTCAATGGCTCGCTTATCATCAGGCAAGTCCACCAAAGTCCACATTTTGTTCTCATACATGGATCCTATCTCGTATTTCATGGCTTCAAGCCATTTGTTGGAATCCGGGCCCGCCAGCGCTTCTTCATAGTTCGAAGGTTCACCGTTGTCCAACAACATGATCTCCAGGATAGGGTTGCCGTACCATTCTGGTGCAGAACGTGTCCTAGTGTACCTTCGACGTTCAATAGTAACTTGATCTGAAGTTTCATGATCATCATCATTAACTTCCTCTCTAGCCGGTTTAGGCTCCATAGAAACAACTTCCCGTGCTACGCTACTCTCCGGTTCGAGTGGAGGTGCGATTACCTCATCAAGTTCTATTTTCCTCCCACTTACTTCTTTCAAGAGAAACTCTTTCTCGAGAAAGGATCCATTCTTGGCAACAAAGACTTTGCCTTCGGATCTGAGGTAGAAGGTATACCCAATCGTTTCTTTGGGATATCCTATGAAGACGCACTTTTCCGCTTTGGGTTCGAGCTTCTTAGGTTGAAGTTTCTTCACATAAGCATCGCATCCCCAAACTTTTAGAAACGACAGCTTAGGTTTCTTTCCAAACCATAATTCATACGGTGTCGTCTCAACGGATTTTGATGGTGCCCTATTTAAAGTGAATGCGGCAGTCTCTAATGCATATCCCCAAAATGATAGCGGTAAGTCGGTAAAAGACATCATAGATCGCACCATATCCAATAGAGTGCGATTACGACGTTCAGACACACCATTTCGCTGAGGTGTGCCAGGCGGCGTGAGTTGTGAAACAATTCCACATTTCCTTAGGTGCGTGCCAAACACGTGACTCAAATAGTCTCCACCACGATCAGATCGTAGGCACTTTATTTTCCTGACACGTTGATTCTCTACCTCACTCTGAAATTCCTTGAGCCTTTCAAAGGTTTCAGACTTGTGTTTCATTAAGTAGACATACCCATATCTGCTCAAGTCATCAGTGAGGGTGAGAACATAACAGTAGCCACCGCGAGCCTCGACGCTCATTGGACCGCATACATCGGTATGTATTATCTCCAACAAGTCAGTCACTCGCTCCATTGTTCCGCAGAATGGAGTCTTGGTCATCTTGTCCATGAGGCATGGTTCGCACGTGTCAAATGATTCGAAATCAAGAGACTGCAAAAGTCCATCAGCATGGAGCTGCTTCATGCGTTTGACACCAATATGACCAAGGCGGCAGTGCCACATGTAAGTGGGACTATCGTTATCAACCTTACACTTTTTGGTACTCACACTATGGACATGTGTAACATCACGTTCGAGATTCATCAGAAATAAACCATTGGCCAGCGGAGCATGACCATAAAACATCTCTCTCATATAAATAGAACAACCATTATTCTCAGATTTAAATGAGTAGCCATCTCGCATCAAACGAGATCCAGATACAATGTTCATGCTCAAAGCTGGTACTAAATAACAATTATTGAGGTTTAAAACTAATCCTGAAGGTAGATGTAGAGGTAGCGTGCCGACGGCGATCACATCGACCTTGGAACCATTCCTGACGCACATCGTCACCTTGTCCTTTGCCAACCTCCGCTTATTCCACAGCTCCTGCTTGGAGTTACAAATGTGAGGAACTGCAGCGATATCAAATACGCAGGAGCTACTACGAGTGCTGGTTAGGTACACGTCAATAACAAGTATATCACATATCCCTTTAACATTGACGGCCTTCTTATCTGCTAAATACTTGGGGCAGTTCCGCTTCCAGTGACCGGTACCCTTGCACTAAAAGCACTCAGTCTCAGGCTTGGGTCCATTCTTGTTCTTCTTCCCGGCAACTTGCTTACCGGGCGCGTCAACAGCTTTGTCATCCTTCTTGAAGTTCTTCTTACCCTTGCTTTTCTTGAAACTAGTGGTATTATTCACCATCAACACTTGATGCTCCTTTCTGATATAAACCTCCGCTGATTTTAGCATCGAGTACAACTCGGGAATGGACTTCTCGATACCCTGCATATTGTAGTTCATCACAAAGCTCTTGTAGCTAGGTGGAAGCGACTGGAGGATTCTGTCAATGGCCGAGTCATCCGGGATATTAACTCCCAGCTGAGTCAAGCGGTTGCGCAACCTAAATTTTTTGAGTATGTGCTCACTGACAGAACTATTTTCCTCCATCATACAACTGAAGAAATTGTCGGAGACGTCATATCTCTCGACCCGGGCATGAGCTTGGAAAACCAGTTTCAGCTCTTGGAACATCTCATATGCTCAGTATTGCTCAAAACGCTTTTGGAACCCCGGTTCTAAACTGTAAAGCATGCCGCACTAAACAAGGGAGTAATCATCGTAGCGCGACTGCCAAGCGTTCGTAACGTCTTGGTCCGCAAGGAAAATGGGTGGGTCACCTAGCGATGCATCAAGGACATACAATCTCTTGGAAGCTATGAGGATGATCCTCAAGCTATGGACCCAGTCCGCATAGTTGCTTCCATCGTCTTTCAGCTTGGTTTTCTCTAGGAACGCGTTGAAGTTGAGGGTGACATTCGCGTTGGCCATTGGATCTACAATATAGATTGTAAAGACAATTTTAGACTACGTTCATGATAATTAAGTTCACATAATCAAATTATTTAATGAACTCCCACTCAGATAGACATCTCTCTAGTCATCCAAGTGATACATGATCCATGTCAACTAGCCCGTGTCCGATCATCACGTGAGACGGACTAGTTATCCATGGTGAACATCTCCATGTTGATCGTATCTTCTATCTATGGAGAAACCAACAACGAGAAGGAAGAGATTGCATCTTCATACCTTTGAAGATTGCTAAGCGGAAGCGTTACAAGAACGCGGTTGGTGGATTCGTACTCGTAGCGATTCAGATCGCGATGGACTTCGATCTTAGCGCCGAACAACGGCGCCTCCGCGTTCAACACACGTGCAGACCGGTGACGTCTCCTATGCCTTGATCCAACAAGGAGGAAGGAGAGGTTGAGGGAGAGCTCCGGCAGCACGACGGCGTGGTGATAGTGGAGCTGCGTGGTACTCCCGCAGGGCTTCGCCAAGCACTACGGAGAATGAGGAGAAGGAGAAGTAGGGCTGCGCCGAGAGGGAGAGAGAGTCGTGTCTCAAACAGCCCCAAGGGCACCACTATATATAGGAGGAGGAGGAGGTAGGACTGCGCCCTAGGGTTTCCACCCTAGGGTGGTGCGGCAGCCACCAGATCTAATCTGGTGTGGCAGCCAGAGGGAGGGAGAGGTGGTGCAGCAGCCCTAGCAGCCCTAGGGTGGGCCTAAGGCCCATTTGGGCCTAGGGTTTGCCCCCTCTCTCCTTGCTGCGCCTTGGGCCAGGTGGGAGGGGCGCACCAGACCACCTAGGGGCTAGTTCCCTCCACCTTCGGCCCATACAGCTCTCCGGGGCTGTTGGCCCCACTTGGTGGACCCCCAGAACCCTTTTGGTGGTCCCGGTACGTTACCAGTAATTCCCGAAACACTTCTGGTGGCCAAATCCTCACTTCCTATATATCAATCTTTGTCTCCGGACCATTTCGAAACTCCTCATGACGTCCGGGATCTCATCCGGGACTCCGAACAACCTTCGGTAACCACGTACACTATTTCCCTATAACCCTAGCATCATCGAACCTTAAGTGTGTAGACCCTACGGGTTCGAGAGACACGTAGACATGGCCGAGACAACTCTCCGGTCAATAACCAACAGCGGGATCTGGATACCCATGTTGGCTCCCACATGCTCCACGATGATCTCATCGGATGAACCACGATGTCGGGGATTCAATCAATCCCGTATACAATTCCCTTTGTCTATCGGTATGATACCTGCCCTAGATTCGATCGTCGGTATCCCTATACCTTGTTCAATCTCGTTACCGGCAAGTCTCTTTACTCATTCCGTAATACATCATCCCATGTCTAACTCCTTAGTCACATTGATCTCACTATGATGATGTCTTACCGAGTGGGCCCAGAGATACCTCTCCGTCATACGGAGTGACAAATCCCAGTCCGATTCGTGCCAACCCAACAGACACTTTCAGAGATACCCGTAGTGCACCTTTATAGCCACCCAGTTATGTTGTGATGTTTGTCACACCCAAAGTATTCCTACGGTATCCAGGAGTTGCACAATCTCATGGTCTAAGGAAACGATACTTGACATTGGAAAAGGTTTAGCAGACGAACTACACGATCTTGTGCTGTGCTTAGGATTGGGTCTTGTCCATCACATCATTCTCCTAATGATGTGATCCTGTTATCAATGACATCCAATGTCCATGGTCGTGAAATCGTGACCATCTATTGATCAACGAGCTAGCCAACTAGAGGCTCACTAGGGACATGTTGTGGTCTATGTATTCACACATGCATTACGGTTTCCTGTTAACACAATTTTAGCATGAACAATAGACAATTATCATGAACAAGGAAATACAATAATAACCATTTTATTATTGCCTCTAGGGTATATTTCCAACATCTCCATGCCCCCATCCATTCTTCTGAGGGTTTCTGAACTTCTTTGGAGCCCAGCTCGACCATTTTCCTCCGAATGCTATTTCCTATCTTTCTGCTTTCATCACTCTGTGTGAGTGTTTCCTGGGTTGTTCTCCCCACTGGGTCTGTTCAAACATATTTTCACCATGAGATCTCAGTCGGTCAAAAAGGCCAATCCCGAGGATGGTAAAACCCATGTCGTCCAACTCTATGGCAGCTTGGGAATCCAAAAGAGAGCTAGGAGTTCTTTTCCTTCCATGGCCTTCCCAGAATTTGTTAGGGGTTGGCAGTCGAAATGGTTTGACTTCAAGGATATAGCTTCTCCCAATATGTCGACTGGTCGTTCCCCTTTCACATCAGATTGTTCTGCCATTCCCAAATCCTTGAAAGTGTCTGATGGGGAGGAAGTCCAAGTGGGGACCCTGGTGGATGCCGTAGTGGCCCGTGTCCATGGTGGAGTGACTGGTACGGATCTCCTGGAGACATTCCTCAGTCGATGGATCGAGCCGCTCAAGGCAAGGGACCACACTATGTGGCATTACGCAGGCCCTGAGGACATGACCTAGATGCACCCGGAAGAGGTTTCATAGAAAACTGTCGAGCAATGGCTTCGAAGCATTACCGGATCTTGCGACAACCCCTTGGGAGCCAAGAGGATCCAGCCTTACTCTGTTGAGAATCCGCCAAAGAATCTGGTAAACTTTATCTTGTCGACCGTCGTATTATTTTGTTGAGTGATAAGTTCATATGTCGACTGACTTCATTGTTTGAATCTTGCAGGAGTAGACGCACATGCACTCACCCATGCCAAACTGGAACCAGCCTGAAAATGGAGGGGAGAGCGAGGGCGGCACCGTGGATGCCGACAACACCGATGACAGTGAGGATGACTATGAATACTTTGACGAGGACGAGGAGGAAGTCGACTATCCCCCACGTACGGAGCATCGTTCCAATCTGTGTCAGGACCCTGCGAGTGTCCCAGGCAAGGCCTTGGCATCCAGTGAGAAGAACCTGAAGCGGGACCGAACCTCGACCGTTCAGTCGAGTGAACGGGCCACAAAGTATCCCAAGCCCAACAAGCCTAAGCCTCACAAAGCTTTGCCCCGTATAAAGATCGTTGTGCCCGTTGTCTCAACGTAAGTGTTTGCTTTCATCTTTCGTTGTTGAATATGACTTCAAATTCTTGCTGACCGAGTGGAACTTGGTCTACCAGTGCTGCTACCTAAGTGATGTCACCTCCACGGGACGGGGAGGATCAAATGGACGTGGATACTGCCGACGCAGCGACTTCCAAATGAGGTAAACAAATCTTCATTCAGCTCTGATTCTTGAAAAATGATTCACCGACCTCACAAGCTAATATTGTCGATTGATGCTTGCAGAGATCATTCAACTGGAGGACGATGAGGAACTTCCCCGGGGTACGGGGGTGAAGGTGTGACCTTAGGCACCCCGCGCATACGCGCCCTAAGAACACCATCAACACACACGCCTCAACGGTCGACTGATACATCATCCCAGGGGATAACCGACTCGTCCCGAGCCAGAACCGAGCCCGCGGTTCCGTTGTCGAGTGCTCCACCAGCTTCTTCAACCATCGTGGTTTCAACTCCAATCGGACCACCCCAGACTACCTCAACTACTCCAGCCAGAGCATCAATTCAGCCAGTGACTGCCTTTCCTCTGCACCATGTCCCGGAAGATCAAACCGAAGCTGCGAAGGAAGCCATGATCCAAGCGGAACAAATAATGTTGCGCACGAAGGAGGCGTACGCGGCCAGCAAACTGGCTTATTATGCTAGCGCAGTGCTTCATACCAACGTCCGAGTAAGTGCGATTGTGATTGCATTTCCGATTGAATTCCTGTCTTTCTTGATTGTACACCCATCCGGTGTTTTCCTTTTGTAGAATACTTGCAAGTTCTCCACTCGAATAAATTGGGTGATGAGAATCTATGAGAGGGAGAGTGGATCTACGTACCCTTGTAGATCGCTCAGCGGGAAGCGTTAAGAAACGTGGTTGGTGTAGTCGAACATCTTCGCGATCCAAATCGCCGAGCGTCCCGCGATCACATGATTATCCGTCCTGTGATCCAATCACGATCCGTCCCGCGAACTCATCACGATCTGTCCCGTGATCCCATCACGATCCGTCCCGTGATCTCATCACGATCCGTCCCGTGAACTCATCACGATCCGTACCGCGAACTCATCACGAACCGTCTCGCGATCTTGATCACGGTCCTTCCGATCTAGCGCCGAACGGACGACACCTTCGCGTTCAGCACACGTGCAGGTTGATGACGATCTCCACCGTCTTGATACAACAAGAGGAAGTGGAGAGGAAGAAGAGTTCACCGGCAGCGTGACGGTGCTCCGGCGATGGTGGTGGAGCAATTTCGGCAGGGCTTCGCCTAAGCACTGCGGAAATCCGATCTAGAGGAGCACCGGTGGAACGGGTAGCACGTGGCCGTAAAATCTAGTGCAAAACACCCAATACCACCAGTATATATAAGAGGGAGGGAGGAGGAGGGCTGGCGCACAAGGTAGCCCTTGCGCAAGTAGGAGAGGAGGAATCCTCCTCCAATCCTATTAGGACTAGGATTCCTCCTTTCCTACTTGGAATCTCTTTCCACCTTGGCTTTTTTTCTCTCTTTCTGAAGTCCAGCCGTATGGGCCTCTTAGAGGACTTCCACCAGCCCACTAAGGGCTGGTTTCCACCCGCCCACAGCCCATGTAGCCTCTTGGGTCGAAATACCTCTCCCGATGGTCCCCCGGTACACTCCCGGCACTCCCGGTACACTTCCGATGAGCCCGAAACTTTTCAGGCGACCAAAATAGGACTTCCTATATATGAATCTTTACCTCCGGACCATTTCGGAGCTCCTCGTGACGTCTGGGATCTCATACGGGACTCCGAACAACCTTCGGTCACCACCATACATAACTCTATACTATCGAAACGTCACCAAACCTTAAGTGTGCAGACCCTGCGGTTCGAGAACTATGTAGACATGACCGAGACACCTCTACGGTCAATAACCAATGGTGGGACCTGTATGTCCACATTGGTTCCTACATATTCTACGAAGATCTTTATCGGTCGAACCTCTATGTCAAGGATCTAGTTAATCCCGTATGATGTTCCCTTTGTTCTTCGGTTTGTTACTTGCCCGAGATTCGATCGTCGGTATCTCCATACCTAGTTCAACCTCGTTACCGGAAAGTCTCTTTACTCGTTCCGTAATACAAGATCCCGTGACTAACACTTAGTCACATTGCTTGCAAGGCTTGTTGTGATGTTGTATTACCGAGTGGGCCCTAAGATACTTCTCCGTCACAGGGAGTAACAAATCCCAGTCCTGATCCATGCCAACTCAACAGACACCCTCGGAGATACCTGTAGAGCACCTTTATAGTCACCCAGTTAGGTTGTGACATTTGATACACACAAGGTACTCCTCCAATGTCTGTGAGTTGCATGATCTCATGGTCATAGGAACACATACTTTGACATGCAGAAAACAGTAGCAATAAACTGACACGATCATATGCTACGTTTGTAGTTTGGGTCTTGTCCATCACATCATTCTCCTAATGATGTGATCCCGTTATCAAATGACATCTCATGTCAATGGCTAGGAAACCTTAATCATCTTTGATCAACGAGCTAGTCTATTAGAGGCATACTAGGGACATGGTTTTGTCTATATATCCACACATGCATCTATGTCTCCAATCAATACAATTATATCATGGATAATAAACGATTATCATGAACAAGGAAATATGATAACAACTAATTATTATTGCCTCTAGGAAATATTTCCAACACTGGTTCCCTCCACCTTCGGCCCATGCAGCTCTCCGAGGCTGGTGGCCCCACTTGGTGGACCCTCGGAACCCTTCCGGTGGTCCCGGTACGTTACCGGTAATTCCCGAAACACTTCCGGTGGCCAAATCCTCACTTCCTATATATCAATATTTGTCTCCGGACCATTCCAAAACTCCTCTTGATGTCTGGGATCTCATCCAGGACTCCGAACAATCTTCAGTAACCACGCACACTATTTCCCTATAACCCTAGCATCATCGAACCTTAAGTGTGTAGACCCTACGGGTTCGGGAGACACGTAGACATGACCGAGACAACTCTCCGGTCAATAACAAACAACGGGATATGGATACCCATGTTTGCTCCCACATCCTCCACAATGATCTCATCGGATTAACCACGATGTCGGGGATTCAATCAATCCCGTATACAATTCCCTTTGTCTATCGGTATGATACCTGCCCGAGATTCGATCGTCGGTATCCCTATACCTTGTTCAATCTCGTTACCGGCAAGTCTCTTTACTCGTTCTGTAATACATCATCCGTGGGTAACTCCTTAGCCACATTGAGCTCATTTTGATGATGTCTTACCGAGTGGGCCTAGAGATACCTCTCCGTCATATAGAGTGACAAATCCCAGTCTCGATTCGTGCCAACCCAACAGACACTTTCGGAGATACCCGTAGTGCACCTTTATAGCCACCCAGTTTCGTTGTGACGTTTGGCACACCCAAAGCATTCCTACGATATCCGGGAGTTGCACAATCTCATGGTCTAAGGAAACGATACTTGACATTGGAAAAGCTTTAGCAGACGAACTACACGATCTGGTGCTATGCTTAGGATTGGGTCTTGTCCATCACATCATTCTCCTAATGATGTGATCCCGTTATCAATGACATCCAATGTCCATGGTCACGAAACCGTGACCATCTATTGATCAACGAGCTAGCCAACTAGAGGCTCACTAGGGACATGTTGTGGTCTATGTATTCACACATGCATTACGGTTTCCTGTTAACACAATTATAGCATGAACAATAGACAATTATCATGAACAAGGAAATACAATAATAACCATTTTATTATTGCCTCTAGGGCATATGTCCAACAGTCTCCCACTTGCAATAGAGTCAATAATCTAGTTACATTGTGATGAAACGAACACCCATAGCATTCTGGTGTTGATCATGTTTTGCTCGTGAGAGAGGTTTAGTCAACGGATCTGCGACATTCAGATCCGTATGTACTTTACAAATATCTATATCTCGCACCTGAATGTAATCACGGATGGAGTTGAAGCGACGCTTGATGTGTCTTGTCTTCTTGTGAAACGTGGGCTCCTTTGCAAGGGCAATAGCTCCAGTGTTGTCACAGAATAGAGTCATCGGGCCCGATGCATTGGAAATCACTCCTAGGTCGGTGATGAACTCCTTCATCCAGACTCCTTCCTTTGCTGCTTCTGAAGCAGCTATGTACTCCGCTTCACATGTAGATGCTGCCATGATGCTTTGCTTGCTGCTGCACCAGCTGACTGCCCCTCTGTTCAAAATATATACGTATCCGGTTTGCGACCTGGAGTCGTCCGGATCTGTGTCGAAGCCAGCATCGACGTAACCCTTTACGACGAGCTCTTCGGCACCTCCATATACGAGAAACATGTCCTTTGGCCTTTTCAGGTACTTCAGGATATTCTTGACCGCTGTCCAGTGTTCCGCTCCGGGATCACTTTGGTACCTCCCTACAAAACTTATGGCAAGGTTCACATCAGGTGTGGTACATAGCATGGCATACAGAATAGATCCTATGGCTGAAGCATAGGGGATGACACTCATCTCTTCTCTATCCTTTGCCGTGGTCTGGCATTGAGTCGTACTCAATCTCACACCCTATAACATAGGCAAGAACCCCTTCGTGGACTGATCCATATTGAACTTCTTCAATATCTTTTCAAGGTATGTGCTTTGTGAAAGACCTATGAGGCGTCTTGATCTATCTCTATAGATCTTAATACCTAATATGTAAGCAGCTTCTCCAAGGTCCTTCATTGAAAAACACTTATTCAAGTAGGCCTTTATACTTTCCAAGAGTTCTATATCATTTCCCATTATCAGTATGTCATCCACATATAATATAAGAAATGCTACAGAGCTCCCACTCACTTTCTTGTAAATACAGGGTTCTCCATAAACCTGCACAAACCCAAACACTTTAATCACCTCATTAAAGCGAATGTTCCAACTCAGAGATGCTTGCACCAGCCCATAGATGGAGCGCTGGAGCTTGCATACTTTGTTAGTATCTTTAGGATCGACAAAACCTTCCGGCTGCATCATATATAGTTCTTTCTTGAGGAAGCCATTAAGGAATGCCGTTTTGACGTCCATTTGCCAGATCTCATAATCATAAAATGCGGCAATTTCTAACATGATTCGGACAGACTTCAGGATCACTACGGGTGAGAAAGTCTCATCGTAGTCAACTCCTTGAACTTGTCGATAACCCTTAGCGAGAAGCCAAGCCTTATAGACGGCCACATTACCATCTGCGTCAGTCTTCTTCTTAAAGATCCATTTATTTTCAATGGCTCGCTTATCATCAGGCAAGTCCACCAAAGTCCACATTTTGTTCTCATACATGGATCCTATCTCGTATTTCATGGCTTCAAGCCATTTGTTGGAATCCGGGCCCGCCAGCGCTTCTTCATAGTTCGAAGGTTCACCGTTGTCCAACAACATGATCTCCAGGATAGGGTTGCCGTACCATTCTGGTGCAGAACGTGTCCTAGTGTACCTTCGACGTTCAATAGTAACTTGATCTGAAGTTTCATGATCATCATCATTAACTTCCTCTCTAGCCGGTTTAGGCTCCATAGAAACAACTTCCCGTGCTACGCTACTCTCCGGTTCGAGTGGAGGTGCGATTACCTCATCAAGTTCTATTTTCCTCCCACTTACTTCTTTCAAGAGAAACTCTTTCTCGAGAAAGGATCCATTCTTGGCAACAAAGACTTTGCCTTCGGATCTGAGGTAGAAGGTATACCCAATCGTTTCTTTGGGATATCCTATGAAGACGCACTTTTCCGCTTTGGGTTCGAGCTTCTTAGGTTGAAGTTTCTTCACATAAGCATCGCATCCCCAAACTTTTAGAAACGACAGCTTAGGTTTCTTTCCAAACCATAATTCATACGGTGTCGTCTCAACGGATTTTGATGGTGCCCTATTTAAAGTGAATGCGGCAGTCTCTAATGCATATCCCCAAAATGATAGCGGTAAGTCGGTAAAAGACATCATAGATCGCACCATATCCAATAGAGTGCGATTACGACGTTCAGACACACCATTTCGCTGAGGTGTGCCAGGCGGCGTGAGTTGTGAAACAATTCCACATTTCCTTAGGTGCGTGCCAAACTCGTGACTCAAATAGTCTCCACCACGATCAGATCGTAGGCACTTTATTTTCCTGACACGTTGATTCTCTACCTCACTCTGAAATTCCTTGAGCCTTTCAAAGGTTTCAGACTTGTGTTTCATTAAGTAGACATACCCATATCTGCTCAAGTCATCAGTGAGGGTGAGAACATAACAGTAGCCACCGCGAGCCTCGACGCTCATTGGACCGCATACATCGGTATGTATTATCTCCAACAAGTCAGTCACTCGCTCCATTGTTCCGCAGAATGGAGTCTTGGTCATCTTGTCCATGAGGCATGGTTCGCACGTGTCAAATGATTCGAAATCAAGAGACTGCAAAAGTCCATCAGCATGGAGCTGCTTCATGCGTTTGACACCAATATGACCAAGGCGGCAGTGCCACATGTAAGTGGGACTATCGTTATCAACCTTACACTTTTTGGTACTCACACTATGGACATGTGTAACATCACGTTCGAGATTCATCAGAAATAAACCATTGGCCAGCGGAGCATGACCATAAAACATCTCTCTCATATAAATAGAACAACCATTATTCTCAGATTTAAATGAGTAGCCATCTCGCATCAAACGAGATCCAGATACAATGTTCATGCTCAAAGCTGGTACTAAATAACAATTATTGAGGTTTAAAACTAATCCTGAAGGTAGATGTAGAGGTAGCGTGCCGACGGCGATCACATCGACCTTGGAACCATTCCTGACGCACATCGTCACCTTGTCCTTTGCCAACCTCCGCTTATTCCACAGCTCCTGCTTGGAGTTACAAATGTGAGGAACTGCAGCGATATCAAATACGCAGGAGCTACTACGAGTGCTGGTTAGGTACACGTCAATAACAAGTATATCACATATCCCTTTAACATTGACGGCCTTCTTATCTGCTAAATACTTGGGGCAGTTCCGCTTCCAGTGACCGGTACCCTTGCACTAAAAGCACTCAGTCTCAGGCTTGGGTCCATTCTTGTTCTTCTTCCCGGCAACTTGCTTACCGGGCACGTCAACAGCTTTGTCATCCTTCTTGAAGTTCTTCTTACCCTTGCTTTTCTTGAAACTAGTGGTATTATTCACCATCAACACTTGATGCTCCTTTCTGATATAAACCTCCGCTGATTTTAGCATCGAGTACAACTCGGGAATGGACTTCTCGATACCCTGCATGTTGTAGTTCATCACAAAGCTCTTGTAGCTAGGTGGAAGCGACTGGAGGATTCTGTCAATGGCCGAGTCATCCGGGATATTAACTCCCAGCTGAGTCAAGCGGTTGTGCAACCTAAATTTTTTGAGTATGTGCTCACTGACAGAACTATTTTCCTCCATCATACAACTGAAGAAATTGTCGGAGACGTCATATCTCTCGACCCGGGCATGAGCTTGGAAAACCAGTTTCAGCTCTTGGAACATCTCATATGCTCAGTATTGCTCAAAACGCTTTTGGAACCCCGGTTCTAAACTGTAAAGCATGCCGCACTAAACAAGGGAGTAATCATCGTAGCGCGACTGCCAAGCGTTCGTAACGTCTTGGTCCGCAAGGAAAATGGGTGGGTCACCTAGCGATGCATCAAGGACATACAATCTCTTGGAAGCTATGAGGATGATCCTCAAGCTATGGACCCAGTCCGCATAGTTGCTTCCATCGTCTTTCAGCTTGGTTTTCTCTAGGAACGCGTTGAAGTTGAGGGTGACATTCGCGTTGGCCATTGGATCTACAATATAGATTGTAAAGACAATTTTAGACTACGTTCATGATAATTAAGTTCACATAATCAAATTATTTAATGAACTCCCACTCAGATAGACATCTCTCTAGTCATCCAAGTGATACATGATCCATGTCAACTAGCCCGTGTCCGATCATCACGTGAGACGGACTAGTTATCCATGGTGAACATCTCCATGTTGATCGTATCTTCTATACGACTCATGTTCGACCTTTCGGTCTTCCGTGTTCCGAAGCCATGTCTATACATGCTAGGCTCGCCAAGTCAACCTAAGTGTTTCGCATGTGTAAATCTGGCTTACACCCGTTCTATGCGAACGTTAGAACCTATCACACTCGATCATCTCGTGGTGCTTCGGAACAACGATCCTTAGCAACGGTGCATAGTTAGGGTGAACACCTTTCTTGAAATTTTATTGAGAGATCATCTTATTTACTACCGTCGTTCTAAGCAAATAAGATGTGGACATGATAAACATCACACGCAATCAATATAGTGACATGATATGGCCAATATCATCTTGCTCCTTTGATCTCCATCTTCGGGGCACCATGATCATCACTGTCACCGGTATGACACCATGATCTCCATCATCATGATCTCCATCATCGTGTCTTCATGAAGTTGTCTCGCCAACTATTACTTCTACTACTATGGCTAATGTTTATGATTGACACGCATGTCATACAATAAAATAAGACAACTCCTATGGCTCCTGCCGGTTGTCATACTCATCGACATGCAAGTCGTGAATCCTATTACAAGAACAAGTTATACGTCCTCATACATCACAATGCATCACATCACATCCTTTTGGCCATATCACATCACAAGGCATATGCTGCAAAAACAAGTTAGACGTCCTCTAATTTGTAGTTGCAAGTTTTTACGTGGCTGCTATAGGTTTCTAGCAATAACGTTTCTTACCTACGCCAAAAACACAACGTGATATGCCAATTGCTATTTACCGTTCATAAGTACCCTTTTCATCGAATCCAATCCGACTAAGGTGGGAGAGACAGACACCCGCTAGCCACCTTATGCAACAAGTGCATGTCAGGCGGTGAACCGGTCTCACGTAAGCGTACATGTAAAGTTGGTCCGGGCCACTTCATCCCACAATACCGCCGAATCAAGATAAGACGAGTAGTGGTAAGAAAATTAACAAGATCGACGCCCACAACAACTTTGTGTTCTACTCGTGCATAGATTCTACGCATAGACCTAGCTCATGATGCCACTGTTGGGAGACGTAGTAGTAAATCATAATTTTCTACGCGTTCACCAAGATCTATCTATGGAGAAACCAGCAACGAGAAGGAAGAGATTGCATCTTCATACCTTTGAAGATCGCTAAGCGGAAGCGTTACAAGAACGCGGTTGGTGGATTCGTACTCGTAGCGATTCAGATCGCGATGGACTTCGATCTTAGCGCCGAACAACGGCGCCTCCGCGTTCAACACACGTGCAGCCCGGTGACGTCTCCTACGCCTTGATCCAACAAGGAGGAAGGAGAGATTGAGGGAGAGCTCCGGCAGCACGACGGCGTGGTGACGGTGGAGCTGCGTGGTTCTCCGGCAGGGCTTCGCCAAACACTACGGAGAACGAGGAGAAGGAGAAGTAGGGCTGCGCCGAGAGGGAGAGAGAGTCGTGTCTCAAACAGCCCCAAGGGCACCACTATATATAGGAGGAGGAGGAGGTAGGGCTGCGCCCTAGGGCTTCCACCCTAGGGTGGTGCGGCAGCCACCAGATCAAATCTGGTGCGGCAGCCAGAGGGAGGGAGAGGTGGTGCGGCAGCCCTAGCAGCCCTAGGGTGGGCCTAAGGCCCATCTGGGCCTAGGGTTTGCCCCCCTCTCTCCTTGCTGCGCCTTGGGCCAGGTGGGAGGGGCGCACCAGCCCACCTAGGGGCTGGTTCCCTCCACCTTCGGCCCATGCAGCTCTCCGGGGCTGGTGGCCCCACTTGGTGGACCCCCGAAACCCTTTCGGTGGTCCCGGTACGTTACGAGTAATTCCCGAAACACTTCTGGTGGCCAAATCCTCACTTCCTATATATCAATCATTGTCTCCGGACCATTCTGGAACTCCTCGTGACGTCCGGGATCTCATCCGGGACTCCGAACAACCTTCGGTAACCACGTACACTATTTCCCTACAACCCTAGCGTCATCGAACCTTAAGTGTGTAGATCCTACGGGTTCGGGAGACACGTAGACATGACCGAGACAACTCTCCGGTCAATAACCAATAGCGGGATCTGGATATCCATGTTGGCTCCCACCTGCTCCACGATGATCTCATCGGATGAACCACGATGTCGGGGATTCAATCAATCCCGTATACAATTCCCTTTGTCTATCGATATGATACCTGCCCTAGATTCGATCGTCGGTATCCCTATACCTTGTTCAATCTCGTTACCGGCAAGTCTCTTTAATCGTTCCGTAATACATCATCCCATGTCTAACTCCTTAGTCACATTGAACTCACTATGATGATGTCTTACCGAGTGGGCCCAGAGATACCTCATCGTCATACGGAGTGACAAATCCCAGTCTTGATTCGTGCCAACCCAACAGACACTTTTAGAGATACTCGTAGTGCACCATTATAGCCACCCAGTTACGTTGTGACGTTTGGCACACCCAAAGCATTCCTACGGTATCCAGGAGTTGCACAATCTCATGGTCTAAGGAAACGATACTTGACATTGGAAAAGGTTTAGCAAACGAACTACACGATCTTGTGCTATGCTTAGGATTGGGTCTTGTCCATCACATCATTCTCCTAATGATGTGATCCCGTTATCAATGACATCCAATTTCCATGGTCATGAAACCGTGACCATCTATTGATCAACGAGCTAGCGAACTAGAGGCTCACTAGGGACATGTTGTGGCCTATGTATTCACACATGCAGTACGGTTTCCGGTTAACACAATTATAGCATGAACAATAGACAATTATCATGAACAAGGAAATACAATAATAAGCATTTTATTATTGCCTCTAGGGCATATTTTCAACATCTCCATGCCCCCATCCATTCTTCTGAGGGTTTCTGAACTTCTTTGGAGCCCAGCTCCACCATTTTCCTCCGAATGCTATTTCCTATCTTTCTGCTTTCATCACTCTGTGTGAGTGTTTCCTGGGTTGTTCTCCCCATTGGGTCTGTTCAAACATATTTTCACCATCAGATCTCAGTCGGTCAAAAAGGCCAATCCCGAGGATGGTAAAACCCATGTCGTCCAACTCTATGGCAGCTTGGGAATCCAAAAGAGAGCTAGGAGTTCTTTTCCTTCCATGACCTTCCCAGAATTTGTTAGGGGTTGGCAGTCGACATGGTTTTACTTCAAGGATATAGCTTCTCCCAATATGTCGACTGGTCTTTCCCCTTTCACATCAGATTGCTCTGTCGTTCCCAAATCCTTGAAAGTGTCTGATGGGGAGGAAGTCCAAGTGGGGACCCTGGTGGATGCCGTAGTGGCCCGTGTCCATGGTGGAGTGACTGGTACGGATCTCCTGGAGACATTCCTCAGTCGATGGATCGAGCCGATCAAGGCAAGGGACCACACTATGTGGCATTACGCAGGCCCTGAGGACATGACCTAGATGCACCCGGAAGAGGTTTCATAGAAAACTGTCGAGCAATGGCTTCGAAGCATTATCGGATCTTGCGACAACCCCTTGGGAGCCAAGAGGATCCAGCCTTACTCTGTTGAGAATCCGCCAAAGAATCTGGTAAACTTTATCTTGTCGACCATCGTATTATTTTGTTGAGTGAGAAGTTCATATGTCGACTGACTTCATTGTTTGAATCTTGCAGGAGTGGACGCACATGCACTCACCCATGCCAAACTGGAACCAGCCTGAAAATGGAGGGGAGAGCGAGGGCGGCACCGTGGACGCCCACAACACCGATGACAGCGAGGATGACTATGAATACTTTGACGAGGACGAGGAGGAAGTCGACTATCCCCCACGTACTGAGCATCGTTCCAATCTGTGTCAGGACCCTGCGAGTGTCCCAGGCAAGGCCTTGGCATCGAGTGAGAAGAACCTGAAGCGGGACCGAACCTCGACCGTTGAGTCGAGTGAACGGGCCACAAAGTAGCCCAAGCCCAACAAGCCTAAGCCTCACAAAGCTTTGCCCCGTATAAAGATCGTTGTGCCCGTTGTCTCAACGTAAGTGTTTGCTTTCATCTTTCGTTGTTGAATATTACTTCAAATTCTTGCTGACCGAGTGGAACTTGGTCTACCAGTGCTGCTACCTAAGTGATGTCACCTCCACGGGACGGGGAGGATCAAATGGACGTGGATACTGCCGACGCAGCGACTTCCAAATGAGGTAAACAAATCTTCATTCAGCTCTGATTCTTGAAAAATGATTCACCGACCTCACAAGCTAATATTGTCGATTGATGCTTGCAGAGATCATTCAACTGGAGGACGATGAAGAACTTCCCCGGGGTACGGGGGTGAAGGTGTGACCTTAGGCACCCCGCGCATACGCGCCTTAAGAACACCATCAGCACACACGCCTCAACGGTCGACTGATACATCATCCCAGGGGATAACCGACTCGTCGCGAGCCAGAACCGAGCCCACGGTTCCGTTGTCGAGTGCTCCACCAGCTGCTTCAACCATCGTGGTTTTGACTCCAATCGGACCACCCCAGACTACCTCAACTACTCCAGCCAGAGCATCAATTCAGCCAATGACTGCCTTTCCTCTGCACCATGTCCCGGAAGATCAAACCGGAGCTGCGAAGGAAGCCATGATCCAGGCGGAACAAATAATGTTGCGCACGAAGGAGGTGTATGAGGCCAGCAAACTGGCTTATTATGCCAGGGAAGTGCTTCATACCAACGTCTGAGCAAGTGCGATTGTGATTGCATTTCCGATTGAATTCCTGTCTTTCTTGATTGTACACCCATCGGGTGTTTTCCTTTTGTAGAATACTTGCAAGTTCTCCACTCGAATAGATCAGGTCTTAGTCGAGTAGGTTTCGGTCCAGTGGGGGCACGCTGAGTGCACCCACTGGGTGTAGTCCCTAAAACCGCTATCGAATGGTGAAGACATCGGCAGGGGTCTTAGAATTGTTTTGGTAGCCACTCGACAGATCGAGTGATAGAAGGTCCAGTGGGGGCACACTGAGTGCACCCACTGGGTGTAGTCCCCGAGACCACCGTCGAGTGCTTGCACTGGCGAGGGTCTGAAAAGAGACGATGTTTATATGCTTGCGCATGTTTTTTTATTTTTTTGCCACTCGACAAATCGAGTGTTAGCAGATCCAATGGGGGCAAGGTGAGTGCACGCACTGGGTGTAGTCCCCAAGACCACCGTTGAGTGCTTGCACTGGCGGGCGTCTGATAGAGACCATCTAATGCTCAGACAGGGTAGACCTTGTCAAGTGATTTAGGAACCAGTGGGGGCACGCTAAGTGCACCCACTGGGTGTAGTCCCCGAGACTAGTGTTGATCGTTGACGATGAGGAGTAGTCTTAAGAACTTGAACTCAGGGTTCTTTGTGTTGGAAATATGCCCTAGAGGCAATAATAAATTAGTTATTATCATATTTCCTTGTTCATGATAATCGTTTATTATCCATGCTATAATTGTATTGATCGGAGACTTAAATGCATGTGTGGATACATAGACAAAACCATGTCCCTAGTATGCCTCTAATGGACTAGCTCGTTGATCAAAGGATGGTTAAGGTTTCCTAGCCATGGACATGAGATGTCATTTGATAATGGGATCACATCATTAGGAGAATGATGTGATGGATAAGACCCAAACTACAAACATAGCATATGATCGTGTCAGTTTATTGCTACTGTTTTCTGCATGTCAAGTATATGTTCCTATGACCATGAGATCATGCAACTCACGGATATCGGAGGAGTGCCTTGTGTGTATCAAACATCGCAACGTAACTGGGTGACTATAAAGGTGCTCTACAGGTATCTCCGATGGTGTCTGTTGAGTTGGCATGGATCGAGACTGGGATTTGTACTCCGTGTAACGGAGAGGTATCTCGGGGCCCACTCGGTAATGCAACATCACAATAAGCCTTGCAAGCAATGTGACTAATTTTTAGTTGCGGGATCTTGTATTACGGAACGAGTAAAGAGACTTGCCGGTAACGAGGTTGAACTAGGTATGGAGATACCGACGATCGAATCTCGGGCAAGTAACATACTGAAGAACAAAGGGAACGTTATACGGGATTAACTGAATCCTTGACATAGAGGTTCGACCGATAAAGATCTTCGTAGAATATGTAGGAACCAATGTGGACGTCCAGGTCCCGCCATTGGTTATTGACTGTAGAGGTGTCTCGTTCATGTCTACATAGTTCTCGAACCCGCAGGGTCTGCACACTTAAGGTTCGGTGACGTTTCGGTAGTGTAGAGTTATGTATGGTGGTGACCGAAGGTTGTTCAGAGTCCTGGATGAGATCCCGGACGTCACGAGGAGCTCCGGAATGGTCCGGAGGTAAATATTCATATATAGGAAGTCCCAGTTTGGTTTCCGGAAAAGTTTCGGGCTCATCGGTAGTGTACCGGGAGTATCGGTATTGTACCGGGAGTGCCGGTAGTGTACCGGAGGACCTCCGGGAGGGGTATTTCGACCCCAAGAGGTCCATGGGCTGTGGGAGAATAATAACCAGCCCTTAGTGGGCTGGGAAAACAGCCACAAAGGCCCATGGCGCAGGAGAGAAAGTCCTAAAGCAAAAAGTGGAAAATCAGCCAATAGGAGGCAATCCTACTCCAACTAGGATTGGAGGTGAAGTAGGATTGCTCCCACCTCCTATTTCGGCCGACCCAAAGGCCTTTGCTGCCTCTCCTCTCCTCTCCTCCTATATATACTAGTGGATTGGGTGGTTTTTGGACAGAATTTCCGGCCACGTGCTACCCGTTTCACCGAGGCACAGTTTCTCCTCTAGATCGGTTTTCCGCGGCGCTTAGGCGAAGCCCTGCCGGAATCACTCCACCACCATCACCGGAGTGCCGTCACGCTGCCGGTGAACTCTCTCTCCTCTCCACCTCCTCTCGCTGGATCGAGACGGTGGAGATCGTCATCAAGCTGCACGTGTGCTGAACGCGGAGGTGCCGTCCGTTCGGCGCTAGATCGGAAGGACCGTGATCGAGATCGCGAGACGGTTCGTGATGAGATCGCGGAACGGATCGTGATGAGTTCGCGGGACAGATCGTGATCAAGATCGTGAGACGGATCGTGATGAGATCGCGGGACGGATCGTGATGAGTTCACGGGACGGATCGTGATTGGATCGCGGGACGGATCGTGATGAGATCGCGGGACGCTCGGCGATTTGGATCGCGAAGATGTTCGACTACACCAACCGCGTTTCTTAACGCTTCCCGCTTAGCGATCTACAAGGGTATGTAGATCCACTCTCTCTCTCGTAGATGCTCATCACCATGGATAGGTTTGTGTGTGCGTAGGAAATTTTTTGTTTCCCATGCGACGTTCCCCAACAGTGGCATCATGAGCTAGGTTGATGGTTCGATGAGATCTCGAGTAGAACACAAAAGGTTTGTGGGCGTTGATGCTTAGATTGCTTCCTCCCTTGGTCGTATTTTGGTTCAGTGGGATTGTGAGATGAAGCGGCCCGGACCAACATTACTCGTACGCTTACGAGAGACCGGTTCCCTCGACGCAACTTGTTGCTTAGATGGCTTGCGGGTGACAGTTTCTCTCACTTTAGTTGGATCGGATCCGACAAAGGCGGTCCTTGAGAAGGTTGAAAAGCAATCTATGTATCACCGTTGTGGTTTATGCGTAGGTGAGAAACGTTCTTGCTAGATACCCGTAGCAGCCACGTAAAACATGCAACAACAATTAGAGGACGTCTAACTTGTTTTTGCAGGGTATGTTGTGATGTGATATGGCCAATTACATGATGAGATATATGTGATGTATGAGATGATCATGTGATGTATAGAATTTCATGACTTGCATGTCGTTGAATACGGCAACCGGCAGGAGCCATAGGGTTGTCTTTAATTATTGTATGACCTGCGTGTCAATCATTAAGCGCTATGTAATGCTTTACTTTATCGCTACGGTAGCAATAGTAGTAGAAGCATGTAGGGCATGACAACCCCGATGGCGACACGTTGATGGAGATCAAGATGATGGAGATCATGGTCTCATGCCGGTGACGATGGAGATCATGCCGGTGCTTTCATGATGGAGATCAAAAGCACAAGATCATGGCCATATCATGTCACTTATGATTTGCATGTGATGTTAATCCTTTTATGCACCTTGTTTTGCTTAGGATGACGGTAGCATTATAAGGTGATCCCTCACTTAATTTCAAGATAAATTGTGTTCTCCCTGAGTGTGCACCGTTGCGAAAGTTCGTCGTGTTGAGACACCACGTGATGATCAGGTGTGATAGACTCTACGTTCACATACAACGGGTGCAAGCTAGATTTCCACGCGCAGAACACTCGGGTTAAACTTGACGAGCCTAGCATGTACAGACATGGCCTCGGAACACAAGAGACCGAAAGGTCAAACATGAGTCATATAGTAGATATGATCAACACGATGATGTTCACCATTGCAGCCACCTCAACTCACGTGATGATCGGACTTGAGTTGGTGAATTTGGATCATGTATCACTCGAATGATCGGAGGGATGTCAATTAGAGTGGGAGTTCTTAAGTAATATGATTAATTGAACTCATTATCATGAACATAGTCAAAGTGTCTTTGCAAATTATGTTGTAGATTACTAGCTCGCGTTGTAGCTCCCTTGAATTTTTATATGTTCCTAGAGAAATAGAATTGAAAGATGTTGGTAGCAAAATTGCGGACTGGGTTCGTGATCTGAGGATTGTCCTCATTGCTGCACAGAAGGCTTATGTCCTTAATGCACCGCTCGGTGCGCCACCCCATCTAGCGTCGTCTGTAGATGTTGTGAACATCTGACAAGCACGTTTCGATGACTACTTGATAGTTTAGTGCGTCATGCATTACGGCTTAGAATTGAGGCTCCGAAACGTTTTGAACGTCACGGAACATATGAGATGTTCTAGGAGCTGAGATTGTGATCTCAGGCTCGTGCCCGTGTTGCGAGATATGAGATATCCAACAAGATTCTTTGCCTGTAAGATGAAGGAGAATAGCTCAACCGTTGAGCATGTACTCAGATTGTCTGGGTACTACAATCGCTTGAATCAAGTGGGAGTTGATCTTCCAGATAAGATAGTGATTGATATAGTTCTCCAAGTCACTGTCACTGAGCTACTAGAACTTGGTGATTAACTATAAAATGCCAGGGAAAGAAATGTTGATCCCTGAGCTGTTCGCGATGTTTGACACCGCGAAGGTAGAAATCAAGAAGGAGCGTCAAGTGTTGATGGTTAATCAAACCACTAGTTTCGAGAAGGGCAAGAGCAAGGAGGGAAACTTCATGGATAGCAAGTCAGTTGCTGCTCCACTGAAGCAACCCAAAGTTGAACTCAAACCCGAGACTAAGTGCTTCTATAATGAGGTGAGCGGTCGCTGAAGCGGAACAACCCTAGATACTTGGTAGAAGAAAAGGCTGGCAACATTGACAGAAGTATATTTGATATACGAGTTATTGATGTGTACCTTGCTAGTACTCCTAGTAGCACCTGGGTATTGGATACCGGTTCGGTTGCCAAATGTTAGTAACTCGAAATAAAAGCTACGGAATAAACGGAGAACTAGCTAAGGGTGAGGTGACGATGTGTGTTCGAAATGTTTCCAAGGTTGATGTGATCAACATCGCACGCTCTCTCTACCTTCAGGATTAGTGACGAACCTAAATAAATGTTATTTGGTGTTTTGCGTTGAGCATGAACATGATTAGATCATGTTTATTGCAATACGATTATTCATTTAAGTCAGAGAATAATGGTTATTCTGTTTACATGAATAATACCTTCAATGGTCATGCACCCAGTGAGAATGGTTTGTTTAAATCTTGATCGTAGTAATACACATGTTCATAACATTGATGTCAAAAGATACAAAGTTAAATAATGATAGTACCACATACTTGTGGCACTGCCGCAAAATGTCATATTGGTATAAAGCGCATGAAGAAACTCCATGGTGATGGATATTTGGACTCATTCGATTTCGAATCGGTCGAGACATGTGAACCATGCCTCTTGGGCAAGATGACTAAAGGACCCCGTTGGATGGAGCGGGGAAGTGATTCATTGGAAATGATACATGTTGATGTATGCAATCTAGTGAGTCTTGTAGCGTGCAGTGGATATCGTTATTTTCTTACCTTCACTGATGATTTGAGTAGATATAGTGTATATTTACTTAATGAAACACAAGTCTGAATCGTTTGAAAGGTTCAAGCAAATTCAGAGTGAAGTTTAAAGATCATCGTGACAAGAAGATAAAAAGGACTGCGATATGATCGTGGAGGTGAATATCTGAGTCACGAGTTTGGCATACAACTTAAGCCAATGTGAAAGTTGTTTCACAACTAAACGCCACCTGGAACACCATAGTGTGATGGTGTGTCCGAACATCATAGTTATGCTCTATTGGACATGGTGCGTGCTATGATGTCTCTTATCGTTTTACTACTATAATTTTGGGGTTATGCATTAGAGACAACTACATTCACTTTAAATAGGGCACCATCTAAATCCGTTGAGATGACACCATGTGAATTATGGTTTGATAGAAACCTATGCTGTCATTTCTTAATACTTGGGGCTGCGACACTTGTGTGGAAAATGTTTTCACCTAATGAGGTCGAACCCAAGGCGGACAAATGCATCTTCATAGAATACCCTAAGATCAGTTGGGTGAACCTTCAATCTTAGATCCTAGTGCAAAGTGTTTGTTGCTTAAACGGATCCTTTCTCGAGAAAATGTTTCTCTCGAAAGAATTGAGTGGGAGGAAGATAGAACTTGATGAGGTTGTTAAACCTTTGTTCAACCAGAGAGTAGCGCAACGCAGAAAGATGTTTCTGTGAAGCCTACGTTAGTTGAAGAGGAAGTTAATGATCATGATCATGAAACTTCAGGATCAAGTTACTATCGAACTTCGTAGGTCGACAAGGATGTGTACTGCTCCTAAGCGGTACGACAACCCTGTCTTGGAGGTCATGTTGTTGGACAACGATGAACCTATGAGCTATGGAGAAGTGATGATGGGCCCGGATTCCGACAAATGGTTGGAGGCCATGAAATCCGAGATAGGATCCATGTATTAAAACCAAGTGTAGACTTTGGTAGACTTGCTCGTTGGACGGCAGGTCGTTAAGTACAAATGGATCTTTAAAATGAAGACAGACACTGATGGTGAATGTCACTATTTGTAAAGCTCGACTTGTTGCAAAGATGTTTGTGACAAGTTCAAGGAGTTGACTACGATGAGACTTTCTCACTCGTAGTGGTGCTAAAGTCTGTTGGAATTATGTTAGCAGTTGCTGTGTTTTCAATTATGAAATCTGGCAGATGGATGTCAAAACATCGTTTCCTTAACGGTTTACTTGAGGAAAGGTTGTATGTGATACAACCAGAAGGTTTTCTCAGGCCTAAGGATGCTAAAAGGTGTGCAAGCTTCGGTGATCCTTCCATGGACTGAAGCAAGCATCTCGGAGTTGGAATATACGCTTTGATGAGGTGATCAAAGTTTTGATGTTTATACAAAGTTTACGAGAAACTTGTATTTGCAATAAAGTGAGTGGGAGCACTATAGAATTTCTGATAAGTATATGTGGATGACATATTGTTGATCAGAAATAATGTAGAGTTTCTGGAAAGCATAAAACGGTTATTTGGAAAGTGATTTTCAAAGGAAGACCTGGATAAAGCTACCTAATTGTTGAGCATCAAAATCTATAGAGATAGATCAAGATGCTTGATGAGAATTTCAATGAGTGCATACCTTCACAAGATTTTGAAAGAGTTCAAAATGGATCAGCCAGAGAAATAGTTCTCGTCTGATTTGTAAGGTGTGAAGTTGAGTGAGACTCAAAGCTCGACAACGGCAGAAGAAAGAGAAAGGACGAACGTCGTGCCCTATGCCTTAGCCATAGGCTCTATATTATGCCATGCTGTGTACCGCACCTATGTGTGCCTTGCCATGAGTCTGTCAAGGGGTACAAGAGTGGTCCAGGAGTGGATCACTGGACAGCGGTCGGAATTATCCTTAGTAACCAGAGGACTAAGGAAATGTTTCTTGATTATGGAGGTGATAAAGAGTTCGTCGTAAAGAGTTACGTCGATGCAAGCTTTAACACCTATCCGGATGACTAGTAGTAGCAATCTGGATACGTATAGTGGAGCAGCCATTTGGAAATAGTACCAAGTGGAGTGTGGTAGCATTGTTTACGGTTTGACATAGAGATTTGCAAAGTACACACGGATCTGAATATCGCAGACCCGTTGACTATAAGACCTCTCTCACATGCAAAGCATGATCGAGCCCCAGAACTCATTGGGTGTTAGATTCATAACAATGCGAATCACATGGTGATGTGAACTAGATTATTGACTCTAGTGCAAGTGGGAGACTGTTGGAAATATGCACTAGAGGCAATAATAAATTAGTTATTATCATATTTCCTTGTTCATGATAATCGTTTATTATCCATGCTATAATTGTATTGATCGGAGACTTAAATGCATGTGTGGATACATAGACAAAACCATGTCCCTAGTATGCCTCTAATGGACTAGCTCGTTGATCAAAGGATGGTTAAGGTTTCCTAGCCATGGACATGAGATGTCATTTGATAACGGGATCACATCATTAGGAGAATGATGTGATGGATAAGACCCAAACTACAAACATAGCATATGATCGTGTCAGTTTATTGCTACTGTTTTCTGCATGTCAAGTATATGTTCCTATGACCATGAGATCATGCAACTCACGGATATCGGAGGAGTGCCTTGTGTGTATCAAACGTCGCAACGTAACTGGGTGACTATAAAGGTGCTCTACAGGTATCTCCGATGGTGTCTGTTGAGTTGGCATGGATCGAGACTGGGATTTGTTACTCCGTGTAACGGAGAGGTATCTCGGGGCCCACTCGGTAATTCAACATCACAATAAGCCTTGCAAGCAATGTGACTAATTGTTAGTTGCGGGATCTTGTATTACGGAACGAGTAAAGAGACTTGCCGGTAACGAGGTTGAACTAGGTATGGAGATACCGACGATCGAATCTCGGGCAAGTAACATACTGAAGAACAAAGGGAACGTTATACGGGATTAACTGAATCCTTGACATAGAGGTTCGACCGATAAAGATCTTCGTAGAATATGTAGGAACCAATGTGGACGTCCAGGTCCCGCCATTGGTTATTGACTGTAGAGGTGTCTCGTTCATGTCTACATAGTTCTCGAACCCGCAGGGTCTGCACACTTAAGGTTCGGTGACGTTTCGGTAGTGTAGAGTTATGTATGGTGGTGACCGAAGGTTGTTCGGAGTCCCGGATGAGATCCCGGACGTCACGAGGAGCTCCGGAATGGTCCGGAGGTAAATATTCATATATAGGAAGTCCCAGTTTGGTTTCCGGAAAAGTTTCGGGCTCATCGGTAGTGTACCGGGAGTATCGGTATTGTACCGGGAGTGCCGGTAGTGTACCGGAGGACCTCCGGGAGGGGTATTTCGACCCCAAGAGGTCCATGGTCTGTGGGAGAATAATAACCAGCCCTTAGTGGGCTGGGAAAACAGCCACAAAGGCCCATGGCGCAGGAGAGAAAGTCCTAAAGCAAAAAGTGGAAAATCAGCCAATAGGAGGCAATCCTACTCCAACTAGGATTGGAGGTGAAGTAGGATTGCTCCCACCTCCTATTTCGGCCGACCCAAAGGCCTTGGCTGCCTCTCCTCTCCTCTCCTCCTATATATACTAGTGGATTGGGTGGTTTTTGGACAGAATTTCCGGCCACGTGCTACCCGTTTCACCGGTGCACAGTTTCTCCTCTAGATCGGTTTTCCGCAGCGCTTAGGCGAAGCCTTGCCGGAATCACTCCACCACCATCACTGGAGCGCCGTCACGCTGCCGGTGAACTCTCTATCCTCTCCACCTCCTCTCGCTGGATCGAGACGGTGGAGATCGTCATCAAGCTGCATGTGTGCTGAACGCGCCGTCCGTTCGGCGCTAGATCGGAAGGACCGTGATCGAGATCGCGAGACGGTTGGTGATGAGATCGCGGAACGGATCGTGATGAGTTCGCGGGACAGATCGTGATCAAGATCGTGAGACAGATCGTGATGAGATCGCGGGACGGATCGTGATGAGTTCACGGGACGGATCGTGATTGGATCGCGGGACGGATCGTGATGAGATCGCGGGACGCTCGGCGATTTGGATCGCGAAGATGTTCGACTACACCAACCGCGTTTCTTAACGCTTCCCGCTTAGCGATCTACAAGGGTATGTAGATCCACTCTCCCTCTCGTATATGCTCATCACCATGGATAGGTTTGCGTGTGCGTAGGAATTTTTTTGTTTCCCATGGGACGTTCCCCAACACTTTGTCGTACGCGGAGTACGCTTGCCACTCCACATGTCGAGTGAACTTTTCACTTTAACCGTACCACTCCGAAGCTACCTTGTAGGTTTCATGGATATCATTGCCATCAACCATGATATGACGCATGTTTCATGGACATAATTAGAGTGGGGGGGGGGGGCGGTGGGCCGCCCTTCAGTCGATCCTTTACACTAGGGAGTGAAGGAATTTTTCTGTCAAGTGAATTGTATATTTTTGTTGATTTAAGAGAGCTTGTGAACTTGGCACCTAGTACAAGGAGTTGGAGGAGGAAAGGAACCAGCTGCGATTGGATCTGGAGGTCTCCAAGAACAGCCTGGAACGTGCGCGGACCGAGCTGACGACTCTGGGAGGTAATCTTCGTCGACCCCATGCATTCTTACTATCACTTTCCATCCTTTGAACCAAGTTTTCTCACTCGAAAAGACGTGCATGATGAAAATCGTCGACTCCAAGCGCGACTCAACAATGCTATTTCTTTAGGTACCATGAAGAAGGCACTGGAGGACAAGTACAAGGCGCTTGCTGATGCCCAAAAGGTGACGAGGGAGAAAACTGATGCCGCCGAGAAGAAACTGGCCGCTGCCAAGAAGATGGAGGAGGAAAACACCAAGCTGAAACTGGAACGGAGTGAACTCATCAAGAAGTCCGACCAGCTGACAAAGAGGAGCAATTTCCTGGAGAAGCATTGGCAGAATTTGCGAGGAAGATGTTCATCATGCTCGACGGTAAATACCCTTGTTGAATGAATTTCCTCAATTTGCACAGGCTAGAAATGTAATCATCTTCCCATTTCTTCTTCCATATACAATTCTGCCAAGACTTCGAAAAAGAGATCAAAGAAATCGAGCCCAATCTGGATCCCACTAAGTCGTCTGTTGGAGATGCCGTGGCCATGAACATGTTCTGACTCAATGTTCGACTTCAGGGCGTTCAAGCATATATCGTCCGAATGAAGGCTACACTGGAGAAGATCGACAAGGAACTATGGCCTGAAGACACCCTTCAGACTGACCTTGCATCCATGATGGCTCATCTCAATGATATCCCCAGCCGAGTGCAAGCTTGGAAGAAGTTAACTGCCCATTGCGGAGCCGGTGTGGCGCTCTCCCTTGTCAGAGTCCATTGCAAGGAAGGAAGGGACGACAAGCGGAAGGACCTTCGAGTGATGAACACGAAGAAGCTTCAGTTTGAAGATTTCATGGAGACCTTCATTGAGGCAGCCACTAGGATCGCTGATGGGATTGACTTGGACACCTTCGTCGAGCTAGCAAGTCCGTCTGATGCTTGAAAAAACTTTATTTGCAGTGAAAACTTTTTTTCCTCTGAATGGCGAGTGAAAATGTATCAGTCGTAAAACTTCATTCGGGCCTTAAGCATGAGCATCTTTGCTTATGCGTGAAACCTTTATCCGCGCTAAAACCTTTGAATTTATGTGTATCTTATTTTCAATCGCTTGCTCGACTGAATTTGTTTTTAACTTAGGCCAAAGCTGGTTCACAGCTAAGCCCCCAAGTGTGAGGATTGCTCAACACTCAAAGAAGTTTTGAACTTAAACGAATACTGGTTCGTAGCTATGTTTCCGAGTGAATAGACCGTAAGCCACTTGGAATTTATTTTTAACTTAGGCGAAAGCTAGTTCGCAGCTAAGCCCCCGGAGTGTGAGGATTGCTGAACACTCGGAGAAGTTTTGAACTTAGACGAAGACTGGTTCGTAGCTAAGTTTCCGAGCGAATAGATTGTAATCCACTCGGAATGGGTTGCAACTTAGGCAAAAGCTGGATCACAGCTAAGCCCCCGAGTGTGAGGATTGCACAACACTCAGAGAATATTTGAACTTAAACGAAGACTGGTTCGTAGCTAAGTCACCGAGTGAATGGAGTGCTATCCACTCGGCATTTTTTTTAACTTAGGCGAAAGCATGTTCGCAGCTAAGCGCCCGAGTGTGAGGATTGCTCAACACTTGGAGAAGTTTTGAACTTAGACGAAGACTGGTTGGTAGTTAAGTCGCCGAGTGAAGACTTCTATCCACTCGGCAAGGTTTTTAACTTAGGCGAAAGCATATTCGCAGCTAAGCCCCCGAGTGTGAGGATTGCTCGACACTCGGAGTGTTCCCAAGTGTGAAACTACATGATCAGAATCGACAAAAGACTGCGGAAGTCATACTCGCATAAATGACATTGTTTGAAATACTCTGATTACATCAACACAATTCTGTTTTTTGGTATAGAAACGCCGGAGCAGATCTGCATTCCAGGCTCGTGGCTTGACAGTCTTCTTCTTGAGGTTGTAGACGTGATAGGGTCCGTTGTTCAACACCTTGGTGATGACAAAAGGACCTTCCCACGCCAGAGCAAGCTTGTGGGGTCGCTGTTGATCCACTCGGAGCACCAAGTCACCCTCATGAAACGACCGACGTGCTTTCCATGGAAACGTCGCAGATCTTGCTGGTAGGTACTTGTCCGAATCAAAGCCATCTCTCGTTCCTCTTCTAGGATATCTACACCATCCTTTCTTGCTTGTTCAGCTTCAACTTCAGTATAAAGATCCACTCTAGGTGAATTATGAAACAAGTCACTCGGCAGGACGGCTTCGGCTCCGTAGACCAGGACAAACGGAGTTCGTCCAGTCGACCGATTAGGAGTAGTTCTTAAGCCCCATAAAACACATGGCAATTCAGACACCCAAGCTCCGGCAGCATGTTCTAAATCCTGCGTGAGACGAGGCTTCAGACCTTGCAAGATGAGATCGTTAGCTCGGTCAGCTAGACCATTGGTTTGGGGGTGTGCAATGGAGGCATAATCCACCCGAGTGCCTTGGGAGAAGCAGAAGTGTCTGAACTCTTCCGAGTCAAAGTTTGAGCCATTATCTATGATGATGCTGTGGGGAACTCCATACCGGTAGATTATATCTCTCATGAATTTGACTGCAGTACGAGAGTTCAATTTCTTTATTGGCTGGGCGTCAATCCACTTTGTAAACTTGTCGACTCAACAAGCAAATGAGTAAATCCACTCTGTCCGGTCCGAAAGGGACCAACCATATCCAGACCCCAGACAGCGAATGACCAAGCGATGGGAATGGTCTTCAGAGGAGACGCAGGTTTGTGAGACAAGTTTGCATAGAACTAGCATCCTTCACAATGATCTACAATGTCCTTGGCCATCTCATTGGCACTCAGCCAGAAGAACCAGCTCGATATGCTTTAGCGACAATTGTCCAGGAGGACGCATGATGACCGCAAGTTCCCGAGTGAAATTCTTCTAGGATCATTTGACCTTCTTCAGGGAAAATGCATCGCTGCGTCACACCAGTTATGCTTTCTCTGTACAGCTGATCATCCATCACAGTAAAAGCTTTGGATCTGTGCACAATCTATCGGGCTTCAGTATCATCTTCAGGGAGATCTTGCCTCAGAATATATGCAATATAGGGCACTGTCCAGTCAGGAATGATGACAAAAACCTCCATGACCAAATCAATAACTGCAGAGACATCAAATGCAGTCGGATTAGAGGAGGTCATAGCTTGTGGGGGCTCTTTGGTGAAGGGATCCTCCTGCACCGAAGGAGTGTGAAGATGCTCTAATAATACATTGCTGGGGACAGTTCGTCGAGTGGATCCAATATTTGCCAGCTCATCGGCCGCTTGATTCTTCACTCGGGGAACATAATGGGGTTCTAGACCTTCAAACTTCTTCTCAAGCTTTCTGACAGCATTGCAGTATCCAGTCATAGCGGGATTCCGAACATCCCACTCTTTCATCACTTGATTGACCACCAAATCTGAGTCGCCATAGAACATTAGGCGCTTGACGCCGAGTGTGATAGCCATGCGCAACCTGTACAAGGGTGCTTCATATTCTACTTCATTGTTGGAGGAATCGAAGTGAATCTGCAGGACATAACTGAGTTTGTCGCCTTTTGGGGACACCAAAACAACACCAGCACCTGATCCATTCAACATTTTAGAGCCGTCAAAGAACATGGTCTAGTGTGCTGAGTGGATCTGGATTGGCTACTGCTGTTCAATCCACTCGGCCCTGAAATCAGCAAGTGCCTGAGACTTGATCGCTTTCTTGGCTTCGTACTTGATGTCAAAGTATAGGAGTTCAATCGCCCATTTAACCACTCGACCAGCCGCGTCTCGATTGTTGAGGATCTCAGATAATGGAGCATCACTAACGACTCAAATCGAGTGGTCTTGAGAATAATGTGCTACCTTCTTCACTGACAGATAGATGCCATAGACAAGCTTCTGGTAATGCAGGTACCTTTGCTTTGAATGAGTTAACACTTAGGAAATGTAGTAGACCGGGCGTTGGACTTTGTAGGCCTTGCCTTCCTCTTCCCGCTCGACAGTCAAAATTGTACCGATGACCTGATTAGTGGCTGCGATGTACAGGAGCAAAGGCTCTTTGCTGCGCGGAGCAGCAAGCACCAGCTGGGTGGAAAGCAGGGCTTTGAGCTCGACAAATGCTGCTTCAGCTTTTGGAGTCCACTCGAACGTGTCAGATTTCTTCATCAGTCGGTATAAAGGCAATGCCTTCTCACTGAGACGAGAAATGAATCGACTCAATGCTACCAAGCAACCTGTGAGCTTCTGAACATCGTGCACTCGCACGGGACTCTTCATTCGGGTAATGGCACTGATTTTCTTAGGGTTAACGTCGATCCCTTGTTCGGAAACGAGAAAACTGATTAACTTGCCGCTAGGGCCACCGAAAGTAGACTTAGCCAGATTCAACTTGATATCAAACCTCCTCATATTGGCGAAAGTCTCAGCCAAGTCAGCCAGCAGGTTGGAACCTTTGCGGTACTTGACAACAATATCGTCCATGTATGCTTCAACATTCCAAGGAATCTGGTCGAGTAAACACTTCTGAATCATGCACATGAAAGTAGCACCGGTATTCTTCAAACCAAATGGCATGGCGATATAGCAAAAACACCTGAATGGGGTGATGAAGGCTGTTTTTATTTTGTCTGGACCAAACAGACGGATCTGATGGTAACCAGAGTATGCATCTAGAAACAATAAACGCTCGCACCCCGCAGTCGAGTCAACAATCTAATCGATGCGAGGGAGCGGGAAATGATCTTTCGGGCAGACCCGATTGATATGCTTGAAGTCAATACACATGCAGAGTGACTTGTCCTTCTTGGGGACCATGACAACATTTGAGAGCCACTCGGAGTGGTAAATCTCCCGAATGAACTTGGCCTGCAAGAGACGAGCCACCTCTTCACCGATTGCTTTACGCTTCTCTACCGCGGACTGACGCAAATGTTCTTTCACCGGCTTGGCCTTTGGATCAACCCTCAGTCGGTGCTCAACCAGCTCCCTGGGAACCCCTGGCATGTTAGCAGGCTTCCATGCGAAGATGTCCAAGTTCTCACGGAGGAACTGGATGAGCTCGGCTTCCTATTTTCTGTCAAGTGTTGTCGATATGTTGGTCGGGGCAGCAGTCGAATCTGTCAGGTGAATGTGCACCTTTTTCACTTTCCCTTCCGACTAAAAAGCCGACTCAGAAGCAGGCTTCTTAGCACACGGCAAATCAATAGGGTCAGCACTCTTCTTGTACTCTTCTAGCTCGACCATAGCCATCTGATGATTGGCAATTTTGGAGCCCTGCTGGAGGCACTCCTTAGCCCTCTGTCAATTGCCAGCGACTTTGATCACACCTTTGGGCCTAGGCATCTTCAGTTTGAGATACATGTAACATGGACGGGATATGAAACGAGCATAAGTTGGTCGACCAAGAATGGCATGATACGCGCTTTGGAAGTCCACGACTTCAAATGTCAATTTCTCCTTGCGAATTTTTTTATCCGTCCCGAATGTCACATCCAATGCAATTTGGCCGAGTGACTTGGCCTTCTTCCCTATGATGACTCTGTGGAACTGCATGTTCCTCTCACTGAGTCGGGACATTGAAATGCCCATCCCTTTGAGGGTATTTGCATACAGAATGTTCAAACCGCTTCCACCGTCCATGAGGACCTTGTGGACTCGAGTGCCTCCAACAACGGGATCGACCACCGAAGCCTGCCAACTGGGAGTGGCCATGCCACATGAATAGGATGATCCGACTGATCAAATGTGATGGCATTCTGAGACCACTTGAGGTAAGTGGGAGTTGTAGGCACGGCCATGTTAACTTCTCTGTTTATAACCTTCAGTTGACTCTTGCTTTCAACATTAGCAGAAATCATCAGTGTAGCATTGACATTGGGAAAAGTTTCTTTGTCTTCATCATCATCCTTTTCAGGGGTTTTCTCACTCGACGGGCCCTCCTTGAACTGCTGGATCAATAGACGACACTGTCGAGTGGTATGCTTGGGCAATATCAGATTGCCTTCTTCATCTTTCCTCGTGTGGATTGCACACGATAAATCCATAACATCAGTTCCTAGCTGGTTTTTTCCTTTCTTGGAGTTGAACTGTCCCTTGGACTTCCCCTTGTTTTTACCTTGGGCTGCCAGAGCGACTGCCTCTGCCTAAACAGGGCCATCAGCCTTCCGCTTCTGCTTCCGACTGGAATTGCTGCCGGCATCATTGGCGACTTCTTTTCCTTTGCCGCTGTGGAGGCCGTCTTCTTCTTCGCCATTGGCATACCGAGTGCGATTTCCATCATCTTACTCAATCAAATGTCACCTGTTCGCCCAAACTTCAAGTAAAGCTCTCTGTATTTCACTCCGGCCTTGAAATCACAAACAACCTAATGTTCGGAAACATTCTCCACTGTATGATGCAAAGTGGACTAGTGCTGAATGTAATCTCTCAAAGACTCGTTGGGCTTCTGAACACAATGCTGCAAATCAATCAGACCAACAGGACGCTTGCAAGTGCCCTTGAACGCTCTGATGAACACTCGAGCAAGATCCTCCCAATAGTAGATGCTAGAAGGAGCCAAGCGATTCAGCCATGCATGAGCCAAACCATCTAACATCAAAGACAAATGTTTCATTGCAATGTTGTCGTTACCACCACCAATCTGAACAGCCACTCGGTAATCATCCAACCATGTCTCTGGCTTTGACTCGCTAGAAAACTTGCCTATCCCAGCCGCCAACCTGAAGTTGGGGGGAATCTCTGCATAACGAATAGCCCTGCTAAAGCACTTGGGACTAGAAATAACAGTAGTGCTGTCACTTGGGAAATATCTGTCATACCCATCTATGTGGGCTCTGCCTCTGTCAATTCTCCTCTGAGTGAGGATGTCTCGAGCATCAAACCATGCGTTCCGCTCATCACCGGACGAGTGCCTTTCGTCCTGGTGCCGAGGCACGTACGGACCACCCTGCGGGGGACTGGGCACTCGAGGGTGGTCATCACGGCGAAACTGATCTTGTCCCTAATCTCTGTGTTGATCCTCACGGAAACCTCCGCCCCTGCGATGCAAAGGCGAACCAGGACTGTGTGCTGACTAGACAGTCTTTGGTCTTGGTGAATTATTGTGAATCCTATTGCACGACTGTGAAACAACATAATTTCGGCGTTGTTCTACATCAAGCAATGCTCTAATCCGCAACAAACCTCTGCCAGACCCTGATCATGACGGCTGAATGGAATCTGCTATCCTAGTTGTTGCCGCAACATTTAAGACTGGAGTATACCTCGACATTGTTCTGTGAACCACTCGGAAACAGCTATCGCTGACGTCGACTGGGAGCTGGTGGACGCTGGCGAGCACATTAGTCGAGCTCTCTCTGGAGCTCTTCGAGCCGAATGCGCGTGGCCTCCAGGGCCTGAGCCTCAGCGGTCGCACCGAGAATGGGAGTATGGATGACCTCCTCATCTCGGCGCGGCTGCTCATTCGATGGTCCACCAGTCTCTCGCCTGCCGTGGCCAAAGCCTGGCGGCGGGCTCTAGTGAGAACCAACCATAAGAACCTCCGTTGCAAGATCGCAGCTCTCGCACTCGAAGGGAACGTCAGACTGATCGGAGTCCGACTCGAACACGCCGTGAAGTGACTCGGCGGGTTCGATCACCGCAATCTGCGGAGATGAAAATTGGCGGGCCGCCGCATGCCTCACCCAGCGCTAGAGCCGTAAGCAACCGGATCACTTGAGACGGCGAACAGCGAGGAGAGCCGAAGAGTACGGAGTCGACGCCTGCCGCAGAAGTACGCCGGAGGAGCTTGCACGACAACGCGCCATGATACGTCTACAACGTATCTATAATTTTAGATTGTTCCATGCTATTATATTATCTGTTTTGGATGTTTTATATGCATTAATATGCTATTTTATATTAATTTTGGAACTAACCTATTAATCTAGAGCCTAGTGTCAGTTTCTGTTTTTTTCCTTGTTTTTGAGTTTTGGAGATAAGGAATATTAAACGGAGTCCAAACGGAATAAAACCTCGGGAATGATTTTTTTAGGAATAAAAGGGAGCCACGAGACTTGAGAACCAACACGGAGGAGCTGCCACGGGGCCACAAGCCCGCTAGCCACGGCCAGGAGGGCCACACGCGCCGGGCAAGCTTATGGGCCCCTGGCAACTCCCCTAACCCTAATCTTCGGCCTATAAATTCCTAAATATTCCATCATTACCAGAGGGAGCCACGAAAACACTTTTCCACCGCCAGAAGTCTCTGTTCCCAAGAGATCCAATCTTGGAGCCTTTTCCGGTAATCTGTCGGAGAGGGATTCGATCACGGAGGGCATCTACATCAACTCCATTGCCCCTCCGATGATGCGTGAGTAGTTCACCACAGACCTATGGGTCCATAGCAAGTAGCTAGATGGCTTCTTCTCCCTCTTTGCTTCTCAATACCATGTTGTTCATGATCATCATGGAGATCTATCTGATGTAATACTCTTTTGCGGTGTGTTTGTCGAGATCGATGAATTGTGGGTTTATGTTCAGATTATCCATGAATATTATTTGAGTCTTTCCTGAATTATTTTATGCATGATTTCATATCTTTGCAAGTCTCTTCGAGTTATTGGTTTGGTTTAGCCAACTAGATTGGTAATTCTTGCAATAGGAGAAGTGCTTAGTTTTGGGTTTCATCTTACGGTGTCCTCACCCAGTGACAAAGTAGGGGTAGCGAGGACGTATTGTATTGTTGCCATCAAGGGTAAAAAGATGGGGTTTTCATCATTTTGCTTGAGTTTATCCCTCTACATCATGTCATCTTGCTTAATGCGTTACTTTGTTCTTCATGAACTTAATACTCTAGATGTAGGCAGGAGTCGGTCGATGTGTGGAGTAATAGTAGTAGATGCAGAATCGTTTCGGTCTACTTGTCACGGACGTGATGCCTATATGAATAATCATTGCCTTGGATATCTTCATAATTATTCGCTTTTCTATCAATTTCTCGACAGTAATTTGTTCACCCACCGTAATACTTGCCATCATGAGAGAAGCCATCTAGTGAAACCTATGGCCCCCGGGTCTATTTTTCATATTATACTTTCATATCTAAAACCAAAAATACCAAAAATACTTGCTGTCCTATTTTTACTTTTAGTTTCACTTTCCATTCAAGCATCCTATTATATCTATCTCTACTAGATCTCATCCTTGCAAATAACCGTGAAGGGATTGACAACCCCTTTATAGCGTTGGGTGCAAGAGTTTGATTCTTTGTGTAGGTACATCTATTGGTGGCTGACTTGTATCTCCTACTGGATTGATACCTTGGTTCTCAAAAACTGAGGGAAATACTTATCTACTTTGCTGCATCAAATTGTTCCTCTTCATGAGAAACAAACGCATGCTCGAGAAGTAGCTCGCGGCCCCGCGGACTGGGAGCGCCTCAACGTCGAGAGGCACTTCCTGGAGCCATGCCGAATCGTCGGCGATGAAAGTGAGCGCTCCAAAACGAATCTCATGGCCCAAGGATAAAACACCGCCGGAAGACATGACGGAGGGGAAAAAATGCAACCTCGCCGAAAGTTGCTTAGACGCCTGCCCCACGGTGGGCGCCAACTGTCGTGGGAACGAGTCTGGCAGTAGAAGATAGGGGTACAAAAGGAGAGGGCAGCTTCCTAGCTACGACAAGGATGTACACACGTATGTATGAGTTCAGGCCCCTCTCGTGGAGGTAACATCCCTACGTCTCAATGCTTGGGAGCTTTTGTCGTGTGGAGAGTATGAGTTACAGAGGTTGCGAACCCTTGTGCCATAGGGGAGGGGCGGCTTATATAGAGGACGCTGCCCCTCATAAGTGCGAGGCATCCAAGGGTCCGATCATGGGTACAAAGACGAACGTTACTGGTAACATACATCATAATTGCTACTAATGACGACTGGACTAACGCCTGGCCGTTGGCCTCCTAGGGATGGCTTCTGGTCTTCTGGCGTCGACTGAAAGCGGGGTCTTCCGAGTGACAGGCGACTGTCAAGTGGAAGGAGAAGATGCCGAGTGGACTAATTGTCGAGTGACTTGAGAACCATGAAGAATCTAGTCGAAATCTCTCTTGTAATCTTTAAGTCCTCCAACATAGTGCCCTTAGGTAGGATATGTAGGTCAGGTCCAGGACCCTATCCTAGGTACATATCCTCGTCAATGTCCCAATTAATGTATTATGAAGGATAACCCATCGGGTCAACGGGACAAAAGTCTTGGGTTGGCATCACATATCCCCCACCTCCTCTCCGACAAGTCTATGGTTCATCTCCCTCCCGCCAGCGTAGCCATCGGTCCGCCCCTCCTTTGGTGTCCTTAGGGTCATGGGTGCATGGTAGATCTTGGCCCTTGTAAGCGGGAGGCTCAATTTCTAGATGTTTCCTTGAGTTTTGTTCGATTTGTATCCTCCTTAGAAAGGTGAGACGATGATGGCTCTCTAAAGATGGAACAAGATTCTCCTCGCCTAGCCCTCGTTCCGACGGTGCGTCAAAATGGTCAGAGAGGGCATTTGGAGGTGTGTCTCCAATGGATGTTGCAGGATTCGGTCGGTGGTTGACTTTAGTGGATCTACTCGGCTTCTGTCTTTGTTGGTCTATGTTCATGTGTCCTTAGGTTGGATCCTTTCGATCTATACATCTCTTCATCAACGGCAGTTGTTGTTATAGTGCGCTAGTCTTATGGAGCCTTAGCATGAAAACTTCCCGATTGTCCATTACAACAAATTTCCCGGCTCCGATGAGGGAGGGACGATGACGTCGGCATGTCTTTGGCTCGCTTCAGTGCTTGTAGTCGATCTGGATGTAATTTTTATTTTTTTCCTGGTGTTCGTTGTACTAGCATGACTGAAAATAAATAGTTCGGAAGTTTTCCCAAAAAAAGGTAAGTTATGTATGTCAATGTCCTATGAATTGGGAGGTGAGAAGATCAACATATAATTTTGCGTTTTCACAGTAAGCTAGTAATCCATTTGGTTGGTCGAACCATTCTCCATGTCACCTCGTGGTACTCTGCCATGCTCTGCGATTTTTGTGCTTAAATTAGAGTTCTGTCAGAGTTGAAAATCTGGTCCTTGTTTGAATTACAGGAAACCACTGAGAATTACATGGGCACAATAACGTAGAAGACTGACACGTAACTGAATTATATCTGGTGCTACTTGACATATGAAATCTACATGTTAACTGACTCCAGGAGTGAATCGCACCGGCTTCACAACGCGGAATCTGTGTGTGTGTAAGGATCACCAAGGATCGATTTATCAGATAGCCCCTACACCTGACGAACAAGACAACAAAAGGAGATAAACATAACACTTGTACGCCCAGAAATCTTATCGCAACAGCTCTACTTTCCTCCTTCTATTGCCTCGACTTATATAGAGTTTTACAGAGAGTTCGCGCCCAACACGGCCTACTGAACTTGCCCAACACGACGCGAACCTGCTAGCCAGGTTTAAACACACGCGAAGGATCGAATCCTAACTGAATACGGGGACGTCCGAGACTGCCTTATAAACTGACAGTCCGGATTACACTTTGACATGCACACGAGTGCTTATAATTCTAACATTCACCTCCCTAACCACGAAGTGCATTATTTCACGGATTGAACTCCAATCCTTCTCCTCATCTCTTGGAACTTAATTCTTCCCAGAGATTTTGTCAAAATATCCGCGAGCTGATCCTCCGTTCTAACGTGGTTGATCTTGACCTTGCCTTATTCAACACAGTCCCATATATAATGATACTTGATATGTATGTGCTTACTCCTGTCATGATAAACAGGGTTTTTACACAGGGCTGTTGCAGATTTATTATCAACCTTCAGCTCAAACTGGCTAGTCTCTTGATTTGTCAAATCTCCAAGGAGTCTTGACAACCAAACTCCTTGGCACGCTCCTGCACATGCTGCAACACACTCGGCTTCACATGAAGAAATAGCCACAACTTTCTGCTTCTGTGACACCCAACTAACCACATTGGTTGCAAGAAAAAATACTACCCCGGACGTGCTCTTCGGGTCATTTATATCCCCTGCTAGGTCACTATCACTATACCCAATCAGTTGTGCAATTTCTTCCTTCCTCTTTCTCGAGTAACAACAACCATAAGTAGTTGCACCCTTCACATACCGTAGTATTTGCCTGACTGCAGTCATGTGCTCTGTTGTAGGTGCCTCCATAAATCGACTCACAATGCTGACAGAATACGCCAAATCTGGCCTGGTATTGACAAGATACCGTAGGCAACCTACTATGCTTCTATATTGTGTTGCATCTTCTCGAGGCGCTTCACAATTTTTCCTCAACTTTAATCTAACTTCCATCGGTGCTTGAGCAGGATTGCAATCACTCATGCCACTCTGATATAGGATTTTCTTTGCATAGGCCTCTTGACAAATTGTGATTCCATCTTCCTTCTGGTTCACCTCAATGCCAAGATAGTAGCACAAGAGCCCCAAGTCACTCATATTAAAGAGTTCCTTCATCTGAACTTTGAACCTTGCAATATCTCTCTCTCATCATCTCCTGTAATTAACAAATCATCAACATAAACACCAACTAGTAGCCGATGTTTCCCTTCACCTCTTTTGTACATGGCATGTTTAAACAGACTCCTTTTGAAACCAAGTGACACAAGTGTTTGGTCCAACTTGATATTCCAAGCTCTCGGGCTTACTTTAAACCGTATAATGCTTTGTGCAACTTCAAGACTTTATGCTCAGCTCCTTGTTTGACATAGCCAGGTGGTTGTTTAACATAGACCTCCTCTTCTAACTCCCCATTCAGAAAAGCTGATTTCACATCCATGTGATGCAACTTCCAAAAATTCTAAGCTGCAAGAGCTATGAGTAACCGCACTGACTCCATTCTTGCGACGGGAGCAAACACTTCATCATAGTCAATTCCATGTTGCTGCACAAACCATTTAGCTACTAATCGAGCCTTGTGTTTCACAATTGCACCTTTTGAATCCTTTTTAATGTTGTAAACCCACTTGAGTCCGATAGCTTTTTGTCCCTCCGGTGGGTCAACAAATGACCATGTCTGATTGTCTAGGATAGACTTCATCTCCTCTGCCATTGCACGCTGCCAGCACTCTTCTTCTTCAGCTTCATAAAAATTTGCTGGCTCCTCGGTGCCAAAAAGAAACCGTTTGCCTCCCGCCTGCCTCATACGTTGCGGATTACTAATATTCCACAAAGCACTTGTAGGGTAGAGGTATAGAACTTTCCGGAATCTCTCCGGAGTTGGTGGCTGCCCTGGCCGCCTCGCGCCTTCATTCAAAGGCATGTTTTCCTCGTCTTCCCATTCATCAGCAGAAAAAAGTCTGCCATGACAACAGCAGTGTCAGTACTGTCTGCAGTCTGGCGCGAATCCGCTGCCATGGCAGCGTTATTTGCTGCCGTGGCTGCAGAACTCGCTGCCGTGGCTGCAGAACTCGCTGCCGTGGCTGCAGAACTCGTTGCCGTGGTAGAAGAATTCGCTGCCATGGCAGCGTTCTAGCGTGGTGGTGTAGATGGCGTGGCTGGTGTTGGGGGAGAGCCCGGCGCGCCATCATGCACCGGCGGTGACGGCGGTGGTGATGTTGGTATTGAAAGCGGCGCTTGGTCTTCGTCGTGGTGATTTTACTGCTGCCGTCCCATGATCTCTACATTTTTTGGATAAACAACGTGAAAAATATCATCCAAAATTTTCTTTTCTTCTATCCCAGTGCCATTCCAATTCCATGTCTTCGACTCCTCGAAGATTACATCTCGTGTTACCACCATCTTCCGAGTCTTCGGATTATACACACAATACACCTTCGATCCAGCTTCATACCCAAGGAGCACCATCAGAGAGCTGTGATCGGTTAACTTTGCTACATGCCCATCCACTGTTTTCACATGTGCAATTGCACCCAAAAATACGAAGATGCTTCACCGACGATTTGTGCTTGTACCAAGATTCATAGGGTGTCATCCCAATAACACTTTTTGTCGGTGATCTATTCAAGATGTATACAGCGGTGGTCACAGCCTCACCCCAAAATCTCCCCGGCATGTTTTTGCTCTTCATCATGCTCCGGGCCATAGCAACAACGGTCTGATTCCTCCTCTCAACGACTCCGTTTTGCTGTGGTGTATAAGGGGCTGTGAGATAGCGTTTTATACCATGTTCTTCGCAGTACGTTGTGAATTGTTTGGAGATAAACTCTCCCCCCCTATCCGTATGAAACTCTTTCAACTTCTCCTCAGCTTCAACTTCCACGGCAACCTTGATTCTCCTAAATGCAGCAAGTGCTTCATCCTTGGTCTTCAACATTGCTATCCACATGTATCGACTGAAATCATCAACCATTAGGAGAAAATAACGATTACCGGCAGGGGTAGGTGGAGATATAGGTCCACAGAAATCACCATGTACTAGCTGAAGATTTTTTTTCTGCGCGGTATGTTGCTTCTCGACGAAACGGTGCTCTCTTGTGCTTTCCCAAAAGACACCTATCACATATTTTTCCAACATGTTCTATGCATGGGATCCCTTCGTCCATGCCATCTCTCCCTAGCATCCGAAGTGCCTGAAAATTCAGGTGTCCAAAACGTGCATGCCACGTCCATGCTTCTTCTTTCATGTGTGCTAGTAGGCAGACCGGGTCAACACAATCCAAATTTAGAATGTACAATCTATTTCTCGAACGCTTCACCCGTGCCAAAAGCATCCGCTGCCTATCAAACAGATACATGAACCCATCCTCAAGAACAACTTTGAAACCACGCTCTTCTAGCTGTCCCAAACTGACAATGTTGGTCTTTAATTTTGGAATTAGATAAACATCTGTCAATGCCTTGTGCTCCCCTGACTTTGTCTCGAACAAAACAGTACCACGTCCACAAATTTCCACCTTGGATCCATCCCCGAATTTGACGGTTCCGATCACCCCGGTGTCTAGCTCAGTGAACTGGTTGCAGTCTCCAGTCATGTGATTGCTTGCCCTGGAGTCCAAGTACCACACATCCGCTTCGGTTTCACTAGTAGAAAAAGGGCCATTTCCAGTCAGTCTCCCCTCATACCGCGATTGAGGGAGACCAATCTTCTTAAGGTCAGGAATGAAGTCAACACAAAATCAATGACATCCTCTGTTTGATGGCCCATGGAGATGCTTGCTTCTGGCCTAGCGCGGTTACGAACATATTTCTTTAAGACTCCCATGAACCTCTCAAAGGGGAACATATTGTGTACAAATACAGGACCCAGAACGACAATCTCGTCGACTAGATGAACTAGGACGTGCGTCATGATATTGAAGAAGGACGGTGGGAACACCAACTTGAAACTAACAAGACATTGCATCAAATCACTCCTTAACCTTGGCAGCATTTCTGGATCGATCACCTTCTGAGATATTGCATTGAGGAATGCACATAGCTTCACAATGGCTAATCGAACGTTTTCCGGTAGAAGCCCCCTCAATGCAACCAGCAGCAGTTGCGTCATAATCACGTGACAGTCATGAGACTTTAGGTTCTGCAACTTTTTCTCTGCCATATTTATTATTTCCCTTTATATTCGACGAGAAGCCAGACGGGACCTTCATACTGAGCAGGCATTCAAAGAAGATTTCCTTCTCTTCTTTGGTAAGAGCGTAGCTGGCAGGACCTTCAAACTGCTTTGGATGCATGCCGTCTTTTTCATGCACACGTTGCTGTTCCTCCCGTGTCTCCGGTGTATATTTTGTCTTTCCATACACTCCCAAGAAGCCTAGCAACTTCACGCAAAGATTCTTCGTCACGTGCATCACGTCGATTGCAGAGCGGACCTTTAGGTCTTTCCAATAGGGTAGGTCCCAAAATATAGATTTTTTCTTCCACATGGGTGCGCGTTTGTCAGTGTCATTCGGAACAGATAGTCCGCCAGGACCCTTTCCAAATATTACTTGTAAATCATTGACCATATCAAGTATTAGATCACCAGTACAGAGGGCGGGCTTCTTTCGGTGATCTGCCTCACCTTTGAAATGCTTTCATTTCTTTCGACATTGATGATTGATCGGAAGAAATCGACGATGCCCCAGGTACACATTGTTCCTGCATTTGTCCAAATATATATTGTCGGTGTCATCTAAACAGTGTGTGCATGCGTGGTATCCCTTGTTTGTCTGTCCTGAAAGGTTACTGAGAGCAGGCCAATTGTTGATGGTTACAAATAGCAACACATGTAGGTCAAATTACTCCTGTTCATTCTCATCCCACACACGTACACCTCTTCCATTCCATAGCTGTAAAAGTTCATCAACTAATTGCCTTAGATACACATCAATGTCATTGCCGAGTTGCTTAGGGCCTTGGATGAACAATGGCATCATAATGAACTTTCGCTTCATGCACAACCAAGGAGGAAGGTTATACATACATAGAGTCACAGGCCATGTGCTATGCTGGCTACTCTGCTCCCAAAAAGGATTAACGACATCTGCACTTAAACCAAACCATACGTTCCTCGGGTCACCTGTAAAGTCGCTTCACTTTCTCTCGATCTTTCTCCATTGCGACCCGTTAGCGGGTGCTCTCAACTTTCCGTCTTTCTTACGGTCTTTTTTGTGCCATTGCATCAACTCGGTATGCTTTTTGTTTCTGAACACACATTTCAACCATGATATTATAGGGGCATACCACATCACCTTGGCAGGAACCCTATTCCCGGTGCGCTGGTGCTTAACATCACGAGGGTCATCTCTTCTGATCTTATACCGCAATGCACCGCATCCGGGCATGCGTTCCGTTCCTCGTACTCAGCGCGGTAGAGGATGCAGTCATTAGGGCATGCATGTATCTTCTGCACCTTCAATCCTAGAGGGCATACAACCTTATTTGTTGCGTACGTACTGTCGGGCAATTCGTTATCCTTTGGAAGCTTCTTCTTCATTATTTCCAGTAGTGAACTAAATCCCTTGTCAGATACACCATTGTCTGCCTTCCATTGCAGCAATTCCAGTGTGGTACCGAGCTTTTTGTTGTCATCTTCGCAATTTGGGTACAACCCTTTATTGTGATCCTGTAACATGCGATCGAACTTCAACTTCTCCCTTTCACTTTCGCATTCTCTCTGTGCATCAACAATGACCCGACGAAGATCATCATCGGGCACATCGTCTGGTTCCTCTTGATCTTCAGCTTCCCCATTGCAGCATCACCGTATTCAGGGGGGGGGGTAGTTGTCATCATCCTCTTCTTCTTCGTTGTCTTCCATCATAACCCCTCTTTCTTCGTGCTTGTCTAAACATTATAGTGTGGCATAAAACCCTTCTGAAGCAGGTGGAAGTGAAGGGTTTTAGAGTTGGAGAAAGACTTCGTATTCTCACAGATAGTACATGGACAAGCCATAAAACCATTCTGCTTGTTTGCCCCAGTCGCTTTGAGAAAATTATGCAGGCCCTTAACATACTCGGAGGTGCGTCGGTCACCGTACATCCATTGCCGGTTCATTTGCGTGCGTTATATAATAAAGTGTATTAAAAACCATTACAACATATCATGAATAGAGAGGTAAACAATAATAAAAGTAAGAAAATCATACGAGTAAGTATATTTTCTTTTAACAAGAAGATAAGATCAAGAGGCTCACCACGCGCGGGCGATCGACGATGGTTTCAGGACGGGGACGAGACAGGACGGACCGTCAAACCTAGACAAATCTTGACGAAAATAGAGTTTGGACAAGGAGCTTCGAGAGGAGAAAGCTTAAGTTTGGCTTAGACATTTCATCAAACACCTCATGTGCATAGGAGGTGAGCTAGAGCACCACAAAGCTCTCCCCTCGCGGGCCAAAAAAACAGAGCAGTGTGGAGTGCTCTGCTCGCTGGCGAGGAGGTATATATAGGCATCTCATTGATCCCAGTTCGTGGCTGGAACCGGAACTAAAGGACCCCCTTTGGTCCCGGATCCAGCCACGAACCGGGACCAATGGTTGTGGGCCAGGAGCGAGGCACATTGGTCCCGGTTCGTGTTTGGAACCGGGACCAAAGGTTCCAGACGAACCGGGACCAATGCCCCACGTGGCCCGCCCGGCCCTGTGGCCTCACGAACTGGACCGTTGCCCTCATTGGTCCCGGTTCGTGACTGAACCGGGACTAATGTGCTGGCCCGGCCCGAACCAATGCCCAGTTTTCTACTAGTGTTTTGATATTTTCTCTCCGAAGTTGTACCTTCTCTTCAACTAGCTCGACCACCTTGGTGATTAGTTTGTCAGAAATTTGATTTTGTTCTTCAGTATGCACAACCATGCTGATGGGTTCCTCCTCCCAAGTTTCTGCTAACTCAACTAATTCCATCATCATTCAGTTTGGTTCCTCTTCTGTTTGCTTAGCAATATATGCCTTCTCCTTTTCCTTCTTCGGCTCGCGACACACTGATTTGAAGTGCCCATGTATACCACAATTGTGGCACTTTATCTTTTTCCTGTCAAATTTCGGACGTGGAGCAGCTTCATCTTCTTCATTGGAGGGCTTCTTCCAACCCGGATGCTTCTGCTCTTTCTTCCCACTGCCCCCTGCCTTTCCCTTCTTCTCACCGGACATTAAATTTTTCCATGAGATTTGGTTAGGAACAACTGCTCGCTCTCCTTGGGATCACCGAAACTGAGTTTAATTCTCTCATCGTGTGCTTTGAAGCGACCGACAAAATCTTCCAAAATGAGCGTCTTCATATCGACGCCTTGCTCGATAGAAGTAACCAGCTGTATGTACCGTGGTGCTGCTGCACGTAGGAACCGACGAACTATCGAGAGGTCGGTCAGATTCTCGCCAAGGTCCTTGATTGCGCCTGATAATTCTGCTACCCTTCTGGTGAAGCCGTCAACCGACTCGCTCTCGCTCATCTTCAGATCCTCATAATTCTTCATTAAGGTCTGAAGATTTGCTTCCTGCACGCGACTAGATCCCTGATGGAGGACCTTGATGATCTCCCAAGTTTCTGCCGCGGTTTTCTTCCCGGACAGATGCCGCATGACATCGTTGGGCACTACAGAAAACATGGCGTTCAACGCTTGGCGATCCTTGCGATATAGAGCGGCCCCCTTTGCATACTGATCGCCGCATGGGTCGACGGCGTCCCAAATTTCATGGGTTTCTAGGGCGCACTCCATCTTCATCGCCCAAAGGGCATACTCCTTGCGATCGAGCTTTGGGTAAATCACCGGCGTTCCGCCTCCCTGCAGCTTCTCGCCGAACGAGTTCTGCCCATGATCGACCTCCTTGTTCCTCTCGTCGTCAGACATCCCTCACAACGCTCTGGTACCAACTGTAAGGATCACCAAGACCCTGCTAGCCAGGTTTAAACACACACGAAGGATCGAATCCTAACTGAATACGGGGACGTCCGAGACTGCCTTATAAATTGACAGTCCGGATTAGACTTTGACATGCACACGAGTGCTTATAATTCTAACAGTGTGACTGCCCGGAAAGTAAGAAGAGTCACCATGTTTCTGGTCCTGCTAGCTTCACTGTTTGTGTGTGGAATATGCCCATGTACGTGCCCCCGACTCAATTTTCTAACACATCCCATTCTCTGTTGGACTGTGCTACGTCACCGACCATTCTATTTACCCTGCTCGCCATTGTTGCTCTCTTCTACGATTTGCCATTGTATAGTTCACCTGCTGACTATATGTGCTCTCACTACATGGGAATAAGCTAGTTATTTATAGGAGGTTGGCTAGTGACCAGCTATGTGTGTGGCAGGACATGTATAATCATTGCTTTCACCAAATATCACATGCCAACTTTTGTGATCGTTTAATTCTACTCCGAGGGGTGTAGTTGTAGACACTTTTTAGCACACATGGCATATCTAAATACGAGGCCGTGCTTCAGCCAGAACTTGGCCGGAGGACTACTTGCTAAGCCAAGCTACTCGTGCAGACCCAAAACTAGACATGCTTATACAAATATCAAGATTACTGCTAACATAGGTGACCAGTCATGCTTGTAATCTTCATCTAGTAAGATATTATAAGTGCCAAAACTTCAATATTGGGCTTTGGTTATACCGGTTGATCACAAGTGATACTTATCTAATATTCTAGTGAGCTCTTGCATAGTTGCATGAGACATGGTTTCATCCTCCACAAACTCCGCCACGCCTACAAAAAAAAATCTGCCTCCGCCACTTTGCGCAGGCCTGCTGCCATGGTTGGGCCGTGAAAGACGGAGTCGACGGCCCGGCCGAAGCCGGAACTACACACGACCTTAAAGATGGTGCGAGTGACCTGTATCCGACTCACCGCATCTGATTGGGTCTCTCAGACTATCCATAATGGGGGAGTAACATAGAGTAGTAACATGCATATATTACTAGTCTAAGTTACTACCACCACGGTGGAGATAGTAACATTGAGCCTTTTATTTATTAGATTATAGACCCGTCTTGCTTTGATATGCGTTATGTTACAGTAACATGCTAAGTTACTCAATTTCTCTCTCTTCTCATTAATTAGTTGTCACAACATATTTTTTTGCTTAGGTAACATCAATGTTACTATTCATGTTTCTCTCATTATGGCTAGTCTCACGCGCCGAGTTCTGCTGCCTCCTTGAGAGCAATGACCGGGCCAAGGCCCTGCCGCAGCTGTCATCAATTCGTGTGTGCACGAGTTCCTCCGCGGACACCCTGACCTCCTAGCCCATTTCAGCAGCTTCCTGCGACGACTATCTTCCTCACGTGTGTCAATATGTTGTGGATCCTGACCTCCTAGCCCATTTCGTGAGCTAGACCCGGTGATAATATTATTGTACATTCGTACTTGAACTACTCTATAATATTCGTGGATCCTGATCGAATCGAATTGATATCTTTGCAAGTATTAATGGTATTATTTTCGTGTTCGTTTGTTTCATGATAACATGCTGGACAATGCTAGTTCCAGAAAATGCCATTGACTTTTTGTCCTTTTTCTCTCACATACAGTCGGGATCTCTACTCCTCAAAAGGGTAGCCTCCTTTACTTGCGAGTACATAAAGTTCAAATAATTTTTTTTTGGGTTCATATTTGTGGTGCTCCTACATATATTGACGAAAACAGATCAATGCCTAGCTGATCACTGCAATTCAACTATGTATTCCCTCAAAACCTAGATAAAAAATACGTGCTCAAGATAAGTATGCTTGCTATTGATTCAGTTGTTTCTTTACTCGATTCAGAGGCATTTATTTTTTTAACTTGTGTCAAGCGAGCAAAGCATACAAGTAGGATGGCATAGGCGAGTTCATATTTCTGATAAGCCAGTACATGCCGAAAAGATTGAATTTTTGTCTGAATATTTTCATGACACAATAATTCAAGCCCAAATCTAAATATGTATCAGAGTATCCACGTCATAGCCGTCCCACGTTGCATTAGACGAGGATATGCTGCTGGTCACTCTGAGCTCTAAAATAATATTTCTGCATACCCCTTGCCCCGCTTGGTCGCTTTGAACATTTAGAATAATTTGTTCACTATTTTAGGGTTTGCAAAATTTCGATTGCGTCATCACGCACATGAAACCGATAGCAGATGAAATGCAATAATAATAGTGTTAAATTTAATAGTAAAATTATGCAGCAAATGAAAAAAGGAAATTTTATAATATAATTAATACTAAGCATAATTCGATTGGAAGTCTACAGAAGAGTAGTACAATTGGATACTATTACTGTATTAGCTAGCTACATCCTCGCGAGAAGCTGTTGAAACTTGAAACTGGTGAGGAGGTTGTCGCAGGAAGCTGTTTAAGCGGGCGAGGAGGTCAGGGTGACCGCGGAGAAGCTCGTGCAGGCGCGCCTCGACGGTGGCGGCGATCGTCTCGGTGTCGTCCCTGTCGTAGGCAACGAGTAGGCGGAAGAACTCGTCGCTGATGGATGCGTCGGAGGCAGCTAATCGGGCCACGACTTCTCTCGCCAAGGAGGCGGCCTCGTGGATTTCCGATTCCATATAAACCAGATGCTCCTTCGCCGGCTCAACCGCCACCCTCCTCGGCGGCCCAACCATGGCCGGCGGCATGGCTGCAGCTGCACTCTTTGATCTTCTTTCTTTCTATGTGTGTTTCGTCGTATAAGATTAATTGTCGCTCGTGTGGTGATCAAACCAGCACCTCATCAGGAGCGGAGGTCCTCCCGCGTATATATAACTAGGCCGCAGATCTGGATATAGGGTCGGATACGTAGGGAGCAGTTTCAGCCGGAGACGGCCAGGAGATCCATGTACGACGCGAACACGATGTCACGATCGAATATACTGGCTTTGCGCATGCCATCTTTTTTTTACTTCTGGGATCGTTTTGATCATGTCATTTGTGCACTGCCGCACTCTGGACTGCACACCGGAGGATGGGCCGGCCGAACTGACCTTGGACGATTCATACATGGGCTGTGCTCTGCTCTACAGATCCATCCAGTGGCAAACTTAGTCCACTCGGCTAGAGTTGGTTGACAACGCAACTGTTCCCTAAAATTGTCTATTTTAGCTTTTTCTGTTGTGTTCAAGGCTGTTTCCCAATTCCATAGTGGGCCGGGTCACAGCCCGCCCTGCTCACGTCGACGGAAATATATTTGCTGGTAGCTAATGTTCTTCTTTTGCTCATTGCGCGATATTGCCAGCAATTTTGAAGCCACGTATGTTGTTCAGTCAATTAACTACACAACTTCTGGCAAAAACAGCATATATAAAAAGATATTATGCAAGAAATAACACAAATTTTGTAAAAACACATATATATGACTACAAGACATTGCATTGGCTACAAATGGATACATGTCTTGGCGCCACCATAGATTATGAGAATAACACACAACACCAACGCTACCTGGCTGATCCATGCAGCATTATTATTTTTTGGTTTTCCAGTTTCATGCGGTATTCTTGTACCGTTTCCTCTTCTTTTTTGTTTTTTCTTAAAATAATGTTTTTTCTATTTGAAATGAATTGGAAAAAAGTGTATCAACATATTTTAGAATTACACAAACTTGTTTTCTCCTATAACACGAACATCGAGCTTGCCACTGACCAGACTAGCTACAAGAATATTGTTTGCCAGGATGCTTGGAATACAAAGAATGTAGTGTGTATTACAATGATAAAACCATTTTTGTTCTACTGTATAGTATGTATTACAATGATAAAACTATTTTTGTTCTACTGTATAGTATGTATTACAATGATAAAACCATTTTTTAAAGCTGACTGCAATGATGAGACGTTGTAGTTTCCCCAAAAGCATTAATTCCTAGCTAAATGTCACAGTCAATGATGCTATTAACCAGAACAAGTTGTTCTGCATGGGGCGCCCAATCGAGCCATGCGTGTAAGATCCAAGGGCAACTATGCACTTAAACCGTCAAACGTGAACCCAACACGATGTACTTAACCCGTCAAACGTGAACCCACCAGGATGTACCAACGCTGTTGCACGACTTGCGCTTCCTCATCTTGATGTACTCGACCACATCGAGCTACACTAGACATAATCAACGAATGCACGACTGCCGAAATGTGTGCAAGTATGGTTGAGTTTCCAAGGTCACCACATGCTAGCACAACTCTCTTTCCCCAAGTCTCCCATTCCGAAACTCATTTCACAACCGGTATCTAATTTTTCCTCTTTGGGCATGTATCCGATATGCTGCTTCTTTTTCAGCTTTCCTCGGTCGTGAGCAATTTGATACCAGCAATCTAAGTTTGTGTCAACTGGTAGGTCGTCAAGCTTGCTGCAGGCTCAACAATATATATGCGAGCGACATTAGTGATATTAGCTTGGTGCAGCATGGTTGGGGGGATGAGTATGTACCATTTTGCATTGATTTTGTATAGGTAAATAGTACATTTATGAGCATGTGATTGTCTTTATACGCGTATTGAATGGAAGGCAAATCTTGAACTTTAGTAGACAATTATTGTGTATTTCTCGCGCATTTGGTTCAGACATGTACAATATGTAGTCATTGACTCGTTCTCGAGATGCTTATACTTGGCCACAACTTATAGCATATGCGGATGCTGAAATTGTGAACGACCCATCATGTCCCAGGCACAAGTAGTTTAAATGTATAATACATACATACTTTCGTCTAAAAATGACAAAAGGTTAATATACAATATCTCGAAGCGGTTTAAGAAAAGACTAGGGTGTATTCACACACCATTATTTCAGAACTGTTCATTGTAAGTATGCTAATGTTTGCTCCAATAATGTTTGAACGATAAATGGAAGTTCATTTTAGACATGCATATACCCAAATCTTTCTTAGTTCACGGGAAGGAAATCATCTTTCATTATAAGGACTCAGATACAACAAGAGATAACTGCAATAGTATAAACAATGTCCTGAAGGGCACATATAGTGTACGGTTTTCCATACGAGAGAGGGAAAATATCTGTAATGCAAGAACTATTTTTACATTTAATATAAAGTGAGAAGAGTATTGGAATTGTAGACTGTAAATGGTGTGACTGTTTTAATGGCTGGATTGACATGTGGTCTCAGGTGGAAATTAAGCCTGTTGTAGACAAATTTGGTTAAAAACATCAACTTCTCTATCCAAGTGAGCTAAGCTAACTTCGTAAATCAACATCTGATTCCAAATATCATTAGACAAGTTTGGATAATTTACTAAATCTTACATGTGGCATGTTTATTGTCAAATAGTATTGCACTAATTAAATTGTGGGTCTTCATCTGATACCAAGTAGTAGAAAAGTTTTGAAGTAGCCTACTATTTAGTCTCAACTTATTGGACCTTTGATTCACAGGAATGTAATAACATAGTAATAGGAAAAAAAACTATTGGAATGTCATGTCCATTCGAATCCTTCAAGTTTGTGCTTATTTAAGACAAGTTTTAAGGTCATTGGAGCTCTTTGGTGCTCGTGAACCATATATGAGTAGTAAAATCAAAAATACCAAAAATAAAAATAAAAATAATTTTTCGGGATATATAACCTAGTCGATCATTCTACTCTCGTGTAAAGTTTCACGAAGAAATGACATCTGTGGTATTCTCAGTAGAAAGTAAAAAAGTTCGATTACACCATGCCGCCGTCATGAGGCACTTGTCCGCACCCACACACACTACTCAGTGTGTATCTGGTTGCCGGCCCAACCCTCGCTACCTTGCGCCCATGCTAGCCAACACAACGAAGCTCTGGCTGGTACCCTGTTGTGGGAAAGTCCTTGCTGTTTGATTCTCATACTAGAAGCTCTAATGCTATGTCGACAGACACGTGTTTTTTGATGTACTCCCTCCGTTTCTAAATATAAGTCGTTTAAAAGATTCCACTACCGACGTATGTAGACATACTTTATACTGTAGATCGACTCATTTTACATTGGGGTCAATAGTTTCTGTGCGACGTTTTTCCTGCGAATTAACTGCAAAGTGATATCGTTCGCTTGAATAGCTCTGCTGCGACATATCTCTGCGCACAAATAGCCCAGGCATGACATGGTCCTTAAGCACTATCTCTGTCAGGATTAGGGGGAGCCAAGTGGGACCCACAACTTATCCACGTCGGCATGGGACCCAGTTGGCGGTGACTACGGTTAAACTGTTTTCCTCTGCACGCGGATCCTCCCTCTTCTTCTTCTCCGGCGACGAAGCACGGCAACCCGGCGAGCTCCGATACAGACGCGCATATTTACAAGCATTCAACCGAAATTCACCGAATTCAAACAATATACATAGATTTTAGCAAACATAGCAGATAATTTAGTTCGATTACACACGGAGTAGTACCCGTAGTTCTAATGGCGGGCTCGTCGAAGCAAAAGCCACACTCGTCGGAGCAAAAGCCAGACGGAGTACTTCGATTACCTAAATCTACGCGGGTATCCCGCAGCTCCTACCCCTAGTTTAGATCTTCAAAATTGAGCTCACCTGAGCCCCAGGGATGCGGCCCCGACGAGGCGGCGGCGACGCTCAGTCGGAGTCGGAGTCGGACTTCTCGATGGCTTGGCGGAGGCGCAACTCGTCGAGCTCCTCTTCCATCTGCCGGCGCGCGACGAGCTGCTGCGGGTCATCCTTAGTGCGCTCCATAATCTCGGCGATGACGTCGTCGACGTAGTCTCCCGGCAGAAAGCCGAACGGGCGCAGTGCCAAGCCCTGCTCCTCCCCCTCCCTCTTCAGAGGCGATAGCGGTGCGCGTGTAATGGCGGAGCTCCCCGCGCTAGAGGAGCTCCCCGCGCCACCCGCGCTAGCACGTCGCGCCGCCACCTCACGGTCATACTCCTCCACCTTGCGGCGAGAGAACGCACGCGGCAGCGCGAGCCCCCAGTTGGTGTACTTGCGCGCGCCGTGCTTCCGAGCAGCGTCGGAAGCAACCCGCGCCGCCCGTTCAGGGTCAGAGTCGGGCGTCGGCCGCTTCTTGTCGGAGCGGTTTCCTTCACGGAAATGGCCGCCGCGCGAGCTGGAAGGTCCGAGCCTCATGATCGTCGCCCGGCGGCGCTTAATCTGCGACGGCGGAGCTGGATTGTGTGGTGGTCGCCAGCGTAGGAGTAGCGCAGATCTGGAAATAGTTAGGGGGTGGATTTCACTAGTGACACTGACATCCCAGGCCTACGGGTCAGATTGACCGGTCAGCCCCTATGTCAGCATGAATAAACCTTTTCTATTTACACAATAATCCAGAAAATGATATAAACTTGTAAATTCAATAACTTTTAAACCGAAACTCCAAATGAAATAAATTATATATGTAGAATGATCATAAAAAAATCAAGGATTCTGAATATATAATTTTGTTTCATGACAAAACAATTTAAAATGGAGGAACATAGGCAAATGCATATATGGTTCATTTGAAATGAGCATAAAAAATTCAAAAAAATCAAAAAATAAATAAATAAATAAATAAATCTCACAAAAGCTTCATTTTGGAGTGACTAAGAAGGATCCAGTCTTGGTTTTTTATTTTCATATTTGAAAGTTGTTTAAATGTTGGTCAAAGTTAAGTTTGACCAAGTTTGAAATGAGCATAAAAAATCAAAAAATAGAAAACCAGTGCACATGTTCTTACTTTGTCATATACTAACAACTAAAATTGATTTGTCTGTCTTATACATGGTGAAGAAGATCACTTGCTTACAAATGGGTTGTTTACCCTACATTTAGAATTTAAAACACATGTGAAGACAAATGGTTTTGGGTGTTGAACTTGAAACTTTCAAAAACCTCGTAAAAGCTTCATTTTGAAGTGACTAAGAAGGATCCAGGCTTGGTTTTTTCATTTTCATGTTTGAAACTTGTTTAAATGTTGGTCGAAGTTAGGTTTGACCAAGTTTAAAATGAGCATAAAAAATTCAAAAAAATAAAAAATGGAAAACCAATGCACATGTTCTTATTTTGTCATATACTAACTAAAATTGATTTGTCTGTCTTATACATGGTCGAGAAGAAAACTTGCTTACAAATGGGTTGTTTACCCTACATTTGGAATTTAAAACACATGTAAAGACAAGTGGTTTTGGGTGTTAAACTTGAAACTTTTAAAAACCTCATAAAAGCTTCATTTTGAAGTGACTAAGAAGGATTCATGCTTGATTTTTCATTTTCATGTTTAAAACAAAGTTAGGTTTGACCAAGTTTAAAATGAGCATAAAAAATTCAAAAAAAGTCAATAAAATGGAGGTGCATGACGGTGGCCGGACGCGGTGGCATGTGCTCAAGGCCTCCATGCTGCTCATGCATGTTGGACAGAAAGGCAGACCACGGTTTCAGCCGGCTATCGGCGTGATCACCGCCTGGACTTGCCACTGTCATTGGTTACAGCCTCTCACACCGTGTCACACTTATGCACACTAGCTCCAACAATGCACTGAAAATATTTCAAGTGAAATTACGCAGATACATGAGTGGTAGGTCACCTACGTTTTTTATGTTACTAAGTGTTTGTATTATGCAGAGATCAAACGGCTAGATAGTTCGAGCTGAGTTTTAGTAGCTACAGAAAAATCATTAAGCCACAGTACCCCCAAAAGTAACCCCAAAAGTGATTACATGGCCAGTTCTCAAAAGTAACCCCAAAAGTAATCCCAAAAGTAATCCCCACCCGAGTAAGAGCACTAAATTTTCCTCTTACTAACAAGATTTCACCTATCGAAACGTGCGAATGCCAAAATCGGCATGTCCCGAGCACGCCCCCAGGGTGTTTGACATAGTGATTACATGGCCAATTCTCAAAAGTAACCCCAAAAGTAATCCCCCACATGCTAAATTAAACTACAATATTCACAAACTAAACTAAACTACGGTCTGCAGCTCAATCTTCGAGAGTCCATCTTCCTTCCGAACGCCCTGCAGCTGTCTGTGTTATTGCAGTTGGCCCTGGAGCTTTGCAAAATTTCATCTCGCAGAGAAATTCTGAGCACACCAATCTGTCCTCCGCCAGCACGGCAACTTGACTGAAATCCTCTAGAGCCAGCTACTTCGAAGTCCAGGCTCAGCTCACGTTGAAACGGTGTTGAGCGTGTTGAAATCCCCGTCAATGAGCCTCCGACCCGATAAGCTCTGGCCGCGCGCAACAATGATGCGCATGGAGGCAAAACTCTATCTCCGTAGAGGAAAACGCTTGCCGCCACCGTAGCCGTGACGCAACCATGCCAGCTTCAACACCCGCTTCACCGAAATCCGGTATCGCGTCGCCGCTCGTCTATGTCCGAATCGGGCCACCGGTCTCCTCTACAACCGTGGACCTGCACCACCCCATCCTCCACCCTCCCTCGCCGCCGTTACCTGCGATTGCGACCACAAGCCCTGCGTCGCGGCCCGCCTCGACGAAGATTGCCGCGTCTCTTCTCGCGCCGTCGCTCGTCTAGCCCGCTCCATCTACCGTCGTCGCCAAGATTAAACCAGAGAAGCCGAGATGGAAGGGAAAAACCACGTAGAGTAGACGACTAGAGGATTGAGCTCCAAGGGACGAGACGGCGGCCCGTGGTAGGAGAAAACCCCCAGTGAGCTCCAAGGAACGGGACAGCGGCGCGTGGTAGGAGAAAACCCCAGGTGAGCTCCAAGGCATGGCGGGTCGCTACAGCGCACGCACCGGGCTGCCTCAACGCACATGAGGTCCCACTCATAATAAACAAATCCATGTAATGGACAAACGGGGTTGACCGATGTCGCTGCAATCTGACTCCCACGCGCGACGTGGATAAGTTGTGGGTCCCACCCGGCACACCTAATCCTGACAGAGATTGCGCTTAAGGGCCATGTCGTGCCTGGGCTATTTGTGCGCAGAGAGATGTCGCGATAGAGCTATTCCTGCTAACGATGTCGCTTCTCAGACAATTCACAGGAAAAACGTCGCACAGGAGCTATTGACCCTTTACTTTGTATGCATTCTGTAGTGAAATCTCTAACAAGAGTTACATTTAGGAACAGAGGAAATAGAAGACATTGAGTAAAAAAGAGTGCAATTGATAAGGAATTTATTGTCTTTGCCACTCTAGATTAAAGTTTATCAAATGGCTGAAGTTTGTTCGTGATACAATGGGGCCATATATATAAGTAACTGTTGTTGGAGGAATGCATGCTGCGAGATATTTATAATGCCGACTTACCGAAATTGCACCTGACGCAGATATATACTATTTCTGTAACTTTTTATAAGATATTTTAAGAGTCCATGACAGTGTATTGTTTTTTCTTATTTTAAGTTACAGACGGATTGTTCCATAATTTTTGGTGTAGTATTCATGCATCCAGACCATCAGATCACAAAAGTAAAGATGCCGAAATCAATCGATCTACTGTAAAAGTTACCTTGTTGAATTGTAACAAAGGAATTTTTGGACGAGATTGAAGTGGATGCTAGATTTTCTGTGAAATACATAGTACAAACGATTCCATTTTAATTTCATAGGATTCAATTCTACAAATCAAACCAGTATCAAAAAGGGTGTTTCTAGGACACATATAGATGTATCCTTACTTATTGCACATCTAAGTGATTGAATCAAGTATATAAATGAAAAAAATTGAAAATACTCCAACGAATCTCTACGTAAGATCAATTACCCAGTATTTAGATGTACGATACTTATCACAATGTGTTTTAGCAAAACTGTATGAAAAGTTACTAAGGATTATAATCCTTCCAAATTCCTACTGAATCAAAGGTGCCATTAATTTATCTAGCACTAATAATATGATAATAACATACACAAACTTCATTGTACATACAGACGAATCTGGTCAGCTCATACATATCGATACCACCAATAGAGCACAGAACAAGCCCGGCATCATTGGCAAGCCAGCAAAGGGTGCCTACTGCCGCATCATGAAATTTACGGAAAAACAGCACAAGCCGCCGCCATCCTCGGCCTCGAGGAGGAAGGCCAACGGAATGCTCGAAAATCAGGGTTGACAACAAGAACTTTCAACCGTACAAACATCGCCCGTCCCACGCCGGAGCTGTCGGACACCCGAAACCACCACCGTAGTAATACGGCGCCGTCGTCGGCGGGTAACAGCTCACCGGAGCAAAGTCTACTGTGGGGTACAAACTGCTGTCCGGCTCCCCAACCGTTGGGTAAATTCCACGGCTCGATGTCTCCTGCAACGGTGGGTACACCGCAATCGGCTCCAATGATCTTGAGCACGTGACTGTGTCGGCGTTCAACTGCGGGTAAACCGCCAGCTGCTCCAGTGGCCCCCAGTCTATCACCGGGTACATCCCGGAGGACGACGCTGTTAACTGAGGCGGCGGAGCGGGAGTGGCTGGGCTAGCGGGCGATACGGGCTCGCCGTCGCTACTGCGGTCCTCCTGGTCGTCGTCGACGGTGGTTCCGTGGTGGAAGGCGTACGAGAAGGAGATGACGCCGTTGGGCTGCCTGCCGTCCCCGGAAGCGGTCAGCTGGTACGACACGCGGCGCGTCGTGCCGTCGGCGACGAGGTCGGAGAGCGGCACGACGGCCGACGCGGCGAGCACGTCGCCGAGGACGGCCACCTCGGCCTTGAGCTCGAACCGCACGAGAAGGACGCCGTCGTCACGGTCAACGTGCCTGTCCTTCTTCTTCCCCGCGGCTTCTCGATCTGAGGCCAGCGAGGGGTCGTCGGGAAGGGGAAGGCGCAGGCGCTCGTCCCACTCGGGGTTCTCGCCGCCGGCGCGGTCGACGGGGGTCTTGACGCGGCGGCGGCGGACGTTCTTCCCGGCGGACGACGGCGTCACGCAGACGGAGGCGTAGAGGCAGGGCGTGTGGAACGGGAGCGACGACCTGACGCCCCGGCACGACACCCACGTGATGTCGATGGCCGCCGGCTCCGGCCGGCGCCGCAGGCAACCCATCCTCAAGCTCAGAAGCCCGACGACTCTGGGTGCGCGGGTGCGCTCGGGGCTAGCGATGGCTATGTGGCCAGCTGTTGGTTAAGAAGGTGCTGGACGACGACGCGGTGGCGGGGGACGACTGGAAGGAGGAAGTCCGGAGGCTTGCGCACATTTGACGGCGACGTACAGGAAGTGAAGCCGGTAGGTTTGGAACGGGTCTCAGTCTCAAGTTAATGGCGCGGCATTAACTCGGTTGCTGTCACGACTGGAGGAGGTTGCGCGGCAACTTCGTCTACCACTACGTATTACTCCCTCCTTCCAGAATATAAGATGTATTGATTTCCGTACGAGTCAACCGTTTAAATTTTTGATCAAGATAATAAAATAAAATAATAACATATGCAATACCTAATAGATAAAATATGAAACTACTTTTCGTGATGGATCAACTGACATAAAGTTCATATTGTGAATGTTGATATATTTTCCTAAAAACTCAGTCAAACTTGTATTCGTTTGACTTTTCAAAAAACAAATACACCTTATATAAAGGAATGGATGGGGTAGCTAATAAATTAGAAAGCTACGCGTGTGGTGTGTTCCCGCGCTTGTGTTGCCATTCTCCGCTCAAGGAAAAACGCGGTGATGGAGAGGGGGAACGAGTAGACTTTTAAGTTAGAAAGCAACTTGCAGGGAGAAAACACGAAGACATTTCTCTTCTTCTTTTTCTGCCAAGGGAGTATAATTTTCTTGGTACCTCTTGGTCGTGTTCAACATATTCTTGACACTACTAGAATAACTGCTTACGCCGACGACCTAATCTATGCCGACGGTCATCCCTGTATGCCGATGGCTGGCGAAATGCCGTAGGCGTAGAAAAGTCATCGGCAAAGTGAGCCCTACGCCAACGGGGGCCGTAGGCGTATAAAAGTTGTCGGCATACCTTGCTCTATGCCGACCCAGGCTATGCCGACCCAGGCCGTCGGTATATGCGGGCCGTCGGCTTAGAGGTGACGTAGGCGACCCGGCGGTGGGATGGTGGTCTGACGTCGTCATACCTATGCCGACGGCCCTGACGACGGCCAGCGGCATAGCTATGGCGACGCAAGGCCGTCGGCGTAGGTGTGGTCCACGTCACTGATCCACGACGCGTGCCATGTCATCGATCCGAGGCTTGCCGGTCGATCCGTGGGCAAACCTATGCCGACGGCTTTGCCGTCGGCATAGCTTTGTTTTATCTGTTTTTTTACTTATTTTTGTATTTTATTTTTTTCTAAATTAAAATTTGATTAACTTAAATGTGTCTTATCTAAACATAGACATACATAATAAATTATATATAGATTTGTGTTGAATTTTTCATATATTATATATATGTAGTTTGTATTTGTTTTCGGGTATGTTAGTAATGTGATCACATGTTCTTTTGCATATAGGTTCCCATACTTTATTAAAATCACAAACAATTGATAATTACAATTAGTTTGACAAGTTTTATATGTTTTTTATAAGCATCTTGAAAATGCTAGAACCGCCGGTCAATTGTGCCATAGTTAGACGGGACGATGTACTTGGGGGGTCTTGGGTTGGGCCCGGACCTTGTTCGGGAGTGTAGCTATGGGCTGACCGATCACAACCAAGTGAAAAGGTCCATCGGTCAAACCCCTCCCAACGAAAGTTAAAGGCCTAGATCCACTGGTCAACTGTGTCAGGATTGGACGGGACGGTGTACCTGGAGAGGTACCTATGCCGCCAGCTCTTGCGCTGGCCCTCTTACACGTCTGGAAGCGTAGTGGCGGGTGGAAGCACCCGGCACGCAGCTCCTGGGTGTGACCCCCCTCACAGACGTCGCTGTCGCCGTTGCACGAAGTGGGGAAACGGCCACATCGGGCAAACACAAAGGGAATCTTGCGGTGGGTTGGGCCCGGACCGTGTTCGGGGGTGTAGCTATGGGTTGGACTATCACAACCAGGTGAAAACGTCCATCGTTCAAACCCCGTCCGGTGAAAGTCAAAGGCATAGATCCGTTGGTCAACTGTGATAGCGTTAGATGGGACGGTGTACTTGGGGGGTAGCTACGCCACCAGGTCTTGCGCTGGGTCGTCTTATAGGTCCGGAAGCATGGTGGCAGGTGCAAGCACCTGGCACGCGGCTCCATAGTGTGACCCCCCCTCACGGACGTCGCTGCTGCCGTCGCATGAAGGGGGGAAACGGCCATGTCTGGCAGACACAGAGAGAATCTTGCGGTGTGTTGGCGTCGGACCTTGATCGGAAGTGTGTCTATGGGCTAGACTATCACAACCAGGTGAAAAGATCCATCAGTCAAACCCCGCCCGGCAAAAGTCAAAGGCCTAGATCCGCCGGTCAACTTTGGCACGATTAGACGGGACAGTGTACTTGGGGGGGGGGTAGCTATGCCTCCCGGTCTTGCGCTAGGCCCTCTTAAACGTCTGGAAGCATGGTGGCAGGTGCAAATACCCGACACGCGCCTCCGTGGTGTGACCCCTCTCACAGACGTCGCTGATGCCGTCTCACGGAGGGGAAACGGCCACATCGGGCAAACACAAAGGGAATCTTGTGATGGATTGTGGCCGGGCCGTGTTCGGGGGTGTAGCTATTGGCTGGCCTATGACAACCAGGTGAAAAGGTCCATCGGTTAAACCCCGTCCGGTGAAAGTCAAAGGCATAGATTCGCTGGTCAACCGTGATAGGGTTAGACGGGACGGTGTACTTGGGGGGGGGGGGTAGCTACGCCACCAGGTCTTGCGCTGGGCCGTCTTATAGGTTTGGAAGCGTGGTGGCAGGTGCAAGCACCCAGCACGCGGCTCCGTAGTGTGACGCCCCCTCATGGCCGTCGTTGTCGTCGTCGCACGGAGGGGGGAAACGGCCACGTCTGGCAGACACGGAGAGAACCTTACGGTGTGTTGGCGCCGGACCTTGATCGGAAGTGTGCCTATGGGCTGGACTATCACAACCAGTTGAAAAGATCCATCAGTCAAACCCCTTCCAGCGAAAGTCAAAGGCCTAGATCCGCCGATCATCTGTGCCACGGTTAGACGGGACGGTGTACTTGGGGGGGTAGCTATGCCTCCACGTCATGTGCTAGGCCCTCTCACACGTCTGGAAGCGTGGTGGCAGGTGCAAGCACCCGACACGCGCCTCCGTGGTGTGACCCCCTCACAGACGTCGTTGATGCCGTCTCACGGAGGGGAAACGACCACATCGGGCAAACACAAAGAGAATCTTGTGGTGGATTGGGGCCGGACCGTGTTCGGGGGTGTAGCTATTGGCTCGCCTATGACAACCAGGTGAAAGGTCCATCGGTCACACCCCCGTCCGATGAAAGTCAAAGGCGTAGATCCGCCGGTCAACTGCGATAGGGTTAGGCGGGACGGTGTACTTGGGGGGGGGTAGCTACGCCACCAGGTCTTGCACTAGGCCGTCTTATAGGTTTGGAAGCGTGGTGGCAGGTGCAAGCACCACGCACGTGGCTCCGTAGTGTGACCCCTCACACGGACGTTGCTGCCGCCGTCTCACGAAGGGGGGAAACGTCCACGTCGGGCAGACACGGAGGGAATCTTGCGGTGTGTTAGGGCCGGACCTTGATCGGAAGTGTGCCTATGGGCTGGACTATCACAACCAGGTGAAAAGATCCATCAGTGAAACTCCGTCCGGCGAAAGTCAAAGGCCTAGATCCGCCGGTCAACTATGGCACGGTTAGACGGGACGGTGTATTTCGGGGGGGGGGTAGCTATGCCTCCAGGTATAGATAAGACACAATTTAATTAATGAATTTTTTTAAGGAAAAAGTATATATAAAAAAATTATTCAAAAAAATTGAACGTAGATACGCCGACGGTTAAGCCGTCGGCATACCCCCTTGCCACTTCATCGATCGATACCACTGTGGAGGGCCCAAAGAGTTGCGGACGGCATAACCGTCGGCATAAACCCCCTGCCACATCATCGATCCACGCCACCGTAGGGGGCTCGAAGATATGCCGACGGCATAACAGTCAGCATAGACCCCCCTTACCCGGTCGGGCGGCCTCTCCCTCCTTCACTCATGCCCTTCCCCAACTCCGATCCCGACCTGACCCCGCGCCGCCGCCCCGCCCTAGCGCCGCTGCCCTAGCCCCGCACCGCCCCAGCCCCGCCCCGCGCCGACGCCCTACACCGCCCCAGCTCCACCCCCCCACGCGCCGCCGCCCTGCCATAGCGTCGCCGCCGCCCCTGTCCCAGTCTTGTCCCAGCCCCGCCACCTCGACGTCGCGGCGTCGCCGCCCCCACCCTCTCCGCCCCCCTAACCCCACCACCACCTCGACGTCGCGGCGCCGCCACCCTGCACCGCCCCTGCTCATACACGCCGTCCCAACCCCGCGCCCTCACTTCCCTGCTCGGGCATCGGCCCTTGTCGGGCTGGTCGGGGCTTGGAGCCCCCCTCCGCCGACGCCTTGCAGCGGCGGACCCGGCCCCCGTCCACCCTTCCTCGGCTCCGCCCCGACCTCCCTGCACGCGCGCTGCATCGGCGCCCAAAACGCCCCCGGTGAGCTTTTTTTTCTTTTTTTGCATTATGTTTATGTTTGGTATCTGCATGGATGCATGGGTGAATTTTGTTAGATGGATTGATGAATATTGGTAGATGGATGGATTGATGAATGTTGGTAAGTTTTTGTTAGATGAATTTGTGATAGATGGATGGATTGATGAATTTGTTAGATTGATTTGTGATAGATGGATGGATGAAATTTTGTTAGATGGATTTGTGATAGATGGATGGATGATCTAACATTGCATATTTATGACCGAAAGGATGGATGGATGGAATGTTCGTCAAATTTGTTATCAATGGATGCCATTATCAGTATGATTTTTGTCCAAGTTTGAAGTGTCAATGTTGTGTGTGACATATACTTTTCTCACGGTGGAATTAGCATTCTATGTTGTGTCGGGTCTCCCCAGAGTGACCCTCGTCGGAACCGGTTGTCTCTGATGAGTGGTTTTTTGGATGGATGGATGCTATCATTTTGTCATCAAAGATTGCTATACGAGATGTGATGACCTATTTTTTCACTTGTTGGAATTGACAGGCTTTGTGGTGTTGCATCTCCCTAGAGTGATCGTCGACGTCGGAGCTGTTGGTCCCCGATCGTCCTCTGTTGTTCGACTACTTCCTCTACAACCGAGGGTGAGCTACAAATCCACCACCTCCTCATCTGCTTTTTTTATGTCACTAGATTTTCTTTTCACGTCAAGTACCGTAACCTAGGCATCTCCCGTCCGAAAGGGTTGCATCGATAAATATGCATTCAATTGCATATTTATCACCGCAACTCTTTTGGATTGTCCAGCGTTTTCCACAGACAGCCCGAGGATGTGTAGATTGGGTACATTCTCCATGCCCTACCCCGTTCCGAGACAAGATTTCAATGGCGCCTCCCCGTTGTTCTCCGGAGCATATTCTCTCGGCTATTTGCCGAGACGTGTATCTGGAGAACAGCGGGGAGGTGCTGCCGAAAGTTTGTCTCGGAACAGGGTAGAGCATGGAGAACGTACTCAATCTAGACATCCTCGGGTGGGATTATGACCCATCTTTACCTATTAGAGATGTTGTTGGAGTCACCGCAGAAGAAAATAAAAATTTGATGTGATTAATTCAAATGAATCCTTAATTTTGTTGTGTGGCTCCCAGTAAAATAGAGGATGGCAGATAATCAATGGATGTACAGTGGTTTTATCCGTCGGAATTGAGTAACATCAGAGTGGATCGCGAAAACCGATGTGTATTGGAAGGATATATTCCATAGTCCAATGAGAATTATCCCACCATGCCCATGTGCGAGATGTGGTAGACGTCACCGTAAAAATCAGAAGGACATGACTGACCACCTTCGCACGCACGGATATATGGCAAACTTTGACATGCCACCGATAAACTTAGCTCAGCATGACCATGGCAGAGAGGAGGTGATGCGACAATGCATCGATGGTTATGAAGACGACGGGGTCAGGGACATGCTAGATGATGTCATTGTTGTAGAAACGACAAATGCGACACCTTCAAAGAATGAAACGGAGGAGCTGGAGGCAAAAGCAAAGGCCTTCATTGCTCACTTTATTTTCCGCATTGAGATGTTTAATGAGTTCCATCACGTCATATTGTAGGCCTACATGGAGTAGACACGACAGGAGACCATGGCGTCGAGCGCGAGAGTTGCAGCCATCCAGGACCACAACACTCGCATGATGACGGTTAGTTTAGCCCCTTTCATTTCAGTTCCATATTGACACTTTCATTTCTTTTGACATTGGTGTTTGCTTTGTGAATTAACATGCAACTCGTGTTTGAGAGCATGAGGAACGACACGATTCCTGAAATGGAACCAGCACCACCAGCTGCAGGACCACAACCAGTGTTGCTTACCTTTGAGGAATTTCTAGCACAACAACCGGGGACAACAATGGTTAGTACATCCCCAAACTATTCAAACACTGCTTACTGTTTATTCAACACAATATCATTCACTCAACATGTCTCTTCAAATATCTAGGGAACCGGTGGATCATCCGTTGGTGGTGGTGGCGGTGTTCACATCAATCCCGAGTCACGGAGTCTGGTCACTCCAATCCACCGAGGCGGTAGCGCTGCCGCTAGCAGTGAAGACCTGGGCTTTGGCGGACTTGGCATTGACGACCTTGGAGGTGGACGTACTAGCGCTCCTTAGATGACTTGTGCTCTTTTTATGCTTCTTAGATGACTTGTATTTCGCTACTTATATTTCGGAGCTCCTTATGTTGTTGGTTGTGAGGATCTGATGGTGGTGGTGTTGATGACGTCCGTCTGTTTACGCTACTTATATTTATGATGCTCTTGATGGTGTTGCTGTGCATTTATTTTTCATTGTATATACCCTGATATTTTGAATTGAAATGAATTTGTAGGGAACAGGAAAAATAAAAAAAGAGCACAAAACTACGCCGACGGCTAAGCCGTTGGCATAGAGGGCGTGCGAGTTACCAGTGGCTACCACGTGGCAAGCTATGCCGACGGCTAGGCCACCGCCATAGCTTTTTAGCCTATGCCGACAGCCTGAGCCGTCGGCGTACGTACGCCCAGGAGCTACGAGCGGCAGCCACGTGTCAGGGTATGCCGACGGCTATGCCGACGGCTATGCCGTCGACGTAGTTTTGGACCTATGCCGACGGCCCGGCCGTCGGCATAGGTATGCCACCAGGGACCATCATCGGCCACCATGTGGAAGTCTATACCGATGGCCGGGCCATCGGCATAGTGCGACACGTCGCGGACGGCGATGCGACACTCTTGACGGCAGCGCTGCGGGACGCCGTTTGCCATGGAGCTATGCCGATGGCCGGGGCCATCGGTACCGATGTACGGACACCGTCAGCATAGCATCTATGCCGAAGGCTTTTCTATGCCGACGACATCCTGGGGTATGCCGACATATATGGTGCCGACGGTGCTACACCGACGGGGGCCATCGGCATAGGTCTATGCCGATGGGATTCAGGGCTATGCCGACGGCCTGAGCCGTCGATATAGGACTGTATTTTGGTAGTGTGATGAGGTGTAGGTGTAGGTGTAGGTGTTCCCGCACTTGTGTCGTCATTCTCTGCTAGAACAAGAGACTATCTTAACAATGTGGTATGTTAAATGTGCATTTATATTTTTTATATGTCTCTTGCTTGGCTTTCTGTAAACATTAGCAAAACGAAGAAGTTACATGGAACAAATATGTCTTGTTTTTGTTGTTTCTCTTTTTCGAGATAAAAAGACATAAGGTACCTGCAACACTAATCTATCAAATACATATCCGTGATTACAGCCGCAAACAGGTACTGATCTTGAAGACGACGGAAGCGACCCCGGGAGTGACAAAAATGAAGAAGGAGAGCACACGATGTGGGAAATATAGATTATGAAGATAGAGGATATGATGTAGATATCACTGACACCGAAGCATCAGATGTTTGCTTTATGAAGAAGGTTTAACACAGGTTTGTAACATTTTCTTCCGTAAATGTTCACTTTTTTTAAAGGTTACTTAATTAATACAGGATAGTGTGTTATGTTTTTTGTCTTTGTGTTCAATTTTTTTGTATGATGTTTAAAAAAAATATCTAATGCATGATCTTTTTTGCCTTCCTTTTGTTCTCCCAACCCAATGGATTTTATCTCCCTCCTCCCCAGCTGCGCAAGAGTACTCAAAGGAAAGAAGGACTGGAAGCACTTTTGGAATGGAAAACGAAGGTACCTCAATGTTTTGTAGTTTTTCATCAATTGGGGTACCATTTCAATTTTACTTTTTCAGCTCAAATAAATTCACACACCTTCTGTTTTTGTAACAAATAGCAAGGATTGAGAAAACCTCAACAATAGTTGTCGTGGATTTATCACGGCAGATGTCCAGATGAACGGACTTGGATTGGAGGCCATCGCTAACGGGGTGGACTCAAAGGGGTTGATCGGGAGGAAAGACACAGATTTACCCAGGTTCGGCCCCTCAAGTCGAGGTAATAGCCTACGTCCTGCTTGTGTTTGTATTGCTTGTGTATCGATTACAAGGAGCTAGAAGCTTGACCTAGTTCTCGATCACCTATCCTCTAAGTCGTCCCGGGTCTACCTTTATATAGGAGGTCAGGACCACCGGGTCTTTACAATTATCTATCCGGGTCTTCTTGTGACTCCAAGTCTCTTTCTATCTTTCTGTCCAAGTTGTCCTTGAGGCTGCTTACACACCCGGGTCTTCTACCTCCGGGCCATCATGCGGCCCACATCTTGAGCCGTCTATCTTCCTGGGCCACCAGTCTTACGGCTCACCCATGGGCCGGCTTACAAGTCATCAATATGAACCGAAGCCTCTAAGGCGGGTCATATTGCGGGGTTATATCCCCAACATTAGGCCCCAGGTTGAATTGAGCTTGCTCACTTCATCCTTCTCTTCTGATTTTGGCGAGCCGCTCGGAAATGACCCGCGTGACGTCATGAGATCTGCTGAAGTATCACCGAATCTTTCATTAACTGTCATCCCGAGAATCGAGGCGTCCGCCTCGGTCAAACGTTGTCGTCGCCTGGATTTTCGCGCCTTCCTCGTTCCTTCTTTAAATATGACTCGTGCGGGTCGAAGCTTTTCATCCTCCCGCTCGTGCCTCTTCTTCTTCTTCCTGTCGCCGCCCCAGCGTCTTCGAGCTTTGCTCCGGCGCCGTCCGTACGTCGTCCCCAACTTGGCCGCTGCATCACCCTGAACGTACCAGAGGTTCTTCCGCCTCCATCGCGCCTTCTCAGGTGAGTTCTCCTGTTTTCTAGATCACCACCGTCGTACTAGGGTTTTCATCGGGAGCTCCGGCGCCGCCGCTCGGGCTCCGGCGCCCCCGCGTGCGGGTATACCCCGACGTCGTAGGCGTTTTTTAGAACGTGCGCTTGCTCCGCCGCCCCGCACGGGCCGGCCGCATGCAATGCGTGGACCACGATGGCTGCGGTCCATTTCCTTCCTTCGGCTGTTCGTCGCTAGGTCGGGATAAAATCTTTTCCTCCATTTTTCTAGATCCTTAGCCATAGCAATAGTTTGCGGAATCTGTTTTTTAGGACTTAGCCAATTTTCAATCTTCCTTTCCCTGGATGAGTCGCTAAGCCACGTCCGGCTCTGGTCACCTGGACGGAAGCATGATATCGTAGAGTCCTTAAAATTGTAAGCCGCCGTAGATTCCTGCTTGTTCTTGACTTGCCGTCTTTATCTCCTTTGTACAGTAGTTAAGCCGCCGCCATGTCTCGTGCGTCCAACTCATGCAAATGGGTTGGCTCCTGCGTCACAAAAGAATATTTAGCAGATCTTGTCGAAGCGGGCACTCTTCCTCCCAAAGAGGTTATTCACTGGCGGGTTCCGGGTAATGAGACCCGGCCTGCACCCAAGAAAGGAGAAGTAGTTGTTTTCACCGACCACATTGAGCGAGGGTTCGTGCCGCCCAGCTCTAAATTTTTCCGGGACGTTCTTCGTTTGTATAAGCTGCACCCTCAAGACTTGGCCCCCAACTCTATTTCGAATATATGCAACTTCCAAGTTCTCTGCGGAGCTTTTCTGCAGGCTAGAGCGTCTGTTGGTTTCTTTCGGGAGTTCTTCTATGCCAACCGCCAAACTGAGGTGAAGGGCGGTCCGAGTCTGGCATGGAGGGATTTCTATTCAGCGGCGTAGAGACGTTACCTTCCCGGCTATGAGGATGCCGAGTCACCCAAAGGACTGGAATAAAACCTGGTTCTACTGCAAGGATACTTCTCCTAAGGGTGAACGCCCCTTGCCGGGTTATCGTGCTTCCCGGCTCAAGACAGATTCGGAACTTCCGGGCCAGCTCTCAGTATCAGAATGTGCCAAGGAACAGGAATAGATCTGATCCACTGCTGGGTTTCTTGGCGGATCATGCCCTTAAGCCGCAGGGGCCGGCTAATGTGTGAGTACGAAGGCAAGTATGATAGCTCCGTGTGCTTCAGCAAATCGACCTTGACAGAGGATGATATCGCCATGACTGTCCGGAGACTTGTTCACGAAGCGTCCGGCTCCTGCAGCACCATCGGGCTGGCGCCTTTCTGCGTCACTAACCCCGCTCCAGACGTAAGTTGATCTCTTCACGTCCGTCTCTTGTATGTTGCTTGTAACTTGCTGATTCATTCCCCTTTTTCTGGGTCACTTTCCTAGGCTGACTCAGACTTCTGGAAGAAGGAGTATGTCCCTCCTCCAAAGAAGGCCAAAAAGAAAACTGCGGGCAAGAAGCCAAAGAAGAGCGCTCCATAGGAAAACTGGCTTGACCCGCCTCCATCGTCCGACTCAGAGGTAAAGTCTTGATTTGCCTGCTTGACCCTTTGCCCCCTTTGCTTGTTATTAATGTTTATTGTATTCGCAGAATGAAGTGGAAACCAGCCATGCCGATGCTCCCGAGGTAACTTATATTTCTTTCGACACAGAACGTTTTGTCCCCCGAAAGTCGCGGCGAGTTATCCGAAAAGTTCCTCTTTCTCATCCTCTTGCTTACCTGGCTCCCGAATTTCTTTTGAAAAAGCAATAGCAGGCCGAGCGTCGACAGACTCGGAGTACCGGCTCTACTGAGCTCGTGTCCGGGTTACCAAACTCTCCGGCTCCCAAGAAGCGCCCCGCGGAGGTTTACTTCTCTACTTTTCTTTGTCTCTCCTTTGTAATCTTGATGCTTTCTCATTTTTCCTGTCTCATTCTTTTAGAAAACCCCATCCTCTTGCGACTCTTCGGCGTCGGCTCTACCACCGCCCAAGATCAATCCGTTGTAAGTATTCTTCATCATGACATCCGGATCTCCGGCTCTTAATATGATAGTAACCTCTTCAAATGCTGCTCTTTCCATTTTTCAGTGCTCAAGCGAAGCGTCGTAATACCAACAAGCCCTCCCCCGGCCGTGTCATCCAAGACCAGGAAATCGAACAACCGGAGGAGGTTCATCCGGAAGCAACTCCACCGGCTGCCTCTGCGGAGCGAGCCGCTGAAGATGCCATTATGGAGAGTCCTCCCAGAGCTCCTTCCAAGCCGCCGACTCCTGCAACCCCGAACGTTGTCATCACCAGGTCAGCTCAGCAGACGCCTCTGGCTCATGTGCTGACTGAACATACCGAACCGTCAGAGGCCTCGAGGAAATTAAACTTTGATTCTTCGTACGAGAAGATGACAGCTGATGAGCTGCATGCCGGATATATGAACCGGCTAAATACCAGCCGTGACTTGGAGCTTCGGCTGGTGACTTTGATGAAAACCAAATATGAGGTACCTTTCCTTCTTACCATATCCTTACTTAGCCCTCAAGAGCCGGTTTAATCTAGTTGATAGTTGAACCGGGTCTTTATGTGACCTCTGTAGATATTGTCATGCCAAATTCACTTATAGTTGCTTTAGCTTAGTACTGTAGATAAAGTGAACCGCCAATCGTAGCCCCCAAGGGCCGTCTCAGATTTTATTTGAGTCGGGTCTTTAATGTAGACATTTTGAAGATCTAATCGTAGCCCCCAAGGGCCGAGTCAACTTTGAAAAAATTCAGTCGGATCTTCCATCAGAAGTAGTCTTTGAAGAGCCAAATTGTAGCCCCCAAGGGCCGAGTCAACTTTGAAAAAATTGAGTCAGATCTTTCATCAGGAGTAGTCTTTGAAGAGCCATAGTGTAGCCCCTAAGTTCCGGATTAACTTCGAAGGAGATGACCCGGAACTATACTGCATACTGAAAAAGTAGATATACATTAATCCCCAAGTGTCAAATATATTGCTTGCAATCTGTTTGAGACTTGCAGAAATTCGCTTATAGCACTCGTCCTATATTTTGACGACTTATCCTGTATTTTGATGTGTTATAGGAAGCCTTAAACGAAGTCGGGTCTCAGTTGACGGATCTGAAGGCCAACTTAACGGCTCAGCAAGAAGCCCAAAGCATTGCTGATGAAAAGTGTCAGCTTCTCTCTGAGGAGCTGGCCAATGCCATTGCTGAGCTTACCTCTTTGAAAGAGACGGCATAATCTAAAAAGGCCGCTCTGACCAAACGGGCGGACGACGCCGACCAGCGGCTTATAGCTGTGGCGGAGGAACTCCAAGGCCTGAAGCGGCACATAGCGAAGATGTCAGCCGCCCTATTTGGTAAGCTTTTGTTTTACTTTGTATTTTAACATTGCTATTGAAAAACTGGCGACTCATTAGCTTTATCCGGTTTATCCAGGTTCCAGGAGCCGGCAGTTGGCCTCTGATAGCCTTCTGCCACTGAAGGCCATCTACACCTTTGCGGAACAACTATACTGTGGCGCCATCTTCATGATCAAGAGTGTTCAATATAAGGAGAAGATCCCCACCGCTCTGAAAGGGGTCTTGGAACTCTTCTCCACCATGCCAAAACAGATTGAAGAACTGAAGAAATCAGCTTTTCGTCAAGGAGCAGTCGCCGGATTGAGCCAGGCTCTAGCCTTCGCCGCTGAGCGGATGCCGGCTGAAATGATGGATGGCTATCCATCGAAGAAAGACGACGGATCAGAATTCACAGAGGCGGACTACATCCAGTGTGTCAAGGACTCTCGCTTCCTGGCGTTTGTACTTGTAGATGAAGCCGACTTAAATGTCTACCTGGCGCCTTATGATGGTGAGGATAAGAGGATCCGCAAGTCTCTCTACGAGTGGAAATCTCTAACACCCACCCACAGTAAGGAACTCTTTCCTAATGATCTCGACACGTCTCCCTTTTTTGAGGAAGGGTCCTTCGCCGCGTTGGCTGACTGCAACTGGGATTTGGGAACTCTCCATATGAAGCCAGTAGAAGAGTCGGAGCAGGATGTTCCGGCCGTCTGACTTTGCATTTTGTAACCTTTTGAGCGATGGCTCAAGCAATGACCCGCCGTGGGCGGTTGAAACTTGGTAATGCCTTTGCTCCTTCCGAGAGCAATTTTCGTAATAGCTTAAGGATGACTCTGTCGTTCTAAAGATAGTGCCGGCTCTATATATTTCCATCTCTTTGTGTATACTTTCGTCTCTCTGTGTTTCAATTTGATGTGTTGCCGGCTCTCCATTGATTGATCGCTCCTTTGCATAAATATACCTTGAGCTTTTCTGATGAGGGGTGTTTGTCTTTGAAGACGTCATTCCTTCTCCAGAAGATTAGAGCCGGATAATATCTTTGAAAACTTGAATTTTGTCAACTGGAGCAACATGGCTCCGGCTCTTGTCGGATGAATCCATTAAGGAGCCGGTTGTCTTAGGATAATGTAAGCTATACTTGATGGTAAGAAGCCTCTATCGACAACTGTGGTTATTGATGAACCGGAAGCGGCCTATAGCCGACTGTATGAAGGGTAATGTAAGCTATACCTGACGGTAAGAAGCCTTCTTTTAACAGCAAATGTTGTATGCGCGAATGCCGGCTATCGATGGGAGATGTAAGCTATACCCCAAGGCAAGAAGCCTCCATCGACAGCCGCGGCTAATAATTAGCCTGAGACGACATAAAGCCGGCTGTTTGAAAGGGGATGTAAGCTATACCCGAAGGAAAGAAGCCTCTTTCAACATCTACAGTTGATAAGCAACTGAGTTTTGGCGTAAACGCCGGTTGTTAGGGTGAGATAAGTGAACCCGTCGGTAAGAAGCCCCCTTCGACAACCGCGGTTAAGAAGTAATCGGAAGTGGCATAAAGCCGGCCATTAGGGTGAGATAAGCGATACCCGTCGGTAAGAAGCCCCCTTCGATGGCCGCAGTTGATAAGCAACTAGAATTTGTTGTACACGCTGTTGTCTTAGGGTCATGTAAGCTATACCAAAGGTAAGAAGCCTCCATCAACAATAGCGCTTAATGTAACCAAACTATGCATAAAGCCAACTGTGCAAGGGAGATGTAAGCTATACCCGAAGGCAAGATGCCTCCTTGCAACAGGTTAATAACAGCTGGCTGTGCAAAGGAGATGTAAGCTATACCCGAAGGCAAGAAGCCTCTTTGCAACAGTGCTTAATTGGGCATAACGCCGGCTGTGCAAGGGAGATGTAAGCTATACCCGAAGGCAAGAAGCCTCCTTGCAACAGCGTAAAAGCAGACTGTGCAGGGGAGATGTAAGCTATACCCGAAGGCAAGAAGCCTCCCTGCAACAGCGCTTGATAGGTCATAAAGCCGGATGATAGATCAGCCGTTTTGACGGCGAACAAACCACTTCAACTCAAATTTTTGAGCTGAAATAGCCAGATCCTCCTCAGAGGGTGTCTTGACAGTCGGATGATGCAATACGTCCAGAAAAACATTAGGTGGTACCGGCTTTCGTTGAGAACCTAACCGTGATAAGGTATCAGCCGCCTCATTCCTGCGACGATCAATATGATCCACCTGGTACCCCTTGAAGTGACCGGAAATGATATCAACCGCCTGTCGATAAGCCGCCATCCGCGGATCCTTGGAGTCCCAAGTACGTGAAACTTGCTGAGCCACAAGATCTGAGTCGCCTAAACATCTGACCCGGCTTAAGTTCATATCTTTAGCGAATCTGAGACCATGGAGCAGTGCCTCATACTCAGGTGCATTATTATTACAAGGAAACATTAACCAGAGCACATAACAAAACTTGTCACCCTTGGGGGAGGTGAGAACAACCCCTGCACCGGACCCCTCTAGCTGCTTGGACCCATCAAAGTGTATATTCCAATATGGGAGCCGGAGAGTGTCATAATAAAGGATGTTGATACTACTGCCTCCGTCCATGAGCACCTTGTTCACCATATAGCCATTCACCTGAGGGGCCACAATTAAAGCCAGCTGGCCCGGGTCATCTACCCGCGGCAGGTGATCCTCCCGGCTCCACATTATGTCATACTCAAACCATGGTAAGTACCGCGGGAGAGCCGGAGCAACCGCATTAACCGCTCGCCTCCGCAACTTCTCGTCTCGTTTACTATGACCGGTCGTGAACACGTGATACTGTCCAGAACTGAGTTGCTTCGGGTTACTCTGAAACCCGGATCGATTGCGCTGCTACTGCTGGTGGTTGTTGTTATTGCTGTTGTTGCCAGGATGCTCTTGGTGCCCCCTTGGTTATTCTGACCCGGATGCCCGGCTCCTGAACCGTCGTCACCGAATCCAGCCCCTGATCCGCCGTGCCCTGAGCCGCCAGGCGGGCCACCGCCCTGGTTATTGCGTGGCTGGGAATGATAGTTTTTGAATCTCTGCATGATAAAGCAATCACCCCACGCATGCAACGCCGGCTTATCAGGCGTGCCATGCTCCGTAACAGGCTTCTTAAGCACTTCTTCTAAATTGAAAGGACCTCTGTTCCTTTGGTGAAACGGCCTGAATTTTCTGTTTCCCTTGGGATGGTTCTGTTCTGTGTTGGTGTTTGCCACTAGCTCTGACCCGCAATCAGCGTTCTTCCGTTTATTCTGATTCCCATTGTTCACAAAGCCTTTGCCTTGATTGTTCTTCTTCCCTTGATTGGCTTTCTCATCATCCGAGCCTGGATCCTTGGTGTTATCTGAGTCGGCATACTTTGTCAGGGCCATCATGAGCTCTCCCATATCCTGACACGTGCGCTTGAGCCGGCCGAGCTTCTGTTTCAATGGAACAAAATGACAGTTCTTTTTTGGAATAAGCACCGCTTGAGCCGTCGTGATCTGCTCCGAAGAGTGAATAATGGTTGACACCCGCCGGACCCAATGATGGGCCGACTCATTCTCCTGTTGAACACAATGTTCCAAGTCTACAATGGTCATAGGCTGCTTACAGGTCCCCTGAAAATTCTTAATAAACTTCGCTCTCAGCTCCGCCCATGAACTTATCGTGTTAGGCGGCAGACCTTTCAACCATGTGCGAGCCAGACCCTCAAGCATCATGATGAAATGTTTTGCACATACCGCTTCACTAACGTCCAGCATCTCCATGGCCAGCTCATAACTCTCAACCCAAGCCTCAGGGGGTAGATTAGCTGTGTAATTCGGAACTTTTCGAGGCCCCTTAAAATCTTTCGATAGTCGTTCACTTCTGAGAGCCGGAGTTAAACATGGCACCCCTACGGCTCTGGTACTAACAGCTCCCATTGAGACGGAAAGCGCCAGCTCTGGACGGGTTGCCGCTATCTCTGCCTCTCGCCTGTTCCTCGCCCGGTCCGCGAGGGCTTGTGCATCTAGAGACGCCTGCTCATCCTCCGGTGGTCCCCGACGTGGATGACTGCTGGAACACGCTGGCGACTCGTAGCGCCGGCTGAAACTTCGACTGGGGAGGGGGGTAGAGTGAACCCGGCTCCGGCAGTGAGCATATCTCTCTTGCTGGGCCATGGCCATCTGTAAATATCCAATGGCGTTTCGCACGTCCTCCGCAAAGGGTGCTTCATCTGGGATGGGAATCGTCCCAAGCCGGGTGGCCGCCGCCACCATGTTCTCGGCCGGGTTAGAGTAATGACCCGCCGGTGTCGGAAAAGCTCTAGGTGAAGTTTGGTTATGCTGGGGTGGATGAGTTGTCGGGCGTTCCATCGGGTGGCTTTCCGGCGCGCCCGCAACCCGCCCGGCACCAGGGGTATTACACAGGTTCCTTGCTTCGTAACGTTCTGGCAGACGGGATTGATGCCTCCTCCGGTGCACCGCGGCTGCTGACCTTTGTTCCAGCTCCAGATGGAAAGCATCTGCCTTGATACGCTCCACTTCTTCCTCCATCCGGATCTTCAGCTCAGCCATCCTTTGTCGTTCCTCTGCCATCCGGCCCTTGATCTGTGCCACCTCTAGATTCCGGGATGCTTCATTATCCGGTGTTACTTCCGTGGCCATGAGAGTTGTAAGCTCGTCCATCAATTCCACTAGAACCTGAGCCGGCGGCGGCGGGCTATCACCCGCTGCGGCGGCTCCCGCAGCTGTGTGACCGGCGGCTGGAGCCGATCCCGCCATGAACACCGCCGCATGAACCGGGGGTCTCGGAGCATCCGACTCAAAGCCCTCTACCTCAGAATAGGTGTCGTAGTAGCCCCCAAGGCCACCGTTACTGAGCCGATACACTGACTCTGTCTGCCCACTGGAGGACTCATCTTCCGAGCAAACAAGAGTTCCCTGTGACCCGGACGCTTCCAGGTCCCTACCTTGAGTGAAACCCATGAGAACATGCTTTTGACCTGGATGGGCACGGGCAGGCCGCACACCACTCGCAGATTGGAGACGCCGAGTCGGCTCGACAGTGTTGGTGCAGATGTCCGGCCCGGGTGTAGATCCATCGACCTTTCCAATGAAAACCTGGATCCCGCCAAACGGAACCCAGAATCCATACTCCACAGAATCAGCATCAAGCCCCCAGCCGGCGTCGTCGATGTAGAGCCGGCCGCAGCGACTCTTGCTCAACCTTCCCACCACGTATCCCTCGAGCCCTGGGAGAGAGCCCTTTGAGAACTCAACACCACCAAGTTCTAGCCCCACGGTGGGCGCCAACTGTCGTGGATTTAGCACGGCAGATGTCCGGGTGAACGGACTTGGATTCGAGGCCATCGCTAACGGGGTGGACTCAAAGGGGTTGATCGGGACGAAAGACATGGATTTACCCAGGTTTGGCCCCTCAAGTTGAGGTAATAGCCTACGTCCTGCTTGTGTTTGTATTGCTTGTGTATCGATTACAAGGAGCTAGAAGCTTGACCTAGTTCTCGATCACCTATCCTCTAAGTCACCCCGGGTCTGCCTTTATATAGGAGGTCAGGACCACCGGGTCTTTACAATTATCTATCCGGGTCTTCTTGTGACTCTGAGTCTCTTTCTATCTCTGTGTCCAAGTTGTCCTTGAGGCAGCTTACACACCCGGGTCTTCTACGTCCGGGCCATCATGCGGCCGACATCTTGAGACGTCTATCTTCCTGGGCCACCAGTCTTACGGCTCACCCATGGGCCGGCTTACAAGTCATCAATATGAACAGGAGCCTCTAAGGCGGGTCATATTGCGGGGTTATATCCCCAACAATAGCTGTCATTGAAGAGATTGTAACTAAAGCTTACAGCAGGTGTAGCATGCCATATTTCTTCGAGATTGTCAAATTTGTCTGCAAGAGCAACCGCAGGGTCCAGCTTGTTAGGAACAGTGGTTTCGGCTATCTACTGGAGTTGGTTGATTGTCCTGTCCCCAGAGGCTTTGTGCAGTGGATTGTTGATAATGTCGACACAGGAGAAGAAGCTATTGTTTTGAACAAGAAGAAAATTCGGCTCAATGCTGAGTCAGTGAAGTTTGTTTTGGGGATTCCTTCAGGGGACACAGTCATAAATACTAAAGAAGAAGAGGCTGGGAAGCAGGTTTTTCTTGCTCTTTTTGGGTTGACAGAAGTCCCAACAATAAAATTCTTCGCTAACAAGCTGTTGCACGAAGATCTGTCTGGCGATGAATTTACACGTTGCTTCATGATTGTTGCATTATCAACATTCCTCTGCCCAACATCAAACACTAAGCCAAACACCAAATATATGGGAGCTCTAATTAATGTGGAGGAGATCAAACAACTCAACTGGTGCAGGTTTGTTCACGAATGGGAGATGATGTATATAAAGAAATATCAAAAGGAAAAGGTCAAGCAAAACCAGGCAACAATGACACTAGGAGGATGTATATACCGCCTCGCAGTATGCCACTTTTCTTATTCCCATCCAACTTGTCTGACAAGCGTGTGCGGCTATGTGCTTTTTTCATTGTAGTAAACCCTTCTTTTTACGCCGTTTCCCTATGTGCAGCTTATCCCTTTTTACGTTTTTTCACTATGTTTGTAAATGCCTCATGTTTTTTATTAGGTCAAAGAGGAAATCTTCATTGCGTTTGAAAATCACATGAAGGATGAAGATCGGAATACTTGCACAAAAACTAAAGGCCTTCTGCTAGAGACGATTCGTATCATAACAAATGCCTCTGGTGAGTCAGGCGATACAGTTAAAGTGGGATCTACAGGAACTTAACTTATTGGAAGTCAACAGTCCAACAAATCTGGAGACACTATAAAACTGCAATTGACTGAACTTCAAGACGGAAATGACGGAGGTGTGTCTTAATTTTATTTGCTTGTATCCTTTTCTAGTAATTTCTTTGTTCTTTTTTTACATGTGTTCCAACAAGTCAGTGTTTAAGCCAACATTTACGAAGGTGTCATTTTTTTGTATTTCTTCTTCCATGTAGGTCATGTGGTGCAAAGGAAACAAAACAAAACGAATGTTCTATCAACTAGTCAGCAGTCTACTGCTTCAACGGTTCGAAAACAAATGCCGGGAAGGGGAGGACAAAGGTAGGTGATGGATTTTGTACCAGACCTACCAAAGTACAGGGATTAGGCAAGGTGAAGGTGCACACTGACACGAATAGATTTTTTGATCTGCACACATATTTTTGGTTGACCACATATTTTTTTTCTTTTTGCCTACAACCATGTAGCTTACATAGGGTGGTCTGCACAACGGATTATGCAAGGGGAATGTGTACACTAACTCGATTATGTCAAAGAGAGCACTCCTCAGAGCAACTCCCGCCAAAAATGTCTACTCCAGCCACAACAACTTTAACTGCAGGAAATAATGTCCATGGAGGTATAACAAAAAGAATGCTTTCAGGCAAATGTAATGTTTATTTTTTATTTTTATCATTGGCCTGAACTTGTATTCCTAACTTCCATTTTTTCATTAAACAATAGGAGTTTTGTTACACTACAAAAGGAAGAGGAAAGACGCCCGATCGAGCACCGAACCACATGATTCCTGTTCAATGAAGCACAAGAAGCCTTTGGTAGCTTTTTCAAAGGTACAAAATGAACTTCTCTCTCTCTCTCTTTTTTACTGTACTTATGTGCCTTATGTACTTATGTCTTTTTTTCTAAGTTGATTTTCAACTAGGTTCGTCTGAAACAATTTTACGTTTTTCTGTTTTGCATTTTTGTCCTGCAACAGGATGAGAAAGAAATAACCTCAAGAAACGGTAAAGAGAAGGGTGAACCACACACTATACGTAATCAACAAGAGAAAAGCAGCAGCCTCAATCACATGCTTATTGTAGAAACAAAAGAGAACCACGTTCAAAATGTAGCATAGAGTGCCAAGGAGGACATCCCGTCAGAGCTCATTCAGTCCAAAACAATTTTCACCGAAGCAAAGCCCACAACATTCTCTGGTTTTCAAAACACACCAAATCAGGTTTTGGTACTGTCATCCCTATATTTTTATACCCATCTTTTTTTATTCTTTTTATTTTTTGATTGCGTCTTTTTTTGTTTGTTTACTAAAAAAAGGACATGCAGAGCAAAAAATTAAGGGGGAGCCAGGATAAACTGAGCATAGACATCAATGTGATGGCGCAACCATAGAGTGGTAAGCATATTTTTTGTTTTTCGTGCTTTCTTTTTTATAGAGGTCTCTTTTTTGTGTGTGACTGAAATACTTTTTTTTCATGCATAAATACAGACGAGGTTTTCACAAGAGGCTATAAAATGGCTAGCGACTTTCTAGAAAAGGCAAGGAAAAAAATATTTCTTTGCCGATGATAGCACCCCATCATTGAGGATCACTCATGATGTGGATGAATGTGGAATTGTAATCGAAGAACATGAACTGTGGAGGCCTCTATGGATGAAGGATGAGTGCTACGATAAAAAGATAGAGGCTAGTTTTTGCATATCTTTTTTTGTTCCCTAAGTGGGTTCTCCTGTTAAAATAAACGCCATATCTTCAAATCACCTAACAGTTTCTTTTCTCATAAAACAGGAAACAAAGTTGAAGATCACCAGAAACTACAAGAAAATACAGTTAGAAGACTTTGACATTTGTGTGCCAGGGAATACAAACTTGGAGGTATTTCTACAACCATATTTGAAATCTTGCTATAAACACCCGGGCAGTTCTTTTGACTTTTTTTCAGCCTCCCTGAGTGTTTTGTTACTTGTATTTTCTAACAAGCAAGACAGAAACAGGGGAGCAGTAGTTCTTACAAGGAGCTAAGCATTCAGTGTGCCCAAAGTGAAGTAGAGTCGAGTTCGAAATGTGAGACGCCGCACTGCCAAAAATCAGTTGACGAAATTGTTGATTTGGTCAGTTTTTTTTTTTTTTTTGCAAAAAACTTGATTCTCTTTCCTGCAGTAGTTTATCAAAAATAGCCTTTTCCCCAAGCATTTTTTGGGATTGACTTTATTTTTTTCAACCTATGTGTCGCAGACATCACCTGTAGTTCAAATATCAACTGGGTGGAATCGGAAGCAAACATGCTACTCACCCTGGAATTTAATAACTAGTGGGCAATTGAAACTCCCCCACTCGAAATGAAAAAGGTGGCCCCGAAACAACAATTTTCTGTCAAATCCAAGCGTGTATTCTTTTTTTTGTACTAAAAACAATGTTTTTATACGCTTTTTTGATGTCTTGGTCCTTTTTATGTTTTCCCACAGGACTACTCCATGGTGCCAATAGTAGGAAGAAGGTTATTTCCATAGGAGGAAAACTATCAACAAGAATCTAGTGGCAGCAATGGAAATCCAATACAACTCATGGAAGAAAAATCTGGAAGACGCCGTTTTTTGGTGTTCTTCTATTTTTTAATCTTTTTCCCCCTTTTTTTACGCAACTGACATTTTTAATTCTTTCCCTTTTTATGGGTCATATGTATAGCCAGAAGAGCTCAAAATACTAGGAGAAAACAGATTTATGCAAGAGCACAACACATTGGTGAACAGAACAGATGATATTTACAACATCACTCTCTCGTTAGGAAGGCCAAGCAGTTTTCACGGAAAAGAAAACGTACCACCAAAGAGTGTTGTCCAACCAAGCAGGTACCGTAGCTCACCATATGACTGCGATGAGAGGGGTCCGATATTAGCACATGAGAGAAAGTTGTATGAGCCCGTAACATACCTGGCTGATGTTGATGGAACATGATTTTTTCTCTCACGCACTAATTCTTCCTCCCAAATGTTCATTTTTTGTTTTTGTTTGTTTTAAACTCACTTCAAAGACTGTTTGCCCAACTAACCAGCTAGCTCACATAATTTCCCTTTTTGTTTATGTACAGCAGACCTGCGGTTAATATTGACAAAACTATCGCCACATTTCGACAGTTGGGGAACTCGATGAATATAGGTGGCCGGGTCGAGTCATATGTCATAAATGTGTACTACATGCAACTATTTAATGTAAATCATCCTAGGAACTCATTGAAGCACTAGTTCTTCCACACCACGCCTGTAAGGAAATCAAACCCTACTACATTTTCTCTGTTTTGTTTTTTAAGCTTTCCATTTTATTTTACTATTTTCTGTCATCATACTTACCTGCTTTTTCTCTTTTTCTGTCGTCCAAATTTTTCATTATTCAACAACTAAAAAGGAGTACTTCCTGCAAAAATGGAAAAATGATGAGACAAGAATTTGGTGGAGGCAGAAACTGATCACGAGTTTCACAGGAGCTGGAAAAGCACATGATCTTTCATTGTCAGACAAGGTTTTTTGTTGAACTTCCTCTTTCATTTTTCACAACACAAGTTCAGCTAATAATTTAGTTCAATCCTTTTCCTTCTTCATATGCACTAATTTGTTATCTGCATTCCCTTTATTGCATCAATTCCAAAATGGATCCCCACAAGCTATACTTCCCAACACTACACAATGGCCATTACTTTGTATTTGTCATGGACATGAACGGTCGCACATTCTTTTTGCTGGATTCATGGTATGATGATAACAACTCATATCACAAGAACATAAAAAAGAAGATTGTAAGTACAAGGTTTTTTATGCCAGTTTTTTGTTTTTTCAACAATAATTTATCTGCAACTTTTCTTTGCAAATATCGTCAAATCATATTTATTATTTTTGAGGCAGATCTCAAGCTTTATATGCACTTGGTACGAAGCTTAACTCAAGCCGATGAACTTCAATGCATTCCCTGTGGTTTACCCTAAAGTACCCCAGCAAGAAAATGAGTACGAAACCAGCGCTCCACTAATTGTTTTTGTATTTTTCCCAGGTCCTTCTTGATTTTTTGTTGTAATGTCTTTTTATAAATTTTGTGGTCATTACTTACAAACAAACGAGCCCTTTTTTCCGTGTATGTCTTTTTCAGCACCGACTGCAGAATCTTTTTGTTGAAACTATTGGGATGGTGCCCAAGGAACCCAGCCCCTGTAGTTTTTTCACCAAAAGATGTCCCGAATGCAAGGATCAGATTCTCTATTGATCTCATGTTCAGCAACTACAATTGTTTGCATGAAAAGAAGAAGCGTGTCAAGGAGTTACGCATATAGGTTAAACATGTGCTGAGTCAAGCCTCATATCAGCAAATTCAAGGGAAAAGAGGAGCTGTATCAAAGACATAGTTAGCAATGCTTAAACATTTTTTGAGGTTTTTCTTTATTTTTGTATGAACAGAGATGTACACCCTTGTTGTTGCTGTAGATCTGTATATGTCAGCCTCTATCATTTTGTTCGTTGCAAATATGTGCTTTCTGAAGGCATTTTTTCCATATTTGTTCTTTATGACTCGTTAACATGCTTTCTGTTTATGTCTGCACGGTTTCCATATTTTCTTTTAAAAGCTTATTTTTTCAAAATGGGGAAAACAAAGAGCCCAATAATCTGGCATCTTATTTTGTTTTTGGCCCTTTTTTGCGACTACTTTTCTCACGTTTTTGACGAGCGCTCCTGGGTAGGAAGTTCTTTAATCGTGCTAAGGGGGGAGGGAGTCACAGTCTTGGGGTGTAAAGCAGAATCTCCCTGGAAACAGGTTTGCTTTTTGTACTAAATTCAGCATGCACTCCTTTTGTTCTCAATTATGTGCGGATTCTCTATTTTTATGAAGAGCGCAATTATTTTCTGCATCCTAAGCAAACAACTATCCTTTTTTTCATTCTCAAAAATCTCAAAAAGAAATTACAGAGACTCCTGCGGCTATCATTTGTGGGACGATGAAAATATATTGCACACGGTTTTTTGAAGAGAAGCAAAAGGACAATCAGCAAGTACTTTCTATCTTTTTGCTTCTTTGGTTTTGTAAATCAAGAAATATTTTTCCATTTTTAGCAGCAAATTCTCTTGATTTTCTTTTATCTGTTGTGCCCGTTCATCTGTCATGTACTTTTATCTTTGGCGCAAGCACCAAAATGTTTTTCTGCCCCCTAAATCTAACCAGCTATCAAAAGGAGAGGACACCATAAAGGTCAACCAAAAGGTAACTCTCAATCAGAAAACATTATCATCTGCATTGTTTTTCATCATTTGCACAGGAACATAGTTTTCAGTTCATTACCAAAAAATGATAGTGGTAGATAAACATGCAACATTTTTTTTCTATCCTTATGATGTATTCATTGTGAAAAGAACTTCCACTATTTTTCTTCAAGATACGCCACTACCATCATTTCGTGCGCCTCGCTTCTCGCCCGCTTTTGGCTTCTCTGCTGGTTTTTTCTTGCTAGGAACATCCTTTGCAGCACCAGGTGCACTAGTAGTATCCCGTTGCACCCTCCGTTTCTCGCCCGCTTTTTGATTCCCTCCTGTTTGAGTCTTGCTAGGCAAAACATTTGAAGCACTAGGTACACTTGTCACCAACATGAATTTTTTGTTAGTTTTTATGCAGAGACAAAATGCCACCAACATAGTGCAGAGAAATAAGTGATAGTTCTTTTAGACAAGAAAGAGGGAAAAAACCTTTTGCTTGCTTGTGGACTTCAGTCTTCTTGTGAAATTGGGACTTTGGAATGTGTTTGTTTGTGCACGAACCAAAAACATGGTCATGCTGACCACAATGACTACAATAAAATTTTCTGCTTGCTTGTATCTTCTCCAAAAATGTCTTGTAACGCTCCTGTGGACGCCCCTTTGACGCAATAACATCAGGATCCTTTAGGCTTTCCACATACCCATCAGGGTGTGGGTTGCTGACACTAGGGGCTGGAGCTCTCTGAACATGGTTGTCTTGCATTTTTTGCTGCTCCTCTGCCAAAGTCATCTCATCAAGCCTTGCTTCAAGCCTCACAATTTCACCAACCACATACATATATTTTTCATGGGACGATGCAGCATCTGAAGCCAGTTCATTTAGCCTGCTAGACAGCAACATGTATGTAAGGTGATGGTCGCCTGCTATTAGCTCCTCAGGGACGCCATACCTCAATTTTCTAGTGCCTTTTCTTTGCTTGGGTCTCCATCTGTCAATGTAGTACTTCTCAGGCAGCACTGGCAAGTTGAGGTGTGTCAATACCCTAAGTATGTGCCTACACAGAAGGCCATCTTTCTCGAACTTTTCACAAATGAAAGTGAAGTCCTCTCGCTGCATATCGACAATGACAACATATCTCCGGATTCTGAAATCTTTGTCAGCGAGCATCCTTGACTTGTACACCTCATACCTAGTGTTTTTCTCAACCTCCTCCACATGGAACTGGTTTGCAAAATTTATAACTTTCTAAAATCTATAGAATATTGCTCTGTTGTACTTCTCAGCAGCCTGCATTTCCAGCTCACTGCAGAGCCAGTAGCTTGGCTTTGTTGTTCTCATAACCGAGTCTTGTTCCTTTTCATTTCCTACATCGCTTTCAATATGCGCTCATACTCACGCAAAAAGGCAATCACACTGAATGTTGAGCCCACATTGTCCTTGAATATTGCGTTTGTCCCTTCACTTTGGGCAGTCGAGTGGATGAAAGGGAAGAAGCATTTCTTGAAATACACCGGGACAAATAACTCTCGGTTCTTCCACATGTATCAGAAGTATTTGAGATTCTCTACTCCATACTTCTGCGTCATCTGTGGCGACAACACCTCAAACTCTACCTCTGTGAGGCAGTTATGTATGATGTCACTGAAGTCGACATACAACTCTGGTTTAGTGCACAGGTTCTCACACATCTTTCCCGAACCTTTTTCATTATGTTGAACATAGAACACCTATGAACAGCACCCTTAAGAATAGCAGGAACCACTGACTTCATCGCTACGTCTTGGTCTGTAATGACCATGAGAGGAGCTTTTCCGCCCATGTAGTCCAGAAATGTGTTGAAAAGACACTCAAACTTGTCCACGGTCTCCCTGTGCACTATGGCATAAGCAAATAAGCAGTTGAGCCCGTGTCGAGTGATGCCGACAAATGGTGCAAATGGCATATTGTAACGATTTGTCTTGTATGTCGTGTCAAAACTCAAACAATCACCATGCAGCTCATACATTTTTCTCGAGTAGCCATCTGCCCAGAATATGCACAAGACCTTGTTCATGTCCTCTTTAGAACCTTTGAATGCATAGTAAAAATTTGGATCCTCCTTTTGCTTGTTACTAAAGTACTCAAGGACCTAAAGCATATTGTTCTTGCCATTTTCTCTATTTATGGCCGTCCACATGTTGCTCCTCCTTTTGCTTGTTACTAAAGTACTCAAGGCACTAACATCCACATCCTTTGCTTGTTGCGACTCTGTTGGTTGCCCACTGTCATCCTGTTCTTGCCAACAGCCATACCGTTCAGTTATCATGTACGTGTCATTCTGCAAAAAGTAACATCAAGAATAAGAAATGAGCATTTTTTATTGTCAAACATAGGGCAAAGAACGGGGGGATATATGTTTATGTATAAATGTAGTCACCTCACAAAAAACCTTGCAACCCACTGGAGCACCAGAAACTTGTTGCTGACTAGAATGTTGAGATCCACCAATCGCAGCCTGTCAACACCAACAAGTGATGTAAATAAAACGCACACTTTTTTGACATTTCCACATCTTTTTATTTTGTTTCAATTGTACGTGTGAAACTAAAAGTAAGTCACTAATGTACCTCTTGATCAGCAGCCATGAACAACTCTATGTAGCTCATGTTAGAACTTCCAAGGAAATTCATTTCCTGGACTTTTTTTAAACTTTTGCATTGTCAGACTTTTTTAAGAGAGTATAAGTTTCTTTTATGTTGTTTTTAAATTTTTTTAGTTGCAAGGGGACAAAGCAGAGTAACAGATTGTTCATCAAAGGATAGAACTTTAAGCATGGGGCAAGTGGACAAGCAAACAATCTTTTTTTGTACCGAAAGCACGTACATGCGGGGGAAATGTAGTTGGAGATGTTTGGAACGCTAGGTGCCCATCAGATTGTTGTTGTTGCACATGTTGGACACCAAGGTATGGCTGCTACACACAGAGAGTGATGTTTTTAAGTTTATTTTCTAAAAAAATGAACCACTTGACATCCACATGCACCCAATCTAAAAGCTTCGTCATTTGTCATTTTTGCAAAAAGATGTTCTTACATGAAGTAGCATGTCCCGATTAACTGGAACAGGTGGACGACTGTTCGGAATTCTTTGTGCCATAGACGCATCCAGTTCCTACAAAACGAAGCAAAATCATTTATATTTTCCTGCAAGGTATATCAGCCATATGCAAGAAATTGTTCATGTCTTCCCCTGCCTTTTTCTTTGCTTTTTGTACAAAGGTTTCACCCTATTTTTTTTATGTTTTTTTGTAGGTAGCAAACTAGATGTTACCCACAATGTACACTTTCATACAAGCCACTGCCTATCAGGAATCACAGGACCAAGACTACAATAATCATTTTTGCACGGACAAAGAGGTAAAAAAATGTCAAAAAAGATACAGCACACAAGCATGTCAGCTACAAGTTGATTCAGTTTTCCATGCTATCTAAAATCCATAAAAATCACAACACTAACCTCTCTGCCCATCAGGAACCTCCCATACTGCTGCAGGATTGATGTTACAAAGATATGAAGACAGAAGAAAAAATCAGATCTAATCTAGAACAAATCCAGACAGAGGAGGAGAGATGCTGGAGCTGATTTCTGCTCAAGGAGGAGGGAGTCGGCCGGCCTTACACTTGGTTAGTTTCTCCACCACTGTCCATGGTTTCTTGTCCAGGTAGCTTGTCTGCCACGGCTATGCACAGTCGCTAGCAGATGTGGGGAGGGGAGTGCTCAGTACAAGAAATATGCTAACTTGCGACCATCAATATTGGTCACTGAATGGTCATTGTTTTTCATTTGCGACCTTTTTATGACCAAAAACAGTTGGTCAAAAGCTGACCGTCGTTAATGAAACTTAACGACCTTCTTTGTGATATGGTCGTAGAAGGTTACGACCGAAATAAAAGGTCGTTGGTTCTACAACCAATTGTTTTGGTCGTTGGTTGTCTTCCCAAGCCACTACGGATACAACGTGGCAAGCTGGCATCTCAAAATTGCGACCAATTAAATTGGTCGTTGATAAGAATCAGCCCGGTCCAATTTGGTGTCTATATGGGCCAAGCCCATTAATTCAGCCTTTTGAATGTATATTTTCCTGTCAATTTTCGCTAGCTACATGGGCCAAGCCAAACATTCCAGCCTATTTTATTTTTAGGCAGCCATTATATTTAGAGCTGGTCCCACTAGTCAGATGGGTCACACATGTCATAATTTCATGCATTAGTCCCACACGTTAGAAAATTCAAATTTTTTCAAATTATTATGATAAGTGGATCCCACTTGTGAGGTTTCCATTTCACACATTTTCAAATCATATACATAATCACTATTTTAAACAAAACAGAACAATTGTAATTCAGAAATATACAATATTTCATTCAAAAACAGAGAGAAGATACATGAAATTCCAGAGTTTACATCATCCAGATAACTCAGCTATCAACACATAACTTGTTATACGAAAATATGTTATCCCTTATTTGAATATCTTCAGCCTGGCTTCACTTGTATAAGAGGGAGAACACTCGTCTTGAATTTAGGCAAAATATCTGCAACCACGAAAACAGAACAATGAGGATAGAGACAAGAATTACCATGAAGCATTGCCAGGGAGTAAATGCTTTCGAGTAACATGGTAGTTCAATACTACTATCCAAAGTAAAAGTATTCCAATAGTTTAGTACTGTTCCAATAGTTCAATACTGCTAGGACACATAATAGGAGACACATAATTACCAAAGTAAAAATATTCCAATAGTTTAGTAGTGTTCCAATAGTTCAATATTGCTAGGCTAAATAATAGAAAAAATCAACGCAATACTTCTAGACTTGGTGTTAACAAATAGAGAATGTATATCAGTAGCAGATTAAGCACCAATTTTGTCACAGATGCAGGGAGAAGAGGAGAAGAAAAGCGCAAAGCAGTGGACACTGCCATACCTGTAGATGGGTCTTCACAGCCAAGGATGATACTTGGGGCATGTGCTCTCTAAGAATCGTAGTTACAGCTGCAGCCAGCGCGGCGATCTCAGCTGGACATGTGTTTGTATCACATAGTAGATTTAAAAGTTCAGCAGTGATGATATCTGCCAACAAGAAAACAGAACAGTGAGAATAATGTATATCTGCCAACAAGAAAACAGAACAATGAAATCAGAACAAGAAAACGACATGCATATATTTAGTAAAATGTATATGCAATACTAGTGTTTTAGTTGATGATATAGAACAGGGACTGCAACAATTTATTTTAAGATATTCTCTTGCTCGGAAGTCAGATCTGGAGTCATATGTTATATCTTTATCTGAAAGCTTATTTTGTAGTGTCTAGAGCAAAGTACAATACTTTGATGCAGGGACTTAAATAGATAAATAGTGCGTTGGAGGAAACATAACAGAAATGCCAATAAAAGCAAACACTTTCTACTGCAACGGCTGCAAAGATAGTGATCACATCATCTATGGAAAATTCCTAGCGATCATCTGCGCCGACCGCTGCAGCATGTACCACCCGAACTGCATCATTAGGTTGGACGGATACTGCGCGCAACCACGCCAAAACGATCAAGAAGTTCATTCAGACCTCTAACAACTCCAGAAAAACAAGAACCACAACGATGCCAGCGTTGACGAGAACTCACCTAAGACAACGACGACATCTATGGAGGCTGGCTGTCGGCGATGGTGGCGAGGTACATGAGGTTCTGCTAGAGCTTGGCTTGGTTGCTGCAGCACCGGAGCTGTAAGCGGTAGGCAAAACAAGGCTCAGCGTGTGGCCGCTGTAGCCTGTTGGGTGATGAACAATACGCAAAGAAATATGTGGGAGCATTGAGCAGTGATTGGAGATGCGCTCCGTGTCACCACAAAGTAAGCATATGCACATGAAGACACGTGAGTATGACTGAAAAATAAAGATGAAACTATTGTGCGTCACTGACAGTAGGGAAGCAGAGAAACGGTGCACTGAACAACAAATAGTGATACTTTTTTACACAGTAATCATGTCTATATCATATAGATACTTTTTGATAAATAAATAAACATATTTCTTCATCGGCCTAGAACTAGCACAAATCAACTTGGGCCTCAACCAAGATACTTCTCAAAATGGGAACACATTTGATTGTCCAAACTAGGACGACCCTTGAATCTGTATTAGACGACCATAGCATATTTTAATTGTGTTGTTCCTAACTGATGATTTTACCATAAGAGCTAGGATAGCAAAAACTATGTAAAACACTGCAGCATTCCATCAGGAGTGCAGTGCTCCAACAGCACAGTTGCTGGAGTGGTTCACAAGGATACCAGACCAGATCAGATCAGGCATCGGACTCACCGTGCGCACTCCTCCACCTTGTCGTTGTTTTGGTTGTCGAGGATGGCTAGGATCAGCTGCTTGTTCTCGTCCAGGTACTGCACACAGTTCCAACGCACCAACTTTTTCATGTTAGTAATAGATTTTAGTAAAGGCATATATATCTTGAACACTAGTACTGCATCACAGCTCAGTGCTAACACCTACATGTTCTGGATGTTGTCTCATATCAGTCAGTCAAGCACAAGATATGATGGCATCTTTTATCACCAATTAGGTGCCAAACAGGAGATTGGGGTGTTGTATGCAGAGATGTACAAAAGATCTGACTGCCAACAGGGGGTATATATATATTTACATATGGTAGAAACACCATTGTACATGCCAATTGTGACCAAGAGGCCAGCAGTCCACTAGCCCAGGAGCAGGAACTAGCCACTTCAGCCCATTGCCCACGCACGAGAGAGATCACCCACACACGCACTACAAGGTACAAGCTAGCCTAATCCACCAGAGCTGGAAATTTTGCTCCAGAAAAAATAGAGACGGACTAGGCGGCGCAGTGTGGCACTGGTGCCAAGCTAGCGGCCAATGCAGTCCGGCCGTTGTCGAGGCATCATCCGCCTCGGCACCTCCACAACTGGACCAGTGGACCTAGTACCCGTGGCTTGCTTTTCTACCCTTCGAGATCGACGACTTTGACCTGTCCAGCGCACCAAAACCTGTACAGACCCATCAGCGTGTACGGATCTAGCGGGTCATGGCACATACTACACCGGATTCGTGAGCACCGACGGATCTAAGCATGGCGAGGAGAATAGCAAACAGAGATCCATCTACTAGCATGTCCAGAGAAGGACGGGGGAGGGAGATGGATTGCGCACCCTCGTACTCCCTCCGTCCGGAAAAACATGTCTCCATGTAATTTTTGCAAAAACGTCCTTTGCTTTAGTCCGACACAACCCGCACTCCTCCGCCCGCTCACCTGCACAGCTCGTCCTCCGCCGCAGCTCCCCTGCTCCCTCGCCCCTCCCCTCCTCCTCCGCAGCTCCCCTGCTCCGCTGCCCCTCCCCTCCTTCGCCACCCCGATGCTCCGCCGCCGCCATGCTCCATCGCTCCCCTCATCTGCCGCTTCCCTGCTCCCGGTCCATCTCCCCGTGCTGGTCCCGTCTCCCATACCAAAAAAATCATGTCTTCCCCCATCAGCGGCAGCGATGACGAAGCGGCGCTCGATCTGGAGGGCACGGGGACGAGGACGGCGACGAGCACAGTTCTTGGTGATGCAGCGCGGTGGATGCTTCGAGGGGCTCCTGCGGTGAACTCCATCCTCTCCCTCCCCACCACCACCACCTCGGGTCTCTCCCTTCCTCCCCGCACCACGGCCACCCTCCCCTTCCTAAGAACCATCGCCAGACCATGTCCGTGCCGTTGACATCTCCGTGTCGTCGGAGGGCGGGAGCACCAACGGCTCGTTGCCGGGGCTTCCCCCCATGGACGAGGAGGCGGACAGCGAGTCCTGCCCCGTCAACGGTTGCTGCTGATTTACAGTCACGGTGGTTGCTGTATGTCCCAATGTCAAAGGTTTGACATTTGTTGCTGCTGAATTCTGAATTATCATCCTCTTGTCTTGTTGCTATTGAATTCTGAATTCTGGACCAATATTCAGTCAGAAATCAATAGCAACATTGTCAGATTGGAATAATGTCAGAAAATTGAAGATTATCACTGAATTTTTCAAAATTGGAGCCTGTCAAACTATCACTGAAGTTTAACTGAATTCATCTAGAGAACTGAATTTTAGCTGATTTTCCTTCATGTAGTAGCCGATGGAGTACAGTAGCTGACATTTTTATTTACAGTAGTTGACATTTTTATTACTTCCATTGAGACTGTAAATTGACGAGGAATACAGTAGTAAGGCACTATAAATTGATGGTGTACAATACTGTAGAACATATAAAGTTCTGTCAGAACATTCTGTAGTTCAAGGTTTGGTCTTCGGCCCTCTGTTTATCATGTTTGTCACTGCAAGTTAATGATCCAATAATTAAGAGTAAGTCTAAGATCATTTGGTCTTTGAACATTTGGACGCAAAAATTTGATCTTAACTGAACATCAACTTGACATATCAAAATCTGACACAAATTGACAGCTTTTGGAAGAAAATGACATGTTCTGAACATCAACTTGACTGAACAAAGATCTTGCTTGCTCTACTCCTTGCTGCTTAAATTCTTGCTTGGTCTAATGTGTCCAGTACAATATGTTTGCTTGCAAGAAGTAGTACTCCAAAATTCTAATTCTAATTAATTCAAATAATTAAAATAAATGGCACCAAACTGGAAAGGTTGCAAGAAATGTTCAGTGATCTTCTATTGGTTACTACTCCACTGGATATTGACTGAATAGACTAAGCTGTAGGATAGTGGTGCTGGTCCATCTAGAGCTCATAATTATTCAGAAAAGGACTACTCCTAGTAACAAAACATATCATTTACTGTAATAGCTCTACATTGAAAACATATTATGACATACTCCAATCTTTTCTCATTGAACACATGACACAAGACATACATATCACACCTGACATACACGACATACACATGACACATGACACAAATTTCTATCCTTTCTTTTCATTTCTCTATCGACTCCCTTCCTTTTTCTTAGTCTATACCCATTGTTCTATAATGGCCTTTGTGTCAGCGATTAGCTCGGGATTGCAATACACACCGAGTATTTCCTCTCTGCCATTCTGTAGGCGATCTTTGTGCAAATGGGGCATCTTGTAGTTGTTTCCTCCTTGATCTTTCATGACTTCAACCATAACTGCTTGGAGTGTGATGAAGCTTTTGTACAGCTTAGTTGCATCATAGTTCTCAAACTCCTCCTCTACACCTTGTACCCGTTCTCGGATATTCATAGGCGCTCTGCAATCGGGTAGGGATTGGAGAGAACAGTGGAAGCAGAGGTCTAAAACATTGAACTCAAGGTTGTTTGGTGGTTGTTGGAGCAATTGAATGTCTAGATCTATTTGATCCACAACTTCTCTAAACCCTGGATCGTTAGGGGGGACATGGGGTCTAGCATTATCCTGTTGAATGAATATTGTTGTGCCCTCATCACCGTCGGGCCACTTGTCTTGGATAGCTGGAATGACTTTATTGATCAGGTAATTTCGACATACATGTCTGGTTACTTTCAGTGATTTCAGCTCCATTGTTCCCCTGTCTCTGTTTTGACTTGTTCGGTGTGCCTCTGTCTCAACAACAAACGCCCAAGTACCAATTTTTCCATCGAACGTCATCTCCCTTCATCACTATATCGGGGCTTTGCCACGGCGGTCAAGAACATGACCTTCCCAATGTTGTTAGCGTTCGTCACGGTGCGCTCAGGTTCAGGTTCATCAGGCAGTACATAGTAACTATTTTTGACTCTGGTCATGTCATACCATTTCTCGTCAATGTGGACCATGTTGTTCATTGATTTTAAGCGAGGATAAGGGGTTGACATCGAGTGCTCATCCGTCATGGATATGCAGAACCTGAGCCTCGCGATCTTGTTTTCTGGCTTGAGAGAGGGCTTGACGGTGTTCGTGATGCGTTTCAGCTCTTTCAATTGAAACCTATCGTGTAGCGTCGAGCGGGGAACATCCAAACACCTTGTAAGAGATCTAATCATTCTTCTTATGTTCAACGGGACTGTAGATGTTTTCGACAAATCTAGCTCTTTCCTCTTCCTGCCATTGTTCCCTTTCTTCTTACTAGAAACATCGACTTCTTGGCCTAAGTCAAGTTGTTCTCTGGCTATATTCCATATTCTTGTAACTGTTCGCAGGTGAACATCCAACATACTTGCAATTAGCACCTTGTCATACAAGTGAACCTCCCCATCTTTGAGCTTGATTACCCGCAAAGCAAAGTATACACCAAACCTCTCCTTGTCCGACAACTCTTTCCTTTTTGGTTTACCTTGTGCATCAGCTTTTTGAGCCTCTTGAGCTTCTTCATCTCCTGCATTTGCTTGAGCCTCTTCTTCAGGAAGCCAATTCAATTCAAGATCTTGTTGAGCTTCATCCTCCTCTTCCAGCATCATGTTCAAATCAATAGGGTCACCTTGTTGAGCTTCATCCCCCTCTTCACACATCAAGTTCACATCCATAGAGTCACCTTGTTGAGCTTCATCCTCCTCTTTCGGCATCAAGTTCAAATCCATAGGGTTACCTTGTTGAGCTTCATCCTCCTCTTCCGGCATCAAATTCAAATCAATAGGGTCACCTTGTTGAGCTTCATCCCCTTCTTCCGGTATCAAGTTCAAATCCATAATGTCACCTTGCTGAGCTTCATCCTCCTCTTCCAGCATCAAGTTCAAATCCATAATGTCACCTTGTTGAGCTCCTATCTGTACTCATAACAAGAGTATGATGAATGGTTAACATATAATCATAACAATAGCAATTGAGATAAGATAACCATTATTATAACTCCTTATAATAATCTGGAATTTGACCACAAGGAGCTGTCACCAAGGGACTGTCTGGTCTGATGAAACAAGTGGGATGATCATGAGTTAATACAACATACATTGTTACAATATTCAGTTAGATAAGTCCATGCTTGGGTTATCTATATATACTCTCAAATTATTAAGTGAGGAGTATCCATGAATTTGTTGTGGCTGCTACACTGGTTCACTTCAATCACTGGAAGTTAACCTTGCACTTTGTACTGAAAAATTCAGTTTGTGACAAATTTAGTTAGAAGTTTAAATTCTGAAGTTTAACTGGAGATTTAGACTCTGAAAAATGTGTTGTCAACGTTTAGTGTCTTCTTTACATGAACTTCTAAATTTGGAGTAACTAGTAGACTAGTTCTAACAATTAATGTGTTTGCCAAATTTCTTGTAATTCAGTTAAAAATATTTAATTCTGTTGTTCTTGGCATTTATCACTAGGCTAACAATATTTTGGAAAAAGCATGGTAGAACATGGATGATTGATCTTGCCTTCTCCCACTTAACATTCAGTTAGCGGACGAACATGTTTATGCAGACCAAGAACATTCAGTAACACTAGTAGCACTAGTAAATTCAGTAACACTAGTAGCACTAGTAAATTTCAGTTAGCTGATGGCAGTTAGATTGATATTGCAGCTTGTATATTGGTATGGCTTGGCAGTAACACTAGTGATGACAGCCCAATATTCAGGTCAGACCAGATGTGAATTGACAACACTGAATTTTGTTCACAAGCAGCAACAGTTCTAATTTTGTTCAGGACAATATAAATTTCACTGAATATTGGTTGTACCTATAGCGTATAGCAGCAGCGGAGACAATTAGCGGGGACTCAACTGCGCGGAGACTCGATCGGGTCTGCGTGTTTGTCTCGACATGGAGGAAGATCCGCCTGCCCTTCAGGGAGCTCAGCACGAGTAGTCCCGCCGGGGAGGAGCAGCAATTTGCAGACGATCAACAGAATGACCTCGAGGTTGAGGATGAACTTGAGTTCCAGGCCCCCCGGGAGCTCCAGGTCCAGGTCGGCGGCGGCGCGGGTCCTAGGCGGTGGGAGGGGATAGCGGCACAGCACTGGGCGGTGGGAGGGGATAGCAGCGCAGCCCTGGGTGGCGGGAGGGATCACGCCGGGAGAGAATGGCGGTGGCGCAGCACCCTTGAGCCGATCCGCCGCCCGTTAAGGTGGTCGCCGTGGAGGATCGAGTGGACGGCGTGGCACAGCTCGCCTCCGTGCGGGCGGCATAGCTCGCCTCGGGCGGCACAGGTGGGGAGGGGCGGCGGTGGTTCATAGCGATGGTGCAGGCCCTGTCCGTCGTCGCGCTCTCGGCCCTACGGCGGGTGCCAACGGTGCCTTGGGCAACCGGCGACGAAGAAAGGAGGAAGAAGCAGCAGGGGCTGATTAGTAGGAGATTTAAATATGGAAGGATTTTTTTGCAAGATTGTAAATGAACTAAGCCTGGACATGCTTTTTTGGACGGAGGGAGTAGTTTCCGTAGTCACCGGCGCCACTCGCAGAGGAGGAAGCCCTCGTCGGCCCCCATCTAAGCGGGGTCGGGGAGGATGGGGCCAGACTCTGTGAAGAGGCCCTCATAGTCCTCATCATGGTTCATGGCGCCGTTGCCGTAGGAGTCCCCGACGCCCATGACCTGCCTGCGGCGTCCTGCGCCAATGGGGCGTCGGCTGGAGCATGCCCGAAGGACGACGCCTCCGGTGGCAAGGGTGGGTGGGAGCACATGTGATCCAAGCGCGGACAGGGCAGGGAGGGTTTGGGAGGGGAGGGAGCGGCCGGATCTTGTCGACGGAGGGGGCGACTAAGGGACGGGGGTGGGGTGGAGGTGGCGGATCCCATCAAAGATGAGAGGAGAGGCCGCCGGCGACGCCCTGCGCGAAACCCTATCACTGGCTAGGTTGCGGTGATGTCCCTCCCTCATTTTCTTCTCTCCCTTGTGGTGATTGGAGGGGAGGGGACAGGAGGAGGAGGGCGCGGGGGAGGCCATGCGCGGCGTGGTGAGCTCCATGAGGGGAGGGGATGGGATGGGATGGGAGAGCATGAGAGGACAGAGCACGGGAGGACAGGAGGAAGGGAGGAAGGAGAAGAGAGGAAGAAATGAGGCGGGGGTTGGATGAAAAATGTTAGGAGGACAAAGCTAGGGTTTTGGCTAGAGAGGTGAGGGTTGCCGTTGGATCTGGGATCATCCGGCGGTCGACTTTGATGCATGATCCACGTGAGATAATCATGAACCAATCAAAACGCAGTAATAAACACTATAAAGACATTATGACCATCTAAATTGGTCGTAATTGATTGAAAATAAGTATTTTTCAAAAGAAAAACATGGTTTTCAAACCAAATGATCAATCTTATGGCCACGTAAATGGCATAGTTTGCTGAAATGATCTCATATTGTGCACACGGGTGCATATTCGAATGACAAACAATGTTGCCTATGAAAAATTTCATTTTCTTCGGGTGCCCAAAACGAGTTTTTTTGTGAAGGACCTACCATATATTCGGTGCAAAATTGGACAAAATCATTTTTATAAAATATTAGGCCATATTTAATGCGCAATTGACAAATGTTTTGGTGTCAAAAGCTTTTGATCCACCTCTCGTGAAAAATACAAAACTCTGCCGATTCAGCTGAAAGCGGGTCAAATTTGAACTAGAGGTGCCTCATAGGTTGCTCTTTATTTTTTCCAAAAATCATTTATAGGTAAATAAGTATATATTTATTCACAGATCCAACAAAAGTATGGTAAGATTCAACCCCTAGCTATGAACGGTCATGCCTGTCGTTTCGACGCATTTTGAAACGGGCATAAATAATTCAAAAATATCAAAAAAAATGCAAAATCTTCGCGTTGTGTCATCATATGTGACCAAGTTACCAGGGAAAATAATAAACTTGTAATACGGTAATTATTTTAAAAAGTGTTCTCAGAAATGAGCTATCATGTGTGAAGATTCATGGCTTTCAAGCCAAATGATCAATCTTATGGCCATATTCATGGCATAGTTTGTTCAAATAATCTCATATTGTAGACAAGGGTGCATTTTTAAATGGAAAACAATGTTGCCGAAGGGAGTTTTCATTTTCTTTCCACAAAAAATTCATTTTCCTTTTTCTGAGTGCCCAAAATGAGTTTTTTTGTGAAGGACCTACCAAATATTAGTTGCAAAATTGGACAAAATCATTTTTATAAAATATTAGGCCATATTTAATGTGCAATTGGCAAAATATTTGGGTTCCAAAATCTTTCGATCCACCTCTAGTGAAAAAGACAAAACTCTGTTGATTCAGTTGGAAGTGGGTCAAATTTGAACTGCAGCTGCCTTATAGTTTGCTCTTTATTTTTAAAAAAAATCATTTCTAATTACATAAGTATCTATTTAATCAAAAATACATGGTTTGGTGGCGATACGTCGAGGTTTGGATAGTGGCTGAGTGCCCCAACTCCAGATCGCGTAAACTCGCATGCCCGCCGCGTGGTCACCGTGTGACCATGGCGTTGCCATGAATTCTGGGTGGCCTAGGCATGTCTAGTGGGTTGGGCACTCCCCAGGTAGGTGCTAGGATGGAAATGACAACAGAATATTCTCACGAGGATACGGAACTATGCTCAAACATGAATTAGCAGCCAAGTGTTTGATAAGCTTTACGGGAAATGCACATCGACAATGGGCGTGAGTTTTGGCTGAGGATGATCATCTACTAAGAAGACTGTCTTCACAATTTTTTAGATCAAATAGTGGAGCCTAGGTGGTACTTTCTTTGCAAAGTACCACACTGGACAAAAATATGAATGTTGTAGCTGGGCTCAAAATAATGAATGGATTGAGCTGAAATTTGGTGGAGGATGGTTATTCGGGCATAGAAAAGCGTTGTAGAAAACTGATATCATTTGGACTTGCCAAAGGGGTACTTCCTTCACAATGCTCTTCTCTGGACAGAAATTTGGGAAAATTAGTGAGAGAAACTGGATAAATGAAATGAGCTCAAATTTTGTGTAGGTAAGTTACATAGGTATGGTCATGCCCTGGTAAATGTTTAGAAATAATGAAGGAATATATAATATAGTTGCTTCACAAAGCTTCTCTCTAGATAGAAACTTTGGAAATTTTCTGAGGAAGATTTACTAGGAAAATTGAGCTGAATATTATCATGTGGCAATTATTTGGGTATGTAGGAGTGACCAAAAAAGTTTAAGGGTAATAGGTGGGGCCTAGATAGCACTTGCTTTGCAATGTGCCAATCTGGCCATAAAATAGAAATTGAACCTGGGCTCACATAGTTCATTTGATTGAGCTGCAATTTGGAGGAGGATGATAATGTGGGCATATAAAGTCTCTGTATAAATTTCATGCCATTTGGATATATAAAAATGGTATTTCCTTCACAATGCTCTCAAGTGAACAGAAAATTGGGGAAAATATTGAGGGAAAGTGGTTAAATTAAATGAGCTAAAATTTGGTGGAGGGAGGTTCTATGGGAAGGGTCATGTCCTGGTAAATTTGCAGCAATTATAAAGCAATATAAAATATAGTTGCTTCACAAACCAAAAATATTACCAGAAACAAAGATTGGATGGTGAGCTCTCATGGATTCTTAGATGGGGCTAATGTTTTTGGAGATCTATGATATGGGCATATAGAAGACGTGGACAAAATTCAACTCATTAGGATATGCATAGCTAGTACTTCCTTCGCAACTCTTCTAGGTGAACAAAAACTTTGGAAATTTGCCGAGGAAGATTTACTGGGCAAATGGAGCTGAATTTTTTCATGAGGCAATTATTTGGATAGGAAAGTGTGCCCAAATATTTTGAAGGCAATCAAGAATATATACATATCACTTCCTTCCCAAAGTGTTGTTTTGAACATAATAGGAAAATGAATATTTTTGAATTATTTTTGAACTAGGCAAGGAAGGTTTTTGACATATTTGACGAATATATAATCCAAAGAATTTATGAGAATTGTTTGGGAATATTGGGAATAACAGAAATATAGGTTGCTTCACAACCTAGGGCAAAAATTGACACATGGACATGACACATAGGCAAAACTGACGAGGTGGCGCCTTGTCATCGCAACCCACCACAATTGACAATGTTACGACCATCTGTATTGGTCGTGATCAGCTAGAAATAAGGTAGCGGACCAGTGTTGTCTGGTTCACGACCATTTCGTGTAAGGAAATTACGACCTTTCTGACATAAATGGTCGTTATAGTCGTAGATTGGTCTCAAATGGTCGTAGATTTATGACCATTTCTTCCAGGGTCACTGACAGAAGGTCACAAGTTGACATATTTCTTGTACTGGCTGTTGTGGAAGGGGAAGGGGAAGAAGATGAGGGATGATGCATGCCCTGCTTAGGGTTTGTTGGGGGGAGGGGGAAGGGAGTCGTGGTATGGGTTTTGCCTGGGTTCTAGTCAAAGTGATCATAAAGCTGCAGTTTATTTTTGTCTTTTATTTATGTCTTCCAGGCCCACACACAAAAATTCTGACCGGCCAGCCTCAAACAACAAACAAACAAAATGAGCAGCCCAGCCCAAACAGACAAACATTACATAAATAAAGCCCAGGTGTTTACCGACCCAACCCAGCAGAAGGAGGGCTAGTTAGCAGGCCTAATCTATATATAGTGACGTCAACCGACTGAGACTTCGCGTAGTCTCAGTCGACTCAGACCTAGACACTCCCTTTGTTAAAAGCAGCTACATTTAGTCTCTCAGAATAATCAATGTGGTTTTGGTGTTAAAGGCACGTACAAAGGATTCACACACAATCATTGCTGATAATGCTTTCATTCTTTGTCTTACCTAGCCAATGCTTATTCCGAAGGAATTGTCATTCTTTCTTGTCCAAGAAAAGAATTGACGAGCCTATAGGCCTTCCACCTTCACACAACATTGGTTCGCCAGATTTCCACCCATTGCGGAAATATTACTATTTTTTGTTACTATTTTTTCTGAGAATATAGCAAGTGTTTGCTCCTCTCTTTCTGCTCACTCCACTAGCGCCAAGCATCAATGCACGAGGACTCGGAATCAAGATTCCTTGTGGCGTGCATCACGAATTCCTCATTTTTCTCGATCATGTTAACCAGGGGATGTAGGTTCTTTATAAATCGCTCCTAATCTCGCTGGACATGAACAGTGTCTCGCGTTCAGGTCCCTCAACCCGGCCAACATTGGGTCATGACAATTGACGTTTTTTTTACAGAATATGGCAATTGATTATACCTCCGTAGCAAAACACAATCACGTACGAAAATGAAATTTGTTGTTCAGTTTTATGTGATATTTCTTGGGAATCACTAAGGAACCTCAGCAAAAGCATGAGAGATTTCCACAACCAAGTAGTTAATTTTGTGCTCTAAATACACAAATGATCGACATAGTTCAAAAATTGGCCCACATTTATGTTTTTGCATAACATTACTTATCATGTTGTATCGTGTGGTAGCGTAAAGGATTTCAAGGATGCCATCAAGTGTGGAGGGATGTGGGGGGGTCTTGAGCCATTAGTCTATGGCCTATGAGGTGTAGCTAGAAGTGGGAGGTTTGCGGGTTGGCTAAATTAAATATAGTTAAAGCTGTTACCGAATTGCAATGCTAGAAGTGGGAGGTTTGCAGGTTGGCGAAATGAAATATAGTTGAAGTCACAACAGCCACAAGAGTGTGTAGCAAATAGATGAAGGTTCCATCCACCCAGTTACACAAAATATTACAAAGTACAAACTAATAATTAGAGACCACCATGGGGACTGCTACTGCAGACTAATGATGGCAACCACTGGTTCTTATAGTTGGCGCTCCTTTTAGAAGTCCTATGGTGCTTTCTCTTGGAAAGTTTAGAAAGCATATACTCAATTTTTGAAAGTTAAATTTGCGAAGTATGAACCTCTATTTTCGGGTAATTTTTGTAAATTTGTTGGAAGCTCATGTCCACATTGTTGAAAGAGCTAATTATTCCTACATACTAATTTATGAAAATTGTACCTACTAGTTCAATCTGATAAGGGGTGAGCTAAAATCAGGAGGGTGGTTGCAATGCAAATAAACTAGTACATAGAGTTTTTGTTCCCTCTGTTCCAATGATTAGGACATAATTTTCACCTCACGCCCCTAAGGAGATTTAAGAAGCAAGTTTTGTTTCCTATACTACCCTTGAAAGATTGGATCTTACGTGAGACAAGAAGTCTACAATGGAACTAATTGCCTCCTCGTTTCTCTTTCACACCCCACGTTTGTCACCCAACCAACCCAATTATAGCTCGGTTGCCATTGCATGTTACATGCACATCCGAAGGATGGAGATGGAGGTCACAATAATTATAGCTAGGTTGCCATGCGAAGAATTCCTGGGCCATGGATCCGCATGCTCGATGGAGCTAGGGGTTGTAGATCACGAGTATGGCGTGGGGCCATGGTGTATTTAATTATCTCGGTGGTAGTGGCCATGCCCAGATTTACCACCGTCGCACCCTTGCGACAAAGACAAGACATCGTTGGCGTGCCTGCAATGTGATAATTTTGGTGGTATCGTCGTACCTTGTAAGTTTATATATGACCTGCTTCACACATGTGCCAATACTAGTGTAGTAAGAAATAAGATACTATTGGCGGTCACTGGTTTTCCCAGTGCCTTACAAAAAAAAAGTAAACAATTCCATAAGTTTTTTTTCAAAGAAATTTGAACTTATGTTGTACTCGTATTAAAGTTTTAACATGGAACAAATTTCATGGTATTTTTGGTGGAAAAAAAAACAAAGTCAACCCAATACAAGGTACTACGTATTCACAACTTTTTTCCTCAAATTTTGTTCCTTTTTTACCTTGAACTCCAGTTTTACCTACACGAAACTTTTATGAGCACAAAAGAAGGTCAAGTTTATTTCAAAAAAAGATTTCTGATTTTTTTTAGTTTTCGTAATTATTATTTTTACTCATATCAGATGTATATTCACCTGAGAACCAAAGGGTATTCCCCATAATATGTATAATATACCGTAAATACCATATGGTTATAAACTAAATTTCATAACGAATCTAAAGGTATATTTTCTAAAATATAATAAATGTTTTTGGAGTTAAATTTAAGACCTAAAAATCTATGTCCATCTTATAAACCATATCAGAGGAGGGAGAATAGTTTGTACTTGGAGGAGCTGGAGAACAATAAATGGAAGCCTGGTTAGAAAGATGTCTGGTAGGTGATTAAGAAATGATTCCACTTTATATGTTGGGTCAAAGATCTAGACATGGGTTCAACCCAATAATATATGTCATTACAAACCAACTTGTGGTTGGATCATTACAGGGATAGTGGTATTCCTTGCCCACCAGGGTTTAAATCCTGGTGCTCACATTATTCCTGTATTGATTTCAGGATTTCAGTAGGAGGAGATGTTCCCGTCAACGACGAGGCGCATTCAGAGGGAGGAGACGCTCCCGTCGATGAACAGTTACTGAATTTTTAGGAAATATTTCAATTCATGAAAAAAATTTGAATTGGAAATTTTTTGTTCAATTTGATTAACATTTATTAATACTTAAACATTAAGAATAAATCATGAATGTTTTTTTGTTTGTCAAACATTTGTTAAAAAATTTGTGAACATTTCTTAAATATACAAAAAAAAATTAAAATAAAAAATATTTTCTGAATCCACAAACATGTATGATTTATTAAATCTTCCAAAAAATATTTTTCAAAATTTCGAAACTTTTTTGAATTCCCAAATTATTTATAGTCATTGTTCAAAAAATCTTCCGAAATTTATAGTCACTGTTCAAAAAAAAATTGAAACTTTTTTGAATTCCCAAATTATAGTAGAGAAAAATAAATGACGGAAAAGAACAACGGAATTTAAAAAACATGTCGCTTATACATGGGCTGGCCCAAAGAGGTGCGTTGTGTCTTTTCCTGACGCCTAGAGCGCAGTATAGTAGGTTTGTACTGCATGTATCGGCAAAGTCCGAGATTTTTCCGTGTGAAACATTTTTTATCACTTACAAATGACATTGGTGGATAATATTTTGCAATTTAGGGGCAATTTCGATGACGTAATGATAGAAGCACTCCGTCCTTTATTCGTAGTTAAAGATATTAGCCAGGGCATGGAGGTTCTTTGTAAATCGCTCCTAATCTCGCTGGACATGAACAGTGCCTTGCGGCCAGGTCCCTCAAGCCGACCAGCACTGGGTCATGGCAAATGACTTTTCTTTGCGTAATATGGCAATTGGCGTTACCTCCGAAGGGAAGCATAGTCACTCTACTAAAATGAATTTATTCATTTACAGTTATATGCACTATTTCTTGGGCGTCACTAAGGAGCATCAGCAAAAGCATGAGAAATATTCACAGCCAGGCAGATAATTTTGTGCTCTAAATTACACACATCATCGCTACACTTACGAAATCGGCCCACGTTTATGTTTTTTACCTAACATTACTTATCACGTTGTATCTTGTGTGGCAGCGTAAAGGATTTCAAGGATGTCATCAAGTGTGGGGCGAGGTGGGGCGGGTCTTGAGCCATTGGGCTGTGGCCTATGGGGTGTATATAGAAGTGGGAGGTTTGCAGGTTTGCGTGATGGCTAAACTAAATGTAGGTAAAGTTGATACCGACTTGCGATGATAGATCGAGCTAGAAGTGGGAGGTTTGCAGGTTGGCTAAATTAAATATAGTTAAAGTAGCAAATAGCTGAAGGTTTCATCCACTCAGTTACAGAAAATTATGAAGTACGAACTAATAATTAAAGACCACCATGGCGACTACTACTGCAGACCAATGATGGCAACCACCAGTTCTTGTAGTTGGCGGCTCCTTTTAGAAGTGCTATGGCGCTTTGTCTCAGAAAGTTTAGAAGCATATACTCAATATTTGAAAGTTAAATCTGCGAAGTAGGAATGTCTATTTTAGGACAATTTGTGTAAATTTGTTGGAAGTCCATGTCCAAATTTCTGAAAGAGCAACATTATTCCTACGTACTAATTTACGAAAATTGTACCTGCTAGTTCAATCTGATAAGGGGTGAGTTAAAATCAGGAGGGTGGTTGCAATGCAAATAAACTAGTGCATAGAGTGTTTGTTCCCTCCGTTCCAATGCTTCAGACATAATTTTCTGCTCATGCCCCTAAGGAGATTTTAGAAACGAGTTTTGTTTACCATATTACCCCTGAAATATTGGATCTGGAGTTAGACAACAAATCTCGAATGGAACTAATTGCCTCCTCGTTTCTCCTTCACACACCCACATGTGTCGTCGCCGCACCCCCACTCACCCAACCAACCCAATTATAGCTTGGTTGCCATTGCATGGAACATGCGTATCCAAAGGATGGACATGGAGATCACAATAATTGTACCTCGGTTGCCATCCAAAGGATGCCCCGGCCATGGGTACGCATGCTCGATGAAGCTATGGGTTGTAGGTCGCGGTTATGGAGATCACAATAATTATCTAGTAGGTAGTGGCCATGCCCAGATTTACCACCGCACACCTTTACGAAGGAGGCGTGGGATCGCTGGCGTGCCTCAAATGTGCTGATTTTGGTGGTACCTTCCTACCTTGCAAGTTGATATATGACATGCTTCAGATATGCGCCAATATTACTACAATACTTTATCCGTCCATAATTACTTGTCGTAAAAATGATAGAAATGGATGTATCTATCTAAAACTAAAATAATAGATAACATAGATAACATAGTATGACAAGTAATTCCATACGGAGGGAATAATAGATAACATAGTATCGGCGGTAACTGCTTTTCCCAGTGTCTTACAAAAATAAATTAAACAATTCCAAAAGTTTTTTTCAACTAAACTTTGACTTATGTTGTATTCATATATAAAGTTTTACTAAGGAATAAGTTTCGTGGTATTGTTGATGGAAAAAACAAATTCAACCCTATACAAGGTACTACCCACACTTTTTGTCCTCCTTTTATTATTTTTTTGCCCTCAAGTCGAAATTTTCCCTCATGAAACTTTTTATATGAGTACAAAAGAAGCTCAAGTTTATTTCAAAGAAGGCTCGGCATTTTTTGAGTTTTTGTAATTACTAATTGTATTCATACCAGATGTATATACAGCCGAGAACCAAAGGGTATTTCCCATAACAAGTATAATATACCATTAATATCATATGGTTATAACCTAAATTTGATAACGAATCTAAATGTATATTTTTATAAAATAAAATAAATGTTTCCGTAGTTAAGTTTAAGACCTAGAACTTCATGTCCATCTTATAAACCCAATGTGAGGGAGTATAGTTTGTATTTGGAGGACCTGGAGAACATAAAATGGAAGTCTTGTTAGAAAGACTTCTCGTAAGTGATTAAGAAATGATTTCATTTTATATTTTGGGTCAAAGATCTGAGATGCGTTCAACCCAATAAAATAGGGCGATGATAGACGTGGTGCGTTGGCCCAAATTTGTGTCGGACGCCGCGCAACCACCCGATTCGGTCGCGTGCAGCCGTAGTATTTGGTCCTCCCCTCCCACGTCATTTTCTTCCCCATGTAGCACACGCTCACGGCTCACAAAGGCAGAGCGTCTTCCTTCCCCGCGCTCGCCACATGTAACGTCTGCCTACCGTCATGGCCGTGGACGACGAGGGCCGGCGAGGTCCCGTCCCCGCCGCCAGGATTGCAACACGATTGCCAGTGGATCCCAGGCGTGGTCACCATGGGTATAGCTTTGATGCCTGTCGGTTCTAGCTCGCGGGCACCAGGGTTGCAATAATTTTTGCATCACCGGCTCCGGCACATCGCCGTCTTCCAACTAGCACCATCGTGTTTCCGGCAAAAATTCCTAGCAAACTAAAAATCTCGGTGGTCAGTTGAAGCAAATCTTTTGCCCTGTTTCAGCTAGAATTAAAAAGGTTCTAGCAAAAAGAACGCGGCAGCAAACTCCAACAATGTTCGATATAGAAAATGAACTAGCTGGCTCCAGCAAAAAATTGCCCAGGTTCCAGGAAAAATAAATGTCGTCATCGTGTTCCATCCAAAAATCTTGGCGAACGAAAAACTAAGTGGTCACTGGAAGCAAACAAGACTGGCCGGATCCAACCAGAATTTACGAAGGTTGCAACAATAAAGACATAGCAACACACTCAAACATATATCCGATGTAGCAAATCAAATAGCCGGTTCCCGCAATAAGAAGTCCCCGGTGATGACATGTTCTGTTTCTAGCAAAACTGGAAGCTGGTTACAGCCCGTAGAATTGCCGGTTGCAGCAAACACTGATGCCGGTTCCAACAAAGTGCTGGCCGGTCCCCCCATGTCGCCGCACGCCTCGGCTGCAACATCTCTATCATGCCGCCGCCTATGGTTTGCCCCCAAAGAATCTCGGTCATGTTGGCATTGGTGGTTGCAGCAAAAACGTAGGCCGGTGGTTGCAGCTAAAACACACGCCGTGGCAGCTCTGTCGTGGCGCCTTCGGTGATACGGGACCAAGGTTGCAACGACTGGCCGTGTTGATCGTCGCGGCGCGGCTGCAGAGGCCGAAGGATGTAGGCACAAAACGAATGGTGGAGAATGGAGCAGGTGACACGAGGGAATTATGTTGGGTCGAAAAAAGTTGGTGAACTCATCAAGCATGTGGACACGCGACAGCAGTTGAGGAGGAAACGTGGGCGTCAGCTCTAGACGAATCAGACGACATATGCGAGACCCTCCCAAAGCTTCGGTCGGTCTGCCTCTGGCAAACGTTTCCAAAAAAAATATGTCATTAAGGAGTGGGCCACTGAACAGAACAGTATCAATGTGTAGTACATCAATGGTTTAAATTAGATAGATACGTTATCATGATGGCGTAACAGTACAATTTTCTAATCAATGTTTTGTCAGAGGTAACAAGCTTACACTATACGCAAAGAACAGGAATGAGAATAAATGCTTGAAAGTAGATTATATTTGGGAGTACAAACCCGGGCCGAATGGTTACATATAGGCTGCTTCTTTATTGGTTTATGAACAGTTTGCACTTACGAACTTTCATTAGTTTCAGCTTGCACACATTCATAGCAGAGGAGCTGGTCCATGCGACTTGAACTGGTTGGGAAGCATCAACTTCTTTATTAGGAGTTTAGGACTGGAAAGGGATAATACACATTGGAAAAAATTCTATACTAATATGGTGGCACACATCAAAAGGTATGTGCCCGGTGGGATTCCTTGAACACCTACCGTCCGGAACCAAGAGGCAATTTCTCATCATATTCCTGTGTATTCAGAGAGAAAATGATTCTCAACTTTATAAATAAAAATGAATGCTGGATTCTTGAGGAATTAAAGGAACCGTGGTTCATGCCTGGCATATACCGGCCTTTAGATCTACTCATTCCCCTATGGAGAAAGTCTAACACAAGCCTTAAACTTATAAGCGAAAACTAAAAATCAAATCCTAAAATAGTACTCCCTCTGTCCAGATTTATTGAGCCCTCGACCAAAACGCAGGTATCAAGGCTGATTAGTTATAACGAGGCGAGCTTCTCAAGCGAGGATAACCACCAACGAGCATCGGCCAGCCTAGCACGCGTACTCTAGAAGAACGAGTTGTTGCATGCAACGCATCGGGGCTGGGCCTCTCTAGAAGATCTAGAGCCAAGTATAATCAGAGCAAGTACAATAGAGCTAAGTCAGCAGGCTATAAAAAATAAATTATTATATTTTTACTTAGTTGGAGGAAAGAGAGAGGAGAGAGAAGGTAAGCGGACTCTTCGTGAAGAGCCGGCTCTATCACGTGCTCCTAGGCACTTTGTGAGAGTGGAAGATGGGTCACGTAATTAAAAAGTAGCACACTCTTTTAATCAACTATTGTACATGTTGGCTATAAGATAGGCTATGAATGATATGACAATGGCTTATAGCCAGCAACTGACTATACTATTAACCATGCTCTAAGGTACAATCAACAGGCTATAACGATTAAATAATTATAATTTTATTTAGTTGGATGAGAGAGAAGAAAAGCGAGATATAGATTAACAACTGGCTGTAGCACGGGCTTCAAGAAACATTATGTGGATGTATGATGGACCATGTATTAATAAAGTAGTATTTTTTAACAACTTGCTATTATACGTGTTGCCTATTAGGTCGGAGAGCAGCAACATGGCTCGTACATGTATATGATACTATTATATGTGGGAAAAAGTCTAAACAAGCCTTAAAATTATAGACGAAAGCTAAATCAAACCCTGAATTTCGAATCCCGGAAATTGACACTTCTGAACTTATAATCCCAGTCTATTTTAGACTCCAGACCTGTTTGGCACACTGGGAATATTGTAATCCCGACCGGGATAACCTGCTACTCTCACGAACAAAATTTGGGCCGGCCCACTATACCGCAACAAGATTTTGTGAAGTTTAAAAAATGTTCGCATATTTCTAAAATTGTTCAGAAGTGAAAAAATGCCCCTGTTCTATTTTTGACACAAATTAAACTTCGTAAATTATTTTTTCTAAACTTGAACAGAACTTAAAAAATGTCCCTGTTTCCTATATTTTCTAAATTTGTTTTTCTAATAATATTATTGCAATCTCGTAAATTATTCTTGTATTGAAAAACACCAAAATGTCAAACTTCGGGTAAAAAAATTTGTGGCAAACAAATATTGAAAACATAAACAATTTTAGAAATTCCGGCACATTTTATAAAGTGCAAGAACTTTTTGGAAACTCTGAGTACTTTACAAAAAGAAATGTTTTCTCTGAAAAAAAATATATTTTGAAAAAGAGAACACTTTTTTAAATATATCTTATTAAACCAGATTTGTTAAAAGTGCGATTACTTTTTAAAAAAAATGTAAAAATGGGGAAATTTTTGTAAAAATATGTTTGTGACATCTAAAAAATATCACGAGTTCAGAAAATGTATGTAAAATGTATATAATATTCGTCTGATTCAAGCAAACGTTTCATCCATTCAAAAAAAAATTAACATTCCAAGAATGTTCACGAGTTTCAAAAAATCTGTGTGTGATATTTCCAGAAAAAAGTGTATATAATGTAAAAAAAGTTTACGTGATGTAAAAAAATGTGTCATACCCTTAAAATAATGTATGTGACATGTGTTTGAAAAAAGTGTATACTATTTTGAAAATGTATAACAATATAAAAAATGTTCATGTAGTTTTCAAAAAAAAATTGACGTTAAGAATGTAAAACTTTTATTTGAAAAAATAATACCGTGTGAAAGGAACAATATGATGAAGGAAAACAATATGAAGAAACAAAAGAAACCAAAAGTATGACGAAAAAAGAAAAACCAGAAAAACCAATGGAAAAACAAAGTAAAACGAAGGAAAAAACAAAGAAAAGAAAACTATACCAGCGCGATAGACTCCGCTAATGGGCCGGCCCAATTAGCGAATACCGGTGAAATCCTCCCAAGGTTCAAAATAGACCGGGATCACATAGTTTGGTGTGCTGATTTCAGGGATTGGGAGTTCAGGGTTTGATTTAGTTTTCACCTACAAATTCAAGGTTTGTTTTAAACTTTTTCCATTATATGTGCGGTTCGATTAGCCTAACCGGCAGTTGCGTGGCATTGAAAGAAGTTAGGTGCGAGCCGTGGAAAATTCCGTATTCCTATGAGCGGCGTACACTGACGAGGCAGGTTCATATATTTGACACAGTTGCCCCCCCTCCCCCCCCCCCCGTCGCGTGGGTGAGGGGCATGATGGAACAGGGGCCGACGGTCCTTGTTGGGCGAGGCAGATGGACCGTGGTCCATTTTTTTTGTTTTTGAAAACACACGAATATAGACACGGGAGCGGTGTGTGGGTAGGTTTGGTCGTCTGACGATAAGGGGGAAAAAGTCGGAAAAGGAAAGAAGGGGCATACAAGGGGATTTTTTTCACTGTTTTGACTTTGTCAGGAAACTTCAACACAAAATGAACTCGAAACAAAACTACATGGCACGCGTGGTCCTGCCCAAGCTCTACTGTTCCGACCTCCACCCGGAGTCGTGGCGCGTCTTCTCGGCGTGCGGCCGCAGGTGTGTGCTCACCGCGAACCCGAGGATCATGGTGGAGGCCTTCCTGAAGGACTACATCGGCGCCGACGTCGTGCTCGGCACGGAGCTCGTGGTCTGGGGCGGCAGGGTGACTGGGCTCGTCTGCTCCCCCGGCGTGCTCGTCGGCGAGAACAAGGCGGACGCGCTCCGTCAAGTGTTCCGTGACGCCATGCCGGAGATCGGCCTCGGTGACAGGAAGACGGACTACCCGTTGGTGCGTCTTTGCAAGGAGTGGTAGGTGGTGCCCCCGACGCTGAAAATGAAGCCCGTGCCACGGCAGGACCTGCCGAGACCGGTCATCTTCCACGACGGACGGATCGTCCACAAGCTGTCGCCGGGGCTCGCGTTGCTCACCTTGCTCTGGATCCCTATCGGGTTCGTGCTCTCCATCCTACGAATCACCGCGGGTTTGCTCCTGCCAATGCGCATGGTGTACCATGCCTGCACCGTGCTCGGCGTGCGCATCACCGTCAGGGGTAACCCTCCACCGCCAGCAAGCTTCGAGACCGGCCGGACCGGCGTGCTCTTCATCTGCAACCACCGCACCCTCCTCGACGGCATCTTCCTCTCCACGGCCCTCGGCCGGCCGATCACCTCGGTCACTTATTCGGTATGTATACATGCAAAAGTTCTGAATAGCAGTCATCACGGTGCAGTCCTCCTTTTTGGTCACGTGTTGACGAACAACGGGATGCACAGATGTCGTGTGTTTTGAATTTCGGCCGAGAAAAACAGATTTCGGCCGAAATTCGGCCATCTCGGATAGGGGCGAAATCTATCTCTCGACGAAATTGGTCAAATTTTGGTCAAAATTTAGCCAAAATTCAGTCGAATTTTGAACAAATTTCGGCCGAAATTTTTGAAAATGGCCGAAATTCGACCATCTCGGCCTGGGGCGAAAAAACTGTCAAACCAAAAAATACAAACGCTGCTCGGGAACACGCCGATGAGATGTCACGGCTATCGGAGATGCCGTCGCCGATCCGCACGGTGCGGCTGACCCGCTAACGCGCGGCGGACGCGGCGATGATCCGGCGCCTGCTCAAGGAGGGCGACCTGTTGATCTGCCCCGAGGGTACGACGTGCCGGGAACCATTCCTGTTGCGGTTCTCGGCGTTGTTTGCAGAGCTGACGGACGAGATCGTGCCGGTCGCGATGGAGAACCAGACGAGCATGTTCCATGCCACGACGGTGCGGGGGTGGAAGTGGCTGGACCCCTTCTTCTTCTTCTTCATGAACCCAAGCCCGAGCTACGTGGTCACGTTCCTCAGCAAGCTCCGGCCAGAGCAAACCCGCAAGGGCGGCAAGACTAGCCATGGGCCGGGTGGCCAACTACATACAGAGACTCGTCGCCTCCACGCTCTCGTATGAATGCACCAGCTTCACCAGGAAGGACAAGTACAAGGTGCTCGCCGGCAACGATGGTTCCGTCGTGTCCAAGACCAACGTCGACAAGAAGAAGTTCATGGGCTCCACTGCAAATTAAAAGCCGTGTCAGGGAACAAACTTCATGCCTTCGTGCTCATTTCTTTCAGGAATTTTGATTTATACTCGCTCCGTTTCTAAATATTTGTCTTTTTAAAGATTTGACTATGAACTACATACGGATGTATATAAACATAATTTAGAGTGTAGATTCACTCATTTTCCTTCGTATGTAGTCTGTAGTTAAATCTTTAAAAAGATAAATATTTAGGAACGAAGGGAGTATAAATGAGGAGTGAAATGCAAAAAACTATCACTACTAGTCATCAACCCGTGCGTCCGCACAGTCTAGACTATTTTTAAATAGATGTATATGAGTTATAGTTCAATTAACTATCATTCCATGCAATAATTTAAAATATTAATAATTTTACGGATTAATTCCATCGGAACTAATAACATGCAACAATCAATATTGGTTACCATGTAGCAAAAAGGAATTATCATTATCCGTAAATTCATGATCATATAATTTACATATATGTATTTGTTTACCAATATTGGATACCATGTTGCGAAAAGGAACTATCATTTATTGCATTGTTAATTTATTTTTATGTAGGGAGCTCTTGTATTTCTTGTCTCATCCTATATATCAGTGAAAGGAAAATATAGTACTACCTTCGTCCCAAAATAAGTGTCGATGATCTAGTATAAAAATTATACTAGCTTAGTATAAAATCTGCGACACTTATTTTGGGACGGAGGGCGTACATGACAACAATTCCTACATCTGTATATTTGATTATTTAGTCTCATCTAGCTCTAAATTATCAAGTAACATTTTCTTTACTCTAAAAAATATTAATATATTTTCCAAGGATAAAATATATTTTCTTTTTCATTAAATAGTGTGTAAAATCCCGTGTGCTTGCCAAATTCATTGTATAAACCTAGTCATACAAAGAAACTCGAATGTCTCCTTTGAGCTTTGAGAGAGTATATATTAAATTTGAAAACAAATGTACATGTAGGTGTGTGCTCCCCACATTTAACGTTTGTTAGAATGTCTTCTTATTTGTATGTTGCAGTGGTTGGCGAATTGATGCATGTCTTTTATGTACTGGAGGATAATATGTGCAGTTTGGCATGTATGTTTTTTATAAGAGTTTTTTAATTTATATAGTTTTTTATGTTTTTAAATGGAAGATAAGATGCACAATTTAGCATGTATATAGACAGATGTAGGAACAACCCAGCTACATAATATACCATCTGAATAACAATTTGGAACTTAGAACCAAAGACTAATTCCAATTTTTAGTCTGTTCGCGAATGTAATTTCTTTTTGTCAAGCAATCAAGTACACGATTAATTTTTCCATAAACTAACAAAGATAAAGACCTAATGGGAAATAATACCTTCAGTAAAGTTTTTGTTCAAGCAATCAAGACACCAATTATCTTGAGTAAATAGTTGTCCAATACACCATAAGTACAGAAATACATAGCCATGAGCTTGCATGCTATACATGACCAGTTTCATGCAGAAACAGCTGTAGAGATGGAACGGTGCATCTATTATGGAGTGAGTACCTGTGATGATGTGCCAATCACATCAATAGACATGGACAGAGTCATTGCTGGACAAAATGATATATTTTTTTTCTACCGTTTCAGCGAATTATTGCTTGTCTCTCATAGCTAGATGTGATCCTGCAGTGGTATTTGTGTAGTGGTGTCATCTCATTATTCACTGGGAAAAGCTGGATAAGACCATCAGATTTGACACCATTAGCATAAAAAAAGAAGGAAGAGGATTGGAGTTTGCCGAGTTGTCACTCACATCATACAAACACATAGGCAATCAGACGCGTATTAAACCTCAAGCAGGTTGATTGATTCCATAGATGCGTCAGTACGTATGTATGTGTGCTCAGCCGTGTAGGTATTAGAGATTTTTGCCGGCGCACATGAAACACAATTCATGGATTCTTGACCGTACTGACCTGTAGATTTGACTTGGGAACAACAATGAATCCTTGCATAGCCAAGTTGAATCCCCAGGCAGGTTGATTGATTCCGGCTACAGATGCGGTAGTACGTACCCACGTATGCATAGCCGTACATATACATATAATGAAGATTTTTTTTCCAGTAGCTAGCACGTGACGTGAAAACAAAATTCATGGCAAGAAGTTTTTGATCGTACTGGCCTACAGCTTCGGCTTGTGAACAATAATGGATCTTCCGACGCGCTCATGCATGGAGCTTGACTTGACATCGACGTGAATAACATGCAAATCGAGCATGCCTTGATTGAGATTTGCGGCCGCTGGCTCAAAACGCACCTGCATGAGAATTTGATGTTTTTGACTCTAGAAAATAGATGCGCTAGGCACGCGCTAGCCGATTACTGGCCTACAGCTGCTACGAAGAAGAACTAGGTTAGGGAAAGATCGATAGTTATTTTTAGCTCGAGATCTGTAATTTTATAGCGTTTTGACTTCCGTACTCTACGGAAAGACTACCCATGAATGTTTTTTTCTTTTCTTTTATTCAAATAGTAAATCTATCTTTTTTGTCTTCGCTAGTAGAAAACTGGGCTTTGGTTCAGGCCTGGCCAGCCCATTAGTCCCGGTTCAGTCATGAACCGGGACCCATGGGGGCATACGTCCCGGTTCGTGCGCCCAGGGGGCCGGCCGGGCCTCGTGGGGCATTGGTCCCGGTTCGTATGGACCCTTTTGTTTCGGTTCCAGACACGAACCGGGACCAATGGGCCTCGCTCCTGGCCCATATCCATTGGTCCCGGTTTGTGGCTGGAACCGGGACTAAAGTGTGGCCTTTAGTCCCGGTTCCAGCCACGAACCGGGACCAATGATGTGGCTATATATACCTCTCCCCCGCGAGCAGAGCACTCCACTGCTCTGTTTTTTCCTGGAGTGTGAGGGGAGGGCTTTGTGGTGCTATAGCTCACCTCCTATGCACATGAGGTGTTCGATGAAATGCCCGAGCCACACTACTTAAGCTTTCTCCTCTCCAAACTCGACCTCCAAGTTTCATTTTCCTCAAGATTTGTCTAGGTTTAGCGGTCCGTCACGTCCCGTCCCCGTCTTCACCACCGTCGATCGCCCGCGCCGATCTCGTTGCCGACACCACCGTGGTGAGCCTCTTGTTCTTATCTTCTTTCTAAAAGAATTTTTTTTATATTAATTTGGTCACTTATCTATTCATGATGTTCTGTAATGGTTTTTGACACACTTAATTATATATAATGCACGCAGATGAATCGGCAATGGATGTACGGTGACAAACGCACCTCCGAGTACATTAAGGGCGTGCATAATTTTCTCGAAGTGGCTGAGGCAAACATGCAGAATGGTTTTATGTGTTGTCCATGCCCTCTATGTGGGAATACGAAGTCTTACTCTGACCAGAAAATCCTTCACACCCATCTGCTTTATAAGGGTTTCATGCCACACTATAATGTTTGGACGAAGCACGGAGAAATAGGGGTTATGATGGAAGACATCGAAGAAGAAGAGGACGATGACAACTATGTGCCCCCTGAATACGGTGATGCTGCAACGGGGGAAGCTGAAGATCAAGAGGAACTAGACGATGATGTGCCCGATGATGATCTCCAACGGGTTATTGTTGATGCAAGGAGACAGTGCGAAAGTGAAAAGGAGAAGCTGAAGTTCGATCGCATGTTAGAGGATTACAGAAAAGGGTTGTACCCCAATTGCGAAGAGGGCAACACAAAGCTCGGTGCCGCACTGGAATTGTTGGAATGGAAGGCAGAGTATGGTATACCTGACAAGGGATTTGGGAAGGTACTGAAAATATTTAAGAAGAGACTTCCAAAGGATAACGAATTGCCCGACAGTACGTACGCAGCAAAGAAGGTCATATGCCCTCTAGGATTGGAGGTGGAGAAGATACATGCATGCCCTAATGACTGCATCCTCTACCGCGGTGCGTACGAGGATTTGAACGCATGCCCGGTATGCGGTGCATTGCGGTATAAGATCAGACGAGATGACCCTGGTGATGTTGACGGCGAGCCCCCCAGGAAGAGGGTTCCTGCCAAGATGATGTGGTATGCTCCTATAATACCACGGTTGAAACGTCTATTCAGAAACAAAGAGCATGCCAAGTTGTTCGATGGCACAATGAAGACCGTAAGAAAGACGGGAATTTGAGACACCCCGCTGACGGGTCACAATGGAGAAAAATCCTGAGAAAGTACGGCCGGGCTGAGTTTGGAGCTGACCCAAGGAACGTATGGTTTGGTTTAAGCGCGGATGACATTAATCCTTTCGGAGAGCAGAGGAGCAATCACAGCACCTGGCCCGTGACTATGTATGTATAACCTTCCTCCTTGGATGTGCATGAAGCGGAAGTTCATTATGATGCCAGTTCTCATCCAAGGCCCTAAGCAACCCGGAAACGACATTGATGTGTACCTAAGGCCATTAGTTGAAGAACTTTTACAGTTGTGGAATGGAAACGGTGTACGTGTGTGGGATGAGCACAAACAGGAGGAATTTGACCTGCATGCGTTGCTGTTTGTAACCATCAATGATTGGCCTGCTCTCAGTAACCTTTCAGGACAGACAAAGAAAGGATACCACGCATGCACGCACTGTTTAGCTGACACCGAAAGTATATACCTGGACAATTGCAGGAAGAATGTGTACCTGGGGCATCGTCGATTTCTTTCGACCAACCATCAATGTCGAAAGAAAGGCAAGCATTTCAAAGGCAAGGCAGATCACCGAAAGAAGCCCGCCATGCGTACCGGTGATCACATACTTGCTATGGTCAATGATTTACACGTAATATTGGGAAAGGGTCCCGGCGGACTATCTGTTCCGAATGACGCTGAGGGACGTGCACCCATGTGGAAGAAGAAATCTATATTTTGGGACCTACCCTACTGGAAACACCTAGAGGTCCGCTCTTCAATCGACGTGATGCACGTGACGAAGAACCTTTGTGTGAACCTTCTAGGCTTCTTGGGCGTGTATGGGAAGACAAAAGATACACCGGAGGCATAGGAGGACCTCAAACGTTTGCACGAAAAAGACGGCATGCCTCCAAAGCAGTATGAAGGTCCTGCCAGCTACGCTCTTACCAAAGAAGAGAAGGAAATCTTCTTTGAATGCCTGCTCAGTATGAAGGTCCCGTCTGGCTTCTCGTCGAATATAAAGGGAATAATAAATATGGCCGAGAAAAAGTTTCAGAACCTAAAGTCTCATGACTGCCACGTGATTATGACGCAACTGCTTCCGGTTGCATTGAGGGGGCTTCTACCGGAAAATGTTCGATTAGCCATTGTGAAGCTATGTGCATTTCTCAATGCAATCTCTCAGAAGGTGATCGATCCAGAAATCCTACCAAGGCTAAGGAGTGATGTGACGCAATGTCTTGTCAGTTTCGAGCTGGTGTTCCCACCATCCTTCTTCAATATCATGACGCACGTCCTAGTTCATCTAGTCGACGAGATTGTCATTCTGGGCCCCGTATTTCTACACAATATGTTCCCCTTTGAGAGGTTCATGGGAGTCCTAAAGAAATATGTCCGTAACCGCGCTAGGCCAGAAGGAAGCATCTCCATGGTCCATCAAATAGAAGATGTCATTGGGTTCTGTGTTGACTTCATACCTGGCCTTAAGAAGATTGGTCTCCCTCAATCGCGGTATGAGGGGAGACTAACTGGAAAAGGCACGCTTGGAGGGGACTCAATAATATGTAGGGACGGACATTCTTGGTCTCAAGCACACTACACAGTTCTACAGAACTCTACCTTGGTGACCCCGTATGTCGATGAACACAAGAACAGTCTGCGCTCCAAACACCCGGAGCAGTGTGACGACTGGATTACACGTGAACACATCAGGACTTTCGGCAGTTGGTTGGAAACACGTCTCAGAGCTGACAACATTGTTTCTGATGAGCTGTACTCGTTGTCCAGCGGACCATCTTCTACTGTATTGACTTACAAAGGATACGAGATAAATGGGAATACATTTTACACGATCGCCCAAGATCAAAAGAGCACCAACCAAAACAGCGGTGTCCTCTTTGATGCAGCAACTAAGAGGGGAAAGGACACATATTATGGTTACATAGTGGACATATGGGAATTTGACTACGGACATGATTTTAAGGTCCCTTTGTTTAAGTGCAAATGGGTCAATCTATCAGGAGGCGGGGTACAGGTAGACCCACAGTAGGGACTGACAGCAGTGGATCTGAACAATCTTGGGTACACAGACGAACCATTCATCCTAGGCAATGATGTGGCGCGGGTTTTCTATGTGAAGGACATGTCTACCAAACCGAGAAAAAGAAAAGATAAGGAAGCGAATACATCATACGATGAGCCAAAGCGCCACATAGTTCTTTCAGGAAAAAGAGACATCGTGGGATTGGAGGGCAAGACAGACACGTCTGAAGATGATGAAAAGTTTCATGAAATTCCTCCCTTCAAAGTCAAGGCTGATCCAAGCACCCTGTTAAGCGATGAAGAAAAGGACACAAGCGAAGAAAAAGTGAAGACAGATGAAGTCAGAAAGGGTTGAAAATTGATGATGTGGCTTTGAATGGTTCATTTTGAACACACAAAAAGTCTGGAGTTCAAATAAGTTCAAAAACCTTTGTAACAGATGAGTTTTTGTCCGAAACCCTGATACTTCGAAAGAGATTGTCCATTTTGTACACGAAGTGCATCCAGTTTTTTCCATAACCCTCTCAACTTTTTAGCACATGCTATGTTGGTCAAATGATGATATCATGCCAAGTTTCAACCTTTTCTGAGTTCATTTGTACTGCTTTCCAATTTCAGATTCATTTAGCTCAAAATAAATCATTAAATGCATGAAAAATAGCAAATAAAGTTAGAAAGGTTTGAAATTTTAGTATGTGACTTTGAATGGTGCATATTGAATACGCAATAAGTCTTGAATTGAAATAAGTTTAGAAAAATGAAATGCCTTTGTAACATATGAGTTTTCGTCCGAAACCCTGATACTTCGAAAAAGATGGTCCAGTTTGTACGCGAAGTGCATCCAGTAGGATTAGGGTTGTGTTTCCCTATCGCGCAACCGGTACTAAAGAGGCACACGACCCTATTTCTTCGCGTGTTTCCCTATAGTATTATTAAAACTAAAATTATATAAAATGTATGCAACTAAACTTATCATAGTATTTTCTGTTCAAAACATTAAAAGCAAAAAAGTGGAAACAAAATAAATTAAATAAAGCAAAAAAGAAAACAAAAAAATAAACAAAAAAATAAACAAAAAAATAGAAAAAAAGTATTTTTTGTTCAAAACATTAAAAGCAAAAAAGTGGATTTCCCTATAGTATTATTAAAACTAAAATTATATAAAATTTATGCAACTAAACTTATCATAGTATTTTCTGTTCAAAACATTAAAAGCAAAAAAGTGGAAACAAAATAAAATAAATAAAGCAAAAAAGAAAACAAAAAATAGAAAAAAAGTATTTTCTGTTCAAAACATTAAAAGCAAAAAGGTGGAAACAAAAAAATATAAAGCAAAAAAAATGCCACCTACAGGGCCATCACGGCCTGAATACGACTAGAAACCCAACAATGGGCCAGGATTCAGGCACGCGGAAGGTCTAGGAGGCCCACGGGCAAAGAGTGACACAATAGGCCCGGAAGCCTGCAGTTGAGAGGAGATCGAGAGGGTTGGCGCAACAGCGCTTATAAACCGCTCTCGCGCTCCCTCGACTAGCGAGGTGGGACTAAACATCCCACCGCACCGCGGCGCAAGGCCTTTGGTTTGGGTTGGTAGCACCAACCGAAACGAAAGGGTGTACCGGTTCGTAGCACCAACCGGGACCAATGCCCCCTTTAGTTCCGGTTGGTGGCACCAACCAGAACCAAAGGTCTCTGTTTCCTGCCGTTTGGGCTGCTGAAAAGAGACCTTTGGTCCCGGTTGGTGGCACCAATCGGAACGAAAGGTGGAAATCGGTCCCGGTTGGTGCTACGAACCGGGACCAATGCTCTGGGTATATAAGTGGCACTTAGGAATTTTCAGTCATCATCTCGCCATTAGCCCCCGACGACGCCGGAGACGACACCGACGCCGTCAGGCTGCCCGACCGCCACGCCGTCGCCACCCTCTGCCCCGTCGACACCCTCTGCCCCGACCTCGCCATCGCGGCCCTCTGCCCCGACCTCGCCGTCGCCGCCCTCTGCCTCGCTGTGAGCCCCTCCCCCCATTCCCTCCTCTTCTTCCCCGCCTCTCCGCGCTCCTCCCCGCGCTCCCCATCGCTGTCTCCGTCGTGGCTGTGCTCCGGGCGCCGCCCGAGCTCAACGCCGGCAAGGCTATGGGGATGTTGTATGTATATGGATGTTGTATGTATATGTATATGCAGATGTAGTATGATCCATGGATATGTATGCATTGATGTATGATTTTTTTTCATACAATTTTTTTGTCAATTGATGTATGCTTTTTTTGTTCATAGAAAGTTTTTTGTTCATAGAAAGTTTTGTGTTCATAGAAAGTTTTTTGTCAATTGATGTATATGTTCATATATATGTGCATTTTTAGAAAAAAAAATTGTGTATGTATGTTCATATATGCAAAAGTTACATTTAAGAAAAAAAGAAAATGTATGTATTATGGTCAGATGCAAAGAATATGCAAAAGTTAGAATTTTTTGTACCAAGTTAAAAGAGCGTTGTCGTCGAGCCACTAGACAAACGTGACATGAGGGGGTCAAGGGTCGGGAACTAGGGTAGAGGGTCGTGGATCGCCGAGGGGTCAAGAGGTTGCCTTGTGTATCCATCCCCAAACCGTAGAAGCGTCGAGCTAGCTAGGTCTATGTTTGCCACTAATATATTAATTGTCATGTTGTAATATTTGCAGAAACTATGGACAATCCGAATCTTTCGCAAAGAAACTTACAAGAAGATGCGTTGTTGGGGGACATCATCCGGGAAGGAGGTGATGTTATCTTATCATTTCTAAACGACACCGATTGTCTGGAAGAAGAGGGTGAAGAAGGCTCCGATGATCGGACAATGGAGGTGGAAGAACATGATTATGATGGCTCCGGTGAGCGAACGGAGGAAGGAGCAGTTGCAAAGTCCGGCGAGGTATATATATTAATTAAGCCTGTGCTGACTAGCTAATTAATGCATTTATTGTTTTGGTATGTACACATATTAACTCTTTTCTTTCTTCTTTTCTAGCCCTCCGGATCCGGATCGAGCCAAACTTCGGTAACGAGACGAGGCCCGAAGAAAAAATTGCGCCAGGATGAAAGGTTCACGATCACCAGCATCAATAGAGATGGCCAACCGATTGAACCCAGACAGACAAAGGAAGCATTTTCTGCTCAGTGCGGGGTTCTTGTTAGGGACATGATCCCGTTCACCATCCACCAATGGAATAAGCCGAAGAGCGGAGACCCTGAAGTGTCTTTTGTCAACGATAGACAGAAAGATGATCTTTGGACCGTGCTGAAGGCAAATTTCACCCTACTGGCAGAGGAGGATCCGGATAAGCCAGTTATAGAGCCATTGGTCAAGGCTCATGCTCTTAAGAAGATGGCAGATCTATTCAGGAGGTGGAAGAATGAGTTGAAATCAACGTTTGTCGACAAAGGGAAGACTCCAACATTCATCGGCCGATTTGAGAAGATAAGAGATCACTGGCCCGCATTTGTGGCCCACAAGACATCGGAGAAGAGTAGGAAGATGTCAGCGACAAACAAGATAAATGCTGCAAAGAAGAAGCTTCACCATCGCACGGGGTCAGGTGGCTACATCAAAGCCCGATCGTTGTGGGACAAGGCTGAGAAGGACCTACTTGCTAAAGGGGTCCAACCAGAGACATTGTACTGGCCAGACTGTGCAAGGACTTGGTTCTTCGGGGCTGGGGGAACCTTGGACCCTGAAACAGGGAAGTGCGTTTGGACGAACGAGCAACTGTCAATACCGGTCAAGAATCTTCGACAGTATATCGCCGCAGCGCAGGAAGGGACGTTCGTTCACGACAGAGAGAATGACGAGCTCACACAGGCCCTCGGGAATCCTGAGCACCCAGGACGAACACGAGGCACGGCAGGCTCCGTTCCGTGGAAGGTTGGGTTTCCCGACGCAGAACGTTACAAATCCCGGGAGAGGAAGCGGAAACAGGAGCAAAGCGATATGCAGAAGCTGAATGAAAGAGTACTAGCGCTAGAGAAACAAGCAGTTGAGAACCAGCGATCTCAGCGGGACGAAGCTATCCAAGAAGCTACCCCGCCATCTCAGCGGAGAAGCAACGTGGCTTCCACCGAGCTTGACCAGCCTGACTTCACGGCTCCCAGCTACCCCGTGCATGCTATCAAGGAGGCTCAACCTTGCAACCTTATGACGCAATGGCATCACCGCAAAGTCAAGGCGGCTGTCGGCTCTGTTGCACCTTCCAAACCCGGCGCAACTTTTCACTGCCTTCCGATTCCACAAGGCTATGCTATTGTGATGGTCGATGAGATAGAGGAGGGATTTGAGGACCTCGAGCTTGACCACCCTACCGGTGAAGGGGAGACTCTGCTGGAATGTGCTCTGAAGACTACATGTCTATGGCGGAAGGAGCTCATCAAGCTTCCGAACTGGACGCCTCCGCCTCCTCCTCCTCCTTTGGCGAGTCAGGGCACTCCGCCTCCTCCTCCGCCTCCTCCTCCGGCGAGTGATCAAGGCACTCCGCCTGCTCCGGCGCGTGGTGGCACTCCGCCTCCTTCTCCGCCTGCGTCGGCGCGTCCGAGCAGCCCGCCTCCTCCTCCGCCTCCTCAGCAAGGGCGAAAGAGAGCCGCTGCCGCTCCGGCTGCTCCGCCTCCTCGTAACACTCCTTCTCTGCCTCGTAAGCAACAAAGGAAGACAGCCGCCGCCGCTCCGGCTACTCCGGCGTCTAGCAGTACAACCAGTGGCGGGAGGCGATACCAATACGGTCCATCATCTCTCAAGCCTCTTGAGCAGTTACCTTACGAGAAGAGCGATGAGGAAAACGCAAAGATCTCTAAAGGCCAAGTGAAGGAGTTTTTTGCAAAGAAAAATCCACCTCGGGAGGAGAAGATAGATCCGGTGAAAGTGAAGCGCACTTTGGATGCCCTGAAGCGACCACCACCGCCTCCGCTGGATGACAACTATGTCCGCACTATTAAAAAGACAGTGCTAGAAGCGTGCCGGTCTGGAACCACTAGAACTGACAAAAGGAGACAAGAACAAATTACAAAAGGGAAAAAAATCCCTAGCTCGGCGAACAGGCGAACCAATCGTGCCCCCCGCTGAAGGTGTCTAGCGATATCGTCCCAAATCTGCCGGTAATGGTGCCCGATACCAATCCTTGTGATTACCTGCCCGACGACGTACATTTTGATATAATGGAGGCGGACGATCACAAATACCGGCATGGGAAGCCTCTCGTCAGACCTGGTCATTCTCCTCTAACAACGATGATGCGAAGATTCCATGAGTGGTACATGGACACCTGCAAGTCTGGGACGGATACTTTGATGCTGACAGTTAAAGAGGAGCACGACCTCATTGGAATTGAACTGTTGTGTGTTCCATTTGAGGAGTTATTCCAGCTTTTCAATCAAATGGCCATCGATAAAGTAATCATCACTTGCTACTGTCTGTAAGTACTACTTCTTTAATTAAGTCTCTCTATATAGCTCAGCTCTTTCATTGCATGTACATATAATTATCCTCACTATATCATGCAGATTGAAGATCGTCGAATGCAAGAAAAAACAAATCTATAATATTGGGTTCATTAACCTAAATCTCTTTAATGAATGGGAAATTAAACATGATGCCAAACGAGCCGAGGCCAACTTGCTAAATTCGTTGCTTAAACATCAAAACAAAGATAAAATAATCTTTCCTTACAACTTCGAGTGAGTGTTACTGTCTTGTGCATATTCGGATTTCCTTATTACCCGAGGTTATAGTAATGTAACTGATGAGTTATGCATGCGTGCGCAACTTTCACTTTATTCTCCTAAAGATTAAGCTTGTGGAGGGACTAGTAACCGTCTTAGACTCAAGACGAGAAGATCGCAAGCAGTATGCGGCGATCACTGAAATGCTCGTGAAGTAAGTTCAATCGATCATTATCGCACCATATCGACAACTTTATTCATTTCCTGATATCAGGTAATAATTATTTTCTTTGTCTGGCAGGGTTTGGAAACAGTTCACCGCAATAGCTCCGGGACTGCCGGGGAAGCTGCAATTTACATACCCGAAAGTAAGTACTACTAGCTAGTTCCGCGCATCTCCCATTGATTCTAGCTAGTTTTCATCAATACCATTTATAATGCTTGATTATCAGTTTGATTGACCTCTATTTCTCGTAAAGTGGTTGTGGCAGGAAGAAGAGACTAATCTTTGTGGATACTACGTTTGCGAGTACATCTACGAAGCGACGACCTCTAAGCATGCCGGCTACTCTAAAGAAGATTTTGAAGTGCGTAAGCAATAATATTCACAATTTTATTTTATTACCATCATTTGTGTTGAGTTTCATTCAGATATATGTATTGACCCCCTTCTTCAAATTAGCTTTCGGAGCTGCAGGATCAACTCCTACCACAAGATCGCATAAAAGCAATTCAAAGGAATTGGCGGGATTCTTTCTTGACCACGTCATCGATAAACACGGCGAATACCATGTGGAAGTTGAGTTCAGATGTTAGGGGATTGTAAGAGACCTTATATTGTATATATGTAGCCAGTAGCGTCGGATAGATATACGAAAACTTGTTGTTCGACCAATCTCTCGGAGAAGGAGAGGTCGACCACTTCTCTCTGTATACGTTCATGACGATCTTCTGTATTAATGGTTTCCTTCATTTTCTTACTAGCTAGCATGTCGAGTCCTCTCTATATGTATAGTACGTAGCGTCGACCAAGCAAGGAGATAAGAGAGGACACTTCTCTCTATTAGCTAGCTAAAATAATATATGAAACCCGTAAATTAACCCTGCAAAAACCCCTAAACCCTCCACCCCCTTTCAAAAAAAAACCCCAGGCCCTGGACTACTCACGCGTGGATGCCTTTTGGTTCCGGTTTGTGTTACCAACCGGGACTAAAGGTCCTCCGCCCCAGCGCACCACAACAGCCCACGTGGAGCCCCATTTGTCCCGGTTCGTAGGCGAACCGGGACTAAAGGTATTGGGCTTGAGTACCGACCCTTTAGTCCCGGTTCCGGAACCGGGACAAATGGGCCTCTGGAACCGGAACAAATGGGCCTTTTTCTACCAGTGCTTTCTCTCTCTCAGGATTTTAAGAATTAATCTAGACTGTCATAATTCGGTCCCACCAAATTAACAGCCCCTAATTTCTGATTAACGTGGGAATTTATTGGGAGTGCCTAATTAGTATAGGTAGGTATAGATAGCGATCTCATTAGCAGAAAAACATGATCACTCTCCTGTCGTGGAGATTCGGACTGATTGTTTGACGGGCCAGGCTAAGAAACTACACACATAACTTGTTTTCGGGCCCAATTTCCCTGTGAGTCTTCCTTATTTTCTGTTGGGCTGGGAGGGCCAAGGCCTGGTTTCGCCCCAACTTAGTTCTCCCCCTACACTTTACAATTCAATGCAAAAACAACTGCACGAAAGAATTGGGAGTGATGCCATCCAACGCGGGCCTTTATCGGTCTGCCGAATGGTTTGGACATATTTTTTCCAACAAACCCGAGACGAACGTGGACGGCTTTGCGGGAGTCCGTATAGCAAACATGTAGGACTCTGACACCCTCAGTCCATTCAAAACCTCGCCCCAATCCTCCCCATTTTCTTCCCTTCCTTTTCTCTCTCTTGCCTTCACCGCCGCTCCACCACCCCGGCTGCCATGCTACACCCCTGTCGGAACTCTACGTCTCCGTCACCTCTAGCGTTCCAGCAAGGCTCTAACCGGCTTCTCCTCCGTCGGCATTCAACCAGTCTTCTCAGACCACCCCGCCTGATACCATCCACTAGTACTATACTCGGTTCAATGAATAGTCAGAGCTAAAAAAGTTTTCCCTTTTGGAGTACATATAAGAGTACTAGGTCGAGTCGTCCGAAGGCTTGCCAGATGAGGAGTACTAGACGAATTAGACGGAAATGATGTAGGCGGTCCTTGAAGAAGCAGAGCGTGTGAAGGTGCATATTCATAATTTCAAGGAATCAAACAAGGTTCATCGAGTGCTCAACCGCAGCAGGGTGTGCGATCATTTGACACTGATGGCCGACTACTTTGCCCCGGATTCACTCTTCACTAACCATGTTTGTTAGCGGTTTCAGATGCGAAACATTGTCTTCGATCGTTTGTACCATGACGTCCGGTCCTATGATGACTATTTCGTCTTGAAGAAGATCGTTGTGGGAACGAGTTGCTTCTCTTTTTAGCATAAGTGCATGGCCTCACTCCGGATGCTTGCATATGGCACGACTGCTAATTCATGGGATGTGTATCTCTTGTCTGAGAGCACATGCGTGGATGCCATGGTGAGGTTTGCATCTACCGTGGTCGAGGTGTTTGGACCTCAGTACCCGAGAGAACCAATTGTGGTAGACACTAGAGAGGCTCTTGGCAATCTAAAAAATAGGTGGCCAGGTTTGTTTGGATCTATTTAATGTATGCATTAGAAATGGAAAAATTGCCCGAAGGCTTTACAAGGGGAATATCAGGGTCATGCTAAGAAGCCTGCCATCATTCTTGAAGCTGTTGCATCACATGTTCTTTGGATTTCACACACTCATGCCTAGATCTCACAATGACATCAATGTGCTGTAGTGATCACCGTTATTTGCGAGGCTAACTAAAAGCAAGGCTCCTCATTGCCACTATACTTTTAAGGGACATGAGTACAGCATGGGCTACTATCTTGTTGATGGTAATCCTTCGTAGGCTACTTTATCAGCACCATCTCTAACCCAGTTGACCAGAAAAGTCTCACTTTGTCCGAAGGCAAGAAGCGGCTAAAAACACGTCGAGAGGGCATTTAAAGTTCTGTAGGCTTGTTTGGTAGTTGTTCGTGGGCCTACTAAATATTGGCAGCCAAAGACCTTGCGAGCGGTGATGACATGTTGTGTGATCATGTAGAATAGGATGGTCGAGTATGGGGGCGAGGATGTTGCCACAACTCTAGAATTTGAGAAGATGAATGATCTGTCAAACTTTCAGACAAGAATCTGGCCACATTTGAATACTTCATTGAAATACATCAACAAATTCACTGGCAGCTAAAGTAGGATTTGATTGAGCATCAATGGGCGGTTTAAGGGGACAGAAATGTCGGAGTGTAAAATTTGCACTTTTCAACATTTGAACCAGTGTTGTGGCTATTTGAACTTATTTACTTCATGTACGCGACTATTTAAACATCTGAACTATATGTATGTGGCTATTTGAACGTGCGGACTATAAAATAAATAAGAAAGACATGAAGTATGCGGCTAGTGTTGGATGGTGACAGCCCGCAATCATTGGATGATGGCAACCCGCAACCATGTCTGTGGACGGATGAAGGAGAAAACTAGTGGGTCGCCGTTGGAAATGCCCTAACATGAAGCCAGCACCAATCTGAAGCCATTGGCGGGCCGCTCGCGCGATGATATTATTTGGCAAACAGTGCTATTCAGATCTGTTGTAGTGTTAAATTCGACAAATATGAGATGAAAATTCATAAAGTGCCAAGGGTAGGTGAAGTCAACTATGTACACTCCTAACGAGTTAGTTCCTCGGTGCAGGTTTCTTAGGCCACATCGTATACTTGGCTCATAATTCGATCGTAAATTGAACTAAGAAAGAACGAGTTATATATAGCAACGATTGGACCGTTAAAACCTCACTCGAAATGTGAACAGAATAATTTAATTTTTGTGGCATACAAAGTATATTTTGCTAGTAAAATCTATGATTAACAGTTGATCCAAAATACGTTTGGGGCTAACCAGCTTGGACGTAGAGTAGTAGAGGATCACACATTCAAATGCTATTACTATTTTTTCTTCACAGAAAGAAAAATACTATTACGAATGGCACTTGCATTTTTTCAGTTAAGTGGGTGGGATAATCGATGAGAGAGTCACTACACGAGTAAAAACCCTAAAAAACTACCCAAAGAAGCTGCAACCACTCGACGGCGATGGGAGCGCGGCGACACGGACAGCCGACGAGGACGAGCACGAGCACGGCGATGGGAGCGTGGCGGCCCGGACAGCCGACGAGGATGAGTGCGACGACGCGGGCGGCCAAAGGGCAAGCGCTGAGTCATGGCTAGTTGACGACCACCGAGGGAGAAAGCAGGAGGGACCGGGGGACTGCGACGAGTAAGAAGACACGAGCGCGGGGGTGATGGGTGGATCTTGTGGTCTGAAACGTGTGCATCATGCGGATGAGGTTCACCAGCCGAAAATTTCGGTTGACGCACCGGCGCAGAGTACTGCCCAAATGATAATTGTTTTGTTTCGTAGAGGATTACACATTCGAATGCTGCTACTTTTTCTTCACAGAAAGAAAAAAAATATTACTAATGGCCCTTGCATTTTTCCAGTTAAGTGGGTGAGAATATCGATGAGAGAGTTACTCCACTTCCATTTTGCAGTTGAGTGAGTGGTAATTTATTGATGACAGAGTTACTGCAGCCAGAAGAAGAGCAGCTGCGTTGGGTCTGGGTCGGCAATTCTCACATTCACACTCCACACACCACACACAGGGGAGGGTCGACGCTCGGTCTCCCCACGCACATTCACACCAGCCAGTTAGGTCTCTCCACGCTCAACTCCGACCTCGGCGGCGGCGGCGATCGATGTCCGGGGTCAACCCCAGCACCAGCAGGTAGCCACCACTCAGATCGTGCTCGATTTGTACTACCGGCGGTGGCTAAAAACGGCTCTCTTCTCTAGATTTGTTCTTACCGCTGCTATCCGTGTGTGGCAGGCTGGAGCGGCGGCGGCGACGGCGACTGCGAGGACTCCGCGTGGTGGAGTCAGCACTTCTACTGGAACCACGCCGGCGGCGACAGAACGCAGTTCGTCATCGTGTTCTCAGAGGACTTCCGCGACCGTGCGGTGAGGGCCGTTCACTCATCCCCTTCCCTTCCCTTCCGTCCCATTGCATCGATTCCTCCCCATTTCATTTGTTCCTTCCGATTTGAGGTCTTAACATGCTCAGAGCTTGAAAAGAAGGTTTGATTGGTTTCGTTTTGTAGCTCCATTGTTGCTGTGTGCGCAGATCCACAATAGGATGTTTTCAGTTAGGTTATTGGTGTCCCGTGTCCCGGCAGATTTTATAGGCAAGCGAAAATCAGGAGAAAAATAAACGTTGCGACAACAGAGGCACCTAAATAGTAGTGCCAAATTTTTAAATTGGGTTTGAGCAGTGTGCCACTAAATATAATCCATGTACAATTGTCCGCTAAAGCGTGATTTAAACCTTTGCTGAATCCATGAGATTGATATACAGATCACGTTGTCGAACCCTATGCAAAATGCTACATTGTGTTGCTTATGTCAGTGGTTGGTAAAATGACTCATTCGCTATGTTGTCCCAGTGAAAACTGAACCTGCGTTACTGATTGATGTTACCTCCGCCGATCAAAAGAGTGAAGATAACATGGTGACCTAACAGTTGTTTGCTGCGTCTCGCCAAAATAATGCCAACCACAGTTAATGCTTGGTGCTTCTTCGAGAATGCCCAACCAAGAGGGGTCATGTAGCATATCAGTATTTCCATGTAATAGCTAGAAAACCAATGTAAACGATGTGGTCATGGTATTGTGAATTGTAACTTGCATGTAGCAGCAGAAATGAGGCTTTTTTTAATACTCATAGAATATACTTTTAACCATTCTGTTCCTTTAAAAAACTATTTGATACATGAGCAATTTTCTATAGGCAATTGATTTTATGTCTTAGCTACGTTGTGCCGTTTGGGCACAGATCGACGATACAATTGTTTTGGTTAGGTTATTTTGGCTCTGTTCTTAAGTATAGTATGCATTCATTCTACAAGTACCAAATGGCAAAGGTGTGAACAATATGTCTTTTTTAAGTTAACTAATTAATTGTCCATCATGCAGGACCACGTGATAGACGTTTAGTAAGTTCCTTCATGCTACAAATTACTCATTTTATCTGATCCAGATGAATTGGAAATAATATATGGCCCTTGTGTAAGCGAAAACATTGGTTGGGAGTGATGGCATCATGGATTAGCAAAGTAATGAAATATCTCATCTATGGATGATATTAAACACGTTACTTGGCAAGAACAGAAGCTATTATGTAGAATACACGATCTATCTGTTTACTTGAATTGCAGTTATTAAACACACCGAAGTGGTGCAACCAAAATCTACTAATTTTACAAATCATTATGAATTTTTGTGTGTGGAAATCCTATAACCAAAATGAATCTTCCTTGTCCTTGGACAGCTCATACCACCGGAGGTTGGGATCCATCTGAGGAATATGATCCATGATATTGATGTAGAGCATGCCAAGCTTGAAGCTCTTGATGGATGCACGTACGATGTTAAGCTTCTTTTGATGCTCGGTCAGATGTTTCTTACATCGGGAGAAACATCTGGATGGCAGGATTTTGTGGATGCGAATGAAATAAAAGAAGGTTACTCGATTATGTTTGTGTATTGTGGGAACTCCACCTTCAGGTTAATATATCCAATTTATCTGGCCATGAGAATCCTTCTTCCTTCTTTAAGCCACCTCCCAAAAACTTTGGAGCCGTTCCTGCTCCCCGCGCTACTTGTGATCATCATGTGCCAATGAAAGGTAAAGTGAATCAGCATCCTAAAGTCAAATGCCTTTTGCATTGCTTATCTGCTCAATGTAAAAATATACTTCATATGCAGAACAAGTGGTGCCTGATCCCCCTGGACATGTTGGTGCCTCAACCGTCGTTGGCTATACGTTCTCAAGTGGGTGTTGTCTAACCAAAGCACAGGAGGAGAAAGTACTTGAACTAGCTCATAGAATGAGGTCTGATCTTCCACTACATGTGGCAACCATGGCCAAAAAACATGTCATATTGAAGGACAGTTGTATTGTAAGTTGCATCTTTACCAGATGATTTGTTGCCTGCGTTTGTTATACGTAGGACCTCTTCATCTTCTTAAATGTTCCATTTTTTCTGCTTATGCAGTACATCCCGTTGAGACTTGTGGACCATTTCCAACCTGACATTACACTCAAAGACCACGAGGATAAGATACACGGTGTTCGAGCAAGGAAGCACGATGCTGACCAGATTGCCCTAGAATCCGGGTGGGGTGAATTTGTGTCTAAACAGCGTATACAAGAGAACACCCTCATAGTTTTCAAAAAAGGGAAACCTCACATCGAAGTTTTCATCCTCGAAAAAACTTCATCATATTTTTTCATGGGAAATTGTTCATCTGCCCAAGAAGTCATTGAGTTGAGCAGTTCTGACGACGATGACATCGTGGTACAAGGCACAAGAAAATCAAGGCGGCTATCAGGATGTCATGTGAAGGCTAAGAAGACGGCTTCAATATCCTCCCCTTGCACTAAATCAGGTCATAAGACTGTAGTTACATGTGCAATTTTTTATTAGTCCTCATTTCATTTGATTTGAGGTTATTTTTCAGAATATGGAGCTCCCAAGCTGAACGAAGTTGGTTTAGAAACTCCTAGTTCACTACCAGAATAACAGACTCTGCCGACGGCCTAATCTATGTCGACAGCTCCTGTCAGCATCGATGGATGTATGCCGACGGCGTAGGTGAAGCCGTAGGCATATGACCACGTATGCCGACGGAGATCGTCGGCATACGTCGGTTGTTGGCAGTGCTTCCTATATGCCTACGGTGGCCGTCGACATAGGGCAAGCCGTCGGCGTACATGTGGGCCCTGCTACCTGGGCGGCGACGGCCGTTTGACAGTGTGAGACCTACGCTGACGGAGCTAACGGGGACCGTCGGCATAGCTAAACCGCCATGTCATTGATCCGAGCCCCTCACGTCGGTTAGGTACGCCGCTGGCCTAGCCGTCGGCATTGTTCCTCACACCGCCACGTCATCGATCCGCATGACCTCCTTGATCCGTGGGTGTACCTATGCCGACGGCTGAGCCGTTGGCATAGATTTTTGCTATTTTTGCTACTTGAATTATTTCTTTTTTTAAAACTAATTTGATTAACTTAAATTTTTCTATTTTAATTATTTATTTTTTTTAAACTAATTTGATTAACTTAAATTTTTTGTGGTGGTCTCCCGGGTGTAGCTATGCCACCGAAACACCACGTCGGGTCGTGATGCATGTGTGAAAGTGATGTGGCACGCGTAGACGCCCGTCTTGGGGATCCCGGGTGTGCCCCCCCTCCGCGGATGTCGCTGTCGCGGTCACGTAGAGGGGGGAGATGTGCGCAAAGGCAAAGGTAAAGGAAAATGCTTCGAGAGATATGGTGAGACACACAACTGGACTTACATTACCCCCTTCTCGAAGCTTTCCTATTTCAAGGACCTCAAACTTCCTTACAATATTGATGTGATGCACACCGAAAAGAATGTCGCAGAGTCCCTTTTTCGCACGATCCTTAACATTCCTGATAAGACGAAGGATAACCTTAAAGCTAGAGCCGATCAATAGAGAATTTGTGATAGACCATGTCTAAACATGAAGCCTCCCACAGGCGGTCGAAGAAGCTGGTTCAAGCCAGATGTTGACTTTGTCCTTAAACCGCCAGAAAAGAAGGAAATATTTATTTGGATGAAACACATTTTAAAGTTCACCGATGGTTATGCATCGAATATAAGTAAGGGAGTCAATCTTTCAACAGGCAAAGTGACTGGGCTCAAGAGTCATGACTACCATGTGTGGATTGAGCGGGTAATGCCGGTGATGGTTCGAGGCTATGTCCTCGAGCATGTCTGGCGAGTGCTTGCCGAACTAAGCCATTTCTTCCGCACGCTCTGTGCTAAAGAAGTAAGTAAAGATGTGATTGAACAATTGCATAAGAAGGCACCGGAGTTGATAGTCAAGCTAGAGAAGATTTTTCTGCCAGGCTTCTTTACTCCGATGACACATCTCAGTCTGCATCTCGCGAAAGAGGTATTGTTGGGGGGCCTGTGCAGAATCGTTGGCAGTATGGCCCTGAGAGACAAAACAAGCATCTTTGACAGAAATGTGGAAACAAAGCTAAGATTTAAGCTTCCATAGCTAAGGCAGTTATCCTAGAGGAGGTGTCAAACCTCAGGTGTCAAACCATTCCTTTATGCACATCATCATGTTCTATGTTCACTTAATCCCGGTCTAACACCGCTTCTCTTCTTTTAGTGATTTGGTTCAAGAGGAATGGACGGGAATGAATCCTCCTACTGAGGTAGAGGCACTTACTCTTCTCCATCATGGAAACCCTGGAAATAAAAAATTTGTTGCTTGGTTCATGGAGAAAGTAATTTTCCATTCCCCTATTAAATACGTAGTTCAACATTTATTATTTAACCGAAGTAATGCACCCAATAATTTCAATTATACTTCTAGGAAAAAGATCCGAACATATCTATGGATGATGAATTGAGATGGGTTTCCATGGGTTTTGACCCTGCCGTCATGACATGTAAAAAGTATGATGTGAATGGGTATCGCTTCCATACAGAGGAGCACCAGAACAGCCGGCCTGATCCCAAAACTATAAATACCGGAGTGTACACCCCCGTTCAAAATTCAGTAGACTACTACGGAAGGGTCCAAAATATATACAAGATTACATTCCGCAAAGGGCGCGAAACCCTAAGTCTACCTGTGTTCAAATGTCGATGGTTCGATCCGCAGGAGGGGCAGAGACATACGCCTTCCATTGGTTTGGTCGAAGTTAAACCATCAACCATCTATAATGGAGCTGATCTCTTCATTGCGGCTACCCAAGCTACACAAGTTTATTATTTGCCTTACCAATGCCAGAAAGAGTACCTATGGGGTGGGAAAGTTGTGTTCAAGGTGTCGCCACATGGTAAGCTACCGGACATGATTACTACAAAATTAACCCCATGACATACGAGGGAGTGTTCTATCAAGAGCAACCCGATGATGATGTGGTCAGAAACGATGACGCTAGACCATTGAGCGATGATGATGTGGATCCAAACGATGACGATGCACGGAATGATGGTGAGACCATTGTTAATGAAAATGACATACTTATGCTAGAAAAGTTAAATGAAGACGCTGATGACGAGGAAGAGCCTCCACCTCCGTCAGACAACGAAGATGATATGATTGATACTGATGATGAGATCGAGCGAGAAATCGGTTACAACAATGATGATTCGTACGGGTTCTAGCAGATGTACGTTTCATGTATTTTTCCCTATGGTTTAGGAATATGCCTTTTTATGCTTATTTGTAATGTGTTTATTAGTCCTTATTATTATTCTTTTTCTTTCATCATTAATGTACTAATTGTTTATTCTATTTTCAATGCAGGTTCGTGGAACATGGGCCAGGGGAAGGCCGACGACGCGGGTTTCATACGCAAGGTCGTCGGCATTGTTGGAAATATGCCCTAGAGGCAATAATAAAATGGTTATTATTGTATTTACTAGTTCATGATAATTGTCTGTTATTCATGCTATAATTGTGTTAACCGGAAACCGTAATACATGTGTGAATACATAGACCACAACGTGTCCCTAGTGAGCCTCTAGTTGGCTAGCTCGTTGATCAATTGATGGTCACGGTTTCATGACCATGGACATTGGATGTCGTTGATAACGGGATCACATCATTAGGAGAATGATGTGATGGACAAGACCCAATCCTAAGCATAGCACAAGATCGTGTAGTTCGTTTGCTAAAGCTTTTCAATGTCAAGTGTCGTTTCCTTAGACCATGAGATTGTGTAACTCCCGGATACCGTAGGAATAATTTGGGTGTGCCAAACGTCACAACGTAACTGGATGGCTATAAAGGTACGCCACGGGTATCTCCGAAAGTGTCTGTTGGGTTGACACGAATCGAGACTGGGATTTGTCACTCCGTGTGACGGAGAGGTATCTCTGGGCCCACTCGGTAAGACATCATCATTATGAGCTCAATGTGACTAAGGAGTTAGTCACGGGATGATGTATTACGGAACGAGTAAAGAGACTTGCCGGTAACGAGATTGAACAAGGTATGGGGATACCGACGATCGAATCTCGGGCAAGTACCATACCGATAGACAAAGGGAATTGTATACGGGATTGATTGAATCCTTGACATCGTGGTTCATCCGATGATATCATCGTGGAGTACGTGGGAGCCAACATGGGTATCCAGATCCCGCTGTTGGTTATTGTCCGGAGAGGTGTCTCGGTCATGTCTACGTGTCTCCTGAACCCGTAGGGTCTACACACTTAAGGTTCGATGACGCTAGGGTTATAGGGAAATAGTGTACGTGGTTACCGAAGGTTGTTCGGAGTCCCGGATGAGATCCCGGACGTCACGAGGAGTCCCGGAATGGTCCGGAGATGAAGATTGATATATAGGAAGTGAGGTTTTGGTTACCGGAAGTGTTCCGGGTGTCTCCGGTAGTGTAACGGGACCACCGGAAGGGTTCCGGGGGTCCACCAAGTGGGCCCACCTGCCCCGGAAGGTTCCATGGGCCAAGAGTGGGAGGGAGCCAGTCCCTAGGTGGGCTGGTGCGCCTCCCACCCCAGCCCAAGGCGCAGCAAGGGTGGAGGGGGCAAACCCTAGGCTTAGATGGGCCTTAAGGCCCACCCTAGGGCGCCTCCACCTTTCCCTGACCTGGCCGCCGGCCAGATGGGCTCCTGGAGGCTGCCGCCACCCCTAGGGTGGAACCCTAGGGCGCAGCACCTCTCCTCCCCTCCTCCTATATATAGTGGAGGTATTTGGGGCTGCACAACACACGAGTTCATCTCCTCCCTAGTGCAGCCCTACTCCTCCCTCTCCTCGTTCTCCGTAGTGCTTAGCGAAGCTCTGTCGGAGTACCACGCAGCTCCACCGTCACCACGCCGTCGTGCTGCCGGAGCTCTCCCTCAACCTCTCCTCCCTCCTTGCTGGATCAAGGCGTAGGAGACGTCACCGGGCTGCACGTGTGTTGAACGCGGAGGTGCCGTCCGTTCTGCACTTGATCGGATCTACCGCGATCTGAATCGCTGCGAGTACGACTCCATCAACCGCGTTCTAGCAACGCTTCCGCTTAGCGATCTTCAAAGGTATGAAGATCCAATCTCTCCCCGCTCGTTTGCTGGTTTCTCCATAGATAGATCTTGGTGACACGTAGGAAAATTTTGATTTACTACTACGTCTCCCAACAGTGGCATCATGAGCTAGGTCTATGCGTAGAATCTATGCACGAGTAGAACACAATGCAGGTGTGGGCGTCGATTTTGTTAATATGCTTGCCGTTACTAGTCTTATCTTGATTCGACGGTATTGTGGGATGAAGCGGCCCGGACCAACCTTACACGTACGGTTACGTGAGACCGGTTCCACCGCCTGACATGCACTAGTTGCATAAGGTGGCTAGCGGGTGTCTGTCTCTCCCACCTTAGTCGGATTGGATTCGATGAAAAGGGTCCTTATGAAGGGTAAATAGCAATTGGCATATCACGTTGTGGTTTTGGCGTAGGTAAGAAACGTTCTTGCTAGAAACCTATAGCAACCACGTAAAAACTTGCAACTACAAATTAGAGGACGTCTAACTTGTTTTTGCAGCATATGCCTTGTGATGTGATATGGCCAGAAGGATGTGATGTGATGCATTGTGATGTATGAGATTGATCATGTTCTTGTAATAGGGTTCACGACTTGCATGTCGATGACTATGACAACCGGCAGGAGCCATAGGAGTTGTCTTATATTATTGTATGACCTGCGTGTCAATCATAAACGCCATGTAATTACTTTACTTTATTGCTAAGCGTTAGCCATAGTAGTAGAAGTAATAGTTGGCGAGACAACTTCATGAAGACACAATGATGGAGATCATGATGATGGAGATCATGGTGTTGTGCCGGTGACAATGATGATCATCGTGCCCCGAAGATGGAGATCATAGGAGCAAGATGATATTGTCCATATCATGTCACTATATTGATTGCATGTTTACATCTTATTTGCTTAGAACGACGGTAGTAAATAAGATGATCTCTCAATAAAATTTCAAGAGAAGTGTTCACCCTAACTGTGCACCGTTGCTAAGGATCGTTGTTCCGAAGCACCACGCGATGATCGGGTGTGATAGGTTCTAACGTTCGCATACAACGGGTGTAAGCCAGATTTGCACACGCGAAATACTTAGGTTGACTTGACGAGCCTAGCATGTACAGACATGGCCTCGGAACACGGAAGACCGAAAGGTCGAACATGAGTCGTATAGAAGATACGATCAACATGGAGATGTTCACCATGGATGACTAGTCCGTCTCACGTGATGATCGGACACGGGCTAGTTGACATGGATCATGTGTCACTTAGATGACTAGAGAGATGTCTATCTGAGTGGGAGTTCATTGAATAATTTGATTATGTGAACTCGATTATCATGAACTTAGTCTAAAAATTGCCTTTAATATCTATATTGTAGATCCAATGGCCAACGCAAATGTCAACCTCAATTTCAACGCGTTCCTAGAGAAAACCAAGCTGAAAGATGATGGAAGCAACTATGCGGACTGGGTCCGTGGCTTGAGGATCATCCTCATAGCTTCCAAGAGATTGTATGTCCTTGATGCACCGCTAGGTGACCCACCCATTCTCCCAGCGGACCAAGACGTTACGAACGCTTGGCAGTCGCGCTGTGATGATTACTCCCTTGTTCAGTGCGGCATGCTTTACATTTTAGAATCGGGGCTCCAAAAGCGTTTTGAGCAACACGGAGCATATGAGATGTTCCAAGAGCTGAAACTGGTTTTCCAAGCTCATGCCCGAGTCGAGAGATATGACATCTCCGACAAGTTCTTCAGCTGTAAGATGGAGGAGAACAGTTCTGTTAGTGAGCACATCCTCAAGATGTCTGGGCTTCACAACCGCTTGACTCAGCTGGGAGTTAATCTTCCGGATGACTCAGTCATTGACAGAATCCTCCAGTCGCTTCCACCTAGCTACAAAAGCTTTGTGATGAACTACAACATGCAGGGGATGGAGAAGTCCATTCCTGAGTTGTACTCGATGCTGAAATCAGCAGAGGTCGAGATCAGAAAGGAGCATCAAGTGTTGATGGTAAATAAGACCACTAGTTTCAAGAAAGGCAAGGGTAAGAAGAACTTCAAGAAGGACGACAAAGCTGTTGCCGCGCCCGGTAAGCAAGTTGCCGGGAAGAAGAAGAACAAGAATGGACCCAAGCCTGAGACTGAGTGTTTCTATTGTAAGGGTACCGGTCACTGGAAGCGGAACTGCCCCAAGTATGTAGCGGATAAGAAGGACGGCAACATTAAAGGTATATGTGATATACTTGTTATTGATGTGTACTTGACCAGCGCTCATAGTAGCTCCTGGGTATTTGATACCGGTGCAGTTGCTCACATTTGTAACTCCAAGCAGGAGCTACGGAATAAGCGGAGGCTGGCCAAGGACGAGGTGACGATGCGCGTCGGGAATGGTTCCAAGGTCGATGTGATCGCCGTCGGCACACTACCTCTACATCTACCTTCGGGATTAGTTTTAAACCTTAATAATTGTTATTTAGTACCAGCTTTGAGCATGAACATTGTATCTGGATCTCGCTTGATGCGAGATGGCTACTCATTTAAATCCGAGAATAATGGTTGTTCTATTTATATGAGAGAAATGTTTTATGCTCATGCCCCACTGGTCAATGGTTTATTTTTGATGAATCTCGAACGTGATGTCACACATATCCATAGTGTGAGTACCAAAAAGTGTAAAGTTGATAACGATAGTCCCACTTACATGTGGAACTGCCGTCTTGGCCATATTGGTGTCAAACGCATGAAGAAGCTCCATGCTGATGGACTTTTGGAGTCACTTGATTTCGAATCATTTGACACATGCGAACCATGCCTCATGGGCAAGATGACCAAGACTCCATTCTCCGGAACAATGGAGCGAGCAACTGACTTGTTGGAGATAATACATACCGATGTATGCGGTCCAATGAGTGTCGAGGCTCGCGGTGGCTACCGTTATGTTCTCACCCTCACTGATGACTTGAGCAGATATGGTATGTCTACTTAATGAAACACAAGTCTGAAACCTTTGAAAGGTTCAAGGAATTTCAGAGTGAGGTCGAGAATCAACGTGACAGGAAAATAAAATGCCTACGATCTGATCGTGGCGGAGAATATTTAAGTCACGAGTATGGCACACACCTTAGGAAATGTGGAATTGTTTCACAACTCACGCCACCCGGCACACCTCAGCGAAAGGGTGTGTCTGAACGTCATAATCGCACTCTATTGGATATGGTGCGATCTATGATGTCTCTTACCGACTTACCGCTATCATTTTGGGGATATGCATTAGAGACTGCCGCATTCACTTTAAATAGGGCACCGTCTAAATCCGTTGAGACGACACCGTATGAATTATGGTTTGGAAAGAAACCTAAGCTGTCGTTTCTAAAAGTTTGGGGATGCGATGCTTATGTGAAGAAACTTCAACCTGAGAAGCTCGAACCCAAAGCGGAAAAGTGCGTCTTCATAGGATATCCCAAAGAGACTATTGGGTATACCTTCTACCTACGATCCGAGGGCAAAGTCTTTGTTGCCAAGAATGGATCCTTTCTCGAGAAAGAGTTTCTCTCGAAAGAAGTAAGTGGGAGGAAAATAGAACTTGATGAGGTAATTGTACCTCCACTCGACCCGGAGAGTAGCGCAGCACAGGAAGTTGTTTCTGTGGAGACTACACCGGCTAGAGAGGAAGTTAATGATGATGATCATGAAGCTTTAGATCAAGTTGCTACTCGAAGGTCCACTAGGACACGTTCCGCACCAGAGTGGTACGGCAATCCTGTCCCAGAGATCATGTTGTTGGACAACGGTGAACCTTCGAACTATGAAGAAGCAATGGCGGGCCCGGATTCCAACAAATAGCTTGAGGCCATGAAATCCGAGATAGGATCCATGTATGAGAACAAAGTATGGACTTTGGTGGACTTGCCTGATGATAAGCGAGCCATTGAAAACAAATGGATCTTTAAGAAGAAGACTGATGCAGACGGTAATGTGACCGCCTATAAAGCTCGGCTTGTCGCTAAAGGTTATCGACAAGTTCAAGGAGTTGACTATGATGAGACTTTCTCACCCGTAGCGATGCTAAAGTCAGTTCGAATCATGTTAGCAGTTGCCGCATTTTATGATTATGAGATCTGGCAAATGGACGTCAAAACGGCATTCCTTAATGGCTTCCTCAAGGAAGAACTGTATATGATGCAGCCGGAAGGTTTTGTCGGTCCTAAAGATGCTAACAAGGTATGCAAGCTCCAGCGCTCCATCTATGGGCTGGTGCAAGCATCTCGGAGTTGGAACATTCGCTTTAATGAGGTGATTAAAGCGTTTGGGTTTGTACAGGTTCATGGAGAACCCTGTATTTACAAGAAAGTGAGTGGGAGCTCTATAGCATTTCTTATACTGTATGTGGATGATATGCTGATAATGGGAAATAATATAGAACTCTTGGAAAGTATAAAGGCCTACTTGAATAAGTGTTTTTCAATGAAGGACCTTGGAGAAGCTGCTTACATATTAGGTATTAAGATCTATAGAGATAGATCGAAACGCCTCATTGGTCTTTCACAAAGCACATACCTTGAAAAGATATTGAAGAAGTTCAATATGGATCAGTCCAAGAAGGGCTTCTTACCTGTGTTGCAAGGTGTGAGATTGAGTACGACTCAATGCCCGACCATGGCAAAGGATAGAGAAGAGATGAGTGTCATCCCCTATGCTTTAGCCATAGGCTCTATCATCTATGCCATGCTGTGTACCAGGCCTGATGTGAACCTTGCCATAAGTTTGGTAGGGAGGTACCAAAGTGATCCCGGAGCGGAACACTGGACAGCGGTCAAGAATATCCTAAAGTACCTGAAAAGGACAAAGGACATGTTTCTCGTTTATGGAGGTGCCGAAGAGCTCGTCGTAAAGGGTTACGTCGATGCTAGCTTCGACACAGATCCGGACGACTCCAAGTCGCAAACCGGATACGTGTATATTTTGAATGGAGGGGCAGTGAGCTGGAGCAGCAGCAAGCAAAGCGTCGTGGCAGCATCTACATGTGAAGCGGAGTACATAGCTGCTTCGGAAGTAGCAAAGGAGGGAGTCTGGATGAAGGAGTTCATCACCGACGTAGGAGTGATTCCGAATGCGTCGGGCCCGATGACTCTACTCTGTGACAACACTGGAGCTATTGCCCTTGCGAAGGAGCCCAGGTTTCACAAGAAGACAAGACACATCAAGCTCCGTTTCAACTCCATCCGTGATTACATTCAGGAGGGAGACATAGATATTTGTAAAGTGCATACGGATCTGAATGTCGCAGATCCGTTGACTAAACCTCTCTCACGAGCAAAACATGATCAACACCAGAATGCTATGGGTGTTCGATTCATCACAATGTAACTAGATTATTGACTCTAGTGCAAGTGGGAGACTGTTGGAAATATGCCCTAGAGGCAATAATAAAATGGTTATTATTGTATTTCCTAGTTCATGATAATTGTCTGTTATTCATGCTATAATTGTGTTAACCGGAAACCGTAATACATGTGTGAATACATAGACCACAACGTGTCCCTAGTGAGCCTCTAGTTGGCTAGCTCGTTGATCAATTGATGGTCACGGTTTCATGACCATGGACATTGGATGTCGTTGATAACGGGATCACATCATTAGGAGAATGATGTGATGGACAAGACCCAATCCTAAGCATAGCACAAGATCGTGTAGTTCGTTTGCTAAAGCTTTTCAATGTCAAGTGTCGTTTCCTTAGACCATGAGATTGTGTAACTCCCGGATACCGTAGGAATGCTTTGGGTGTGCCAAACGTCACAACGTAACTGGGTGGCTATAAAGGTATGCCACGGGTATCTCCGAAAGTGTCTGTTGGGTTGACACGAATCGAGACTAGGATTTGTCACTCCGTGTGACGGAGAGGTATCTCTGGGCCCACTCGGTAAGACATCATCATTATGAGCTCAATGTGACTAAGGAGTTAGTCACGGGATGATGTATTACGGAACAAGTAAAGAGACTTGCCGGTAACGAGATTGAACAAGGTATGGGGATACCGACGATCGAATCTCGGGCAAGTACCATACCGATAGACAAAGGGAATTGTATACGGGATTGATTGAATCCTTGACATCGTGGTTCATCCGATGATATCATCGTGGAGTACGTGGGAGCCAACATGGGTATCCAGATCCCGCTGTTGGTTATTGGCCGGAGAGGTGTCTCGGTCATGTCTACGTGTCTCCCGAACCCGTAGGGTCTACACACTTAAGGTTCGATGACGCTAGGGTTATAGGGAAATAGTGTACGTGGTTACCGAAGGTTGTTCGGAGTCCCGGATGAGATCCCGGACGTCACGAGGAGTCCCGGAATGGTCCGGAGATGAAGATTGATATATAGGAAGTGAGGTTTTGGTTACCGGAAGTGTTCCGGGTGTCTCCGGTAGTGTACCGGGACCACCGGAAGGGTTCCGGGAGTCCACCAAGTGGGCCCACCTGCCCCGGAAGGTGCCATGGGCCAAGAGTGGGAGGGAGCCAGCCCCTAGGTGGGCTAGTGCGCCTCCCACCCCAGCCCAAGGCGCAGCAAGGGTGGAGGGGGCAAACCCTAGGCTTAGATGGGCCTTAAGGCCCACCCTAGGGCGCCTCCACCTTTCCCTGACCTGGCCGCCGGCCAGATGGGCTCCTGGAGGCTGCCGCCACCCCTAGGGTGGAACCCTAGGGCGCAGCACCTCTCCTCCCCTCCTCCTATATATAGTGGAGGTATTTGGGGCTGCACAACACACGAGTTCATCTCCTCCCTGGTGCAGCCCTACTCCTCCCTCTCCTCGTTCTCCGTAGTGCTTAGCAAAGCTCTGTCGGAGTACCACGCAGCTCCACCGTCACCACCCGTCGTGCTGCCGGAGCTCTCCCTCAACCTCTCCTCCCTCCTTTCTGGATCAAGGCGTAGGAGACGTCACCGGGCTGCACGTGTGTTGAACGCGGAGGTGCCGTCCGTTCTGCACTTGATCGGATCTACCGCGATCTGAATCGCTGCGAGTACGACTCCATCAACCGCGTTTTAGCAACGCTTCCGCTTAGCGATCTTCAAAGGTATGAAGATCCAATCTCTCCCCGCTCGTTTGCTGGTTTCTCCATAGATAGATCTTGGTGACACGTAGGAAAATTTTGATTTACTACTACGTCTCCCAACAGGAATTGCTAGTCGGAGTGGTCGAGCACGTACTGTTACCCCCCGATTACTTGAGGATGACTCCTCACAGGAAGAGAGACGAAGAGGTGCCCCTAGAGGAGGAGGGGGCGGGAGGAGAGCCGATGGAGGGCGAGGGGGTGGTGGGAGAGCCACTAGAGGGGGTCGCGGCCAGAAAGAGTGCACCCTCACCGACTTAGGGGTGTTGTCTTCGAGGCCCTCCTCTAGTGAGGTACCCTTTGCCGAGGAGGAGGAGGACGAGGAGGAGGAGGTGGTTCGCGAGGAGGGGGTGAGGAGGAGGAGGAGGAGGAGGAGGAGGAGGAGGTTGGGGAGGGGGACGACGAGGAGGAGGAGGCAGGCGGGGATGATGGTGGTGGCGGGGACGCTGGTGGTGGCGGGGATGATGGTGGTGGTGGGGACACTGGTGGTGGCGGGAATGGCAACAATAAGGGATGGCTGCGTGGTAACGCAAAGGTCTCAAAGCATATTCCTACTACCAAGGAGTAGAAGTGGCTCATTGACCCCAAGGGGATAGAGTAAGTTCCACTAAATAATTTCAATAATAATTTAATTATTTTGCTTGTCACATCCTAATATTTTCATTCTTTAAATCTTTTGCTTGTCACATGCTAATATTTTCATTCTTTATATCTTTTGCAGTAACTGGGTACATCCTGAAGGGGCTCGTGTTCCCAATGGCATCATCATCGTCTTGCCTAAGGAATACAAGCCAGGGTTGTACTGTCCGGATCCAGTCAGGCACCTGGATCTTTGGGTTTTGGCTAAGACCTGGAAGCACTAGGAAGCGGCCCCCCACGCGGAGTAAGTGACCCATCCTAAGGCCGTGATCACTAATTTTTGGATGAGTTCTCTTCACAAGCACACGTCCATTCTGGTTTCATGAATGATTTAACTCATGGCTTCTTCCATTCTGGTTTCATGAATGATTGTAGAAATACTATCGAGTTCTTCCGGAGCACAAGGCCACTGCCGACGAGATTGTGCTGTGCCAAGCGAAGAAGAAGGCCCGCGAGATGTAGTACGAGGTGCGGTTGGTGGCCATCACGCAATACTATCACGACTATCTTGGTATGTTGGTATGAAGATGACCAAGGAAGAAGTGAAGGCATGACACATTACCTTGGAGAGGGACGAGTACTTGTTGGTAAGTATTAACGATTTTCATTCCGAAGTTTGTGGGAAATTTCATCGTTTCGTGTTAGACATGCCATTATGCTTCCTATTATGTAGGTGTGTCCAAATTTGTGTTATGGAAAAGACGAGTCCTGGGCGGCATTGGTGGACCTGTGGTGTGGTCAGGATGAAGCCTGGGCGGCTACTAGCAGCAAAAACAAGGCTAACCGAGGGAAGGAGGGAGTACATGCTCAGGGAAACCGGAACCACTTTCTCCACAAGGCACTTTAGGTATGACTAACCTCATTAAACAATCTTTTTCTATTTATAGTCACTTTTTTTATGTATGACTAACATCTGTTTGTTGGTGCAGGAGGAAAAACTCAAGCGGCCGCTCTCACACATGGAGGCGTGGGAGATCGCTCATACTCGTAGGAGGCAACACCGTAGAGAAGAAGAAGTACTACTCTGCGGCATATCTGAATCTAGATCCTGACACACCTGACCCCATCAAGGCACCTTTGGACGACAGGGCGGTGGTTGGCATGGGGCCGAAGGCTCATGGTCGGTAGCCGGTTCTGCATGCTGTGGTCACTCCTTCTATCTCCTACACATAGCTCCGAGCTACCGACCCAAGCCTGAGACAACGCACGCCCACGACCACTGCGCAGTCACAATCCCTCCTAGCCGAGCGGTATTCTATAAGTATTTTTCCCTTTTATCTTCATTGGTCACTTTATTTTCCGCATTGAGATGTTTAATGAGTTCCATCACGTCATATTGTAGGCCTACATGGAGTACACACGACAGGAGACCATGGAGTGGAGCGCGAGAGTTGCAGCCGTCCAGGACCACAACACTCGCATGATGACGGTTAGTTTAGCCCCTTTAATTTCATTTCCATATTGACACTTTTATTTCTTCTGACATTGTGTTTGCTTTGTCAATTAACATGCAGTTCGTGTTTGAGAGCATGAGGAATGACACGATTCCTGAAATGGAACCAGCACCACCAGCTGCAGGACCACAACCAGTGCTGCTTACCTTTGAGGAATTTGTAGCACAACAACCGGGGACAACGGTGGTTAGTACATCCCCAAGCTATTCAACCATCGCTTACTGTTTATTCAACACAATATCATTCACTCAACATGTCTTTTCAAACATTCAGGGAACCGGTAGATCATCCGTTGGTGGTGGTGCCGGTGTTCACATCACTCCCGAGTCACGGAGCTCGGTCACTCCAATCCACCGAGGCGGTAGCGCTGCTGCTAGCAGTGAAGACCTGGGCTTTGGTGGATTTGGTGTTGACGACCTTGGAGGTGGATGTACTGGCGCTCCGTAGATGACTTGTGCTCTTTAGATGACTTCTGTCTTTTTACGCTACTTCCGATGACTTGTGCCTTTAGATGACTTGTGCTCCTTGGATGACTTCTGCCTTTTTACGCTACTTATATTTTTGATATGCTTATGTTGTTGGTTGTGAGGATGTGATGGTGGTGGTGTTGATTGTGACGATGTGATGGTGCTGTTGGCTGTACATTAAATTTCATTGTATATATCCTGTTATTTTGGAGCTGAAATGAATTTGTACGAAACAGGAAAAAGAAAAAAAAAACAGCACAAAACTACGCCGACGGCATAGCCGTCGGCATAGAGGGCCTCCGAATTACCAGTGGCTGCCACGTCACAAGCTATGCCGATTGCTATGCCGTCGGCGTACCGTTGTAGCATAAGCCGACGGTCTGAACCGTCGGCATATGCATGCCCTAGGGGATACCAGTGCCTGCCACGTGGCAAGCTATGCCAACGGCTATGCCGTCGGCGTACCTTTGTAGCCTAAGCCGTCGGCATAGGCTTGCCCCAGGAACCATCGCAGGCCGCCACGTGGCTCTCTATGCCAACAGCCATGCCGTCGGCATAGGACTGACACGTGGCCGTCCCTGGGTGGTGCACTCTTGACAGCGGCACTGCCGGACGCCGTTTGCCATGTCGCTATGCCGACGGCCTGGGTCGTTGGTATCTTTGTACGGACACTATGCTATGCCGACGGCTTTTTTAGCCGATGGTGATTCGGGATATGCCGACATACATGGTGCCGACGACCCTATGTCGACGGGCGCCGTCGGCATAGCTTATGCCGACGGGAATCGGGGCTACGGCGACGGCATAGAGCTTTATCCTGGTAGTGGTTCCAACATTTTCATGGGACCTTCACGGCGTAGTAGCTACATTTTAGCCCAAGGGAAAGTTCTAAATGGCCAAGCTAGAGAGAAAGTCGAAGAGAATGTCCAGGAAATTTGTTCTGAATTTCCTGTGTTTGTCAGAGTGATGAACAAATCTGCTGTTACTTTCAGAGCACTACGCGAAATACAGCCCATGGTGAGTTCAGAGGCCGCATGTAACTTTATAATTCTCTAGGTCCTTGCTGATTCCATAACAGGAACTAGAAGTAATGTGGAGCTTGAATCAATCATCGATCTGAGATTGCGTTCGTCAACTCACTCTTTTTCATTCCTGGACAGAACTTCTGTTTAGAGTACGCTTCTGAATGCCTCCCGGCTGAGCAAAAATGCTTCCTCCTTCTGCTGGAAGGCGATGAGAGGGAGTGGACTGGTAAGTTGGACATCTTGACGAAGGGCTCGAGGAAGGGAATTAGGTGGAGGATCTATGGAGCCTGGAGAAACTTCCTTTCGCAAGTTGGGCTGGAGGAGGGAGACATCTGCCTCTTTGAGCTGCTAGACAAGAGCGCTGCTTGGATCACGATGAAAGTCCACCTGATCCGCAGGTCGGAGATACGGCCATAGCTTTCGATCCTGCGCCAGTTTCCTTTACTATCTATTGTATCTAGTGTGGCTGTAAACTTGCTGATTAAACATGTTATGAGAGATTAGCTATATGATGAGGAAGTTGACCTGTCGAAGTTGCTAAACTACTCTTCTGGCTTCTAATTTGGGAAGTTACTGGACCCTATTCTGTGTCTATCGCCGCCACATTCTATCCTTGTATTGTTGCTGATTTGTGTTGTGTTTGACAGTTTCTTACCGGCTGGGATGCCCACAACATTGGGATATATTTCTTCTCCTACTTCAGCTTGGGCAAATTGTTGTAAAGCTCATGAACAGATTTTGGGCACAGGAACATGTAGCAAGTACATGCATGCATGAAGCACATTGGTGAAGATCAGCTGCGAAATCCTGGTTTGAATCTCTTTCAAGCTCATAACAGATGGACATTAAGAACATGGAGGCATATGTAATGGAGTTTAGGTTAGGAACACACAACGAAACAGTTGTTGCGGGCATGGTTATCCCGGTTGGTTACATGATAAATACTTGGGGAGTGATGCTATGCATACGATTATTGTACGACGGTTCTTCTGTGCCATTGGATTGTTTCTTTTTTTTAATCTGTCTGGCTTGGGATAGTATCGTACGAGAATCGTATGTTAACTGTCGTACCCTATTTCGATACTTGAAAGTTAGGTTCCAGTAAAACCAAAAGCCCTTTACTAAACGGAAAAAACATATCCTTACTATCGCAAGTTTGTGACCCAATTACTGTATAGGTAATACAACAAGGAGTGGTTCTAGGGGACTACAACATAACAAGGTAAAACTGATAGAAACGTCATCCATACGCAATTCCACTTCATAAATATACGTAGGAGCTATATACAGGGGAGGCCACCAAGCCAAGATAAAAGGGCAGACTTGAGCTCATCTTTCATACAGAAAAGGTCCTCTTTTAAGAGGAGGAATGCCCAAGCACCTAGCAGGCTATGGTTTACATTATCGAACATCTTAAGAGTTTCAAATGATGCAAGGAGCAGCTGTGAAGGCTTCCATGCAGAAAATATGGTCCCTGCTTTCAAGCTGATTGTCATTTCAGAGAGACCAAATTGGTTTTCTTTTGTGTTGCGTTGTTTATTAAGGAGTTCTTTGAGGTGCATTCAGAGATTTCAAGGTCCAGTTGCAGAAAATCGAGGCCTGAACATGACGGAAGATACTGCTCATGCTGTAGGTCCCAATGTGATGGCAAGGAGCACAGACCAATTGAAGGGTATCCACTAGTAGAAAACAGGGCTTTCATCCGGGTTAGATCAGAGCATTAGTCCCGGTTCTGTTACGAACCGGGACCAATGGGTGCATCAGTCTCGGTTCGAGCGGCCAGGGCGTCGGCAGGGCCTCGGCAGGAACCAGTCCCGGTTCGTCTGACCCCTTTAGTCTTAGTTCCAGACACGAACCGGGACTAAAGGGCCTCGCTCCTGGCCCGGTCCCTTTAGTCCCGGTTGGTGGCTGAAACCAGGACTAAATATGCACCTTTAGTCCCGGTGCTAGCCACCAACCGAGACTTATACAACGTCTATATATATGCTCGCCCCTGCCCTTTCACTCCTCTGTTTTTTGGCCGGCCGGCGTTTGGGAGGTGTGTTGCTCTCTGTTCTCACCTCCAATGCACATGAGGTGTTCGATGAAATGCCGTAGCCACACTTAAGTTTTCTTCTCTCCAAGCTCGACATCCAAACTACATTTTCCCCAAGATTTTTTTAGGTTTGGTGGTGCACCAAGTACACAAGTGTTCTAAAAGGTTAAGGACTTCATCGTTTTATTTCTCATTGCTAGTTTAGCTCATTTCAAATTCTCTAGAAGTAGAGTGTGGTTTTTGATTTAGACGCACAATTAGAGCTGAAATTAACTTCTTAGAGTCTGCACATGTGTAGGGTGCCGTCCCCGTCTCTGTCCTCACCGCCGTCGATCGCCCGCGCCGATCTCGTCGTCGGCACCGCCATGGTGAGCCTCTTGTTCTTAACTTCTTTTTAAAAGAAAAAAATATTCTTACCTGTATGATTTAGATAGATACTTGTATAATATTCTTACTTGTATGTTGTTCTATGAGAACTATGTATGAAATTTATGTCTTTATTTTTTTAGTAATAACATTTGATCACTACTGTACTTTGGTTTAATGTGATGATAAACTTGTATTAATTTGATCACTTCTCTATTAATGATGTTCTGTAATTGTTTTAATACATTTAATTATATAATGCACGCAGATGAACCGGACATGGATGTACGGTGATCGACGGACCTCCGAATAAATTGAGGGCCTGCATAAATTTCTCGAAGTGGCTGAGGCAAACAAGCAGAATGGTTTTATGTATTGTCCGTTTACTGTTTGTAAGAATACGAAGGATTACTCCAACTCTAAAACCCATCAATTCCACCTACTTGACAAGGGTTTAATACCACACTATAATGTTTGAACCAAGCACGAAGAAAGAGGGGTTATGATGGAAAACAACGAAGAAGAAAAGGATGATGGCAGCTATCGTCCTATGTACCCTGAATACGGTGATACTGCAACGGGGGAGACTGAAGATCAAGAGGCACCAGATGTGCCCGATGATGATCTTCGCCGGGTCATTGTTGATCCACAGAGAGAATGCGAAAGTGAAAAGGAGAGTTAAATTTCGATCGCATGTTAGAGGATCATAAAAAAGGGTTATATCCAAAGTGCAAAGATGACAATGATATATCTCCAACGCATCGATAATTTTTGATTGTTCCATGCTAAAATATTGTCTGTTTTGAATGTTTTATATGCATTAATATGCTATTTTATATTATTTTTGGGACTAACCTATTAACCTAGAGCCTAGTGCTCGTTTATATTTTTTCCTTGTTTTTGAGTATTGCAGATAAGGAATATTAAACGGAGTCCAAACAGAATAAAATATTCGCGATGACTTTTCTTGCACCAGAAGAAAACTACCAGACTTGGATATGAAGGTAGGAGACCTGCCAGGAGATCACAAGCCTGCAGGGAGCGCCCTAGAAGGGGGGGGGCGCCCCGGGCTTGTGCCCCCCCAGCAGGCCTCCTAACCCTATTCTCCGGCCTATAAATTCCCAAATACTCTCCCAATACAAAAGAGAGCCACGAAAATACTTTTCCGCCACCGGAAGCCTCTGTTCCCATGAGATCCCATCTAGGAGCCTTTTCTGGTAATCCACCGGAGGGGGATTCGATCACGGAGGGCATCTACATCAACTCCACTGCCCCTCCAATGATGCGTGAGTAGTTCACCTTAGACCTTCGGGTCCATAGATAGTAGCTAGATGGCCTTTTCTCTCTCTATGTTCTTCAATACCATGTTCTTCATGATCTTCATGGAGATCTATCCGATGTAATACTTTTTTGCGGTATGTTTGTCGAGATCCGATGAATTGTGGATTTATGTTCAGATTATCTATGAGTATTATTTGAATCTTCTCTGAATTCCTATATGCATGATTTCATATCATTGCAAGCCTCTTCGACTTATAGGTTTGGTTTGGTCAACTAGATTGGTAATTCTTGCAACGGGAGAAGTGCTTAGTTTTGGGTTCAATCTTGCGGTGTCCTCACCCAGTGACAAAGTAGGGGTAGTGAGGCAAGTATTTGTATTGTTGCCATCTAGGATAAAAAGATGGGGTTTTCATCATATTGCTTGAGTTTATCCCTCTACATCATGTCATCTTACCTAATGCGTTATTCTGTTCTTCATGAACTTAATACTCTAGATACAGGCAGGAATCGGTCGATGTGTGGAGTAATAGTAGTAGACGCAGAATCGTTTCGGTCTACTTGACACAGACGTGATGCCTATATGCATAATCATTGCCTTGGATATCTTCATAATTATTCGTTTTTCTATCAATTGCTTGACAGTAATTTGTTCACCCACCGTATTATTTTCCTTCATGACAGAAGCCTCTAGTGAAACCTATGGCCCCCGGTCTATTTTCCATATAATATTTCAGATCTATAAACCAAAAATACCAAAAATTCTTTGCTGCAATCTTTTTTACTTTTGTTTTACTTTTCGTCTTAGTAATCTTTTATATCTATCTCTATCAGATCTCATCCTTGCAAGTAACCGTGAAGGGATTGATAACCCCTTTATAGCGTTGGATGAAAGTGTTTGATTGTTTGTGTAGGTGCGAAGATTGGGGACTTGCTTGTATCTCATACTGGATTGATACCTTGGTTCTCAACAACTGAGGGAAATACTTATCTACTTTGTTGCATGACCCTTTCCTCTTCAAGGGAAAACCAACGCAAGCTCAAGAAGTAGCAGGCAACACAAAGCTCGGTACCACACTGCAATTGCTATAATGGAAGGCAGAGAATGGTTTATCTGACAAGGGATTTGAAAACTTACTGAAAATAATGAAGAATAAACTTTCAAAGGATAACGAATTACCTGACACTACATATGAAGCAAAGAAGGTCCTCTGCCCTCTAGGATTAGAGGTGCATGAGATACATGCATGCCCTAATGACTACGTCCTCTACCTTGATGAATACGAGGAATTGAATGCATGCCCGGTATGCAGTGCATTGCGGTATAAGATCAGACGAGATGACCCTGGTGAAGTTGAGGGCGAGCGCCCTATGAAGAGGGTTCCTGCCAAGGTGATGTGGTATGCTCCTATAATACCACGGTTGAAACATTTGTTGAGAAACAAAGAGCATGCCAAGTTGTTGCAATGGCACATAAAGATCGTAAGAAAGAAGGGAAGTTGAGAGCACCCGCTGACGGGTCGCAGTGGAGAAAAATCGAGAGAAATTGGGAGGACTTTGCATGTGACGCAAGGAACGTATGGTTTGGTTTAAGTGCAGATGGCATTAATCCTTTTGGGGAGCAGAGAACCAATCATAGCACCTAGCCCGTGACTCTATGTATCTATAACCTTCCTCCTTGGTTGTGCATGAAGCGGAAGTTCATTATAATGCCAGTGCTCATCCAAGGCCCTAGGAAACCCGACAACGATATTGATGTGTACCTAAGGCCATTAGTTGAAGAACTTTTACAACTACGGAGTAGAAAAGGTGTACGTGTGTGGGATGAGAATGAACAAGAGGAAAAGGGGGGCATTAGTCCCGGTTGGAGCCACCAACCGGTACTAAAGGATAGGGTATATAAGTGGACCAAAATCCATCTGCAGCGTTCGATCTCCATCTCTCCCGACGGTGCCGAAGAAAACCTCGATGCCGCCATGCTGCCGGACCGTGCCGTCCCCTCCCCGAGCACACTCCTCGTCGCGCCGCCCACGTCGCCGCCCCCGACGCCTTCCCCGTTCGCCGCCCCCGACTCCGTCCTTGTTGCTGCCTCTGATGCCGTCCCCCTCGCCATCCCCGTCGCCGTCCCGAGCCCGCTCCCCTCCTCCTCCTAGGTGAGCCGCCGGCACACCGCCGTTCCCCTCCTCCTACCCCCCCCCCCCCCCCTGCGGTCACCGCCATCGCCTGTCCCCATCGCCGGCCGAAGCAGTGTGGCGGCCTTAGGAGACAATTCAGTTGCAAATAAACTTGGTTAAAATATCGTTAGATGATAGTTATTAGTTATGGTATTGTTGTTATAGACTCTGAAATCAGATACTTAGTTAATAAACTTATTTAAAACTTAGTTAAGTTTTCAGTGGGTTGCCCAAAGTCACAAACATATAATAGACCCTGAAGTTCAATCTTTAGAATTTAGATACAATGATAAGAACAAAATGTCATGGTAGGAAGTTGATCGATCACAACATTTTATCCTAAGAAGAAGTAGTAGCAGTGCTATTGTGATATGTTTTTAGATAAACGGAAGAAAGCATTGTATAGGCTATTTTTTGTTTTACTTTGAAATGTGGAGGATAGGAATCAATCCTATGTAGGGATAGGAAAGCATATTAAATAAGGTATTATTGTTATTGTTGTTAAATAAAATGATATTTGCTATATAGCCACAATTTGTTCTCGTCGACGATGCCAATCCCGCATCCTCGTCGTCGACTCGACGCCGCCAACCAGTTTTAGAGGCGCCATGTCCAGGATTGGGTTCCTCCAGGCGCACTGGGAGATGCTACCTTCCGGGGTGCGCACCTTGGTGACAAATCCAGGCCTTGTCGTCGACCCGGAGCTTCTTTGGTGGCGGTTGCGTGGGCCACTATCGGTGCAGAGGGAGCCGGCCCCCGCGAAGGTGGTACGTCGTCATGTCAGGGAGGAGGACGAGCACGTCCATCGCTACATGGTCGCGTTGGATGCCATGTTCTCCAATGCCTGACAGGTTATTCAGGGATCTCACCCGAGCTATGATCCGGCGATGGTTCCTTCTCTTTGGGTTTCCACCGCCTGCGTCGTAAGACGTCAACTCGATCTGTATTAATTAATGATATTATATGATAATATTTGGGCTGTATTAGCGATAATATTCGATGCTTCATTAACTGGATTATTCAAGATGTATTAGTGATATTATATGATAATATTATATGAAGAGTCTCCGGCGATCGCCGGTGATATCATATGTATTAGTGATATTATATGACGATCTTGCTTGAAAAATTTTACGTCGATTTTTAATCTTAGAATCATGAACATAGGAAATGTCAACATCATATGACGACGATAGGATCCTCAGTGCCGTTTGTGCTGGGACGACAGGGGTCTATGCGACATTTATCCTCACATGGACAATGGTAGGTCGTTCACCGTCAAGCTAACAGAAGAATTTAGTATTATTACAGTATGTACAGACGACATGTATTTTTTGTTAATGAAGTATGACGTGTGCTTTTTTGCTTTAATTAACCCTTAATATTCTTTTGTACAATTCGACTAGTGCGTTCCCTATCATGCAAGATTCGCTGTCTTGGACAAGTTCCATTTCAAAGAGAAGGGTAGTAGAGAGCCTAAGATAGTTCACCTAAGAACGGAGCATTACACTTTTGTTGTTAAGGTGAAAAATAACTAAGATCACACATATTTTGGTTGTTCTAATTGGAGAGCATTTTACAATGCGTATGGATTGGATGAGGACATGAACACTACCTTTGATCTTGGTAATGACGATGTTTGTGATAATAATATAGATATTTGGGTGCATGCGGAGGATGACTTGATTCCGGTGCTACCTCATTTGTTAGGTACTTCATATTGATTATTGGAAAGTATTTGGTGCTCATCCCGATTAAATTTTGTTATTTTTAATTATCAGCTTATTTCCATGCTACAAGACCTACCCGACAGATAATAGATCGGACGTACTACAGTCATGACTCCAAACTTACTTGTTTGGAGAAAGATCATCTCATCTCACTTATTCATGTTGTCCAGCATCATAAAGAAAATTACATGAATGGTAACATTTATCATGGATATGTGCCACTAGTGCACAAGTTAAACCCTTATAACGTCACTAGAGACAACTTGTTAAGATTTGTTTTTACTCTTGTGTCATTAGTCCATCTTTTTCATACATTGTTCTTAAGAAAAACTAGTTTGCTAACTATGTTATTATAACTTATATTCTTCAATAGGTACTCCTACCCGAGACCGTTCGTAAATGGATGTTTACCAAAGGTGATTTACATATGGTTAGTTTACAGCCAATGTCGATGAGTTACCCTGTTAAATACACGATATCTCAAAGTGAGAATACCATGAAAATCAAAGGATGGAGCAAGGCAATAAAAGCATCCAGGAAACCACTTGGAGACTATAACTTGCGCAAGCCAGAAGTTGGAGATAGGTTGATCTGTATTCTTCAATGAGGAGATGCAGGAGTTCACCTTTTTTATGCTATTTTACCTAGGAAAGAGCAGTAGTTAGTGTTTCTAACTCGTGATAATTTGATCATTTGCTAGTATGATAACAACCGGAATGATGAGGAGTTCACCTTTTTATGTTATTTTACCTAGAATGATGAAGAGTTGATTAAGATGATGATGAGTTGTAATATGACATATACCAGTACAAATTAGATGTATGCAATAGACCAAGTTGAATTAGAGGAAAATACGATGTTGCTAATCGCAACATCGTCGCAACATCGAATTTTCTTCTAATTCAACTTGGTCTATTGCATCCATCTAACGTGTATTGACGTTGGATGTTTTTTTCCATAATTTGTACTAATGGTGTTGTATATTAATATATGTAACTGTGTGAAAATACAATATAAATATAAAATAAAATAAAAACACAAAATGAAACACGGTCCTTTTAAAAAAAACCTAGACCCCAGCGCTTGACAGGGGCTGACGCGTGAATGCCCTTTTGTCTCGATTGGTGTTCCAACCGGGACTAAAAGTCCTCCTGCTCGGCACCCTACAACGGCCGTGTGGAGGTCTTTTAGTCCCAGTTCGTAAGCCAACCGGGACTAAATGTCTGGACCTTTAGTCCCGGTTGTGTCGTCCCGGTTGCTGAACCATGACTAAAGACCCTCTGAAACTGGAACAAATGCCCTATTTTCTTTTTCGAAAAGGGGCGCTTTATATTACTTAAAAGATTTAAGTATTACACCCCGCCTCTGCATAACTAAGATGCACACGGCCAAACAAGGTCCTCTCACACAAACAAAATAAGAAAGGCGAAATACAAAGAGACATGTAGAGTCCGTATAACGCCTAAAGCGTAGGGGGCAATCCTAAGATCATGCTGCCACCCATGTTGGGTAAAAGTATCCCTTGCCGTAGCCTCCAATCGTGTACACCCCTCCGTAAACAGGTCTCAATTCTTCACGCGTTGTAGAGAGGACCATAAACAAAGAGTCCCTATACATCTGTAGATATTCTGCATCAAAGAAGTACTTTTATCATTAAAAACCTTATTATTTCTATATAGCCAAAGCTACCAAATAACGGCAAACGCTCCCACCCTTAGAAGATAAAGCTATGATCAATCCCATGTAACCAGTTGCCAAATACATTAGCAACGCTACAAGAAGGATACAAGCTAGAAGCTATTTGGATGACTTACCATATAGAACGAGCCAATTTGCATTGGAAGAATAAATGTTTTATTGTCTCATCATGGTGACAAAAGAAACATTGCGTACTTCCATGCCAATTCCTCTTAATAAGGTTATCTTTAGTAAGAATGACTCCGCGACGAAGATACCATGCAAAGATTTTATTCTTAAGAGGTATCTTCATCTTCCATATCTTCTTGTTATTATCAACCGGCACATCATACTGGAGTTACACTCTATACATTGACTCCAGTCAGAATTGTCGATTCCCATGGAGGTTCCATCGAAAAACATCAGACCCATGTGACAATTGCACCGTGGACAACCGCTGGAGCAGGATGTTCCACGATTGGAGTCTGGGTCCAATTAAATCTCTTCTGAATGTCAAACTTGGCAGAAAAGATTTCATTACCGTGGCGATAGTATCACCCTTGTGGCGCACAATGTTGTATAGAGCCGGATATTGTTCCCGGAGTGTGGCATCTCCTAGCCACTTGACCTCCCAGAATCTAATTTCTGAGCCGTCCTTAATTGAGAAGGATCCATAGTAGAAGAAAAATTTCTTCATAGCCATTAGACCCGCCCAAAAGTGGGAATCCCCAAGCTTCCAGTATACCTGGGATATTGCCTTGGAACCCACATATTTCCTCCCTAGGAGGGTTTTCCATACACCATCTTCCGTCAGTAATTTAAACAACCATTTGCCGAGGAGGGCCCTATTCTTAACCTCAAGGTCATGAATGCCCAACCTGCCTTGGTCTTTGGGACGGCAAACCACACTCCATTTGGCCAATCGATATTTTTTTCTCTCACTATCTCCTTGACAAAAGAATCTTGATCGGAAATAATCCAATCTATGTAAGACTCCTTTTGGCAACTGGAAGAAGGAAATCATATATACTACCATATTACTTAGTACTGAATTGATGAGGACCAATCTTCCACCAAGAGACAACAGTTTACCTTTCCAACTACTAAGTCTTTTTTGCAGTCTCTCCTCGACGTGATTCCATTCAGCATTTGTGAGTCTCCGATAATGTATCGGTATCCCCAAATATGTGATTGGAAACTCGCCCAACCCGCATCCGAACAGTTCAGCGTACAGGTGGGCCTCGTCTTGAGCGTCGCCAAAGCAAAACAATTCACTTTTATGAAAATTGATCTCGAGACCCGAGAGTTGCTCGAATGCTGATAAAATCAATTTCATATTTCTCGCTTTCTCGAGGTCATGATCCATGAAGAGAATCGTATCATCGGCATATTGAAGTATAGAGAGACCACCATCAACAAGATGATTTACTACCACATCAATTTGGCCATCAACCTTGGCACGCTCAATCATGACCGCTAGCATATCTGCCACTATATTGAATAGCATGGGCGATATCGACTCACCTTGTCGCAATCCCTTCTTCGTTTGGAAATAGTGTCCAACGTCATCATTGATCTTAATGGCAACACTACCTCCAGAAATGAAGCTATGAACCATAGCGCACCACTTTACAGAAAATCCTTTCATCCTACGAGTCTGTTGAAGAAATGGCCACTTGACTTTGTCATAGCTTTTTCAAAGTCTATTTTGAGTCATCTCATGCATTTTTAATACTAACTCAGACCATTCTTTAGCATCACGGTTTAGAAGATGTAATAGGTAATAAATCAATTGGCGCACCAGGTATAAATTCATAAACAATCTCAAAAGGACATAACTTTGTGGTAGAATGAACTGAACGATTATAAGCAAACTCTACATGAGGTAGACACTCTTCCCACATTTTTAAATCTTCTTCAAAACAGTCCTAAGCATAGTAGACAATGTACGATTAACCACTTCAGTTTGACCATTTGTTTGAGGATGACATGTTGTGCTAAACAAAAGCTTAGTCCCCAATTTTTTTCCACAACACCCTCCAAAAGTGGCTCAAAAATTTCGTGTCACGATCAGAAACAATTGTATTTGGCACACCATGTAATCGAACTACTTCTCGAAAGAACAAATCAGAAATGTGAGTAGCGTCGTCACTTTTATGACAAGGTATAAAATGTGACATCTTAGAACAACCACAAATATACTATCCCGCCCCCGTCGTGTCCTAGGAAGTCCTAATATAAAGTCCATAGAAATATCTTCTCACGGAGTGCTAGGAACAGGAAGAGGCACATATAAACTATGTGGGTTCAATCGCGGCATAGCTTTTTGGTATGTCGTGCAACGTGCAACATATCTCTCCATATCCCTTCGAATTTTCGGCCAAAAGAAATGACCAGCAAGGATGTCTTATGTCTTCTTGACTCCAAAATGTCCCATAAGTCCTCCTCCATGCGCTTCCTGTAACAACAAAAGACGAACAGAGCTATCTGGAATGCATAGCTTATTAGCACAGAAAAAAAATCTGTCATTAATGACGAACTTGTTCCAAGTTCTACCCTCTCTGCAATGGAGCAATATATCTTTAAAATTGACATCATTAGCATATTGCTCTTTTATAGTTTCAAGTCCAAAATTTTTAAAGTCAAGTTGTGATAAAAATGTATGGCGTCTAGAGAATGCATCGGCAATAACATTCTCCTTCCCCTTCTTGTGCTTAGTAACATAAGGAAAAGATTCAATAAATTCAACCCATCTTGCATGTCTACGATTCAGTTTGCTTTGACTTCTAATATGCTTGAGTGATTCATGATCAGAATGTATGACAAACTCCTTAGGCCATAAATAATGTTGCCATATCTCTAAAGTCCGAACTAGTGCATAAAGTTGTTTATCATATGTTGAATAATTCAGACTAGGCCCACTGAGTTTTTCACCAAAGTATGCTACTGGTTTGCCTTCTTGCAATAAAACACCACCTAAACCAATGCCGCTAGCATCACATTCTAATTGAAACATCTTATTAAAATCAGGTAATTGCAACAAAGGGGTGTGTGTGAGCTTATCTTTAAGAATATTGAAGGCTTCCTCTTGTGCGTCGCTCCAAACAAATGGCACATTTTTCTTTGTGAGCTCATTGAGCGGCGCTGCGTTGGTACTAAAATCCTTCACGAACCGCCGGTAGAACCCAGCAAGTCCGAGAAAACTCCGTACTTGTGTGACCGAGTGAGGGGTCTGCCAACTCTGGATTGCTTCAACCTTGGTTTTATCAACTTCAATTCACTGCGCTCTCACAACATAGCCAAGAAAAGTGACTTGATCCGTGCAAAAAGTGCACTTCTCGATATTACCAAATAAACGTGCATCACCTAGAGCAGAGAAAACAATACGCAAATGGTCTAAGTGTTCCTCTAGTGACCTACTATAAATCAAAATATCAACAAAGTATACTACCACAAACCGTCCAATGAAAGCTTGCAAAACTTCATTCATTAGTCTCACGAAAGTACTAGGTACATTAGTCAATCCAAAAGCCATAACTAACCACTCATATAAACCAAATTTAGTTTTGAAAGCAGTTTTCCATTCATCACCTAGTTTCATACGAATTTGATGGTAGCCACTACGCAAGTCAACTTTAGAAAACACAGCTGAGCCACTAACTTCATCAAGCATGTCATCTAATCGAGGAATAGGATGACGATATCGATTTGTAATATTATTAATGGATCTACAATCAACAAACATACGCGAAGTACCGTCTTTTTTGGAACAAGTAAAATGGGTACAAGACATGGACTAAGTGATTCGCGAATGTAACATTTGTCGAGTAGTTCTTGAACTTGATGCTGAATCTCCTTGGTCTCCTCTGGATTAGTACTGTACGGCGCACGATTGTTAAGTGAGGCACCTGATATCAAGTCAATTTGGTGTTCAATTCCTCTCATAGGTGGCAGCCCTGGTGGTACTTCCTTTGGAAAAACATCATGATACTCTTGCAAAAGGTTAGTAACGACAGGAGGCAAAGAAGAAGGCATATCCTTAGATGAAAACAAAACTTCTTTGCAAACACGTGCATAACATTCATCACTCCGAGCATCTAACGCGAAAATTTCAGCACGTGTTGCTAAAAAAGAAGCACCTTTCAATTTAATTTCTTTAGATGTACTAGGATCAGATTTGTGCATCTTATTAAATTGTTCTAATTCATCAACGACTTTCAGGTTTTCAGATTTAGTACGCTCAGTATGTGTGTTTCTACTAGCCCTAGCAAGATCATCTTTAAAATTTGCTCAGGAGACATAGGGTGTAGAATGATTTTCGTTCCTTTATGTGTAAGAGTGTAGTGATTGATCCTACCATCGTGTAAACATTGTTTATCATACTGCCATGGCCTTCCTAGTAACATTGAACAAGCTTGCATAGGCACAATATCACAGTCAATAGTATTATGGTATGAACCTAAAGAAAAAGGAACTCTGACCATGCGTGTTACCTTTACTTTTCCACCATCATTAAACCATTGAATGTAGTACAGATGTGGATGTTGTCGGTAAGGTAGGGAGAGCTTCTCAACCATGTCAATGATTGCTAAATTGTTACAACTCGCTCCATCAATGATTATGCGAACGGAATGCTCCTTGACGACTCCTTTGATGTGGAAGAGGTTGTGACGTTGATCTTTTGTTGCTTTCATAACCTGAGCACTCAGGACACGATGTGATATAAGACTCATGTACTTATCAGCGTCTTCGGCGGTCACATGTTCTTCCTCTTGTGCCGGTCTAGTGTCATCGTCTTCATGTGCAGCGAGCAAAGCATATGTTTCCTCATCAAAATCACTATCAGAGTCATACTCGCCATCTTCACGAATGATCAAGACACACTTCTTAGGGCAATCCTTCATGACATGGCCAAATCCCTTACAAGTATGGCACTGGATATCCTTTGCTCTTTTGGAGGAAGCGGACGATGATGACAAACTTTTTGTTGGAGTTGGTGGAGTAATTTTCATTGGTACCAGCGTGTGTGTTGCTGAAGGTGATGAAGTAGGCCCCGATCGAGAGATTGCAGGTGTTGTGGTAGCAGTGCGAGTGGATGGGGCAGTAGGGGTGCGAGGTGCCCATGTGGAAGAACGTCCTGCAGAAAAATTAGAACGCATTCGCGAACGTCCCGGCACTTCATGTTCAGCATGTATAGCAAGATGGAATAAACGGGTCATTGAATTATAATCCTTATAAGCAAGGATGTCATAAATTTCTCTACTCAATCCACCCAAGAACCTAGCCATAGAAGCTTCCTCAGTCTCAACTAAACCACAACGTAACATGCCCATTTGCAATTGTTGATAATAGTGTTCCAGAGAGTTAGATCCTTGGTTCAAGCGTTGTAGTTTATTTAACAAGTCACGTTCATAATATTCAGGAACAAACCGGTGACGCATTATTAATCTCAAAGCTTCCCAAGTGACATGAATATTATTAGGATGTTTGCGACAATGTTCCCCCCACGAGACAGAAGCAAAATCACTAAACTCACTAGTGGCAGCCCTAACTCTTTTATCAGAGGGAAAATCATGGCAAGCAAATTTTTGATCAACTAATAATTCCCAGTCAAGATAAATATCCGGATCATATTTCCCATCAAAAGGAGGCATGATAAATTTAATTCTACCTAAAGAGTCATCATGGCCATGTACCTCAGGACGACGGTGTCGTCCCATACCTTGTTGATTATTGCGTTGTCGACGATGATCACGATCATTGTTATAGTTAACTCCATCAGGATCCTTGGAATCACCATCATCGTCGTCATCTTGGTTGTCGATCGTTGGCAATGTCAAAAGTTATCAAAGAATTGATATAGCGATTACCAAGTGACCGAACAAGGTACAATATAGGAAGTGGAGCTTGGTGAAGGTTTCCTCAACTCACAATATATGACACAATTAAGCAAAAAGTAATGCAAGATAAAAAATTGCTTAAACTCCTAACTAATGCTGGCAGTAGACTAGTAAGAGATAAAACAATCTAAGCCTAGATACTAAAGTAAGTGAGTGGATGTGGAGGAAAATATATGGTAACCTGGGATATAATCGGAAGACACACGAGTGTATAACGAAGCTCAAAAATCGATGATAGATGGTGCAGCAAGCAAGCGTGAAGCAGTAAAAATGTAGACTGAGATAGCAGAAGACAAATTGGCCCAAACGGATGCTAGCCGGCCTGAATGTTTGCACTTTTTCTCTCTGTTTTTCTTTTTGATTTCCTTTTTTTCCATTTTTTTCCATTTTTTTCCATTTTTTTTCATTTTTTTCCTTTTTTTTATCAGGCCGGTTACTAGCAGAAATCACGGACAGAAGTTAAGTCGGAAGAAAAATAAATATAAAAAGGTATGGTACAAGATGCTACAACGAGAGCTAGCTAGTTGTGCGACAATATGCTACTACAAAAGCTAGCTAGATGTGCTTTTGAGGTTAAAGAGTAGTCGTACTACTAGCACACACGATCAGCTAGATGGATACTACTACGCGTGAGACAAACACAGATGTGAGCTATCTGGAGACTCGCGTGCGCGTGGGAATAGCAGCGGGGAGGTGCAAACGCCCCGAGGCTGATGCCTGGGAGAACGCGCGAGATGAGCCTACACGTAGGCACACGCGCAAGTTGATCCGGTCTGGAGGACTCTCGTGGAGCAACGCCCGTACGCGTGTAAAACAATGCAACTCATTTTTTTTTATCTTTCTAGATTACGAACGAACTTGCCGTGGATAATATGATGGACAAATATAAAGTGCGATCTAGTAGACAATTTTCGCTCGAAGTAATCTAAACCAGCACTATTTTTAGGATGAATGCAACCAAAGATTAACAAAGCAAATACTAGATGCAAAAATTGCTAAAGGCTAGAAATATAGGTGTAAAGGATGAACTAATCTATTTTTTGGCTTTTTGTGGGTTTATAGGACAGAAAAATAAACTACTCTATGAAAAATGTAAATCTCTCACCGATGAACCTGAAAACTGATACCACTTGATGTGACGGTGACCCAATCTTTCGATGAGAGTGGGGATAACTATCGATTTGATGGATTTTGACCCTGACGATCCGGCTATACCGTACCCGACGATACGCCTCGACAATCGCTAAATCAATCTCTGATGGTTATTGACCTTGCCGTAGGCACGATCAACCTGAACAACGAGGTTCGAGTTCCTGCAAGCAACCGAAGAACCAGCAAGAACAATGATAATTGCAATTTGATATTGCGGTTAATAAACTGAGTACACGAACTAGATGAAAAGGTAGGGTTCCACTGTGGATCTGACAAGGTGATAGTTCTACACGTCTCGTAGATGCGATTTGTAGCTATAGCTAGACAATATAATAAAACCAGAGTCTAAACTCTAACATAAGATAGCTATTTATTAAGGGTCGTCGTATGGCCGAATCTATTAACGTATTCCATCCTGACTGTAACCATCGTCTTCGAGTCAAATAGCAGGAGACCGAGCGTTGCACGTCAAGTGCACCTGGTGCCCACGAGCGTGGCTGAATTTGGTCCCGACGCCGGTGCTTCGGTCCTTGGGCACGTAGTGCATGTGCAGGTGCATGCACGTGACATGATGGATGGATGGAATTGTTTTGGTGAACATGCATGCTATGTTGCTCCATCAGATTTTAATGCACAATTATCTTCATCTTCAATCCCTTCTTTATTCGTGAGAACAATTAAATCAAAACATTAGTGTAGCATCATATTGTCAGTCAAATTATGTACGTAAATGAGCGATAGTACCTGACCATTTATTTGTCGTACGCGCATTCTAGTCGTAGGACCAAGTGGCATAACTGATGTGGAAGTTATGGCGGGTGTAATAGTAGAAGATATGTCCTCATCAGGATGTCATTTGTTCGGGACTCATCCATCGAGAAGTTTCCTTCCTCTGGGCTCCGAACAGTTTTTTATAATAATTAGTGATATAAGATTTAAGTTGCTCATGGCCCTCAATCGTGCCCTCGTCCTGTTGTAGGGAATGAATAATTTTCTTCTGGTGTCTGCTGGCGATTAAAGAATGGGATAGGGATTATCTTTCGCCAGATTAACCAATTCACGGAGAAAATCGGCCTTGAACTCATCCTGGGCTGCCCCGTACACGGCGACGAGGGTCCATATGAAGTTGTCGGCCTTGTTGCGAATATGGAGTTTAATGTGAAACTCGCCATCCGAACTAGCCAAAACATCCATAGTCCCTGTATTTACGCCAAGTAAAATTCCATCAGAACGACCTCTAGGCGGTCATCAAACCCAAGTAAAGTCTATCCCGCGTGAAAGACGGTAAAGCAGACTCACTGAGAAATCACGTCTCCCCGTTTTAGAGATATCCAAAAAGTCTAGATTGTGTTCCCTATTACATTCCGCAATGAATAAATGTTTAGCCAAGTCACGGAGACCTCTGCTATTAAAAATCATTGCATTCATGAGGAAACAATAGGAGTTTTAGAACACTTTGCCCTCTTATGGGTCTTACTATTTTTTTTGAACGTGCGGTCTTTGATTTACATCCGGATGCTGTAAGCTAAATCAATGAACTAAGCCTGGGTTCATCTAGACCCACGTCCGAAACCGCTCCTACTAAGTGAGTGAGTAGCTGACCATCTGATGTGGCATGCAGCTCCTCATCATCAGTATGAGAGGCATAAGACTTGCTAGAAACACGTGGAGTAACTTTTAATCGGTCATGTTCCAAAATGTTTCAAAGTGTTAGTCGTAAAAGAAATATCCTTCTCATTCTTTCCAAGACTAACACCCACATTATTTAATTTAGAAACGATGACAGTATTGGAAAAAGCTAAAAAGGATTTGGATGACGACGTACTACCTTGGTTGTCGAGGTTCTGCGTTGTCTTACGCCGCATTGCCTTGGCCAAGGAGTCCTCATCTGTGTCCATAAAACCGTCGTCGGCAACCGTATGCCGACTACTCCGTCGTGTAGGTGTCATCCCCATCGGAGGTCATGGCGCCAGCTCTACTGCCCGTGGAAGGGATGATGGTGGAGTAGCAACCCCCTCCTTGATAGTCCCAACCGTAGGCTCGAGCGACGAGGTCGCCGTCTGAAGTGTGTCAGGCGCCGGACCAGTCGTACCAGCAGACGCGGTAGGGATGGACGTGTCCGGCTCCACCCGTGGCTGAAGGGCGTCCAACATCATAGACTCAACCGCCATTGCAATCGGGACAGCAGGAGTTTGCATGGCTGGGGCGGACATGTCCGTCATCACCTGGGGCCTAAGAGCAAACACGCGTGCATGCATGCATGGCTGCAGACCCGAGGCCGGCCGTTCAGCACCATGCCCAGACGGTGTATGCATGCATGGCTGTACACCCGAGGCCGACCCTTCAGCACCATGCCCAGCCGGGGCTAGCTTGCCCAGCTCGTCCCGAGCAGGTAGCTGGGCGGCCGCCTGCAGCGCAGGTGGTGGCTGGTGCTTCGAAGTCCCGTCTCGTCGCCCTGCCGTGTCGTCGCTGTCCTGCGGGCAGCGTCGCTACCGTCAGTGTTGGCGACGACGGTTGAAACGCCACCTGACCCGCTGGTTGCCGGTGCACCGATGATGAGTCCGGGCGCCCCGCCGAGCCACCGGTGGCCTGGACCGACTTGAGAATTGTGGGATGCGATGTTGCCGTATGAGTTGGCGACCACGGCTGCGATGCAAACTCGACCCGCGGCATGGAACGAGACGATGACTCTTGCCGGTGTACCTGCGGGGACCATTCGAGAGAACCACGTAAAGTGGAATTGGCTCTAAGATCGGCGGCGAGTTCCAAGCCTCTCGGTGTCTGCGGTGAAGAGTTGAACGGAGTGACCGCAACAATCATAGGGCCACCTCCCGGTGCACCACCAAGGCCAAGGCTCGCGAGTTCCCATCGTTGCACCTGAGGCACCTGAATGTCTTTCGCTGAGGCAGAACTAGAAGATGAAATGATGGATAGGTTGCCAGTGTGCTCCGAGGTGTCCATCTCGTCATCCTTCTCGTTCGCACAGCTATCATCATCAGCATCATCGTCCTTGCGTCTCCAAATGAACGGAACAAAGTCTGGATCCGGAGTGTATCCTACTGGCTCCCTTCTGAATGTGAATGTGTAGCCCTTGAGCTTAACCACCACATCCGTCGCGACAAAAGGCCCAGCATCATCCTTGTCCTTTGCCAAAATCTGAGTGTTGGACATAGCCACGAGAATACGGACAACTCCACAACGTCGCAGGCTAATGAGATCCACATCCAAGGTCTTACCTATAAGAGTACCAACGGCCCATAAGCCCCGCCCCAAAAATGGCGCACTGTATGTGGAACACCCTCGACATGAAGCCAAATCTGCTGAAGTTCGATCTTATGTGGAACCTCCTGTGATCTCCATGCAGTAACAGTCATCTGGGCATTAACTGACAACACGTTCATCTGGATACCATTCACCCTGTCCAAATCCTCGAAAGATGGGAAGCTAACAAGGTAGCATCGGGCCCATGTTGAATAGCCTCCCACTTCCATTGATCATGGACCGGACATCTCCGGGCAATCTGACTCTCGACGACGCTAGCCGGTACCATCAGGTCAGAAACCTGAACACGTGCGATCGGTGTCTGTGTCGGGGCCAAGTGCTCTTTCACCACGCAATCTGGCAACTGTACAAAGTAAGTCTCCTCAGCACCAACTCCCGAAACAAAAGCATTGGGCTTAGGGAGTTTAGGAACCGGGCACCGCAACTTCGGATGAGCTATTTTGTCACAAATATAACAGTAATGTTGCACAGTGCAATCTTTTGCTGCATGCGTATCAACCGCGGACTTCCAGCATCGAACCCCCTTCTTAGCCTTGGTCTTAGGCACTGAAACTACCTGCACATCAGACCCTGGAGCCACCAAAGGTGAGGCGTCGACAAGCGTAGGCACGTATGGCTGAGGTTGCACAAACTGCTGACAATGTCCTTGCTGATATGTCCGAACGAGCTGCTCTGGTATGGGTTGATGCGGAAAGTGTTGCTGAACCGTCATGTGCTGCGGAGTTGGGTCAACACCATGCTGCAAAGCTCCACCGGCGAACTGCTGCTATTGTGGCTTCTTTTTCTTTTTACGTTTTTGGACCGGTTGTGCCATAACCCCCTTGGATGGAATTGCGGAGGGATGGACACCCCGGTCGGCGGAACCCCGTACATGGGAGGTTGCCCTCCAACGGCGGCCAGACCATACGGTGAGATGTACTGCCCTCCCTGGCCATAACCAGAGGGTTGCTGCTGTGGTGGGCCATTGTTGAATACCGGCGCCGGTCCCCGCTGCTGATGTGTTGGACCGGAGTATCCCGGCGCCTGAGCCGGAGGAAGCGATGGAGCGGAAGTCGCCCCTACGACCAGAGGGGCGCGAGGGTTTGGCCCTCCGGTGGCTGCGGTGCCATGAGCCGTCGGAGGAACACCCGCCATGGGCTGCTGAAGCGTCGCCGCGACCGCCGCGTAGGAGCGGGTAACCCCGGCGAAGGGAGGTGGTGCCGGAGTTGGAGACGGCGTCCGCGAGGCGTGCAGAGGCTCGGCAGAGATTAGGGGCTCTGTTGAAGTATACGAGGACGACGGCGAATTGATCGATGGAGTCGCTGCGATCACGGGCTGGTGTTTAGGGAAACCTGCCCAGATCGCCCGCATACGCGTCTTCAGAAAGGCCCAGGAAAACACAGCCTGGCCCGTCTCCATCGTTGCATGCATGGGCCCGAAGCCCGAGGCCACCGGAGTTTGAATTCCCCGTGATCTCGCCACCGAACCCGGCGCCGGAGCTATGTCAGATCCCGGCGAAGCATCCGTCGCCGTCGAGCACTGACGACTAGCCGAGGAAGGGCTCCGCCTCGCCGCGTCAATGAACAGCCCCAACACTGGCATGGGCGTCATCCGGCGCGGCGGCAGGGGTCCACGCCAAGCCCCCATACGCGGCGGCCGGGCCACCCTCAATCTGGACGGAGACGACAGAGACTTGCGGCCGGAAAGCTCCAGGGCCATCGATCCTGACGGCGACTCCGAACCAGCGAGCTCAGAGCCCTCCGCATCGGCGATCTCCTCCTGGTCCCTGCAAGACGGCACACCCGATCCATCGTGATTCAGACACTCCCCGGGCGACGCCGATGACCGATGCTCCCAGAAACGAGACGCCGGCGTCGGGAAGCCCGCATCATTCCAGAACTCCTGGACTAATTCCGCCTCCATTTTCTTCTTCCGGCGAGCCACCGTGCTCCACTCCCCGCCTTCGACATCATCCCCAAGGACCTCTAGTGCCAGCCGCACACCTACAGCTGGTGCATCCTCCTCGTCGGAGGACCCAGATTCCGATCCCAGGCAAGAGAACCTCGAACCAGACGTGCCCTCCGTCGCCGGCGACGGCGACGTCGCCGGCCCGGCAGATGCTGGCGGGGGCGCCAGGGTCAGCCGCCTGCCCTCTTCCACCTATAGGTAATTTCAGAGAAGTTTCTTTTGAAGTGGAAACCTCAAGGCCGAATATGGTCCGTAATAATCCAGCTTCACGAACCATAGGGAGCCCTGTTTTCTATTAGTGATGTTTTGCAAGAGCTGCTGATGCAGTGGGTGGATGCAAGGGTTGGCTTCAGTTCCTCAATCTGGTCTCGACGGGTATATCCAGACGGACAAGGTCCGAAGCTTGTCCTGCGAGAAGCTTTGGCTCTGTGAGAGGCAGTATGTTGCTTGACACATGCACCTGTGGGAATCATGGCCTCCAATAACTCGTGCTGACAATCAACAATTCATGCGAAGTCTAGAGAGCATACTTCTTCATTTAGTTGTGAACCGAACTATTTTGTAAGACCTGAAAAAACACACGAAGTGTCCTAATTTTAAATGCACTTCACGTCTTGGGGCTCTAAATGCACTTCACGTCTTGGGGCTCTACTGATAGTGAATAGTGATACGAAAAGGCAGACATGGGTACTACTGTAAGCTTCTTTCATCGATTGCAAATGTATTCCCCAGTACGAAAATTTGGTATTCTAACAATGAGTTAATAAAAAAAACATGATCAATCCATGTCTTTAAGTTTAAGGCAGTAACTAATGTATTAGCTGCTGAATGCTGAACACTGAAGAAGTGGCTTCCCATGTGTAGAACGGCCTCCCCATATCCAGATGGAAGCATAAAGTTGTATAATCAGGCAGAGTAACATGGTCCACTCTTGATCTAAGTCCAGAAATTAACCACTTTGTTTGATTGGAAAGAGGGTAAGCAAAGTAACAATCGCTTTAAGATGCTTCTTCATGGTTCATTACAGAAACTCAAGCTTTGGTTTCATAACAAGCTATACTGTAACCCAGAAGTGGGGAGAACCTAGACACCATTGAGCAGACATCTTCCTTGGACAAGCCGATCCCCAGGAAGTAATTCACTCCGTAAACATCACAATTAACACTGAGGAATTAAGACAAAGTCTAAGCGTAACTAGTGAAAATCACATTATTAGACTTCAGGTAAGAAGCAAATAGTAAAAACAGAAAGTGAGTATCGATAATTGATTTCACAAGTGCAGTTAGCTATTGACTGCAGTGACTTGAGACCATAAACACATTTAACACTATCTTGTAAGAACACACAATTCACATGTTTTACTGGTAGTAATGTGCTAGTGCTGATGGTACACTTACTTAGCCAATAGATTTCTCTCGGAGATGGAAGAACTCATCACATCTAGGCCCAATCGCACCAACTGGCCCATGACTCCGTCAAAGCAGAACCACGACACGTGAGTAGGAGACAAGATGGATGGGTTCCAGCTAGGACTGCGTCACATCTAGGCCCAATTGTTCCAACTTGACGACATAGAACCGCGATGTGCACGCCCGAAAAGTCAAAAGGGCCGCCAAGCATTATATACTCGCTACCTTTGTCCTTTGTCTATGGGCTATGGTTTCATCAAATTCGCCGACTCAGTTTCTCAATGCATCTCATTCCCTCAAACCGTTCTCTGTGGTCGCCGCTGGGCGTTACCCTGCTCTTAATTGTTGGTCTCCTCCCCCACTTTGCTTTTTCTCGCCTACTAACTAAAGTAGATCATACTACATGGGGACAAACTAGTTATATATAGGAGGCTAGCGAGTGGTCAATGTTATGTCTGGCCCGGACACCATCATTTCTTCACCAAACATGTCATGCCAACTATTTTGATCATTTAATTCAACCACATTTTGTGTAGATGCCGAAATTTCTATCACTCATGTCATGTAAATATGAGCAACCCTATGTGCCATGTTGAAGCATTTCTACAGTACCTTGAGAGCCATGTGTATATATATTGCTCAATAAAAGTTAGTTTCTAGTTATATTTTTGTATATGTGGTTTAGTTACCTTCGTTTACAGGACTTATGTACATCAAGAGAGATTCAAAAGTTTAAACAGGTGAGATTGTTACCACAACATTTCAACACTCCCTTTCGAACAAAACTTACCAAAGAAAAAATGCGCTGAAATAAGTACTACAAAATTTTGCAATATATTTCCAAAATAGCTAATACAAAAACTTGATTCTATATGCTTTGTTCGACTTTATATTATTCTATTAAGAAGTTTGATACAAATAGGCCTTTGGCCGCTTTTAGAAACAGTGCATGTATGCAGTTTCATGCTTGTGCATGCCAATAGATTACACCTAGCGTATAACTCTCAGTGTACATTATACATTTTATCACTAAATAGTTCTAGCACAAGTCGTTCATGATATAAAAACAATATAAACTGTCATGTCTGTAATTTTCATTTTCTATGCGAAAAACCAATCAAACTAATTGACATGAATAGCACCAATTGCTAGAACAATGAAATCCATCTATGGTTACTGAACTTGTCTGATGTGTTCACGTTTGTTGGCTTTAGTCTCACATCGGTTATTGTAGAAGGTAGAACACGATTTATAAGGGGTGTCCCGGCCTACCAGGCTAGTCTTTTGGGCGAAGAGGTCCCAAGCCCTGGTATAACTTTGTGTTGCTCTCCGGTTGTGCTTGGTTAACACATGTGGGTTGAAAATGTTGGTCAGTGAGCCCGAGATTATATAACAATTGGTATCAAAGTCCAGATACGGTAAATAAATCTCAGTGGATTCACGAATGATCTATCATGGTTGATGGGCTAGCTGGAAAGAGACCATCAGTTTTGGTATGTTTTTCATGCAAAATGAACATTGCGATATAGGGGCAGAGAAAATATCTTAGTGCGGGTGTACTCGGAGTGCATGACCGGGGGATATCCCTTCATTCATCCTTTACGACTACAATGAACAGTTGAACGTTGAAATTGTTTTTTTTGGAAAAAGGAGTATAATTTCCTCGCATGTATTTTTTGTTACCTATCAAAATGAGTAAATATTCACCTTTATTTATGTTTGAGTAACAATTAAATCCATACTCGTATTCGGGTATTCGGGAACATTTACATTGATGCACACATGCCTTCACTTTAGTTTGGTTCTTTAGAATGCTGAGTCATGTTGGTCACAATAAAAAGTATCATATACTAGTACCATGCATATGATACTAGTATTTTATGGTGCATCGTAGTATAACTTGACACTACTAGGAAATAGCTTATAGATAGAACATTACTAGTAGCGTGAGACAAGCGCAACACGCTACTGTTAAATAGTAGTAGCGTCGGCTACTAAAGCGCTCTACTGGTAAACTGTAGCAGTAGCGCTGGTCCTCACACGCGGTGCTACTAATATGTGAGCGCTGGTCCTCACATGCGGTGCTACTAATATGTGAGCTCCACCATATGCCCACGGGTTGGCCACAGTAATAGCGCATTTACCAAACCAGCGCTAGTGCTAACACAATTAACAATTAACAGTAGCATGTGTCTTTCCCCAGCGCTCCTGCTGTGTCCAGCCCAAGCCTACATCCCTTGCTCCCACTTAGCAGTACCGAGTTTTTAGCCCCCATGCTGCTGCTAAACAACTTTATACAGTGATCTTCGTCCCCGCGCCGGCCCCCTCATCCTCTCCTCACTCTCTCTCCCTCTTCACTCTCTCCCCCATGCCGGCGCTCCCCCATCCAGGCCGACCTTTCCCATGAGGCAGCCCTCCACCCATGCCCGCCGCCTGCCACCGATGCCTATCGTCGTCGCCTGCCATCGATGCCTGACGAGATAGCTCCTCCCTCCTTCCTCCACTTCCCCCCTTCCTCCTCCCTCCCCCTCCCTCTCTCCTCCCTTTTTTCTTGTACATGATATGGTGCTTTTGAGGTATAGAAATTTATTGGATTACAATAGAATGTGTTGGAATAAAATAGATGTTATAGGTTTGAATTGACAATTTTTTGAATAGAATAGAAAATCGCAGGTAGCGAATGTTCTTTTAATAAAATAGCATGTCGAAATTTTGAGGTATATATATGGTATGTGAGAAATTTTTAGTACTCATTTTTTAAATATAGAAATGTATTGGAATGGTATGTGAGAAATTTATAGTACTTATTTTTCAATATAGAAATGTATTGGACATGTGTATGATTCTTAGACGTTTTTAGTACTTATTTTTTCAATATAGAGATGTATTGGACAATTTAATTATTTTCTTGTCATTATCACTTAGTCAACAAACAAATTAGGTCTAGAATTTTTTTGTAAAACAAATTAGGTACTTTCAGTCTGTCGGAGCTCCTTGTGTGATGGAGGAATCCCGATTATTGTCGTGGGGGTCGTTTCCTTTTTCTTTTCTCGTGATATATACCTTGGTATAATGCGCGAGAGAGGGAGAGGATGCGATCAACACCAATGATCGAAATATGAGAAGAAGAATCCCGACTGTTGTCGTGGGGTCGTTTCCCTCTTCTTCTCGTGATATATACCTTGGTATATTGCACGAGAGAAGAAGGGGAAGCGACTAACACCGATGGTCCAAATACTAGTGTGAGGGAGTGTCCATCAACGTACACCACCATATCGGTATGAGAGAGTGCGCATCATACACACCATGAGATATGAGAGTTTTGTAAGGAAAGCCTGGACACACCGAAAGTCAACCCATGTTGAATTACGTCTATTTGGACATGCGTCTATGTTATTTCCGGGAACACCTCCTTGTGCCTATATTTTGTCAGAAAGTTGATTCATTTCCGTTTCGGCAAATTTCAGGAGTTAAATATGTCTTATTTGAGCAATGGTCAAGTCGAACTTTTATCTTATCATGCCGAACTTTTTTTAATGTTTTTTCAGGTGCTCAAAATATCCGATGATGATAGGATACATGAGTGCGATCCCTGCGGCGATGGTTGGGGTACATGCGACAAGCCTCACCTGCAAGACGATAAGTTCTTCACTATCAAGATGGACGAGACCCTCGATGTTTCTACGGTACGCAATGATGACAAGTGTTTTTTCTTAATTAATCATGACTTCTGTTTGTTTGCTTCAATGTGTAATTTATGTTCAATACAATTCGACTAGTTCATCTCCTGTCAATCAAGATGGTATGTCTTGGAGATGCTCAATTTCGAAGACCATGAGAATATGGAGATGAGGAGAGCTAACCTCAGGACTAAATATGGTCATACGTTACTGGTTAAAGTAAAGAATGTAATACGATCTCCAACGTATCTATAATTTTTGAGTGTTCCATGCTGATATATTATCATTCTAGGATATTTTTTGGGTATTTATTTACCAATTTGTAATATTTTTGAGCACTAACCTATTGACCCAGTGCCCAGTGACAGATGTTGTTTTCTGCATGTTTTCACTTCTCAGGTTTACAGTACCAAATGAAGTCCAATTGCCACGAAAGTTTTTTCTTGACAAAAGAAGACCTGTGAGCTTCGGAAGGAGGCGGGGAGCTCTAGATGGCCTCCCTGTGGGGCCATGCCCTGATTTGTGGTGGCCCCTCGTGGCCTTCCCGATGGCCATATCTGGCTTATAAAATATCGCAAAAACCCTAGAGGCAGCCCCGTACACTTTTTACGCCACCGCAAATCTAGAGCTCCGTTCTGGCACCCTGCCGGAGGGGGGATCGATCACGGAGGGCCTCTTCATTAACCTTGCTTCCCTCATGACGATGTGTGAGGAGTTCACCACAGAGCTACGGGTCAGCAACTAGTACCTAGATGACAATCTCTCTCTCCCTCTCTCTCTCTCTCTCTCTTGATATTCAAGACAACATTCATCGCATCTTTGCCTTGCTCTATCCGATGTATATGGTGCATTTGTTGGGATTCGATCAATTGTGGGATTATGTTAGATTATTTATGATAAATATTTGAGTCTTCTCTCAATTCTAGTATCATTCTTATGTGCATGATCATTATAGCTTCGTAATTCTCTCCGATCTATTAAAAGAGTTTGGCCAACTAGATTGATATTTTTTCGGTGAGAGAGGTGCGTTGTGGTAGGTTTAACCTGACGAGTTTCTACATCCCAGTGACCAAGTAGGGTACAAGATGCGTATTTATGTTGTTTCTACTAGGAATAAAATGATGGGGTTTATTAATATTGCTTGAGTTTACTTTTTTACATCATGTCATTGATCTACATGCATTACTTTGTTTTATTTAATACTCATGTTGGATGGGAGTCGATGAGTGGAGTAATATTAATAGGTGCAGTGTAGGAGTCGTCCTATTTTCTTATGGACATGATGCCTTTATATACAAGATCATTGTCGTGATGTGTGGCATAACTATTCGCTTATCTATCAATTGATCAACAATAATTTGTTTGCCACTAGAGAAAACTACGGTCATCGGGTCTATTCACTTATATATTTACAAATGCTACTATTACCTTGTTGGTCCTATTTACCTTTTTTTTTTCAATTTACAATTATTTACAATTATCTACACAACTCACTTGCTTGCAAATAACAAGACCAAGGGGATTGACAACCCTCTTGCCAACTTTGGGTGCAAGTTGTTTTGCTTTTTTGTGTGCAGCTACTAAAGACGGTTCAGGATTGATATTCCTAATTGGTTCGAATAACCTTGGTTTTATAAATGAGGGAAATACTTAACAACATTGTGATGCGATAACACATTCCTATTCATGGAAAACCTAACGTAGATCAAAAGTATCATAATGCAGTTAATAACTAAGAATTTGGTTGCTCAAAGTGAGAAGCTCTAGCAAAGGCATATGGGTTTCAGGAGGATATGGAAATAACCTTCGATATTCGTCCTGAAGATCATACTGAAGGTAATATCGACATTTGGGTGGATGTCAATATGTTTCCAATTTTACCTTCATGTGAGTTTGTCAACTATATTTGTTAAGTAATTTATATTTTTTATTTAAAAATAGTTGGTGTTCATTCCTACTTAACTCGTTTGTCTTTAATTTTTAGCTTATTTCTCTTCTTCACGAAATATTCAAAAGATAGTAGATCAAACCAAGTACAATCATGGCTCCGAACTAACTTGGTTGGAGATAAATCATTTGACCTCATTTATAGATGATATTGATCTTTTTAAGACCAATTATGAAGATATTGCCGAATTTTTTTCTGATTATGTGCCACTAGTGCACCCGTTGAACAATGGTAACATTGTTGCAGATAGCATGGTATGATTCTTTTTATTATTCTGTCATTAATTAGTCCACCTTTTGCATACATAAATTTTTCATAAGCAAAACTAGATTGCTAACTATGTTATTATTATGTTCTTCAACGGAAATTCCCTTCGGAGGCTGTGCCTCGACTGATGTTTGTAGAAGTTCATTTGAATGTCATCAGCTTACGGCCACGGTGGACTATAATATTCCGCCATGCATACTTGATTTCCAAAAGCGATGAAAGACTGAAACTCAAAGGGTTTAGCTAATTAATGAAAGCCAACAAACAACCACTTGGCGGAGGCGCGAAGGATTTGCTTGGGCCATGTATCGGAGATAGGTGAGTCTCTATTATTCATAGTGGAGGGGTCAGAGCTTATCTGATTTATGCTATTTTACCTAGGAGAGAGTAGTAGGTTCTACCTAGCTAGGAGAGAATTGTATGTGCTAGCTAAGAAAGAGGACATTTTATAGTTTATGACATTGTGTAGTAATGGTCAACTTGTCATGAGTTGTTAGATCATTAAGATGATGATAAGTTGTTATGTGATTAAGGATGATGAGTTATTAGATGACATAGATTAGATTAAAGTGGATGGGTGAAATTGATTGTTGACTGATGGCAAGCTCAGAGGGTTTTTTTTTGTCTTGTTTGAAATTTTACTTATTGACTGATGTTCCTTTGTGCAAAGGCTAGCATTCTGCTATGTATTCAGTTTTTCCACGTCGATGTGTTTGTGTCTCGTGCTATAATCTTTATGATATAAATGAGACATATATTATCATGAAAAAAACATATGAGTAGTTGGTTAGCATCCACGGTTTCATGCCTGGGCAAAAATGGTGGTGTGGCATTAAAATTAGGAGGATTTTACTCGAAAGAAACAGAGGATTTTGCGTGGTGATGCACCTCACAGGGCAAAAGGTGCTTGGTTGGAGGCATTGGACGTTGGTGGCACCTTCTGGCGTGAAAGAGCTCGAGTGCGCCATGTGGCTTGTGATGGGCGTACCCGTTAGAGCACTGTTTTTTCGTTTTCCATGTGTGTTCTTTTTAGTCTTTTGATTTTTACCTTCTTTTTCTAGGATCTGGTTGAATAATTTTTTGGTTTTTGAGGGGTTTTATAATTTTTCTGCATTGTGCTACGCCATCAGTGCTTTCGCGAGAAAGCAGAGCATGTCCTTCTCGTAAAAAAGAGAAGCATAGCCTTACTTCCGCAAGAAGGACAACTTTTTTTTCCGAGTGCTTCCAAGAAAAAGGAAAAAGCACTTTTACGAGTTCTGGAGGAATACTTCCCAAAAGGGAAGAAAATAGACTGCAGTTTCCAAAAAGGTGAAAAGTGCAACTATGGTTATGTTTCATTTTTTCTTCCGTTTTTTCATTCTTTTTTTGTTTTTGTTTTTTAATTCCTGATTTTTTCATCAAAATGATTTGAACGCATGGTATTAGACATAAAACGTCGGAAAAATAAATTTATGAGAAAAGAAAAACCTCTGAGGTTACGACAATTGACACGCATGCAGTGTGACACTTGTTAGCACCCGTAACCGTTGAAAAGTGTACCCCACAATTAGTGATTTATCAATTTGGCATGGAGGCCGCACAAGCTAATCATCGGTGGCACCTTGCGCCCTTGAGCCTTCTTTTGGGGCTGGGCTGTCACATAACACTTGATGAGCTCCAGCGGGCCTCCAGCTTCAGTAACGTTTAAGTTCTTCCTTGGTATTATAAAATAAATTTGCCAAAAAAAATGTAGAATGAAATAAATCTCTTGCGTGTTTGTTGAATGGGTGAAAAGCATTGTTTCTGGTTTCTTTGACGCTTCTTCGTTACTCATACTATGTGTATTCTATGAAAAAATGTAATAGGCTCTCATTTTACTTTCCATTTGATAGGGATACTTTCCATTTCACAGCGAAAATGGAATGGTAAGGAATAAGGGGTCATGGCAGTGGTGACGAGAAGCGGGCAATGATCCCAGGTGGGATGCGGGTGGGAGGTGAGACCACCCTTTCATCTCACAGGTAGGGGAACGGTAAAGAATAAGGGTCCGTTAGCTAGATGATCATGAGTGATAAGCAAGACCTAACAATCAACACTGTAAGCATGCGGTAAGATACTCTTCCTCTATCCCATAATGTAAGGCTGTGTTTGTTTGCTACAGCGGTAACATAAACAGTGGAACTGGGACATAATGGAGGTTCTGCATACACATCCTAAGATTTCATTATGGGATTGAGGAAGTGGCTAATATAACCACTCACGCCAAGCGCGCGCGGTATCAAGTATCAACACACACTGTATTGCTTCAAGTAGTACACCATTATCGGAGAAAAATGACTGCAAGTTGTACAGCGTTGGCCACTCAAGTCTCCAAGTCTTCTCGTGGCATCCATTTTCCAAGCTTCTTCCACAAGTTTTCCCTACATGATTGAGACGAGCCAGCATACTATCACTGTTTTGATTCACTATAGCACCCAGTGCCGTGCAGAGACCGTCAATCGAGCTAGGCAGGTAGCACCGAAAAGAAGACACAACTGTTAAACAAACAGAGAAAATGTGACTGCAGAAAACCCATATAAATAATTGCTTTCGTAATATTGTGATTTTGCCGGGCTATCTTGCAAGGGAGAAGTTCCGCGTTGGGACCATGTTTATGGAGGAGGCGTAAACATGTGGCTGTGCCACCATACCGAAGAAAGATATTATCATCACTGATTTGGTACAAAGCTAGTGTACATTTTTCGCACTACGCTCAGGACCTTTCGTTATCTTTGATTATTCAAGTGGCGTAGGCTTGAGCTCAGGTCGGAGTCAGGCAGACTTGTAGCTCTAGGGTGTCTCCATGCCGTGCGGAGACTGTCAGGCGACTATGATCGAACGATGGCTGTACCTGTGGCCCAAACGGGATGAGATTCCATGTGAAACCCATATAAATTAGCAGATGCTCCCGCTCCTTATCTCGAAAGATAAACACCCGAACAATCAAGTCGAGCCATGGCCGCTGCGCCATCATCTGCCCGCATTACCTATTATGGTTGGGGAGACTTTAATATCATCAGGAGACAGGACGAAAAGAACAATGACAACTTCAATGGAAGATGGTCACTCATGTTCAACATGGTTATTGAAAGTCTCGATTTGAGGAAGATTGACCTCACTGGTAGACAATTCACATGGGCAAATTCTCTACCTATACCAACATACGAGAAATTGGACCGGATACTAACCAATGTAGAATGGGAACAGAAATACCCAATGGTTTTAGTACATGCCCTTCAGAGAACCATCTCAGACCACTCATCCCTCTTGGTTGATTTAGGGGAGCCGAATCATGAGGGTAATAGAAATTCGTTCTCTTTTGAATTAAGTTGGTTTGAGAGAGAAGGCTTCATGGACCTCATAGCCAATGAATGGGCTAAGGATCCTGGTGGCGCGTCAAACATGGAAAGATGGCAGAACAAAATCAGACTCTTATGCCAGTTCTTGAGAGGATGGGTCAAGAATCATAGCGGAGTGTACAAAGTAGAGAGAGATACACTTATTCGGCTGATCGCTGAATTAGATGTGAAGGCTGAATCATCTCTTCTTAACATAGCGGATCGGAAGAGTAAGGTTGAGGCTAAGAAAAAACTGCAAAGTCTTTTGAGAGAGGAAGAAATGAAATGGGCACTTCGAGCCAAGGTGACGAAGATAGTCCACGGAGATGATAACTTACAATTCTTTCATATGATTGCAAATGGCAAACATAGGAAGAAGAAAATAATTCAACTGGAGCAAGATGAGAGTACAATTGTAGGACATGATAACCTAAAACTGTACATCACCGAGTACTATAGGAGATTATTTGGTGAACCTGAAGAGAACTTTGTCTCTTTGGATGAGAGCACAACAGATGATATACCACAGTTAAATTCTGATGAGAATGAGGTATTATCTGCGCCTTTTATTGAGAAAGAGGTGTTTGATGCAATAGCACAAATAAAACAAAACAAAGCACCGGGCCCAGACGGATTCCCAGTAGAGTTTTACAAAAAAAATGCAGCCATATAATCAAGGATGACCTTTTGCCTATGTTCCATGATTTATTCAATGGTCACAAACAGCTATTTCACCTCAATTTTGGAACAATAACATTGTTGCAAAAGAAGGTGGAAGATGTTCGTATCGAGCAGTTCAGACCAATCTGTTTACTCAATGTTAGTTTCAAGATTTTCACTAAGGTGGCCACAAACAGGATGACACAGATTGCTCATTCTGTAGTTCAACCAACGCAGACAACGTTCATGCCTGGGAGACACATCGTAGAAGGGGTTGTGGCTCTACATGAAACTTTGCACGAAATACATACAAAGAAACTTGATGGGATTATCTTTAAGGTGGATTTCGAGAAAGCGTATGATAAAGTCAAGTGGCCATTTCTTCAGCAGGCCCTGCAGATGAAGGGGTTCAACAGGGGTTCAATGAATCCTGGAGGGATCAGGTGGACGCTTTCATTCGGAAAGGAAGTGTGGGCGTTAAAATCAATGATGACATTGGTCACTTCTTTCAAACACACAAGGGCCTCAGACAGGGAGACTCTATGTCTCCGGTGTTGTTCAACATAGTAGCAGATATGTTGGCAATCCTTATTGGGAGGGCTAAAGACAAAGGACACGTAGGTGGACTTGTTCCTCATCTGGTTGCCGGAGGGTGTGCATACTACAATACGCTGACGACACAATTCTATTCATGAAACATGATATGGCTAAGGCAAGAAACATGAAGTTAGTTTTATGTCTATTTGAGCAATTATCTGGACTAAAGATTAACTTCCATAAAAGCGAATTGTTCTACTTTGGGAAGGCGAAGGAGGAACATGACGCTTATAGCCAACTCTTTGGACTTTTATCGGTCTCGTTTCTTCTGGCAAATTGATAAGGCTAAGAAGAAATACAGGCTGGCACGGTGAGATATTATTTGCAGGCCCAAAACCAAGGAGGGCTTGGCATTGAAAATTTAGAAGTGAAGAATAGATGCCTGCTAAGCAAATGGCCATACAGGTTGTCTACGAAAACCGAAGGGATGTGGGTACAAATACTGAAGAATAAATACCTACAATCCAAAACATTGGCCCAGGTTACAGTTAGACCAAACGATTCACCTTTCTGGAAAGAGTTAATGAAGGTGAAGGTAACCTTTTTTCAAAAGGTGAAATCTGTAGTTGGGGATGGGACTTCTACAAGATTTTGGGAAGACACCTGGCTCTAGGAGATATCCATTAGCACCTCAATATCCTGAGCTATATAATATCACTCAACGGAAAGATGAATATGTGGCAAATGTATTACAAATGGTTCATTTAAATATGCAATTCCGGCGAGCTCTAGTTGGAACACGCTGGAATTCATGGCTACATCTGGTTAGGAGGCTGATGGATGTTTAGCTGTCAGACCAGACATATATGATACGCTGGACTTTAACCTCGAATGGTTATTCGGATCGGGAGTTGTGCTTTATTATGGGCTATTTGGAATACCAGAAACGATATGATTTTTAATGGCAAGAATTTTAATAACTTTTTGTAGGTAATCTTCAGAGCAACATCTTGGATTCGTACGTGGTCGTTACTCAGCCATGCGAAAGTCATGAAGCTTATGATTACTGGGTGCAACTGGTGGGAGATGATCGCACGGGTTATCTTCAATCAGTTTGGATTGCATGCTAACAATAGGCTAGGTGTATAGACATCGTAGTCTATATTCAGTTAAGCCGCATGTCGCAATTTTTATGAGCTTCAATATTTTATTAGCGCTTCAGCGCATTTGTGGACCTGGATATTTTGTTTCAACCTGCTTAATAAAATGGCTGTATTTATCGATTGATGCAGAGACCGGGACTTCGTTCCTTCTTTTCAAAAATAAAAATAAAAATCTGCCCGCATTCCCACCATCATCATCCTCCTACTCCTAGCACTCTCGGCCATCTCCGCTTCTTCCCCCAGCTCGGCCAACGGCATTGACACAGACCTCGCCGCGCTGCTGGCTTTCAAAGCACAGCTCGCTGATCCTCGTGGTGTCCTTGCCGGCAACTGGACTGGCACGATCTTTCTGGCACTGGATAGGCATAACGTGCAGCCGCCGCCGACAGCGCGTCACTGCTCTATCACTGTGGGACACTCCTCTTGTTGGACCTGCACCTCACCTTGGTAATCTTTCTTTCCTTTCCGTCCTTAATCTCACCGCCACCAACCTTACGGGTTCAATCCCTCCCGAGCTTGGCAAGCTTGGACGACTTAGAGAAATTTGGCTCTACAATAATGGTTTGAGTGGTCAAATACCACCCCATCTATTCAAAAACACGCATTCCTTAAGGTCCATCTACTTTGACGACAACAGTCTCTCGGGCCAGATTCCTGCTGAGATGTTGTTGCATGTGCACAACCTGGAGGAGTTTGGTCTGGGTAATAATTACTTGAGCGGGCGTATACCACCCTATTTCTTTAATAGCACGCCGTCCTTGACGTTCATCCACTTTGGAACAAATAGTCTATCGGGTCCCATACCAAACGGCATTGCCTCCCTATCCAAACTTGAATACTTACAATTCCACAACAACCAGTTTTCCGGCGTACTGCCACAAGCCATATACAACATGTTCAAGCTACTGTTAATGCTATTATCAAACAACAACCTTACTGGGACTATCGCAGAGAACCAAAGTTTTAGCCTCCCAATGTTGCAAATTCTTGACCTCTCCAAGAACAAATTTAGCGGTAGGATTCCGAACAACCATAGTTTTAGTCCCCCAATGTTGCAAACTCTTGACCTCTCCGAAAACAGATTTAGTGGACAAATTTCATCAGGGCTTGCATCATGCCATTACCTACAAGGATTGTTTTTGCAGGACAACTCTTTTGCCGATGTTGTGCCATTATGGTTAGCTGAACAGTGCATCACCAAGAAAATGTTTCACTGGGTGGAAATAACCTTGTTGGCTTGATCCCAGCCGCTCTAAGCAATGTCACTAGCCTTACTATGCTAGACCTGTCTGGCTGCAACCTTAAAGGACACATCCCACAAGAGTTCGGATTAATGCAAAAACTCTCTTTTCTACATCTTGCAACAAATCAACTTACCGGAACAATTCAAGCTTCCTTTGGGAATTTATCCATGTTATCTCTTCTAGCTTTTGAAGAAAAGAAATTATCAGGCTCAGTACCGTCAACACTTGGGAACATTCCAACTTTGAAGGAGCTTCACCTGCAAAACAACAATTTAGAGGGAAGTATTATGGAGCTTTTGTCACCTCTTTCTAACTGTAGAAACCTCCAACTGATTAACATATAGCAGTGAACTCTTTCACGGGTGCCCTCTCTGACCAACTGCGAAACCTTTCTTCACGACTGATAACTTTCACTCCAGCTTACAACAAATTAGTAGGTGGACTTCCGGCAGCAATTTCAAACATAAGCAGTCTTGAGTGATTAGATCTTTCTAACAACCTACTCACTGAGCCAATCCCGGAGTCCATCACTGCACTGAAAAATCTCGTGTGGCTTGACCTCTCTAGTAATGCCATGGTCGGCACTATCCCAACAGAAATAGACATGCTTTGGAATCTACAACGGTTGTTTCTGCAAAGAAATAAATTTGCCGGCTCTATACCAAGAAGCTTGGGTAATCTTAGTCAGTTAGAGAAAATGGACCTATCGAAGAATCAGTTGATTTCTACAATACCACCAAGACTATTCCACCTTGATAAACTTATTGAACTAAATCTTTCATATAAATTTCTTGTTGGTGCACTGCCGGTAGATGTTTCTGGGATAATACAAACATACCAATTGGACCTTTCTTTTAACTCCTCCATACGAAACATCCCAGAATCAATGGGGCAGCTTAAGATGCTAATGTACCTAAATCTATCGCACAACTTGTTCGGAGGCCCGATGCCAGTCTCACTTCAAAAGCTAACTAGCTTAGCATCCTTAGACCTCTCCTTCAACAACCTCTCTGGTGCAATTCCAATGTACCTTGCAAACTTAACCGACTTGACTACCATGAACCTCTCGTTCAATAGGCTAACAGGACAAATACCAGAGGGAGGTGTTTTCTCAAACATCACACTGCAATCTTTGGTTGGGAATGCTGGGTTGTCTGGGGCTCCACGCCTAGGATTTTGGCCATGTATTGATAGAACTCATTCAAATAGTATACACTAGCTAAAATTTCTACTCCTAGCTTCCATGGTAGCTTCTGGTTGTGTTGCTATTTGCTTATGGCTGTGGACCAGAAAGAAACATAAGCATGAGGGTGAGGTCCAAACTAATGGTGATCCATCCGATGGCATAGGCCACCAGATAGTCTCTTATCATGAGCTCATTCGGGCCACAGACAATTTCAGTGAGGACAATTTGTTGGGAAGTGGAAGCTTTGGGAAAGTCTTCAAGGGACAAGTGAGTAGTTTGGTTGTCATGATAAAAGTTCCTGACATGCAGCTGTAGCAGGCCAAGAGAAGCTTTAATGCCGAGTGTCGTGTGCTTCGCATGGCGCGACACCGCAACCTGATACAGATAATCAACACATGTTCCAACCTAGACTTTAGATCACTTCTTCTTCAATACATGCCAAATGGGAGTTTAGAGATGCTATTGCACCAGTCTCAAAGTACAATGCCCTTGGGGATCCTTGAGATGATCGACATCATGCTCGATGTGTCAATGGCAATGGAGTGCCTACACTTTGAACACTATGAGGTGATACTGCACTGCGATTTGAAACCTAGCAATGTGTTGTTTGATGAGGACATGACTGCTCATGTGGCGGACTTTGGGATTGCAAGGTTGCTTCTAGGTGATGACAACTCCATGATTTGTGCGAGTATGGCAGGTACAATTGGTTACATGGCACAAGGTATTTAGATAGAATCTCACTAGTAGAAAAAGACCCATTTGTCCCGGTTCGTAAGGCCCATTTATCCTGGTTCTGGAACCTGAAGGGTCGGAACTAAAGCCCAAAACCTTTAGTCCCGGTTCGCTTACCAACCGGGACAGAAGGGGCTCCACGTGGCCGGTTCTGGGAGCCCAGGCAGGAGGACCTTTAGTCCGGGTTGGTAACACCAACCGGGACCAAAAGGCATCCACGCGTTAGCATCTAGCAGTTGCTGGTTTTTTTAAAATGGAGGGGGGTTAGGGGGGTTTGGACGGTTAATTTAGGGGTTTTATATTGTTTTAGCTAGCTAATTGATAGAGAGAAGTGTCCTCTCTTTCTTCATGCTTGGTCGACGCTAGCTACTATAGAGAGAACTCGACACGCTAGCTAGTAAGCAAATGAAGGAGCCATTAAGTATAGGAAGATCGTCATGAACATATAGAGATAGAAGTGATCGACCTCTCTTTCTCTGCGAGATTGGTCGTATAACAAGTTTTCGTATATATATCCTACGCTACTAGCTACATATATACAATATAAGATCTCTTACAATCCCTAACATCTAATGTCAACTTTCAGATGGTATTCTCCGGCTTTATTTATGACGTGGTCAGGAAAAAATCCCGCCAATTCTTCATGAATTGCTTGTATGCGATCATGTGGTAGGAGTTCAACCCGCATCTGTCACATCTAATTTGAAGAAGGGGGTCAATACATATATATGGTAATAAAATAAAATTCTGAATATTATTGCTTACGCACTTGAAATTGTTTTTTAGAGTAGCCCCGCTGAGGGGTCGTCGCGTTGTAGATGAACTCGCAAACGTAGTATCCATATAAATTAGGTTTCCTGCCACAAGCACTTTACGAGAAATAGAGTTCAATCAAACTGATAATCAAGCATGATAAATGGTATTGATGAAACTAGAATCAATGGGAGATGCGCAGAACTAGCTAGTAGTACTTACTTTCGGGTGTGTAAATCGCAGCTCCCCCGGCAATGCCGGAACAATTGCTGTGAACTCTTTCAAAACCCTGCCAGACAAAGAAAATAATTACTTGATATCTGAAAATGAACAAAGTTACTGATATAATGCAATAATGATCGATTGAACTTACTTCTGGAGAATTTCAGTCATGTCCGAATATTCCTGGGGATCTTTTCGTTTCGAGTCTAAAACGGTTACTACTCCCCGTTCAAGCTGAATCTCTAGCAGAAGAAAGTGGAAACTACGCACGCATGCATAACTCATCAATTACATTACTATAAAACCGAGTAATAAGGGAAACCGAATATGCACAAGACAGTAACACTCACTTGAAGTTGTAAGGAAAGAGTATTGTCCCTTTGTTTTGATTTTTAAACAACGATTGTAGAAAGTTGTCCTCGGTTTGTGTGGGATACTTTTGAAAATTATATTCATGTATGACATTTGGGTTAATGAACAAAATGTCATAGATTTGTGCTTTTCTGCATTCGACGATCTTCAATCTGCATAATATAGTAGTAAGGATAATTATATATACATGCAATGAAAGAACTGAGCTATATACATAGAGAGACTTAATTACAGAAGTAGTACTTACAGACAGTAGAAAGTCACGATTGTTTTGTCGAGGGACTTTTGATTGTATAACTGGAATATGTCCTCAAATTCAATATTCAACAGTTCCATTCCAACGAGGTCGTGCTCCTCTTTAACTGACAGTATCAAAGAATCCGTCTTAGACTCGCGGCAGGTTTTTATGTACCATTCATGGAATTTTCGCATCATCATTGTTAGAGGAGGATGATCAGGTTTGACGAGAGGCCGCCTGTGCCGGTAACGGAATTCGTCCACCTCCAATGGCTTAAACTGTACATCATCGCTCACGTAATCACCAGGTTTGGTACCTGGCACCATCCCCGGATGATTAGCGACGATATCGCTAGACACCTTGAGCGGGGGCACGATTGGTTCGCCTGTTCGCAGAGCTGGGGAATTTTTTTCCCACTTCTTCGTTTTGCTAACCTTGCATCACTGGAAGTACTTCCCGACTGGCACGCATCTTGATATGTATTTTTAATACAGCGGTCAAAGTTGGAATCCGGCGGAGGCTGTGGTGGTCGTTTCAGGGTGTCGATAGTGCGCATCGCTTTCACCGGATCTATTTTCTCCTTCGGAGGTGGAGTTTTCTTTGCAAAATGGGCCCTCAATTCGGCCTAACATATCTCCTCGTTTTTAGACTCGGTCCTCTCATATGGTAACTTTTCCAGAGGCTTGAGAGATGGACCGTATCTGTATCCCCTCCTGCCTATGCTTGTACTGCTAGCCACCGGAGTGGCGGCGGCTCCCTTCCGTCGTTGCTTACTAGGCGCCGGAGGAGCCGGAGCGGCGGCGTGTGTCTTCTGCCGTTGCCGACGAGGCTGAGGAGGAGGCGTACTGCTCCGACGTGTCGGAGTAGGCGAAGGAGGAGGCGGAGTGCCCCCACGCGTCGGAGGAGTCGGAGAAGGAGGCGGTGTCCCCTGATCACTCGTCGTCGTCGTCGTCGTCGGAGGAGGAGGATCCGGAGTGCCCTGATTCGCCTGAGGAGAAGAAGGGAGGCAGAGGCGTCCAGTTTGGAAGCTTGATGTACTCCTTCTGCCATAGACATGTACTCCTCAGGGCACGAACCAACTTATTCTCTCCTTCACCTGTATAGTGGTTAAGCTCGACCTCCTCAAATTCCTTCATTACTTCATCCACTATCACAACAGCATAGCCATGTGGAATCGGAAGGCAGTGAAAAGTTCCGTTGAGTTGAGGAGGTGCATCAGAGCCGACAACCGCCTTGAAAGTAAGGTTCCGACATTTCTTCATAAGGTCGCAATGTTGAGCCTCCGTGATAGTCTGCACGGGGTAGCTAGGAGACATGAAGTCAGGCTGAACGGGCTTCGTGGAAGCGACGCTGCTTCTCCGCTAAGATGGTAGGGTAGCTTCCGGGGTAGCTTCGTGCCGTTGAGATGGTTGGTCGGCAGCTCGCTGGCTCTCAGCTTCCTCTAGCTTTTATAGGCTTGCATTGAGCTTCTGAATTTCGATCAGCTTCGTATTCCTCTTTCTCTCCCGACTTCTGTAACCGCCTGCGTCGGGAAACCCAACCTTCCACGGAACGGAGCCTGGTGTGCCTCGTGTTCGTCCAAGGTGCTCATTATTCCCTAGGGCCTGAGTCAACTCGTCCTTCTCTCTGTCGGGAATGAACGTCCCTTCCTACGTTGCGGTGATATACTTCTGAAGCTTCTGCATGGGTATTGCAAGTTGCTCGTCCGTCCAACGGGACTTCCCTATTTCAGGGTCCAAAGTTCCCCAACCCCAAAGAACCAAGTCCTTGAACGGTCTGGCCAGTTCGATGTCTGTGGTACGATGTTTTTAGCAATCAGGTCATTCTCAGCTTTGTCCCACAACGGCCGGGCTTTGAGGTAGCCACCTCACCCCATGTGATGGTGATATTGCTTCTTTGCAGCATTGACCTTGTTTCTCTGACATCTTCTTACTCTTGTCCGACTTCTTGTAGTCCACAAATGCAGGCCAGTAATCTCTTATCTTCTCAAATCGGCTGGTGAATTCTGGAGTCTTCCCTTTGTCGACAAACTTTGATTTCAACTCATTCTTCCACCTCCTCAATAGATCTGCCATCTTCTTAAGAGCACACACCTTGACCAGTGGCTCTATAACTGGCTTATTCGTATCCTCCTCTGGCGGTAGGGTGAAATTTAACTTCAGCGAGGTCCAAAGATCATCTTTGTGTATATAGGTGACATAATCACCTTCAGAGGCGCCGTCCTTAGGCCTATTCCATTGCTTGATGCTGATCGGGATGTTGTCCCTAACAATAGCTCCGCACTGAGCAGAAAATGCATTTTTGGTCCGCTTGGGTTCAATCGGATGGTCATCATTCGCGAGTACTGTGATCGTGAACTTTTCATCCTTGCGCAACCTCTTCTTCGGGCCTCGTCTCGTTACCGAAGTTTGGCTTGATCCTGTAGCGACCCGACTCAAAATGAGTCAAGCCTCTGTGTTTTCTGTGCCATCCCTGGATCAGTATGCTGGCACACACAGTACATCAATGTATATATCAAAGTGCAATCACATGTAAATAACGTAAAACTGATATATACCTTAAAATAGCAGCGGATACAGTCAACGGGAGTGGAGTCCTAATAACACCAACGGCAAGTTGAGTGCGGACCGTAACCCTGAATCGTACTCTTACCCGTCGTAGAAGAGTATCTGCAACATAAGACGTTGCAGCCGTGTAGGTCAATACATTGAATGTACTGGCAAGATCACCATAGTAGAACGGAAAAAAAATAAAGACTATTCTATATGCAAAGGCTTTGTGGCTCTGTGTCTGAGTTTTTGCGTAAAAGCTGATTTTATTTTTCTACAACAAAGGAATATCAGGAATTTCACTATGGAGTTACCTATCATGACATGGTTCCGCCAACCAATGTCTCAATGCCCATAAGTATCATAAGTTGCCCACAATTAGTTATCAGTCCAGTGTTGAGAGTTCGGAGATAGATCCAAGTCTAGAAGCTCAAATTGTCCGTAACCGGGGACACGGCTAATCGATTAGGTTTAACTCTGCAGAGTGTTGTGTACTTTACCCACAAGATTCTTTCCCTCCTGGTAAGTCCTCGCACTGCCTGGTGTTTGAGAACAGGATGAAAGAAACATGGTCTTTCAGAGTGCTTCCCTGACTGTCCGACAGTGCCCATCCCAATCCTAACGTCGACTACATCTCGTAGCACTGCCCAGCAGAGTCACAACAAAGATCAACCAAGCCAGAGCCCATAATGACTTGTGGCTACACAGGTAAGCTTCCGGGCATGAAGTATTCATCCTTCTCTTTGAGTCTGGGTGAAGCTTTCCGCAAGATGTCATGGCGCTTCTCCATGCATCCCGGCCATCCACTGGTTTCTCTAGGGATGCCCAATCAACCATCCTTCACCCAGTAGTGTGTATTGAAAACTTGTCTTCTCGAGTCTTGAAGTCTTGAGGACTTGAAGATGCAGGACTTGAAAATGTCTTCATGAAGTTGTCGTCTTGACGTAGAGTCCTTCACACCACTCACGAACGCTCATACCAAACCCCGTCTACTTTAGCATAGCATAAAAGTAACTAACGTTCCCGGGGCTTTAGTAACCAGTGGTGGGTTCCTACCTCATGCATTCTACTCAACTACAAGAATTTCAATAACACTACGGGAGGGATGTGCTGAATGATGTCACTACATGCAATAAAAACATAGGTATGAAATAGATGGTCAAGGTGAACTTGCCTGTACTGTTGATGAAGATAAGATATCGCTCTCAGAAATAACTTGATAGAACTATTCGTCACTCTCCGATGAAAATCTATCGTAAGCAAATAACATTCAATAAACATTCATGCCAAAACAAAGAACTAAAAAACGCAAGAACAAAACATGTCTTGGTGCCAAAATAACAACATACTAAGGTTAAATAAGAAAAGATAGGTTCTAACTGTGTTGTAAAGTGAAAGTGGAGGAATCAACTTCAAAAGAGTTAATGGATGATGAACTATTGCTATATAAGCTTAGGTTGGAGAGACTACGAAAGACGATCCAAAGTATGGGAGAACAACATGAACGTTGTTTGACACATAGTATAAGGCATACGAATTTATTTGTAGAAAGAATTTAATTGAAAAGGTCAAAAGAAGTTGAACTGTAAATTCAAGTATGAATTGAATCTGAATTCACAAAGGTCAAAAGAAGTTGAACCGACGTAAGATGGTTATGAATAAAAATATATGACACGGGTATTTAGGGACAAAAGGAATCAATTAAAAAGGTGTTACAGTTTGCAAGATATGATCAAATGAAGGTTCGGATTCAAATTGAATCGCTCCAATTTGAAAGGTTCAAAGATTGAAACTAATGATGTTACTATATATGGGAAGTCAATATGAACGTGTAGAAAAATAATTACTAGGTTCAAAATAACGGATCAAAAGTTATAAGCAATTCAATATGGCATTGAGTTAGCTTAGTACAATGTGTGAACACATTTTGGGGACTAATAGAGAAGTATGAGCAAGATCAAAATTATATGTTGAAACGATAACACTAAGGATGTGAACGGAAAGATTACTTTGATACGGATCCGTCGCAATTGGATTCATCGGAAACGGAGCTACGGATAAAAAGATATGATCAAAAGAAGTTTGAACATAAATCTGAATAAATTTTGAAATTTGAAATTTTGAAAAAAATTGACGTCATAGGTTGATTGGATAGGTGAAGTCAAGACGAAACTCTAGGCGTTGGTTTCATCTAATTCTGATAAACGAGTAAAAAGTTATGGCTATTTGAAAAATCTGGGCCAAGCTGTTTTACGGAGGAAAAATGCTATGTCTAAAATAATTCTAGGACTAATGAGTAAATACGGAGACTAATTAATAATCTAATTACTCTACCGTATACTACTATAGAAATACTAGTCTACGGATATTAAACTACAGGAGTATGAAAGAAAATACGAAGAGAATACCTTTATATGCAGAGAAGATATAAATCCAAAGAGGAGACGACTTCCAGAAATCCCGTCGGAGAGAAGAAAATATTTTTTTTATAAAGCTAGTCAAACCGAAACGATTCGATTCAACCCGAAGTGGATGACTTTTGGGTGCACCTATGGGTCTATATTTATAGGTGAAAGGAAGGTGCAAACATCCAAAGCTAAGCAAGGTGGGACTAAAATAGGGAAAGAGACAAGAAGAAGAGGGCCACCCGGATGGGCTGAATCAGCCGGCCTGTTTTTTTTTTTTAAATACTCGGATGAACAGTGTACCGGGATGAACAGTGTTCCCTGGTTTTTTTTTAAAAAAAACAGCAAAGAAATACAAATAAACAAGAATAGAAAAACAATTTATATAGGCATATTATATATCGAAATTTTCAGAAACATATTTCCTAAAACATGAACATTTTTTTAAGGCCGAATAAAATATTTCGAGAAATAGTATTTTTTTTGCAATAACTCCAAAATGAAAAGAAACTAGAATTTCAAATAAATGGCAAATAGTTTTTATTTTAAAATTTGAGTCAAAACATTGTATATGATTTTTGAGTGTCATTTACCTCCTCTCATTTGATTTTATAAGAGGGTTTTGAAAATATTTGAACTCAAAATTGAATAGGGATTCGAAATAGAAAATTTTGGGAAAGTCATTTTATTCCCTCTCATTAAAATTTCAAAAGTTTCAAAACTCCACTCAATTTCACACAATCAATCACACAACATTCAAGCAAACAATCCTACTTATTTATTTAATATGACATTCCAAAATTTAGAATTTTGGGATGTTACAGATCCGGAGGGCTATAAAAGAAGAAAGAAGAGTTAATTAATATATGTACATACCAAAATAATTAATGCATCAATTAGCTAGTCACCGGAGCCAAGACTTAATTAATATATATACCTCGCCGGACTTTGCAACAACTCCCTCCTCCGATCGGTCACCGGAGCCGTCATCATGGTCTCCTTCTTCCTCCGTCATTTGGTCACCGGAGCCATCATGATCATGTCCTTCCTTCTCCATTGTTCGATCACCGGAGCCGTCATAATCCACTCCTTCCAGACTATCGATGTCGTTGAGAAATGACAAGATATCACATCCGCCGTGGATTATGTCCCCCAACAACTGTTCTTGTTCTTCGTCTCTTGGATCCATAGTTTCTGCAAATATTACAACATGGAATTTAATATACAAACATGAATGTCCAACGTCCGAACCGCCTCTCTCATGAATGTCCGACGTCCGGACCACCTCTCTCATGAATGTCAAACAAGGGATTTTGTTAACCTTTAAGGGATTTAATTAACAAAATGGCGCCATTCTGAATGTGCAGAAAATGGTCCATATTTTTTCTGATCTCATCTACCCTTTTATATGTCATGTTGTCTGGTGTCAAAGGATTCAAGAAAACCAAGGCTTCATCATTAGCCGGGAGTAACAGGCGCATAATGGTACGAAGCTCTCCAAAATTGTTTTGTAACGGAGTCCCGGATAGGATAATTAATTAGCTTTTTGGTACGAAGTTCAGCAAGAGCCTTCCGAATATCGCTAGTTGGTCGGGTAGGGACGGGGTAGATCGACAACAACGCTCTTTCTTCTAGAGAGTGAGCGGACCGCCTCTCTCTCATGCATGTCCAACGTCCCCTCTCATGTCGAAGTTATCGGGGAGGGGGTAGATCGACAATTACGCTCTTTATTCTAGGGTTTGGATGGCCTTGATGGTTGGTCGGGCGAGCGGACCGCCTCTCTCACTCATGCATGTCCGACGTCCCCCCTCATGTCGAAGTTAGCGAGGAGGGGGTAGATCGACAACGACGCTCTTTCTTATAGGGTTTGGGTGGCCTTGATAGTTGGTCGGGTGAGCGGACCGCCTCTCTCTCATGCATGTCCGACGTCCCCTCTCATGTCAAAGTTATCGGGGAGGGGGTATATCAACAACGACATATATTTCAGATCTGTTGGAAAGCTTTCGGGGAGCCGAGGACAACGTGATGATAGGGGGCCGGGGGTGCTCCTGTGGCCTTGTTGATAGATAGAGCCGATGCCAACGTGATGATAGAGCCAATGCCAACATTTTAATTTAACAAAAAAACTACCTTCAAAAAAAGACTTGCTTCGCCGCGGGTGCTCGGTGCGACGTGGACTTGGTGAAAAAACTTTATGAAAATGCGGTGGTTGTCGGCCGGGCGGTTTACTTTTCCTTCTTCATTTTTACTTTGTTTTTTCTTATATCTTTGTTTTCGTTTTCACTCTACATTTTCGTACATATGAAAACAACGAAGACTTTTTACATGAACATATACACACATATACATGAACATATATATATATATACATGAAAAAAACATATAAATGAACATATATATACACGAACATATACACACATGACACATACATGAACATATATACATATACATGAAAAAAACATATACGTGAACAAAACATATACATGAAAAAAACATATACATGCGGCACACTAGGGGGCGGCGACGGGGAGGTGACGGGGAAAAGGCGATGGGGACGGCGGCGACGGGGAGGCGACGGGGACGGCAGCGACGGGTAGGCGACGGGGAGGGCGGTGACGGGGAGGCGACGAGGATGGCGGCGATGGGGAGGGGACGGGGACGAGGACGGCGGAGACGGGGAGGCGACGAGGACGGCGGCGACGGACCCGGCGGCTCGGGGATGCGACGGGGCCGACGACGGGGAGGCGATGAGGACGGGGCCGGCGACGGGGAGGCGATGAGGACGGCGGCTCGGGGAGGCGACGGGGCCGGCGACGAGGATGGCGGCTCGGGGAGGCGACAGGGACGAGGACGGCGGCTCAGGGCAAATGGTAGATCAAACCTGCAAAATTTCCTATGTGCTTCTTATATACAAGAAGCATTGGTCCCGGTTGATGGCACCAACCGGGACCAATGCCCATCTTTAGTCCGGTTGGTGCCACCAACCGGGACCAAAGGACCTTTGGTCCCGGTTGGTGGCACCAACCGGGACTAAAGGCGGGCATTGGTCTCGGTTGGTGCCACCAACCGGGTCGAAATTGCTGCATTAGTTCTGGTTATAGCCACCGACCGGGACTAAATGGTTGGTCTTGGCTCTGGTGGAAGTTTAGTCCCACCTTGCCAAGCGAGTTGCACTCGCACCGGTTTATAAGCCCACCCCTCCCTGCCTTATTGAGTTCCTCTCAAATTGAAAATAGATGCCCTTATATGGGAAAATTTGATCTGAAATCAAACTGAATTTTAGTCTAATTTCCGGTCGAATTTTACTTACATAATCGCATCTATGTTCATTTTTGTTATTTTTTATGTTATCTAAAGGGATTTCAGTTTTTTGAACTTATTTGAACTCCATACTTTTTGTGTGTTCAAAATGCACCATTCAAAGCCACATCATCAATTTTCAACCCTTTCTAACTTCATTTGGTATTTTTCATGCACATATTGATTTTTTGAGCTAAATGACCCTGAAACTGAAAAGCACTTAAAATGAACTCTGAAAAGGTTGAAAGTTGGCACGGTATCATCATTTCACCCAATAGCATGTGCTAAAAAGTTGAGATGGTTACGGCAAAAACTAGATGCACTTCGTGTACAAAATGGGCAATCTCTTTCGAAGTATCATGGTTTCGGTCGAAAACTGATCTGTTACAAAGGGATTTAATTTTTTTGAACTTATTTGAACTCCATACTTTTTGTGTGTTCAAAATGCACCATTCAAAGCCACATCATCAATTTTTAACCCTTTATGACTTCATTTGGTATTCTTCATGCACATACTGATTTTTTTGAGCTAAATGACCCTGAAATTGAAAAGCACTTCAAATGAACTCTGAAAAGGTTGAAAATTGGCATGGTATCATCATTTCAGCCTCATAACATGTGCTAAAAAGTTGAGATGGTTACGGAAAAAACTGGATGCACTTCGTGTACAAAATGAACAATCTCTTTCGAAGTATCACAGTTTCGGACGAAAACTCATCTGTTACAAAGGGATTTCATTTTTTTGAACTTATTTGAACTACATACTTTTTGTGTGTTCAAAATGCACCATTCAAAGCCACATCATCAATTTTCAACCCTTTCTAACTTCATTTGGTATTTTTCATGCACATACTGATTGTTTTGAGCTAAATGACCCTGAAATTGAAAAGCACTTCAAATGAACTCTGAAAAGGCTGAAACTTGGCATGGTATCATGTCATAAAAAGTTGAGAGGGTTACGGAAAAAACTGGATGCACTTCATGTACAAAACGGAAAATCTCTTTCGAATTATTAGGGTTTCGGACGAAAACTCATGTGTTACAAAAGGCATTTCATTTCTTGACATGTCACTTCAATGATATAGTTGTGGAGAGAAAGTGTTCACTTTTTCTTCACTTGTATCATTTGCTTATTGCACCGTAACCATGGATAATCTTCATCGTTTAACAGGGTGCCTGGGTCAGCCTTGACTTTGAAGGGAGGAATTTCATGAAACTTTTCATAATCTTCAGACATGTCTGTCGTGCCCTCCAATCCCACGATGTCTCTTTTTCCTGAAAGAACTATTAGGCGCTTTGGCTCATCGTATGATGTATTCGCTTCCTTATCTTTTTTTTCTTGGTATGGTAGACATGTCCTTGACATAGAAAATCTGTGCCACATCATTGGCTAGGACGAATGGTTCGTCTGTGTACCCAAGATAGTTCAGATCCACTGTTGTCATTCCATACTATGGTTCTTCCTGCACCCCGCCTCTTGACAGATTGACCCATTTGCACTGAAACAAAGGGACCTTGAAATCATGTCCATAGTCAAGTTCCCATATGTCCACTATGTAACCATAATATGTGTCCTTTCCCCTCTTGGTTGCTGCATCAAAGGGGACACCGCTGTTTTGGTTGGCGCTCTTTTCATCTTGGGCGATCGTGTAAAATGTATTCCCATTTATCTCGTACCCTTTGTAAGTCAATACAGTCGAAGATGGTCCCCTGGCCAACGAGTACAGCTCATCAGAAACAGTGTTGTCACCCATGAGACATGTTTGCAACCAACTGCCGAAAGCCCTGATGTGTTCATATGTAATCCGGTCGTTACACTCCTCCGGGTGTTTGGAGCGCAGAATATTCTTGTGTTCATCCACATACGGGATCCCCAAGGTGGAATTCTGTAGAACTGTGTAGTGTGCTTGAGACCAAGAATGCCCGTCCTTACATATTATTGAGTCTTCTCCTAGCGTGTCCTTTCCAGTTAGTCTCCCCTCATACCTCGATTGAGGGAGACCAATCTTCTTAAGGTCGGGAATGAAGTCAACACAAAACCCAATGACATCCTCTGTTTGATGGCCCATGGAGATGCTTGCTTCTGGCCTAGCGCGGCTACGAACATATTTCTTTAAGACTCCCACGTACCTCTCAAAGGGGAACATATTGTGTAGAAATATAGGGCCCAGAACAACAATCTCGTCGACTAGATGAACTAGGACGTGCGTCATGATATTGAAGCAGGACGGTGGGAGCACCGGCTCGAAACTAAAAAGACATTGCACCAAATCACTCCTTAACCTTGGCAGGATTTCTGGATCGATCACCTTCTGAGAGATTGCATTGAGGAATGCACATAGCTTCACAATGGCTAATCGAACGTTTTCTGGTAGAAGCCCCCTCAATGCAACCAGAAGCAGTTGCGTCATAATCACGTGGCAGTCATGAGGCTTTAAGTTTTGGAACTTTTTCTCTACCATATTTATTATCCCCTTTATATTCGACGAGAAGCTAGACGGGACCTTCATACTGAGCAGGCATTCAAAGAAGATTTCCTTCTCTTCTTTGGTAAGAGTGTAGCTGGCAGGACCTTCATACTGCTTTGGATGCATGCTGTCTTTTTCATGCACACGTTGCTGTTCCTCCCATGCCTCCGGTGTATCTTTTGTCTTCAAATACACTCCCAAGAAGCCTAGCAGGTTCACGCAAAGATTCTTTGTCACATGCATCACATCGACTATAGAGCGGACCTCTAGGTCTTTCCAATAGGGTAGGTCCCAAAATATAGATTTCTTCTTCCACATGGGTGCGCGTTTGTCAGCGTCATTCGGAACAGATAGTCCACCAGGACCCTTTCCAAATATTACTTGTAAATCATTGACCATATCAAGTATATGATCACGAGTACGGAGGGCGGGCTTCTTCCGGTGATCTGCCTGACCTTTGAAATGCTTTCCTTTCTTTTGACATTGATGGTTGGTCGGAAGAAATCGACGATGCCCCAGGTACACATTCTTCCTGCATTTGTCCAAATATATACTGTCGGTGTCATCTAAACAGTGTGTGCATGCGTGGTATCCCTTGTTTGTCTATCCTAAAAGGTTACTGAGAGCAGACCAATCGTTGATGGTTACAAACAACAACACATGTAGTTCAAATTCCTCCTGTTAGTTCTCATCCCACACACGTACATCTCTTCCATTCCATAGCTGTAAAAGTTCATCAACTAATGGCCTTAGGTACACACCAATGTCAATGTCAGGTTGCTTAGGGCCTTGGATGAGCACTGGCATCATAATGAACTTCCGCTTCATGCACAACCAAGGACGAAGGATATACATACATAGAGTCACAGGCCATGTGCTATGTTGTCTGCTCTGGTCCCCAAAAGGATTAACGCCATCTGCACTTAAACCAAACCATACGTTCCTCGGGTCACCTATAATGTCGCTCCACATTCTCTCGATCTTTCTCCACTGCGACCCGTTAGCGGGTGCTCTCAACTTCCCGTCTTTCTTATGGTCTTTTTTGTGCCATTGCATCAACTCTGCATGCTTTTTATTTCTGAACAGACATTTCAATCGTGGTATTATAGGAGCATACCACATCACCTTGGCAGGAACCCTCTTCCCGGTGCATTGGCCCTCAACATCACCGGGGTCATCTCTTCTGATCTTATACCACAATGCACCACATACCGGGCATGCGTTCCGTTCCTTGTACTCACCGCGGTAGAGGATGCAATCATTAGGGCATGCATGTATCTTCTGCACCTCCAATCCTAGAGGGCATACAACCTTCTTTGCTGCGTACGTACCGTCGGGCAATTCGTTATCCTTCGGAAGCTTCTTGTTCATTATTTTCAGTAGGGAACTAAATCCCTTCTCAGATACACCATTGTCTGCCTTCCATTGCAGCAATTCCAGTGTGGTACTGAGCTTTTTGTTGTCATCTTCGCAATTTGGGTACAACCCTTTTTTGTGATCCTCTAACATGCGATCGAACTTCAACTTCTTCCTTTCACTTTCACATTCTCTGTGTGCATCAACAATGACCCGGCGAAGATCATCATCAGGCACATCGTCTGGTTCCTCTTGATCTTCAGCTTCCCCCATTGCAGCATCACCGTATTCAGGGGGAGGGTAGTTGTCGTCATCCTATTCTTCTTTGTTGTCTTCCATCATAACCCCTCTTTCTCCGTGCTTGGTCCAAACATTATAGTGTGGCATAAAACCCTTCTGAAGCAGGTGGAAGTGAAGGGTTTTAGAGTTGGAGAAAGACTTCGTATTCTCACGGACAGTACATGGACAAGGCATAAAACCATTCTGCTTGTTTGCCTCAGCCACTTCGAGAAAATTATGCAGGCCCTTAATATACTCGGAGGTGCGTCGGTCACCGTACATCCATTGTCGGTTCATCTGCGTGTGTTATATAATAAAGTTTATTAAAAACCATTACAACATATCATGAATAGAAAAGTGAACAATAATAAAAGTAAGAAAATCATACGAGTAAGTATATTTTCTTTTAGCAAGAAGATAAGATAGAGAGGCTCACCATGCGCGGGTGATCGACGGCGGTTTCAGGACGGGGACGGGACAGGACGGACCGCCAAACCTAGACAAATCGTGACAAAAATGGAGTTTGGACAAGGAGCTTCGAGAGGAGAAAGCTTAAGTTTGGCTTAGGCATTTCATCAAACACCTCATGTGCATAGGAGGTGAGCTAGAGCACCACAAAGCTCCCCCCTCATCGGCCAAAAAAACAGAGCAGTGTGGAGTGCTCTGCTCGCTGGCGAGGGGGTATATATAGGCATTTCATTGGTCCCGGTTCGTGGCTGGAACAGGGACTAGAGGATCCCCTTTAGTCCCGGATCCAGCCACGAACTGGGACCAATGGTTGTGGGCCAGGAGCGAGGCACGTTGGTCCCGGTTTGTGTCTGGAACCGGGAACAAAGGTTCCAGACGAACAGGGACCAATGACTCACGTGGCCCGCCCGGCCCCCTAGCCTCACGAACCGGGACCGTTGCCCTCATTGGTCCCAGTTCGTGACTGAACCGAGACTAACGGGCTGGCCCGGCCCGAACCAATGCCCAGTTTTCTACTAGTGTCTATCAAACCATTGACAATTTGCGACTGAACATACATGCACTCATATTTATTCATTTGTTTCATGTTTCTTGTGCAGAGTGTGGATCTTTTGGAAAGGTATCACGAAAGAGCGATGTGTTTAGCTATGGGATCATGCTTCTTGAAGTCTTCACCAGGAAAAGACCCACTGATTCTATGTTCGGGCAAGAACTAACCCTTAGGCAGTGGGTACACAGTGTATTTCCCGCGAAGCTTGCTAGTGTCATTGACTCCCAACTACTTCAAGGCTCCTCTTCTTCTTGTTGCCACCTTGTTGAAGTATTTCTTGTGCCAATATTCGAGTTGGGTTTGCTCTTCTCTAACGAATTGCCTAACTAGAGAATGACGATGATAGATGTGGTATTGAGACTGAAGAAGACCAAATTAAAGTACACCAAACAAATAGCAGCCACAACAACAACATCCCGTAGTAGTGCAGCGTAGTGGTTGATCCCTCGCTAGGACTCTTCCTCTTTCTATGTTGGTGTTCTTTCCATGGTCAGCTAAACCAAACACCAGATGATCTCCGTTAGGGAGTAGGTCGTCGAGAGCTCAGTGCTAATGGAAGAATATACTGGCTTAATTAGCTCCATCGACTAGTAAGGCTTGAATTCCTCCGTAGTAGGATAAATCCGATGCATGCTGCCTCTAAGTAACATGCTGTCTGTTTTTTGTAATTTTTTGTTTTTGAAACGAAGGAAAATATCACCTCATTTATTAGTTAAGCATAAGAGAATTGTCCAGTTCATTGTTTCTGAAAAGGCAAAATTTCAGAAACGGCTCCAAGTCCATTCCTATTATTCAACGGTAGCATCCAAGAAATACGACAAGCACCAACTGATCACATTTTGCTCTTCTCTCGACCCACCCCAATTACTAAACCAAACTAGCACACCGATTACTCAACCTTGAATCTTTAAAGGAGCAACGCCTAGGAAGAAAACCAAAGTATTCTCAAATCTCAATCTTTACAAGAATTCAAGCCACCCTTCTTTCGTTCAAGAGGTGGACAAATCACTTGATCGAGGACTCGCCCTAAACTGCGAGTGGGACAATGGTGGCCATGGTGTGGTACTTGAGGGCGTACAACATCTCGAGGTAGCGGTGGGTATCGCGCCTCTCAAAGTTGGAGACATACTTCCAGAACCAGGACCTATCGGTGAGGGTGGTCAGCCTCTCAGAGTAAAGCTTCCAGGTGTATCTGAATAAGACAGTTAAAATGATTAATAGTTGCATTAAACTACCTATCCTCAAAACTAGTAAAAACTAGTGACTTTGAGTTACATAGCTATCCGCAATATGCTGAAACCCACCCTGTGAGATCTTGTCCACTTGCTAGGGTCAACCTCACATATCTCAAAGAACTCAACAAGAAGAGGAGAGGCCTTGTCACCCTGGTAAGGATCAACGTGGTAGCCGGAGATGCCATTTACGATGATCTCAACAGAACGACCATATGCAGCTGCAAAGGTAGGAAGACCACAATTCATGGCCTCAATGACAGAAAGCCCAAACTCCTAATAGAAAGCATGCTACACACAGAACTGTGAGAACACAAATTTTGCAAGGCGAGAATGTAGTTTCCCGCACATAGGCACCCTTGGTGTCGCAAATGTAATGGAAGAGCTCGGCATTATGGACACGTTCATTTTGAGTAGAGATCCAATGAACATGGCCATTCAGGTGGTACTGCTCAATAAGGTCAAACATCTTCTTGAAGTCAGCTTGCTGCTCCTTGTCCTTCGATGTATTGCCATGGTCACACAGACGACCACAAGGTTAACAAGCTCCTGTAGGCGAGGGTTCTTGCCATACAATGCGACCGGACAAGTCAACTTCTTTACATGGTGATTGGCTTGTTCTTGTCCTTGAGCCATCGAGAAGATGATTGGCTTGTTCTTGTCCTTGAGCACATACCATACAAAGTAACGAGCCATCGAGAAGATGATTGTCTTGTTCTTGTCCTTGAGAACATACCTATAGAAGGTACTTGTTGGGGGACACGACAGAAAACAAAACTTTCCGTTATAGCGAGCACGCCCAGGACCACTATGGAGACTGCATACAAGGTTTGATCTGATCCGTACCGACTCGAAGCGCAGTGGAAGGAAAGTTGGTGGAGATCGTTGGTGCAGATCCCCGCAGCTAGGATTTACAACCTCCCAACCGTGAGGATGTACTTCCCTCATTGGACAGCCCTCCGGGAGGCGGTCGGACAGTCCCTCAGACGATGTCATGGACAGCCCTTCGGGAGGACCTTTGAAACTTGGACGGTCACTCGGACAGCCCTTAGGGAGGCACTCTCGAACTAATACCAAAACTATGATCTCTCTACAGAGTTGCACACATACGGTGTCATCTATCCGGCAGGGCTTCTATGTCCAGAACTAGTTCCCACCAGAACCCAAACAGCCTTTCGGCTCTACGAAACTATTTCGCTGGGAGGGAGAGAGAATGCCAAGTCATGCATGTCTTGTGTGAGAGAGAAAAGGGATGAGGAGAATGGTAGCCATCTCTCCTCCTTTTATAGGCCAACGCAAGGGGTGGGTGGAGGAGGAAATACCAAAATTACCCTAGCTTCATGTCCCACATGGAAAGCAAAAAGGTAAGGCAAGTGGGGCCCCATGGATGAGACCTCCATGGCCGGCCACACCCTTATCCCCCCATGGGGGGGGGCAACATGCCACCGACATGTCTCCTAGAAACATGGGTGCTCCCGAGACAAAAATCCACCAAACATGCAACCCCCGATTCGTGGGATCTTGTCCCCTCGTGCTGAGACAAGATGTTTTTCCGCGATTGTTTCTTCTGAAAAATCCAGGAAGGACCCTGAACATTTCTGGTACCCTTTAAAATTACTCTTGGCTCATGCCAAAACATTTCCGGTATGTTGGTTTTCATCAACGAAAAGCAACAACAGCGGTTCCGGCGGCTCCGGAACATTTCCGGGTTTTTTCTTCGAAAAAATCCCAGAAGTTCTCAGACCAATTTTGAGACCCTCTAAGAATTTCCAGGTGAGTGTCGAATCCATTTTGACCTAACCATATATTCCGAAACAACTTTTCAGTTTTACCGAAACTCTTTAGGTGTTCTCTCTCCAGAACTCTTCCGTCGTCAATGAAACTTTTTCGGTGACTTTCTCTCAAACTCCCCGTCCAGAATTCAGCAGATAGATGACCCTTAAGCATGTGACCCTATAGGTTCGGTGAAGTATAGACATGACCCGGAACCCCTTCCGATCATCGATCAACATCGGAGCCGTGGACACCCATATTGACCCCTATACCCACACAAATGAATATTCGAGTGAACCTCCAGTTACCGTGTGCTATTCCTGTTGCTTCGCGATATGTTACAGTTACCCGAGGTGAGACATGTTGGCATCCCCGTGGATCAACAACTTGTCCACTATGCCAGTTACCTCGTTGCCGGTATTGTTCTCTTTTCTCGTTCCTGTGTTCCGGCATCCCTGTGATCAAAACACAAAATGTCTAGCCAGACGATGATGGATACCGTAACACCGAGAGGGCCCAGTGATATGTCTTCATCGTCGGAGGAGCAAATCCCAATCTTGAGCTATCAAGTTACTTGACATACTTTTCCATGAACCCGTAAGCCGCCGTAATAGCCACCCATTTACGGATGACGTTTAACAAACCCCAAAGTTCATGAAGCAAGCATGAAGAAACTCGATACTGGCATGGTCCAAGGAATTATGCAAACGTTAACCATCTCTGTGTTATTAACCATTAACTTGTGATGAATGTATCTCATAGCATAACATCATTATGGGTCGATTCATCACAAGTGTTCTACCAACATCGTGCCCTCAAAATTGCCGGCATAGCCATGCCCATGATCAGGAAAACAGAATCATCATGCAATACTTGAGCCAGTCATAGAGGCTTGACTAGGAATACATTTTACTGTTTATTATCCCACACGTGCACATGAGTTTTCCTCCAAGCCTCGTTTAATTTCCAGTCTCAATAATCATTGCAGTTATAGCATGGAAGATAAACATTCATTATAAACCCAGAGAGACAAAATAACTGTTATTACTGCCTCTAGGGCATATGTCGTACAGACTCCCACTTGCACTAGAGTCATAATCCAGTTACATGGCTTCCCTAACACCAATGGCTATACGGTGTTGCTCATGCTTTGCTCGTGGTAGAGGCTTTGTCATTGGGTCTGACACATTCAGATCCGTGTGAACTTTGCGTACTTTCACTAAACCTTCTTCGACATGATGTCGAATGAGTTTATATTTGCGTTGAATATGCATTATCTTATGGTGCGAACTTGGCTCCCTTGCCTGAGCCACAGTGCCACTGTTATCATAGATCTCCACCGGGTCTAGAGCACTTGGAACCACACCAAGGTCTTCAAGAAATTGCTTGATACCAATAGCTTTCTTGGAGGCTTTTGAAGCAGCAACATATTTCGCCTCCATCGTAGAATCCACCACAGTCTTTTGTTTGGAACTTTTCCAATCAACTGCAACACCGTTCAATATGAAAACATAGCCAGATTGAGATTTGAAGTCATCTGGGTCAGTCATGAAGCCTGCATCAGTGTAACAACTTACAATGAGCTCTTCATCACCTTCGTACACAAGGAGTAAATCCTTGGTCCTTCTGAGGTACTTAAGAATACCCTTGACTGCGGCCCAGTGTTCCAATCCTGGATCACATTGGTACCGCCTGCTAACACTTAGAACATAGGAAACATCTGGTCTTGTACATAGCATGTCATACATAATAGAACCAACTGCCGAAGCATATGGAATACCATTCATTTGTACTCGCTCATCGAGGATCCGAGGACTCTGATTCTTACAAAGCACTGTGCCAGGTGAAATGGGGAGTAGGCCTTTCTTGGAGTTCTCCATGTTGGACCTTTTCAACACCTTGTCAATGTACGTGCTTTGGCTTAGCGCTATCAGGCGTCTTGATCTATCTCTATAGATCTTGATGCCTAATACCTATGCCGCTTCGCCTAAGTCTTTCATTGAAAAACTCTTCTTCAATGAGTCTTTTATTTTGCTAAGAAAATTCACGTCATTTCTAATCAACAATATGTCATCCACATACAAGATTAGAAATGCTTTTGCGCTCCCACTAAACTTCTTGTACACACAAGATTCTTCATCGTTCCTAATGAAGCGAAACTATTTGACCACTTCACCAAAACGAATGTTCCAGCTCCTTGATGCTTGCTTTAGACCATAAATGGCTTTCTGAAGCTTACATACCTTTCCAGCATTCTTAGGATCGACAAAACCTTCTGGCTATATCATGTATACATCCTTTTCTTAGGAAAGCCGTTTTGATATCCATCTGCCATATTTCATAATCGAAATAAGGAGCAATTGCTAGTAATATCCGAACAGACCTAAGCATAGCTACGGGAGAGAAAGTCTTGTCGTAGTGCACTCCTGGAACTTGCGTGAACCCTTTCGCGACAAGTCTAGCTTTGTGGATAGTAATGTTACCATCTGCGTCCGTCTTTCTTTTGAAAATCCATTTACAACCAATGGGTTTTACGCCATTCGGAAGTTCTTCCAAGTTCCAATTTGGTTTTCGTACATGGATTCCATTTCGAATCTCATGGCCTTGTGCCATTCCCTTGAGCTAGGCCCCGCCATCGCTTCCTTGTAGTGCGTAGGTTCATCGTCTTCAAGAATGAAGATTTCGTTATGAAACCACTCAGGTGCGTAGGTTCATCGTCTTCAATGTATAAGCGGCAGTTTCTAGTGCATGACCCCAAAAAGATATCGCTAGATCTGTAAGAGACATCAACGACCTTACCATGTCTAACAGGGTTCGGTTACGTCATTCTAACACTCCGTTTCGCTGTGGAGTTCCGGGAGGCGTAAGCTGTGAAACGATTCCACGGTCACTCAGATGTTGGCCAAACTCATGACTAAGATATTTGCCTCCCTAATCTGACCGCAGAAACTTAATCTTTTTGTCACGATGATTTTCTACCTCATTCTAAAATTCTTTGAACTTTTCAAAGGTTTCCAACTTAGGCTTCATCAAGTAGATATAGCCATACCGACATAAATCATCAATAAAAGTTACGAAGTAAAAATACCCACCCCGTGCGGCCTTGTTCATTGGACCACATACATCACTATGTATTATTTCGAATAATTCACCCGCCCGTTCAGGATGACCCGTGAATGGCGTCTTGGTCATTTTGCCCATAAAGAAAGCTTCACATGTGTCAAATGATTCAAAATCAAGGGACGGTAAAACTCCATATTTATGGAGTCTTTGCATGCGTTTCTTTCTGATGTGGCCAAGACGATAGTGCCAAATGAAAGTGATGGTGGTATCAGCCTTCTTAAGGCGTTTAGCATTCACGTTAAAGACATCATTTTCACATTCAAGATTTAGTATGAAAAGGTCCCCAACAATGGGTGCAAATCCATAAAACATATCCTTACAATAAAGTGAACAACCATTGTTGTCAGACTTGTAGGAGTACCCATCGTGTACTAAACATGATCCAGAGAGAATTTTTCTACACAAAACGGAACAAAATAACAATTACTAAGTTCCAAAATAAATCCTGAAGGGAGACGTAGAGGCATAATGTCGAAGCCTTGAGCGGCGATCCCAACGTCGTTCCCGACACGCATCACGACTTCATTCTTTGCCAACTTGCGCACCTTTTGAAGCCCCTGTATCTGTTGGAAATATGCCCTAGAGGCAATAATAAATTAGTTATTATCATATTTCATTGTTCATGATAATTGTTTATTATCCATGCTATAATTGTATTGATCGGAGACTTAGATGCATGTGTGGATACATAGACAAAACCATGTCCCTAGTATGCCTCTAATAGACTAGCTCGTTGATCAAAGATGGTTAAGGTTTCCTAGCCATGGACATGAGATATCATTTGATAACGGGACCACATCATTAGGAGAATGGTGTGATCGACAAGACCCAAACTACAAACGTAGCATATGATCGTGTCAGTTTATTGCTACTGTTTTCTGCATGTCAAGTATTTGTTCCTATGACCACGAGATCATGCAACTCACTGACACCGGAGGAGTACCTTGTGTGTATCAAATGTCGCAACGTAACTGGGTGACTATAAAGGTGCTCTACAGGTATCTCCCACGGTGTCTGTTGGGTTGGCATGGATCAAGATTGGGATTTGTTACTCCGTGTGACGGAGAGGTATCTCAGGGCCCACTCGATAATACAACATCACAATAAGCCTTGCAAGCAATGTGACTAAGTGTTAGTCACGGGATCTTGTATTACGGAACGAGTAAAGAGACTTGCCAGTAACGAGGTTGAACTAGGTATGGAGATACCGACGATCAAATCTCGGGCAAGTAACATACCGAAGAACAAAGGGAACATCATACGGGATTAACTGAATCCTTGACATAGAGGTTGGACCGATAAAGATCTTCGGAGAATATGTAGGAAACAATATGGGCATCCAGGTCCCGCTATTGGTTATTGACCGTAGTGGTGTCTCAGTCATATCTACATAGTTCTCGAACCCGCAAGGTCTGCACACTTAAGGTTCAGTGACGTTTCGGTAGTATAGAGTTATGTATGGTGGTGACCGAAGGTTGTTCAGAGTCCCGGATGAGATCCCAGAAGTCACGAGGAGCTCCGGAATGGTCCGGGGGTAAAGATTGATATATAGGAAGTCCTGTTTTGGTCGCCGGAAAAGTTTCGGGCTCATCGGTAGTATACCGAGAGTGCCGGTAGTGTACCGAGGGACCATCGGGAGAGGTATTTTGACCCAAGAGGCTACATGGGCTGTGGGAGGAGGTAAAACAGCCCCTGGTGGGCTGGCCGAAGCCTCCTCTAAGGGCCCATGCGGCTGGAGTGGTTTGAGAAGGAAAAAAATCCATAGGTGGAGAGGTGGAAAGAGTTTCCAAGTGCAAAGGAGGAATCCTACTCCTAATAGGATTGGAGTAGGACTCCTCCACCTCCAATTTCGACCAAAACTTGAGGGTTTGAGTCTGCCTCCTCCCCTCCCTCCCTCCTATATATACTAGAGGATTTAGAGGAAAAATCTAACCCTAACAGCCACGTGGTACCTCTCCTCTGGATCGCAGTTTCTCCTCTAGATCGGTTTTCAGCGGTGCTTAGGTGAAGCCCTGCTGGAATAGCTCCACCACCATCGCCGCAACGCCGTCGCGCTACCGGAGAACTCGTCTACCTCTCCGCTCCCTCTTGCTGGATCAAGAAGGAGGAGATCGTCATCAAGCTGTACGTGTGTTGAACGCGGAGGTAACGTCCATTCGGCGCTAGATCGGAAGGACCGTGATCAAGATCGCAAGACGGATCGTGATGAGATCGCGGGATGGATCGTGATGAGTTCGCGGGACGGATCGTGATCAGATCGCGGGACGGTCGGTGATTTGGATCGCGAAGGTGTTCGACTGCATCAACCACGGTTCTGAACGCTTGCCGCTTAGCGATCTGCAAGGGTACGTAGATCCACTCTCCCTCTCGTAGATGCTCATCACCATGGATAGATCTTGCGTGTGCGTAGGAATTTTTTGTTTCCCATGCAACGTTCCCCAACAGTGGCATCATGAGCTAGGTCTATGTGTAGATGAGATCTCGAGTAGAACACAAAGAGTTTGTGGGCGTTGATGCTTAGATTGTTTCCTCCCTTGGTCGTGTTTTGGTTCAGCGGTATTGTGGGATGAAGTGGCCTGGACCAACCTTACTCGTATGCTTACGAGAGACCAGTTCCATCGACAGCGTGTAACCTCGTTGCACAAAGATGGCTGGCGGGTGACTGTTTCTCCTACTTTAGTTGGATCGGATTCGACAAAGGCGGTCCTTACGAAGGTTCAAAAGCAACTTATGTATGACCGTTGTGGTTTTTGCATAGGTGATAATTGTTCTTGCTAGATACCCATAGGAGCCACTTAAAACATGCAACAACAATTAGAGGACGTCTAACTTGTTTTTGCAGGGTATGTTGTGATGTGATATGGCCAATTACATGATGAGATATATGTGATGTGTGAGATGATCATGTTTTGTATAGAATATCACGACTTGCATGTCGATGAGTACGGCAACCGGCAGGAGGCATAGGGTTGTATTTAATTATTGTATGACCTGCATGTCAATCATTAAGCGCTATGTAATTCTTTACTTTATCACTAAACGGTAGCAATAGTAGTAGATGCATGGTGGGTGCGACAACCACGATGGCGACACGTTGATCGAGATCAAGATGATGGAGATCATGGTGTCATGCCGGTGAAGATGGAGATCATGCCGGTGCTTTCAAGATGGAGATAAAAAGCACAAGTTCATGGCCATATCATGTCACTTATAATTTGCATGTGATGTTAATCCTTTTATGCACCTTGTTTTGCTTAGGATGGCGGTAGCATTATAAGGTGATCCCTCACTTAATTTCAAGATAAATTGTGTTCTCCCCGAGTGTGCACCGTTGCAAAAGTTCGTTGTGTCGAGACACCACGTGATGATCGGGTGTGATAGACTCTACATTCACATACAATGGGTGCAAGCCAGTGTTGCACATGCAGAACACTCGGGTTAAACTTGACGAGCCTAGCATGTAAAGACATGGCCTCGGAACACAAGAGACCGAAAGGTGGAACATGAGTCATATAGTAGATATGATCAACATGATGATGTTCACCATTGAAACCACCTCAACTCACGTCATGATCGGACTTGAGTTGGTGAATTGATCATGTATCACTCGAATGACCGGAGGGATGTCAATTTGAGTGGGAGTTCTTCAGTAATATAATTAATTGAACTCATTATAATGAACATAGTCAATAGTGTCTTTGCAAATTATGTTATAGATTACTTGCTCACGCTGTAGCTCCCTTAAATTTTTATATGTTCCTAGAGAAATAGAGATGAAATATGATGGTAGCAATATTGCGGACTGGATCCGTGATCTAACCATTGTCCTCATTGCTGCACAGAAGGCTTATGTCCTGAATGCACCGCTCGGTGCGCCAAACCCTCTAGCGTCAACTGTAGATGTTGTGAACATCTGACAGGCACGTTCTGATGACTACTTGATAGTTTAGTGCGTCATGCATTATGGCTTATAATTGAAGCTCCCAAACATTTTGAACGTCACGGAACATATGAGATGTTCTAAGAGCTGAAATTAGGATCTCAGGCTCATGCCCGTGTTGCAAGATATGAGATCTCCAACAAGATTCTTTGCCTACAAGATGAAAGAGAATAGCTCAATTGTTGAGCATGTGCTCAGATTGTCTGGGTGGTACAATCGCTTGAATCGAATGGGAGTTGATCTTCCAGATAACATAGTGATTGATATAGTTCTCGAAGTCACTGTCACTAAGCTACTAGAACTTGGTGATGAACTATAAAATGCCAGGGATAGAAATAATGATCCCTGAGCTGTTCGCGATGTTTGACACCACGAAGGTAGAAATCAAGAAGGAGCGTCAAGTGTTGATGGTTAGTCAAGCCACTAGTTTCGAGAAGGGCAAGAGCAAGGAGGGAAAAATCATGGATAGCAAGTCAATTGCTGCTCCAGTGAAGCAACCCAAAGTTGAACCCAAACCCGAGACTAAGTTCTTCGATTATGAGGAGAGTGGTCGCTGAATCGGAACAACCCTAGATACTTGGTAAATAAGAAGCCTGGCAACATCTACAGAAGTATATTTGATATACGTGTTAATGATGTGTACCTTGCGAGTACTCCTAGTAGCACCTGGGTATTGGATACCGGTTCAGTTGCTAAATGTTAGTAACTCGAAAGAAAAGCTACGGAATAAAGGGAGAACTAGCTAAGGGTGAGGTGACGATGTGTGTTGGAAATGTTTCCAAGGTTGATGTGATCAACACCGCACGCTCTCTCTACCTTCAGGATTAGTGACGAACCTAAATAAATGTTATTTGGTGTTTTGCATTGAGCATGAACGTGATTAGATCGTGTTTATTGCACCACGGTTATTCATTTAAGTTAGAGAATAATGGTTATTCTGTTTACATGAATGATACCTTCGATGGTCATGCACCCAGTGAGAATGGTTTGTTGAATCTTGATCGTAGTAATACACATGTTCATAACATTGATGCCAAAAGATACAAATTTAATAATGATAGTACCACATACTTGTTGTACTGCCGCTAAATGTCATATCGGTATAAAGCGCATGAAGAAACACCAAGCTTATGGATCTTTGGACTCATTCGATTTCGAATCGGTTGAGACATGCGAACCATGCCTCTTGGGAAAGATGACTAAGGACCCCATTTTCCAGATGGATGGAGCAGGCAAGTGATTTATTGGAAATGATACATGTTGATGTGTGCAATCCAATGAGTCTTGTAGCGTGCAGTGGATGTCGTTATTTTCTTACCATCATTGATGGTTTGAGTAGATATCGTGTATATTTACTTAATGAAACACAAGTCTGAATCGTTTGAAAGATTCAAGCAAATTCAGAGTGAAGTTTAAGATCATCGTGACAAGAAGATAAAAATGTCTGCGATATGATCGTGGAGGTGAATATCTGAGTTACGAGTTTGGCATACAACTTTAGACAATGTGAAAGTTGTTTCACAACTCACGCCACCTGGAATACCGTAGTGTGATGGTGAGTCCGAATGTCATAGTCGTACTCTATTGGATATGGTGCGTGCTATGATGTCTCTTATCGTTTTGCTACTATAATTTTGGGGTTTTATGCATTAGAGACAACTACATTCACTTTAAATAGGGCACCATCTAAATCCGTTGAGATGACACCTTGTGAATTAGGGTTTGATAGAAACCCAAGCTGTCATTTCTTAATGTTTGGGGCTGCGACGCTTGTGTGGAAAATGTTTTCACCGAGTGAGCTCAAACCCAAAGCAGACAAATGCATCTTCATACAATACCCTAAGAACAGTTGGGTGAACCTTCTATCTCAGATCCAAGCATAAAATGTCTGTTGCTAAAACTGGGTCCTTTCTCGAGAATGAGTTTCTCTCGAAAGAATTGAGTGGGAGGAAGATAGAACTTGATGAGGTTGTTGAACCTTTGTTCAACCACAGAGTAGCGCAACGCAGGAAGATGTTTCTGTGAAGCCTACGTTAGTTGAAGTGGAAGTTAATGATGATGATCATGAAGCTTCGGATCAAGTTACTATTGAACCTCGTAGGTCGACAAGGATGTGTACTACTCCTGAGCGGTATGACAACCCTGTCTTGGAGGTCATGTTGTTGGACAACGATGAACCTACGAGCTGTGGAGAAGCGATGATGGGCCCGGATTCCGACAAATGGTTAGAGGCCATGAAATCCGAGAAAGGATCCATGTATGAAAACCAAGTATAGACTTTGGTAGACTTGCTCGTTGGATGGCAGGTCAGTGAGTACAAATGGATGTTTAAAATGAAGACAAACGCTCATGGTAAATGTCACCATTTGTAAAGGTCAACTTGTTGCAAGGAAGTTTCTGACAAGTTCAATGAGTTGACTGCGATGAGACTTTCTCACTCATAGCGGTGCTAAAGTCTGTTGGAATTATGTTAGGAGTTGCTGCATTTTTTGAATTATGAAATCTGGCAGATGGATGTCAAAACATCATTTCCTTAACGGTTTACTTGAGGAAAGGTTGTATGTGATACAACCAGAAGGTTTTGTCAGTCCTAAGGATGCTAAAAGGTTTGCAAGCTTCAGTGATCCTTCTATGGACTGAAGCAAGCATCTCGGAGTTGGAATATATAGTTTGATGAGGTGATCAACGTTTTTGAGTCTATACAAAGTTTATGAGAAACTTGTATTTACAATAAAGTGAGTGGGAGCACTATAGAGTTTCTGGTAAGCATATGTGGTTGACATATTGTTTATCGGAAATGATGTAGAATTTCTGGAAAGCATAAACGGTTGTTTGGAAAGAGTTTTTCAAAGGAAGACCTGGATAAAGCTACCTAATTGTTGAACATCAAGATCCATAGAGATAGATAAAGATACTTGATGAGACTTTCAATGAGTACATATCTTGACAAGGTTTTGAAAGAGTTCAAAATGGATCATTCAGAGAAAAGAGTTCTCACCTGATTTGTAAGGTGTGAAGTTGAGTGAGACTCAAAGGTCTACAACGGCAGAGGAAATAGAAAGGACGAACGTCATCCCCTATGACTTAGCCATAGGTTCTGTATAGTATGCCATGTTGTGTACCGCACCTATGTGTGCCTTGCCATTAGTCCGTCAAGGGGTACAAGAGTGATCTTGGAGTGGATCACTGGACAACGATCAATATTATCCTTAGTAACGAAAAGACTAAGGAGATGTTTGTCGATTATGGAGGTGATAAAGAGTTTGTCGTAAAGAGTTACGTCGATGCAAGTTTTAACACCAATCTGGATGACTCATAGTAGCAATCTGGATACGTATAGTGGAGCAGCCATTTGGAATAGTACCAAGTGGAGTGTGGTAGCAGTGTTTACAGTTTGACATAGATATTTGCAAAGTACACACGGATCTGAATGTCGCAGACCCGTTGACTATAAGACCTCTCTCAAATACAAAGCATGATCGAGCCCCAAAACCCATTGGCTGTTAGATTCGTAACAATGCGAATCACATGGTGATGTGAACTAGATTATTGAATCTAGTGCAAGTGGGAGACTGTTGAAACTATGCCCTAGAGGCAATAATAAATTAGTCATTATCATATTTCGTTGTTCATGATAATCGTTTATTATCCATGCTATAATTGTATTGATCGGAGACTTAGATGCATGTGTGGATACATAGACAAAACCATGTACCTAGTATGCCTCTAATAGACTAGCTCGTTGATAAGAGATGGTTAAGGTTTCCTAGCCACAAACATGAGATGTCATTTGATAACGGAATCACATCATTAGGAGAATGGTGTGATGGACAAGACCCAAACTACAAACGTAGCATATGATCGTGTCAGTTTATTGCTACTGTTTTTTGCATGTCAAGTATTTGTTCCTATGACCACGAGATCATGCAACTCACTGACACTGGAGGAGTACGTTGTGTGTATCAAACGTCGCAACGTAATTGGGTGACTATAAAGGTGCTCTACAGGTATCTCCGAGGGTGTCTGTTGGGTTGGCATGGATCAAGAGTGGGATTTGTTACTCCGTGTGACGGAGAGGTATCTCAGGGCCCACTCGGTAATACAACATCACAATAAGCCTTGCAAGCAATGTGACTAAGTGTTAGTCACGGGATCTTGTATTACGTAACGAGTAAAGAGACTTGCCGGTAACGAGGTTGAACTAGTTATGGAGATACCGACGATCGAATCTTGGGCAAGTAACATACCGAAGAACAAAGGGACCATCATACGGGATTAACTGAATCCTTGACATAGAGGTTCGACCGATAAGGATCTTCATAGAATATGTAGGAAACAATATGGGCATCCAAGTCCCGCTATTGGTTATTGATTGTAGAGGTGTCTCAGTCATGTCTACATAGTTCTCGAACCTGCAGGGTTTGCACACTTAAGGTTCGATGACGTTTCGGTAGTATAGAGTTATGTATGGTGGTGACCGAAGGTTGTTCGGAGTCCCGGATGAGATCCCTAAAGTCACGAGGAGCTCCGGAATGGTCCGGAGGTAAAGATTGATATATAGGAAGTCCTGTTTTGGTCGCCGGAAAAGTTTTGGACTCATCGGTAGTGTACCGGGAGTGTCGATAGTGTACCGGGGGACCATCGGGAGAGGTATTTCGACCCAAGAGGCTACATGGGCTGTGGGAGGAGGTAAACCAGCCCCTGGTGGGCTGTCCGAAGCCTCCTCTAAGGGCCCATGCAGCTGGAGTGGTTTGAGAAGGAAAAAATCCAAAGATGGAGATGTGGAAAGAGTTTCCAAGTGGAAAGGAGGAATCCTACTCCTAATAGGATTGGAGTAGGACTCCTCCACCTCCAATTTCGACCAAACCTTGAGGGTTTGAGGCTGCATCCTCCCATCCCTCCCTCCTATATATACTAGACGATTTAGAGGAAAAAGCTAACCCTAATAGCCACGTGCTACCTCTCCTCTAGATCGGTTTTCAGCGGTGCTTAGGCGAAGCCCTGCTGGAATAGCTCCACACCATCGCCGCAACGCCATCGTGCTGCCGGAGAACTCGTCTACTTCTCCGCTCCCTCTTGCTGGATCAGGAAGGCGGAGATCATCATCAAGTTGTACGTGTGCTAAACGCGGAGGTGCTGTCCGTTCGACGCTAGATCGGAAGGACCGTTATCAAGATCGCAAGACGAATCATGATGAGATCGCGGGATGGATCGTGATGAGTTCGCGGGACGGATCGTGATGAGATCGCGGGACGCTCGACAATTTGGATCGCGAAGACGTTTGACTACATCAACCGCGTTTCTTAACGCTTCCCGCTTAGCGATCTACAAGGGTACGTAGATCCACTCTCCCTCTCGTAGATGCTCATCACCATGGATAGATCTTGCGTGTGCGTAGGAAATTTTTGATTCCCATGCAACGTTCCCCAATAGTATAGAGTTGCAAATGTGAGCAACCGATCCGGTATCAAATACCCAAGACTTAGAATTTTCGCTAGCAAGCAAAACGTCAATGACATTAACTTGTATAACAATTATACCTTTTCCGGTTTTCTCGGACTTCTTATCTTCCATATACTTCTTGCAGTTTCTCTTCCAGTGACCTATGCCCTTGCAGTAGAAGCACTCAGTTTCATTCTTGATTCCGCCCTTAGATTTGCGTTGGAATCCGGTCTTACCGCCGCCCTTGCCCTTCTTTGGCTTGCCTTTCTTTTTGAAACTGGCAATTTTATTCACAAGCAAAACTTTCTTGTGATTTTTCTGCAGTCCTCCTTCAGCAGTTTTCAGCATGGCAAGCACCTCATTTGCTGTTTTATCCATCCTATTCATGTTGTAGTTCATGATAAAACCACCGTAAGACGGGGGGAGTGAACCGAGCAACATGTCCATAACATGCTTTGGCGGAAGTGGAAATTCCAGGGCTTTAAGCCTTTCAGCATAGCCAATCATATTGACTACGTGCTCGCCAACTGAACTACACTCAGCCATCTTGATCTCCATCATCATTTTTATGATCTAAAAACGTTCAGATCATGCATTAAACTTGTACAGAGCATCCAGATCCTTGATCATATCAAAGGAGCTATGGAATTCAAAACGTTTTTGAAGCTCTGAACTCATGCAAGACATCATGAGGCACTGCACTAAGTTGAAGTCATCATCCTTTGTGGCCCACACATTTTGTTCAGCTGTCGGGGCGGTTGCCGCCGGCGTAGGTGGAAGAGGTCCGTCAAGCAAGTACACTTTCTTAGCACTCCTCAGGTACGGACCCAGTCCGCATAGTTGTTTCCATTCGCAGCTAACTTCTCTTTCTCTAACATAGGGCCTAAGTTGAACGTGGTGTTGCGAGCCATTTGATGTACAACGGAAAACACAAGTTCATTTATACTTTGTTCATAATGATTTTTGCACTAGTGAATAAACAATTTTATTCTAAAGTGTGCTCCCACTCAAATCAATATCTCTCATAATTGATTGTGAGTGATGCAAGATCCAACTTTCAATTCAGCGTCAAGGATGTAACCATCTCAAGTGACGAGAATTTCAATTGGTAGGCCAACTTGCCAATCACATCTCTATGTGACTCTTGTTCATCTTTCGATGCGTGTGTTCCAAGCTCATGACTTTCATGCCTGAACGTCAAGACAACCAAGTGATCTCGCTGCGAGGTCTCAACTCACCCGCCTCACACTTCTCTAATCGTTCGTACCCATGTAACCATGTGATACACCGAAGAGATAGGTGCTGTGACGGTGCTACAGTTGGGAGAACACTAACTACTCGATATTTTATGAGAGATCACCCTAATAAAAAGCAACTACCGCGCAATCAAGAAGGGTGCATCAAGAGGGATAAACATCTCAGGCAATTCATAATAGCATGATATGGTATAGCCCCTTCTGACGGAGAATTCAAGTATTTCTTGGTCTTCGGCATTCGCGTCGGAGTTCACCTTTGCGAAGATTGGCACCACCTTGTCGATGCACCAGATAATATTGCTATCTCTATAGATAATAAAATAAGTGTATTACATAAGGTTGGCACGCAGGTCATTAAAGTGCAATCATATGGCTCCAACCATCATGCCGAATCATGACACGCAGGTCATGTTAATTACATCATATAGTCATCTCATACATAATAAAATTAATAGGAGACCTGCTATACCACATCACATGCAAACCATCCTACACAACCAAGTTAGACGCCTCTAATCGGTTTATGCAAAAAATTATTTTACGTGGCTTCTGAGGTTTTGACTCAAACTGCAGCTACCAACGTTTCTCATCAAGTATGATAATTCAAGTTGCTAGATTAACTTTGCAGGGTGTATGAAACACGAGATAATAAAATCTCGAGCCCCACACTAAACTTCATCATACGCGTGACCCCCGTGCAGATCACATCTGCATTGCCCTTTCGTCTGCGAAACATCCATCTTTCTTTAACTATGGTGGAACCCAAAGAACTGTTAGCTCTTCGTTGATTTGTCAATCAGCATACTCAGGAGCAGCATGAAAGGATCGCGGATTGCCAGAACTTTGTGAGATACCACCATGCCGTCAAGATAAGGACTACGCAAATTCAAGGGAAGCAACAGGAACATCGGGTAACAGATTTCATCTCCTACCCGCACAAACAATTTTTAGTAATAGATCTCATCTACTACAAAATTATAATATGCAATACCCATACATCTCATGTATTCCAGATCATAACATGCATCTACTCATAGCCTGGCTCTTGATGCCACTGTTGGGGAACGCGACAGAAAAAAAAATTCCGGTATAGCGAGCACGCTCAGGACCACTATGGAGACAGCATACAAGGTTTTATCTGATCCGTACCGACTCGAAGTGCAGCGAAAGGAGAGTCGGTGGAGATCGTTGGTGCAGATCCCCGCAGCTAGGATTTACAACCTCCCAACTGGGAGGATGTACTTCCCTCGTCGGACAGCCCTCCGGGAGGCGGTCGGACAGTCCCTCGGACGATGTCACGGACAGCCCTTCGGGAGGACCTTTGAAACTTGGACGGTCACTTGGACAGCCCTCCGGGAGGAACTCTCGAACTAAGAACGAAAGTAGGATCACTCTACAGAGTTGCACACATACGGTGTCATCTATCCGACAGGGCTTCGCCGTCCAGAACTAGTTCCCACCGGAACCCAGACAGCCTTTTGGCTCTATGAAACTATTTCGCTGGGAGGGAAAGAGAATGCAAGATCATGCATGGCTTGTGTGAGAGAGCAAAGGGATGAGGAGAATGGCAGCCATCTCTCCTCCTTTTATAGGCCAAGGCAAGGGGTGGGGTGGAGGAGGAAATACCATAATTACCCTAGCTTCATGTCCCACATGGAAGGCAAAAAGGTAAGGCAAGTGGGACCCCATGGAGGAGACCTCCATGGCCGGCCACACCCTTGTCCCCCCATGGGGGGGGGGGCAACAATCCACCAACATGTTTCCTCGAAACATGGGTGCTCCCTAGACAAAAAGCCACCAAACATGCAACCCCCGATTCGTGGGATCTTGTCCCCTCGTGCTGAGACACGATGTTTTTCCGCGATCGTTTCTTCTGAAAAATCCCGGAAGGTCCCAAAACATTTCCGGTACCCTCTAAAATTATTCTGGGCTCATGCCGAAACATTTCCGTTATGGTGGTTTTCATCAGCGAAAAGCAACAACAGCGGTTCCAGCGGCTTCGGAACATTTCCAGGTTTTTCCTTCAAAAAAATCCCAGAAGTTCTCAGACCAAATCTGAGACCCTCTAAGAATATCCAGGTGAGTGTCGAAACCATTTTGACCTAATCATATATTCTGAAACAACTTTTCGGTGTTACCGAAACTCTTTCGGTGTTCTCTTTCCGGAACTCTTCCGTCGTCAACGAAACTTTTCCGGTGACTTTCTCTCACACTCTCCGTCTAGAATTCAGCAGATAGATGACCCTTAAGTGTGTGACCCTATAGGTTCGGTGAAGTATATACATGACCCGGAACCCCTTCCGATCATCGATCAACATTGGAGCCGTGGACACCCATATTGACCCCTATACCCACACGAATGAATATTCGAGTGAACCTCCAGTTACCGTGTGCTATTCCTGTTGCTTCGCGATATGTTACAATTACCCGAGGTGAGACATGTTGGCATCCCCGTGGATCAACAACTTGTCCACTATGCCAGTTACCTCGTTGCCGGTATTGTTCTCTTTTCTCGTTCCTGTGTTCGGACATCCCTATGATCAAATCACAAAGTGTTTGGCCAGACGATGATGGATACCGTAACACCGAGAGGGCCCAGAGATATCTCTCCATCGTCGGAAGAGCCAATCCCAATCTTGAGCTATCAAGTTACTTGACATACTTTTCCATGAACCCGTAAGCCGCTGTAATAGCCACCCATTTACGGATGACGGTTAACAAACCCCAAAGTTTATGAAGCAAGCATGAAGAAACTCGATACTTTCATGGTCTAAGGAATTATGCAAACGTTAACCATTTTTGTGTTATTAACCATTAACTTGTGCTGTATCTCATAGCATAACATCATTATGGGTCGATTCAACACAAGTGTTCTACCAACATCGTGCCCTCAAAATTGCCGGCATAGTCATGCTCATGATCAGGAAAGCAGAATCATCATGCAATACTTGAGCCAATCATAGAGGCTTGACTAGGAATACATTTTACCATTTATTATCCCACACGTGCACATGAGTTTTCATCCAAGCCTCGTTTAATTTGCTGACTTGAGAATCATTGCAGTTATAGCATGAAACATAAACATTCATTATAAACTCAGAGATACAAAATAACTGTTATTACTGCCTCTAGGGCATATCTCCTACTGTATTCTAGTCAGATTAACAGCAGTAAATGCATCAAACCGATGTTGTTCATGTGGTAAGAAACAATTCTCCACTTCTCACTTGTGCTCATTATTGATGTTATTACTGTAGAGCAGCTCATTATTGATGCGAGCCTCCGTTGCGACTCAGAGCACGGGAAGTAGATGGACATGTACCCACCAGATGAGACTGTTGGCCTTGGGGTTGAAAACATTGAAACTATGGACAACACGATACATTCCAGGCATTGTGAATTCCATGTGAAACTCGTACTGGTCAAGAGAGTCCTTGATGAAAGGAAGAGTTTCCATTAGACATACAAAGACACTTCGTCCTACAACAAAACCGATCAATATGATAAGTGACCGTTTAGTAGTAAATATTACTTTCCAGCAATCTCTTGGAAGGTGCTTGTGATGATGAATTCAACATGGTTCATCACCACAATCAATGATGCTTAGTTGTAAGAGATAGGTCGCTACACTCCATGGACAATGGTGTTATATATGTGGATGGAGTGATGACAAACCGGTTGGTTGTTATCTTGTGTAGGGGAAGCTTGGGTGCTAGTTGCAGTGTACAAACTCGCAGAATAATCTATGGAGATAAATTGACTGCTGCATTGCACGATCTGTCCTGGCTGTACAGGAAAAAGAAAGCACGAGATTAGACCAAGAGCCCCTTCCGATCAGCCAATCAGAGATTACCGATGAGTATATGCGAGTTGGGTGATACGATGGAAGCACACATGCCACAGTAGTAGAGATCATAATAGCCACTACTCGATTGGATACGTGGAGATGCAACCTTGATGTGAGTGAACATATCAACACCACGGCAATACCCACGGCCATAACAGATGGGTCCGATGAAGACCTAGCAAGATGGTTGCCATCATCAATAGAATTTTAAGTAATCAAATCCAGCTAAACAAAATCAAAAGGATGGTTGTCATTTTTTATGAATAATTAATAAGAAAGGCAGTTAGTGTGATTTGTTCTTGGGAGGAACTATGAACAAAGAAACATAATTTCTTATGATCATGACACCATAATATGCAGAATTGCAATGTGAAACTACACCATGGGACTGATACTAAACTACTTTTGGCTTGGCACTATATAAACTACTACAAAACTAGAATGTTTGGGATATTTCAACATGGACTACATCTATACTTATACTAATTAGGCACTTCCTACAAATTCCCACGTTAATTAGAATTTATGGACCGTTAATCTTGTGCGACCGAGTTATAATGGTGCAGATTAATCCACGTAATTCTTGCATAGAAAAAAACACTTAGTTTGGTGAACAGATAAAAATAATATATCTCCACGTTGAATTGTTCTACCAACGAATAAATAGTGCGGCCCAAGTTAAACTGTTGGTAAAGAAACAAGGCTCTTCATTTATTAAAAAGTTAGAAGAAATAAAAAGCCGATAAGCTGACTCGCCCAGTGCTTTCCAGTCATTTAGGCATTTAACTTGTAGGTATTGACTTATTTTTGTCTAAGCCGATCGATGTTACAGAGAAACCCAAATATTCAGCCATGCACACGTTATACCTAAGCAAGCAGGTGGATCATTTCTTCCCTGAGCAAAACCATATACGTGGCAAACTAGGTGCTCCCGGCTAGCTTAATTGATCCGGATTAGCATAAGTGCATAACCTGCAACATGCACACATACAACATGGACTAGCCACCTGCCTGTATTTTTTCCCACCCAATCGGATGATTCTCATATGTTGTATTTCCACCATCTTAAACAAAGCTAAGATGACTATACGCATAAATTTCTGTAAAAAGCCCGGCAACCGGACATTGTTTTTTGTGTGTCTCTTATAAGCTATGTGCTAATAAATGTATTTTTTGCTAAGATTCTCATATCTTTCATGTTTTTTTGCTTCATATTAAGGGTAATACAAAATCATTTAATTATGGTATAATTTTTTTGTGTGTCTCTTATAAGCTATGTGCTAATAAATGGAACCCTCTACACAAGAAAGCTTCCACATTAATGGAATCATATAATCCTTTTTCATGTATCTTAATTACAACTGAATTAATATGTCAATATGATGCTTTTGGACAAGTACGTGAAGACAAAAGCATTCAAGAAAGTTACAACATACACTACGCAAAGCCAGGGAGAAAAGTAACTTGACCATGCGTATTCTCCTACTTAATTAATATACATTATTTTCACAAATTCTCTCCTGTTTCTTCACTATAATGTATAACGATGCCACAGAGGTGGATCAATGAGGTACTTTGGCCGATCATCAGAGCTATTGACGTTGTCGTCATCGATGATTTGGGGTTTGCTGAAAATTTCCACCGTTGTAGCACATCATGAGATTAGCTTCTATGCCCATTATCTAACCATAGTTACATACATAAATGAGAGGTATGTAACCATTTTATGCTCAACAATGGATGCATTAGATTTCATAGGTGACGACATATCGTTAAAGCCGAACATTGCTACTGTCCATTAATTTGCATGACTCCTTTTCACCTTTTCTTTCCTCAACCCGGTCGAATAAGAGGTCAGCATATATATGGCATGTCACACATGTGCTATGATGCTCGATGCAGAATCCCATGATGAAGTATATGTTTGAATGTTTGTAATTTGATTCGGTAGGCCCTTAATAAGTGTTATTGGTCTTTGTACTATATACGTAAGCATTACAACTTTCTTCCCTATCTTTGATAACACAGGCTCTGTGGAAGTTATGACGTTCTCTTATTTGCAAATTCATAAGTTGTTATGTCATTTAGTTCAAATTTATTTTGTGTACCGTCAATCGTTGACACTCATTCACTCACCTGGGTAAGCATTCCCCATAACATATATATATATATATATATATATATATATGATACATCCCCTTATGAACAACTATCTATTATAATATAGAACCTAAGATACACATAACTAGCCCGTGCGAACGCACGGATTGACGACTAGTAATGACTTAAATGAGTGAATAAACACAATAAAAAGTGTCTTTATATATCCGACTCAAAAAAGGCTAGAACATCTTATATTTGTGAACGAAGGTAGAAGTATTCTAGGGTTCTTGCACTACGCCAAGGATGTAGAGATTCCAGCCCAACCAACGCTATTCGAGTCTCTTCAGCATGGCAGCGCACCGAACGAAAAATCGATGAATAAAAAAAGTGAAGGAGAAACTAGGGTTCAGGTGAGGGTTTAGGAAAACATCGTTGACATTCTAGAGTCAACCGGAGGCCGCGATGCGGTGGCGCGCGAAGGAATTCTGTTTTCTCCCGTACAACTCCGATATCTTCACGACTTTTTTAGTACATGGTGGTTTCACTCAATCATTGTATTTTTCTTCCTTCTCGACACTTATTTTTTAATCTGAGAATAATTGTTTGGGTGGGATGGTAGTTACTTGGGATCTTAACTCTATTAAAACGGACGACCCTTGCCAATTAGGCTCCAACTTATTGAAGGCCCAACCATTACCTCTTCGTCACGTTACTCGTCTCGTGCGTACCACCAGCGACGACCATCAACAAGCAAATTAGAGGTGTATATGCAAGTACTTTTGAGGAGATTGTGGAAACTGCAAGAACCATCAATGACTACACCTTCATCTTCGAGGTACAACTGCTAATATCGAGTCGCGTAGCCTTGCTGAGCATGCTTTTGGTATGGACTTTGTGCGCCATGTGTGGCTGTTAAACCCACCAGATCTTTGTTAGCTCCGAAACATCATTGAGTAATAATAAAGTTGGTTTAGTTTCAAAAAAAAATCAACAAGGACAACCGCCACCACTCCCAGTTCCGAGTGGAGCGCCAACAAACATAGTTGGAAGCCACCGCCATTGTTACTGGATGCAGAACCACACTTTAGCGTCAGGCTTGGCTCGCGTGTTAAGATTGTAAAGTCAGTTGAACCACATTGTTCGTGAATCGTGTGGTACTGTACAATGTAGATCGTTGAGTTACATCGGTTTATTGCTAAACCTTATGTTTTATTTTGTAAATCAAAGCATACCAACTAGGACTGTATGAGCATGATTGCGTAGAAGATTAACACAAGGGGATCTACTTATATATTTCTTCATCGAAGCCTCTCGAAGGTGGATAACACATTTTTGATACGTCTAAGAACATAGAGCCTATGTGGATTCGCTCGCGAAGCAAAGAGAGCTGACATTCCTCCTATGCATGCTAGCTTCATCATTTGTTTTGGGACTATGTTTATATGCTTGTCCTCAACTTAGATTCCCAATACATCTCATTCCATGCTAGGTCGCACTATGTGACTGTCTATGCCATTCACCTTGCTCGACATCGTCACTCTCCTCCTACACTTTGCCATTCTCCCTCTAGGAACTAAATGTGATCATGTTACACGATGAAGAAGCTAATTATTTATAGGAGGTCAACAAGTAATCAAATCACGTGCGGTCCGGTACCATCATTGCTTCACCAAACATCACATGACAACTGTTATAATAATTCACTTATATTGAGTGGTGCAGTTGTTGACATCTATAGAACCCATTGTGTATAAATTTGAGCAATTCTAAGTGGAATGTTGTTAGAAAACTATGACAGACAAGCCATTCCAAACTCAAACTATTAGGTATAATGGATTATGGTTTGATGAAGTGTATCTATGACCTGTCAATGTCACTTGTATACATATTGCACAATAAGAGTTTACTTCAATCCGGCTTGGTTACCGTACATGAATATGTGGTTTAATTACCTTGATCCTGAGGACTTATCTAAAGGAAAACAGATTTGGTAAGGCTAAACAAAATAGAGAGGGCGTGCCTCGGCAACTGCTTCTGCGGTCAGTTGCGGTTGTGCTTTCTATTCTTTTTGGAGCTGCATTGTTCAGGTTCTTTTCTCGTGGGTGCGCTAAAGGCCTACTATAGCTTTAGAGAAGATAGATGATATGTACAATACAATAAAATTAGCTAGTTAGGCATCACAAGTCGATCCTAACCCAGCCTCCACTCTTACTCACTCTAGGTGACTTCTCCGTATCATGTAAACCACCGGAAGCTCCTGCCTTAGTTCAATTTCTCAATTCTTGAAAGATGAAATCTACAGTCTCTCATTCATTGAAAATCTCGCTCCTAACAAATACCACGTCGTTCCTTTCTTTCCAAAGACACCAACAAATGAGCATAACGAATGTGTCGTCGAAGCCTTTCCGATTCCTCTTGGTAATCTACTTGTTGGAACCTAAACTACTCACCGGACCACGGCGATCACAGGAGGCAAGACAGTTTCGGGAGAGGTGGGACACAAAGTATTTCCAGGCGCTCAAACACCTTGCCGCATCCCGGCCTCCGGCGACCTCGAACTCGACCACCTCAGCTTCAACACACGGATGGGAGGGGTTTATGTACGCGTCCACTGGCATGCCACACCGCGCCCCCCGATGCACCCCCTTCGCGCACTCCCCACGTCCCCGCGCTCCCGCCACGCACGCACGCGATCCGCGCGACCATGTCCAGCGCCCTGACGCGGTCCACACCCGCGCCTATTGCGCCAACAAACACACGCACACGCCCTCGTGCTACACACGCACGCATCCCCCTACACCACGGAGCCGGCAGCACCCGACACGCCCGGCGCGCGCGCCCATACATGCGCCTGGTGCACCCGACGCAGACGCTCCGGCTTATTCACCCAACACTCACCCCCTAAGCCGTGGATCACATGAGCCCGTCGTCCTCGACGCCGGCGTCCGCCAGCAACGCCTTCTTCGCCGACGGCCCCTTCCTTCGCTGAGGACAGTCTCTCTTGAAGTAGCTCCCCTCGCCACACTTGTAGCAGTGCCGACATTGGTTCTAGCCATTGCCCGACGCAACGCTCCGCCCGTCGTCGTCATCCCGAGCTCCGCCTCGCTGATGCTCCTGCGCTCGCCACTGCTCTGCCGTGAGCATCAGCTGGCCGTACGCTCGCTTGCCATCCGCCTGCCCGCGCCGCCACAGCCGCTCGTCGAACGCCTTCAGGCGACCGAGCGCGTCCTCGAACAGCAACGTGGACACGTCGCAAAACTGTTCGATTCTGGCCACCGCCACATACAGGCGATCCGGCACGGCATCGAGCAGCTTTTTTACCATGGCGTCGTCGTCCAGAGTTGATCTGAGCCCCGCGAAACGGGCCTATTGGGAGACGTAGTAGTAAATCAAAAAATTTCCTACAATCACCAAGATCTATCCATGGAGAAACCAGCAACCAGAGGGGAGAGATTGCATCTTCATACCCTTGAAGATCGTGAAGCGGAAGCGTTACAAGAACGCGGTTGATGGAGTCGTACTCGCAGCGATTCAGATCGCGCTGGATTCCGATCTTAGCGCCGAACAACGACGCCTCCGCGTTCAACACACGTGCAGCCCGGTGATGTCTCCTACGCCTTGATCCAGCAAGGAGGAAGGAGAGGTTGAGGGAGAGCTTCGGCAGCACGACGGCGTGGTGACGGTGGAGCTACGTGAACTCCGACAGGGCTTCGCCAAGCGCTACAGAGAACGAGAAAGAGGAAGGGTAGGGCTGCACCGAGAAAGAAAGAAGTCATGTCTCAAAACAGCCCAAACCCTTGCATATATATAGGAGGAGGGAGAGGGAGGCCTGCCTTGGCCCCTCCTCCAAAGAGGAGAGGTTCGGCCGACCCTAGGGAGGAGTCCACCTGCCACAAGGGAGGTGGATCTCTTCCTTTTGAATCCTTTTCAGCCCTATCTCTTATCTCCAGCCACATGGGCCTTTCCATAAGGTCTTGGCCAGCCCAAAAAGGGATGGTACACTTCCTCTAAGGGCCCACGAAATCCTTTGGTCGTCACACCCGTCCCGGGGGTCCTCTGGCACCCTCCCGGCACTCCCGGTACACTACCGATGAGCCCGAAAACTTTTCGGTGACCAAAACTGGACTTCCTATATATCAATCTTTACCTCCGGACCATTCCGGAGCTCCTCGTGATGTCCGGGATCTCATCCGGGACTCCGAACAACTTTCGGTAATCACGTATACTATTTCCCTATAACCCTAGCGTCATCGAACCATAAGTGTGTAGACCCTACGGGTTCGGGAGACACGTGGACATGACCGAGACACTTCTCCGGCCAATAACCAACAGCGGGATCTGGATACCCATGTTGGCTCCCACATGCTCCACGATGATGTCATCGGATGAACCACGATGTCGGGGATTCAATCAATCCCGTATACAATTCCCTTTGTCTATCGGTATGATACTTGCCCGAGATTCGATCGTCGGTATCTCTATACCTTGTTCAATCTCGTTACCGGCAAGTCTCTTTACTCGTTCCGTAATACATCATCCCGTGACTAACTCCTTGGTCACATTGAGCTCATTATGATGATGTCTTACCGAGTGGGCCCAGAGATACCTCTCCGTCACACGGAGTGACAAATCCCAGTCTCGATTCGTGGCAACCCAAGAGACACTTTCGGAGATACCCGTAGTGCACCTTTATAGCCACCCAGTTACGTTGTGACGTTTGGCACACCCAAAGCATTCCTACGGTATCCGGGAGTTGCACAATCTCATGGTCTAAGAAAACGATACTTGACATTGAAAAGCTTTAGCAAATGAACTACACGATCTAGTGCTATGCTTAGGACTGGGTCTTGTCCATCACATCATTCTCCTAATGATGTGATCTCGTTATCAACGACATCCAATGTCCATGGTCATGTAACCGTGACCATCTATTGATCAATGAGCTAGTCAACTAGAGGCTCACTAGGGACATGTTGTGGTCTATGTATTCACACATGTACTATGGTTTCTGGTTAACACAATTATAGCATGAACAATAGACAATTATCATGAACAAGGAAATACAATAATAACCATTTTATTATTGCCTCTAGGGCATATTTCCAACAGGGCCGCCATCCCGCTGATCATCCCTGCAAACGTGTCCAGCGACTCGCCGATGTCCATCCGCAATGGCTCGAAGTCGCCTCGGAGCGTGCCTAGCCGTGCCGCTCTGACGCGGTCGGCCCCGACGAAACACGTCTTGAGGCTGCACCATATCTCGGCTGCCGTCTTCTTCGTAGCCACCTACAGCAGTAGATCATCGGCGAGCGCCTGCAGCAGGTAAGCCCGCGCCGGCTAATCCTTCTTGGTGATCACCGTCGACGCCGCTTCCTCCGGCGGCACCACCGCTTCCCACAGCCCTGCGGCGTCCATGTCAGCCTCCACCTTGATGTCCCAGGTGGTGTAGTTCTCCCCTGTGAGCATGGGCACCGGCTGCGATAGCGAGCCACCCGAGCCGCCGGCGTACGGGACGAGAGCCATGGTCGGCGGCTTCCCTCACAAACCTCGCTCTCATACCAATTGTTGGAACCTAAACTACTCACTGGACCACGGCGATCACCGGAGACAAGAAAGTTTTAGGAAAGGAGGGACACAGAGTATTTCCAGGCGCTCAAACACCTTGCCGCACCCCGGCCTGACTGTGTATTCCGACGAGCTCGAACTCAACCACCTCAGCTTCAACACACGGATGGGAAGGGGTATATATACGCGTCCACTGGTGCGCCACACCGCGCCCCCCGATGCACCCCTTTCGCTCACTCCCCACGTCCCCACGCTCCCGGGCCGCACTCCCGCCACGCACGCACGCGATCCGCGCAACCAGGTCTAGCGCCTCGACGCGGTCCACACCCACGCCTATTGCGTCAACAAACACACGCACACGCCCTCGTGCTACATACGCGCGCACACCTACGCTACGGAGCCGGCCGCGCCCGACATGCCCAGGGTGCGCCCATACACACGCCTGGCGCACCTGACGCGGACGCCGTGGCTTATTCACCCAACACTACTTTCTTGTCGCCATCCACAAGTCCATTATCCTAGCATGTATTGATTGGCACAAGGCTACATCCAACCCCAATGTGGAGAAATAAAGGAACCAAATTTGCTGAGCAAAGACGCATTGTACCACTATATGGTCGACTGTGTGCTCCTCCTGGCCACATAGATAACATGGTGAGCGTTGGTGTTGCAGTCCATGTCTAACCCTCCCGTCCGAAGTCCACGGTTAATTTTCCACAGCAAGCCAATAAAAATGTTGCACGCTAGAGGAGCCTAACATTTCCATATGGCCGCATAGGACTGGGTCACTGGTATCTTATCTCACCTAAACATAGCCTCTTATAGGCCGAAGACACCGTGTACATCCTCCACGCCTAGATAGGTCTATCCTCTATAGCCGGGTCAAGTTGCAAATCCACGAGGACCTCCCAAAGTCAAATGAACTGAGATAAGACCTGAGTGCAAAGGTCACCACTATACCATTGGTCCAAGCATGTAGACATCACGCAACCTTCACCAATCTCCTATTGATAACTCATGTCCTAATCCGACCAACAACAATGGGCGTGATGTCCTAGATAGTTGCACCATTGATCCATCTGTCCTTTCAAAATAAAACATGCGCTCCCGCGCCGCTTTGCTATTTCACCAGGCGCTCGAATGCTTCAGTGACCCGTTTATCAGACGTCAAGTTCAGGTCCTGCTAAGGTCTAGTTCTGTCAGTTCTCCAAAGTCACTCCCACCGTAGCCTGAGAGCATTCCCATGTTTCAACAGTTCGATGACTCCCAGCCCACCTAGTTGTTTCGCATAACAGACACGTTTCCAAGATACTCCAAGATACCACACACATGCCCCATGCACCTCCTCTGTGCCTGCCTAGAAGAATGCACGACAACCCTTGTCCACCCCGTCCAGAGCCCATTTTGGTGCCTCGGCTACCATCAGGCTGTGACTAGATCGCGCCCTCATGACCCGGTTCACTACTGGGCTAAAAAATTACATGCAGAATTGTTGGTCAGCGAACAAATGTTTGTACTTCCTCCGTTCCTAAATATAAAACCTTTTAAAGATTTTTTTTTTAGAAAAGGAGGATGACCCCCGGCCTCTGCATCTGGGAGATGCATGCGGCCATTTTATTGATTATTTCCGAGGACCTTACAAAATAGTACAACAATATGCCTGAATCCACCATCTTGGCAACATCTGCCGCTACTCCTATCCATATGATGAAGGGATGCAAGCTAGGTCAAATATCCAGACCTCTCACCTAAGCCTAACATTTAAAGCCGGAGGCCCCAACCAAGCCACATACTGGGTCCGGGGCACAAACCGGTCTGACGCACTAACATGTGTCGCCGCCACCATCTTCACTAGTTCATCTTCAGAGCAGATTGAGGTGCCAGCCTTGGCAGGTGCCTCCACCATCGACGCCACCATGACGCCAAACGACGACCTCCACCTACGCGAATCCATCTCCAAGCAGCGGATGCAGATCCATGCTAGGATAGGGCTGCACCACCGCCGTCGCCCACCACCCACAAGTGCCACCCAGCCCCAAGGTTCCCAAAGCGGCATCTTCAAGAAGGGAACGATGCCGTGAGCGTCGCCGCAGCCCAACAAAGTTAGGGCTTTTGCCCGGGAGACCTAGGGGAAGGGGAAGTGAGGGGATCAGTTCATACCGCCGCCTCCAAGGAGGGGAACGGTGCCCTCAAGCGTCGCCGTCGACGAGGCCAGCCATGGTCGGCCAAGGATTTCGTCCGAACTAGATCCCCGCTACCAGCAGCGCCTCCTGTACAGAACAGGCAACCAAAGGAAGCGCGGCCCGACCAGGCTAGCCCACATGCCGGACAGGGAAGGAGGGGTGGTGCCAGATCGCGCGCCCCGGCCACTGCAGAAGCTCCCGCCGGTCGCCAACGACCACTGGATCCCGCCGCCAGCATGGCCGGGACGCCAGATCCACCGTCCGCACGACTGCTAGCCTGCCGTGCCTCGCCAATGGAGCCGCCGCTCCAGATCCGGGGTTCCCCACGCAGAGGCAGGGTAGCGGAGGCCCCGCCGCCACCATCCTTGGCGCCTCGGGCTTGCCCGGCGGCTGCCTCAGGCGGCAGCGAGGAAGGGAGGAGGAGGGAGTGAGTCCGGGGGGCTGCTAGGGTTGGGAGGGAGGGGGTGGGGAAGGGGGCGCCTATGGTTCCACGTGTGGTGTTGCCTTAAAGATTTCATTATAAACTACATATAAACTACATACGGATGTATATTGACATATTTTAGACCATAGATTCATTCATTTAACTCCGTATGTAGTCTATAGTGAAATTTCTATAAGGTCTTATATTTAGGAACGGAACGAGTACAAAGGAGTACAAAGGAGTTGTGTTGTACTTTCTCTCTGCTAATGGGGGGTTAGGCATTACGACGTACATGGATATATTAGTTATTCTATACGCCGACTTATCCTTAAGGTGGCATTGGTAGTTAAGCTCCTACTCGGTAGATAATCACGTAATCAGCATGATCACTTATACCCTTCTTCAGAAATAAAGGGAAACAAATAAGCAAATAGTACACCCTCTTTTAACACAAAACAACAAATATCAAATATATTTGATAGTCCTGAAGAGATGATTCAAAAGCACAAGCCGGTAAGAATTTCAACAACTTTTTGCAGGTTATCTTCAAAGCCATGTCTTGGATCCGTACGTGGTCGTTACTCAGCCATGCAGACTCCAGGGAGCGTATGGATATTGGGTGCAACCGGTGGAAGATGGTCACGCGGGTTATCTTCAACCGGTTTGGATGACGTGCTAATTATAGGCTAGGTGTGTAGACATCGTAGTCTAATTTTAGATGCGTTGGATGTGGCAGCTCGATTTATACTTTTCCTTGTTTTCGTTTAGCACCTGAGCGCCTTGTGGATCTGTTATTTCGTTTTGAACTTATTTAATAAGATGGTTGCATGCATTGATTGATGCAGAGGCCACCGGCTTCGTTCCTCCTTTTCAAAAAAAAAAGCACAAGCTGACAGCAAGGTCACAAATCATCTAAAATATGCTCATGTAATTAAAAGTATCTGTATTTAAAACGTGTTCTTGCGTTTAAATTTTTTTCCACGTAATTAAAAAAGTCCTGATGTACTTTTTAAAAATGCTTAAGTAATCTAGAAAATTGTTAACGTATTTTTTATGTTCATATAATATTTTTTTAAGTGCTCACCTACGTTACAAAAATATATATAATTAAAAGAAGTGGTATATACCAATTGGGCTCCTGAACTCTACAGTCACCCAACTCTCTTTGCCTTTCTAAAACAAATACGTCAACCTATTTCTGAAAAGAATATATTTTGGAAAGCGACACCTACACAGCTGTGGAGCATCACAAGTTCAAAACTATATAGCAAGGGCTACTGAACTATACTCTCGTCCAGCTCTCGTTTTCCTTTCAAAAAAGCTTTGGAAAAGCGTCTGTGACAACTACACAGCTGTTGAACATCACAGCTAAAGAGCTAACCTGACAATGGCAGGAAAAAAATCAGTTGCTTTCCTGGCTGTTATTCCTGGTCAGGTCATGAAGAAAGGTTGGCTACTTGTACTTACCTCATCACTCTGCATGCTAGTCGTTCTTATCAAACCAAATTCATGTGCAAGCAAAACTGATGTTCCAGCAACAACTTCTTGAACAAGCATCAAATTCATAGATTAAAATCGTGGGAGAAAAGATTTCGCGGCAGCCTCTCCCAGCAGCTATAACGGCCATCATAGCGAGCAATTGCGGCAAATAGCGGATTTTTTTTTGTGGGAGAGATGATTTCTAAAGAGTTTTGCTTATTTTTGAACCATTTAGAGGGATATGTGAATGATTTCGCGGCAGCGACCATAGCGTAGCGGCGAGGCTCCTAGGCAGCTATCGTGGCTATTTCGCGGGCTATTTTATTCTATGATCAAAATGCATCGGTTCCAGCCACAACATAGTATTGTCAAGGCTTATCAGCAGCGGCAAATAGCAGCCTAGCACCATGCGCTCGATCAAACGTGTGACTCGGGAGCTAGTGCTTTTGGTGATCCTTAGATACGATTTAGTTGGTTCCGAAAACTGTGTTTTTCGTGATCCTTGGATACAATTCCGGCACTACATCTACAATTCTGATCAGCCCTACAGTGCTGTTTGTTCTCCATGCTCTCACAGAACTGGTGTTGTTTTGTTGGTTCTTAAATAGAGTTCAAACATTGTCTGGTTCTGCTTAATTTTTCTTGAAAAGAAAAGTTAAGCATGTGCAGAGACATTCTTTTCTTCAAGGAAACAGGTATCTAGCTCAAAAAAGCAACAAGTAATCAATAACATCATACCCATTGGTTGCAAAATTGAAGAACATGGGTGGCAAATGAAGGGCGAAACTGACTGCCCAAGCGAAATATCTCCTCTCAAGTTCTAAGAATATGGGGGCAAACCTACAACGGAAGCTTCAGTATTGATCTCCTAGACAAGCTGCAACACACAAGTCCATGTTGTCTGTTGGAAGCGGTAGTTTCTCACGCGGCACCAGTATTGCAGCAACATGTGGTTCATACTTCAGCTCCCTTCAAAGCCACAGGAACAGAAAACAGATCACAGGCCATCGACACAAAATATGCTTGGGTAGGCGTACACCCAGGTGGATTCCAGCAGACATAGCCATTCCCTGTGGTACTTAACATTGCTACTTTCCTTGTCACCCAGCCAAATAACAGTCTAAGGTTGAGTGCCACGAGTGTACTACAAGCAGCTCCTCCTTCCTCCTCATCGTTCTGGACTCATGGAAGAAAACACCGGGCTCTTCATATTATCCACTTCAAAGATTGTGAGTGCGTAGTTGTCCAGCTTTTTCAAAAAGGGAATATATTAATATCAAGCAGATACCAATTACACACAACCTCTACACCAACACAGCCAAAAAAGAAAGAAAAAGGAGAAAAAAGAAAACTAACCCAGCCAATGTGACCAGTCACCCGCAGTAGCAGCACTTTAACCACCACCAAAAACAACATCCAGACTATAAATGAGGTTCTTCAAAAGCAACACCTTCAAGAAGGAAACAATGCGCAAGCGTTGTCGTTGCCTGATCACAAATCTTAGGTTTTCACCCTGAAGAAAGATCGCGTTTCCAAAACAATGCCTTCATCAAGGCCACTGTCAGGCACAACCAATAAAGGCCACACCTTGGGTTTTCACCCTGGAAATCACGACTCGGTATTCAAAAGACCAGCACAATAAAGAAGTCCTCCAATGCTGTCGCCCCCACTTACGAAGGCCACTACTGCGAGTCACGTACCACCTGGCTCATAGAAACTCATGTCTGATCTGGACGCGAACATATGCCACAAGCCAAGCCTGAACAACCGTCGGTGACGCGAAAACTTCATTGCATCCAGGACCGCACCTTTGTCACTTGTTGGTCCTCCAATCACGCAATGGCATTCTACGCATGTACTGATCCCTTTAAAATCTTGATGCAGACATGTCCCAAGGTGTCAACAAAAACAGAGCTTCGCAATGCCCCGATGAAGCTGGTTATGCTGATGTTGCGGGTGCTCACGACCAGCCCCTATCCAATCAAGGTATCCAAAGAGCGTCATATGTGCTAGTCATTGTTTTCCTTCGAAGGATAAGTCCGGACCTCATCGATGACCGGATTGAAGACGACCGACCGTTGGTAGAACGGTAACTGCGCACAAAGACCACTACTACAACCGCCTAACGAATTATCTGCGAGACATGAGATCCCATGATCCAACACCGCGGCCGCCCCGGTGCCCAAGTGATGGGACAGAGCCTTTTTTTTGGGGGGGGGGGGGTGTCTATGCGAACGGCAGTGGTAGCCAAGGCCAGGCACCTCAGGCGGACAAGCAGCGCTTGGGAGGAGGACACTGGGACGAGGCTAGGCCCCTTTGAAACCACAATGCTAATTCGTTAGGCAGTTTTGGCAGATAATTATTAGTTTGTCACACAAGATAAGCACGCCGCCCGCCTGCTGGCCGGGCGAATCGAAGTTATCTTCCGGTCAACTGTCCACCCAGTCAAGTGCAAAAAACACACTGGAATCACGCAACGCACGCTGCTGGTGTGCTTCCTGCCCATGAGGAAAGAAGAGCGACAAGGTTCAGATTTGACTGTTTGCAGCATGGGAGCTGATTACCCAAAAAATCGCTGGGAAAAAAGAAAAGATATCTCGGTAACGAAAACCATAGGAGGCTGTATTGGGGAGATCCAAGGGTTCACAGCAGCCCAAAAGAAAAACCGCCTGGAAGTCCGAGGACCTTTAGTACCGTACCGAACCAGCAGCCTTCACGCCAAGCGACGACCACCCTTGTCCCTTTCCTTTTTCCATTCAGCCTACTTCTTAGCTTTGTTCCGTCAGTCTAAGGCAAAGCTTAAGTGGTTTGCCTACCTTACCCACTTGATGAAAGGGAACGAACTTCGTTTCCTTGGCGGCTTTATGGATGGATTCAGTCAAAAAAACTCCTTCCTTTTGAAAAAAGTGACGCTTTGCGTCTTCGCTTCCGAGGGTTAGGGTATAGGCCGTTTCGAGCAAGCTTTCGCTTTTTCTCCCGGCTTTCTACAACTTTCTAGCTTCCAAAGGCGACCCAATGACCTTTCCGGAATTGGAAGTATTCGTCGCCCTACCCTAAGAAAGAAGTCACTATAAAACTGCTTGCCCTCCAGAAGTACCAAAGGTGCGCGGAGCCCGGTGAAAATGAATATGTTTGCTACTGAAAGAAGCCTGCATGTTGACTAATATTCGTCTTTAGAATGAAAGTAGCTATGAAGCCCAATCTACTGTCGATTCAAAAGGGGGCATAGTCATATGGGTGGGGTGTTTGTGGGGAGCTGCCTTGGATATGAGGAATTCCTCAAATCTAAAAAAAAGAACAAAGACAAAGTCCGTGACGAAGATCTTTCTTTTCTATCAATAGATAGGAATGAGTGTTCGTTATAGGGGATAGGATCCATCTGCTCTCTCTCTCTATTTACTTTGATGCAATTTAGAGAGAAAGAGCAGTGCTAATTAGAAAAAAAAGTGAATCGGGAGATGATTCCAAAATAGATAAATAGACATCTAAAGTAAAGGGATGTATATATTATTCCTATATATATCATCTATCTATGAAAAAAGTAAACAGAGTTCGTTTTTGGGTTCCCCGAAGCCCCGAATGGATTGGATCGTTTCTGCTTCTACCAACGAAATGAAGGCCTCGACCCTCCCGAATGCTTCTCCGATCCTGAAGTTCTCGCGAAGAGAATAAGATGCAGCTCCCCTTCCCTCTGTCTTTTTCCGCTTTGCTAATCTTCCCCTCTAACGCGGGCTGGGCTTAGGCGGGCGCGGGAGGAAGAAAGTGTTGGGGAACGTCGCATGGGAAACAAAATTTTTCCTACGCACACGCAAACCTATCCATGGTGATGAGCATCTACGAGAGGGAGAGTGGATCTACATACCCTTGTAGATCGCTAAGCGGGAAGCGTTAAGAAACGCGGTTGGTGTAGTCGAACATCTTCGCGATCCAAATCGCCGAGCGTCCCGCGATCTCATCACGATCCGTCCCGCGATCCAATCACGATCCGTCTCACGATCTTGATCACGATCTGTCCCGCGAACTCATCACGATCCGTGCCGTGATCACATCACGAACTGTCTCGCGATCTCGATCACGGTCCTTCCGTTCTAGCGCCGAACAGACGACACCTCCGCGTTCAGCACACGTGCAGCTTGATGACGATCTCCACCGTCTTGATCCAGCAAGAGGAGGTGGAGAGGAGAGAGAGTTCACCGGCAGCGTGACGGCGCTCCGGTGATGGTGGTGGAGCAATTCCGGCAGGGCTTCGCCTAAGCGCTGCAGAAAACCGATCTAGAGGAGAAACTATGCACCGGTGGAACGGGTAGCACGTGGCCGGAAATTCTGTCCAAAAACCACCCAATCCACTAGTATATATAGGAGGAGAGGAGAGAAGAGGCAGCCAAGGCCTTTGGGTCGGCCGAAATAGGAGGTGGGAGCAATCCTACTTCACCTCCAATCCTAGTTGGAGTAGGATTGCCTCCTATTGGCTGATTTTCCACTTTTTGCTTTAGGACTTTCTCTCCTGCGCCATGGGCCTTTGTAGCTGTTTTCCCAGCCCACTAAGGGCTGGTTATTATTCTCCCACAGCCCATGGACCTGTTGGGGTCGAAATACCCCTCCCGGAGGTCCCCCGATACACTACCGACACTCCCGGTACACTACCGATACTCCCGGTACACTACCGATGAGCCCGAAACTTTTCCGGAAACCAAACTGGGACTTCCCATATATGAATCTTTACCTCCGGACCATTCCGGAGCTCCTCGTGACGTCCAGGATCTCATCCGGGACTCCGAACAACCTTCGGTCACCACCATACATAACTTTACACTACCGAAACGTCACCGAACCTTAAGTGTGCAGACCCTACGGGTTCGAGAACTATGTAGACATGACCGAGACACCTCTACAGTCAATAACCAATGGCGGGACCTAGACGTCCACATTGGTTCCTACATATTCTACGAAGATCTTTATCGGTCGAACCTCTATGTCAAGGATTCAGTTAATCCCGTTTAACGTTCCCTTTGTTCTTCGGTATGTTACTTGCCCGAGATTCGATCGTCGGTATCTCCATACCTAGTTCAACCTCGTTACCGGCAAGTCTCTTTACTCGTTCCATAATACAAGATCCCGCAAGTAACAATTAGTCACATTGCTTGCAAGGCTCATTGTGATGTTGTATAACCGAGTGGGCCCTGAGATACCTCTCCGTCACACGGAGTAACAAATCTCAGTCTCGATCCATGCCAACTCAATAGACACCGTCGGAGATACCTATAGAGCACCTTTATAGTCACCCAGTTACGTTGAGACGTTTGATACACACAAGGCACTCCTCCGATATCCGTGAGTTGCATGATCTCATGGTCATAGGAACATATACTTGACATGCAGAAAACAGTAGCAATAAAATGACACGATCATATGCTATGTTTGTAGTTTGGGTCTTATCCATCACATCATTCTCCTAATGATGTGATGCCGTTATCAAATGACATCTCATGTCCATGGCTAGGAAACCTTAACCATCCTTTGATCAACGAGCTAGTCCATTAGAGGCATACTAGGGACATGGTTTTGTCTATGTATCCACACATGCATTTAAGTCTCCGATCAATACAATTATAGCATGGATAATAAACGATTATCATGAACAAGGAAATATGATAATAACTAATTTATTATTGCCTCTAGGGCATATTTCCAATAGTCTCCCACTTGCACTAGAGTCAATAATCTAGTTCACATCACCATGTGATTCGCATTGTTATGAATCTAACACCCAATGAGTTTTGGGGCTCGATCATGCTTTGCATGTGAGAGAGGTCTTATAGTCAACGGGTCTGCGATATTCAGATCCGTGTGTACTTTGCAAATCTCTATGTCAAACCGTAAACACTGCTACCACACTCCACTTGGTAGTATTTCCAAATGGCTGCTCCACTATACGTATCCAGATTGCTACTACTAGTCATCCGGATAGGTGTTAAAGCTTGCATCGACGTAACTCTTTACGACGAACTCTTTATCACCTCCACAATCAAGAAACATTTCCTTAGTCCTCTGGTTACTAAGGATAATTCCGACCGCTGTCCAGTCATCCACTCCTGGACCACTCTTGTACCCCTTGACAGACTCATGGCAAGGCACACATAGGTGCGGTACACAGCATGGCATAATATAGAGCCTATGGCTAAGGCATAGGGGACGACCTTCGTCCTTTCTCTTTCTTCTGCCGTTGTCGAGCTTTGAGTCTCACTCAACTTCACACCTTACAAATCAGACGAGAACTATTTCTCTGGCTGATCCATTTTGAACTCTTTCAAAATCTTGTCAAGGTATGCAGTCATTGAAAGTCTCATCAAGCATCTTGATCTATCTCTATAGATTTTGATGCTCAACAATTAGGTAGCTTTATCCAGGTCTTCCTTTGAAAAGCACTTTTCAAACAACCTTTTATGCCTTCCAGAAATTCTACATTATTTCCGATCAACAATATGTCAACCACATATACTTATCAGAAACTCTACAGTGCTCCCACTCACTTTATTGCAAATACAAGTTTCTCGTAAACTTTGTATAAGCTACAGAAACTTTGATCACCTCATCAAAGTGTATATTCCAACTCCGAGATGCTTGCTCAGTCCATAGAAGGATCACTGAAGCTTGCTCATCTTTTAGCATCCTTAGGACTGACAAAACCTTCTGGTTGTATCACATACAACCTTTCCTTAAGTAACCGTGAAGGAAACGATGTTTTGACATCCATTTGCCAGATTTCATAATTGAAAATGCAGCAACTGCTAACATAATTCCAACAGACTTTTTAGCATCGCTACGAGTGAGAAAGCCTCATCGCAGTCAACTCCTTGAACTTGTCACAAACAACTTTGCAACAAGTCGAGCTTTACAAATGGTGACATTCACCATCAGTGTCTGTCTTCATTCTAAAGGTCCATTTGTACTCAATGACCTGCCGTCTAACGAGCAAGTCTACCAAAGTCTATACTTGGTTTTCATACATGGATCCTATCTCGGATTTCATGGCCTCTAACCATTCGTCGGAATCCGGGCCCATCATCGCTTCTCCATAGCTCGTAGGTTCATCGTTGTCCAACAACATGATCTCCAAGACAGAGTTGTCGTACCACTTAGGAGCAGTACACATCCTTGTCGACCCACAAAGTTTGATAGTAACTTGATCCTGAAGCTTCATGATCATCATCATTAACTTACTCTTCAACTAATGTAGGCTTCATAGAAACATCTTTCTGCGCTGTGCTACTCTCTGGTTGAACAAAGGTTTAACAACCTCATCAAGTTCTATCTTCCTCCCACTCAATTCTTTCGAGAGAAACATTTCCTCGAGAAAGGATCCGTTTAAGCAACAAACACTTTGCACTAGGATCTGAGATTGAAGGTTCACCCAACTGATCTTAGGGTATTCTATGAAGATGCATTTGTCCGCCTTGGGTTCGACCTCATTAGGTGAAAACATTTTCCACACAAGTGTCACAGCCCCAAATATTAAGAAATGACAGCTTAGGTTTCTATCAAACCATAATTCACACGGTGTCATCTCAACGGATTTAGATGATGCCCTATTGAAAGTGAATGTAGTTGTCTCTAATGCATAACCCCAAAAATTATAGTAGTAAAGCGATAAGAGACATCACAGTATGCACTATATCAATAGAGCATGCCTATGATGTTCGGACACACCATCACACCATGGTGTTCCAGGTAGCGTTAGTTGTGAAACAAATTTCACATTGTCTTAAGTTGTATGCCAAACTCGTAACTCAGATATTCACCTCCACGATCATATCGTGGTCATTTTTATCTTCTTGTCACGATGATCTTTAAACTTCACTCTAAATTTGCTTGAACCTTTCAAACGATTCAGACTTGTGTTTCATTAAGTAAATATACACTATATCTACTCAAATCATCAGTGAAGGTAAGAAAATAACGTTATCCACTGCACGCTACAAGACTCACTAGATTGCATACATCAATATGTATCATTTCCAATGAATCACTTGCCCACTCCATCCAACGGGGTCTTTTAGTCATCTTGCCCAAGAGGCATGGTTCGCATGTCTCAACCGATTCGAAATTGGATGAGTCCAAATATCCATCAACATGGAGTTTCTACATGCGCTTTATACCAATATGACATTTAGCGGCAGTGCCACAAGTATGTGGTACTATCATTATTAACTTTGTATCTTTTGACATCAATGTTATGAACATGTGTACCACTACGATCAAGATTTCAACAAACCATTCTCACTGGGTGCATGACCATTGAAGGTATTATTCATGTAAACAGAATAACCATTATTCTCTAACTTAAATGAATAACCGTATTGCAATAAACATGATATAATCATGTTCAAGCTCAACGCAAAACACCAAATAACATTTAGGTTCGTCACTAATCCTGAAGGTAGAGAGAGCGTGCGATGTTGATCACATCAACCTTGGAAACATTTCCAACACACATCGTCACCTCACCCTTAGCTAGTTCTCCGTTTATTCCGTAGCTTTTATTTCGAGTTACTAACATTTAGCAACCGAACCGGTATCCAATACCCAGGTGCTACTAGGAGTACTAGCAACGTACACATCAATAACTCGTATATCAAATATACTTCTGTCGATGTTGCCAGCCTTCTTATCTACCAAGTATCTAGGGTTGTTCCGCTTCAGCGACCGTTCACCTCATAACAGAAGCACTTAGTCTCGGGTTTGAGTTCAACTTTGGGTTGCTTCACTGGAGCAGCAACTGACTTGCTATCCATGAAGTTTCCCTCCTTGCTCTTGCCCTTTTCGAAACTAGTGGTTTGATTAACCATCAACACTTGACGCTCCTTCTTGATTTCTACCTTCGCGGTGTCAAACATCGCGAACAGCTCAGGAATCATTATTTCTATCCCTGGCAATTTATAGTTCATCACTAAGTTCTAGTAGCTTAGTGACAGTGACTTGGAGAACTATGTCAATCACTATCTTATCTGGAAGATCAACTCCCACTTGATTCAAGCGATTGTAGCACCCACACAATCTGAGTACATGCTCAATGATTGAGCTCTTCTCTTTCATCTTACAGGCAAAGAATCTTGTTGGAGATCTCATATCTCGCAACACAGGCACGAGCCTGAGATCACAATCCCTGCTTCTAGAACATCTCACATGTTCCGTGACGTTCAAAACGTTTCGGAGCCTCGATTCTGAGCCGTAATGCATGACGCACTAAACTATCAAGTAGTCATCGAAACGTGCCTGTCAGATGTTCACAACATCTATAGACGACGCTAGAGGGGGTGGCGCACCGAGCGGTGCATTAAGGACATAAGCCTTCTGTGCAGCAATGAGGACAATCCTCAGATCATGGACCCAGTCCGCAATATTGCTACCAACATCTTTCAACTCTATTTCTCTAGGAACATATAAAAAATTTAAGGGAGCTACAGCGCGAGCTAGTAATCTACAACATAATTTGCAAAGACACTTTGACTATGTTCATGATAATGAGTTCAATTAATCATATTACTTAAGAACTCCCACTCAAATTGACATCCCTCTGATCATTCGAGTGATACATGATCCAAATTCACCAACTCAAGTCCGATCATCACGTGAGTTGAGGTGGCTGCAATGGTGAACATCATTATGTTGATCATATCTACTATATGACTCATGTTCGACCTTTCGATCTCTCGTGTTCCGAGGCCATGTCTGTACATGCTAGGCTCGTCAAGTTTAACCCGAGTGTTCTGCGCGTGCAAATCTGGCTTGCACCCGTTGTATGTGAACGTAGAGTCTATCACACCCGATCATCACGTGGTGTCTCAACACGACGAACTTTCGCAACAGTGCACACTCGGGGAGAACACAGTTCATCTTGAAATTCAAGTGAGGGATCACCTTATAATGCTACCGCCATACTAAGCAAAACAAGGTGCATAAAAGGATTAACATCTCATGCAATTCATAAGTGACATGATATGGCCATGAACTTGTGTTTAAGATCTCCATCTTCGAAACATCGGCATGATCTCCATCGTCACCGGCACAACACCATGATCTCCATCATCTTGATCTCCATCAATGTGTTGCCATTGGGTTTGTGGCGCCAGCCCTGCTTCTACTTCTATTGCTACCGCTTAGTGATAAAGTAAAGCATTACATAGCGCTTAATGATTGGCACGCAGGTCATACAATAATTAAAGACAACCCTATGGCTCCTGCCGGTTGCCGTACTCATTGACATGCAAGTCGTGATAATCTATACATCACATGATCATCTCATACATCACATATATCACATCATGTAATTGGCCATATCATATCACAACATACCCTGCAAAAACAAGTTAGACGTCCTCTAATTGTTGTTGCAAGTTTTACGTGGCTGCTACGGGTATCTAGCAAGAACGATTCTCACCTACGCATAAACCATAACGGTGATACATAGATTGCTTTTCAACCTTCTCAAGGACCGCCTTTGTCGGATCCGATCCAACTAAAGTGAGAGAAACTGTCACCCGCAAGCCATCTAAGCAACAAGTTGCATCGAGGGAACCAGTCTCTCGTAAGCGTACGAGTAATGTTGGTCCGGGCCGCTTCATCTCACAATCCCGCTGAACCAAAATCCGACCAAGGGAGGAAGCAATCTAAGCATCAACACCCACAAACCTTTTGTGTTCTACTCGAGATCTCATCGAACCATCAACCTAGCTCATGATGCCACTGTTGGGGAATGTCGCATGGGAAACAAAAAATTTCCTACGCACACGCAAACCTATCCATGGTGATGAGCATCTACGAGAGGGAGAGTGGATCTACATACCCTTGTAGATCGCTAAGCGGGAAGCGTTAAGAAACGCGGTTGGTGTAGTCGAACATCTTCGCGATCCAAATCGCCGAGCGTCCCGCGATCTCATCACGATCCGTCCCGCGATCCAATCACGATCCGTCCCGTGAACTCATCACGATCCGTCTCACGATCTTGATCACGATCTGTCCCGCGAAATCATCACGATCCGTTCCGTGATCACATCACGAACTGTCTCGCGATCTCGATCACGGTCCTTCCGATCTAGCGCCGAACGGACGACACCTCCGCGTTCAGCACACGTGCAACTTGATGACGATCTCCACCGTCTTGATCCAGCAAGAGGAGGTGGAGAGGAGAGAGAGTTCACCGGCAGCATGACGGCGCTCCGGTGATGGTGGTGGAGCAATTCCGGCAGGGCTTCGCCTAAGCGCTGTAGAAAACCGATCTAGAGGAGAAACTATGCACCGGTGGAACGGGTAGCACGTGGCCGGAAATTCTGTCCAAAAACCACCCAATCCACTAGTATATATAGGAGGAGAGGAGAGAAGAGGCAGCCAAGGCCTTTGGGTCGGCCGAAATAGGAGGTGGGAGCAATCCTACTTCACCTCCAATCCTAGTTGGAGTAGGATTGCCTCCTATTGGCTGATTTTCCACTTTTTGCTTTAGGACTTTCTCTCCTGGGCCATGGGCCTTTGTGGCTGTTTTCCCAGACCACTAAGGGCTGGTTATTATTCTCCCACAGCCCATGGACCTCTTGGGGTCGAAATACCCCTCCCGGAGGTCCCCCGGTACACTACCGGCACTCCCGGTACACTACCGATACTCCCGGTACACTACCGATGAGCCCGAAACTTTTCCGGAAACCAAACTGGGACTTCCCATATATGAATCTTTACCTCCGGACCATTCCGGAGCTCCTCGTGACGTCCAGGATCTCATCCGGGACTCCGAACAACCTTCAGTCACCACCATACATAACTCTACACTACCGAAACGTCACCGAACCTTAAGTGTGCAGACCCTGCGGGTTCGAGAACTATGTAGACATGACCGAGACACCTCTACAGTCAATAACCAATGGCGGGACCTGGACGTCCACATTGGTTCCTACATATTCTACGAAGATCTTTATCGGTCGAACCTCTATGTCAAGGATTCAGTTAATCCCGTTTAACGTTCCCTTTGTTCTTCGGTATGTTACTTGCCCGAGATTCGATCGTCGGTATCTCCATACCTAGTTCAACCTCGTTACCGGCAAGTCTCTTTACTCGTTCCATAATACAAGATCCCGCAACTAACAATTAGTCACATTGCTTGCAAGGCTCATTGTGATGTTGTATTACCGAGTGGGCCCTAAGATACCTCTCCGTCACACGGAGTAACAAATCCCAGTCTCGATCCATGCCAACTCAACAGACACCGTCGGAGATACCTATAGAGCACCTTTATAGTCACCCAGTTACGTTGCGACGTTTGATACACACAAGGCACTCCTCCGATATCCGTGAGTTGCATGATCTCATGGTCATAGGAACATATACTTGACATGCAGAAAACAGTAGCAATAAACTGACACGATCATATGCTATGTTTGTAGTTTGGGTCTTATCCATCACATCATTCTCCTAATGATGTTATCCCGTTATCAAATGACATCTCATGTCCATGGCTAGGAAACCTTAACCATCCTTTGATCAACGAGCTAGTCCATTAGAGGCATACTAGGGACATGGTTTTGTCTATGTATCCACACATGCATTTAAGTCTCCGATCAATACAATTATAGCATGGATAATAAACGATTATCATGAACAAGGAAATATGATAATAACTAATTTATTATTGCCTCTAGGGCATATTTCCAACAGAAAGAAAGTCAAAGAGCGTCTTCTCCTTTGTCCTTTTTTCAGTGCAACACAGGAAAGCAACCCCTTTTTGTAATCCCTGCAGCTTCCCAGAGGCTTGCTTTTTTTTTATTGAATGCATGGCGTAGCTAGGACCCCTCCAATCATGTTTGAGCCTATGTTCACCCGGGGCCAAAAAAGGAGAATTCCGGAATGCCTGCCGACGTTCAGATAAGGTGCATATCCCTTACCACTAAAGGAAAGGCTCGACGAAGGGGGGGATATTAGCTGGGTAAGGAAAACGCTTTCGGAGATTGAGATGTCGATTTGTTTTTCATCGAAAAGGAAGAAGGCCGAGGGGATAGCAGCCTTCCTTCGGGCTTTGCCTGCCGACGTTCTAATAAAGAATTCCGGCTCGGCCCGGGAAAGCGCTGGCAACAACATAAAGAAAGGGGTCCATGTAGCTGCTGCGCCCGCCCACTGAGCAGCAGGTTCGGCATCTACTACAAAAGAGAGAATCCACTTCAGATAACCACGTCTCTGCTAGGCAGCGTGTGGAATGGCCGAGAGCGGACCAAATGGATATATAATCCAAGCCGAGAGTGGAGTTACGTGAACAGCCGTCTGATGGAAAACAACTTTCACGTTCGGTTCAGAGAGCACTTTTTTCGTTGAGAATAAGTCCTTCCCTTTTGTGTGAATTCCCCAGCGGCGAATTAACAACTTGTGGGGCCCTATCTATTCAATCTCTCGAGCCCCAAGAAAACCCCCCTCTCCCTCGGACTCAATCTCTCTTTTGACTCTATATATGTGGGCACCTGATATCTATGAGGGTTCACCCACCCCGGTGACAGCATTCCTTTCTATTGCGCCTAAAATCTCTATTTCTGCAAATATGTCACGTGTTTCTATTGTTGCTTCCTATGGGGGTACATTACAACAAATCTTCTTTTTCTGCAGCATTGCTTCTATGATCTTAGGAGCACTGGCCGCCATGGCCCAAACGAAAGTCAAAAGACCTCTAGCTCATAGTTCGATTGGACATGTAGGTTATATTCGTACTGGTTTCTCATGTGGAACCATAGAAGGAATTCAATCACTACTAATTGGTATATTTATTTATGCATCAATGACGATAGATGCATTCGCCATAGTTCCAGCATTACGGCAAACCCGTGTCAAATATATAGCGGATTTGGGCGCTCTAGCCAAAACGAATCCTATTTCGGCTATGACCTTCTCCATTACAATGTTCTCATACGCAGGAATACCCCCGTTAGCCGGCTTTTGTAGCAAATTCTATTTGTTCTTCGCCGCTTTGGGTTGTGGGGCTTACTTCCTAGCCCCAGTGGGAGTAGTGACTAGCGTTATAGGTCGTTGGGCGGCCGGAAGGTTGCCATGAGTAAGGTTGGGAGACCGAAGGCAGTTTTCCGTGCACCGGACACGTAGCTTACCGAATCAGTTGCAACACAGATGGGAATGCATGCTACGAAAGACAGGGTCGAGTCTGATACATCAACCGTCGACTCCATATCCTTGTACGAGTCCACAATCACTACACGAGATGAACCTGGGTTTGGTGAATGGAAGTTGGCCTTAGGTGTAATAGGACTCCCAGTTACTGCGCGCGATCGTATACTGAGGTGCTCCCCGTCGGTTGTTGGAACGACGCGAGCCGGGCCGGGCCTCGATTCCTTTCAAAAAGATGAAGGGACAGAGGTGACTAATTCCCCATCTCATTTGGGGCGGAAAACGAATCGACATCTCGATGTGATACAGCCCTTTCCATTTTCGTTGGGAAAGAACGGCGAAGTCCATCCGAACCCTCCAATGAAGAAATAAGAGGAGAGCAAAGCGCCAATGGCGCGCGAAGCGCATGCGGAAGGGGCACGGAGAAATAAAGAAGTGTGGGGGAGAAGCAGCCGAGCTCATTCCCTTCGCTTCCTGGGCCCAAAGCAGTGCTTTGTTTCCTGGCCAAATCAAGGATTTGGGGCTGATTGCAAAAGATATCTGAATAGAAAGATAGATCCATCCATCTATCCAGATATCTAAAAAAGAATCGATTTCGATTTCATGAAACCTTTGATTCAAAGAACTGCGCTTAGCCCCCCCGCTCATGAAACGGCTCTGCTGCAATGGATGGCAGAGGGTCCGTAGTACCCGAAGCACTGGAGTGATCCAGTAGCCGGGAAGGGGCCTAGAAGTGCCTACTACTACACCACACTACACTTGGCTCTACACATTTACAGAGCTTACCCCTGTCCAGTGTCTGGCAGAACGTTGGGGGCTTCAATCGTCGACTCGTTATCCCCATCTCAGCCCAGGCTAACGGAGCCTGACTTATTCAGGGGAGAGAGTGGAGCCTATCGAAGCACTCTTGAGAGTAAGATCCTTGGCTCCTCTTCATTCTCTACAGGGGTCTCTGCCCACATGGAAGCGGGGCAGAGATGGATAAGATCAAACACGGGAATAAGAAGCATTTGAAATGCCTTTTTGATCATTTTGATAGAGGGGGATGGATAAAGTGGGCAAAACAGACTCACATTTTTCAATCGAAAAGATGGGTTCCTTTTTCGTCTCGACAAAGAAAGAATCATCTTGAAAACGCTCCTAACCCCTTCGTAGGGCCGTGTATAGTAAGTGATCCGAACCTGCCCGGAGCGAGCCCCCCTTAGAGGCAAGTGAAGTTGGTGAGCCGTATGATGGGCAACTATCTCCTGCGGTTCGGAGAGGACTCAGCTGTTAGTTAGTACCCCCTTGGTTTCGGGGTGGACCCTTTCACTCTATTTTATTATATACGCTTAGCGAAAAGAATGTTTTTTGATAGACCTAGGACATGGATTCTATATGAACCAATGGATCGTGACAAGTCGTTACTACTAGCAATGACTTCCTCTTTCATTACTTCATCCTTTCCATATCCCTCTCCCTTGTTCGATCTTACTCATCAAATGGCACTCAGTTCATATCTGTAAGTTCGTTCGATCATTGACAAGGTTCAAAGAAAGGGTGGGCCATTCACCATGAAGGCTAAAAGCGAGATAGGCTTTACTGGACATTTTCGCTTACAAAGGCGAAGACAATTCCGCGTTTTTTCAGCCGATTCTCCGAAATTTAAGACAATTATCCTCACTCAAACTTCAAAAAGTCCTTTTGTCTTTTTCTGATGTAAATTCTGTCTGTCTCCTTTGTCCTTCCTAACGCTAGTCTAGTCTCCTTCGTTCCACTCGTCCTTGCTTTTTTTTCTTCTTCCTATCGGTCCCAAGGTCAAAGAAATAGGTTCAGTGGTTCGACCTCCCAAAGGTTAAAGAAAGACATCGGTATTAAGACCACTCCCTCCGGATGATGATATGTCCCAACCATCTATAGCCCATGGTTCGTTACTCGGGAATTCGGAGAGGTCAGATGAGATAGATGGGTGTGTTCAAAATGGAATGATCCCCTTTTCTCATGTTTGCATTTTTGTTGTCCACAAACAAATAAAGAGTCCGAAAAGACGTACGCATAACAGACTCGGTACCTAGGTCAATGGGTTCAGTGGAGAATTGCGTTACTGTAATAGCGAAGGTATCTATGAAATGCAGTACCAAGGTCAATGAAATTGAAAGGCACCTCTGACAACAGAATCAAAAGGGATTTGGCGGCTATAGACGACTCAGAGGGGTTTTCATAAAGAGAAGCTTTCGCGCAGTACACCTATTTTTCTATAGAAGTGAATGGCCCCTTAGTTGGCTAGTCTGATCAATCGGCAGGCTCAGCCTCTACGTCGTATTCTGATATAGAAAGAAAAGAACCGAACTCCTGGAGGGTGAAAGAAGAATCTCAAGTTGATACTCTGCCAAGGGATCTGTCCACAACTGGTACTTCACATGCCTTAGAAGTAGATTTGAATGAGAATGAATGAAATGAGCAAACGTTACTAGGAAGGTGAACTCGCTATCAAACTACTGCCTGCGCTAGGGGAAGCGCGAAAGAAAAACCAGTTTCAAGCAAGATCTGATACCCTTGAAGGACTCCCAGGAATGAGAGAGCAAGTACAAGGACAATCTTATTTTCTAAGGATAGGCGGTATTCCATAATTAACATAGTTCGGTTAGAGTGGATTTGAAAAGCTACAGCAGATCGATAAGTTGCTAATTTAGCTAAGTCAACTCCACTACGGAATCTAGCTCTCCATAAGAGGGTATTCCCAATGAGACAAGTAGTTTATCGAAGGGACCCTCTGTCTGAAGATTGTAGTCCGGATTTCTCGGAATAGAATAATTGAATGAGCAGGTGCAGATGGTCAATCTCCATCTTGAAGCCGAGTCTCTCTGTCTTCTTATTTTATATAAAGATATAGAGAATAACTCGATCGATCGTAGAATGATTTCGTGATCTGATCTTCATTTGGGCGGCTTTCGCTCAATCCGTGGCTGTAGTGATAAGGCAAATCAAAGGGGTCAAAAAAGAAGATATAGAATTGTAGCTAACGGGGTTCGCTCGCCCTCGCCTGTCACTATAGCGTGTCAAGTTTCTCTCTTTCCAATCGGGATTTTTTAGGTGTGAAGTGAAGTTCACCAGAAACGCTAGCTATATGCTTAACACAGGGTAGGGGAATGCTATTTCTGTAAGATTTGGGTAATTTGTTTTGTAGAAGGACTCACTTGACCAACGCTTGCACTTGTTTGTGTTAATGGATCCAGCAAGACTCTAATATGATTTCTAAGGATTTGAAGAACGACGTGTACATGTTTCATTTCACCTAATCCATCATTTGAGGAGTGGGTTTCGCGATTGGGCTCAGATAGGGGTAAAGAGGGGGAACGGAGGCAGAGTTGATAATTGTACGGTTTCCCACTAAGCGCGAGCATAAAACTTGATCCTTCCTCACCGTAACCATGGTGTCAAGTTGATTCGCACCGGATATCGATACCTTCAGCCAAGACCCATTCTTAAGTACAAGCCAGTGGTGGTGTCCGGTCGAAGGAAGTTAGTGCTAAGCACTATTAATATCGTATCGAACCTGATGAGTATTTTAGAGTATCTTTGGACCCCAAAGAGTTGTATAAGTAGTCAAGAAATACTCCATTTTGAGTTATGGTTGTGCAACCGATCGTACCCATCTTTAGAACGTTATTGCCCTTGCGGACAAGAAGAATCGATCTATCAAAAATATGTTATGTAATGTATTCAGTTGAGTTGAATCCTGCGCATGACCAAAAGAAAGGAAAGATCCGTGTGTATGAAAGCCGTCTGGACCCCAACTGGAACAGGAACGTTGTCTCTTGATTTCTTCTTTGAATTCAGGTATCAATTCAATTATGATATGAAGAAAAGAGAGAAAGAATTAGTTCCACCAAAGGAACCCCAGTGAAATGCCTTCCTGGCTATCAAGCATTTTGCATTGCTCAAAGCCTAGAATCTTGTATCTGGGAACTGGGAAGAAGATAGACGGTCAACGGCTGTTGCCAATAGTCCTGAATCTGCAAAGCTACTGCAAACACATGCAACACAGGCTACAAGAATGAAGAAACCATGAAACCAACCTAAAATCACTGCCAGCACTTAGTTAGTTAAAGCCCAGGAACCACTTGTGTTACACCGGTGAAGCAGAAGCTCCGAAAGCTGTCCGAGGAGCCAGCCATAGGTGGGTTCTTTACTGGCCATAGGTAGGTCCCTTACTGCTGGATCCTCTAAGCAGGGAAAGATCGTAGCTAGTATGAATTGGAAGAACGATCATACCGAACCCAGGATCCTGCAACTATTCTTCCTTCGTTCAAGACTCGCTTTTCTCGCGGGTTGAATGAGTGAGCCTTGGCCATACATACTGAGATTCAACAGTCAACTTTGGAGTCCGTCCTAAAGCCCCACCAATCTACATAGGTGATACCAGGGTAGGTACTTGAAAGACGAGAATAGAACCCATGCTGATGTACCTTAGCTTTTCCGCTCTTCCAATCCTAAACAAGATCATAAATAAGAGTCCCAGGCCGCTTAACGTCCTCTTAGCACATATGATAGGAGCTGGCATACAGAATTACAAGAAGTTGGTACTTTTTCCAATCCTTTCTGCTTTCTCACCAGCAAAATAGGATCGATCGCGAAATCAAAGAAATCTTTCACCTCACTTCTAAGATGAGCTAGCGCTCGCATCACCTTTCGATATCCTATATTTTTGATATTCAACAAGTAGCATTTCCACGGCATTCTTTAGATGGATTTCACTGCCCCTCATCTACTCCTCAGCTGGGTATCTATTTCTCAATACGGTGCTTTAGTGACGGATTCTGGCATCGCATGGATCTCTTAATCAAATAGGGTCTCCCGGATAGGTCAAAATGAATGTGACACCCGTGATAGGACCACTACTGATTAAACTAAGCCCTTTAAGGAAGGCGTACGGCAAACACTTGGACTGAAGCATGAGCTGGTTCAAACCACTATACCTGATATATCACGAAATCTATACTGGATTTTCAGCGCTGCGCTCAAGGTCAGGAAGAAGAAGAAGTGTGTGAGATTGTAATAAGTGTGATTGGAGAAGCTTTTAAAGAAGTGGAGGAAGTAGAATGGATAAATTCTATCAATTTCTAGCTCTCATAGCTGAATGAAGAAATAGATAATGGGATGCATTAATAGTTTCATCCAATTCCTAGCAAGTCAAGTACATAATAGTATAATTGAGTATTTAGAAAAGCCTGTCTAAGACGAGTCGGTGTTGTATGCTGAGTGTGGTTTCTTCCTGTTTCCGGAGTAGCCTCTATATATTGAGTTTATAGGATGGAGTCCATATCCCTCCTTTTTACTTCATGGATCTTGTCAGCATACAGGATACTGTCGTAAAGAAAGCGGGTATCTTAGAATATGGATCAGCAGCGGATACCAGATTGGTAAAAACCTGCTCAAAAAGCAAGAGTTGATGGTTTCGGGAAAGCTAAGCTAAAGCAAGCAGTAAACTAGTGGGTGCAAGCACGTTAATGAAAAAAAACGTGATAGAAAATCCTACCGTTAGCAGCGACTGCGACACTTCGTAACAGCTCCTTAGAGATCAATGTCTTATTGGTATTTGCTCGATTGCAGGCAATAACGTTAGTAAATTAGGTGAATGTACGTAAATCGAGGTACACGAGTCTAGCCAGGTATAGGTAGAAAAGGGGTATAGTAGGTCTCATGGAAAGGGAGATAGTGGGACGAATAGTTCATCGTGCAAGTGTTACGAATAGATAGGAGTCTCGACTCCGTCCTTCGAAAAGAAGATGGTTCGCGCTAAGGGTGACTAAAGGCAGAGAATTCTGTACGCCAAGAAGAAAATAAAGTTTGTAGGGGTGAGAATGAACTTTCAAACCCTTTTCTTGCCCCTATCCTTTTTGCTTTCGATAACTTCTATCGCTTCCTAATCATATGAGTCTAGTGCAACATACTACTACTAATATGGAGTCATATTCTTCTTAAGCCTCCTTTCCCAGATCCAAGTTCCGAATCCCAGGGAGAGATCAAGACAATGCAGCAGGGTTGGCAAGCATACCTGTATCACTGAGCAAATCCAAAGCATACTTTCCCTCTAAAGAGTGAAGAAAAAGACTTGGTACAGCTAGAATACCGAGTGGATGTGGAATCCTACTTGAATTCCAGTCAGAAAAGCAATCGGATACTGAAATCTCTTCTCTGAAAGCTAAAGCTTTACAGATTATAGGAAAGCAAGCACCACGAAGGGCAGTACCCAAACTATAGGTTATCTTGTGTCTGGGCAAGCAAGGTCAAGTAGTGGCATCCTATTACCCTAAATGGAAAGCAAAGTAGGTTATTCAGCCATCCCTCGCGAACAATCAGAAGTCCCAGTTTCCTTAACTAATCTCGCCAATTTATCACTTGACCGACCCAGAGACTAATCTATCGTTGGCCCAGGCAAAGAGTGAGAAAAAGCAGCAAAAGGAGTAGCTTGCAGTGAGGAATGAAAGCTGGTGTTTTACCACCATTCAGCAAGAGAAACCCACTGGAACCTTTTCATAGGACCATAGAAAACATGCTGCTTCCTGTATAGAGATGACTGCTTCTTTAATGAAGTTGATCGTCTATCTCAAGTGGTGGTGATCGACTCCACGAATAGCCTGAACCTGAGAAATGTAGATCTGCAAACGGGAACTTCCTGTTGTCTCGAATCAGGTCTGCTATTTCTATTCATAACTCTCTGGCTGGAATCGACCAAAATAGCCCTTGACGGCAATAAGAGGATCCTAACCACTACACGGTTCGAAATATCAATCGAATGATACCTCAATTGAACCTGCTGAGTCAGTTATTGGAAAGATATCACTAGCAGCCTCACAGCAATCTTTAGGAAAATGCAGACACAGTAGTTTGTTTTTTCGAAACTTGTTCAGACACCGCAAGCAACTACCAGTATCGATCTTCTAAAGAAATGACCTTCGTTGCCGAAGTGATAGACAAACAATTCTATAGCGGACTTGGACTAGCGACACATTTCTCCATATATGAAATTCAATTCACCCGACATCAAAGAGAAGCTCAAGCTCGGGATCAAAGATCAGCTACAGATCGGGCTGGCATTCATCATAGTCGGCAGCTTACTTTTGACTGAAACATTTACTTTTCACTACATCCGTAAGAATCTGATGGAAAATGACTGCAACGCAATCAATTTCTCCCTTCCTCGTGCGCGCGTATCGTATATAGTTCAATGAGAAACAATGCTTTCTGATATTCACGAATTGGATTCGAACCAATGTCCCCCGACTCCTCTACCGAATAAGGATCGTGATTCACATTTCCTCGTTCTCTTTCTAGCTGCCCATATGGGTGGCTGCTATCATCCCCTTTTGATAGCTTCTTATCCGCATCCGCGAGCATAAGCGGAATAGCCTGAACACTCATAGCGATTACCTCAACCCTTGTCTTTCCTTTGGCTCCGCTCGGTGGGGGGAACCCAATGTACCAATTCTTTCACTCGACCCTGCTCCTTCTTCTTTCTCATTTGCCTCTTTCCCTCTCTCCTGCTCCCCCCCGACTGTCACTCTATGGCAAAGCTAAAGCTTTCCTGGCGCTTGGTGAATAATCTTTCTATAGGGACAAATAAAAGCCCAGTTTTGACCTTGCTGCATATAACATCTAGCATTTCATGTGTCTGAATGTAACAGCCAATAATCTGGTTTGCAAACCTATCTTTGCCCTCCTCGACTGCGGGAGCCCTCCATCGTAGCAGTACAATAGACGTGAATTTCAAGCGTAGCTTACTGGACATACGGTCAAGAACTTCTTGCAGCCTTCGAAAGAAGACTTTAGACATGACGCCAACACCTACGATAGGAATGCCGAATAGTATATCGTCTGCGTAGCGAGCGAAATAGACGTACTTGGTAGAATCCCCATTCTCCTCTTGGGCCATAGCATCGAATTGCAAGTCGAGTTGATGCAGGAATGATTGAATCAAAACAGGCGAGATCGGTGATCCTTGTGGAAGGCCGACTTCACTGTTTGAGTAGTCATTCCCTTTCTTAGAAAGTATCGGTGTCTTGAGAAAGCAATTGATGAGGTCAATGAGAGGAGCGTTATCTGTACCTAAGAGCTTAGACAAATGTTCAAGTAGTAACCGATGGTCTATGCTATCGAAACACTTGACCACGTCCACCTGAACCATATAATCCATAGACGGCCATTGAGTTAATGCACGGAAGAAGGGCCGAGAACCTTGCGGAAGCCCTGCGCAGATGGGGAAATTCGTGGATCTAATGAGTCATTGAGTAGCTCTGCCAACGCGGTTAGTATAAGTCGATCGGCTGCCGCCGGTTGAGTGATAGGCCTACCTAAATGCTCCCGGCCTTTTCTTTGGTCTAAAGGACCTAAACTACTCACTTGCCAAACTGCCTATTCATATGCCCTTTCCTAAACCACTTTGCTAGTTCTATACACCTGCCAGGATGCTTCTATTGCTTGTTACGTATTTGATACTGCTCACTATAATGGAATAGCTTTGTACTCAGTACATGATTGCTTTATAGCACCTGTAGCTTATGCAAACAAATTCCCTCAGAGTGGCAGCTTTTCAATGTCTAGCTAATCCACTGCATCTTATAAATTGTATAGTTATTCAGAACCTCTTCCTTCGAGCTCCTATGGAAGACCTTGGCCGCACGCGCCTTAGGCGATTTCTATTTTCTTTAGTTTAGAATTAGTCTTTAATTTAGGCCGCAGGTTTCTACAAATTAGGTTAGGCCAAGATATTTGAACTTGTGCAAACCAACCAGTTCTCCCATTTTTTCCCTGTGGATCGACACCCGAAGTACTACACGATAGGTCATGCTTTGCCTTTTGCAGATGCTAGTACAGTCCTATTTCAATCAAAAAGTAGAGTCCTATTTTCAAGTACAGACCACCGCTTTCTTTTTCTTTGGACTGAAGACCCGCCTGAGTTGATAGTGCAGACTTCCCACCCGAGACTGACTTGCTTACCTCTGCACCAACAGCTTAAATAGTAGAATTTCTAACACTCCATTCTTCTATAGATAGCCTAGAATCGGAACTAGAATATGTGCCCGACTTACCTATTTCCAAGACAGTTACTCAACTTCCATCGCCGCTTGTACTTCTTTTCCCAAGCCATCCGTTGGTGGAGACAGCATTGGGTGCTTTAGCCTGGCAGACAGACTTACATGAGTTTACCTCTGCCTTTCCATAGAAAGAAATTCTTACTTCAATGAGTGAGTAGCGCTTAGTTGAACTGGATTTTGAACACATACTTGTTTACCTCCTTCTTGACCTGGACCTGTCAGTTACTATAACGAAGGAAATCTTCAATGAGTAGAGCTAAAGGAAATACATATTTACAAGTAGTAATTCAACAATTAGAACGTTTGGCAAGACTGCTTTGCCTGGATGGGATGTGCGAGACTGGAGTAGGGTTACAGGACGGGTCTCCGAGTTTCACTACTATTGCTGGATTCTAGTTTAGAGATTTATCCGAAGGGATCTATTCCGGGGAATGACTTGTGCCCTAAAGGATGGATCAAGCATTATTGAAGGAATAGCTCGCTTCCCCCGGGGGAGAGTATAGATGAATGCCTTAAGCAAGGGCGTCTAAGCGTGCATGTACACTGTTTTTCATGCCACAACACATCGGTGAAACCGGAGAGAGCTGAAGAGAAGGGAAACCCCAGAGGCATTGACCATTTGGTACAGCCGCTAATTCGGCATTTGGTACTGTCACCATTTCTCGAAAGGGAAAAAACATACTTAACAATTCGATTGGCAGGACCAAGGGATAGATCGATTGCAATATCAGTATCATACAAATAGAAATAGACATGAGTACATGAATAAGGAAACGCAAAAGACACAGAGTAGGGCTAGTCAGAAGCGTCAATGCAGACGCCAATGGGTAATCAGATCCATTCCACTCCACTTCTTCAGATAGCAGTCGATCCTGGATCGTCCTCGCTTCCAAACTCCGTAAATGAATGAAACTCCTTCCCCGGTCCATTGCTCGGGTGTGATACAAATACTTCTTTGAAGTTGTAGGATGCGGGTCATCGATCTTCCTATCGGTCCAGAGGTTATGCGCCAGCTTGGGAAAGAAAAAGTAAGATTTGTTTGTCATATCACGATCGGAACTCACATGTAACTCTTCTTCTTGAGTAGGGGGAAAAGGACACCTATCACGCGGTCATGCCTTGAACGCAGTAAAGAAATTAATAAGCTTCGAATAATAGCTACGCGAGTCTCCAATAGCGTCTTAAGCGTTGGTTTTCTTTGCTGGCATCGTAATGGATTGGTGGTTTCAAGAAGCTAGGGAGTAGTACGCAGATTTGAATCCTTTTTTCTATTTTACTACTTTTTTTCGATCGACAAGGACGGCAAGAGGTTCTTTTCCCTAGTTCCTATATATCTAAAGCCTTACCGAGATGTCACGCAAGAACAAGAAGAAAGAGCCCGCCCCTGTTCTGTGGCGGATAGGCTGAGATGGAATTAGAGGGAGGAATGAACTTGAACTTTTCACCTTCCCCCGATCCCCCTTTACCCCCTTCCTGACCTTAGTAAATAGAAAGGCTAGGAATCAGTCTTCTCCTATGCCTACACTACTACAACCAAAGACCTACTTGAACGACAACAGATGCGGATGAACTCGCTTAGCTGCTCGCTCGGTGAAAGGCTTTCCTGGAAGAAAGTTGAAGACGAGGAACGTATCTCTCATCTTCCTTCTCACCTGGCAGAGGACGGGGATGAACTCCAAGGCCACAGGTCTGGAAAAAGAGCTAACTTTCTGATTACTGCAAAAAAGAAATCAAACCAGTTGGGTGATTCTTTAAAGAGCCTAAATCGAATCTGTACTATTGGTACAGAGCCATAAAGAATGGTCGTAACCATAGATCCATCATCTTCGAGGAGGAGGAAACATAAGTCCAATACGCGTTATGGAAGACTAGGGATTGCTAATCCGTCCACGCGGGAAGCCTTCTCCCTCTCAGGCTCAAGAGTCAAGATAGCCCGCCCTAAACAAGAAGCTGCTTATTCTTTCAAGGATAAAGCTAACCAAAACAAGCTACGGATTGAGCGTACACACTTGGTAATTATTTCCTGCTACATCTGATGAATTCCACAAGTAAAGAAACAAGAGAAGCTAGCTAATAGTCCCTCTTCACTTCCAACTAGTGCTTTGCCTAAGATGAATGAGTAGTTTAAAGCTTGGATCCATGGATGGGAACATGAGGTGGGCTAGCTTCGGATCCACAACAGGTGGAGAGTACCGGGTGAATCATAGGAACGAGAGTCGCTTGTTTGACCCGATGGAAAGCTTTGAACGAATCCGGTGGAAGTGCCTCACTTGGTTGGGCTTCGATAGGTGGAAATGGGAATGGGATCGCCCGAGAAACCATTGGATCTAGGAAATTGATTCATTGTTCTGCCTCTCCCACTGGTGGTGGGTGGCAACCAAAGGACTTGAATCTAGCGTTTGTTCCGGTTGAGCTTTCATTCCTTCGAATAGACGGATAGCTCTTGGAGGAAGGGATGAGCTTTTATCGGAAGGACCTGGCCGATGCAATCGAGAGACTGAGAGGAACTGGACTTGGCAGAGGAATGCATAGAAATATCTGCCTTTGCCAGGAGAATCCAAACCTGCCTAATAGCCTATGAATGTGGAATCCCGTTCGTATTCTTCCTCAAAGCCATATTTGCCTTTATCTGATTTCAACCTATTGATCTTTACTGTGCATGGATATCTTGACTCATGATTCAACAGTTCACATCCCCAGCGAACTCCCTCACACCAACTGGCATTAAAGAGGAGCTGTGCCAAAAAGTGCCATAGCATATATTATTGCTTGCGCAAAGATCGGAATCATACCTCTAGCAGGCATTGTCTTCTGTTACCTAAACAGCTGTCATTTCTACTTTACTGAAATAGAGACTTTCATTGATACTTGAACTATTGACCTGGCTAGCGCTAACGCTTTGCAAGGTAATTGGAGACTGGTCCGCTTGAAATCGCTAGAGTTGAGAAGGGTCTGCTAATCATGGTACGAATTATCTGTTTAGGTAGGTATACTACCGAAGCTGTTATGCCGACAACAGCTGAAATAGCGGAGGTGATTGCCGACACTCTCTATCTATAGGATAAGCAGCTAGATCGATTTCCTAACAGGAGAGTTACTTAGCGTAACAGTAAAACATTGAATTGGACCGCTTCGCCCCTTGGCGGATCTTCCTCCAAGAGAGTCAATGGGACTTGGTCTCGATGTCAACTAAAGAATTGACTGAGTCAGGTATTCCCTTATGAAGGGCTAATGCAGTCGATTTCTTCACATCTTCGGTCAATCGGACTTTTTTCTAGTCTTGCCTTCCTAAAAGGTATTCCCATATCGGGTGAATGACCAGATCGAGATAAGTTGGCCTTCTCTGAATCTATCCGAATCCTGAATCTATCAATAGAAGGACGACGATACTCGAAGACTTTCCACTTTCAGCCCTAAGAGGGAACAACTCTCAAACGTGATAAAAGCCCTATTTTCGGCACCTTCATGCTCCTTCTTGAAAAAATGGGGTCCAACCCTATAATCTAATCGTTGGGGTTTTGCTTCGTCTTTCTCCTTAGGGACAGACCTCGACTCACTACATGATGGAGTAGACCAAGGCGAAGAACTGATATAGATAGTCATATTGGCCTCTCGCACTGCCAGACTTTTAGTTTGCTTTATTGATTCAAGGAATAGATCCCTGACGAAATTCCTTTAAAGAAGGACATCTCCTTCCCTGCCTGCTTCTTGGCCACAACCACAGCTACGGCTAGTAGTATTCATAGGGTCCTTTGATCGCATTCTTTCCCGCTGAAGAGTCTGATCCATCTCCTATCCTTCTTGGGAAAGCTATGGTACTAATGGCTGGCCTAGCTGGCACTTTCTTTATGCTAATCAAACTAGAAGTTCTTTGAGTTGAATAGACGATGACTGGACACAACGGAACTCTTCCTCTCTCATAGGGTCACTGACTCAATTTCATTTCTTTAAGGGAGGGTTCTAGCTGAAGGGCGGTCCTTTTCATCTCTAACTCGAATGTTCGAGCTAATGTTTCCGGTAGTTGGAGTTGCGGGGAAGCTTCCCGGATGAAAAGAGATTGAATGAGAACTGGCAGAATATATGCATGGAGATTGACTTGGTGCGAAGGAAAATAGTAGATCTTCCATAGGCGCTTTTCGGACTACACGCCAGTCTTTTTCACCAAGAGCTTGTTCCGAAATGGAGAAGTACTTTGGAATGATTTTATTGGGACGCTAGTGAGTTAATGAGCACTCTTTGCATGGTTCCATCAACCCTTTTCTTGCGTGTTCTGAATCGACTTCTCATCTATAAAGAAGAGATGCCCCGTAGAAGACTCCAGGCCACCGAAGCTAACAAAAGGCTAAGGAGACCCATTTAGTTCTTTGTTCTTATGCCGACTAAAGCTAGCGGAGCCACAGCTTGAATCTCCCTAGAAATCCCCACTCGTAGCCCGACGGCTGGGTTTGTTAAGCATATTCGATTGGAAGCTCTTCTTCACCGGGTTAAGCGATGGTAGTTTTAGGCTTGGCTTATCACCATATCCAACCCGAATTCCGTAGTTCGAAAGGAGAATTAGGCTACCTGAGACCAACTGATTATCCAAAACATGAGACTGCTTTCTTAGCAAAGCTTTGCTTGGCTCAACTTAGTCTCTATCTCTAATGGCTAGACCAAGACCCCTGGTCGGATACTTTTATTGAGTCCAAATTACTGATAACTCAAGTGAGTTTTACCTTGTGAAAGTGGCCTCTGAGAAGAAGCCAGCCTCGAATGCCATATTGTTTAAAGGAAATGAATCAATGGTGTCAAATGCCACATCTGGACGAGAGATTCCTAATTCGATTCATACGAAGAGCTGGTGCTCTATCTAACCTGATGGATGTCGGAATAGCTGCTTGCGTGGTTACAAGGGTTCTTCCTTCAACTTCAAGAGCACCAACTCCAGCTTCTCAACCAACTCAACCCGGCACTGTTAAATATCTAACTTCAAGCCTTCTGTCACATCGATCGTTATGTTCCTTTGGTGGCATTTAAGCTTCAGGGCGGAGCTGGTGCTTGGTGGCATCGCCATCAGGAAGCGTAGGTTGAAAGGAGAACCACGTGTAAATCGTTGGCCACAGATGATCGCACTGCCAAGGCTTCAGCTAGTTCTGGTGCCATCACCTCACTCAGTAAGATGCTCGCTGCACGTAGCCAAGCGGGTTCCTCTGTGGTCCCTGATCGCGACACCGATTCCCATGCGTCGAGTAGAAATAAACAGCACTGCATCAACATTCATGTAGACCGTACCTTCCGGCGGTGGAACCCAACGAGAAGCTGAGTGCAAGGATTCACACCTGTGAGAAGGATCCATATTAGAAAGTCGAGGTAGGTGCGATGCGAGTAAGTAAATTTATCAAATCTCAATAGGGTAAAGGATAACAAAGCCATTAGAATTCCAATCCTGAAGATTGGACCATCGATAAAAGCCAACTAGTAGCTGGATCTTATCTTGTTGATGGGATCCAAATAAACGGGTTTTATGCGGGAGTAGGTAGATGGTATTGTTGGAAATATGCCCTAGAGGCAATAATAAATTAGTTATTATCATATTTCCTTGTTCATGATAATCGTTTATTATCCATGCTATAATTGTATTGATCGGAGACTTAAATGCATGTGTGGATACATAGACAAAACCATGTCCCTAGTATGCCTCTAATGGACTAGCTCGTTGATCAAAGGATGGTTAAGGTTTCCTAGCCATGGACATGAGATGTCATTTGATAACGGGATCACATCATTAGGAGAATGATGTGATGGATAAGACCCAAACTACAAACATAGCATATGATCGTGTCAGTTTATTGCTACTGTTTTCTGCATGTCAAGTATATGTTCCTATGACCATGAGATCATGCAACTCACGGATATCGGAGGAGTGCCTTGTGTGTATCAAACGTCGCAACGTAACTGGGTGACTATAAAGGTGCTCTACAGGTATCTCCGATGGTGTCTGTTGAGTTGGCATGGATCGAGACTAGGATTTGTTACTCCGTGTGACGGAGAGGTATCTCAGGGCTCACTCGGTAATACAACATCACAATGAGCCTTGCAAGCAATGTGACTAATTGTTAGCTGCGGGATCTTGTATTATGGAACGAGTAAAGAGACTTTCCGGTAACGAGGTTGAACTAGGTATGGAGATACCGACGATCGAATCTCGGGCAAGTAACATACCGAAGAACAAAGGGAACGTTATACGAGATTAACTGAATCCTTGACATAGAGGTTCGACCGATAAAGATCTTCGTAGAATATGTGGGAACCAATGTGGACGTCCAGGTTCTGCCATTGGTTATTGACTGTAGAGGTGTCTCGGTCATGTCTACATAGTTCTCGAACCCGCAGGGTATGCACACTTAAGGTTCGGTGACGTTTCGGTAGTGTAGAGTTATGTATGGTGGTGACCGAAGGTTGTTCGGAGTCCCGGATGAGATCCCGGACGTCACGAGGAGCTCCGGAATGGTCCGGAGGTAAAGATTCATATATAGGAAGTCCCAGTTTGGTTTCCGGAAATGTTTCGGGCTCATCGGTAGTGTATCAGGAGTATCGGTAGTGTACCGGGAGTGCCGGTAGTGTACCGGGGGACCTCCGGGAGGGGTATTTCGACCCCAAGAGGTCCATGGGATGTGGGAGAATAATAACCAGCCCTTAGTGGGCTGGGAAAATAGCCACAAAGGCCCATGGCGCAGGAGAGAAAGTCCTAAAGCAAAAAGTGGAAAATCAGCCAATAGGAGGCAATCCTACTCCAACTAGGATTGGAGGTGAAGTAGGATTGCTCCCACCTCCTATTTCGGCCGACCCAAAGGCCTTGGCTGCCTCTCCTCTCCTCTCCTCCTATATATACTAGTGGATTGGGTGGTTTTTGGACAGAATTTCCGGCCACGTGCTACCCGTTCCACCGGTGCTACCCGTCACGCTGCCGGTGAACACTCTCTACTCTCCACCTCCTCTTGCTGGATCAAGACGGTGGAGATCGTCATCAAGCTGCACGTGTGCTGAACGCGGAGGTGCCGTCCGTTCGGCGCTAGATCGGAAGGACCGTGATCGAGATTGCGAGACGGTTCGTGATGTGATCACGGAACGGATCGTGATGAGTTCGCGGGATAGATCGTGATCAAGATCGTGAGATGGATCGTGATGAGATCGCAGGACGGATCGTGATGAGTTCACGGGACGGATCGTGATTGGATCGCGGGACGGATCGTGATGAGATCGCGGGACGCTCGGCGATTTGGATCGCGAAGATGTTCGACTACACCAACCGCGTTTCTTAACGCTTCCCGCTTAGCGATCTACAAGGGTATGTAGATCCACTCTCCCTCTCGTAGATGCTCATCACCATGGATAGGTTTGCGTGTGCGTAGGAAAATTTTTGTTTCCCATGCGACGTTCCCCAACAGGTATGACACCAAAGACCAATAAGGATACGCCCTGCAGGTTATCATTTCCATAAGAACTGTTTTATTTAACACGAATCGAGGCTATAACCACCTTCCATATGTTTTGGCTAGGTCAATTTATCAAGTCAATAGGCAAGCCCCAAATGGACTATGTTTCAACATGGCCGTACGGATGTTCGCATGCGAGACTCCATCCAACTATTCTGCATCCATCTAGCAAAGCAACACGTATCCGCTTGAGGTCTTATCTTTGAGGCTAAGGTTATTACCATCATAATACAAGAATACTCTTCAGGTTCATCAAATGGCATATCAACTTTATAATCCAATAAAAATATGTATGGATCCATACTACCCGATGCTTGGTGCTGTCGAACCCTTATTAAAGTCGGAGTACAAATATTTCCAAGATATGCTTTGTTTAAAGCCAATTACAGGAAACAGAACTATATGCCTGATGTATACTGGAGACATTATGCTGAAGGAATGAAAGAAAAATATCAAGAATTGAGCTATAAAGTAACCCATTGTTTAGTCAATATTATGACCGTAACATCACATGATGGAGTCTCGTTTGAATACGGTAATATCTTTCTTCTAGTCAAGTAGTTTGGTTTTTACACAACTATATGGTGGAAGTTTTTACCAGCCTGCCCTGAAATGTTTCCCGAGGAACTGCTTCCAGTATCGATAGAACAGTTTCTCGATGAGTGTTCACACGCTAGAGGTTACAATCATATGATTTTGCAGGAGACTAAGAAGGATCTTACTCAAACAGTGGTGTCTGCCTTTCAAAATGATCATCCGTTTAATGATATGGTTACTATCCATGGGTTTAGGTATAATGATCAGTTTCTGCTTATCGGTAGGTGTGCTACCAACTTGGGACTTGCCTCTTCTGCCCTGATAAGCAGCCTCATTTATGAAAAAAACTTGTGCTGACATAGTGGGAAAGTGGTAGTTTTTTCATTTTGCTTGTAAATCAGCTCTTTTTGGCATCCCAGTTCTGAACTTTTTCATCTCGCCTAGTGGAACTTGATACTTTTTCTAGTATCTTTATCCAGCAGCAGGACCTTCACTACTTTCCCCTTTCCCAAGTAAAGCTAGTGTTAAGAGACTGGATTGTAGAAGTGTTGACTGACTTGACTGGAAATAGAATATGGAAAGACTGATGGACTGACTGAAGTGGCTATTGACTTAAGTGGCTATTTCCTGATTCCGATATGGCGCCCTGAATCCGATATTGCTTGATTGTCTGTTGATGCCCAGCCGAAGAAGTGACTTGCTTAACGCAGCAATTTCTGTTTTTTCTTGTGTGAATGCTCTCCACCTCCGCTTGAAACTCTCGTAGTAGATCATAAGAGAAGTATTCTTTAAAGAAATTCGTATAGAAAGATGGACTAGCTCGAGACCTTGGCTTCAAACAATCGATTGAATCTGGATTCCTTTGCTTATCCTTCCTAGCTATAGTCTCTCTTGTGCCTTCGGCAGTAAAAGTGAAAGATTTCTGTATCAGCAGTTTGTTTCCCCATTTGCTCAAAGAACGCATAAAACCTGTTCCCTCACCGTATCAAAAGATCAAGCAGAAGAGTCCTCTTCTTCAAGAAGAGTTTTTCATTTAACTCTTCCGCAGCAATGCCCGGGCAATAAAACAATATGAGCAAAACAATATCATAGCAAACGGTATGTGCTGGTTGGATAGAGCAATCAGTAGTTGACGTTCGAGCCAATCTTATCTCTAGTAGACTTTAGATTCAGTCGTCCGTTTGTTTTGTTTTGAATTGACATAGAGAAATCTTTCTCGCGTTCCCTTAATTCAGGAATAGGTGGCGAAGGCTACTTGTTCCTTGTATATATATATAAAGGAAAGGGGTTATTTTTCCTTTACGGCAATAAGAGTTGATTCCCTTGCTTGTAGTTTTGGATCGATTCCGTGTATTTCACATATTTAAGAGTGGTTCGGAGAGAGAATCAATGTTTATGGGAAGAGGGAAAGAAAGATCAGGGGAAGAAGCGGGGTAGAGGAATTGGTCGACTCATCAGGCTCATGACCTGAAGACTGCAGGTTCGAATCCTGTCCCCGCCTCTGCATAAGTATCCACCGACTTCCATGGTTTTCATGTCATTATAGGTACTCTTTTCTTGATCGTAGAACCTGGTGACTGCATGCCAAAATGCTTTTCATTTCTCTTATAGGGTCTTTCTTTGTCCTACTTATAGTATCTTTCCTCCAGCCTATCAAAACACGTGTTTTTATTAACCAACAACACATGCACTTTGTTAGAACTAAAGAAAAGGTTATTCAATCCACTAGTGCAACTGAAGTGAAGGAATTACCTATTCTGAACGTCCACAAGAAAGAGCTCATAACCACTGCTTGTGAACAGTTCTCCTCAACTGAAGGCGCACTACTGTTACTATCAGTCTAGTCTCTCGAGGGCACTCTTTCGATCTCGAACAAACTGACTTCTTCGGAAGAGAGATATTCATAAAACCCGATTTCCAGTCCTGTCTTAAGAACCCGACTCCAAAGAAAGAAAACAGAAAAGCCAATACGCCATGTATCAAAACAATAGGGATAGGGGTAGTTGTATACCACCTACGAATAGGAAGATCCTGGATTTTGTAAGAAAACTACGAATAGGAAGATCATGGGTTTTGTAAGAAATCCAATTTCGTCAATTCTAAGCACGGTAACGGCAGTGCTCCTATCCAACGGCCGGGGATCTTTTCGATTTCTCAATTTGCTAATGCCGATAAGCTTAGGTTGTTATTTCATCGTCTTGCGCTAAAAAGGCACCCTCCTATTATGATAACAAAGGGACGGATAACGGCAAAGCGGAACAACAATAGCAAAAGCAGGTACAGTAACGGCGCAATCCCTAAAAAAAGACAACCCTGTAGGAAAACTCCAATATAAATCATCAAAACCACTTAGACAAATTATTAGTACTTATAAACCCTGCAGCAAAGCAATATTTTATCTTCTGGCTCGACAAAACAAAGACAGAGGAGGTTGTAAGAGAGACCTTGTCAGTGCGAAGGAGAGGAACGTGTTGAGAAGAAGACACCTGTCCGGAGAGGTTCAAAGGAGAGCTGCGAGAGGAAATGCAATTCAAAGGCACTCCTTTGTTGTTATCTGGTCCTTGATAGAAAGAGGACCTTATGAAGAGTCCCTCACCTATGGATCACTGAAATAGCCTAGCTTTCCAAGCCAAGTGACCTTACTTACTGTAGTGTAATACCCACGAGGAGAAGCTATAGCTCAGCCAATTCAGTCAAGGGTAATTTAGTAGATACCTCTCCATCCCTCTCTCCACACAACCAGCTTAATATGACCCAAAACAGTCATGTTCCCAATCTTACCCCACAACAAGCTTCTTGCTCAAACCCTGGATCTGGAAACCTGACAAGCTCCATGACTCCAGTCATCCTAGCATCAAGTACTGTAGATACTGGTGTGAAAAACCTTCTATGTCGTCAACAACTAGGCCTATCATAATTAACCCAAGAACCTGTTTGCAGCCAGTACCAGTAATGGAGTCATACCCAAACTTTAGGAGCCACAACCCACCATTTGCCCTTCCTTGCTTATGGTTTGTTGTCCTCGGGAATGGTATCTCCTTGAACAAGGTAGTTGTGTCACATATATTCCGTTAATGGGATGGTTTTTCTGCTTTCGGATGGTGTGATTTCAACGTTGAGTACCTACTAAGAGTTAGTTCTCGATGGGCAATAAATCATATTGATGAAAAATCCACCAAGGAGCATGAAACAAAACACATAACTTACATACCATTGTACTTAGAGCCAATAAACTACCAAGAATCCTCTGTCTCAACCACTTTCTTCTTGTCTTTACATCGATTTCCAAATATAGGAAGGGAAAGTAACGGAGAGCAAGCAAAAGAAAGAAATCTATCAACGACCGACTTCGGACTAGAATCTAGAAACATACCTAAGGGAAGAAAGCATATTTTAGGTTTACTCCTTCCATGTCTAGTAGGAGTGCGTGCTTCTTATTGCCTTTTGAGCAGTAGTTGTATACATTCCTCACTCAGTCTAATTAATTATCTTTCTCCCTACCCAAATACCAAGGGAGGTTTATGAGTCGTATCCTCCTTACGAGATAGCGGAAGTAGCATTAGCGGGAAAAGTAAGCTCCTTTTCAAGCCTTCTCTTTCGTAACCTTTGATTAGTTCCTTAGATGCCCTTAGCAAGAATGATGCAGGAGCAAGAAAGTCTATTTCCTCCGCCTTTCAAGAATCTCGCTATTCAAATAGCACAGTATAAAATTCAATCCATAAGTCATGCTGGTCAATCAATGACAATGATAAGCTCTATAAAAAAAGAGTCTATTGCTCTTCGACACGTTTTATATCTACTTCAGTCATGCTTTATTGGAGTTATCTGACGCCAAGGAGGAAGGAATAGAGATTAGGATCCTAGCCTTGTTCCGTTTGAAGTTCCTAAGAGAGGTTACAAAAGAAAGGGATGCTCAAACCAAGGATTTGGAGTCTTATTAGTGCATCAATCTACAGAAAGGTAGGGGGGCATACCTGTGTGAAAATGGAGTGTAAAGCATATTCTAGATATTTCACTTCGAATTTCTTCCTCTTAAAAGAGTCAAGTCCGCAGGGTTCCCTAAATTCCCCAGGAATCAAGTGGGACCGGGAGATCGTTGTTCATTCGGTGGTTGGCCCTCCCCCTAATAAGTACCTACCAAGAATTGGGCCAGTTAGTTCAAGCGGTACCGAATCACAAAGAACAGTTGAGTTTTCTAATTCATCTATTATTATATTTTAAGCATTTCTAGAATAGCGTTGGAGCCGGGACACACATTTCTGCCCGAGTTCCAACAGCAAACCAAATACGTTATCGTGGAAAAGCCAACACAGAAGAGTTTGTGTGCTTTTTATTTTCACATGAGTTTCACATATGTGATGGTTGGTTGGGAGGGTACGGCAAATGACTCTAGAATCTTTCTGGATACAACCACTGAACCGGAAAATGGCCACTATCGTCACCGAGAAAATACTATCTTGTGGACTCAGGCTCTACGTTTATGCCTTAAGGTCTTTCTCCTTACCGTGGGGAGCGGTACCACTTGCGTGATTCTAGAGAAGAAGGCGGTGTCCCGACCACAAGGCGGTGAAATTCCACTGGTGCTTGCTAGCCAGTCAAGAACGACTCGAAGACCGTGGGAAGGTCTTCACGCTACGCCGAAGACGACGATGGCTCCATACCGGGTGGTAATACACAGGTATAGGATTTCCTGTAATGATGTGAAACTGTATATTTCAGAGAAATAGCTCAGTTCGAGAGGAAGGCGGAAACAGTTCCGGTTTTATTAACCTGATTCCTATTCATTTACCGGTAAAGGAAGGAATTCTTATCTATTTCTCGAGGCAATTATACTCATATCGACAATATGAACTGCATGAGAATTAGCATATAGAAAGAAAGCTTTACCGAATACAGGTCTAGTAGGTATAGAGCCGTAAGCGTGGTGGGGGTGCCGGTGCTTAGGCAGATGCCCCATTGTTCATGATGTTGCAATGAATCCAGTGGATCATCCTCATGGAGGAGGTGAGGGGCGCACGAAAGGAGGTAGACCTTCGGTGTCACCTTGGGGAAAGCTCACCAAAGCAGGATTTCGGGCAGTAGTAGGGGTGGTGAAACTTTAGATGTCAAATGACACCAATTTTTCTGCTCAAGTTAGAACGTAGTTTTTCGAAGTTAATTGGCCAGTTCCTTTTAAAAGGAGACTTGTTTATTTTTATAAGCGATTGGCTTCACTTTAGATTTGTTATCGTAATTTCTCTTTTATTTATGGGTTGTTATTTATTATTTCGATTTTTGATAAACGAAACGAATCCAAGCCCGACAAGTAGAATTCCATTCGGTACCTTTGGGGTTTTCTTTTTCCTTCTGGATGACGACGTCACCGCGTCTCCTTATTGTTATTGCGATGGTGACGAGGAACAAAGGGCCGGGGAGATCATCGAAATTACCTCTAGCCCGGAGCCAGAGGGGGTCGTCGACACAACGCCAACCCTGGTGGTGGGGCACTTCGAAGGTCTGGAGACCCTCCTTGAGATTCCCCCTTTACCGGAAACGCCACCCGCAGGTCCTTCCTTAGCTCCAGAAGAAAGGGAGCAAGCCCCCTCTGTTGGCCTAAACCTCGATCCATCCCAGAGTAGCCGCCGGCTGGACGGCGGCGAACGGGGGGCAAACTCCTCAAAACGAAGTTCTACTTTGTCTTTGGAAGAATTGGAAGAATCGGACTCTAAGTTTAAAGTAGGAGTAGAGTCTTTAGAGGCTCGCTTAGAAGGAATAAAGAGAAAAAAGCAACTGCAAGCGTTCGGGGCTTCTCCTTTTGAGACCGCGAAAGCAGAGCTGGTTACGTCCATTGGGGAAAATTCCCAGTTTCGTGTGGGACTGCTTTTGTCTCTGGATGTAAAATGCCCCTTGACGGGCAAACGGGAGGCTCTCGAAAAGACGATAGAGGCCATCTTGAAATGCCAAGGGAAGAAGCCCACAGACTCCCTAGCGTCTCTACTCGACCTAAAATGCGATCTCGAGGACCCCGAAAAACTCGAGACCGCTCTCCGTCCATATTTAGGACGGTTAGGGCTATTTTTTAAGAAATAAAAACCTTCTGTCGATTTATCCACACTTCCATGACTTCTAGAGGAAAGCTAACTGCTTGCTGGCTGGGAGCTGTATGAGCGGTAACGTCCACGTACGGCTCCGTGAGAAGGTGGACGGAAATGGCCTTGTTGTACCTCACTCCCGTCTTCAATGGGGTCTGCTCTTTTTTTTTAGGAGAGTATGCCAATATGATCTTAATGAGGTGCGGGGCTTTGCATCTGACATTCGTTGGGCTTTCCTCTGCGGGAGCCCGCGTCCCGGCCTTTTTGTGCAATAAACCCCTCCGGCCGAAGACTAGTGATAGGTGGTCCCGCGGAGCTTTCGGAGAAGGGTAGCCTAGTGTGTAAGCACAGCAATGAACCGCGGCGAACCCTCAGACGACCCTTCTAAGATAAGGGGGGAGATCCTCAGTAGTGGTGACCCTTTGACTCTTCCACTGACTTATATATGTACCGAATGCTCATACGGGAAAGTGAACTCCTGGGTCTGGAACCTGGGGGGTTGCTCCGAGAAAAAATCCTTTCTTTCTCGTCCACTCTAGGGGGTGCGGACACACCTGCGCGGATTACAGGTGACGGTTACAAGAATGGCGGGGAAGTGAAGAGTACCCGACGACATTCAGGGATGAATGTAGACCCATCGGGCGGGGATAATCATTCCGGTCCTGGGAGAGGTGGCGACACCAGTCTGAGCTGAGGGAAGCCAGCCAATTGAGTCACTGAAACGACCGCAGGAGGCGCACCCTAAGCCCAGCTTCTCGGAGCTGCTATTGCGAAATACGGCTTCCTTAATATCCAAATTTCAACAAGGGGGCTGGGCTGCTCGCCTTCATAGA